>CM076574.1:758688806-759991993 GCA_034641835.2 Pinus albicaulis | reverse complement strand
CATCACTCCACTCATTCCATAACCTCATCCCTGACCTCTATCAACCATTTCACTTCATCCGTAAGAAATATGGAGCCCCAAGAAGCAGAAAGAACGTTGCTATAGGAAGTTGGGAAGTTTTCTATAGTAATTTTGTGTATCGTACAACAAGGACAAAATATGAAGACAAGTTGAAGAAGATGGCCTCATAGGACCACCAACATAGTCCAATAATTAAAACACCATCCAAGGCCCTTGAGGACCTCCATGCAACACCGACAAGAAGAAAACACAAATAAAAGGTTAAGCAACTCACTCAGAAAAAAAGTAGCTCTTTCAGAAAATAAAATAAAAAAAATAAAAACACAGCAAAGGACAGATCATGTATGCAACAAAAAAATCTATCTCCCTCCATGAGATCATGTATGTAACACACCAGCACTAGGTAGGCTCAAGTATGTCCCGTCACCTCTCACTACGCACTCATAATGATCAAAATAATTTAATGTCGAGCTTTAGAGACTTAAAAGGAAAAAATGTCTCTAGTTAACTTCACCGCCTTCGTAAATTTAAACTGAAATACAATTTAAGTGTACATGTCACCTGGGCAAGTAAAATCAATGAAGGGGGAGTGAACAAGGACAAGGAGGTGACTCTGAGGCTGGGGAAATGATTAAATAGAGTGGGACAAACGGTCCCAAAGAGGAAAACTTATGTTAAGTACAAGTCAGCAACCCGCTCCAAATTTGGTTATAAATACCATAAAGGTAATATTTGGCTCATTAAACCCACCCCTTTTAGAAATTAAAGAGTAGTAGGAGCCTAAAAAGTCAAAAGATCCATCATAGAGAAGAGCATTTTTGAAGGCTAAGTTTGAGCTTGCATGCACCCTCGTGTTATAGGAAACAATGAACTGCTACATGAAAATACATAGGAAGATTAGTAGGGATAAGGAGAGAAAAATAAAGTCACATTTGGGTGTAATTACTTCCTAAGACCACCATATTCCAAGGAAAAACCTCGGAGGATAGAGGTAAGTGGTTGCAGCCCTCCATAATTGCAGTTTCTTCATGAAATTTACACACAGTCAATTATAATTTGGGAATTAAATGGTGAAATCTAAATTTGTTTGAGACCATAATCTCCATGACATCTTCACAATTAACTCCCAAAAAAATACCATCTTACCAAATTCCTACCACAGCCATAAAAATTGGAGGGGGATTTAACATAAGGGAATTCACTTATTTTAAGATAATAATATTGCATCCTCAAGTAATGGAGATTTTTAGGAACTACCAATGGCTATGTTTGTTCGAGCTTTTGAATGGTTTTGATGAGGAGATAGCTAGAGATTTTGTAGTGGTTCTACAATCACACTCAAAGGAGAGATCCACCACTATGGTAAGGGGCCTAGTCATCACACTTTCACCTAAAATAATCAACATAATCACCACTTTTCCCTTAGGATTCAAGTGGATTAAATAAGGGATGCAAAGCACTGAAGCCAATAAAATCTTATTTCTTATAGGAGAAGAGTTCATTGAGGACAAGAATGGGGTAAGGAGAGAAAGCCTTCCATACCCATGGGATGAAGTAGCCTTCCATATCATGAAATTATTTTCCTATGAAGGCAGACTTAGTGTAGGCTATGAATACCATTTTAGGTTGTTCAATGAATGTAGATTTCAAGGAGAACTCCCTCCAGAAAAAAGTTTGAGCATCCCTCATTTGCTCTTGAACTCAATAACATACATGAGAAAAAAGGTTAGGGCAAGGAAATAATAGCATTTGGCTCAACATGGCCTTATCAAACTGATAGTGAGTGATACTCAGAGTAGATTAAACATCCATGTGTCTTGGTACTCATTCATAGACATGGATAAGGAATCCTTCATAGCCACCCACACATGGAAAATATTTGCCTCTAGTCTTAGAGAGAGGGATGTAGAAGAAGAAGAAGAGGAGGCTAAAGATGAGGAAGAAGAAAGGAAAAGAGGGAAATGAAAGAGAGAAGGAAAAGAGGGAAATGAAATAGAGAAGGAAGATACTGAGGGGAAGAAGGGAGAGAAGTTAGAGGAGAAGGAATTATTGGACCTTATGCTAGACACTGATACCTATCCTCAACACACCAACATATCACTAGGGATAACAAATCAAGAAATGGCTACTACACTAGCCAGTTTGAGCACACCAGTGAAGGAAAAGAGGAAGAGAGAAACACCCATGTATTCTAGATCCAGGAAGAGGCAAAGGGTGAGGCAAGGTAAACAATGTAATCCAACTAAAATCCCTATTACCGTTAAGGAGTCACCCAATAAGGATGATGAAATAAGGATAGAAGAAGGAAAGGTTCAAGAGGTCACCTCACTTGTGAGGACCCCCGTGACCTACATAAGAAGACATTCAACAAGGTTTCCACCCCCTACACATCTACCAACCCCCAAAGATCCTCAAAAGACAGAAAAAGGGGTAAACAAGCAAGATAGGGTTTTCCATAGGAAAAACATAGTTTGATACAGTAAACTTTGTCTATGCTACATGAAACTAACAAGTCCAGAACCAGAGAAAGAAGCCTTGGATGAAGGAGAAAAGACACCCATGGGTGGGCAAGAGGCACAAAAAGTTGAGGAAAAAATAGAAGTTGAAGGGCAAGATGCCAAATGGGAAGAAGATAAATATGGCAAAGAGGATCCTACCTCACCAAAACCTGTTCCCAAAGATGTATCAATAATATCACACCCCATCCCTCAGCCAAATATTAGCTCCTAATATACATTTATTGAGGGGGGTAGATTGATTCCTTAGAAGTTTACAGTACCTTTACTCTATCAGTTGGAAGAGGAGAGGGCACACACTCATCATTGAATGAAGATTGTTACAACCAAAGGTGTGCATGACATAGGGATCATGGAAGAAAAAGTGACTGAGTTGGGAAGGGATTTGTCTAATGTTAGGCTCAAAGAATCCATGTTGAAAGAAAAACTTCAGGAAGCCCAAGCATAGAATGCAAATATTGCAAGATCAGATTCAACAAAAAAACAAATAAATGGCCACCATGGCAGATTTGTGCATCGAGGTGATTCAACGTAGATACCCATCAGACTCCTATGCAGTCTACCTCAAGGAACAATGGCTCCTATTCACAGGGAATTCTCTTAATAAACCTCTAACATATCACGTGCGATCATAGCATTTAAAACAATACATTTAATTTGAGTACATATTGGAAAATACCCCTAAAAATCACATTATTTAACCCCCTACCAATATAAACCCAATACACCTTCCCAATTTAAAAATACCCTACTTTCACTATATATTGTAGGTATCCATTTTTTTACTAAATTTTTTTATAACCCTTTATATTGTTTTATTAACTTTGAACTCCATTTTTTATACGCGATAATATAGAAACACTTTATCCCCTATATATCTCCCAATATATCATGTCATTTTCCCCTCATTATATATCTCCCAGTATGAATCCACGTGTTATGATATTGATCCTGTAGTGAAGCCTCTGTGCTCCTATTTCAAATCAAGACACTATCCTCTCATGGATCCTTACCTTTTCATAACTGCAGAAAATTCATTGACTTTTGCAACCAGTTAAGTATGGCAGACAAGCCAAATATGGCATAATTCTACATGCACAATATTGTGTTGAGAGACTTGAACATCTAGGACCCTAATCCTAAAATGGGAGACATGCAGTTAATGGCATTAGTCTCTTGGATGGTTAATGAGGAAGCTAAAGCATAAGAAGTAAGGAGGGTCACGAGGAGAGAAAATAGGGAGCCTCTACACATTAGGGAAGAACTATTCAGCCCCAAGGGAGTCATCAACAACCATCTTAAGATAGAAAAGGATGATGCACTTGCAGAAAAATACCTCAGCACAAAAGCACAAGCCATGCCCATTTTGATGATGTTTCTAGGTTGCTGGGAGATGAATTCATAATGGCTAGTGAAAGGAGGTGGAAAACCCTCCCTCACATTCTCAGAAACATGGAATACCACACACCAGAGAGATTGAGGAATTCTCTAGAAAGGGAACCACTATACAAGAGGGCCGTGCAGTCCAGGAAGATTCACTAGCTATGTTTGAAACTCAGTCCAACCTTGCTATTGGGATTGAGTGAGGGGAAAAACCAAGAGGAGCAGAACAGAGAATGGGAGGAAGTAGAAAATTATGATGGTTTTACCATCCTTAAGGGACTCTGACACTTTTTCCTTGGGGATTCAAAGGGTCCATCAAAGATTTGAAGGAGATGTAGAAGGAGGAATAAGTTCCTCAGGGGATGAGAAACCATTTGGTAGGTGGGTGATGATGAGCTTCATCATTATGTATAATTGAAGGGGTTAATTGTCACCTTTTTAGACTTATTAAGTCTCTCTTTCTCACATTTAAATTATATTATGGTCTTGTGTTGCTAGTGTAGATGGTGATTAAGGCTTGTCATACTTCAAATGCCTAATATGGGTTAAATGCAAGATAATCATGAATATATTGCATTTTTTATGAATATTTTGCATTAAAGCTCAAAGTAGACAACAAGGAGAGATTCTAGGGGGATTGTCCACCTCCTTAACTCCCAAAGGCAGCCAAGGGATCCTCGAGATTCCCTCCAACAACTCGAAATCGAAGGCAACCAAGCAAGTGGGAGATCAAGTGTACCAAGGCTCCACTTTTCTTGCAGTCAAAGAGAGCACATCACCTACTTTTTAGGGAGCTTCTGGTAGCTACCCTATAGGTTAAATAGGGTTAAGCAAGAGCACATTAGGGTTCGAACTTTGAAGGAAGCTAATAGACTCTTAGCTCTTGTCATAGGTTTTTGAGACTTTTATCATTACGTAATGAGACTATTTTTTGCAATAAAATGATTATTCAGATTATCCTTCACTGATTTATTTTTAGAGGGATAGTCTTGTGGGTTAGGACCCAATCCATTGGCCTTAGTCTCTCTTGTGTATTCATGCTTATTTTTATTTCATTGTAGCTAGTTTTATTTATTAGTTTTAGCTAGTTTGCTCAAATTTCAATTCACTGTTTTTAGTTTTCTTCCATTTTTTTTTGTTGTAGTTCAGCTTGAATAAATGTTGGTAGAATAACTGATAAAATTAGAAAGTTGCGTGTCAAGCCTCCCACTCCCATCTCTTTCATTGGAGTTTGAGGATGGAAGATATTCACCATAGGCCAAATTTTGTCTTTCGTTTATGATTTCTTGGAAGGAATAGTTAGGTTTTTGTATTGTCATGAGCATGTTTAGAATAATTAGTTAGATTTTTGTTTGAATGCTTAAATAGTTTCTCAAAATTCAACTCATATTTTCCATTTCCTTCATCATATATTTTCCAATGTTTGTTACATGAACAGGTAGTTTTATTGTAGGTTCAAGTAGCACAACAAAGGAGGACTTCACCAGCAGCCTTAGCTTCATTTCTCACACATCAAATTCCCTTCTTCTCATCAAATCATTTTCATCCCAGTTTTTGATATTCTCACCTTCATACCATGAGAAACCCTAGAAGTGCAAGACGTGTCTCTCAAGAGGTTTTGAGCTTCGAAAATGAATTGGCCACCTTCAATTCATCGAATTACACCTTCAGTCCATTTCCCCTACTCTTTTCTCCATAATGTTTGGCCTCGAATTTCCCTCGGGTTGTTCCTGTGGAAATTTAGGACTTTCTTATAGCACTAAAGGAAGCTTGTAGCAGAACAAGTAGTAGAAATAGTGGGCCTCTCCTTAAGCCCAAAAACCATCATCAACCTCATGTAGACCTTCCAAAACCATCAAGACACCTTCAACCCTGCATCCATGAGTTCAAAATCCTATTAATCCACCTTAGCGCCTTCTCCTCCTTGTTACAAAATAATGCATTTACAAGCATAATTAGGTCATGATTAGATCCATGAGTAAAAGAATTATAGTTAAAGAATGAAGTAGACATAGTGTGTTTATCCATTTGGCCCAATAATGTGTGAGTAGATTAGCCTTCTTTCTACAATTTCAATTCAACCATTTACTTCATGAAGATACTTGGTTTGATTCTATTTCTTGACATATTTTAAATTGTAAATTTATTTCCTTGCAATACTATTTCTAGGTCTAAATCAGAAGTGTGCCATACTTCACTCAGAAAACCTACAAATAGCACCCTTTAGGAAGACTCAGAAGAGGATGACATGAGTAGAATTCATTTGTTGTGTATATAGCACTGTCACCTCTGAGTTTGTATGAACCCTAGGTTAATAAAGTAAAGTAGAGTAGCTTCTAGGAGATGTTGCATCATTCTTAGTGCAATAGCAGGGCTCACCAATTAGCATCTATTGGAAGATTTGGCACTTAGAATGCACTAGGACTTTGCATCTATTAGAACCTAGTGTTTGTGTGCTTAGAATTTCCCTCTTGGAAAAGGTAAATTGATGACTTGTTAACACTCTTATGTGCTCATTTTCTTATAGTTTAACTTGTTTCTCCTTTTTTTTACCTTGATAATCCTTGATACACATTGTCACACCCTTGCACACCTTGGTGTGCCTTAAAGCTTGGCACAACTTAGCATGTTTGACATGCCTTCCATCTATCGACACAACTTAGCATGCCCTAGAATTCCCTAGCACGCCTTGGAAATCATGATGCCACAACTAGCCTTACATTTTTTCATGACTTGGGAACCCAATAAAGTCCTTGGCTAATGCATTTTGTGTGACATTGGCCTGATTTAGCCGCAAAAACTTGACCACTTTCACCTAATTCAAGTAGAATGTGCCCTTTTAACCTAAGAACTGCCTACAACTTATCTTATGCCACTCATGTTCAAGCTCAACTTGTCCCACTTAACTAGTTAACAAGAAATTGATCACATATATCCATGGACATAAAACAACTAAGCAACATAGCTTACACAGGCAATATTTCACATGTATGTCCAGTTCATATAAACAAGAGAGAATTAACTGAGATTTTGGAAGTACAACAATCTACACAAGGCACACAAGATATAAGCCAACACAAGCCGAGTGCCCCAAAAATTATACAAAACAATGTACAATATGTGATTATCTAGAATATTTTAAAACATGAGAATGCAGCCAAAGTGTTCCACATCTCATATAAAAATAATAGCTACAGGAAAAAATATGTTGTGCCTGGTGCAAAGTCACCCTTTGTCTAAAACTACTATGTCAAGCCTCTTATTGCAACTGTAGGCTCCCCTCCTGCAAATCCTTTTCTGAACTTCTCCTAATACACTTCATCCTTGGCACACTTGAATTCACTCACAATCCCTCACACACACTCTTATTCATTCCTTTCCATGCATTTTGATATAGTTCTCCCTTGTGATGCCCTTACACTCCCTAACACTCATCATCATGCATTTACATTGTTCGACATGTGTTAGCATGCCTTTTCATTCCTCTATATGCCCTATCCCTCCCTAACTATCATGCACTCACAACTACCCTTGCTTAATTTGCAACATGGGAACCCAATCAAGCCCTCGCTTTACTACAAGAGCTTGACCAAGTTACAATTACTACAACTAGACTATGTTGTGGAATTGTGTATCTTGGTAGGTACTCGACTACAATCCTAGTTAAATGGGTTTGTGTGATTTTGGTCACACAGGATTTGTGGGAAAAAAACCCTAGCGAAGCATTTTTGGACCCACGATGGGGTTTAAAATATAAAAGAAAATAAAAGAGGAAAATTAATATCTCCTAAGGTCTAAGTGGATAAAACTCGTAAGTTCTAGAGGGTTCCTAAGAATCCTAGGAAAATCTATTTAAGGAGGCATTAGGATGAAGGAAAGAACATCAAGTGAGGAAGAGCTCATTTGATCAAGGAGGTCAGGAGATATGTAGACCTAAAATAGGCTGAGTTAGAGGGTCAAGTAAGGGTTGATAAAGGGAGCCCATGATCATCCACCAAGAGAAAGATCATCATGTGAGGGTGCACAATAATGTCACATACCTTAATGGGTTTGAGCTATGAAGTAGGATGGAGTATTGTTAATTATCTTAGGGGATATTGAGCTTAATATAGGTTTCTCATGAGAATATGGGCATGTGATTTCAATGGTCTCTTTGATTTAAGGTTGCATCAAATTCGGAAATAACAGAGAGGGTTTCTACCCTGTCTTGTGGTGGTTAGTAGTCCACAAGGTCTGTGATAAATACCAACACAAATGGAGGAGGGTCTGCACTGAACTTAAGGGTTGGAACAGAAGTAGCAGCAAGCATAATATTTGTTTAGGTAACCCTAGTTTTGAGGGCTATAGAGATTTGAAGTTCATGTAAAGATTCAGCCAAATAAATTCCCAAAATCTATGGATCCATATGAGATACACTTAGTCTCTTAAGGAGGAAAGAGTTGTCTTTTTTTCTATGGGTGGATAGAGTTTGTTGTAAATGAATTATAACACAATTATAATTCCCTAGTTAGGGTGGTTTCCTATCATGTTTAGTCCATAAGGTATGCCGTTTATACTGTGACAAATCTACATAGAAGAAGAGGGGTCATGCCCCTTAGAGTGAGGTTTATCTCTGCAATATAAATTGCATATATGGAATATCGTTTGCATAACTATGTGCGGACATAATAGATCTAAAGGAGGGTGGATCCTAAGAAAAATATTGAGCAGAAGAAATGTGGCATATGAAGAATGGATTGACATGAAGAGGATTTTATTTTGGTGGACTGTCCATAGAGTTTTGGAGAGATATCTAAAGAAACCTATAAAAAATTAGTCAATGGAATGTTATTGGATGATTTGTGACCCTATTTCAGTCATGTACAAATTCTCAAAAGGATTATAATAGGAGTAGTTTAGATCTATTCATAATTTTGACAACAAAGAATTGGTACACAAGAACAATTGTTTTCAGAGGACTCAAACCACTATTAGGTGGAATATTTGAAGAGCCTTAGATGAGTGCAGTGTTGTGGGTCCCAGATCAGTAAAAGAATTGATTGTGGTTGGAAAAATTGATGGGAATCCAAGTACATTTTGATGGTTGTTAGGTGGCTGTCAAAGAAGGGCCATATGCCTTATACTTGTGAATGACAAAAATACTGGTAGAAGGGTAGTTGTATTGGGTATAATAATGTGAAAACGTTGAAGGAATAAAATAGCAATCAAGTTGGTTAACCAACTAGACCTAGTTCATTATATTTTAAAGGATTGATTCAATGAGAATAAGGGAAACTCCATAACCATAGACTTTTCATCATGGAGAAGTTGTATGGAAAAAGTGGGAAAACCAAAGAGATGTTGAAAAATGGAGTTGTGAACAACTGATCAACGATCCTAAGTGTTTCTGACCTTGAAGGGAAAAGGAGCTAGCTAGAGGGTGGAGTTTTTTTTGATGCATTTAGTAACCTAAAGGAGTTGAGCTAATTTATAGAAGAAAATTAAGGAGTTGTATAACGGGAGGCAAGAGGACCTTCTATATGTTTTCAGGACACGTGGACTAAAAGGGTTGTGTGTGGCCACCATAAGCAAGTAGGTCAAGTGTTGTCTTATTCATGATAGATTTCTTTTCGAAGGACTAACACCAAGCCCTAGTTGTATTCCTTGTGTCAATGTGATTGTAAAGGGTCACGATCCCTGGTACGGGAGCTCTAGCATGTTGTATAATAGTTTTTAATATAATGAAGAACGGTTTGAAAAATTTCAAAATTTTCATGTGCACTAAGTTGATTTTGTGATGTGTGTATATTTCGTTGTGCATTAAAGTAGATATGTTGTGGCACTTGAGTGTGTTTGCATCCAAGATTCTAATACCAAACCCAAATTCTCATGTTTCATGGAAATTCAACATATGCCTTGTTGACCTAAGAACTACCTAAAAATTATCTTAGGCTACACATGTCCAATCTCACCTCATGCCAATTAACAAACTACCAATACAAAACTCACATCCAACCATGACAATAAAACAGCTAAGAAAAATAGTTTACATATTGACATACCATATCACCTGGCACATCTTAGAATTTCTTGGTACTATGTGGCACATGTTAGTATCCCCTTCATTCCTTGGCATGCTTTGGAATTCCCTAACACACAACCACTCCCTGACATGCCATGGAACTCTAGCATTCCTTATCATTTCCTAACATATAACCTTGTCACTCTTTCATTAGCACACCTGAAACTCGCTGAGACTCCCTATCACACACTCTTATTCATTCATTTCCATGCATTTTGAGCTAGTTCTCCCTTGTGTTTCCAAGGTACTCACTAACAATCTTTGGCACACATTGACACACCCTAGCACTTGGCACATCTTGGCATGCCTCCATGGAACTCTAGGATTCCTTGGCACTACCCAACATACCTTGTCACTCCCTCCTTAGCACATCTCGGACTCACTCAAACTCCTTGACACACACTCTTATTCATTAATTTCCATGCATTTGAAACTAGTTCTCCCTTGTGCTTCCCTAGCACTCCCAAACACTCACTAGCATGCATTGCCACACCCTGATACCTGACACATCTTGACATGTTTACCAGGACTCTAGCATGCATTAGCACTGCCTAACATACCTTGTCACTACCTCCTTAGCACACCTAGAACTCAATGAAACTTATTGTCACAAACTATTATTCATTCATTTACATGCGTTAATTTGACCTATTTCTCCTTTTTGTTTCCCTAACACTTTCTAAGACTTCCTAGCATGCATTGGCACACCCTCACACCTAGTTATTGGATGTATGTCTTAAACTAACATTCCAACTCAATTCTATGCCATATCCCTTCTATTAGACTCCAATAGTAACCAAAGGATCATGTCTTAGGAGTCTTCAATTCGTAAGAAAATGCTCAACACAGTACTCAAGAATTTGTTTTTATTCCATATAGAAGGAGGCTAGTTGTTTTTCTGTACCTTCGTGTAACAAATATGTCCATTGACCATGTGACATGACCTATTATCACCACATTAAGAATAGTTTGACTAGGTGGCTAAAGGGCCAATGGGATCCTTACTCATGTTGCAAGGGGAAGCACCCTATAATTCTAGTAGTTGTTACAAATACCCCTCTTTTATCTAAATCCTTTGCACTTGCATTATAATATACAAGGGTAGGCTCATACAGATTAGTGTGTTATCATACCATGAGAATGTTTTTGAAGGCTCTTTATCATAAAATAAGATTTCATTGCATTTATTACACAAAGAGAAAAACACTTCAACATGAACATAAATCAAAGAAGAATGAAACTATGTCACCTAAGGAAGATGTCTTCCTAACAATATCACATTCCATATAGTTTTTGTTGAACTGTTATTTCTTGTTATGTATGTGTGTCATTGTGTCCATGAAAATAGTTATGTCTATAAGGTGAAGCACAATGTGAGAACATATTCCATGTCGACCCTTGGTTGCACACTGACTATGCCTAGAGTTTCAGAAAAACAATTATTATACACAGAGCTAGCATAAGGACTTGGCCAAATACTTGCACATTTCATCAAAAAATTCTTTGTAAATTACTATGTTCATGTATTTATGTGTGTCAAGTATTTAGCTATGAATACAACTACAACTAGAGAACTCAAAGTTATCAAGTTTTTGTTCTAACAAAATATGACATTTTAGAACATATGTTTCTTCTCGAGCTTGAGCAGTGTTCATGATAATTGTTTTTTATAGAATCTTAATATAAATACAAACAAATTTTTTTTTGATTGCTTGTCCACTTGACATTTTTTTTATATTGAGGAATGTATTTCCAAGTTTGTGAATAACTTAAATTTTGTTGTCTCGACAAGATATAAATTTTTTGTTGAATTTTTTTAAATTCAATTGTAATGTAGCAATCCATTTTTGTCATATAAGAGCTGCAATATGTTGTTGCACCATAGGAATCTAAAATAGATTGAGAATTTGTGTTTCCTTTCCACACTATGTTCTTGTATTCATCTGTCTCAAGTGTTTTTCTTTGAATACAATTGTAACTAGAGACCAATTCTTATTTAATCCTATTAATACCGAAGGAAAAAATGTAGAAATGTATTGCTAGATGTAAATGTGGACACAAATAAACATGAAATATAGCCTTTGAGAATCAGTTATGGAAATTCTAGAAAGACTTTATAGTGACACATAGCATATAGACTTATGATATCAAGAATTGACCTGAGAGTCAAGAAAATAATTTCCAGTGAACACAAAGTAAAGTATTTTCACAACCTCTTGGATAGAGGAAAATCTATTCTTCTATCTTTCTTTGTGATGTAATTGTTTGGTATGAAAATTACAATAAAATTATTCGCTAAATAATTTGCATTCTTGTTGTCATGTATAAAACAAGATTTTTTTTTCTTTTTTTAATCACAAAATCAATAAAAACAAAAGCTTTAAACATTTTTTTTTCTTTTTTGAAGACTTAATTCATAGTTTAGGTCCAATTTTTTTTTGTAAAAAAATATGAACTCCCAAATTCTCGACCTTCCGACCACACAAATAACAACTTGAGATGACTACAATTTTTTTATAAATAATCACCCCAACCTACTGATCTCAGCATTGTGGGACTGTGAAACTACATGACATAATGAATCCATTTGAATATGGTCTAGTACATGTCACAATACAATAAATGAATCATTATAAAAACACCTGAATCACCAGACTCCTGAATATAATATTGGCTCAAAAAAAAAGTGACAATCTCGATAGTAACCTTGTTCTTTTAGTGTGTTTAGAATTAGTTACTGAAAATATAGTCTCCTTTATTTTTTTGTTTTGTAATTTTTTGATATGAAACATAAAATTTTAAAAATCAAAGAAAAATTTTCATTCCTGCTATTAAGTTTGTAAGTGGCCTTTTTTCCTTTGTGCATCATAAACTGAATATAAAAAAAATCCTTAAACAATTTTTTTCTTTTTTGAAAATTAAGTCGAAGGTCCGATCTAGAAACATTTCATAAAAATGATATACAACCTTCCAAATACCTGAACTTATGACCACCCTACTAGCAACAAGGAGTGGCTACGATTTTTTTTTATAAATAATCGCCCCAACCTACCAACCACAGCATTTCCTGACTGTCAAACTACCCGACCTCACTACTTCACCAATGCATGACTATCAAGCTACCCGACCTAATGAAACCACCCAACTATGGTATAGTTTAGATCACAATAGAATAAATGAATTATAAAATATAAAAACATTTTATTTTCCGACATCTCAACTATACAATCGACCAAATTTAAAAATAAAATTAAAAATAAAAAGAAAGAAAGAAAAAACCCTCTTGTACTTTTCATACTTTGAGAATCAGTTACTTAAAGTCTAGTCTCCTTTTTTTTTTTGTAATTTTGTTTATATCGAAGAGATAATTTAAAATTCATAGAATAATTTTCATCCTTGCCATCAGCTTTACAAGAAGCATTTTGTCCTTTGTACATCACCAAATCAATAAATAAAAAAATACTTAAACATTTTTTTCTTTTTTAAAAATTAAGTCTAAGGTTAGATCCATAAAATTTTGTAAAAAGAAATACAACTTTCCAACTACCTGACCTTCCAACCACTAGACATAAAAAATAGAGTGGATATGATTTTTTATAAATAATATGCCCAACCTTTAATGTTAGGTCCCTATATTACTAGTATAGTCCCTCATTGTTGTTAGTGTAACCCCTCTATTGTTATTGTTGTACCCATGTAACCCCCATATTGTTTTTATTGTGCCCTTACATTATTATTGTTAGGTCAGCTAGGATTACATTGTGGCCTGATGGACTCCTATATATAGAAGGGAGGTTTTATCATTTGTATCACCCAAGAATTGTTCATTTTATGTAATGTATTAGAGGTTGCCCCCTCAAAGTGGCTTATTTGTAAGGCATTGATGTTTATTTTCTTCTATTTTTGGAGCTGGTTTCATAACATTTGGTATTCGAGCTTTGGATTCTAGGGTTTCGCTGTTCCAAACATGTCATTTTGGAATTTTTGCTATAAATTTTTTTCTACGAAGGTTCAGAAGCTGAAAGTTTTACAAGGTGAAGCCAAAATCCTAAGGAACTTTGTGTAAAAATTTCAGATCTTGGTTCGAAATATTTTCGGAGATATGATCTGTGGAAGTTAGCCTTTTTTAGGCTCTCGAATTTCACCTAAAATAGGTCATCGTGGAATTTTAGCTATAAATTGTTTTTTGCAAAGGTTAAGAAGCTATAATTTTTACAGAGCGAAGCCGAAATCCTGTGGAACCTCCTGTACAAAGTTCAGATATTTTTTCACAATATTTTCAGAGATATGATCTGTGGAAGTTAGGGTTGTTTCAGGCTTCTGAATTTCATCTCAAAGAGTTGACCATGGGAAAATCGTCATAACTCTCTCTCGGAGCGTCATATTGAAATTATATAAAAGGTGGCCGGAAGTACATGGGATATAGTTTCTTTTCTATCAATTCAGAGTCGAAGGAGGAAACAGTGATGTGTGGCAAGTCATACAACTTCGCTCTACTAAACCACTCCATAATTAGGTCATTGTGGGAGATTGGGTATAACTTTTTCTTGAAGAATCCAAATTAGGTCAGACCTATGGCATTCGAAAGAAGATTTAGTTTGCTACTATAGGACTGAGTTTTAGATATTGAAGATCTGAAATCATAGAGATAATTCAATTTCAATATTGAGCTCCTCAAAAGCAAGAAAAAGGCGTGTATGCATTTTCTGAATTGCATAAGTCTTGTTTGAAGAATCAATTTGAATTGATTCCAAGGACATATTGTAGAATACATATCAGTATTGAGTTCTAAAATGCCTCCTAAAAATAATTCAACATCCATTAAGCCTTTAGAAGGCTATACTATGGCTCATGAATATGAAGAAATGTAACATGACATATCAAAATTACAAGAGCAAGTGCACCAAATTTCTCTCGCAAAGAGAAACAAAAAATGAAATGGATTTTTTGAAGAAAAGCATGGAAGCTACGATGGATGGTTTGAAGAATGGTATGGAAGTAAAAATGGATGGTTTGAAGAATGGTATAGAAGAAAAAATGGAAGGTTTGAAGGAAGGTTTGTCAAATTTGATAGAAGAAATGATTCCTAATGGGGAAAAGATAGTAAAGGAAACTCATGATGAGAACAAAATAAATGTTAATCATGATTTCTTAAACTATAATGTTGGATTGAAGAAACACCATATTCCAAATATGGATATGAGGAAATTTGATGGCAAGGATCCCGTAACATGGATACTACAGATGGAGAAATATTTTGATCTCAATAATGTGCAAAACACACAAAAGGTACGCATTGCAACTTTACATTTAGAACAAAATACATTTGCATGGTATCGATGGCTTTTCTACCGTAAACAAATTGTCACTTGATCAATTTTTATGGGGGAAATGATAGCACATTATGAGGATACAAATAGCAACACCTTCTTTAGCCAATTGATAAATCTCAAACAAAAGCGTTCAATGGTGGAGCACATTGAGGACTTCCAAAATTTGAATATAAGGGTAACTGATATTCCAAAGGAACACAATATTGATGTCTTCATAGGGACTTTAAAGGATAACATACAACATGAAGTTCGCGTTTGGGAACCTGATTCATTGGAGAAGGCATTTAGGTTGGCAAGAAAAATTGAATGTAAAATTATGGCGACAAGGAAGCCTACCACTCACATATATAAAGATGGAAGTGTTGCTACTCCTAGACTTCCACAAATTACAAGGTTAACACCACAATAATTGGAAGAAAAAAGAGCAAAAGGGCTTTGCTATAGTTGTGATAGAAAATACACTAAAGGTCATAAGTGTGCTAAGAAGAAATTATTTTACATAGATTGTGAAGAGGAGGAAGCAAATGAACAAGAAATTTCAAAAGAAGAGGATATACACCAGGAACCAACCCTATAAGAAGAATAAATGAGTCTGAACATATCATGTAATGCATTGATAGGAATTACCACTCCTCAAACTCTCAAGATAGAAGGAAATATCAAGAAGAAAAAGGTAATAGTGTTGATTTATTCAGGTAGTACCCATAATTTTATTCATTGTAAGGTAGCCAATGAATTGAATTGTTTCCTATACCCAGCACCAGAATGTCAAGTGATGGTTGCAAATGGAGGAACTATAAATTTCTCTAGAAAATGCCAAAATATTAAGCTAGCCATGGGGGAATATATATTGAATATTCCAATGTTTTCCATCCCAATGGGAGGTGCTGATTTTGTACTAGGAGTACAATGGTTACAATCTTTGGGGACGGTAGCTTTTAATTTTCAAGAAATTTTCTTGAAATTTTTTTCAGAAGGAAAGGAAATCGAATTACAGGGTATCGCAAGGAAGCCAAGAAAGATAATAAGCTCTAATGTCAAGGCAAATCTTCTTAGGAAAGAAAAACGAGGCGTAATTGCACAATTATTCTCACTAGAAGTTCCAACATCAAAATCATCTATTTCTCCAGATCTCCAAAAAGTCTTGGACAATCATTCCAAGGTGATTGAAACTTGCAAAGTACTCCCACCTATTCGTGATGATGATCATTCTATTCATTTGATTCCAGGAAGTGTTCCTCCAAACATCAGGCCTTACAAATATCCTTATGTCCAAAAGAGTGAAATTGAACGTATGATTGTAGAAATGTTAGAGGTTGGTATAATTCAACCTAGTCAAAGTTATTTCTCTGCTCCAGTAGTATTGGTGCACAAGAAGGATGGATCATGGCGCATGTGTTTGGATTATAGGGAGCTCAATAAGCTCACTTTTAAAGATAAATTTCCCATTCCTGTCATTGATGAATTATTGGATGAATTACATGGAGAAATTTATTTTACCAAGTTGGATCTTCATTCAGGATATCATCAAATTAGAATGAAGACTAGAGATATTCCGAAAACATCATTTCAAACTCATGAGGGTCATTATGAATTTTTGGTCATGCCTTTTGGCCTTACCAATGCACCTTCTACATTTCAAGGGTCAATGAATTCCATTTTCAAACCCTTCCTCAGAAAATTTGTGCTAGTATTTTTGATGATATACTAATCTACAACAGGTCTTGGAAGGATCATGTGCAACATATTGACAGGGTGCTCAAACTATTGGAGGAGAAACAATTATATACAAAAACATCCAAATGTTTCTTTGGAGTACAAGAGGTGGAATATCTGGGTCATATTATATCTCACGAGGGTGTTAAGGTAGACCATCACAAAGTTAAAGCCAGTAAGGAATGGAAAGTCCCCACAACCATAAAGCAGTTGCGTGGATTTCTCGAGTTAACAGGGTATTATCGCAATATTGTTAAGAATTATGGGAGAATAGAAACACCCCTAACAACATTATTGAAGAAAGATGCATTTTCATGGAATCCTGAATAAAGAAAGGCCTTTGAACATCTTAAAGAGGCAATGTGCCTAGCACCAGTCTTAGCTATGCTAGACTTCACTATAACCTTTATTGTGGAATGTGATGCCTAAGGAAATGGAATTGGTGATGTTTTAATGCAAGAATGAAGACCCATCTCTTTTGAAAGTCGTCCAATAAAAGGAAAGTATTTAAAAAAGGATATTTATGAGAAGGAAATGTTGGCAATACTATATGCACTAAAGAAATGGAGACCTTACCTAATGGGAAGACATTTCAAGGTAAAAAATGATCGTGATAATCTTAAACACTTTTTGGAACAAAGAATATCTTCAGAAGAGCAACAAAAATAGGTCACAAAGATGTTGGGTTATGAATTTGAAATCATCTACAAAAAAGGGAAGCTAAATGTTGTTGCAGATGCACTCTCAAGAAACGATGAAGAGGTGGAAGCATTGCTTTGTGCCATTTCTATTATCCAACCATATTGGATAACCGAAGCAAGGGGTGAATGGAATAAGGACAAAGAAGTGTGGACACTCATTCAAAAGTTGCAGTAAGATCCTAGTACATCTGATACATTTAGTTGGAAAAATGATTCCTTATGGTACAAAGATCGCTTATATATTTGCAATAATTCCCAACTAAAACAAAATATCATTTTGGAATTGCACACTTCTCCTTTAGGAGGACACTCGAGATTTTTAAAAACTTACCACAGGGTGAAGAAATATTTTTTTTGGGATAGCCTTAAATCTAATATTCAAAACTTTGTGGCGGAATGTTTGGTTTGCCAGAAAAATAAAGTTGAGACAATTAATACCCCAGATATTCTACAACCTTTATCCATTCCAAGTCAACATTGGGAGGAGATGTCAATGGATTTTATCACAGGTTTACCTAAGTCCGAAGGAAGGAGTGTCATCATGGTGGTAGTTGATAAACTTGCCTAGTATGCACACTTTTGTGCATTATCTCATCCATTTAAAGCAAGTACAGTTTCTACTGCATTGATGGAAACAATTCAAAAGCTACATAGAAACATAAAGATTATTGTAAGTGACAGAGATCCAATTTTTATAGAAAATTTTTGGATGGAATTATTTTCTTGTTTGGGTACTCAACTAGCTCATAGCTCATCTTATCATCCTCAATCCGATGGTCAAACAGAGATAGTGAATAAATGTTTGGAAGGATATCTTCGTTGTTTTGTATATGATAAGCAAGCACAATGGGTCAAGTGGTTTCCTCTTGCTGAATGGTGGTATAACACTTCCTTCCATACTATAGCAAAAATGACCACATTTATGGCACTTTATGGATATCATCCACCGTTTATCACATCTTCTTTAAGGGAAAATTCTAGTGTTCAATCAGTGGAACATCACATCGAGCATAAATAAGAAGTTCTCCAAATCTTAAAGGATAAACTAAATTTGGCACAAAATTGAATGAAACAACAGGCATATCAACATCGCAGTGAGAGAAGTTTTGATGTAGGAGACTGGGTATTTTTACGGCTACAACCATACAAACACATGTCCCTCAAGCAAGCTAATAAGGATAATAAATTATCGCCAAAATACTATGGTCCTTATAGGGTGTTGCAAGAGATTGGCACTATGGCATACAAATTGGAGATTCCTGCTTCTTCATAAGTGCATCCGATTTTCCATGTTTCATGCTTAAAAAAGGTTATAGGGGACAAACTTCCAGTTCAAACAATATTTCTAGAACTTGACGAGGAAGGAAAAACCATACTGGAACCTTAAGCAGTCACGGAAACAATAACTCGATAGCTATGAAATCGATCAATTTGAGAGTATGTCATCAAATGGAAAAACTTACCCACTGAAGATTCTACATGGGAGGATGATAATTTTATACAGAAGCACTCGGAGCTACTCAAGCATTGAGGAAAACACTTTTTGAAGGAGAGGATCATGCTAGGTCCCTATATTTATAGTATAGTTCCTTATTGTTGTTAGTGTAACCCCCTTATTGTTATTGTTGTACCCCTGTAACCCCCATATTGTTATTATTGTGCCCTTACATTATTATTGTTAGGTCGGCTAGGATTACATTGTGGCCCCATGGACTCCTATATATAGAAGGGAGGGTTTGTCATTTTTATCATCCAATAATTGTTCATTTTATTTAATGTATTGGAGGTTGCCTCCTTGAAGTGGCTTATTTATAAGGCGTTGATCTCTCTTTTCTTCTATTTTTTGAGATGGTTTCATAACATTTAAACCTAAACATTTTTCGATTGTCAAACTACCTAATCTCAGTATTTCCTGACTGTCAAACAACCCGACTTCCCGACCTTAGCATTGCCCAACTGTCAAACTACCTAACCTAATGAGCTTAACATTTCCTGACTACCAAACTACCTAACCTCCCGACCCCAGCATTGCCTGACTGTCGAACTACTTGACCTCCCTACCCCAACATTGCCCTACTGTCAAACTACCCAACCTAATGAAACCACCCGACTATGGTATAGTTGGAGTCATGATAGAATAAATTTCATAAAACAAAAAACACTCGACTGACCGACCTCCCGACTGTACAATCGACCCAATACTAAAAGAAAAAATTATCACAGTCAAGACAGTAATTTCGTACTTTCCATGCTTTGAGAATGAGTTACTGAAAATATAGTCTTCTTTATTTCTTTTTTCTGTAATTGTTTTATATGAAACATATAATTCAAAATTTCACGGAATAATTTGTATTCCCATTATCAGGTTTAAAATAAGGCTTTATTTCTTTTATGAATAAATAAATGTATAAAAACAAAATCCATAAACATTTATTCTCTTTTTCGAACAATTAAGTTCAAGATTAGATCCAAAAACATTGTGTAAAAAAAAAATTGTAACCTCTCGACTACTCGATGTTCTGACCACATGAATACCAAGTCACGATGACTAAAATCCCATAAGGCCCGACCTCCCTAGCTTAGAATAAATCACTTTTGGCACCAACTTTCTTATGCTTTTATGAAAATATTACTTTGTCACCTCAACTCTTTGTTACCCACCTCATTGTTTTAACCTTGTAGATAATCCATATCTGATGTCTAATCAGACAGCGAGAGAATTACACTACCCCAATTACAAGTTTTCCCGCCCATGGTCCTAACCGCAACAGGATAAGCCTTATCTAATTCTTTCAATAAATATATCATTTCATCCCTTTTCTCCACATTGAATATCCTTTATTACTTTTCAAGAATGGTTGTGTCATGGCGCTTTATCTCCACACCATGCAAAGTATTTTCTTGAAATTTTTTCACTCTCCCCAAAGACCAGGTCTTATGCTGCATGAACTACCTCGAGTTAATACTCTTGATTGCGACCTAATTTCTAGGATTAATTCCACTTATATATATAAATGAGCACCTCACCACTCTATCGAAGTCATACTAATACATTCCACGAAGTTACCCGTTCTAAGCTTGGGTGATAGGTAAATTGAGGAATTACTATCTTGTGGCACTTCTTTGGCTTCGGGTAGTGAATTCCTTGCATGGTGGCATAACAACTCCTCCAAGTCTTCTATGAACAAATCCTAGTGGCACCTTACATCGGGCTTCCACCTCACCTGTCATACACCAACTATTATAGAACACTTATGAGCTCTCTCAGTAGCTCCTTTAAACTACTCATGGGGTTGCAGGAATACATAGGGTAAGTTCCTTAGATCAAAAACCAAATGTAACAACTCATAAACAGATCACGGATCAGTACACTAGTATTTGACATGGTTAAAACCCTCAAAGAGGGAAACATTCCACGGGCTTAGCCAATGCGGCCACTTCTGGAAATTTATTAATATAAAGAAAGAAAATTTACATAAGCTTCTCTCATAAATGGTCACCGGCCAAATGAACCTCCATGCTCTTTAAATAGAGATCATGGACCAATCAGGTGTTAAGCCATGGATCAAGCATTGGTAATACTGAGGAGAGAATGAACCATTAGATCACTACATATCGTGATCGTCAGATTGTAAGTTACAAAAGTACATAGTAAAGAAACACACTTTACCTAACTCTATGCTAGACCAATTTATACTTAACTATTCCCTATGTGTCATAGTATCCTAACATCCCCCCTTAAGAACAACTTGGGATAGGATTGAACAATTTACAAAAGTGAGACAGTAGGAGAAGGAAGGAGGCATTAGATCCTATCCCCACTTAATAATAACTTTTCTGAACTCCAAGTATAGATCGAAATTTGGTAAACTTCACTTCTCTGAGACACTTTGTAAATATATCAACAACTTTATCATTGGTTGAACAATATGGCACTTCAAGAACATGATCATGAATAATATTTCTGATGCAGTGTAATGTGTAGCATAATCTGTTTCATGCGTTGATGCTGAACTGAACCTTTGCATAGCTGAAAGGCACTCTGATCATTGGACCAAAGTGTAGTTGGATGCTACTGATGAAGACCAAATTCAGACAGGATGTGATGAAGGCATATGGCTTCCATTCTAGCTTCAACAACACCGTGATACTCTGCTTCTGCTGAATAAAGAGATATGGCACCTTTTTTCCTACAAGACCATGTAATGGGTCCTGAACCAAGAATGGATACATAACTTGCATTATACTTTTGATCATTAGGGTCACCAGCCCAATCAGAATCAGTGAAACCAATCAACAATGGAGATTCTCCTCCACTGTAATGAATCCTGAATTTAATTTTACCTCGAATATATCAAAGTATTACTTTAGCTGCTTTCCAGTTACTTTCATGAGGTTTGTGCATAAACCGAGAAAAAAGACCAACGGAAAAGGAAAGGTCAAGAAGAGTATGGGTTAGATACAAAATTTTACCAAGTTGACAGTATAAGGTAGCATGAACATCAGGGGAAGTGCAAGTGACTGAAATATTGACTCTGGACTGAAAGGGAGAAGGGGTTGGCTTACAGTCTTCCATGTGAAAGTGGCATAGAATATCACACACATACTTGGAGTGAGAAAGGGTCATACCTTATCTGGATTGCAAGACTTGAAGTCCAAGGAAATAATGCAAGTGACCCAAGCCTATCATTTCAAACTTCTTTTTGAAGATAGACTTCACATGGCTTATATGGTTGGGATCACTACCAGTAAGGACAATATCATCAACATAAAGAACAAGGATGATTAAGGAGTTACCCACTTTCTTGGTGTAGACAGTGTTTTCGGAATGACAACTACAAAATCCATTATCTAATAGAAAGCTATTCATTTTGGCATACCAAACCCAAGGGGCTTGTTTGAGACCATAGAGAGACTTCTCAAGGAAAAAAAAAAAGGCTAGAGTCATTTTGGATAAATCCATGGGGTTGTTCCATGTAGATTTCTTCATGCAAGTCCCCATGTAGGAAGCAGGATTTAACATCCATCTAATGGACTTCTCATTTAAAGGAGGCAGCAAGGGAAAGAACAAGGTGGATATAATTCATTTTGGAAACAAGGAAGAAGTTTTTAGTATAGTCAATGCTTTCAACTTGCGAAAATCCTTTAGCAACAAGACAAGCTTTATGTTTATCAACTTTTCCATCTAGTACAAACATTTATTTGTAAACCCATTTACATCTGAAAATTTTTCTTCCCTTTGGAAGTGGAGCAAGAGCCCAACTATCATTTTCCAATAAGGAATGATATTATTCATTCATAAATGCATCCCAATCTGGATGACCTGAATATTCTTCAAAGGTATCTGGATCATGATTTTTTGGAACTTGAGCGAATAAGGAAGAGGCTCTGTCCAACTGAGTACCTGTACAATGTTGATCTGTAGGGTCACCTGCAAGAGAACCTGCTCCATCACGAGTAGAGAGGACCCATTTTGGAGGCTATGGAGCCGAAGGAAGATCCCGAGGAGGTGGAGGAGGATTTCTATCCTCGTTGTCATCATCTAAACTAGAATGAATGTTGTCATAAGTAGAAGAGATAGAGAGAAGTGGCACATATGTCGAATGAGGCTCGCACGCCAAAGGTGGCACACTTATCGAACTATGCTCATAGGCCAATATATTTTCATCAAAATTTACATCTCTTCTAATGATTAATTTTTTGGATTGGGGTTGAATAATTCTATATCCTTTGAAACCTTCATAATATCCAACAAAAATGCATTTCTTTCTCTTAGGTTCTAAGTATTTATGTTTCTCATCAGGAATATGGGCCCAAGCTTCACTTCCAAAAACACGAAAGTGACTTACATCTAGTTTGATTGAGCTCTAGGCTTCTTCTGGAGTGATATTCCTTAAAACCTTAGTAGGAGTGTGATTTACTATGAAATTTGCAAAATTAATTACTCCTGCCCAAAAATTAACACTAAGTCATTTATATTTAAGTATACAATTAGCTTTTTCTTTTAGAGTGTGATTCTTCCTTTTAGCTACACCATTTTGTTGAGTATACGGAACAATACGTTTCAAGTTAATTCCATGCTCATTCCAAAATTTGATAATTTTTTGTTAACATATTCTCCTCCATTTTCATATCTTAACTTAAGAATGTGATGTCCATATTGTTTCTAAACAATGGCCTTAAAGGCCAAGAGCATGTTAAAAACTTCACTCTTGAGTTTTAAGAAGTATACCAAAGTGTGTCTAGAAAAATCATCAATGAAAGTTAAGAAGTACTTGTACCCAAAGAAAGAAACAACTGGAAATGGACCACATAAATCACTGTGCACAAGCTGCAAAGGGGTTGAACCATGCCAAGAGGCACGCTTGTCAAAACTATCCTGATGATGTTTTGCGAGTACACAATCGAAAAAAACACCATCTCGGCAAGATACCATAGGAAGACCTGTCACCATATTTTATTTACATAGAGTTTGAAGAGAGCGATAGTTTAAGTGAACAAATCGCTCATGTCAAAGTTTGCTCACTTCATTATTATGAGCAACAAAAATGGAGGGAAGGCATGATGACGCAAAGTTGCAAACTCATACAACCTTGTCGAATCATCAACAATTCCAATAGCTAAAATATGTCTAGGATCTCTTAGGTCCTTACAACATCATGAGGTGATAATTCTATTGTTTTCCCTTCACTTGAATGAGTTATCTCATAAATATATAGAATGTTGCAGGATAAGGTAGGAACACATAATATGTCATTAAATTGACTATTATATAGATGAATGGTTCCAGACCCTACAACACTAAGAGATATATCATCACAAACATACATTTTTTTGGTGTTACAATCATTTAAAGAAGAAAACATGGATTTATTTTTGGCCATGTGGTAAGAGGCTCCAGAATCAAGGAGTCACTCATGAGAATGATAAGAAGAAGATACATCCAATGCATAACCAGATCTTGATGCTTGACAAACACAGGCAAAAGGTGACATTTTTGAAGATGAAGTTGAAGAGTTCTCCAAATGTATGTTGTGCTTCTTCATTGTTGATTCCAAAGCTTCCATATTCTTAAAATTTTTTGACTCTACGTGGCCATCATGATTACAAAATTTGCAATGTCTATCTCTCTTCATCCTTTTTTATTTATTTTCCTTATCAGTTTTTTGAGTTACCTTTTCTATTTGAAGCTGAAATTGCTTAATTCCCTTGTTTGGTTTAGGACCATTCTTTTCAGGATGCTGCTTCGTAGGATTCTTTGGATATGGTTGCTACTAGGTTGTTAAGGCTTTCTTAGAATAGTTTGTTGTATTAATAAGACCAAGGCGTAAGATTTTTTCTTGTTCTCTTATCAAAGAATCAAAAAAGGCATCAAAAGAGGGGGACTTATAGGTTGTTCCTTGAGAAATGAGGGCTTCTCTAGTGGAATGGAAGGTTGAAACAAATACAAAGTATGTAGGGCCTAGCTTAGTAATAATGGAATAGATAAGATTACGATATTCCTTTTTTACCTTAAAACCTTGTAAAATAGGTCTAAGGGTCTTGAATTCGAATAAAAATATTCAATAGAGGATAAATTATTGGGGTCCAAAGTAAGAAACTCATTATCAATCTGGTGGGCTTTGATTTCACTTTGAACACCAAAAACAGTATTTAGATTTTTCATAGCTTTTGCACGGGAGTCAATTTCTTGGATATGAAATCCAAGATATTGAGCAATGGACATTATTATCAACCCTCATGCTTGATCTTGTTTATTTTCCCATTTAGTCTTCTTATCTGCATCGATATGTTTAGATTCTTGTCTTAAGGCTATTCTAAAAATCCTTTTACTTCTAAGTAAGTATATCATATAGGATAGCCATTGGAAATAATTGGTGTTGTTAAGAATATCCAGATATGCACTTTCCATTTAGAAAAACTAAAACTGTAAAGGTTTAAACTAATTGCTGCAACGGAAAGATCTCGAAAAATTAGGCCGATTAAAAAAAACAGCTTCCGAATGAAGACATTATGTATTTTTGAAAAAACATTGTAGTAGATGAAATGTAGTTACTTGATAGGTTGAAAGTTGGTGATGAAGTTGTACTTTGTTTAAAAAAATAAAAATAAAATCCAGCCCCCCCCTCCCCATTTCCAAACTTAATATAATAGGCTCACTATTTTTTTTTGAACTACTTTATGTGACTCACTTTTTATAATGGGTGAGAAACACTATTACATAAAGTAACTTTAAACATAAGTTACATATGCTTTTTAAATAAAATCCTTTTTTTCTTTTTCTAAAAGGTGACTTTCCAAAAAGCTTTTTAAGAAAAAGTAAATTAACAAAAAGATTTTTAGAAAAAAGAAGTTTGACAAAGAGACTTGAACCCAATATATCTATTCTCATAAAGTAACTTTACACCAAATTAAGCTAGTAAAAGGATTTTGTAATTGTTTGAAAGGAGGATGGTTTTTTTTTTTTTTTTTTTTTAAATTAATTTATTTATTTATTTTTCTGTTTGGGTTGCATGCCTTTTTTTCATGCAAAAAAAAAACACACACAAAAAAAAAATACAAGCCTTACAACAAAAAGTTAAATTTCCGGTTAGTCTGTCTGTCAACTATATATTTTTCTCGCTATTTCGGATTTCCCGAGATCACACAAAGTTGCGGGGAAAGAGAATACGTAGTAGAAAAATATCATAATTTTTCTTCTAGTTTGCCAGATATTACACAACACAGAGAAAAGAGCATACGCAGAGAAGAGGGTATAGATCTAGTAATAAAAAAAGACTATAAACCAAAATAAACAGAGGGATAAATAAAAATAACTGCAAAAAAAATATTTTATACCTCTAGATCTGAAATGACATAACTTGGGAAACCATAAATTTTTTCGCATGAAACGAAAGGGGTTCCTCACTGTAATAGAGGCTCCATAAACAACAGAGTAGTTCTCTTGGCCTGAAAGTGGTAAAAAATAGTAGACTGGAAAAAAACAGTCGTATGTAGTCAAACCAACTTCGGATTTGGATCAACAACGGATGCAACTCTCAAAGCAGCTCTGATACCATAAAGGAATTTACATGGCAAGTTCCTTAGATCAAACACCAAAGGTCACCACTCACAAATAGATCATAGATTAGTACACCAATATTTGACGTGGTTAAAACCCTAAACAGTCCACAGCCTGAGCCAACACGGCCACCTCAGGAAATTTATTAATATAAAGAAAAAAAATTACATAAGCTTCTCTCATAAATGGTCACCAGAAAAATGACCCTCCATGCTCTTTAAGTATAGACCATGGACCACTCAGGTGTTAAGCCACGAATCAAGTGTCAGTAATACTGAGGAGAGAATGAATTGTCAGATCACTACATATCGTGACCATCGAAATATAAGTTACAAAAGTACATGGTAAGTAAACACACTTTACCTAACTCTAGTTTAGACCAAGTTATAATTAACTATTTCCTATGTCTCGAAATATCCTAGCATGGGTAATCAGTGCAATTGCCTATTGATAAGGGCTTTTGACCCCCATTGGAAAGCTCCATGTGGTAGGAATGGAGCCTTGTGCACAATAAAGGTTAAAGCCTATCGAAGCACCACAAAAATACATAATCATTCCGAGAACATTTGTTTGATCTTTCGAATATTATTTGTCTATCAAGACAGTATTTTGTAAATAGATATTTTGATGTACACATTGACCGTGTCTGTGAAACAGAGCATATTTGTTATATATTTGTACATTAATACAAATAGTCTTAGAATCCACTTCTTCTAACTCTTCTGGTATTGCGATTGGAATAGATCATTTATGTCCTTAACTTCATTTATTGAATTATTTATGATATCAGTGAGTATTTAGGAAAAGTGGTTGTGGAACTCTTCTTCATTCTGGAGTTCAGGCACTATTTAATTACTATTGTTTACTATATTTACTTATTTAATTTTTCATACAAGCATAGGACACATGTACTCATGCATAATCATAACCACAATCAATATAAAAATAAAAAAAATATCGATTAATAGTTGCATCATAGATATATTCGAAAGAACACATATTGCACTTGTTATTTATCCATATCGATTAAAACGAAAATGCAACATAATCCATTAATTGGAAATATCAATCATACAATATTTATATTTTTTGTCTGTAGTAAAACTGAATCTGGCCCTCCATCCACATCCTCTCTTTCTTTTGGACAAAGTTTCTTGTCCCTCCACATCTACTACATCCTTTCTCTTGCATTCAATCCGTAAATTGTGTTCCCTTTTTCTCCTTGTATTATCTCAAACAAGCATGGGCTTGAATATTTTCCTTGGACCATTTAATTTCATGAACCATCTACTTTACTTCATGGACCACTCATCCTTTAATTCCTATTTTCACGTTGAGGTCTCTTCTTTTCATAATAAATTGTATCATCCCTACCATGATTTCTCCATCCCTAGCTCCATAATCCATGTCCTCAAACTCAGTCACCTTTTTTTTGATATTCCAAATATTACAACATGTGTACATTATTTTTACAATGCAACTCATACTAGAACCTTGGATGAGACTGTCACATAGAAAATAAAACTCCTAAAAACAAATAACCAACAAAAAACATTTTCTATTGTTTATTCTTGTTAGTTGATCTAATGCAAAGTGAAACAAATGCCAAATTTCTCTATCTGGTTACTTATTTGTTTTAAGAAATAAATTTTCAGTCAAACTAATAACTGTAAATATTAGTACACACCTAAACCAAAAAAACAAAGTCACAAATGTCATTTTCCAAAAATATAGCTAAAAGTAATTTAAAAAAGAAGAAGATGGTTTCCCATTCCATGTAAATAAATTCCAATAAAAATAGGTTGAGATTGAGAAAAAATGATATTATCAAAACCTCATGTTTTTCTTCAATTAAGAATAATCTATAAAATTACACTTATTAAGATTCAATATTTTGAAATTAGAGACTAAAATCGAATAGTTTGGAATTAGTTTCAAAATACTTAGCCTTATTGTATCTTTGTTTTTAGAAATTAGTTAGGCCTAAAATTTTCTTGTACATATGAACTTAAGCTATAAGTTCATATTCTTCACACATAACATTTTAACTAAATAAACTAGAAATTACATCCACATGAATAATATATACAAATAAGTAGCGACATGCCACAACTTGCCTCTTATTATTATATTGATATTTCTACTAAGTAGCAAATTTTTATTTTTTTATTCAAAGCATAATCTCAAACACATGTATGTGGAGTGAAATGACATGAGGGAAGATGTTTCATATGTCCATTTACGTTTGATTAGCCATGTTCACGGCATGTTTAATATGTTATATAGTTGATAATGTTCTTCTTATTTGTAAAGTTGATTATTTGTAAGAGAAATGGGGTGGGAAACTAAAAATCAGTTTGGAAACTTATGATTTTATCAATTGGTTTATGTATACTATTAAGAATATTGTCAAATTATTAAATTGAAATTATCCATAATTTTTTATATATAAAAGAATGAAAATTATGAAATCTATCCTATGAATTAGATCATGTCTATTGGTGTAATTAGCAATGTTTTCTTATCATTAGATAATTTTTGGAAAAGATCAAGCAAACTCAAATATACTTTAGATTAAGGAAATTCATGCTATCTCATCCACTTCATAAAAGCAAGATCATTCCCCATTATAATCAGAATTATAATTAAGTATCTTATATATAGGAAGAGGTTGAACAAGATATAATACAAGAGGTTTCCTAAAATTGCTTCTATCTCTAACCAAAACCACCTTCTAGTCAAGAAGCATGGATGGAATAAGGGTGATAAATCTTCAATAGACCATTGGAGGATAAAGGAGACCATTTCACATAAGAATAATACTAAAAATATTGTTACATCCAAATATAAAGAAATTTTTTGAGTTTATAAAGAGTTAAAGGGAAAAAGAAAACTAGGATATTATAATGAGGTCATCAACCTATAGCTCAAAAATAAAAAGTATACCTTTGTCTTCATTAATGTAAAGAAGCAAATAAACATTATTAAAAGTAGGACAAATTTTTATGATATTCTATTAAAACACCATGGGATGAAAATTTCTAGCTCCTTTGTGACATTAAGGGGGTTGATTAAGACCAATTCCTCTTATGCTAAGATGAAGATAATAGAAATTACTTCTAACTCTAACCAAAACCACCATCTAATAAAACTCAATAAGGCCAGGGGTAAGGATGCCAAATATTTAACAAATTATTGGAGGATAAAGGAGATATTTTGCATATGAATAATATTAGAAATATTGTTACATCAAAATTTCATGAGAAATTTTGATGTGGGAGAAAGTTAAATGAAAAATAAATGAAGATATTATAAGATATCATAAGATATCAATCCAAATCCCAAAAATTAGATGTATATCTTTGTCTTTTAAATGTAAAAATAAAAATAAACATTATTAAAATAAGAACAAAATTTCATGAGCTCTTATTGAAACACCATAGGATGAAAGAGTCAACCTCCTTAGTGACACTAAGAGGATTAATGAAAATCAATTTATTTTAATCTTTTATGCTTATGCTAAGATGAAGACATGATGTTCCTTGAAATTACTTAACTCTAACTAAAACAACCACCTACTCAAGCAGGGATGGCATAAATATGCCAAATGTTGAATAGACCTCTTAAATATTTCTGAAATAGAATTGTGTGGCTTTTGCATATAAATAATATTAAAATATTTGCATCAAAATTTAATGAGAAATTTTGAGATGAGGGAAAGATAAAGAGAAAATGAAATCTAAGATATTATAAGGGATCAATACAAATCTCAAAAATAAAAAATATATCTTTGTCTTTATTAATGTAAATATATATATATATATATATATATATATATATATATATATATTCTCTTGAGTTCCTCTCATAACATATCCCCTTGAGAAAAAAAATTATTTCTAGCAAAATATATCCCCTTCTTTATCACTATATCTCTTTTGTAAAAAAAACAAATTTTCTTACATTATTCAATTTATTCTAGAATTACATATAAATTTCAAAATAATTATCACACTTCCCATCTTCTTAACCTTTTAACTCGCTATGAAACTTTTGAAATTTTTATGTTCACAATCTCTGCTAAATTTTTATGAAACTTGGAATGTTATTGACGATCAAAGGCTTTGGATTAACTGGCATTTGATGACAAAATTGATAAACGATTGCAATTCAACTGAGTAAAGGATACTAACAACCAATATTGAACCTGCAAATGCAACAGACATTAATATCTGGTAATAGCCTAATTAATCGCATGTTTGGACTATGAAATCAATATTGGAGATTATGAAAGGAGAGGCGAATGGTTTTCTTTATAGCCACTAATGAATCTGCAATCCAATTAAACTCAATACCTTACAGTGAGTGTAATACCTTAGCATACAAGGAAATATTTACGTCTCCAACTCAATCGTTCATGTCGTCTGTGCTATTTCATAGTGGTGGTTGATGTTGCATGTGTTTGATTATTTTTCACATTCCATGTTTTTTCCAAATCCAAAGAACCCTTGTGCTCAAGGGTTGTCCATGTGATGGCTGAGTGCATCCAAAGTGATGTATTTTTAACAAATTGAAGAACTACACAACTTTGAGAGGGTTCTACTTCTATCGATTTGAGCACAAGTATGTTACATGCGATTCGCCTCAGACAATGTATGGTAAATACAAAATTCCATACAATATTAATGATCTAACGGTGGAGCGCGAAGAATGCAAAGATTGTTAAGAGTAACCGTAGCACCATGCAAGGCAAGGCCAGACCACAACAAAAAGATAAGTAGTTATGACTATGTCTTTAAGTAGAATGGGAAATTTTGTGGTGTTCTTGAAAATGGTTACTTTGTTCAAAGTGTTTAGTTATGGTTGTGCTTGCATAATAAAAGTAAAAATTGATTAAAATAATTTTGGAAAATATTTTCTCATGAATATCATTGGCTTAAAATAACAACCACTTTATTTTCTTAGAAGCACTGCATGCTAAAGATAAATTAGTCATGCTAACATGCTCGAAAGAAAAGGCATATGAACTTGTGCATGAAATGATATGAACTGGAAATATTTTCTTGAAAAGGTGCTTATAAATCATGTTCTTATAAATATAAGAACTCACTTTTGTTTTTATTAGGAGGTTGTATGGATGAAAGTAATGTTGATTGTGTTAGAAACCACACCTACTGAATGCACAAACGAATAGCAATTGAGTTAGAGAAATATTTAATTACATGCACCATAATAATAATTATGGTATTAGTTTTTTTTTTGGAAAACGAATAGTTGTTTACGCATATAGATAATTATGATCTTGCTAAGTTTCTTGAAAATAACACAATGTTTTTGTATTTAGTCATGGCATCATGGATTCTAATTTTTAAGAGAGTTATAATAAATTTTTTTCAAAAAAAATAATACTAAGTATTAACAAATTATAATAGCCTATGCATAGATTAAATACACAAAGATAATATAATTCATAGGAATCTTCTTTGGAAAGAATATGTTTATCTTGTGCATGAAAGATAAGTCAATTGTGTTAATTCTTTTGAAAGAGGTTGCAAAAGTTTGTAAAAAGATAAATTATTTGTGTGTTGTATATTGGATATTTTGATTTAAATTGCAAGGTTTAATGCAAAAAAAAATGTTATTATAATTATCATTTAAAAAAGGTGTTCCTAGTTTATATGCATTGTTTATGATACTTAAGGTGTTCCTAGTTTTTATGTGTTGATTATGATACTTTGCTTGAAAATAAATGCAAGAGAAGGAATATAAGCCGAGTACATTAAAGAAGAGATATTATTGTAAGCTCTTGCATGCACAAAGAATATCCAAGGTGTTATAAAGATATCTTATTTCCATGGAGAGAAAATGAGCTATATTTCCTTAGAAAAATTATATGTGGTTACTTTTAAGCTATAAGAACTATTATGTTTGTTTCTTTTGGAATAAGATCATGTAAATGTATGTAAGACTTGCATTAGATTTCACTAGAAATAATACATATTTGTATCCAGGAAATTATAGAATGTTGTGTTAACCTAGATTGGAAAAGATTCTTTCCGAAGGAAGATGAATTACATGCACAAAAAAACATAGCTATGCGTTGGTTTTCTTATAATATAAGTATGGGTAATGTTGGTATAATATTTAAAAAATAAGACATGTATTTGTATGCTTTATTGCATTAGTTTTATGGAAAAGAAAACATGTTTTTGCATTCTCTACTATTCTACATTTCCTCGAAAAGGAAATAATTATTTGCATTCTCTATTGTGTTAAGAATTCCTTTGGGAATATTATTGTGGAAACTATATGAATTTGCATGCATAGGAACACCATTCATTGTGTTAGCTTTCTTTACATATTTGCATGCACCAAAAGTAATAGATGAAGGGTGTGTTCTTTCATTAAAGTTTAAGTAATTCGAATGCACGATGAGTGACTTTCCTTTATAGGAATTCCTGGATAGTTGTAGTGATTTGTCTTGCATGAATATGATCATGTGCGAGAAGTATCATAATAATATGGGGTTTATTTTGACATGCTCAATAATTATTTTCTTACACTTAATGCATGAGTAGCGATGTTAGAAGAAGCATGTTGTGATATTGTATTTACAACTCATGCATTCACATGAATAGGTGTTAAAGGATCACTTTTAAATATTGTTTATTGATTGATTGATGCTTTATCTAATCATGATATAAAAACTACTTTACGACATGAATGACAGGAACGGATGGTGACTTGTGAAAAGGATAGATTATGTTTAACATGGTGGCAGGTAAATAATTAATGATCCATGCAGATGAGTATGAGGTGCAGGATGGTCCGTTGATGGAACAAGTAGGCCACAAAGATATAAATATTGAATTTTTGTGGGTAAACAATATGAGGATGATTGTAATAGTTGAAAATTAGATATTTTTTATTTGAATGACATTTCCTTGTAATATTTTATGATAATGGTTAAGGGATGGACTTCCTTATAGGCCATTGAGTTAGGGGTGAACACCCTCATTAGCGTTTAATAATAAAATTAAACATTTTTTGGCTTTCACCCTACAAGGTTTCCAAGGTATATCGGTGTTCAATGATTTGATTTCTTATTGCATCGATTTGATGATGTAGATTCCTTGCATGATATGATGTTGATGTGTGATTAATTAATCTGGCTAAAGGAATCATGAAATGAATGCAAGGTTGGATCATACGGTTTATGTTAATATACTACAACAATGGTTGTTAATGGTTATGCATCTTACTATTCCTCTACTAAAGTTACTCTATGTACTGATGAACATTATATCTAATGGTTAGTGAGGAATATGAAAATAGTGATTTGGATGGTTATCCGTGGATTATTTGTGTGAAAAAAATTTAACGCCATGAATTTTCATGCAGGTTACTAGGGTATGTTACAAGTGGTATCAGAGTTGAAGGTTGCAGCACTTGCACCTTTGGTAGTTGTTAAGAAGAAAAACATTGAGGTATGCTACTAGTGGGCATCAGCTGAGGTATGAGTCTAACAATCTACATATTAATCTATGCAGTAGACAAATTTCTACATGAGATATGTGATTGATGTTTATAATTTCATTGAGAGTAGCAAGTAATAAAGTATGTTGCAAAACTGTGTTCATGAAATTTTAATTTTCATGGATAAAGAATATTAAAACCTCTATTACACCTATGAACAATATTGAACACTCACTAGTGACAGTGAGAAATGACTACCAGCCTTTGCAGATGTGAAAATATTAATGATACATTTAATGATTTTCACTAAAGCTACAATGGAGTACTTATGGAGAATACATGCATGAATGTAACATATGGGAAATTTCCTTGAAGAGGACGATAGAGTGTTTTAAAATAAAATTGAATAAACTATTTTAGATGTTAAAAATACACAATGAGTCAAGTAGTGATAATGGACTATAATGGCTAGTTGATGAATGAGTTGTGTCATGGCTGCAATAATATTATTAGTAGAATTTATTAGTTAGTGTTCCATGATTAAATAATAAAAATTATATGCATGAATTCATTTTGATTAAATATTATTGTAAGTTTTGAACAAGTGACCATGGTGGTTACTTCATATATCAGTTTTTTCATAACAGTACACTGTGGGAATTGGAAATGTTTGGAATGTTACCCTAACCATTATTGAAATATACAAATTAATGAAAATTTTTATGTACTTTTATGCATGACAACATTATATACATGAAACTAAAATTATTGTTAAAGTGAATACTAATTTTTTAAATAATTCATATTTATGACTAGAGTTGTAGATGAGATTTAGCATAGGTAGCTTAATGGCCAAAGGAATGTAGAAAATATATAACATGCATGTATATCTTGGATTCACTCGATCTAAAAATGTAGTAAAGTTAAATATTGAATCGCTTCTACAAATATTTTGCAGAATTAAAAACACAATCGCTAATCACATGAACATGAAGAAAGATCTATCACACACAACACAGACAATTTCCTGGGGAAAGTTTACAGCTGAAAACCCCACTATATTCTATTGTATATTAAACATGGATTATGAAACAATTACATACAAAAATCTTCTCACAAGAGCCCTCCAGTACTCATCTAATTGTTTCACACTGTCATATGCAAAACTGACCAACACATAGCTAATTCTCAGCCTCCAGACAACATGCCTTGCATGCGCAATCCCTGATAGTATAGATCCCTAGAAGATAAGAATTATTGCCTGCCTTGACTGTGCAAGTATCATGGGCACTCCAATGGGTGTTTGGCTGCATGTGTGTAACCCAATAATCCTACAACTGATATCCAGCTTCCCTTTCACTTAGAACTCAATTGGGTCTCCACTTGATCTGACATGCATGTAGCTAGTAATAGTAAATCCTCAGTTGCATGTGAGATCAATGATTGTGAATTAATTAATATTTAATTCGCTAGATATCTCGCTAGTGTATCTTCAATTGCAACTATCAAAACTATGTTTAACTCACTTAACTGAGTTAAAATATTTACATCTTGCATTAACTCATGCACCACTGCACTTCAAACTCTGTTACAACTAGAATTACTCTGCATGCCTCACCAACTACCTCTAACTCGAAATCCACTAGCTAAGTGAATTTATCACTTTCAGTTAACTGATTCGAGTCAAAATTGAGAATAAATTACAATTTAATGTTGATATTAATTAAGGGATAACCAAAATAGAGATGCACCCAAAAATAGCATTGTGGGCCCTACCCTAGTCTGGGTGCTTAATGCAACTAGGCATGGATGCTGAAAGTTTCTTGTTGAATCTCAACACTCCCTCTAAACAAGAAAGGGATTATCCTTACCCTGATCCCATCTCTCTGGTATTCTAATTTTCTCCTGGTGGGTGCCTTCATCAGAATATATGCATCCTGATATTTTGTGGGAATGTATTGAAGCAACATTATCCTTATCTGCACATAATATCTAAGATGATGGTACTAGATATCTATATGCTTGGACCTATCATGAAACACAGGATTAATTGAGAGTTTAAAATTCAACTCTGATTATCACAATGAATCACTGTCAAATCCATCAGAGAACCAAAAAAACCAACCAAGATCTTTCTCATCCAGATAGCCTCACATGCAACTTGACTTGCTTCCATGTATTCCGCTGCCGCTGAACTGAGTGCCACGGATCGTTTTTTCCTGCTGTACCAGGAAATTTCTATCGATACAATGCTAAATATCCCTCGTGATGTGCTATTTCTGTCCGATGGACTACCAACCCAATTTGCATCCGTGAAGCCATGTAGCTTCACTCCCTTTGTCCGTCTATACCATAAACCATACTCTGATGTGCCCCTCAGGTATCTCAGGGCATGATTCCCTGCCTTCCAAAAGTTCTTGGTAGGGTTAACCATAGCTTGACTCATCTGGTTAACTACATAGCAAATGTTTGGTCTCGTGTTCACCAAATACATTAGCGAACCGACTAACTGTCGGTAGATAGTAGCATCCACTATCTCTCCAAAAGTAGCATCCGCTTTCCTCCAATTTCTTGGAGGAGGAGTATCCATGGGTTTGCAGCTCTCCATGTTAAATTTACCCAGTATCTCCTTTCCATAATTGCCTTGAGACACATAAAGTTCACCATCCCGCTGCCATATTTCCAATCCAAGGAAATGATGAAGGATTCCCATGTCCTTCATTTCAAACTCCCTTGCAAGATCCTCCTTGCATGAGTGTATCAGCTTCTCATCACTAGTTAGAATTAGATCATCAACATATAGAAAAATAATCAATAGCTTACCCTAAAGCACAATCTGGTACACGTTTGCATCTGCTTCACTTTTGGTGAAGCCTAGTCCAGTGAAATAACTGTCTATTCGAGTGTACCAAGGACAGGGTGCTTGCTTCAGCCCATACAGTGCTCTTTTGAGTCGGCACACATGCGACTCACTATTGCAAATTTTGAAACCTTCAAGCTACTCTATGTACATGTCTTCCTCAATTATCCCATTGAGAAATGCAGTTTTCACATCCATCTGATGAATGCACCATCCCATCAAAGCTGAGAGTGCAACGATGGATCTTATGGAAGAGTACCTTGCAACAGGTGCAAAAGTCTCATCATAATCTATCCCCTTGATCCGTGAGACTCCCCAGGCCACAAATTTGGCCTTGTATTTCTACACACTCCCGTCAACAAGTTGATTTACCTTATAGATCCATCTCGATCCAACCATTGATTTTTCGACTGGTCTTGGGACTATCTCCCATGTGTTTTTTTTGACAATAGAGTCATACTCCTCCACCATTGCATCAACCCAAGTTGGCTGATGCACCGCTTCCTGAAAGGAAGATGGTATAATCACAATACAATTTCTCATAAGAGCCATGTATCCAGTAAATCAGTTAGGATATTGTCTCTGTCTGTGTTGTGAAGTAGGGGCTCCTACATTCTATGTAGCATAAAGTCTGAATCTATTAGCTTCCATGGTGTGCCTTCTGCCATTTTTGATGGATGGATTTGCATGAGTGTTTTCCTCCACTCCATGAACCTACTCATGTGGCTGATCCACATCTTGAGACTCGTCCTTGGGAACCAACAGTTCCTCCTCTGCATGCAAGTCCAACTCCCTCTTAAGGGACAATGGCATGGATTTCTCCTCATCAAATTTGATATCTCGTCACACAATAGTCATTCTGTTGTTTGGAAAATACACATGATAGTTATGGGGTGTTTTAGTGTACCCCAAAAAAATCCCAATCTCAGATGTTGGTTCCAGCTTCTTCCTGGCATCCTTGGTCACATGCACATAAACATATGAGCCAAAAATCTTAAAGTGTGAAACATTAGGTTTCTTACCAGTGAAAGCCTCTTCAGGTGCACTCATCCCAATTACTCTATGAGGACAACGGTTTTTCATATGTACCGGTGTATTGCATGCTTCCTCCCATAGATTCATCGGCAGGCCTTGATCATGCAACATCGCTCATGCTGCACCGACAATAGTTATGTTCTTCCTCTCCACGACACCATTCTACTCTGGGTTATGAGGCACTATGAGTTCTCTTCAAATTCCTTCTTTGCTACAAAATTTCTTAAATTTGTTAGAGATGTATTCTCCACCATTATCGCTCCTAAGAGCCTTCACTTGCTTCCTCAATTGTTTCTCCACCAGTGCCTTCAACTCACAAAACTTAGAGAAATTTTGATCTTTCTTCTGTGTGAAGAAGATCCAAAAATTACGAGAAAATTCATTAAAAAATATTACATAGTACTTATATTTTGTTGTTGAAGCAACCGAGAAAGGACCACACAGGTTTGTGTGAACTCTCTCAAGGATCCCTGAAAATTGTTTTTCCTTATGAAAGGTGGTATTTACATATTTTCCCATAGTACATCCCTTACATGTGTCTGACTGTGCAAGTGTACCCTTGGGAAGACTAATAGAAATATGCTGCATGAATTTCAAGGCTCCATGGTGAAGATGGCCCAATCAGTTGTTTCATAATTCACCCTCATCCCATCTCACCACTTGATTTTCCTTGCCCATCATTGCTATACATCCATCTAACTCCGTCTTGTATATATTCTTAACTTGAATCCCTATCCTCTTGGCTTGTCCTGTTGTTCTATGTCACAAGAAATCTTTTCCACCACTAAAAACAACATCATAGCCTTTATCCTCCAACATTGCGACTGAGACCAAATTTTTCTTCAGACCTGGTACATGCATCACATATTTTAATTGAAAGGGTTTACCTGACACCCTCTGAAAGGTAATGGTACCAATCCCGGTAGCACTGTATCGTTCGTCGTCACCCATTTCAATATGCATCTGGATATCTTTCTCCTCCAATTCACTAAAAATTTCCTTGTCTCCCGTCATGTGAAAGGAAGTGCCAGTATCCAAATACTACACAGATCCCAATGCACTGGACACCGTGCATTCCATCAATTGGAATTCAAGCTCAAATTGTGAGGCAAGGGCCTCACCAGCTGCAGATCCTCCAGCCTTCTTGTTCTTCTTCTTTTGTGGATAGTTAGTAGAAAAATGCCCATGCTCGTGATAGTGAAAACACTTCACCTTGTACATGTCCTGCTTCTTGCCATTCTTGGACTGGGATTGAGAATGGAATTTTTTCCCCTTCCCCTTCATCGCCTTGGCAGCCAAAGAAAAATCATCTTCATCCTCATTCTTAGATGAAGATCGATCTCTAGTGTTCCTTCTGAACTCCTCCTGCACAAAATCTGACCACATTCGTTCCTAATCTGGTAATTTTTCCCTTCCATTGGTAGAGTCTTGATAATTGTGCCAAATATTGGGAAGTTCTAGGAGAGCCAAGCTCACTAAATCATCATCAGCAACTGTTATTCCAACGCTCCCCAGTTCATCCCGACATTAGAAAAACTTTTTTAGATATTTTGGAATGGTGTCGCCCTTTTCCATCTTGATCTTCCTAAGTTTATCTTTGAGCGCCAATTTCCTATGGCCATTTCTGCTTTGGAATAGATCCATCAAAGCCTTTTACATTGCATATGGTGTGGCTTTCCCATGGAGGCTTGAGACAATGTGATCTCGTGCTCCCTCCAAAATGATCTTCCTCACCATTGCCACTTTATTTTTCCATGCATCAAGATTTTTAGCCTCTATCACAGCGTGTTTAGGAACATTAGTGTCAATGAATTCCTTTAAGCCATTGTCTTCGAGTACCGCCTCCATCATGTCCTTCCAAGCAATATATTTTTTGCTTCCCTCAAGTGCATACTCTAACCTCAATCCATTGAAATCCATTTCGATTTTGAATCAACTGTAGAACCTAGAAAGTATTTTTGCAAATTCGAATTATATCCAGTCACAAAATCAACTCCTTCTTCACTTCTACAATTTCCTGTGCTCTGATACCATGCAGAAATTATAAAACATACATGTATATCTTGGATTCACCCGATCTAAAAATGTACTAAATTTAAATACTGAATCACTTCTACAAATATTTTTGGAATTAAAAACACAATCGCTAATCACATAAACATGAAGAAAGATCAATCACATACAACACATATAATTTCCTGGGGAAAGATTGCAACTAAAAACCCACTATATTCCATTGTATATTAGGCATAGATCATGAAACAATTACATACAAAATTATTCTCACAGGAGCCCTCAAGTACTCAGTTAATTGTATCACACTATCATATGCAAAACTGACTAACACATAGCCAATTCTCAACCTCCAGACATCCTGCCTTGCTTGTGCAATCCGTGATGGTATAGATCCCTAAAATATAGGAATTATTGCTTGCCTTGAATTCACAAGTATTATGGGCACTCCAATGGGTGTTTGGTTGCATGTGTGCAACCCAATAATCCTACAGCTGATAGTAAACGTCCCTTTCACCTATAACTCAAATGGTTCTCGACTGGATCTGACATGCATGCAACTAATAATAGTAAATCCTCAGTTGCATGTGAGATCAATGATTGTGAATTAATTAATATTTAATTCACTAGATCTCTCACTAGTGTATCTTCAGTTACAACTAGCACAACTGAGTTTAACTCACTTAACTGAGTTAAATTGTTTACAACTCTCATTAACTCATGCACCACTACACTTCGAACTCTGTTACAACTATAATTACTCTACATGCCTCACCAACTCCCTCTAACTTGAAATCCACTAGCTAAATGAATTTACCACTTTCAGTTAACTGATTCAAGTCAAAATTGAGAATAGATTACAGTTTAATTTCCATCTTAATTAAGAGATAACCAAAATAAAAATTCACCCAAAAATAGTATTGTGGGTCCCTCCCTAGTCTGGGAGTTTAATGCAACTAGGCGTGGCTGCTAAAATTTTCTTGTTGAATCTCAATAAAGAAAACCTATTAAAGTAAAACGTTGCAATGTGAATCGCAACCTTAAATGATAAAGTATGATGTATGATGTACATAAAATTTTCTTTTTATTTATGTATAATGTGCATATGAGAGAATGATAAAAGGAAAATTTAACATGTCAGACAATTGTGAAAATTTGTGAAAGGTCAGAAGGCCTTGGGTTGATGGTGGTTGTGTGCTTGGAGGGATTGATGGTGCTTGCTTACCCAGATTTCCTCTCCATAGAGATAGATGTTCTCAATAAGGGAAAATATTTGGCTAAGTGGGTGAAGAGGGAAAGCGCTTGAGGCAACTCTATTGATTTTTTAGTCTATTAGAGGAGGCCAAAAATTCCCCATAGACAAGCCAGTGTTAGAGGAATAGGCAAGACGCTACCAATATGAATCCTATATTGGACCCTATGTGGTCATTGGAATTCTTGAGTTGGTTGGCCAATGGAATTCCTGACTGGACCTGGTATGGTATCCATTAAAGAACCTTTTGGATTTCAAAATGACTCCATCTGGTTATGGAAACCAATCCCCATTGGTTGGGAGGAGAATTCTTTAGCCTATTGTGGTTCTCATACGAGAACAAATTAACTAGTATGCTACATGTTATGTTAAAAAATGAGCTTTCAATATAATTGTGTAAATATTTTATGTATATTGTATTACTAATCATTCGAATGTATTAGCAGGGGCTAAGACACTATGCACTTTGTGAACTTCTTGATCATTTCGATGTTTAGATATCCAGGTGTTCCCTAAGTAATTTTAGAAGTATTGTTTGGATGTCTTTAACAGGAGATAAGACTGTGTACATGATGCAATGATTTATCATTTTGATGAATAGAGAGTTGGTGCTCTCTGAACACTAGGAAGTGTATTGTGATTAAAATATCACTTGAAACTACATGAGTGATTGATAGTTAAAATTATTTCATTTTATTGAAAATGTTGTGGCTAGTGAGATTGAATTTTTTAGTCATACATTACATGGTACTTACCATGGAGTGTTAATGGGTTTCCCAACCATTCTCAGAGTGTTGGCATAAAAGTGATCATGACTTCCAAGAGTAATTGGTGGGAAATGTAAAATTTGTATAGAGATTATGTTTTTTTTTTTTATAAATTGGATAATGGCTAAGAGATAAGAAAGTAGAAATTGCCTATTTTTCAGTTATAAATGCTTGTGCTTATTGATAAACATTATTCCTTTTGACTTATTAATAATTCATAGAAATAAATCTTTCATTTTGAACGAAAATGTTCTCTTTTCATTGCTATATCATGAATAAAAGTTAATTATAGACACCGAGGAAGGTTTTCTCTTCAAGGGGGGAAGTATGTAATATCCCTAAAATGCTCGCCATGGGTAAAAGTAATAAAATTTAATTTAATTCTATCAACTAATTATAAATCAAGAATCGGTTATGAAATGAACTATAGAACTCATAATTAGAGAAGGAATATGAAATATATATTGGAGAGTTTGACACGAGAGGTGAATTTTTTTCTTTAAGTTTTAGTTTCCTTTATCACTTTTTGGAGATCGCTTGGACAATGGGCATGGCGATAGCCACCAATGAATCTACAATGAAATTAAACTCAATGCCTTACAATGAGTGTTACACCAATTTTTTGTCATCTAACCTGTTACTATTAGATGGACCAAAGTACACCATGTAAGACCAATTTTACCCTAGTAAAATTGCTTTCAATATGAGAAATAACTTAGTAATCCATAATTTATTAAGTTGTTTATGGTCAAAAAAGGAAACCCCATGAGGAATAATTGAATAAATCCTTATTTGTTTGATTTTCTTCAAGAGATAATTAATTAAACCAAAGTTTAATTAATATTTCTAGTCATATTTAACCCAAAACAACAAAATTAACTAGATATATCATTATTTATCTTATTATTTTCTAGGAAGAATTATTTAAAACATTATTTAAATAATATTCCTTGTTAAATTTGACTAAATAATTTATAAATAATTGAATAAATCATTATATATTTAATTATTACTCAACAAAGTTCTTAAAATAATAAATAAATCATTTATTTATTTATTATTTACAAATAAAGGGATTTGACCAAATTCAAATTATTTTTCCCTCCAACAAATTGAATAAAATATTCCATAAAAGTTGGATCTAGATTTGGTTAATAATATTTTAATTATGCACCAATATCTAGACTAACTCAATATTTTGTTATAAATATAATGGTTTTTCCATTCATTCACTACCTTTTGTTCCTCATGATCACTCTGGATCTATACTTTTGGTTTGACTTTGGTCCTCCATCATTGTCATATTTTTCTACCTTTTGCTTATGAGCTCCCCTTGAGTTCCATTTTTTTCTGGGTTTTCTGCACCATCAAGAGAGAGAGATCTTAGATCTGAAGCGCTGAGGAAATATAAGAACCCATCCCATTGAGGGGGACTGGTAACATCTTTCTATGTTCCCTTCCCGGGTGCCATACTACAAAAATTCTTTAAAAAACATTCTTGTCTTGTTCATTGGATGCATGGAGCAAATATTTCTTTTATTTGTTGTTTAATGTCTTTAATTGCATAGATTTGGATTTCTGTAGCATTTATTCTTATCACTAACTATAGATCTAAGGAAATTGACAACCATATTTGATGTTAGGGTTGTTTTTTATGAACAGCTAAAGAGAGCTTTTTTCGTATGCTTGCTATTAGAATTCACACTAACAATTGGCGACTCCATAATGGTTTATAATTACGACCCCTGTCATTTTTCAGATCCTAGCATGACCAGCTTCTTCAAACCCTATGGTTTTTCTTCAGCTTCTTATTTTTCATTTCTTGATGTTGTTTTTAACCTTAAAAACCCTAAAATAATAAAAATTCTTACTTTCGTGTGTTTCTGGGCCTATTATGCAGGTAACAGGTATCAGCCGTAACAGAGATGACAAATTCTTCTGAAACTTGCTTCTGAGATAGTCAAAAGTGGAGGTCGCACATTTTGGGCCAAAACTTGCGACCTCGACCTTCACGATGCAGAAAACATCCTCAAACCTGCGACCTCAACTGAAAACAAGTCAGAACCTGTGAACTGTACTTTTTGCGGGAATTTTTTATTTTTCTGGATTTTTTTGGGCTATTTTTCATGCTTTTATAACCTTCCTCTCCACTTGTCTTGTACCTGTACTTTCTTATTTTTACTCATTGAAGTAGGAACCAAGCCCCCTAGGGATTCAGTACTCTTCCACCTTTTTAGGAGGATTTTAGCTGAAGCAGGTCTTCTGAGATTTCAATGTGTTCAGCCATTTTTCAGATCTAGACCTGTACTTTCAAATCCATTTCAGATTGGTTATTCATCCATCCAAAAAATCTCTTTTCAGTTTTTTTTGGTCCTCCTTTAGGGTTCCCTCCATTTCCCTTCAGGTTGTAGCCTTTCGCCACCTTTTTTGCAGCACTTTTCACTCTATTTTTTTTTTCTTTTCTGTAGATCTGACCTTTAGATCCCTGTCCCTCCAAACTTTAGATCCATTGTACATTTTGTGTGTTTTTACTAGATTTTGCGCACCCATAGACTAGTTGTTGGGAAGCCCTCCTCCTTGGGTTTAAATTGATGCATCTTTAGCTATTTTTTTTTTTTCATATTTAGTTTCCTTTATGGAAACTTTAAAATTATTTTCAGTTATACAACAATTTTTTTCTTTTTTCTCTACACTCGTCTAGGATTAATTAAAATTAACACACTTATCACATACACGCACACCCTAAGTGAAGAGCGCCTAGTTTACACCACCAGGCCAAGACTAAAACATTGAAATCAATTGATCTTGCACCTCCCTGCCCTTGTCGGTCTCTGTTCCTTCTGTGATCCGTGTCTATTTTTCATCATTTTTCCCCCAAGGTGTTTATCTGAGAGAGCCTTCATCCTCAATTTCCATTAGGAAGACTTAATCCTCCACGTAGTGTTTGATTTCGTCTTCCACTAAGTCCCCATTTTGGCTCTTCTTCTGGCTCATCGGGTTCCCCTTCTGGTTCTATCACCGGATCTCCTCCTGTCACCTTCACCATGTTTGGTTCAGGACCTAACATTGGTGGCAGCCCTCGCCATAATGTTGGGAATCCTATTAGTAGTGCCACAACAGGAACTATCCCGATTGCTCCCTTTCTCCCTTATATGGAAGGCCTCAGTATTCCCGATTTTATCCAATTGATTAACGACCTGATACACCATGATCCTGGTTGGCCTGCTGTGCCAACCAAGCTCCCTTCAGACATCCCCAAGTTTGAATGAATTGCTAGAGAGGATCCTACCAACCATGTTCGTTCTTTCCACATGTGGTGCTCATCTAACTTCATCACCGATGACTCTATCCGTCTTCGGTTCTTCCAGTGTACGCTTACTGAAAAAGCTTCCAAGTGGTATGTCGACCAGGCCTCCGCCTCTCATACTACTTTTGCAACTCTTGCCAGGGCTTTTATGTCTTACTTCCATCTTCCCCTTCGCTATGACACTGATATCGAAATGTTGACCTCTTTTTGTCAATCGTCTGCAACCCACCTATCTAATCATGTCCAAAAATGGCAGAGAAGAAAGAGCCTATGTTGAGCCCCTACCTTCGAAGACCATGTCTACATGGAATGGTTTCTCAGGTCCCTATTTCTTGCCATTGGCAAATATGTCGCATCTCACTTTCCTCAGACCGAGGAAGCTTCCCTCCAGATTGCGTTGAAGTATGACCTGATGTACGAACATTATAGTTATGTTTATACTGTCTTACCTGATCTCCCTACACTCGTTGGTGCCAACGCACTGGGGGCATCCCATGTAGCTGACGATATCATTGGAGCCCATTATCATCTATACACTCATCCTCCAATGGTTTATGGTTTTCGTTAAGGAGGGGTCAAATCCTCGAGCACTTTCCCCCCTCCTAGTAACATGTATCCTGGATACGGCTTACCTCCCCCTTTTTCCCAGCCTATTCACCCCAATGTTTCCCAACCTCCTTATTATCCGTATCCGTAGCCTGGTGCTCTAACTCGTCCAGCATTAACACTTTAGCCTCCCTTGCCTTCTCAACCCATGCAACAGCAGCCACCACCCCCTTAGGGTAAGGTGTATGCACAACAGGGTGTGACTAAACATCATACTTCCAAAAATAAGAGGAAAGGAAACCAAAATCAATCTACCCCAGGTAATATAGGAAATAATCCCCAAGGGAATGCATCTAACACTGCAATCCAACAACAGGGAACTCAGCCCAAGTAGGACATGCCCATTCACACAAATAAAAATTGTTCTTGTTGCGGTGTCTATGGTCACTACACCCACGATTGTCCTCTTTGACCTTATATGTGTCAGATGTGGGAATCTCAGGAAGCATCCCGAGGTCAGCAAGCCTCCCCTTCGATTCCTCCTAATGCTGCCCCTATCCATCCTGTTGCATTTACCAATCCTTTCCCCCAGCAAGGATATGTGACTGCCCAACCCCCTGAAAGTCAAGAGGCCACTCAACCTCCTCCATATGGTACCTATGATTACCAGATCCTCATGATGAACTTTGAATAACCCATTATCATTGACCTCAACCTTCAGACTCGGTCCCGTCAATACACCAAGCCCCCCGCTAGGTCTGCCATCGAGCCCCCTTTGTCAGGTCCCACGGAGCCTCTTTCGACACCCAATGGTCCTTTACTGATCCCTCAGCCTAAGGTAGAGGTTCATACCAATATCCCCAAGGGACCATTACACTGAAACACTACTTCTAGTAAAGCTTCCCACTCCTATAGTATAGCAGATGACTTGGCACAATCCCCTGCTGCCATGTCAACGCTGGAATTCCTCTAGTCATGCCCTTCACAATGAAAAGTTCTACTAACTCCCATCGGCATTTTGGATCCTTTAGATGATCGTTTTATTTTCTTCGATGTTGACCTTTCATAACATCCCACCTTCTTGCTTCCTTCGCCTTCCAAATCCCTATCATGTTTCAGAATGCTAACGTCTCTCGTTGTATCATTGATGAGGGGGTATCCACTTGTGTGATGACCGCTTCGGTTTGGAAGCAACTCAGATCTCCTGAGTTAGCCCCTTCCACTGTCACCCTTTGATTATGGCATGACCACTCTTCCTAGCCCATTGGCATGTTCCACAATTGTCCTATTATGTTTACGAGCAAGATTTTTTGTGTTGATGTTGAAGTCATTGATGTCCCCTTAGACTACAACATTCTATTGGGTCATAGCTACAATTGTGTGATGCTTTTTGTCCCATCGGCGGTTCACCGTAAGATGTGCTTTACTCACAATGGAAATATCACCACCATAGACCAGTTGACACATTACAAACTGAAGTCTCATACCTCCCCTGAGTCCATTATCTCTTCGATGGCCAATAAAAAAATAGTCGAATCTCTGACCAATGTCTCATTTGAAGTCTATAAATATTCCTCTTTTCTTGGTCATTCCCTGGTCTCCCTCCTCTTATCTATGACCCTAGCTCGTCAAATGTTTTCATGAATCAATTGTCTCAGTCCAACCTCAAACAGACTGGTTCGACTAGTCAGTAGCCTCGCCTTCCATAACCTGCTCCTAGCACCTCGACCCAGCCTTCAGGACCCCCTCCTCAAGGCCCCTCATCCGTAGCTAGTGTCCATGAGCCTATCTACCCTCCTAGAATGGTTCCCCCTCACCTTAACCATCTGAGAGCCATCTTGCCTAACCATTACCCCTCTGGTTAGATACTGTTTCTAGCTCCCCGTCCTGGAGTATTTTTGGTATCTGTTATGGCTACATTGGCTCTTTCTAACATGACCCTAGGGATCCCAGTCTGGTACATTGATCCCCAAGCCACTATCCCGCTTATTCAGTCCAAACCTTATACTTCTTTGACCCCAGTCCAACCGATCACCATGACTCCTCCCTTTTCTTCTGTGCCTTAGCCACTTCAACAAGAACCTACTCCTGTTGCGAAAGCCTCAGGTGAGGGGGGAAAAGTCTGCAAGAAGGCACCTAATTACAAGGCCTCCCAGACAACCCCTGCTCCTCCTCAACCTCCAAAGTGTACCCCCCCGTGTGATTTGTGTGATGTTGTCGATCATGACACCCATAACTGTCCTGAATTGCCTCGTATCAAGCCCATGGTCAATGTCATGTTTCCTAATGTAAAGTCCTTGAAGCCCCTGTTACTTTACCAACTACACAAAAGAACCCCAATACTATTCACACCAACCACCCCTATGATTTGTGTGATTTCCATAGCCATTATACCCACCTTTGTCCTTGTCTTAAGCACTTCCATGCCTCTTTGGAAGTAGTTCGAGAATATGAAACCGAACAGAACGAGTCTGCCTCTCCGGTTCTTACGCAGTATGCTTTGGTCCAACCTAAGGATATACCTTCTCCCATTGAAATTCCCCCTCTCAACGTTGAAATGAGGAAGTCTTCGGCCACCATCCTCTACCTATCCTCATCTATGAGATCCATGGTGGAAGACCCCTGTGCGACTTCCCCTTCTGTTTCGCTTGACCTCCCTTCAGCGATCACCCTGGGCTCAACATCAGTGGATCCCTTATCTTATTTTTCTTCTTTCATGCCCCGTGACGATGCGCATGTGAACCTTTCTACTCATAATGATGATTCAGGTAGCTTTGTCGCATCATGTGGTTACCCTTCCACCAGTCACCCCATCTTCTACTATGATGATGACATCATGGAAGCCTTTTCCACCCCTGACTTCATCTTTCCCGCTCATAAGAGGAATGACACCATACATGTCTATCGTGACTTTTGTGACCTAAGCACAAGCTTCCCCCAAGGCAGCTCCCACACAACATCCACCTTTCGGTGCGCGGGTGGTAGAAATCCTACCCAAAGCACTCCCTCTAGCAGTGTTTGTTTGATTTCTACCTTGCGTTCGGGTTGCCAGCATTGTTCATCATCCTCTCATTTGTTGTTGTGTGGCACTTTTCAGATGGAGCCCCCATCCACACCATATATGGGTTATGTCGATGGTGCAAGTCGCTACTCCTGGAATCTAGCCTCGACAGCCTAGGCCATTTTTACCCCCATGCATTCTCTTGTCCTCTCTAACGACATATGCATTGGTACTGCCACCAAAAACTAGGCCGAATATGAATCAGTGAGAGGTTTATTAGCCTATGCCCTCTCCCATCACATCCTTCACCTTCATGTTTGTTTATATTCCTTGCTTCTTGTCATGCAATTGAACGATGTCTATCATGCACATAATCCTGTCCTTATTAGAAGATATTTACGAGTGTTTATTTTTATTCGTGAATTTGAAATAATTACATTTATTCATGTACATACCGCATAAAATCACTATGTAGATATCATTGCAAAAAATGTTCTATATTGGCATTTATCACACGTATTTCACACAAGACAATAACAATAAACCATAAAATGATGCATATCCATTATATGTGTCATTCAAAATGTTTTAGAGTCCATCAACTCTGATACATATCACATGCCCATAGCATGTTACAAAAATCAAAACTGGGGGAACCTCATGCCCCTACATCTAATCACTATCTGGAGGATCCTGGGGCAATCGCTCGGCTCTAATAGCTCGTATCTAGCACATTCCCAATTTGGCCATTGCCATGCGTCGCATGACCCCTCTGTTGATGTTTGCAACAAGAAATAGTGAAATTGGCATCCGGAAACAACATCCTTGATCCTAGTGAAAATTAAGCACCTACACTAGGTGGGGCCCACACAGGCTAATTTTAGGTGGATGCCTATTTATAGATGCATGTCTATTTATAAATGTATGTGAAAGTTCTATTTATAGATTTCATGTCTATTTACAAATGGATGTTGACTATTATTATCCCTTAATATTAGTTGGACAATAAACAATAATCTATTCTCAATGAGCACTTGGAAATAGTTAACTGAAGTGGAAAATCAGTTAGATAAAGGAATTTCGAGTTAAGAGGTTGGTTGGTGGGACATTCAGGTTGAATTTAGTTGTAAATGAGTGATTCAAGTTGTAACATAGTTGCAAGTGCGATGGTGCATGAGTTGTGCAAGTTGTAAATCAGTTCAACTCAATTAAGTGAGTTAAAGTTTGTTTTGGTAGTTCTAACTGTAGATACACTAGTGAGAGATCAAGCGAATTAAATATTAATTAATTCACATGTAGTGAGCTCACATGCAACTAATGTTTTTACTCTTATTAACTGCATGAATGTCAGTTCCAGTGGAGACCCAATTGAGATCTAGGTGAAAGGGAAGTGTAACTATTAGTTGTGATATTACCAGGCTACCCAGGTGTATTTATAACACCACATGATGCCCATGATACTCAACGTAGTTGAGGAAGTCTGAAATTATTTTTGATTAAGGATTGCATTCATTAGGAACTGCGTGAGCAAGGCAGGCTATCTCGAGACAGTAATTTGGCTAAGGAACTTGCCAATTTTTGTATGAAAATGGGAGACAATTAGCTAATGTACTGAGGGTTCTTGTGAGAAGATTTTTGTGTGTAATTGTTTCAGGATTCCTTGTGGAATATACAATATATGATAAAGGGGTTTTGAGCAGTAATATTTCCCTGGGAATATATGGTGTTGTGGTTTTTATCTATTCTTCTTTGCTTCATGTGATTGGAAATTGTGTTGTTTTTAATTCCGCAAAATATTTGTAGAAGCGATTCAATATTTAACTTTAGTACATTGTTAGATTGAATGAATCCAAGATATACATGCATGTGTTATAATTTCTACACCCTCGCCACTCCGAGGGTAGACCAATACATGGCTCTATGTACATATCATCAAGATATTTCCAACCACACTCTGAAACACTGGTTAGTAGCCTCTCACATCTACGACAGATGTCCTCTAGGAGGGCAACAACATCCTCATTTTGTGGACCCCTCGACCCACTAGGTGCTACAGCTCCAGATACTACAGGCTGCCCCATATACTTAGCCGATTTCATGAGTGTTGTATCTGAATACCAAAATAAAATGAATCAGTACCATATAAAATATTCCAAAACTTTAAAATGAAAATAAAATATTAGAAAATTTTCACTTACCTTCAGGCCCCCATGCTCGACCTGGCGACAGTGGAAAGTTCGGGTCCCCATGATAAGTACTCATCCCACTATAGGGATAGCCATGTATATACAGTGGCATTTCATCTCAATGAGTGAATTACTCGAGTCAAAACACCAGCTTGACTACCCCACCTCCCCCTTTGCACAGTTGTCGCCCCCAGCGGCGCATCCTGGGCTCTTTCGGGCCCCCATCCTAGATCTGTATGTGAGGCTGAATTGTCAGAATCTTCTCAAAGAAGAGCGAGAAAAGCACTGTGCCATATGCACAGTCTTTGGTCACCTGCCACTAACATAGCGAAAAAATGTCGTTTCAACGACAAAAACATCATTTCAGCCCACCCATATTATGTCCCACTCAACATACTCTCAACAAGCATCATCTGACCCCCAGTAATGTGGTGGAGTGCCTGGTTTCCCAGGATCTACAGCACAAGTCTCTAGCCGCTCTATATCTCTAATCAATATCCATGTCCCCTTCACATGGAGACTCGATCGATAGTGGCACTCTACAAACTCCATAATGTTCTGCCCTCGCGATAACACTGGTTTTGTGTTTCGCACCATCCCAAGTGGCAGGAGACCAGTCAGAAAATATATATCCTGGACAGTCAGCTCAATCTGGTGCCCCTGCACTATAAATATCTCATGATCCTAATCCCAATAGCTGACAATCTGGGCCAACAAGGGCTCTCCAGCTCTCATCAAAGGGTTCTCCACAAACTTCAAGACCCCAAACCTCACTAATGAGATGTGGATCTTAGACCATAATGTGTCTAAGTCTCTCTCTCTCCAGTTGATCCTCGACTCTGCCATATCTGCAAAAAACCATCATGTTTGTTAGTGTATAGAAAGGAAAGACTTCATCATGATCATAAAATCCCAGCTCTCAGCTAAAAAATAACACCAAAATCCCTCTCTCTAACAAGTCTCACTTTTCAGGTCATTCCTGGGACAGGTCCTGGTTTCTGCCAAAAATATGCTACCCAGGTCACAAATAAAGCCCCAAAAAGTGCGACCCAACCATGAAGAAGAGAAGGGGTCTGTTCCTAAGCTTTGGGTGCCTAAACTAAAATTTTAATCCACTGAATTGAAAGAGTAGGATTAGGCCTCTTACCTGCAAGTAATGAATCTCGATTCCAATAGTCATTTTGTCTATCATGAACGTCGCAAGATTTAGGGCCTTTTCTCCTCTCTACATTCGCAACAACTACACTTGCAAATGAATCAAATTTGAGCGAAAATGGCCTATTAAAAGAGAAAACCCATATTTTTCTTTCACTAGCTGCAACCAAATTGTAGCTTGGTTTGATAAACTATCAGCACCATTGGAAATCTCTCAGTGAGATCTCAAATGGGCATCCTTTCATTTTTTGTAATTTGATACTTCACCCAGACACATTTTTTCCAAGAAGGGTCACTTAACCACTCCTCAAAATCGAATTTATTCACTTGAAACACTTGTACTTAGGGCACCACCTTGCCTTCATACTTGTCCATGCTTGTGTCAATTTTTTTTGTGAGTAACCATCTTGTACTCATGATTTTATGGTCCCCATCGGGCTTGTTCTGTGTGGCAGCATCATCGAGTCGCCCTTGTTTAGAGAATTTGAGTTGAGTCATCATCGCATCCATGGAGTCTACCATGGGTCCCTTTTGTCTCCCATCATAGTCCTCCATCCTTCATTTCTTTGTTCCTCTCTCGTGTCACACATTTTTGCCTTCAGTCATATTGTCCCCTATCCCCTCTGGTGTTGAGATAGTAGCTGCTAGGTCACCCATGCTCTTTATGCTCTAACAAGAGAAGTCTTCAGCCCGCTACTCAGTACCCCCCCATTCCACCATTATCCCTGGTGTCAGTGTATCAGTCTCTCTACTATTATCCCTCGTGCCTTAGTTGAGGATCCCTTATTACCTCACTGGACCTCCTTCTTTCGACATCAACTTAATCATTCCAGAAGACAGGTCTAGAGGGCGGTGTACCTTGTTTCCAGCTTCCACTCTTGTTCAGTACCTCAGATTAGGAAAAGGGACTCTTTATTTCCCTTTGACTTGATTTTTTCTCAGTTCCAGGTCCTTATGGCATGATCAATATCCGTATACTTGATGGTTCAGTGATATAGTAGATTGTACCGATGATTCCCGGGTGTGTGTGATATTTTTCAGACCTCATGAGGGGGTGGTCCTTCAGGTAGCCCCCCACATGCCTATATGACCTCTCTACTATAGCCTTTTATGTAGCTCCATTGATTTGATGGTTCCGACCTCAACCACTTGCAGCGCCTTTTAGTTTTCATGTATCATTCATATTTTTAGATCCCTTTCCTATTTTATAGGGCCTCTTTGATTGTACTTATATCTCGTGTACTCATATATTATTTTATAAGTCTTGGTTTTTTTCCTAGGCACAGTATGTATGTGGGATCCTTTCTCATTTTTTATCTATCCCATTTTTATGCCAGCATGTACTATATAGTTCAGTCCCTTGTTTACTGGACACATCATTATTCTTTGTACTTTTTTATCTCAGTGGGCATATGTATGCATCCCCTGCGTCATGCAGAACATGTACTCACTCATAAAAGAGACTTGTCACACCTGTAAGTCTCGCATCCTCATGGTATTTTCCTCTCGTGCTTTAGTCTACCTTATATTTCTCTCTCTCTCTAACTCCCCCCTCAGTGTCTAGTTATTGAGTTCTTACAATGTACTTTGGTCATTCGATTAACTCCTAACACTCACACGCTTGGGGGCAGTCTCTTACACCAAACTTTTTTCATCTAATCTGTTACTATTAGATGGACCAAAGTACACTATGTACAGTAAAATTACTTTCACTATGAAAAATAACTTAGTAATGCATAATTTATTAAGTTGTTTATGGTATAACCAGGAAACCCCATGAGGAATAATTGAATAAATCCTTATTTTTTTTAATTTCCTCAAGGGATAATTAATTAAAGCACAATTTATTAATATTCCTGGTCATATTTAACCCAAAACAGGGAAAATAACTAGATAAATCATTATTTATCTTATTTTTTTCTAGGAATAATTATTTATAACGTTATTTAAATAATATTCCTTGTTAAATTTGACTAAATAATTTATAAATAATTGAATAAATCATTATTTATCTAATTATTACTTAACCATATTCTTAAAATAATAAATAAATCATTTATTTATTTATTATTTACAAATAAAGGGATTTGACCAAATTCAAATTCTTTTTCCCTCTAATAAAAATACTAAAATATTGCATAAAAGTTGAATCTACATTTGGTTAATAATATTTTAACTATGCACCAATATCTAGACTAAATAAATATTTTGTTATAAATTAAAGGGTTTTTTCCATTCATTTGCTAATTTTTGTTGTCTAAATATCGCTCTAGATCTATACTTTTGGTTTGACTTTGATCCTCCATCATTGTCATATTTTTCTACCTTTTTGCTTGTGAGATCCCCTTGAGTTCCATTTTTTGTTTGGGTTTTCTGCACCATAAAGAGAGAGAGATCTTAGATTTGAAGCACTGAGGACATACAAGAACCCATCCCATTGAGGGGGATTGGTAACATATTTATATGTTCCCTTCCTGGGTGTCATAATACGAAAATTCTTTAAAAGACATGCTTGTATTGTTCATTGGATGCATGGAGAAACTCTTGCTTTTATTTGTTGTTTAATGTCTTTAACTGCATATATCAAGATTTTTTTAGCATTTATTCTTATCGCTAATTGCAGATCTAAGGAAATTTACAACCATATTTGATGTTACGGTTGTTTGTTATGCACAAATAAAGTGAGATTTTTTCGTACTATTGCAATTATAATTCACACTAACAATGAGTGTAATACCTTATGATAAAAGGAAATCTTTACGTCTCAAACACAATTGATCAAGTCCTCATTATGTGTCATTTTGTCGCAGTGGTTCATGTTTCCCCTGTTTGATTATTTTTCACATTGCATATTTTTTCCATATCTGAAGAATCATTGTGCTCAACTTTTAGCCATGCGATGGTTGAGTGCATCCAGAGTGATGTATTGTTTACGAATCCAAGAACTACACCAAGTTTGAGAGGGTTCTACTTCTGTTGATTTGAGTACAATTATGTTACCTGTGATTCTCTTCAGACAATGACAATGTATGGTAAATGTGAAATTCCCTACAAACTTGATGATCTAATGTTGGAGTGCAAAGAATGCAAATATTGTTAACAATGACCATAGCACCATGCAAGGCAAGGCCAAACCACACCAAAAAGATAAGTAGTTATGATGTTGTCTTCAAATATAATGAGAAATTTTGCCATGTTCTTGAAAAAGGTTACGTTGTTCAAAGTGTTTAGTTATGGTTGTGCTTGCATACAATTATTGTAAAAATACAAATTGATTACAATAATTTTGGAAAATGATTTCTCATGAATATAATATTCTTAAAATAACATCCACTTTATTTCTTGGAAATGGTACATGGTAAAGATAAATTAGTCATGCTAACATTATGGAAAGAAAAGGCATGTGAACTTGTGCATGAAATGATATGAACTGGAATTATTTTCTTCAAAACATGCTTATAAATCATGTGCTTAAAAATATAAGAACCCAATTTTGTTTTATTTATGAGGTTTTATGCATGAAAGTAATGTTTATTGTGTTAGAAATCACACGCACTAAATGCACAAAAGAATAGCAATTGAGTTAGAGAAATATTTAATTACATGCACCATAATAATAAGTATGGTATTAGTTCTTTTTGGAAAAAGAACAATTGTTTAGACATATAGATAATTATGATCTTGCTATTTTTCTTGAAAATAACACAATGGTTTTGTGCTTAGTCATGGTAAAATATTTCCATGGTGTTGGTAAACATTAGTAATTAATAAATCCATGGAAAATATTTTCATGGATTCTCGGTTTTTAGAGAGTTATTATAATTTCTTTTGAAAAAAAAATAATACTTAGTTATAAGAAACTATAATAACCTATGCATATATAAAATGCACAAAGATAATATAATTCATACGAATTTTATTTGGAAATAATATGTTTATATTGTGCCTGAAATATAAGTCATTTGTGTTAATTCTTTTTGAGGAGGTTGCAAAAGTTACATGTTTTGGTAGGTAAAAAGATAATTTATTTGTGTGTTGTATGTTGGATTGTTTGATTTAAATTTCATGGTTTAAATGTGTTCCTATTTCGTATGCATTGATTATGATACTTTTCTTGAAAACAAATGCATGAGAACTTTGTACGTAAAATATAGAGAAGGATATAGGTTGAGTACATTAAAGAAGAAATATTATAGTAAGCTCTTACATGGACAAAGAATATTCATGGTGTTATAAAAATATCTAAGAAGGGAATATATTTTGAGTACATTAAAGAAGAGATATTATGGTAAGCTCTTGCATGCACAAATAATATTCATGGTGTTATAAAAATATATTCTTCGCATCGATAGAAGATGAGCTATATTTCCTTAGAAAAATTTTATGTGGTTACTTTTAAGTTGTCATAAATATTATGTTCATTTCTTTTGGAATAACATCAGAATACATATTTGTATAAGAGAAATTATAGCATGTTGTGTTAACCTAGATTGGAAAATATTATTTGGGAAAGAAGATGAATTACATGCACAAAAACCATAGTAATGTGTTGGTTTTCTTGGAATATATATATATATATATATATATATATATATATATATATATATATATATATAATGTTGGTATAATATTTGAAAACAAAGACATGTATTTGTATGTTTATTGCATTAGTTTTATGGAAAATAAAACATGTTTTTGCATGCCTTATTATGCTATATTTCCTCAAAAAGGAAACGTGTGTTTGCATTCTCTATTGTGTTAAGCATTCCTTTGGGAAGATTCGTTTGGAAACTATATGAATTTGCATGCGTGGGAACACCATTCATTTTGTTATCTTTATTTACGTATTTACATGCACCAAAAGTAATAGTTGAAGGGCTCGTTCTTTTGTTAAAGTTTAAGTAACTCGAATGCACAATGTGTGAGTTTCCTTTAGAGGAATTCATGGATAGTTGTAGTGATTTGTCTTTTACGAATGTGAGTGTGTGCGAGAAGTGTCTTAATAATATGGGGTTTATTTTTACATGCTCGATAATTATTTTCCTACACTTAATGCATGAGTAGCGATGTTAGAAGAAGCAGGTTATGATATTGTATTTACATCTCATGTATGCACATCAATAGGTGTTAAAGGATCACATTTAAATATTGATTATTAATTGATTAATTCTTTATGTAATCATGATATTAAATCTTCTTGATGACATCAATGACAAAAACAGATGGTGACTTGGGAAAATGATAGATTATGTTAAAAAATGGTGGAAGGTAAATAATTAATGTTCCATGCAGATGAATGCAAGGTGTGTGATGGTTCGTTGATGGAAAAATCAGGCTACAAAGATATAAATATTTAAATTTTGTGGGTAAAAAATATCATGATTATTGTAATAGTTTGTTGTAGCTTCTACAACACCACCCAAGAGCTTGGGCATATTCCAAATTCTGAGTCCCCCTCTGATCTCTTAGCCCATTAAGGTTTCGACTCGGCCTTCGGCTAGTTAATATTCCCATGACCTATTCCCACCAAACCCTGTAACTATGCCCATTCATACAATGCACATGGCACCCACTTGTATTGTTGTCTCATGACTGCACTAGGGTTTGGGGGGTTTTCTACTGCAAAGACAATTGAGAGTTCCTCCATGGATTCGACACTAGGTTTCCCATAGTAGTCATCACCAATCACTAGGGGGTACTAAGCTCAGATAGATAAGGCTTCAGTTTGTTTTTCATTATGATGGTCTTGATAGGTTTTGGGAGAAACCCTTATTCTCAAGAGAGTGATCCTATTGTCATTTCACCTAATTCATATTCCCCTGGGGCACATTCTAATAGGCATTGGTTGAAATCATGATAAAATAATCGAATATAATTTTCCCTTAGGTTCATGATTTGTTTCCCTTATCTCTGCCTATGCACTAAGGTTTTTAGGGTTTTAGTGAGGAATTACAAGTCTTACACACATGTAAGCCCCTTTTATCTAGCATGTGCATTGAAACGAAGTGAAGACATTTTGTGTTGATGGTTAAGGCAATGCTTGAGCTTCATTAGAGTTCCATTAAATATCAAAATTTGAATTCAATTTCCAAAGTGAAGCATGTGTTGATCCATCCATACAATTTATAAAAAATTAATTTGGATTATTTTCTGGTTGATGCTCCTGGAGTGAATCAATGTTTGTATTTTTATCTATTCATTGATCCCGAATGAAAATTATCACTTTGGTAAAATAATTTTTTTGTTTCATTTTCTTTGTAGGACATTAAGAAAGTGTGGCTTAGATCCACATCCAATGAGGAAACACTTTTAATCGAGGAAAGAAAAGCATAGGTCACAAAGTCGTGAAGTTGCAAAGTCCCATAAGTCAGAAATTCACAAAGTTGCATAGGTCGCAAAGTCACAAAGTCGCAAAGAGGCATAGGTCACAAAGTGGCATAGGTCGCAAAGTCACAAATTCACATAGGTCGCAAAGTCGCAAAGTCGCATAGTCGCATAGGTCGCAAAGTTGCAAAGTCGAATAGGTCGCAAAGCCGCAAAGTTGCAAGGTCGCAAAGTAGAAAAGTCACAAAGTTGCATATTTTTCAAAGTCACATAGGTCGCAAAGTTGCAAAGTCGAATAGGTCACAAAGTCGCAAAGTCGCATAGTCACAAAGTGGCAAAGTGGCAAAGTGGAAAAGTCGCATAGTCACAAAGTTGAAAAGTTGCAAAGTTGCATAAGTTGCAAAGTCACAAAGTCGCGGAGTCGCAAAGTCACAAAGTCACATAACTCGCAAAGTCACATATATTACAAACTTGCATACATCACAAATTCGCATAGGTTGCAAAGTCATATAGGTCGCAAAGTCGCAAAGTCGCATAGGTCGCATTGGTTTCATAGGTTGCAAAGGTCGCATTTTTCCACTCGGTAACTCCTATAAAATGGAAAAATCAACCAATTTGAGAGAGGATTCAACGACAGTAGACAACATCGTTGACTTGACCAAAAAATATCCTGAAGCTCCAGAAACTCTTCCAAAGAAGGATTGGATTACGATAGAAAATGATAAAGTACAGCTACACATGACAATCCAATCTTAGGACAAGTTGGCTAAGGATGTAGAGAAGTTAATATGTTCATATAATCATCTCCTTAGTGGGTTATACCAATGGAAAAAGTCCATCACACTCCTTCCATCAGGTCACGAGCAGCACCTAAGGTAAGGGAGGAATTAATAAAGGAAATGCAAGGATTTCTCAACCCAATCGGACAAGATTCCAACTCCAATGAATTGTAGGTGATAAGAGAGAGCATCATGAAGTATGTGGTTGAGTTGGTTAGGGTTCACACCAAATTTTATACCTTGTAAAACTAAGCCAATGCCAAGAAAATCACGTTGATTCTAGATGCCCTCAAGTGCATGCACAGACACAGGGAAGACATGCCTCAACTGGTCAGAATAGATACATACTACAAAGCATGGCAGACCTATCTCACGGAGCATCAACATATTGACACTCTGGCCTTATCAATCACAAGATAATTAACATAGGGTAAATGAATGAGAACAATATCTCATTTTTTGTTGCATAACATGGTATCTTAGGTAAAATTTAATTAGAACCTGAGAGAAACATGGGGGAGTCCCTAGGTCGCAATTAGCCTTAGGTCATAATCAAGCATAAATCTCCCTCAGGTCACAATATACCTTAAGTCACACCTCCCCTAAGTTGCAATCTCCCTTATGTCACAACTTCCCCTAAGTCGCAATCTCCCTTAGGTTGCAAATTCGCTTGGGTCGCAATCTCCCTTAGGTGGCAACTTCCCCTGGGTCTCAATCTCCCTCAAGTCACAAATTTCCATGGGTCGCAATCTCCCTTAGGTCGCAACCTCCCCTAAGTTGCAATCTCCCTTAGGTTGCAACATCCTCTAAGTCGCAATCTCCCTTAGGTTGCAAGTTCCCCTAGGTTGCAATATCCCATAGATCTAAAATTATCCTAGGTTGCAATCTCCCTCATGTCGCAATCCTCCTGAGGTCACAACATCCCCTAAGTCTCAATCCTCCTGAAGTCGCAACTTCCCCTCAGTCACAAGTAAGCCCAAGAATGAGGGAAGACCAAAGGTCACAGGCAACCGAAGAGTCAACTCGGCCTATATGTACATCTACTGGTGATTTTGTAGAGACTTTTTTAGTTTTGGAATTTTGAGAGAGACACATTGTTTCTTATGGAATGTATGCCTTTTGATGAATACAAAGAATTTTTATTGGATCTTACTACTAAACCCGACAGAAGCCCCCTATGTGGTTGTTCTATGAATATGGTCCCTTCAAATGAATGACGCTTTCTTCAAGTATTGTTGCAAATTTGTACTCATGTATTTTGTTGTGTTATGAACTTTCTTACAACACATGGATGGTATATGATGCTCTAACTTTAAGGTTATGTTGATGAATTTCTTTGTCGATATTTTATTTAAATCTTTATTGGAATGCACATAGATTATAAATGAAATGCTTAGCCATCGCAAACTATTTCTTGTGTGATCTTGGTAAAGTTTTGATAACAATGCTTTCCTGAGTTTCATGCTTTAAATTCCACTTTGCTATTTATGGCATCATGTTTCACAAGGCATTAGTCAATCACTGATTTGTGTTCGTTCAACATCCGTGCATTAACTTTTCAGTCAGTCCCCTCCCTTTCCAAAAATTGTCTTTACCAACTTAATGGAAACCAAGCCTACATACCATATGGGATCCCTAAACCAAACGGTGTAAATTCTAATTGGGATCCTGCACCAGGGATATCCAATTACTTTTGGCAAGACATTTTCAACCGTCAATAGAATTGGTGCTAGAAGGGGGGCTAGATGACAAGTTGAGCCCTTGGAGCCTACATTTAATCTCATATCTGTAGATAGCTCATCCCAGAATCATCCTCTCGATATTTTTATTACGTTTATCTATTTGTAAATGCTTAATCCCCGACGAGCCTCTTTATCACTTGTCTCAGTTGAAGTTCTATGGTGAAAATGGAATTTCTATAACTGAGCACCTTTCTGATTTTCTTGAGTTTTGTGAATATTACGAAATTGATGATGAGAATTTTTCTTGTGTGATTTTCTCCCCCACCCTTGAAGGACGCGTCAAGAAATGGTGTTGCATGCTTCTAGCAGATTCCATCCATTCGTTCGATCAAATCATCGATTAGCTTCAACAAGCTTTTCATAGGCACAATTTTCAAGATATATTAATAATGATAAATGAGATTAGAATGAAACCTCATGAATTTGTAGAGAACTTTTATATTATATCCATTCATCCTTGTTTTGAGTTCCCTAAAATATATGTCGATTGGGCATATTTAATTGAACAGTTTCAATTGTTGGATTTTGTTTCTCTACAACAACTTCGATCTGAAACAAATCCTGATCCTTATGGTTGTCATGATAATCCTCAAGTTACTAACTGTCCAAATTCAGTCCCGAATATTTTATTTCCCATATCTCCAAGTCTGGAACAACTTTAAGCCTCCAAGGAAGAACTTATTATTTGTGACATTTCTTATCCTCCTCCTAATTTTCTACCTAATGGAGTTTTGGTCGCAAATAGTTTAAGTGATGAAATATGTTTGCAGGGGAATGAGCCATGTTGTATCACCTTTGTATATTTAATACTCCCTGTCAAATCAAGACTCAAAAAACAAGTTTATTTAACATCTCTCCCTCTTAATGAAACCAATTTCGAGTCCATTGAATCTATGCCTGGGTCTAGTCCTAAATTTCATTCACCTACCGACAATGACTTGGGATTTGTCTCGAATGAAGTTGATTGTCCTGTAAAATCCATGAACCATGACATTCATGCAGGTTCATTGTTTCCTATGGATGATGATCATGTTTGAGATGAAAGTCCTGGTATGATTGGTACCCCCTCATATATCATTTCATCCATTATTCCCTGATTCATTTCTTGAGTCTGCCACACCATTTATCTCTACAAATAATTCAGAACCTTCTTCTTCCAGTGTTGGTGGTAGTGATGAACACGAGGGTGATGTTTCAAAATCATACTACAAGAATGATGAATCTCTTTCTCCTAATCTCTTCCATCCGCAGTCCTTAACCAGTCAAGAAAGAGAACTTATGTCTCGGCAATGTCTGGATGTTTGTCTCACCATTTCATCCTCATTTTTAATCCAAGAAGAGCCAATGTACTGGATACCTGACCTGATTAAATTAGTTGCTTCAATGCTTATAATTTCTCTGAAAAGTTATTCACTCACACCACTGGTGATTGTCACTCATATCTATAGTTTGATCCTATGAAGCCACCCAAATTTGATGATTCACCTTTCGAAGATTGAGGGACTCATCAAGAATTTGAGGCACTTCAGGTTCTGCTGATGGTTATGTCAGGTTCTCACGATCTTGATGAGACCCCTAAACCAAGTCAAATTAGGGTTTCTAAAATTAGATATTCCATGCACCACACTCCTCTCAACATAATCTCACCGAATGCCAGCTCATCTTGGAATGCCCATGATTCAAGAGATGTTTTCCTAAGCACATATTTCAATCCCCTATCAGATGATATGCATCAACATCTATACCCTAATTTATTTAATGAAGGGAGGACACTAGCCATTTCCCAAATATATTTTATTGTTTCCCATGCGGTACAAATTGCAGTCAACTGTAGGCAGATGATGTTTTACAATCCAATCACTCAACCTCTTTGTTTCCTGAGACACTCTTTGTGAATTCATCTCATCCTTGGGAATCTAAAGAATCTAATTTGTTTAAATGTAAGTCTATCAGTGTGAAAACATCTAACCATATTAATAATATGCTCACTAATAGCTATCCAGTTGCCGCAAACAATGATTCACGAGCTAATCTCATGAAGCCTTTGAAGTTCGATAGCTCCCTATTTGAAGGTTCAAAGTTTTTCTAGGGCAGTGAGACATTATGGCTCCCACTGAAGGTTATGTTAGGTCCACACATCCTTGAAAAATCCCATGGAAAATTTCAAACTAGGGTTTCTGAAAGTAGGGTTTTTGCACTTGAATTCTCTAGCATCTCAATTTCACCTGGAAAACACATATTTTGTCCATGTCATCAAATTGATCATCCCCACTGTTATGATAATGCTTCTGCTATTCTTGAAACATATTATCCTACAAATTTCTCCACAAGCAGACAACATATTACCTGACTTGCACCAGATTTAGGGTCAAACATTAAAGGATGTGTGTCATGGCTATATGATTATAGGTTTCAAGTACATCTTCATGTCTATTAGGATGGGATTGCATTTCGGCTTGAACACAAATTTTTAGCACATTCTTTGGTAAGAATCCATGACCTTATTTCTCTTATACATCTTTTACAGGTAAGCTTTGTTGTTGGTGTACAATTTTTATGATGGTTCTGATTGCGTACATCCTTGTTCTTGTAAGTTGGGAATTGATGTGATGGTTGCACTAGAAATCTGATTTCACATGACCCAACCGCTTCTATGGTTAAATTAGGGTTTGAGGTTTAGGCTAGCTAGGGTTTGTTAATTAAATTTTACTTGTTCATGTTGTTAATTAGGGTTTACTTGTTAGGATTTCCTTTATGGTTAAATTATGTCCCCTATATTTTCTATGTTGAGGTAGTTTAGTTTTATGCATTATTGTTTTTGCGTTAATTTTCATTTTCTCATTATTGCATGGAATTCATACAATCACTACACATGCATTGCATTGTCCTTTATCTTCAATTAGCTGATTTATTTCACGCATAACATTGGATTGCATCATAAGATCTACTTGTTGCACTACATTATACATTTTCCTTCTTGCATAGTATACGCTTGTCGTTGGCCTAGACTTGCATTTTCCTCTTTGCTACATACCACTGCATGAGCCTTCATTGAGCCTGGAGATTTCAAACATTTGGTGCAATGGATATCTTTCTTACACCTTCTTGCACATGCTTGAAGCCTGAGGGATTTATTTAACCTCTTTTTGCATGCTGAAACCCTGGAGCTGTTTCCCTAGAAACCTCGCCCTAATGTTTAAACCCTAACCCTAATGATTGTGTGAGGTTTTTATGGTTACTCCAAGAGGAAAATTCTCTTAGAACCAGTCATCAGAGTCACATCCTGAGCATATTTCCTACGAGTCTAATCCATTAGCCAGGGAAATGTGAACATGTTGCTTGTGGGGAACCCTAATTAGTTTGAGTGACCTATATCTATCACCTGAACCTTGTGCTCAACATCGTCTTGAATATCTTAATGAATTGTTTATGTATTTCACCTGTTAATTGGAGATGGGGTGTGGAGGCTTGGCATGGGGGAAAACCTAAAAAACAGAAACAACCTAAACCAAAAAATTAGTTTCTATCAAACAAGAAAAAACCTCTCTTGCCCTCAAAATAAGTCGGGATCCCTCATCCACCCTGGCACAATGAACATCGAGTAATAAGTGTTATGTGCACATAAAAGATAATGAAATTAAATGAAGGGTAAAGGATTGCACAGAGAGGTGATGTAATGGATTTGTCGGGGTATTGACCAGGCTTTCTAACAACAGAGCAACGTTTGTGATTTCTTGAAGTGACTCCATCAGGGTGTTGTCTAGGCCTACTGGCAACGTAGCAATACTAGAAAAATATTTATAAATTTTGAATATAATAAGCCCTCTACCTTTTTCTTTGCATCATCGTCAACTACTACCATGTGTGAATTTCTATTTGGTTGTTTACTAATAAAAAAGGCGTACCTGAGGCACAAACGAGAGGCATATATGTAAATGTCAAAGAAACACACGAGGTACTCAATGTATCTATTCAATATTCCCTTGCATCATTATCCAAACTTAGACTATTTTAGGGATTTTGGTAGAGATGTTGGATTCCACAACTGGTTCACCAATTGTTGTAGCTGCTACAACACCACCCAAAATTTTGAGCATATTAAAAATTTCGAGTCCCCCTCTGATCACTTACCCCATTAAGTTTTTGACCCAACCTTTAGCTAGTTAATATGCTCATGACCTATTCCTACCAAACCCTATCACTGCGCCCATTCATACAATGCACACCACACCCACTTGTATTTTTGTCTCATGACTGCACTAGGGTTTGGGGGGTTTGTTGCTACAAATATAATTGATATTTCCTCCATGGATTTGACACTAGGTTTCCCATAGTAGTCATCACCAATCACTAGGGGGCACTAAGCTCGGAGAGATAAGGTTTCAGTCTGGCTTTCATTATGCTGGTCATGCTAGGGTTTGGGAGAAACCCTTACTCTCAAGAGAGTGATCCCATACCCATTTTACCTAATTCATATTCCCCTCGGGAACATTCTAATAGGCATTGGCTAAAATCATGATAAAATAATTGAATATAATTTTCCCTCAGGTTCATGATTTGTTTCCCTTATCTCAACATGTGCATTAATGTTTTGAGGGTTTTAGCGAGGCATTACAAGTCTTACACACCAGAAAGCACCTTTTCTCTAGCATGTGCATTAAAACGAAGTAGAGACATCTTGTGTTGATGGTTAGGGCAATGATTGAGCTTCATTAGAGTTCCATTAAATATCTAAATTTTATTTCGATTTCCAAAGTGAAGCATGAGCTGATCCATCCATGCAATTTATAACAAATTAATTTGGATTATTTCCTGGTTGATGCTCCTAGAGTGAATAAATGTTTGTATTTTTATCTGTTCATTGATCTCGAATGAAAAGTATCACTTTGGTAAAATAATTTGTTTGTTTCATCTTCTTTGTAGGACACTAAGAAAATGTGGCTTAGATCCACATCCAATGAGGCAACACTTGTACTCGAGGAAAGAAATGTATAGGTCACAAAGTGGCATAGGTTGCAAAGTCGGGAAGTCATAAAGTTGCATAGTTCACAAAGTCGCATAGGTCAAAACGTTGCAAAGTCGCAAAGTGTCATAGGTCGCAAAGTGGTATAGGTCGCAAAGTCGCAAACTCGCAAACTCGCATAGGGCGCAAAGTTGCAAATTCGCATAGTCACATAGGTCGCAAATTTGCATAGGTCACAAAGTCACATATTCACAAAGTGGAAAAGTGGAAAAGTTGCATAAGTCACAAAGTCGCAAAGTCACAAAGTCGCATAGGTCGCAAAGTTGCATAGATTACAAACTTGCATAGGTCACAAAGTCGCATAGGTCGTAAAGTCACATAGTTTTCAAAGTCAAAAAGGTACATAGGAAGCAAAGTCGCATAGGTCACGAAGTCGCAATGTCGCATAGTCACATAGTTGCAAAGTCACAAATTTGAAAGTCCCAAAGTCGCATAGTCGCATAGTCATAAAGTCCCAAAATCCCATAGTCACAAAGTTGCATAGTCACAAAGTTGCATAGTTAGAAATTCGCAAAGTTGAAAAGTCACAAAGTCGCATAGGTCTCAAAGTTGCATAGGTCGCAAGGTCGCAAAGTCACATAGGTCGCATTGGTTTCATAGGTCGTAAAGATTGCATTCCGCCACTCGGTCACTCCTATAAAAGGGAAAAAACAACCAATTTGAGAGAGGCTTCAATGACAATAGAGAACATCCTTGACTTGACCAACAAATGCCCCAAAGCCTTAAACACTCTTCCAAGGAAGGATTTGATTATGACAGAAAATGATAAAGTCCAGCTATGCATGAAAATCCAATCTTAGAACAAGTTGACCAAGGATGTAGATAAGGTCATATGTTCATATAATCATATCCTTAGTGGGTTATATCAATGGGTGAAGTCCATCACACTCCTTCCATCGGGTCACTAGCAACACCAAGGTATGGGAGGAATTACTATAGGAAATGAAAGGATTTCTCAACCCAATCAGACAATATTCTAGGTCCAATGACTTGCAAGTGACAAGAGAGAGCATCATGCAGTATGTGGTTGAGCTGGTTAGGGTTCACACCAAATTTTATACCTTGTCAAACTAAGTCAACTCCAAGAAAAGCACGTTGATTCCATATGCCCTCGAGTGCATGCACAGACATGGGGAACAAATGCCTCAACTGGTTAGAATAGATACATACTACAAGCATGGCCGACCTATCTCACAGAGCATCAATATATTGACACTCTAGCCTTATCAATCACCAGATCATTAACACAGGGTCAATGCATAAGAAAGATTATCTCATATTTTGTTGCACAACATGGTAGCTTAGGGAAAATTTAATCAAAACCTAAGAGAAACATGAGGGAGTCCCTAGGTCACAATCAACCTTAGGTTGCAATCAACCTTAGGTTATAATCAAGCATAAAATCTTCCTCAAGTTGCAATCTCCCTTAGGTCACACCTCCCCTAAGTCGCAATATCCCTTATGTTGTAACTTCCCCTAAGTCAAAATCTCCCTTAGGTCATAACTTCCCTATCGTCGAAATCTCCCTTAGGTCGCAACTTCCCCTGGGTCGCAATCTCCTCAAGTCGCAACTCCCCTGGGTCGCAATCTCCCTTACGTCGCAACCTCCTCTAAGTTGCAATCACCCTCAGGTCGAAACTTCCCCTAAGTCGTAATATCCCTTAGGTCTCAACTTCCCTTGGGTCACAATATACCTTAGGTCGCAACTTCCCCTAGGTCGCAATATCCCTCAATTCGCAGCTTCCCTGGGTCGCAATCTCCCTTAGGTCGCAATCTCCCTCGGGTCGCAATCCTTGTGAAGTCACAACTTCCCCTAAGTCTCAATCCTCCTGAAGTCGCAACTTCCCCTCAGCCGCAAGTAAGCCCAAGAGTTAGGGAAGACCAAAGGTTTCAGGGAACCGAAGAGTCATCTCGGCTTATATGTACATCTACTGGTGATTTTGTAGAGGCTTTTTGGGTTTTGGACTTTTGCGAGAGACATTGTTGCTTATGGAATGTATTTGTTTTGATGAATACAAAGAAGTGTTATTGGATCTCACTATTGAATTCGATGGAAGTCCCCTATGTGGTTGTTCTATGAATATGGTCCCTTCAAATGAATGATTCTCTCTTCAAGTATTGGTGTACATTTCTACCCATGTATTATGTTGTGTTATGAGATTTCTTACAACACATGAATGGTATATGATGCTCTAACTTTAAGGATATGTTGATGAATTGATCTATCAATATTTTCTTTAAATCTTTATTGGAATGTACGTAGATTATAAATGAAATTCTTAGCCATCACAAAATATTTCTCATTTGTTAAGTGAATATCGTTATAAGTGCGATCTTGGTAAAGTTTTGCTAACAATGCTTTTCCTAAGTTTCATTCTTTAAATTCCACTTTGCTATTCATGGTATAATGTTTCACAGGGTGCTGGTCAATCACTGATTTGTGTTTGTTCAACATCTGTGCATTTATCTTTTTAGTCAGTCCCCTCCCTTTCTGAAAACCATCTTTACCAACTTAATGGCAACCAGGCCTACATACCAGACGGGATCCCTAAACCAAACGGTGTAGAGTCTAATTGGGATCCTGCACCGGGGAGATCCCCTTACTGTTGGTGAGAGATTTTCAACTGTCAACATAGTTTTAAACTATATATTTGTATTTAAATGGAATTTCCTTATAAGATTTTATGACAATGGTTAAGGGAGGACTCCCTTATTAGCCATTCAGTGAGGGGTGAACACTGAATAACTCAACATAACACAAGGTTTCGATGGTATGTTGGTGTTCAATGATGTGATTGCTTATTGTGTCAGTTTGATGATATAAATTCCTTGCATGATATGATCTTGATAATGTGAAGTGCGTGATTAATTAGTTTGGCTAAAGGAATCATGAAATGAATGCAAGGTTACATCATACAGTTTATGTTAATATACTACAACACTGGTTGTTAATGGTTATCCATCTTACAATTTTTATTCTAAAGTTACTCGACGTACTCATGAACATTATATATAATTATAAAATGAATACAAAGTTACCTTATATAGTTTATGTTAATATACTACCACCTTGATTCTTAATGGTTATGCATCTTACTATTCCTCTACTAAAATTACTTTATATACTCATGAACATTATATTTTATAGTTAGCAAGAAGTTTGAAAATAGTGATTTGGATGGTTATCCATACATAATTTGTGTAAAATCATTTTAATGCCATGCATTTTCATATGAGGTCACTAGTTACCAGATCGGATGCTAGAGAAGTTAGAACAACCATACCTTTTTTTTTTAATGACGGCACGAAATAACAAACTAATAAATACCATACACATGTATATTAGAATATGGAGAGTGTAATATATAGTCTACATCATGTACTTAGCAGAATATAATTTTTTTAAGGTGGCTTACTGCATCAATCTGCTATTAACTACCTACAGGAACAATATCTATCTGCTGTTCAAAACAGATAATTGTTTTCCAGACAAACGTGTCATCTTATATTCCTCCGATCTTATCATTATTGATGCAAATGAATATGAGACCACAATGGACGGAGTGGGAGACAATATTCAATCGGGGATGATCGTGAGGATCCGTTTGAAGGTTTCCATCTGTTGGCGGGGAAGGCGAGTGTAGACATCCATACTCCTTCCTCCCTCGTCTCTTCCTGGGAAGAACATCATCCCTCCTATACCAAATAGCGTTGCAGTCTGGGAATTCAATGGCTTCCCCCACCCATAGTCTATTTCATACACAGGAAATTTGGGAGAATTTCCCGTCCCAACAAAGTAACGGCCTCCTGAGGTTTCTGCTAATAAACTTGAGAGGGAGCTCCCGCTTCCAAGGCGGCAGTCAACCCAATCTATCATTGTATTGAGCTGCTCCTCCGCTATGCAGGAGTTGATGAGCTCCTGGATGAGAGCGGCAGCGAAGCGGATATCTTGCCCCAGAAGCTGTTTCGCTCTAGTTCTGGCAGCGCCAATGGATACGCAGTTCCCAAAAAAAGATGGGGGTAAAGGAGGTTTTACTCGGCCTCTGCTATTAGTCATCATTCCAAAATCAACAGGCTCGTTCTCTGGAACTTCTCGAGCTCTCGTTACGCATCTCCAAAAATGCGCGCTAACTGCCACAAACGAACTTAGAGCCCCTGATCGTTCCTTCAGCTTCCCTATCATTTCTTCATTAAAATGAAAACATGAAATCTCGAAGTCCTCTGTTTGGTCATTCATGGATTCCTGGACATTGTTCTCAGTATTAATGTCGGCATCGCTTTTGGTTACGTTAATTGCCCCACTCTCGTGCTGTAAATCATCTTGCATGAACTTCAAAATCTGCGCTCCCTTAATATCATTGATGACCACTTCTTGAGCCCGGAAAGAAATGTTGGGCTTTGCGCAATTGATCTTTTCTTCGTGCTTAAAGATTGTTCTCATGAAGTAGACGGGTTTTTTGTAAGTAGGAGATCCTCTACTACATTCCGCCCAGCAATTCATAAAATACCAAAAGGAACTCCCATCTCCAACAACATGATGAAGGCTGGCTCCCACGCAGATTCCGCCTCCAGGAAAACCAGTCACCTATAATACACGAAACCGATAAATTGATTTCCGTACTTTCTATTGTAATTAATTGGAAAGTTAAAATTATGAAAAAAAAATTCCATTCAATTTAAATGGTTATCACATAGTATGCTTTTTTTGGGTTATGTTGTAGTGACTTATTTTTACATCCCTTATCAAATATGAATTAATAAAAATATAAAATTATATTGACTTTTTTCTTTTGCATGTGGTTTACGGTATAGCATTGTTTCTTTTACTTTGTGGCCTAATGAAATCGCCCTAATGAAATCAATGCATTTTCATTTTACATGTTATAGGTTAAAATAAATGCAATTATTTCATTTTTTTTTAAATATTTTATTTGTAACATCTCTCATATTATTTTAAAAAATTAGTTTTATATGATTTTTATGTTTGACTTATTTAAAGATTTGAAATTTGAATCTTATGGTTTCCATAGTATTTTATAATACCTAATAGTCAATTGAGCTATGAATAAAAAAAATTGTATTAGATATTAAATTGAATGCAAATACTTGTTTTTGATTAAAAATATTCCATACATAACACATTTCATACTATAGTGAAGTTCTAATTAATGCACCAATCAATTTTCTTTGTATCCTTTCTATACTCATAGAATTATTTGACACCATATAAACATTGAAATCTATGCAATCTAGAATTATTCAAATCAATGCAATTGCATAAGTACACATGTATATATTTAACACAACATTTATTGCATGAGTGTTGAATTGAATAGTTGATACTATTATTAAAATCAATGTATTATAACAATTTTTCAAGTTGAAAATCTATTTATTTATCTATATCTTTTTGTAAATAGAAAAATCATTAATAAAAAAAACATTTTTTTTCTTTTTTCTTCTTTTATTATTTTATATATTTTAATTAAATATATTTTTTTCTAATTATAATTTCTAATAAAATAATCATAATTCTTAAAACTATTTATATTTCTAAACTACAAATTTTGAAATACCATTAACAAAAAAAAAAAATCTTTTTTTTTATTAGTTTTATACATTTAATTATAACATTATATTTTATTTACAAATTCCAATAAAATAATCATAATTTTCGAAAGTATTTGTAGTTGAAAATTACAACTCTCAATGCTCAAGTATTTGTAAAATTGTAATTCAACATACAAAATTAAGTAGTAAGATTACATTTATAATTTCCTAACTTATTTTATAAAAGGAATATAGGATGTGTAAATCAATTTAAATTAAATTACTATGAAATATAGAATATTAAAATTGAATTACAAAGAAATAGAAATTAATGATAATGATATATTGTGTTAGGTAAGTTTTTCAATAGATTTCATTCAATTAAAAATTAATTTTATATATTAGTTATTTGAATGTGTTTTTTTTGAATGAGGCACATTTGTGATATGTTAAGTGTAAATAGTTACATTTTGGTTGGTGTTATTTTTTTTTGAGTCAAACAAAAATACAAAGACTATAATGTTATATGCAAAGTGGTTGGTTATGATATCTCAAATTCCTCATACTTTTTTATTATTAGATTTAAATTAGATTTTACTTTTAATGGGGTGGAAATAGTTAATGGATCCAATATTTTTCATAATGCATAGAATAGTTCATATTTTATTTTTATTAAGCCTTTTTAAATTTACATAAAAATCTCTTCATAAACACAACTTTAATGGCTAATTTTTATTTATTTATTAAAGACTTATATTTATAAATGTGAATGTCATAGTTTGCATGACTACTATTACTAAAATCAATGCATCTAAATAAATTTATATCTATTTTCTAATATACTTATAAATAATTGTTTTATGACCAAAAAAATCCTTTTTCTTTTGCTGCTTTATTTAATTTGAAATTATATTGTTTATTCTATAATTTTTAATAAAGTAATTATAATTGCCAAAAATGTTTGTATTCCATAATCATAATTCAAAGTGGTGGAATTATATTTCTAATCCCTAATCCCTTAACTTACTCTAGGAGAGAATTATAAAATATAGAATGAATAAATCATTTTTAAGTAAATAACTTGAAAGGGTAGAATATTACAACTTCATTATAAAGGATTAGAGAGATTGTATACATGCAACTAAGCAACATTTTCAATAAAATTGTAGTTATGCTTCGATCATAAAAGCATGGGCATGTTGGTTGTATTTTTGGTGAATGTGGTAGATTAGGATAATAAGGAAGTGTTCTTAGAGGTTTTTTTTTTTTTTTTTGTGAGAAGGGTCACAAGACAAGTTGTCCAATCTTACAGGATGGATAGAATAAGAATTTAAAAAAAAAAAGAAGTTTAGAATATATATTTATATATTAAGTATTATAATTTTATTTAAATTAGTCTTATTCATTTGGCATTGATAAGAAGTAGAAAGAACACAATGAATTGACACTTTCCTATATGAAACATGGTTGCCTATGTTATTGAGAATCTAGTTACAATATTTCTTAGCAAGTTTCACTTCCAACTAGGTGCAATAGCCTTAAAACCAGGAAACATGTATTTGTTACAATGCATAGTAATGCTTACTTTCATAATTCAATGATGAGTATGTTACCCAATGTTCAATTACCATCATTTTTAAAAGGTTTCACTTCCAATAACATGATAATAATTCTATATTTGTTACGGTGCATAGACTTGCTTACTCTATTAATTCTATTAATAATGATTAAATCACACATAAATCTTTTTATAGACTTAATTTTAATGACTAAATCTATTTCAATTATTATTTATCAATATCATAGTTAATTATTTTAATTAATTATTCTATTCTATTCTATTAAGAATATTATGCTCCTATTGAGTTTTTATTATCGTTTAAATTTTAATTAATTAATTTTAATATTAAATAAAATAAATATTGAACAATAAAAATATTTATCCATGTAATAATATAAAATTATTTAATAAATATTTAAGTGTTGTAATAATATAAAATTATATAATTCTTATAACATTTTAATAATAATAAAATATTATATTTAATATGGTTATATTTGATTTAATTAATAATAATAAACTTTAAAGGTTTAATTTATAAACAAAATTTTATTAATTTAACAAGTAATTTTTAATGGCTAGTTTCTAATTAATTATTAATAGCTAATTCTTAACTATTAATTCTGAACTTCTTGCTATTTATTTTAAAAGATTGACAGATTTTTCACCTTTATTTTAAAGATTAACCACATTAATTAGTTCCAAACATCAAATCCTATTAATATGATTAATTTAAAAAACATTCTCCTTAACAATATAAATAAAAAAAACCGAAAATCTAACACATTAAAAATATATTTTATATCAAAATCTATCCATACTCTTCTCAACACAATCTAATTGGCCTCCATTTCAATCTAAGACATCTTACTACTTATTTTCATATCTATTGATTATCCTCACCTTAAATGCAATTATTCATCAAATGCGAAACAGGTTTAGCATAAAGGTCTATCACACTTTAACATGATAGGTATGTCACACTTTCAATTCGAAAGAATAAATAACTCGAATATTGTGTCGAACCTTAATTATAAACATATAAACCTCATGTAACAATTTAATGGCGGCCTTCAATCATGAACTATGAAGCCAAACAATATTCGTGTTCGAGAACATCAAAACCTGTGTAAACTTTTCTATATATATATATATATATATATATATATATATATATATATATATATTAAAAAATTTATTTATATTAACCAATAACAATTAAAAATAAAAAATTTATATATTCGAATTAATTTTATAATGATTAATTATATAATATCAAAACGGTCATGGCTCCTCTGCCAGCAACCACCGCACAGGCATATTCATAATATATTAAATCACACTTCTTCATAATATAATAAAAGTCATGCATCTTATCGTTATAACAATAAAACCATAATTTGTTTCGCTGTGGTAGAAATTATTTGCATACCTGTACGGAGAGGAGCGGCCCCTCATAGTTTTCATGCTTTGAACCATCACGGGTGGGAACAAGTTCCTTGAAAAAGTTTTTATGACGAAATTCATCTTTTTCCAGCTTCTCAAAAGCTACATCAATCCATGCTTCCACGAATTCCACGCCGCCATCGTTGCAGTCAATTTCAGGCCGACGCGTCTCTCCTGACCCTTTGGTGCTCAACCGACCTGCAACTGGATCGAAATCAACCAGAACTAACGAGAGGCTCCTCTTTAGCATATCTGTGACCGCAGTAAATTCCATCTCTGGATTTATTTTATAAAAGAGAAGGGAATGAGCGTTAATGACGGGAATAAAAATCAAATCGAGATTGGAGAGGAACATGCTATGCTTCACAGTTGAGATGGCCGGTGCCACTGTTGAAACATTCAACATCTTTACCTTTACTGGCTCTTCCGCCATGGCCGCCGGCTGCTTACAGATGTGCCTATTGCTGAGAAAACGTTCACAGAATAGACATAAGTCTGAACACACTGCATGAAGCCATTGCGTTTATCTGTATTTATAATATTTGCCATTTGTGATAATCCACATGCATTTGTGGGCATAAAAATGCCACGCACAATAACAATAATTCACATGAACATTTCTGGGACAATGTTTAAGATTGGTCTGGAAACTTTAGATTTAAATCCGGATTCGACAATTTGGTAAGTTGACATTATCCTAAGAATTTTAGATAAAATAATATTGTATTTTCTTTTAAATTAGAATCTAATTTTATTAGATTTCAGAATGTTTTGGATATATGAAAAATAAAGAAAAAAGTTATATAATTGATGGTGGTAAAATATTTCAATATCTACATTCTAATTAAATATTCAGATAATTAGTCTAGAAGATGAGGACGTGGTCCAAGGGTTATGTGAGAACTTTTAAGATTAAGATGAAGATGTGGTTCAAGAATGGGTCCCAAGTTAAGTGGTCCAATTCCTAACAAGATTATATATGTTTGAGAGCTACCCTATTTCTATTTTTTCAGTTGAATATATATATATAACTCATAAAATGTTGTCATAATCTTAAACAACCTCTTCAGCTAATTTAGGATCACAACTTTTCCACAAGTCACCTGATAGCCTCAATGACGTCCTCCTGATGTCAGGGCAGTGGCTCAAAGCCAATTTAGTATCATATTCTTTACACGGTAAATCACGGGATAAACTCAACGACGTCCTCGTCATTTCAGTGACAGCAAAGAATATGAGCATGACTTCAATGAAGAATGGGACGGCAAAGAATATGAGCATGACTTCAATGAAGAATGGGAAAGATACTGAACTTAATTCAATGCGAAAGAGAGAAGGCATGATGTCAACTCAACTCAATTCAGTGTGTAAAGGAAGACAGTCCCAACATGGAAAATGGTCATGTTAATAATGGCAGCTTGACTTCACAATACACCCATCCCTTTGAAAAGGGTATTTTGAAAAGGGTGCTTTAACTTTTGTCTAGAAAATTAGCCAAGATTTTGAGATTTTTTTTTGAAATTTAGGTTATAACTATTAAATTTCAAGATATTAATTCTAAATTTCAAAATTTTAATTCCAAATTTGTTTGATGATACTAATTTATTTCTGCCATTAAAAAAAATAAACTAAAATGAAACACTCTTACTATTAAATTAAAAGCAAAACAACCAAACAGATTCTAACTATCCGAACCCCTTTGAAATGAAAGAAAGAGCTTCTGTAATGCCAATCCCTTCCATCTAAATTAATTGACAGTCATCATGGCTTGATGCCAACCAACCAACCCTGAGTTCCGAAGCTTGACTTAAGCAGCAACCAAACCTTTCATTAATTTTGACATTACATTCTGTTGGAGTCAGTTGGACTTCTTTGTTAACTTTAAGTTCTACCTTTTGGTTGTAAACTTAATTTAGTAATTCTCAAAACAAAAGATATCTGGAAATGAAGCTCATCGGAATAATGAAAGTTGTTTAAAAAATATCTAATTACTTTGTATTAAATACTAATTTATATAAATAAAATATTTTATTAAATATTAATTTTTTTAAATAAAATATTAAATTTGATTAACTAGTTGCCACATTCTATTATTATTATTATTATTTTTAATTTATGTTTTTTCACATTAAGCAAAAACCATCTTTTTCCACATTAAAAAAGACAACCATAATCTAAATGATATAGGACTAGCATAATCATATTTACCAATGTGGTTAATATAAGCAAATAAGCCTATATCCACCACCCACTAGATGAATTTTACCAAAATAAATATTATATATTTATGAATATAATTACCAATATATTCTATATATTTGCATATAATATATTAATAATAGTAATTATATGCATACTATATATTAACCAAAAATATGCTCATGTATACATATATAAAAGACTATAATATATTAAAATATATAATATTATATTATTTAATAATAAAATATATAATAATAATATATTATTAATTTTTTTCAATATATTAATAGTTTAACTCAAACTATAATATAATTCAAAAACAACATAATAATAGTATTTTATTATTATTTATAATAAGTATATATCTCTTACCAATATCCCAAGGGATTATTAATATTTTAAACCAAAATAACTAATAAACTCAAGGGTTTAATATTATAAACTCAAGAAATTGGTGAAGCAATGGATAAATATTAATATTATAAACCAAGAAATTAAAAAACCTAAGAATAAATATTTTAAACTCAAGAGATTAAAAAACCTTAAGAATTAATATTTAAAACCCAAAAACCTAAGAAAGTAATAAACCCTAAAAAATAATATTTTAATTTCAAGAGATTAATAAACCATAAGAAATAATAATTAAAACCCAAAAACCTAAGAAATTAATAAACCTTAAGAATTAATATTTTAAATCCAAGAGATTAATAAACCCAAGAGATTATTAATAATACAAACCAAAAGAATTGATAAACCCAAGGTTGAAATATTATGAACCAAAGGAATTGGTGAACCTTAACGGATAAATATTAAAAACCTAAGAGATCAATAAGTCCAAGAAATCAATATTAAAAACAAAAGAGATTAATAAACCATAAGAATTAATATTTTAAACTCAAAAATCTAATAAATTAATAAACCATAAGAATCAATATTTTAACCTTAATGTATTAATAAACCCAAGGGATTATTAATATTATAAACCAAAAGAATTAATAAACCCAAGTGTTTAATATTATAAACCAAAGAAAATGAATCGGTGGATCCAAGGAATAAATATTAAAAACCTAATAGATCAATAAGGCTAAGGGATCAATATTAAAAACAATAGAGATTAATAAACCATAAGAATTAATATGTTAAACTCAAAAACCTAATAAATTAATAAAGCCAAAGAATTAATATTTTAAACTCAGGAGATTAATAAACCCAAGGGGTTATTAATATTATAAACCAAAAGAACTAGTGAACCGAAGGGTTTAATATTATAAACCAAAGGAATTGGCAAACCCAAAGGATAAATAATAAAAACCTAAAGGATGAATAAGGCCAACAGATAAATATTAAAAACACAAGAGATTAACAAACCCTAAGAACTAATATTTTAAACTCAAAAACCTAAGAAATTCATAAACCCTAAGAATTAATATTTTAAACTCAAGAGATTAATAAACACAAGGGATTATTAATGTTGTAAACCAAAACACGTAATAAGCCCAAGTGTTTAATATTATAAATCAAAGGAATTATTAAAATTATAAAGTTAAGGAACAAATAAACACAAGCATTTAAAGTTATAAACCCAAGAAATTAGTAAACCCAATGGAAAATTATTATAAACCTAACGGATAAATATTAATATTATAAACTAAGAAATTATAAACTCTAAGAATTAATATTTTAAACTCAAAGAAATTAATATACCCTAAGAATTAATAGTTTAAACCCAAAAACCTAAGAATTTAATAAACCATAGGTTTTAATATTTTAAACTGAAAAGATTAATAAACCCAAGGGATTATTAATAATATAAACCAAAAGAACTAATAAAACCAAGGGATTAATACTATAATCCAAAGGAATTGGTGAACCCAAGGGAAAATTATTAAAAACCTAAGTGATCAATAAGGCCAAAGGATCAATATTAAAAACAAAAGAGATTAACAAACCCTAAGAATAAATATTTTAAACTCAAAAACTTAAGAAATTAATAAACCATAAGAATCAATATTTTAAAATCAACACATTAATAAACCCAAGGGATTATTAATATTATAAACCAAAAGAAATAATAAACCCAATGGTTTAATGTTATAAACAAATAAATTGGTGAACCCAAGGGGAAAATATTAAAAACATAAGAGATCAACAAGGCCAAGGGATTTATAAAATTCTATCAACAATTATGGTGAATAAACTTAAGCCTCTTCTGCCAAGACTGATTGCCCTGGAACAGAATGGTTTTGTCAAGGGAAGACAAATCTTAGATGGAATTGTGACTGCTCAGGAAGCAATTCATTCCTTAAAAACCATGAAATTGAAAGGAATGCTAATTAAATTAGACCTTTCTAAAGCATATGATCGCATTAATTGGCATTAATTGATAGAGGTTCTGAGAGCGTTTGGGTTTGATGATAGATGGTTACAATGGCTACGGTCTTTTATTTCTTCTCCAAATTTCTCCATTTTACTCAATGGTATCCTGGCTCAACCATTCAATATTTCTCGAGGCCTCTGTCAGGGAGATCCTTTATCTTTGTTTCTATTCATTATAGCTGCTGAAGGACTGGGCAGATTAATCAAGGCTCATCTTGTTGAAGGGAAGTTACAGGGTTTAAATTTGTGGGGACCTAATCTTCCCGTGACACACCAGCAGTTCGTTGATTATATCCTATTATTTTTTCAGGCTTCGGTGAAAGAAAGAAAAGCTATTCTACAGATTCTGGAAATTTTTATGGAAGCTTCAGGTACTCAAATTAATAATGATAAATCAAATGTTTATTTCTTTAATTCCAATAATGCAACTCAAAAATTCTTAGCCAAAAATCTTGGGTTTAAAATAGGTTCTTTTCCGATGAAATATTTGGGAATGATTTTAAATACTTCTCTAGTAAGAATTGTAGATTGGAAGAATCTCATTATAAAAGTGGAGAAAAGAATACATAATTGGGCATTTCGAGTGCTCAACGCTCCTGGTATAATTATTATGTTAAAGTCAGTGCTTCAATCCCTTCCTCTTTATCAATTATCAGGAAGAGATTTTCCTAAGGGTATTTGTAATCAATTTTTTAATCTCTTCAAGAAGTTTCTATGGCAATGTGCTCAGGAAAACAGGAAATGGGCTCTCTTAACATGGGACAAAATTATTAAACCAAAATCTTTAGGTGGATTGGGACTGCGAGATCCCTCGGTTTTAAATAATGTTATGGGTGCTAAACTATGGTGGAGCTGGATTCAAGGAGGGCATGATCTATGGAAGAGTATATGGGAAACAAAATATGATATGCCACATTCAGTTATAGGTAAATTGAAAGTGGATATAGTACCAAAATGTTCTTCAATTTGGAATCTTGTAGTAATGAACAGGCATCTAATTAGATCCCATAGTTTCTGGGAAGTGAGGGAAGGAAGAACGACACTCTTTTGGGAAGATTCATGGCAGCAAAGAGAAAAGCTGTTTAGTAGACTTGATTTAGGAGAAATTTTTCTCTTTACTAATACTCCAAACTGTAGACTAATTAACAACTATTGGTGTCAACAACATAATAGTCAGTGGAGAAAATGGAAGGAGAAAATCCATTGGCCAGAAGCTCCGAAAATGCAACAATGGGCCAACTTGGAAAAAGAACTAAAATCAAGGAAAATCTGCCAAGAAAATGGTTTTGATATTCTACGATGGGGTTATCAGACAAAACGGATGTTCACTATCAAGGAAGGATATCATATTCAATCAAAAAATGATCTTAATAATGAAAGAATGATATTGAAGAAAATTTGGGTACCAAAACATTGGCCAAAAGTAGAATATTTTCTATGGTTGTTAAGTCATCATAAAATTTTGACATGGGAAAATCTCCAGAAGCGAGGAATGTATGGGCCATCTAGATGTTATTTGTGTCGTACAGGAAATGAAACAATAGAACATATTCTCAATAGTTTCCCAATCATAGAGACTTTGTGGAGATGTTTAGAACAACTATTCAGACAAAAAGATAGAGATAATCAGAATATAAATGAAACCATTAGAAATTGGCGCAAAGGAGTATATAAATCCGAAGTGCTGAATAGAGCCTGCAGATTATCAATTGGGTTTCTTCTTTGGAGCATATGGAAAGAAAGGAACCATAGGATCTTCAGAGATGAAGAACAAACCATGAATCAAATATGGCAAAAATTAATAGAGAATATCCGTGAAACTATTTTAGTGGAAAGCTAGACTAACAAAGATTAGCAGGCAGAAGGTCTTGAAGCTCAAGTGCTTGCCAATTTAAATTTAAAACCTCAAATGTTATACAAAATTCTTTGGAAATATAAACCTCCGACTCAAAATATAGAAGAGAAGTGGAAGGCTCCCCAGAATGGATGTATTAAACTTAATTATGATGGAGCTTCAAAAGGTAATCCGGGTCATGTAGGAACTGGAGGGATATTCCGAAACTCTCTAGGGGAAGCTTGTCAGGTTTATGCTTCAGATTTGGGCTTTACAACCAATAATGAAGCAGACCTAATGGCGGTAAAACAAGGGTTACTCATAGCCATAAGAGAAAACTATCAACGAATCATTGTAGAAGGAGACTCTGCAATGGTTACAACTATTCTATGTAAATTACAACAAGGTTCAACTTGGGAGAAAATAAGTAAAATTTGGAGAACGGCGGCTCTAATTCAGGAAATAGGCATGCTGATTAGAGACATCCAGTATCTGATACCAAGACACATTCGACGAAAAGGAAATGAGGCGGCAAATTATTTAGCTAATTGGGGTTGTAAAAATTATGATAGGAATTTGGATGCTAGACCAAGTGATCGAATCCGGAACATTGAGTTACATTCCCTTCAACTTATTATAAAAAAATATCTCAGAGAAAGTGCAGAACCCCGATCGGGGTGGCGGAACGATAGCACGACATTGCCAAGTGGAAGGCATGTCAGAGGATAATTATCGTAAGTTAATGGTAAGAGGTGTGGCTCAGCTCACATGCTACATACCCACCATCCCAATGCATTTTCATTATCACATTAACTGTCTGGACATACTGCCTCTATCTCGGCGGCAAGGTAGGAGGATTATATCCTTTTCCTGTTTCGGTCATGAGTCTATCCCTCTTCAAACTGGAGAAAAGCTCTGCAAAGCACCAAGGGAGCTGACGAGGAAGGACGGGTTGTGTTTCTTGGCAGAGTATGTTCTGGTTTCACTCATTATGGCTTCAAATTTAGCTCTGCCTTTGTGCTTCAAGAGGATGTCTTCTGCTCTTATGTCAAGCCACGTCGATCAGGCTGAATTTTCAAGTTCTCTACTTGTTTTTTAGGCCTGCATGTGATGATAGAAGGAATTCACTGTAATTTCCTCCCATGTTTTCGTAGTCCCGATTTCCATCTGGATTTCTATATGGGGTTTCATTTCTACATTCTTCCCTGTGCATGTAGCCTTAGTGATAGTTCTGGGTTATATCTGAATCATGCTTATATTCAAAATGTGAATTTATGTATGATCTCGTTCACTATAAGGATTGTAACACAATCTGTTGCTATTCTCTTTGTTGCAGCTTAAAAACTTTGCCGGTAATGACCTCTGATGATTCGCCTCCTTATGTTTATAATTATGGCGAGGGGTTTAAGTCAATTCCTAGGTTTTGTTTCTGTATTCACAATATTTATAAACCAAATCAGTTTTAGGTTGGTCTTATAGTTATTGAGAAGTCTGTTATGTACAGTAATTTACATGGTCATTTCCTCAACTGCAAGAAATTCAACTCTATCTTTTTCCACGACAATAATAAATGTCTGAGCAACTTGGTTTTGTTACAACTTGCCAAGAGTCTATCTGTGAATGAGTCTAGCCCTGCTTATTTTAATATCTGTAAAAAATTCAACTCAGTTTTATTCCAAAGTAACATTAACTGCTTGAGCCAGTCTGATCTATCTCATCTAGCCATTTTTTGGTCTGTGAATGGTTTTAATCCTTTTGTAAGTGCTCTGTCTCACTTTTTACGAAGGCTTCAAGAAGGGATGCTCTGGCATCAGGATTCTAAGTTTTATCTATTCGCTACTGTTCCATATACAGGGTTTTTTTTCAGTTCAAAGTAGAACCAGGGATATTCAGGTTACAATGAAAAAAGGAAAGGGAAAGAAAATTCACTCAAACCAGGTTTCCAAAACAAGTAATAGAGGGAGGAAAACCAATCAACAGACCCTTGAAAGCTTAGCAAACAACTATGAAACTGGAATTCCGATAGATATTTGGAAAACAATACAGGGATGGGAAAGGGATACTGATGATGAAGAGGGTGATATCCAGGAAGGAGTAGACTTCCTTTCAGACCCGGGCAGTATAAGAGGGAGATTTTCTCTCTTTCAACAATCTATTAAGACTTATTGGAAAATCAAATGTGTGCTTGCAAAATCACTGTTGAGTACGCAGGAAAAAAAACTAAATTCTTCCCTACTATTTGAGCTCCAGCAGATGAAACAAGACATGAGGGAAATGAAAAAGGCGCAGATACAAGTCAATGCGATATTAGCAAGGATGGAGTAGCAACTACTGAACTTGCAGCAAGCTGAGATGCTAGGGTCAACTGCAAAAGACCCTGCACCTGTTGACTCATCAGATGGTTAACTTCTTTTCAAGATATTTTTTTATGTGTTTTGATGCTATTAAGCTTACTCTATGTTTTATATGTAGTTTCTATGGACATAGTAAAGGATTACTAGTAGTTATTAGAAGGGAAAAAACAATACCAATTTTGGTTGGCTTATAACTCTTTGAGGTGACCAACAGACCTAGTTTCCTTCGGGCAGGTTGAGGCTACCAAACATTGAATCTTTTGTATAGCAACTTGCTCTTTACAAAATATAAAATAGACAGGTCTTACGAAATTTACAAAAAAAAATAAGGCTAAGGGATCCATATTAAAAAACAGAAGAGATTAGTAAAGCCTAGGAATGAATATTTTAAATGCAAATGAATGAGAAACTCACCCCATTAATAAATAGATTAATAAATCTTAGGAATCAATTCTTTAAAAAAAAAAGATTGATAAAGTCACATGATTATTAATATTATAAACTGAGGGGAATAATATTAAACCAAAGAGATTAATTAATTATTTAAATAAAAAGGTTTTATAAAGTCACATCATTATTAATATTATAAACTAAGGGGAATAATATTAAACCAAAGAGATTAATATTATAAACGCGAAGTATATAGAATCTCTTTGATAAATATTATAAACCATGAAATAAACATGGTTGACCTTGCTTGATTTAAACATTGAGACAATTTTTTTCACAATGCGACATTGGACAAATTATGACCATGGCTGGCCATATTTGATTTTCATATTGAGACAATATTTTTCACACTGTGATATTTGACCATGGAAGACATTGATTGACTATGGCTAATAATTATTAGCAATGGTTTCCCATGGTTGATTTTCATATTTAGATAATTTTTTTCATAATGTGACACTAGACCATGCATTAATATTAAAATGTGGGACTAATATTTTAAACTCAGGAGATAAATAAGCTCAAGTGGTTATTAATATTATAAACCAAAAGAACTAGTAAACCCAAGGGTTTAATATTATAAACCAAAGGAATTGGTGAACCCAAGGATAAATATTAAAAACCTAAGGAATCAATAAGGCCAACAAAACAATATTAAAAACACAAGAGATTAATAAACCCTAAGATTTAATATTTTAAACTAAAAAACCTAAGAAATTAATAAACCCTAAGAATTAATATTTTAAACTCAAGAGCTTAATATACCCTAAGAATTAGGAGTTTAAACCCAAAAACCTAAGAATTTAATAAACCATAGGATTTAAAATATTAAACTGAAGAGATTAATAAACCCAAGGGATTATTAATAATATAAACCAAAAGAGCTAATAAACCCAAGGGTTTAATATTATAAACCAAAGGAACTAGTGAACCCAAGGGAAAATTATTAAATACCTAAGGGATCAATATTAAAAACAAAAGAGATTAACAAAACCTAAGAATAAATATTTTAAACTCAAAAACCTAATAAATTTATAAACCATAAGAATCAATATTTTAAAATCAACACATTAATAAACTGAAGTGATTATTAATATTATAAACCAAAAGAACTAATATACCCAATGGTTTAATGTTATAAACAAAAGAAATTGGTGAACCCAAGGGGAAAATATTAAAAACATAAGAGAACAACAAGGCCAAGGGATCCATATTAAAAAACATAAGAGATTATTAAAGCCTAGGAATGAATATTTTAAATGCAAATGAATGAGAAACTCACCCCATTAATAAATAGATTAATAAATCCTAGGAATCAAAATTTTAAATAAAATGGATTGATAAAGTCACATGATTATTAATATTATAAACTGAGGGGAATAATATTAAACCAAAGAGATTAATATTATAAACTCAAAGTATATAAAATACCTTTGAAAATTACTATAAACCGTGAAAAAGACATGGTTCACCATGCTTGACTTAAACATTGAGACAATTTTTGTCACAATGCGACGTTGTACCAACTATGACCATGGTTGGACATGGTTGATTTTAATTTTGAGACAATATTTGTCACAATGTGACATTTGACCATGGGAGACATTGATCGACTATGGCTAACACTAATTAACAATGGTTTCCCATGGTTGATTTTCATATTGAGAAAATGTTTTTCATAATGCGCCATTGGACCATGCATTAGTATTAAACTGTAGGACTAATATTTAACCCCTAATACTTGGATTTAATAAACTGAAGGGACTAATATTACAAACCGAAAGAATTAGAAAACTTAAGGGATCAATGTTATAAACCCAACAGATCAACAAATACATGGAAATATTAATATTATAAACATAAAACATCAATAAAGCAAAGGGATTATTAATGATATAAAAGAAAACATCAATAAACCGAAGGGATGATTAATATTATAAACCCAACAAATTAATATTATAAATAAAAATCATTAATAAACTCAAGTGATTAATAAATTCGATAGATCAATAAAATTAATAAAGAAATATGAAAAATCAAATAAATTAATAAACACTAAGAATTAATATTTTAAGCTCAAGAGATTAATAAACCCAAGGGATTATTCATATTATAAACCAAAAGAACTGATAAACCCAAGGGTTTAATATTATAAACCAAATAAATTGGTGAACCTAAGGGATATATATTAATAACCTAAGGGATCAATAATGGATTTACATCAAAAAATCCCATTACAAAAATGCACTTGAAACTCTCCATCAAAAGTCATTTATCAAATAGCCTCTTCTAGAACACAACGAGACCGACCACAAAATGAACACCAATTAAAATCAACATGATAATAATCATGATACTTAATGCTTTCCAGCCAATCCCTTATTCTTTTTCTTCCAACCTCCCTCATGTGCATATGCAACAAGTATTTTACATTCATTTTTATTTCATCTAGCACGCGAAAATTCTCATCAATAAAAGCAGGATGGAAACCCTGTTTTCTATCAAACTTGTTCTGAAGATACGAAGGAAAACTGATCACTCTAGAAATATTTTCCAGCGCTTGATTATAATAGATGCCATCATTATTATCCATATCTGCATTTGAAAGGAAAAACAACAAAAACAAAATTAATAAACACACACACACACACACACACACACACACACATATATATATAACACCCCATTTGTATTATTGTTAAAAAATTAATCTTAAAAAAGTCATGTTATAAAACAACCTAACGCTACATGAACCAAATGATATAAAATTTCTACAAATATAAACCTCATTAGAAACAAATATTGTACACATGAAATGAGTGATGTGACCCTTATTACACTAATCAACAAGAAATCACAATTTTTTAAACTTAATGTTTAAAATCAAATATTAATAAGGTTATTAATTCTATATTTGTATTTAAATTAAGGTTAATGTATATATTAATTTTAGTTTAATATTAATATCAAATATAAATATGTTGTCATTAAACTAAACCACAACATATTTAGCAAACCACATTGCTAAGTATTATTAGTTGCATGTCATAGGGATATGGACTTCAATCTTGATTTTTAATGATTGGATCATATAGCTAGTTGTATATATGTCTGAATGGTTTATTGTAAACAAAAGAACAATAGAAACTTAAGAAAAGGACGTAAATTAAACAACATGAAAAACGATGTAACAACTTATCAGATGTTACTATGAATATGATGAATGTATTCATTTCATTAATACATGAAAATCATTATCATACTAAATGTAAATAGAGAGGACAATAAAATCAATTAAAAAAACATTATATAAATATGTCAAAATATTATTAATTGCATGTCATAGTGATATGGAATTCAATCTTTATTTTTAATGATTGAATCATATAACTGGTTTTTTATCTCTGAATCGTTCATTGTAAACAAAATAACAAAAACCACTAAAAAAAAAAAGTAAATTGAACAACATGAAAAACGATATAAACAACTTTCCAAAAATATTACTATGAATATGATGAATGTATTCATCTCATTAATATATCAAAATCATTATTATATTAAAATTAAATAAATAGGACAATAAAAGAAAATAAAAAAACATTATATAAAGAGCTAAAATTATTAATAGTTGCATGTCATAACGATATGGACTTCAATAACTCCTCTTCTTTCTTCCTAATTGTAACATATGCAATATCTTTCATCTTGGCATAACACTGAAAAGAGAAAGGTGGTGTAATGTGTAAACCATCTATTGATTTCACTCTTGATATGGTTGTGAAGGTCAGGCCTTGCTCCTCTTTATTTTCGATATCAATTGATGCTCGTTCTAAAGTCAAACCCTGTGACTTGTGGATTGTAAGAGCCCATGCCATATTTAAAGGAATTTGTTTTCGATTTCCTCTTATCACTGGTGTGATAGGTACAATTTTTGGATTGCTTGCATCAAACAGAACACAAACATACTTATCAAAAACAATAGTTGTGAACAATGGAAGTTTAGGTAGCTTAGAGGTAGGAATATAAAATATTTCCTTCACATAACCAAGTAAACCATTCACCAATCCATCTTCAACCCACAAATTACATGTAAACATAACACGTTGGCCATGACACAACAAAAATTCATGTTCCAACTGATCATCATCGACACCACTAATTTAGTAATGCATTGAATTATTAACAATACATCATGAAATTAGAGAATTTAATGATTTCAACATATGCCTGTTATGGAAGGACACAAAATTACTTGTTGGAAACATGTGAACTGCTACATTAAATAAATCCCTTTCTCTACGATGCAACCTCATATCACCCCACAACATAATAAACTCCCAATTATAAAGAAGGGGTTCTACATTTCTTATGTTACTGAGGACTCTACGAAAACAAGATTGTTTCTCATTATTCCCTTGTTGGCAAAATATTGTGTCAAGAGTGACAACAATGTTGAATTTTTTCCACAAGAATTTCCCTGTTGTATTAACTGCATACAAAGGCTAATCTCTCATAGGAGGTAGCTAGCGAAGGTCACCCACAAGGATGATGGATCTACCACCGAAAGGAAAAATATTTTTTCGGTATAAATTCTTCCCGTAATCGAGAATCTAATTTCATGAATAACCTTGATCCTAAAAAACTGATTTTATCAATCTATATATATCGAATATGCTTCATTTTTTCTTGGAATATTGTTAGTGATTGACCTTGTAGTGGTTTCATATCTTTAATTGGAATTTTTAGAGTAGAGTGTATTGTTTTTGCATGTATATTAAAAGCAACTATTCCTGTTGGGGCAAGAAGAAGCAAAGTAATTTTTTAATTACTTCAAAAATTAGAAAGAGATTCAAAAATAGAATGGATAAGGAAAGACTTTTTAGTGCCTGCAGTGCCCTAAACAATCATAAGAAGAGCTTCATGAATATCATATTTAGAAAAATGCCTTAAAACAATTTCAAAAGAAAGTTGTTGTTTTTTTGCCAATGAATCTCGAGAGGAAAATGTTCTATTTGAAAGGTCAGCAATATCACCCCTTGGTTGTCCATTCCTTATAAAATTAATAGCTTCTTTAGCCACATCATCATAAATAGTTGTACTTTTCCAGTCAAAGGATATATCAAATTACCTTTGACCGAGGGTGTGAAGATAAGAAACATTCACATTATTTAGTGGAAGCAAGCGAGGGAAAAGTTGTCATTATTGAAAATCATCTTCAAGATTCATTTCCTGGTTAGAAAAATCACCATCTTCTCCATCTTCGATATCGTTGACAATTGATGGATTTCGATCAACATGCCATGCTCGATATCAGAAATTCCTCCAATTTTCAACAATAATTTCAGCTGAAAGCCCAATCTACGCAGAAATGTCACGAAATGACTTGTACAAGAGAAATTTTGTCTAGAAAAATGTTTCAAATTCATCCAAACCATTACTAGGAATAGAATAAAACCATGGCCAAACCCGAACAATAACATGAAAATCTCTAGGCTTCCAGGGATCTTTTTTATGCTTGTTTTCAAATGTCCAAGATATTGTCATTTCTATCAAAGATAAATGTTCAAGGAAAAATGTCTCTTCTGATAATGTTAAACAAAATTATTCTTAGATGAACATTGCATGCCATCCCTTGATAATTTCCTGAAATCCTTTCTTCCAACATTTAAGGAAACAAATTTTCGACTATAGACAACAAGAGGTAGCTTAAGCAACATATGGCATGTTTCTTATGCTCCAATGTCATGGTCAACAATTGTTTCTGCAAGAAACCTTCTGTAAGCACATAAAGCATGATCCTCAAAGGCAATAGAATTTGAAATTCGAGTTAACATATCATGATAAATTTCAGACCTTTTCTTTGATTTTGATGCATACTTAGCAATATATTTTAGGACAGAATACTAAGAAATCACTGGTTGGAAATCAACATTTGCATGCCACATTGTTATAAGGTCAATGTTATGTATATTGAACCTATCATCAGTTCTTGTTGGGTCATATTTTTTCTTCCTTAATCATCTATGAACAATCTTGATTCTTCAGAAAGATCCCATGGAGCATTGTACCGACATGTGAGAATAGTGCCCTTTTTGTGCAAACAAGAATCTACACTACACTTTAAGTTCCTTTGGACATGGTTCAACAATTATTCATAATCATTATGAGGACTGCAAGAGAAAATATTATCAGTATTCAATAGGAAATGGTCATCATTGAGACTTCTTAGAACCATTATGTTGTGACGATGTATTTCATGTGGATTCCATGCAGTTACATAATTGTCAAAGAGTCTCTTTGCAAGATGTAAATCATAATAATTTGACCAATCAACTCTTTCCATGACAGTTGGACTTCTTTGTTAACTTTGAGTTCAAATTTTTGGTTGAAATACTGAATTTAGTAATTCTCAAAACTAAAGATATCTAGAAATAAATCTCATAGGAATAATAAAAGTTGTTCAAAAAAATATCTAATTACTTTGTATTAAATAGTAATTTATAATAAATAAAATATTTTAAAGCTTTAAATAAAATACTAAATTTGATTTACTATTTACCGCATCCCAAAATTGTTTCTTTTTTTTAATTTATCTCTTTTCACATTAAGGAGAAACCATATTTTTTCCACATTAAAAAACATAAAAATAATCTAAATAGAAAAATAGAGGATTTTAAGTGTTTCTCTTTGAAAACAACTCCCCCCATTTATTATGGTGTACATGTGTGTACCATCACATCAAATGTTAGACGATTGAAATGTTTTATGCCATTCATCTACAACCTCCTTCATTTAAGCTAACTGCTTAACTAAATATATATTAACCTCTACCAATCTCTCTTTTGAACCTACACTCTCACTAGAGAAGATAATATGAGAAAAGAGAAAGAACCAACATTCATATCATCAACGTAATTTTGACTCTCTAATAATTAAATCTAGTGTCAAAACTAAAAAAAACTATTAAAAAGGAAGGAAAGAACAAGCATTCATATCATTAACGCATTTTTTACTCTCTAATTAAATAGTTTCCAAAAGTCTAAGAAATTTTTAGATCGAATATGTTGCATATAAATCCAATGGAGTGGGCACAATGGCATAGAGAGTTGGTCGATGGAAGAGAGTAGGCAGTCGAAGGAGCAGTACTTCAAGTTGCGGATGAGAAGTTTGAAGTATTGCAGTGCTCTTATCCGCGGAGTGAGGAGTTTTTGTATAGGTTTTAGTGGAAAAAGTATGTACATGGAAGAGAGTAGGAAGTCTAATGAGAAATAGTTCAAGTTGTAGAGGAGAAGTTTGAAGTCTAGAAATTCTCTTATCTGCGGAGTGAGGAGTTTTTTGTTTCGGTTTCAATAATAATAAAAAAATATGTACATACACAAGATGGAAAATTTCATTACTTTTGTTCTTTTATTGGTTTTGACTCTTTTCACTTTAATCATTCTGAAATGCATGTTTTTTTTGTAGTGCAGTAGTAATTTTTCGACTTGAGTAAGTAAGTGACGAAAACTTTTGTTACTTACTAGGTTTGGCTTTTTTTTTCCATCGAGTTGTTACTTCCACATATTTTGCAAGAACTTTTATTTCTATTTGTTTTTCTTTGAGGAAACCGTTCTACTTGTTTTTCTCCTTTATTTCCTAAGAATATTTCCGAGGAGTATTTTTGAGAGATTTCTTTCAATACCTACCCTGCTTTAACTGTGGAAAAAGTAGTTGTTCATGATTACGAGGGCCAGAACTTGAGTGCCACATTACCATCACTCCCAAAAACATAGCATTACCAACCAATTTAAATCTAAACCAAAAACCTAAGCCATGTAAATCATCAAATTTACAGTTGAATGTATTTTGAAATTCCATCTCTAATTTTTAATACATAGAGATTGTAATAATCTATCCATAATGATAATTTGATCCATGTTGTTGACCAATAATTTGTCTGTCAATGTAAGATATTATTCAAAAGGAAAGGCGGATTGATTGAATGTTTGCAAGGATCAAGTAAACAATTACACTCTCATTTTCATGAATGTTCATACAATGGCACATCCGTATAAATACAAATTATTTTGTTTTACTTTGAAGCTCTCTCACTACATTGAAAACGAAATGATAAGTATGATAGGATCTGCAAAATATTCTTTAAGGTTTAAAATACAAATGATAAGGAAGAAAATCACAAAATACATTTAAAATATGTCCAATAATCCCATCAAAATCTATGATTTCTCTATCTGTTCCTTTCAATGAAAAGTTAGAATAAAATATATATTTGGAAACATTGAGAGGGTGAGCATAGAATTCAAGTCTAATGAGACTAGAAAAACATATAAAATTAAAACAAACATTTCAGATTTCATGGTAAACTTTGACTTGATCATGACATAAATAGTGACATTTTCATAATCCATCAAGTGCACTTGTAATTATCAATTTAAAAAATATTTTAACCAGATTGCTAAATGCTCTTGTATACAATGTATAAATCATATTGAGACAAATTTCAAAATCCATTAGGTGTTATATATATATATATATATATATATATATAATTTTTGAGAATATTATATATATAAGGTGGAAATTTTTATTATTTAAATTTCATTTTTGAATATTACATAGAGTACATAACTTGTATTTGTAAGTTCAAAAATTCTTTTCTCTCAAGAAAGATTGGCAAAATTATTATACTTAAAAATTACCAAAAATAATATACTTAAAAATGACCCAAATGTAAAAAAGTTAAGTTACTTCAAACATTTTAACAATATAAAATTATTTCTTTTCATTTCTTTTATATGATATATACATGTTTTTTTTAACAATATATAATATCGACATAGTTGACATAAAAATATTTTACATAACATGTGCATTTACCGGGTGGAATACATTGTCCACATTAAAATAGTTTTTTTTGTTATAAATATTTCATTTATGACCCACTTTGAATTTTTTTTATTATTATGAGTATTTTTAAATGTCACATATTAATTTTATATTAAGGATTGAATAAATTATGCTATATAAAATATTAAAATATTTTATTTTAAAATGTTTCTATATATAAAGTTGATATCAATATAAATAATTTAAATCTTGTGTTGAAATAGTTTTCAAAACCAGCTGATTTTCGAAATCCATTGGGTGCAATTGTAATTATCAATTTAAAAAACATTTTAACCACCTTCCTCAATGCTCTTGTATACAATGTATAAATCAAACAAACAAACATTTCACTGCAAACTTTTTGATCATAATATAGTGAGACAAATTTCACAATCCATTAGGTGTGCATGTATTTTTCAATTTTAAAAGCATTTAATGTGTAATTTTTTATTGTTTAATATATATATATATATATATATATATATATATATATATATATATGTATATGTATATGTATATGTATATGTATATGTATATGTATATGTATATGTATATGTATATGTATATGTATATGTATATGTATATATTTTTGTATATGTATATGTATATGTATATGTATATGTATGTATATGTATATGTATATGTATATGTATATATATGTATATATATATATGTATATAAATGTATATGTGTATGTGTATGTGTATGTGTATGTGTATGTGTATATGTATATGTATATATATATATATATATATATATATATATATATATATATATATATATCTCATTGTTTAAATCTCATTTTTGAATATTATATAAACTACATAGCTTATATTTGTAAGTTAAAAAAATCTTTGCTCTCAAGTAAAATTGGCAAAAATAATATACCTAAAAAATACCAAAAATAATATACTTAAAAATGACCAAAGTGTAAAAAAATAAAGTTACTTCAAACATTTTAACAATATAACTTATTTCTATTCATTTGTTTTATATGATATATACATAATTTTTTAACAATATATAATATAGAAATAGTTGACATAAAAATATTTTACATAACATGTGCATTTACCTGGTCCAACACATTGTCCACATTAAAATATAATTTTTGTTATTAATATATTTTTAAGTATACATGAATATTACTTAATCCTGCATATTAAAATATTTTATTGATGACAAACTTTGAAATTTTTTATTATTATGAATATTTTCAAGTGTCACATACTAATTTTATATTAAGAATTGAATGAATTAGACTATAAATATATTAAAATATTTTCTTCTAACTTATTTTCTATATATAAAGTTGATATCAATATAAATAATTTAAATCTTGTTTTGAAATAGTTTTGGAAAACACCAAATTTTCAGAATCCATTGGGTGCACTTGTAATTATCAATTTAAAAATTATTTTAACCACGTTGTTGAATGCTATGGTATACAATTTATAAATAAAAAAATAAAAATAAAATAGTGTAAACTTTGGTTTGATCAGAATATAGTGAGACAAAATCCTTCAGGTGTACATGTAATTTTCAATTTACATAACTTATATTTGTAAGTGAAAAAAATCTTTCCTCTCAAGAAAAATTGGCAAAAATAATATACCTAAAAAATACCAAAAATAATATACATAAAAATGACCAAAATGTAAATAAATAAAGTTACTTCAAACATTTTAACAATATAAACTTATTTCTTTTCATTTTTTTTATATGATATATACAATTCTTTTTTAACAATATATACCTTAGACATAGTTGACATCAAAATATTTTACATAACATGTGCATTTACTCAGTGGAATACATTTTCCACATTAAAATAGTTTTTTTTGTCATTAATATATTTTTAATTATACATTAATATTATTTAATCCTACATTTTAAAATATTTCATTGATGACCTACTTTGATTTTTTATTATTATAATTTTTTTTAAATGTCACATATTAATATTATATTAAGAATTGAATAAATTAAACTATTTCCTTTTAACCTTTTCTATATATAAAGTTGATATCAATATAAATCATTTAAATCTTGTGTTGAGATAGTTTTGAAAAGTGTAAGGTTGAAATTTTGTTTGCTTCTAATTATTACGTTGTAAGGCATTCCTCTTTGAAACGAACTCCCCCAACTAGGATTATGTATCGATCTGCACCATCAAATCAAATGTTAGACGATTGAAATGTTTTAGGTCATTCATATACAACCTCCTTCATTTAAGCTAACTACCTAACTAAGTCACTAACCTCTACGAATCTCTCTTCCCAACATAGACTCTCACTAAATGATGATACGAGGAAAGAGAAAGAACAAGAATTCATCTCATAGTGTAGTTTCGAGTCTCTTATTAGATATAGTGTCCAAGAGTCTAAGAAATTTTTAGATCTAGCTTGCAGTTTTCTGTTAGTTGCAGTGGTATTTTAAGGTTTTGTTGTGCACAGAGTTGTTTTAATACCATTAAGAATTCGATCTTGAGAAATCTTCTGGTGCTTTTTTTTGATAGAATACATTATTTTTCATCTCACAAGAGGTTCCATTTAAAAACCACCATTGGTTTCCTGGACACCACCCTCATGGCCCCTGCGATCAAGAGATTCTCTGGCCTTGAGAATTTCGATTCTCTCATCAAGTGGGTGGAGTTGGAACTTGAAACCTCCATTTCCAAGTGTCGTAGCCTAGAGGTCGCCTTATATAGCTTGAAGGTAATTGTTGGGTTCAATGCATTGAATTTCAAAGCTCTGTATTTGTTCAGGACGTGTTATGAGAATAAATGGATGCTCGTCGACGCTCGCAAAGTGTTCTAGGATGTGGTATATGTAAATTTGTTGTCATCGGAGGCCAAAGTAGGCATGCATCGCCGGTCTTGATTAAGAGATCTAGAATCATATTTGAGATCGTATTCATGCGTCCAAAAAGAGATTCCAAACCTACACCCTCACTACAAGATGATAGGAGGACACAGAAACAAGAAGCATTCATCTCAACGACAGATTTTTGTCTTAGTGATTAGATATGGTGTCCAAGAGATTAAGAAATTGTTAGATCTAGCTCGAAATTTTCTGTTAGTTGCAATGGTATTTTAAGGTTTTTATGTGCAAAACTTAGTTTTAATACCATTTATAATTAGATATTGAGAAATATTATGGTGTTTTTGTCTGATAGAATACATTATTTTACATCTCACAAGAGTTTCGATTTGGAAACTACCATTGGCTTCCTGGACGCCGCACTAATGACCCCCGTGAGCCAGAGCCTCTCCACCCCTCAGAAGTTCAATTCTCTCGACAAGCGGGTGGATGTGGAACTTGAAACCTCCAATTACAAGCTTTGTGGCTTTGGAAGTTGAAACCTACAATTCCAAGCATCTTGGCTTGGAAATTGAAACCTCCAATTCCAAGCATCGTGGCTTAGAGGTCACCCTAGACAACTTGAAGGCCATCATTTGGTTCAATGCATGGAATTTTAAAGCTTTTTATTTGTTGAGGACATGTTATGAGAAGAAATGGATGTTCGTCGGTGCCAAAAAAGTGTTCTAGGATGTGTTGTAGGTAAATCTGTCATGGTAGCATGCCAAAGAAGACGTGGCTTGCTAATCTTGATTAAGAGATCTAGAAATATCTATGAGACTGTATGCCTGCATCCAAAAAGAGAATGACATTTATCTCCCAGTTGGGAAAAACTAATGTTTGAATATTGCTGAGGAAAACATTTGAACCTATTTTTTGCAAAATTGACAACATTAGCTAATAGTTTATTAGTTTCACGCTCTGAGTCCTTGTAGAAAATGCGAGATATGAATTGCAATGGTGCACAAAAATGTGTTGGGAATTATTGGAGTCATTTTATACTGTATATATTTGTGTATGAGATGCCTTGTATGAATAATAACTTCATGAGCATAGTGGAGGGATTTTTGTTTTTAAAATTAATTGGAAACGTAGCAGGGTATTATTAGTAGGAAAAAAAGAGAGAGTGTGAGCCATTTACATGAAATTCCTTGAACATCCAATCTATCATCATAAAAATAACTAACTCAAATATTCTTTCCCGCAAACTCAATTTAACTCTAAGAGTACAACCAATATTTCCAAAACAAAGGCTTTTGAGAAAATCAAAATGTGGTGATTATGTCTGGTCATATATATTCTTGCATCTGTGTAGATTTTATAGGTTCAATTCAATCAACTTTCCTCTAATCGAAGAATTCATTTAATCCGGGTTCCTTAATTTTCATTAAGTCTATTTGTAATCATGGTGAAACATACAACCTCTCGTTAGTTCCTTAATGCATCGTTCAATCAAGATAACAGGTTAGTGCCACAATTTCACTCTTAGTCCGTGAATAAATTCGTATGTAAGAGAATTATGGGACAATTCCAATCTTATTCTATGAATAAATTCTTATGTACAATAATTGTGGGTTGTTTGAAGCAACAAAAATTGTTTTTCATGTCAAATACGTTTAGATGGATGGGAAGTAACTTTTAAATAACAAGATGAAAACAAGACGTTAATATTGTTACTCTGTAATGAATACATTACTTATGGGAAAGCATTGAGATGACTTCAATCATCTATATTGAAGCTCTACATTGAATTGAGTGAAATATTCTTTGACTATTACTGAATTTTGAACTTCCTCCAATCCTCGTCTTGTAGGCATTTTTGGGTGTTTTCAACCAAGTACTAGTGTAGTTTAATGTTGTAAATTTCAGGTTTTCTTATTCATTGCATTTACATGCAAAATGATGTTTAAGAAATACTCATAATGAGACAATATACCTTCCCTACCATGTGAATAAATGCTAAGGAATTCAGAGAAGGTTGAAATAGACATACCTGTATCCAGACTGTTTGATCCTATTCATCACGTTTTAGAAAGTATTTCCATCTTTCCTTGCCATCCACGGTTCAAATAATGCATTTCGTCCAATCTATCCATCCCTTTCAATCGAGAAAGCTCTACCAACACTATTAATTTAAATCTTTCTTTATTCGAATGGAATGATTTTTGGTTCTTTCTTATATGTCGTGTAAATATTTATCATCCCATGTGTATCGAATGGGCCATAAGGGGATAGTCAAAGGTTAGAGACCAGAAATACCGATAAATACCAGGAAATCGAGATGGTCTCTACAAAAGGAGAAAAAGTGATCCAAAAGGGCCTCCATAGATAAAATATGATCTATCTTGCAAGTACTTCATTTTATACTAACCTCCTTATCACATTTTTTCACCACCATCCTCTCTGAGTTCAAAACACTAACATTATCGTTAAGTCACATATGCACTACTGAATGAATGAAAAGGCTGCTCTATGGTTGTCATCTCCCTTATGGTATTTAGGCCTTATCACACCTAAATAAATCTGGTTATACAACTCAAGGGAAATATTAGAAGTTATTAGAAATAAGTTAGGAAGTAGGAATTAAGAAAAGCACCATTTTCATTAGAGGAAGCCTATTCATATGTAGATTCTCCTTGCCAACAATGTTCACCTCAACCAGCCCAAGGTTCTAAACAGAAAAAAGGTTAGCTAGGCTCTTCCTTTGGAAATTAAAAATGAGCAAAAATATGAAAAATGATAGGAAGACCCATGCATCAAAAGGAAAAAGTTCTTGAAAGAGTATAACTTTAACAAATCATCAAGATTCTTTCTAAAAGGTAAGAGATGCTTCCATAATTGAAGGAAAAGGATCACCTTAACCTCAGAGTGTTTACGAGAGATACCAAGACCAATAACACTTGTGGGGGGAGGGAAAGTTGATAGATAAAAAAATTCTTATGAGAGAGAGATTTTTCCTCTGTCCTCCCTTTCCCTTCACTTCAATTCCTTTAAATTCAGGTCGTTTCTTAAAAAAATGAACATAAACATGGGAATAATATGTGTAGAGAGACATGAAGGATACATTATATTTCTTAAACATTTAGTGACATAGAAAAGTTTTGTATGCCTCCCTTCTTCCTCTCTCACCAACATTCCCTAAGAGGGATCAAAGGAAACAAAGAGTTAAATTTATTAGTGTTTAGAAAAATCGTGGGTTAAGATGGATCTATCATAGTTTTTTTTTTTTTTTTTCAAATATGTCTTATAATGTAGAGAAGTATTTACAAATGGAAAAATCAAAAGTCAAAGGGTATATACATTGAAGTTCATATCTTCTTCCATAGAGAAAATAGAAAATAAATGAAATCAAAGTATGTTGTGGTATTAAAAGCCTCAATTTATTTGATAAAAGAAATGCTCTTATGCAAAAGTTGATGGAATATCTCAACACAGCATGAGGGATGGAAGTGAGGCAATGAACTAACTTGATTCTCAAAAACAAATTTACAACGGATCATCTAATGATAAAGAAGAAATCCTAAAGAAATTATAGATCCTTGAAAAGGAATAATGGACAAGACATCAATAATCTTCAAATAAGGTGGTCACCCAATGAATGTGTCCTTGACGAAGATCTCAATATAGATTCTTCCAAAATTTCCAGTAATTGGGAAAACCAAGAGTCTTAGAAGATATGTTTTGCAGTCTCCAACCGACCACATACAGGGAAAAGGCCATCCAAAAAAACACTTTTGATCAAACATACCTTGAATGGAATCCTTGGGTACATGACAAGCTCAGTTCCATGTTGCTTTGTTGGATTTCCGAGACCAACGAACCAAACCATTGATGGCTTTCCAAGTTTCCAATATACTTTGGAAGATGAATGAACTTGAAACTTGAAATAAGTGAGGCATAGAAATAATATCACACGAGCCAAATGTGGTAGAAAAAGTATGTAGAAACATTAGCCAAGGTAATTCCATTATCATCTTAAGGCTTGCTGAACATATCCCAAGGTTCCATAAAGATGCTCCTCTCCCCACTATAATTAGATCATAGCCATAAGTATGATTGAAGAATCTATTCCAAGCGTTCAAATTGAATTTTTCTACTATACCAACAAGAAACATAATAGACATGCCGAACTATTACACATAGGTTGTTGATCCATGTGGTATGCATTCATCTTGATTCAAGCTTATTACACTTCAAATGGTATTGGATGTTAAAATCTATAATCCACAAGGCACAACCCCATAAGGAGCTACTATGGAAATATCCATTGTCACTTAAGAAACATACCTTCACTAACAAACTTTCCTATGTCTCAATTACCTAATTTATGCTTATGCTTTTGTTTTTAAAGTGAAAAACTTTCTTTTCAAAAATTATATGATATTGTAATAATAAGTGTTATAATTATAATTATAATTATATAAATAATCCAAGTAGGTTAGAAAAGTGATTCATAATTTAAGGGCATCACAGGGAAAATCATTACATCATAATGCGTCATAATTTTATTGATTTTTAATGTAACTCTCAGTTAAGCAGATGACTAGCTCAATTTTTTGGGGGTAAATTTAATGAATTTTATTATATTCAGCTTCTTGAATTTGATTATGAATCTTTTAAATGCGGGAAGGTAACTTTATTACATTTGAATGTTTCTAATTGAATATACATAACGATTGAATCATAGTGCAATTTGCTACCTCAATTGACACATCAACATGTGAGTGGAAGGAAATAATTTCCTTTGTTTGGTTTAAACCAATTCCATAACAATTGGCAAATGTAGTTTACAAATTCATTTTTTTCATTATAGATGATTTTTGGAAGATCAAATCATAATAATGATTTTTGGGTTGTTGATATCATCTATTGAAAGGACTTTGGTATCCTACTCTAGGCTCATAGCCCTCTCTACAATTCAAATACCAAATGTTTTGATCTTCATTATTCAAATTTACCATACTTGTGGTAGAGTATGGTAATTTGAGATTTTCAACATCCTTAAGTTCAAAAAAATCATATTTTGGCTTCAACTTGAGCTTCTTATAATTTATCAAAAATCAGTTGATGCAGGTCACTATGATCTAGTCCACATACTGATAAAAAACAAAATGATAAACTTTTTTCCTATTGTTTGAATTGGGGGAACAATGTAATGGATTTAAATGAAACCCAAGAGAGTTATATCAATTGCAAGAAATATTGAATCCCAAATAAAGTTGACATATACAAATAGGTTATAGATAAATTTCAACCTTTCAAGTACGTTAATACTTCAAACATAAGTGTTTCCAGTGAAAATACGTATGTATGTATAACGAAAAGACCAAATCAAAGTCTTATGGTCAATAATTGCTAAGGATGGATATATTTGTTATTGCTAGAGTGCATTCTTTGGAAACTACACTAAATAACCAAAAGGAGAGAACTTGATACTAAGTATACTCCTGTCATGTCAATGATGCAATTCCAAAGACCCCCCTCTTTAACTAAGATCCAAAATTCCACTCAGACCCTTTCGCAACACTTGCTGACAATTTCATTGCCATTATGTAATAGTAACAATTTAATGTTACTCTTTCCTACACTATTGTTTTATGATGTTTCGTTTGAAACATCTAGTGAAATTGATAGTTTATTTAAGATCCATCTAAGATCCATCTTGAATTTGTAAAATTGAAAAAATTTAAAGGACATGGAGATTACTTCTTCAATTTTCCATCACATGAAATAAACAGATCAAGTCAAACTTAAAATCCACGAGATATTTTTTAGGAGTTAATTAATAATTTATTTCATAATTAAGTGTGTAAAGGGATGATAATTTTAATTAACTTGTCAATATGAATAATAATTTAATTACATTGTAAACACATAAAATATAAGAAAAAATCTTGCCAAAGGGATGGATACTTGGATACTAATCCTAAAGTAAATTTTATTATAATTAAAGTGATTGTAAAAATGAGATAAATGCATTTGTTCCATCCATTTTGTTTATATTTTGTAATTTTTATAATTGTGTATTGGTATTATAATGAAAGCTGGTTTGTGAAGCAACTTACCTTTATCTTTCTTGTATACTTTTTAAAATTTCCCCCTTTTTGAGTCAAGACACAAAGTATGATTCTAATTTTTTTTTTCTTTATATTCTGGAATTCCAATTTGATTTTCATTTGAGAATTCAAACTATAATTTAATTTATAATATGACTTTCATTATATGTAATTTAATTAATTTTTAACATTTTTATTTAATATTAATATAAAACATTTATTGACATAATTATAAATTTAAATATTCAATTATAATATTTTGTCAACCATTTTTATTATTTATTTAAAATATTTTATTAATTATAATATTTTGTCAACCATTATTATCATTTATTTCAAAATATTTTAGGTGAATTAAAATTCCATACCTCAATACACAAAATCTAATCTTATGTATCCATCTTAAATTGATAAATATTAAAAATATTAATGTTTTTTATTATGGATTACTTTATCATTTATTTAAAAGATTTTATTAATTATAATATTTTGTCAACAATTCTTGTCATTTATTTCAAAATATTTTAGGTGAATTAAAATTCCATACCTCAATACACAAAATCTAATCTTATGTATCCATCCTAAATTGATAAATATTAAAAATATCAATGTTTTTTATTATGGCTTACTTGTGTGAAGACTAAATTAAAAATTAGAAAATATCATTAAGGGAACCTCCTTATATTTGCAATTAGAAAATGGCATTAAGGGAACCTCCTTATATTTTCAATTGTAATGAAGTGAGAGAGGCTGATGTTAGGTTGAGAATGAGAATTATATTTGTAGTTTAAAATTTATGTATTAGAATATACATTTGGAAACTGTAAATTAGGTGTTGATAATTAGTATTGTTTTTTTTGGAGAAATTTTAAATTTTAAGGTAATTATTTTTACGATAACATTTTGATGAGTGAGACCATTATTAGTCCCTGCCGCCTGCGGCATGGCAGGGACTATTGTAATCGAAATGGATCTTTTCATTAGTCTTGCACGTTAACCGAAGCTTATAAACTCAATTTATTCCAATGTTTTTTAATTTAGATCATTTTTTTTAATCCCTGCCGCTTGTAAGAGCCAATCAACAATTCGGAGGTCTTATTTGGCCTCATATCGAGGCCAGACCTTTCCAAACTTAGGGTAAGTGCAACGGAAGCAGGGCATTGGCATTACCATCTATGAGCATATGAGATCAAGTGAAGTAATGCTAGCATTACTTCGCTGACATTTAATGTTTGTTACAAATCTTGTTTATTAAACTCGTCCAAACTTGTGACCGACTTAGCATTACTTCGCTGACATTTAATGTTTGTTAAAACATATATTTGAAGAGTTGGGACAATAATGCTATAATGCTCGGCTAAAGTAACTTCTGCATGTTATTTAGGTGCCATCTGGTGCATGTTATTGCGATGTCATGTGGTGCCAGGTGCTGCGGTGTTTACAATGGCGCTGGTGGCCTCTACAGTGGAACCGGAGCCTTCTCATTGCCTTGCAGTGTTGGGCATTTTTATCACCTCTCCTGATTCCTCGTCTTCGTTCTACGTTGTATGCTTGCCTTCGGCTCCGTTTAACGCACAGTCTTCTGGGCTTGTTAGGGTTGATTCTGGAGCAAAGGATACACAAGGATCTAAGTTCAAAATAGCAAGAAGGAAGGTTTGAAGAATCGGTATTGGATTTTGTCGTTTCTGACAGCAGTGCCAGTGAACAACAGAAGCAACAAAATATCATGAAAGGTAATTTTCGGCATCAGTTCACTAACCGGCCCTCAGGCACAGTAAACGTACCGAGAAATAATATGAATTTCTGGCATCTATCATCGTCTCTCGCAGAAAGAATACATGGAGCTTTTTCGTTCTTTAAAGGAAATTACGGAGTGAGTGTTCTTGCACAATTTTGGATGAGAGTGAGACAAGGTGAAAAAATTATTCTAACAACAAATGAACAGCCCTGTATACTAAAGTATTATCTATTCTGAGTTTAATATGACATGAAAATTTGCATTAATGCTATAACTGTATGCGCTTATAACCTGTAGAGTTATTTAGTCCAAACTTGTGACCGACTTAGCATTACTTCGCTGACATTTAATGTTTGTTAAAACATATATTTGAAGAGTTGGGACAATAATGCTATAATGCTCGGCTAAAGTAACTTATGTGTATTTAGGTGCCATACGGGTGTGTTGTGCGATGTCATGTGGTGCCGAATCTTTGCGGTGTTTACAATGGCGCTGGTGGCCTCTACAGTGGAACCGGAGCCTTCTCATTGCCTTGCAGTGTTGGGCATTTTTATCACCTCTCCTGATTCCTCGTCTTCATTCTACGTTGTATGCTTGCCTTCGGCTCCGTTTAACGCACAGTCTTCTGGGCTTGTTAGGGTTGATTCTGGAGCAAAGGATACACAAGGATCTAAGTTCAAAACAGCAAGAAGGAAGGTTTGAAGAATCGGTATTGGATTTTGTCGTTTCTGACAGCAGTGCCAGTGAACAACAGAAGCAACAAAATATCATGAAAGGTAATTTTCGGCATCAGTTCACTAACCGGCCCTCAGGCACAGTAAACGTACCGAGAAATAATATGAATTTCTGGCATCTATCATCGTCTCTCGCAGAAAGAATACATGGAGCTTTTTCGTTCTTTAAAGAAAATTACAGAGTGAGTGTTCTTGCACAATTTTGGATGAGAGTGAGACAAGGTGAAAAAATTATTCTAACAACAAATGAACAGCCCTGTATACTAAAGTATTATCTATTCTGAGTTTAATATGACATGAAAATTTTCATTAATGCTATAACTGTATGCGCTTATAACCTGTAGAGTTATTTTCTTCTGAAAAAAAAACCTGTAGAGTTATTTGCACACATTGCGCCTAACACTTTTTTGTTTGATTTTGTGCATATAAGGTGGTGCAGAAAGTGAATTTAAGGAGTAAAGAAATTTGGCATCATCCTAAATCAGAGGTACCTTGGAATATTTCATTTTCGTGGATTCATTTTAGAACTACAATCTTGGTGTATTCTGTTGGAACCTTGAATGTTTAACTTATTCCCTCTTTGTTTCATTCTAACATCAGTGCTATTCCAACTCCAAGTGTCGTGAGACTGCTTTAGCTCAGATACTAGAGGTTTTGACAGTTGTTTGAACTCGACTCTTTTTGGACAAACCTCAAATAAAATCATTTGTTTTTGTTCACTTCGGAATTATGGTGTTGCAGTTGTTGTTCACATTATCTGAAATTGATGTTATATTGCTAGCATTTATTCAAGCGAGATAACTTGGCAAATGAACTACATATATCAGATATTGACATTTTATCTTCTTCTAGGAATATAAAATTGTCAAAGTGAACCAGAAAATTTAAATATGAATTTAAAGACGAGCATCCAGTTCCTAGCATTGTTGAGCATTTCCAGAAAGAAACATACATGGAACCTCAGCGTGCCCTGTTCAGACAACAGTTAGCATATTCGGTGCTCAATGATTAGTTCCTTATCTTTCATTTTCTATTTCTATCCTTATATAGGCTTCTAAATAGATTAGAATTGTTCTCCTATATTTCTCTAGGATATCAATTTGCAAAACTATGACAGATAATGCTAGACAATTCATTGACAATAATCTTGAAGTTACACAACTTACCCTTGCATAGGAGGCAATCTCTCCAACACGCTCTCGCTGCAGTCAGATAAGAACGAGCTGGAAGCTCCACTTTTCTTGTCCTTGGAGCAATCAACCCGATTATTCTTCACACTGGCCATTTTTTTCTTGTCAAATGAATTAGCAGTATGTCCCGACATCGAAACCACTCAGCCGAATCTCATTACACTCCAAATCACATAGGTGAAGCTAAAAAAATGCATTGTTCAAATTCTTTACCATTCAACCTCAGATCTGCTCCGAAAACAGAGTACTACGTGCCAATTGTTGCTCAGTTGCCACTGCCCTGTTATACCAAAGTAACGGTCATATGTCGACACCACAGACAAGACCGAAAAAGAATAATGATAGCTCTAACCAAAACCAGCAAATCCTCGAGGTCACAGTAGGGTTTGTAGATCGTTGCTGAACCCTGCAACGTAGATGTCGTACCGTAATAAGAAAATCTACATAGAAGCGAGGCAGGGCCTATTTCAGCTCATCTTTCGCACAAAACGCATCAAAATTTGTAGACACTGCAGTGAGGTTTCTGATGCACCTACGGCCCTATAAATTTTACCTGTAAATGACACAGCTGTTGCGACATTCTAGAACAGAGCTTTTCTTCTTCAGCTAGTGCATATAATATACTCTCCATGGATCGATCTGTGAAGCCTGCAAACAAAATCCATGAAGAGCAAGAAAGAAGAGGAGAGTACAAATTCACCGAAGCTCTGTGAGAAAAAACTTTCAAGGCCTGCACAGGGTGCTCCCACCTCTAGTTAAAGCTCGGTCGAGTCTCCGAAGACTGTGAGACCAATGTCATGGCTACAAATCCGGTCCTTACTGCGAACACAGCAGAGGATGATGCGATCCAGTGTCTTAAATCTTGTGTAGCGATCCTGTGTAGCAAATGGATCCCGTTTTTTCTCTTCCATATCCGAAAGAAACAAAAACTTAATTTGTGAAGCAATTTTAAAACAAACAGAAACTGCGTTTTCCAAGTCCACATGTCATTCAAAAGTTTAAATGTTTACAGGTGTTGTATGCATGCATGCAACGTAGTCATGAATGAAAATGGTGGAGAGATAAAAGTATATGAAGTTGCTTTGGTACAGCTGTCACACACTGGAAAATTCATCACATGTAACTTATTTATAGCACCGCTGGTTGGGAAGTTGGTCAAAGCACTTAACCTTTAACATAAATATTTAGACGTCAGCTTACAAGAGATGAAACCCGCAGTGTTGGTTTTGTTTCCTTGCCCAGCACAACTAATCCAAACACTTGTACTAAAAATGTCAATATATGTTGTTTCGGGTATTATAATTTTTTGCAGAAAATTTCGACATATGTTGTTTCGGGTATTATAATTTTTTGCAGAAAATTTCGACATCCCAAGATTTTAGTGCTGGCTGGGTTTTTATTTCGACCGTTCCAACTCCAACTGGCTCAAGGCAGGGACTAGCTGCCTTGCAGCCATCCTTGTTGAAGATGTTATTAATTATTTGATCACTCCACTTACGAACTATTGAGATCCTCAATGAACCATCGGCCTAAGAACTTAGGCCAAAAAACATTATAAGACATTAAAATCACATGTTATAATACGTGTAACTACATTTTCATGCAATCAATCCTCGTGGATTTTTGCAATATTTTGATTACTTTCCTATCTATATCTAATAGTATAGGGATGCATGGATGCAAATAATTCTTTTGTCTCACACCCAATCGCCTAGGTAGCATTAAGGAGGTGGGATATTCAAAATTTGCTTTTTAAAATGATTCTAAGTCAATCTCTTAGACCATAGTGGAATTTATCTAATCAATATATTTCAAACAACTATATTTTTACTCAGTTTTTACATTCAAGCATAATTTTATGGCCCTTTAAATTTTGTAAATGGATTTATCTTTATTGCCATATCATCATACATACATGTCCATATAATTTATAGATGATATGGTTTTATATCATCACAAATATTTCCTAGTAATTATACAAACATTTGTTAGTATCATGTTTTTTAGCTAATTTTCTTCCCCTTTTAACATATCACACTTTGAAACTTTTTATCTAGTGCACCATGTCATATTTTATATTTCTCATGCAACTTATCATGCTCTCAATTTTTTCTACCATGAGATAACATTGCCACTTCCTCAAACCTTTTGTTTCATGTGATGTGTTTCACCCTTGAATGTTTTCATACCCACAACGAACTTCTGCTCCTTCTTCATTTCTCCTTCTTACTTTTATTTTCATGCCTTCCCATTGTTATTATATTCTCTCTCATCCTATTATTTCTCTAAAAAATATTTATCTCTGCGATGTATTGCACCAAAGTTATTTGTGGTGCAATATATCATGCCTACAAACATTTTCAGTGTTATAGCCAACCTTACCATGATTTCCAATGTATTCCACTATATCCTGCAAATTAAAAAATTGTGGTATGGAATATTGCATCAAAAAAAAATTATCCCACCATGACAAGGATCTATTCTCTTATTTTCCTCTTTATTTCCCTCCTTGTCTTTCTTTTCTCATCATATTTTTCCTTAGGCACATTGTCTCACATTAAAAAAACTTATTTTATGTGATGTATCATATCATAAATTCTATCACAACTTGGAAAAAAATTGGGATTAGAACATATTCCATGAAATTATTTTATGGAATCATTTAACTCATATTAACCATTTTGTTGTGCAGTGATTTTTTTTTGAACTCGTGGAGTATCACACAAAACATTTTTTTCTGGCATGATACACCACAACCTCAAAATTGTTCGTAGAAATGATGAAGTAACCAATTCCTAGAGATTTTATCATATCCATTGGTTAAACAAATATTTAATTTATGTGATACATGTTGTATCACATGATGCAAAACTCCGTGTGACATGCACACAAATTCCATCTAGCTTCAAACAAAATGCCACGAATTTATCAAGTATTTCCCTAAGGGAAAAACACAATTTAGGCCCTCCTTTGTTTCTAATAAGACATTGAATAGGGCTTTAAGTGCTATACCTCACCAATTCCTCCAATATGAGAGTAATGTGATCTTATAGTTAAAATGTAAGGGGATTTCCTTCAGGAAATCAAGATGATAATGCTTCAAGGTTGCGAGCATAAATCTAAATGTGAAAAAAAAAATATCAAAGCCATAATATCTTAATAATACCAATTCTACCCTATACCCTTATTTCCATGATTCTACAAAACTTTTGGTGATGCATTCTTGAGGCATCCATGATCTAAAATTGCATATATTTGAAGGGAATAGTTCTTATGCTTGAATTTCTCTTATAAATCAAGAAGGAAATAAAACTATGTTTAGTTTAATTACATATACATCAAGGGAAAATAATATATATTAATCTTCTCACCATACACCATTAAAAATAGATATGATCTTCTAACAACACATAACCTTATGCATTTTAGGATCAAGCATGATACCCATAAGAGAGTTGTTGAGATGAAAATATAAAATTATTTCAAAACTAGTCATACATAACCTAAGTCAACTAACTCTAAGAATAATTTTTTACTAGTTTGAAAGAGTACCAAGAGAATACTAGGCTACAATAGTTCATTCACTCCATATTGAATTATACTAGGCTACAATAGTTAATAAGGCTATGTCTTATATCACAAAATCCTAAGCACAATCATGCCATCATGGACCATAATAATCAATAGCATAATAACTAACTCTTAACACTAGAAATATCGAATTATTACTCTTCTAATTCACTCGTATAGTTTTATCATTAACAATTAAACTTCATATTAATCCAAGAATGCGTATTTTAATAGTAGAAAAAATAAAATCAAATGAACAAATTTTAACGTGCCAGGAAATATCACAAATGATAGGACTAATAAGGAAATCACCTGTCATGCTTTTCTAATTAGAGGCTATGTCATCATCTCAAGTGGCCCAAGTTCATTCCTATGACCAATTATACTGCAACTTGTGTTTAGTGTGCACTATTCTAACCATGGTTTTACTAGAATTTTAACAAGGGATTTTCTAGTGGATAAGTCAAGGAAATTAATGATGAATACAACCATTTTTTAAGAGAATGAACAAGTAACACTCTTCCAGTTTATTAGTTAACAAATTTCCTTATTTTTTATCACCACCTAACATGTGTATGAACATATATATTTCCATTAGATAAGCATGCTTGTAATTTAAAAGGTGTAAAAAGAGACTTATTTATCTGATATTGTGTTCCCTACTAACTAAGGGTGAGTGATTTTCCTCCAAATTGTCACGGGAAAATTTCACCAGAGCGAGCTGATAACTTTTATCCCAGTATATTAAAGAATTATCTACCCATATTTGTGTTTTATAATGAAAAATATCAAACATTAAAACTGCAATCATTTAACTCATATTAACCATTTTGTTGTGCAGTGATTTTTTTTTGAACTCGTGGAGTATCACACAAAACATTTTTTTCTGGCATGATACACCACAACCTCAAAATTGTTCGTAGAAATGATGAAGTAACCAATTCCTAGAGATTTTATCATATCCATTGGTTAAACAAATATTTAATTTATGTGATACATGTTGTATCACATGATGCAAAACTCCGTGTGACATGCACACAAATTCCATCTAGCTTCAAACAAAATGCCACGAATTTATCAAGTATTTCCCTAAGGGAAAAACACAATTTAGGCCCTCCTTTGTTTCTAATAAGACATTGAATAGGGCTTTAAGTGCTATACCTCACCAATTCCTCCAATATGAGAGTAATGTGATCTTATAGTTAAAATGTAAGGGGATTTCCTTCAGGAAATCAAGATGATAATGCTTCAAGGTTGCGAGCATAAATCTAAATGTGAAAAAAAAAATATCAAAGCCATAATATCTTAATAATACCAATTCTACCCTATACCCTTATTTCCATGATTCTACAAAACTTTTGGTGATGCATTCTTGAGGCATCCATGATCTAAAATTGCATATATTTGAAGGGAATAGTTCTTATGCTTGAATTTCTCTTATAAATCAAGAAGGAAATAAAACTATGTTTAGTTTAATTACATATACATCAAGGGAAAATAATATATATTAATCTTCTCACCATACACCATTAAAAATAGATATGATCTTCTAACAACACATAACCTTATGCATTTTAGGATCAAGCATGATACCCATAAGAGAGTTGTTGAGATGAAAATATAAAATTATTTCAAAACTAGTCATACATAACCTAAGTCAACTAACTCTAAGAATAATTTTTTACTAGTTTGAAAGAGTACCAAGAGAATACTAGGCTACAATAGTTCATTCACTCCATATTGAATTATACTAGGCTACAATAGTTAATAAGGCTATGTCTTATATCACAAAATCCTAAGCACAATCATGCCATCATGGACCATAATAATCAATAGCATAATAACTAACTCTTAACACTGGAAATATCGAATTATTACTCTTCTAATTCACTCGTATAGTTTTATCATTAACAATTAAACTTCATATTAATCCAAGAATGCGTATTTTAATAGTAGAAAAAATAAAATCAAATGAACAAATTTTAACGTGCCAGGAAATATCACAAATGATAGGACTAATAAGGAAATCACCTGTCATGCTTTTCTAATTAGAGGCTATGTCATCATCTCAAGTGGCCCAAGTTCATTCCTATGACCAATTATACTGCAACTTGTGTTTAGTGTGCACTATTCTAACCATGGTTTTACTAGAATTTTAACAAGGGATTTTCTAGTGGATAAGTCAAGGAAATTAATGATGAATACAACCATTTTTTAAGAGAATGAACAAGTAACACTCTTCCAGTTTATTAGTTAACAAATTTCCTTATTTTTTATCACCACCTAACATGTGTATGAACATATATATTTCCATTAGATAAGCATGCTTGTAATTTAAAAGGTGTAAAAAGAGACTTATTTATCTGATATTGTGTTCCCTACTAACTAAGGGTGAGTGATTTTCCTCCAAATTGTCACGGGAAAATTTCACCAGAGCGAGCTGATAACTTTTATCCCAGTATATTAAAGAATTATCTACCCATATTTGTGTTTTATAATGAAAAATATCAAACATTAAAACTGCAATCCTTTGCTATACAAGAAAATACATTGAACACCTGCACACAATAAGATCAAGATCAAAAGTTGAAGCCTGGTATCCTAAAGGAATGCTCAAGTCTCTTCAGTCTAATGCAGAGGAAGAAATCTTGCACTTGAATATCTCGTTCCACCTACAATAAAATAATACCCTACACACAACACCACCAAATAAGAAAAAAATGGCCTTTCTGCATAAGGTCTATCAGCTTAAAACTAACATATACAAGCATGAAACATATTGAAAATATGGATATAGAAATGGGACATGTATCTATTAATCCAAAATGAAAGTACAACAAATATATACTTTCAAACAAAGGAGATACTCTCCTCAAGCTTGTATTATGGTCTACTCGTCCTAATATAACAAAGTTATTGTGTTATAGTGTGGATACTAGCTCCAACCCGCTTTCCTCTTACTCAGATTATATAGCTTAATTCTATCCTTTCGGATAATGTATCTAGGCACCTAGGGGCTTGAGAAGTTAGGAAAATTCTACAATAATCGACCCCTAACAAACTTATACACAAGTTGGTCAAGTTTATCTCCTTGGGAATGACAAACTCTAGAAACCTTTTTCACAATTATGAGCTTTTCCTCAATTATCTCAATTATTAACTCATAACTATAATAATTTGGTGAAATAATTATGATAATTTTCTCAATTATGTAATTTCACCCTTTTAACTTGGGATAAATCTCACATAAGTAAAAGAGAAGGTGAAAAGGGGATGCATTCTAGCCAACAAATGAGGTAAGTTGAACTTAGGTCTGTCTTGCTATAATGGAGTGGAAAATAGCGTTATAACATATGCCCCTTAATGAATGGGGTTAGAATAAAAACTAATGGCCTAAATGCATTACAATAATTCTGAAAGCTCAAAATGAGAGGAAGGAGGAAAAACTATGAAGCTAGATCAAAGTACCTCAAATGCTAAAGTCTCAACTCTGCTGATAACATCCTCGAGGTAGACATACCCATACTCGGTCATAAATAGATATTGTACATGACCTCCAAGACATACACTATGGATCCATGACATGAAATGCTAAGATATGGCCATGAATAATACATAGTGGATACATGTGAATCATCTAACATATCATAGCCAATAGCAAATATAATGTGGATCTATGTCACAATATACATCAGTAATGCATTGGTGACAATGACATGTGACCTACTCCTATATGCCAGGTTCAAGAGAAACATAGCTAAGGTCCATGGATGTTACAATAAAAACTCCACCATGTCATGTAAAAATGATCTAGAAAGACTAGACCCATGGTTAGATCACCCAATGAAATAAATAAACATGGAGGTAAAAACATGACCATATATATATATATATATTGAATTTTATCAATTTTTTGGATTTTTTCCATAAACAAACCATGAAATATATTCAAATCATACACCAAACCAAAAATATATAAAGATTCAATTTCTTGTCTACAATATGTACAAGTGAAGCATAGTTTGGTAGGTCACGCTAAAGGATGCACATCGCTAGGCACATGCCAAAGGTTTCTATACATGAACGTATTGAGGGTGACATGACCATATGGCTTGCTAATGTGGGACTATGCCAAAGGAAGTCAAACAACCCAATCCGAAAAGGTTGGCCATGTGAGGGACATTCTGACATATTTGTGCTCTTGAAAATAACCCAAGGACATAAGGGAAGATCAATACATAAAGAGGGTATAGGACGCTCATCAACAAGTAGTAATGAAATAGGAAATCCATTGGCAAGTTCAATAGTATAAACCCAAGACTTGACTCGGTCCAGGGGTGGAACTTCCATGGAAGGTCGAGGTTGTGCCCCATAAATCATTCCAAGATTTATGTTTCCAATCTCTACCTATTCCACTTCTTAGAGACTAGATGCAAGAAGTGGCATAAACCCCTAGGATTAACAATGGGTAAATATATGACCTTCAAGTTGACTAGTAGAGTGGCGTTTGTCATCAAAAGAGTCACATGAAACAAGCGAAGTGACGATGTGTGTGGGAAAAGGAACCTGGTTATATTCCATATTGCCATGGATTTTCTGACTAGCATTAGGAGGTACTAATAGGACTGCCAGAGAGGAAATCTCTTCCACAACATGTGGTAACGAATGCTTGGTAGCTTAATCAACTTCCATAAGATCAGGAGACACCACCCAAGGATCAAGAGAGCTATGTGTTACACATGTGTTGGAATATATCATATGAATAGGAGCTTTAGATGAGGACGAATAAATGTCGAGCGGTGGTAATTGAGGAAATACGCCAAAAAGAGATGCCGTTTTAATCAAGTATGCACCAATATTGTCATAATGTCCAGGGTTATTTGAGATAAGTGGGACTAAATTCCCCATAGTGGTAAGATAAACCATCAGCACACAATAGTCCATTTTTTCAATGGTGACGATATTTCCTTCATGGGGAAAGAAAAGGACAGGAAACATCAAACACACAACAATGGTAAAAACATAGAATCAAATAAGGACAAGGAGTAGGTTATAGCCCAAGGAAGAGTCAACAGATTCAACATTGATGTAAATGGATTTTCCTCCTAACTTAATGGAAAACCTGGGAATAACCCCCTTAGTTATAAATTAGGTCCATCAAATGCCTCTAGAGTGGTATTAAACTTTGTTAAATTTGGAGAGCCAAAAATTTTCCAGCATGATGCTAACATGACACATGTACAAGAGCCTTCATCTACGAGAGATGATGAATATTCTTGTGGAAAATTCGTACAATTATCTAAAAGGAAATATCGTGAGAAAATGGAACGACGACCTTCTAAACATTAAAGTTGATAATGTTTGAGTCAGAGGGGTGCACTCCACTGATTGTAAACAAAAAGGCTTTGTGTTGCCGAGGACAGTTCTGCAAAACCTCCAAGAAAGACATGGCACTAGGAGGTTTGGCTAAGTCTTCAACAATACTGTAATTTTGAGTGGCAATAGTAGATGGATTTTATGTTGTAATACGAATGACACCCTTAGGTGGGAGATAAATAGGTCATGTTGACTTATCTAACTTAAGAGGTCTAGTGGAAGGAGTGGGAGTTGGTGAGCCCTTAGTAGGATAAATAGACTCAAAAACATCATAGGATTTAGCTCATGTGGTCAAGTTGACGTTCTATTTGCACATAAATATGGACACGTTGTTTGTATGGTTGAAATATGGCCCCTTATTTCCCCCCTGTGTAGGTGCATAGGGTTGTACAAAAATTTCTTTGGTGAGGTTTTGTAGGGAATGGATGAGTTGAAATGATAGATTGTTGGGTAGAAAGTGGTGGTGCAAGGATCCTATGAAATTCATCCATTCAAGGGTACTCATGAGTGAGGTGTTCACCTTGCAAGATATTACAAGGGAACTTAATCTTATTTTGACATTCATACATGACCCATCCCTAATTAGGTGTATTTGGTTGATTATCTTGATCAAGTTTATTATTTTGTTTATTATTTTTATCACCAAGTTGTTTCTTGTTCTTTGGTGTTGTGGAATTCATTTTAATAAAATCGATGGAATACTTAAAAGAAGGTGCTTTTGTATATCCATGCGCACTTGTTGAGGCTTGTGATGTAACAATGAATTGCCCAAGTTTGGTAGCAAGTTGGCTCACGGAATGGGAAACAGGCCTAATCACACCATTATCATGTGGGCTAGGAGTAGGTTTAGGTTGGTCAATAGAAGGCCATGGAGAATTTTGGAGTACCTCATAAAGCATATCTGACTAAGAATAGATAAAATCCATTTGTTGGGAAGCTAAGATGGCTTGCTAATCATTAACAAATCTAAAAATGTATACATCTTTGGAAATTTGAGATCGTAATGATCAAATGCACCATTTTTGTAATATCTCATTAGGAATTTTGGTGCTAACCAACCTATTACAACATCGCCACTCATGGATATGATAAAAAATCATGGCATCACCTCGTTTAAAGTTTAAAAAAATGTTGGAATCGATGTTATACTTGAGTCAAGAAATTTTGAGCCAAAGATGAGAAATAAATGTAAGATGTTGTATCAAATTCAATGTACCATTTGGAAACATCTCCATTTAGGGAACGATGGAAAAAGTGTAATTTGATCGAATCATCCACTAAGGAATTTGACGAGCACCACAAATTATTGGTGGTAATACGGATGAATGAATTCTCCCCAGGTTTCCCTTCAAACTTTGGGATATGAGATGTTAACTTAGCAGGCATGGGTGGCCACCAAGGATCATGTCGAATGGGATCATCAGTTAGCTTTTCTAAATCTAGTAAATCAAGAGAAGATAAAAATGGATTATGGAGCTGACTGAATGGGTCATAGGAAAGAGATTTTCCTAAAAAAACATGAGGTTCCCCCATATTAGGATTGTGAGATACATTTTTTTTACTCTAGAAAGGTTTCATCTAGCATTGAAGGCATGTTGTACAACATTACTGGTGAAAGGATTTTTCTTCCCAGCTTAAATACCCCCATAGAGAATAGAACCCAAAAGAGCGTGACTACTAACAAGGTTGTACCCTACTGGAAAGGATGGACTACCTTATGCAGTAGCACCAACGTAAGGAGGGTAGCTTGTGGATGTGATGGTTATAGGAGGAGGACTTCCCTCAGATAAACTATCCACTCCAGGAAAAGTACTAGAGGTTGGTGTTTATCTAGACAAAAAACTATATGAGGTTTGAGACATATTAGAAACAACATTGGCCCCAGGTTATGTAGGAGAAATGATTGATAAACCCCATATATTTCTAGAAGTGACCATGCTTACTTGACGGACAAGAACTAAAGGTTGGGAAAAACTAGGGGTAAAAATTCTTGACCCTACAGGTTGACTAGCATTAACAACCATAGGAGGCATGTATGGAGTAGAAATAGGAACATTAGGGAAATTTGTAGGAGCCATAATTGAGACTGGTGGAATGCCACAAGTAGATGTGAGAGGTGTACACAAAGGTGTAGGTCTTGCCACACTCAGTGGTGGAAATTATGTCATGGTAGTGGACACCGCAGATGCAGAGGTTAAAGGGGAAATAACCTCATCAATTGGTGGAAAATAAACAAATATGTAGGAAGTTGTAGAACTGTCAAGATTCAACCAAGTAACTTTGGTCCTTAAGGATCAACCAAAGGTGGATTATCAAGAGAATTTAGTTCATCTGCAAATTTTTAAATGGAAACCAAATTGCTATCAGGAGGACCATGCTGCATGCATAGATACCACCAAATAGGGTTGGTCTATGTCTTGAGCACTGACAGTTAGTATATGTCTTGAGATCTGGGGTCGACATAGTAGTTCTCTTATTACAATACCTCTTTTGTGTAGCTAGCCTTGAGATCCACTCATGTAGCTCGCTAGAGAATGATGCAAAGAAAATATCGTACTAATTCGTGTAGATATTATTTTGTAACCAATGATAAACATAGATACACAAATTTCTTCTTTCTTGTGCAGAAAACTCAAATTCCTTCAAATTTATCCAATCTTCGATCCCTTTCTTAGTCATATTCCACATCCAGCTATCCCTTAGTCAAATCTCGGTCCCATAAATAGAACCATTTGTTGGATTTATGGGGCCTAGACCCAGGTTCAAAGTGACTTCATATTCCAACAAAACACACTATTACCAGCCCTTTCGGCAACAATCTGCTTGTGCAGACCAAAGTATTACCCAATGCAATATAGGCGGATGCTAGAACCAGGTTTCTGCATCCAAAGAGACACTCGACTATGGATTTAGGGATTTCCCTTCTTATCGGAGCTATGTAGGTTAGATCTATCAATAGTACTAGTGTTGTTCAACATAATTGTTGAACTTACTCAAAGACTGTGCAATCTTACTTAATTAAGCATTAAACACAATAAATAACAATAAAACAGACTACACTATTTAGATACATAATAAAATAATAACTTAGCACAGTGACTTATGAACAATAAGAAAAATACAAAAACATCAGTAAAACTCATAACTTCTCAATGATTCATTTATTAACATCTAGATCTATCTCATACAATCTCTTTCCACCATATTTCCTAAAGTCTGCGCGCATATTTGTAGTCTTTCCTAAGGTCTCCACCCACTACAGCCTCTAACTCAGTCATACATCCAAATGCATTGCATATCCTCAATCATAACCTATCTATGAATTCTATCTATACTCCTTATATAGATATAGCTTTACAATAACATGGTTTAAAACCATGGGCAGAGTCCAACGTTCATCAAAAATCCCATTTTTTTACATAATTAAGGGGCTTTGACCCACCCCAAGTCCCCTAAGACCAAACATATAAATCATGTTGCATACTTCATTTCTCGATCTACAAAGTCTTTACTTCACAGGTGATCCTAGCTACAATAATTATTATCAACCTGCCTATTATCCAAAGATACATAAATCCAAGGAACACGTTTTCGAACATCTCCAACTTTTTGTGCCTCTATAAATCTATGGTCTTCCATCCTAATTTTGTGGAAAATATCTCTTGAAATGATATTTTCCACAAGTACAACACCACAAAGGCTTCCTGCGATCACCCTTGTTATGCTCCTTGGGCTGAATTCCCTATCCTCTATCAACTGCATTGTATTTCTTGTATGGTTCTACTTTCTCCTTATAATATATATCCTGAGGTTTTCCTCCATTCTTAGCACACCTTCCTTTATTCTTCGCATTACCTTTCAAATCCTAATTAGACTCAATATTGTGCTTTTATTTCTCATAACAATGATTTAGCTTCCTGGTGGATTCCTCCAACAACCTAAGCTCATCAAAATCAATTTTGTCTTTGAATGATATCAAAAACCCACTGATGAATCATTGAATATTGGTATTATACTCCTTAGGGCCCAGACACATATATCAACAACTCTAAGAATATATTAGCATACTCCTCATCAGTCATAGATCCCATCTTCAACTCATATAAATCCTTTTCCTTGTCATCGTAGTATATTTCAGATAGATACTTCTTCCTGAAAATTATCTAGAACCCAATCCAGGTAAATTCCTCTTCTTGAAATCCTCTGAAATTCTTCACATATTCCCACCAAATGTCTGCTTTTCCTTTAAGACTAAAATTAGTTATCCTGGCTATCATATTTTGTGAATAATCATGCAATCTGGAAAAAAAAAATTCATCCCATTAAACCAAGTTCCTCCATCTTATGACTTATTCATTTGCCCTTCAAATGTAGAAAAAATTTCTTTCTTGAAATTATTTGGAAATTATTGCTTCTCACTTCTTCTATATCGATGGTGGTGGTGATAATGATGATCTCTCTCTAAACCAGAACTAGAGTAGAACCCATGGTCATCACCCCTTCTGTCAGGTGTATCCAAGAACCTACCATCTTTGATTGTTCCATCCCTGTCAAACATGTATCCTGATTGATACCTTCTTCCATATTCTCTATTGTTCCTTTCCTTCTGTCCATGGCTAATCCTAAGCGGTCATTGTCTCTGAAAATATAATATAATCTGAAGGATGAATGCATTAAATTATGCTTTCTTTTCCTATGCTCTAGAAAGTATTTCTTGTGACTAAATTATCCTTTCATTATCTTCCTTACAACTTATGATCTCTACCTTCAAACTTCTCAATGTATCTATAGTTTTAGGGGAGTACTCATTGCCATGTTCTTGATTTGATATGTAGGAAGAAGCATGTGAACTACAGTCCACCATTTAGTTTTAATATTGATATTATTCTTCATGTAAACATACCATGTCAGATAAACAAAATATAAAAATGTTCAACATACCTTACTGAAGGTCAAAAGGGCTCTCTCGTTTTCACAGTCAACCGGATTAGCACAAAATATGTATATATGAAATCAACATATCAATCATCTCAACATCAACATCATACCATCATCATAACATGCCAATACCATCATGGTGACAAAATACTGTAACAATGACCATCATAATTCATACATAACGATAACATAAAAAAACTAACATGCATGAATGGAGAACACATTATGCCCATCAGTCCAAGTGTTGAACCTGGGAGCTCTGATACCAATCTATAACCACCCCTACCACATTTACCCAATTTCATCAACGTGTCGGGATAAACATAAGAAAAATAGTTACAATAACATGACCCAACCTCCAAGATCCGGTTAATGAAGTGGGGCCTACAAACTCACCATAAATTGACAACTCACAACACCCCTCAAGGTTATAGGACACTCAGGGGCCAAAAAATTACCCCATGTAACCAAACCATGAGTTGGGGCTCCTTTTCACTAACCTAGGCTACCAAATCCATGCATGATAAGGCCTGAGTGCAATTGAAGGCCTCCAACCACATGCACAACACTGCCTCAGTGCAGTTGTGACCCAAATTGTCTAGGTCATAGGGTGTGGTACCGATATTTCAGCTACAATTCTAGGTTAGGATCCAGATTGCTTCCTATAAATTCCTGAAACTTTTCAAAATGTTTATAAATATGACAAAAAATTTAAGCATTCAAGCTCAAGTCAGAAACTTGACCTAACCTGACCTATCCATGACATTCATTTCATCAAACATATAGTGAACATGTAAGATACAGGTAATGAATTTGTATTTGATCATAATATTCTTATATTCATCTAATAATTGACAAGAAGGATTTATACCCCCTCCACATAGTTGCAACAACACAAATCTTTCTTGTATTCATCAACCATTTATATATTCATATAAAATGTAAAGAGACATAAATAATATACATCACATAACCAACATATAACCAAAAAACAACTGTTGTAGAAACCATGGGAACTCAACCATAATATTACCAACACAATCACTACAAATGTACATGAATAAAGGTAGAGAAATAACTCTTATTAACAAATGAAAATACCAACCAGGTCAGGGACTTCCATGTACCACCCAACCATAGAATGGGCTGAACCAAATCTCTCTTTAATCCAATCACCCGCACACCATATTCCAAGCATAAATGTGTGATCTCATGGAATAAACCAAACAAAACAAAACGAGGGCTTCTAGAGGCCAAACCACCTCACATCTCAACTAGTGATTCCACCTCATGGTCAAACATCGCTAACACAAACTAGATTAGTCTCTACTGACATTTTGTTAGGCTCCATGAACTAGCATCTCAACCCACATCCTTCCAAGTCTCTAGATAATTTGTCCAACCCGGCTCCAAGGACAAGCAACTCAACCTACCAAGGGCTCCCAACCTAGCCTCCATGACACAAAAATAAACCCAAGAAATTCTAGGGCTTCTAGAGCATTTTATTTAACCCACAACTATAAATCATTATGAGCACCAACTAGAAAACAATGAGGTGGAAAAACCCATAACACGGTTTCTATCCAAGAAATGGAAAGACAAGGATAAAACCATTTTCAATATAGGAAAATATCCATGCCAATGACAACACATAACCATAATATCACATGCATTTACCATGAATCCATAAATCAATAAGGAAATCACAAATTCAACCTGTTAAGTGCAAAGAACTCCAATTGTAGCTAATGATACACCTATTCCATTACACTTTGCTACCTTCCTTTTCCTTATTTCTCCAATCCAAGTGAAACTAGAGTGCTCCAAGCATACGATGAGAATACTCTATGTGCAAGAGTATGAGAGAATGAAGGACAAAGCCAAATATTGAACTAATAAAATTTGTGAATTGATATTCAAAAGCTTTTTTTATCATTGAGGCCTCTATTTTTTCTCCATTTTCCTTCATTTTTCCTTCAATTTCCCTCTCATGAAAATATGTGACCTTTCATCTCCCTTTTCTCGTATTTTCCTTTATTTTCATAAATAAATTCCAATTACTATCACTTTTCTTTTTCGAATGCCTTCACTGATTTCCATATCCATTAATTAATCACCAATGATACCCATCACTTTTTTTTTCCCAACATTTAGCTTGGAATAAGTGTCTCGTGACCTTGGTATTATTTTTATTTACATAGGAAAATCAACTAGGGGTTGTTACACATGGGTTGATCTCTAATATGTGGATCTCTCCCTATCTTCTTTTCTGTCCTACTTTCATGAAATTTTATCTCTAACTGGGTGGCCTTAATAACCTTGGTAGCTTGGAATATTTGGCCATATGTACAATATTATCACACATGTAGAACCTAATGTGACCAAGGACAGGAGGAAAGGACTTGCATATCCTAATATTCCTTCTATTTCTCTTTGCATAAAACCTACATTCAACAACCTTATGGAAAAAATAATTGCATGAGAAGTAGTAACCATAAAAATCACTATTATACCTGATTTTTGTTGAAAGGGGGAATTCTTCCTTAGTTATTTGTTTGGTAGGGCATTCTATCCAACTACTTCTTATGTTGTATGTTTCTACAATTTATTGGAACATGCCCAAGTTTCTGACAACTGAAGCATCTCACATCTCCCAAGGATGAGAATTATCATCTAGTTGTTTTTCTTAGGATGTCCTTTGAATTATATTCCTTGAGCACCTTCCATGGCTATTGGTTCTTTTGATGGCTTTCTTTCTTCCAGATTTTGTTACTGTTATCATCTATTTTTCTTGTAGTTGTAGCTAAGATGGTTTCTCATTTGTGTAAGAAAATATCTAACTTGATAGAAGTAGAGTTTTGATACTCTTAAACTGAGTGGTTTTATTCTCTAAATTACTCCTTAGAGAAACCTGTTCAACTTCTAATGTCCCACATTCATCTTCCTTTTCTCTATATTGCTTCCTCATTCCCTCTTCTACACAACTTCCTTATTCTAGGTGAATTTTTAGTCTAATGATTTCTTCTATGAAGGAACATTTCTTCTCGTCAAAAATTTGTAATAAGTTATGATGCTCTTTGTTTTCATATATGTGCCTTTTAATCTCAACTTCAAATGTTGTTATTTTTCCCTTCTTTTCAACGTATAAACTTTCTGATTTATATTTCTCCATCTTATGATCAATTTGTCTTTGCGCTTGGAGAATCAACTTCAAATGACAGATTATCATTAGGGGAATTTTGAGGTCTAAAATGGGCCTCCTAAGAAAAATGTACAACCAAAATAAACTTTATAAGAACCAATAGGATTCAAGATGATGATTTCAACCATGGGGGATAATTCATGATTTTTTAAGTAAAAGGGTAAAAAGATTAAAAAATAATAAAATAATAAAACTATTTTTTTTCAACTCGTATTTTCAACTTATCTCCCAAAGTTTTCACCCAAATTTCGAGCGGGACTACTCATTGGATGAAAAATTTAATTTCTCATCCAAGGAGTACCCATGTTGCATACTTTTGATTGACCCTGTTACGCAAAAAAATAGAAATACATGAAAAAACGTGATTGCAATCATGTTTTTCATGCATTTCTCATTTTTCATGTAGCAGGTTCCATCGAAAGTATGCAACATGGGTAATCTTTGGATAAGGAATTAATTTTTTTATCCAAAGAGTACTCCCACTCGAAATTTGAGTAAAAACTTTGGGAGATAAGCTGAAAATACAAGTTGAAAAAGTAGTTTTTTTCTTTTTTCCCTCTAAAATTTGATGATTTCATCAAATCTTATTTTACTATTTGCACTATTATTTTGTAATTTCCTTAGGAGGGCCATTTTAGACCTCAAAATTTCCCTAATGCATCTTCTATCTCAATATTCTCAAACATGCCATCATCATTGTGAGTACAAGGAAATGTGAATCTATATCTATAATGACTATAATGCTTACAATTAGCACAAAATGCATCACCGACTAAACTACCTTGATAATTGTTATCTCGATCCGTGACCAACAAGAAGAAGGGTTCTTATAGGTCTAAATTATTATTATTTTTTTTTATGCCCTTCCTTTTCTGAGACTGCTTCCTCGTACTTTTTTCCATAATTTCACAAACTTCTCTCGAGCGGTCAAGCTTCATTAGAGAGAACTATTTCTAATACCACTTTTTAGAAATATAGATAACTATTAAGAGGGGGGAGGGTGAATCAGTGGTGATAATCCTTATATAGTTTTTCAATTGTTTTTTTGATTATATGAATAGAAACATACATCAATATCCTTAGTATAGTTGAATGTGAAAGTAGCATAAAATGTATAGATAAAAACCATGATAAGAATCAAAACAAGCATGCACAAATAGACACAAGTATTTTTGGTGGAAACCTTCAAGGGGAGAAAACCACCCTGTTATTTTTGTGTTGATCTAAATATTCTATTAATCAAATCAATATTACATCCTTTAGCTGGCCTCTAACAGCAAGGATCCACCACCCCTATAATAATTTAACTAGCCACCACCACTAGAACAATTTAGTTGACCATCACCACCAAGTAGGCACTTCTCCTGTAGAAATTTAGCCAACCTCTACTAGCAAGGAGCCACTACTCTTGAAACTCTCTAGGGAACATTTTCAAAATATTTAAAACTAGACTCCAATAATATAACAAAGGAGATATCTTTGCAGCATAATCTCGAATAAATTAGCAACAAAAAATCTACATTGAAAGTCCTCTCTCTCGATCACACAATCCTTTGCAACTTATCCACAACTTTCATCATTGTAACCTTCATACAATAATGTCTGTGACCTACATAATAAACTCTAATTAACCTTAGATATTCAATATGATCCTACAACTACATTTCTTCTCTCTCAATTCCCTCTTAATGGGTCGCTCTCTCTCAATCCATCCAACATCATGTCCTCAAGGCACTTTCCTATATATAATGTTCCTCCTTAACTTTTCATATTTAATCACCTTCTAGATAAATAGATAACTTTCTCAGACTCTTCAACAATTTACCATGAGAAAGTACAAACCCATGGAATTGACTGGAAAGCACATGGAACCGGGGAAATTCATCTATAGAAAATATCCACTAAAACATCTTCCCACCCACCTTTTCTAGTGATTAAACCAGGTCCTCCCTTTGGGAAGTTAGTTTCTAAAGAATGCTTCCTTCATGTTACCTATGTTACCCTTCCTTGTAATGAAATTCTCCTTCATATTACCAATGTTTTCCTTGCCAAGCTTCCTTTCATCCATTTTCTCAGCTTCAAACTTCCAAAACCTATTCATGAAATTCTCCAAGTACCTCCTCGACTTGTAGAACCTCTAAAATCACATGTCAAGTCTATGATAGTCATGAAAATCCTCTAAACATTTTCAATCTCCCTATAAAAGTATCATGACATTATTATAAGCCTTGAACTATCAATGTGTAGCTTGAATTCAGGGTATGGAGATGAAACTTTGACAAATTGTCCCAAACACAGGATACCATACATTAGACCTGTACATAACATAGAAATGATTATTACAAGGCTGAACATTTATAAGCACTGGTTTACATCAATGGTAACACTACAATTCCAACAAAAAGAGGGGAGATGGTAAGGTCTCAATTATGCTCCATACACTCTTATGATTATGTAATCCTTAAAAATTAACTAATATCCTAACTTCCCTCCTCGGCATTGCAACCACTCCTTGAATTCAGATTGAATTCTTCGAGGTACCAAGCCATATATAACCTGGAAATTTTTATGAATAATTATGTTAGAATATTAGAGAAATCTCCTTATTTTTGTCAGTGTCTTACAATTTGTGTCCAATAAAGATTTGACATCATCATATCATTTAAGTACAAGTAGTGAAATATATGACTTAAAATTCTTCCATAACAAATAATATGAATATATATTCCAAATATGACTCATACCTGAAAAAATTGAGGTGGTTGAAACTATGCAATTAATCATTAATGTTTTCGGTGCATAACTTTGCAATATTGAATTTAGCCCATGGTTGATCTTCAGGGTCACTTAGAAAGAAAAAGGAAACCTAATACAAGATCATTTACCTCTTTAGCATGATCTAACCTTAAAATTTGACAAATCATTGAAATAACAGACTTTACCTCTTTCTTAAATATATCATATGAATAGGTTTTTGTAAGTGGAATTTACTTAATTTCAACCCTAACTAGGCTTTGAATTCATTGAGTTTATTCATCTTTGGGAATCGAATGGATTTTGGCTTTTAAGACAAGTTCATTGAAGGTAACCTTCTTTGAAGGAGCTGAGAAAGTAAGATTGATTATTCGGGTAATAATTTTTGTAGAAAGGATACATAAAGCCCAAGAATGGTTAAAAGACGTGATAGCTATAGTTCCCTTAAAATAATTATGTAAACACCAACTTACTAACTTAGGAAAATGATAAACTTGAGGGGCAATGTATGGAGCTAGACAAGATTTGACCCTAATATGAATGACTTAACTAGTGACTCTTCATTATATTTCCTCAAAATCTCAAGAAAATTGTATTTTTTTAATATAAGGTCGAAAATGACTTTGTCTATGTTTGTGAGGATAAGCCCTTTTGGGTCATGATCTTTCTCCAAAACTTCAAAATCAAATTGACCTGTGACCTTGACGGACTCGACTCTTACCACATATTTATAATTATGCACAATTTCAGTGGATGTAATAGGTATAAGTGCTAGACACGTGAAAATGTGCACTTCTCCAACAAACCACTTTAACAAACAATATTCAATTTGAACAACTTCAAAATTCACCAACTATAACTTAACCTAAGTTTAATATACATTAATTAAGGTAGATAAATATATATAACATTATAATATTTAGAAATATATTTAATAGATGAATTCTATAATAATATAATAATATAAAAATATAAAAATTTATTATTATATGATATTTACATTAGTTCTATATTAATAAGTAAAATTTTAAATTTAATTATACATTTTTAAAAAATTAATTAATTAACTAATCATTTTTGAACTTTAATTACTATTTTTGTGTCTATCAACCACTTCTAGTTTGAATGATGCATCTTTATCAAAAAAATATATATATATTTAGTTTCCTTCATGCTCTTAATTCACATTTCTTCCAGTTTTGAAAATGGACCGACTTGTGGTTCCGAATGGTCGACTACAACCTCTAAATTTGTGGATCTTCCTCTATCAATCGATTCAATAACAACCACAAAGATATGAAAAAAATGAATATTCTATTTTAATATATATATTACGAATCCATGTCATCATATTCCATGGTGAGCACCACTTTTTCACTCCATGTCATGCTCACCTAGTATCGTTATGCTGTATGGTTTTTGTTTTTAACAAATACCACTTTCGCATGCCTCGAAAGGTGGTTTTGGAATCCATTCAAAAGGATGCGAAAGGGCTTGATTTGGCCACGTGTCTCACCACTGATTACAAGAAAACCACCTCGCTTTTATTTTTGCATAATGTTTATTCCCATGTCATTATCCGTTAAAAAGGATGTGAAAGTATCATAGCCATAAAAACATATTTGATCTAACGGTCTAGACTGTGACCTCTCTCGTGCTTGTATTCTTGTCACGTAATTTCTAATGTTATGCGAATTTCAACAATTCCACCACTTGAGAGCTCTATCAATATTTTTAAAAATAGTGCTGACAGGTGCCATTACCCCTTAGAACTCCCCACTTTCCATGATCACCCACAAGGTATGCTGAAGAAATTATGAAACTGTTTAATTATTTTCTCTAAGGAAATTATATTAATCGAAGACAAAAAAAAATATGAATATATAAGCCGAATTATTTTTCAGAGGAATCCGAGATGAAAAGATGGTGAACTAGGTTGTAGATCGAAAAAATTCACAGAATTTTTTGTAATAAGTCAATTTTTGTATCACACTTTTAGATCATGTTCGTTTCTTAAGTACATATGTCATTTGTTTGTTTGGTAGTAGAGTTGGCCATGTTGGAGTTTCATGTTTTCTTTTTCCAAGTTTGGAAAGTAAGAAGGAAAATACTTTTCTCTTCCAGATGAAAATTATATATCATTTCTTTCCCATACATTAAGGTATTTCCTATACAAAAGAAAACATTTTAGTTCATTTCCTTGATATATTACATTGTACTTGAAGAATTGGAAAGCAAGCATAAAACTTACGTTGAATAAGCTTTGTTATTTTGTGATACAGATTTTACACGATTACAGTTCAATGATTTCTCATGTGATTCCAAGTTGGTCTTGAACCTATGGAAGTGCAAATTTGAATTAAGCGTCCCATTTAGTTTACATTTTGTGTTCCAAAAATTGTGATTATTGTTCGTTTCCATGTTAGCCTCTTTTTTAATAACAAGCCTAGTGGAATAAGTTGGATATACTGATAGGCCCAGAGTGATTCTTTGAAAATTGAGCAATATATTTCGACTTATGTCCTTTATAGAGCATGAACCTATAGACATGCTTTTTTTCACTATTATTTTCACACCTACAAAATAGCCAATTGATTGCAAGTTGAGTGATATCATTATTCTTATATTTGTAGCCAATGAAATATGTAACACTGTGTTTTTAGAAGGAACAAATTGAAGGGTACTAGTTCCCTACCAAGGAGATCAACTTTTGTCATCTAGTGGCCTTCTATAAAACCTTTTATTGTTCCACTCAATCAATTCTACCATTTCTTTGAGTCATCATTTCTTCTTGAAAAAGTTGTATACACTCCTACTAATGCCCTTCTTTGTATAAGTGAATCATTATAGTTTTCCCACCATTTTGTCAGTGATATACCATTTTCATATTTTCCCACACCTATCATGACTTCATCGTACTAGGATGAACTTTGAGTTTTAGATATATGTTACTTGCATGCTATTTCATATACCTAGTGAGTTTTTATAGTTCTCCATGTCAAAAAAGAGATATGATTTATATATTTCTCCTTCTTCCTATTTTTCGATAGCCCTTGCTTCTGGGTCTAAATAATATAGAATTTATTGAATGTGTGAACTTGTTTTCATGAATACAATTTCTAGTTAATTTTCTTTCACTTTAGGCTTATTCCTACTTTCAATTCTAGTTAACTTGCTTTCATTGTATTTGACAAGTAATGTGTTTAGTTATCTAGTAAAAGAAATTAATTGTTTATCCTTCCTATATATATATATATATATATATATATATATATATATATATATATATATATATATATATATATATATATATTCATGTGAATGATATAGAAATTTGATAGTCTCTATTTTGAAAATTCTTAAAGATTAATTAGGTGCCCAAATTTCTTGTATTCAGTATTATTTTGGCATGTAATATGGACTCATTGAATTGAAATTTTAAACTACTCTTCTATATTGCTACCTTTTCTTGAAAAAAAAATCCTTTATTTTCTCTTTTTATATTTGTGAGTAGTTGACTCATGCCTATGTATTTAATGTTTATTTCTCCTAAAATTTACCTACATTACTACGTTTAAATCTATCCATGCATGGTTTAGCATGGGTAATGGCCTAACTAATGTTTATATAAGTGTGCACATGTATAGGAATATATCAACATCAATCTCAAAAGCTTGTAGATAACATATTCAGGTAGGTGGATTGAAAATATGGTTATGAAAAATTATATTGGCAATACACACAACAACCATATCATCATCAAATGTAGCCACAAAAATCTAGACTCCAACAACTATATCATGTTGGTAAATAAACTCCTTTCTATATTTCAGACTTTGTGAAACACGATTACTAGTATTTGAAATTTCACTTTCTATTTTTTGTAGCCAATGTCTTATCTTGTAGTAAATAAGGAAAAATTGATTCTTCAATAATTAATGTCATTGAAATGTTTGGATAATTTATCCTATTTTATAACCAACACAAAATTATGTACAATATCAACAATGGCCAAAAAAGAACCAGGTTAAGCCCCTTTTTATTATTTTAGAAATTTATTTGTCTAAATAGAATATTGTTAAACTACTGACAAGGGCCATGATTATATTTACCTTTTGTCTTTCTACAGTATCCTCATATTACTTCATACTATAAACAACTACCCACGCAACAAGAACATATACTATGAATTATTTTATCCATTGTGTTTAATGTTATTTTTAATCTTATGGATTGATTATATTGTACGTCATTAATTTGTTTATTTATGTTATCTTCCTAGAAGATATTGATATTATTTTTTTCTTTCTAGTGTCAAGCCTAAAAGATGAAGATACACTATTGGGTCCTATTAAGACCCTCACAATGGCTTGAAATTTTTCTACGTTTGTGCAGACCAGTTGGCCTTGACATTGTATGCTTTCTATAATAGATGGTTCGTGCCTTATGACTATTTTTTTTCACATGATGTGGACTTAGGGCACATTTTTTATTTCAAAATTTAGTGCCTTAGTCGATAAGAATGCTTTTCTCATGAAATTTATTCTAAGAAACCTTTTTTTTTTAATATGTTTGTATATGTTTCATCGTATTAATTGTCAGAGGATGAATTTTATTATGAAATGGTTCCTTTTATTTTCTTGTTTCTATTTTTGCAAATGTATTTGTGCCAAAAGGTCTTGTGGTGCATGACCTAGGTGTTTTTTTTTTTATATTCAATGATCTTGTGAATTTTTCCATGTCTTGTAAATGAATTCCTATAGTCTCATTTATTGAAAATAATGATCAAATTTTTAGCATATATTTTAATTAAAAATACATACGAGATCACATTATTAGTATTTGAATGAATACCTATTGGTTGCGTATCGAATGGCTCATATTTATCTTCCAACCTAGGACTATCCAAAGAATGGAGATTCTAGTCCTTAACACTCTCAAATGGTGGATGTCATCAGTTACACAGTTTTTAGGGGAATTTAACCATTGAATTATTTGAAAGGTGGAGGGACATATGTGGAATGCATTGCAAACACAATGGAAATATTTTGAAGTGATGAAACAATATTTCATGTGTAAATTTTAGTCGAGTCAATATTCAATCGGAAACTTATACGGTGATACATAAAATTTCATATAATAAAGTTTTTGGTTGAATTTTTTTATGATTTTGCTTGATATTTTTTAGTGTTGTTATCAACTAATGAGACTTTTCATTATTCACATATGTTTTTATATTAGATGAGCATGAATAGTGTATGATATTTTTTTAATATAGTTGCAAAATCATACTATTTCATTTATATTGATTAATAATGGACACATAAAATAAATATACAATAACTGAATTATTGTTTTATAATGGTTATTAATAAATGTCAGTGAAAAGAAAATACACTACTAAATTATCCATTTATGTAATGAATTTGAAACTATAAAAAATAGATAAATGATTATTAGAAATGACAAATTTGTGACTGTGAACAACGAAAAAAATTTGCATATAAATTACTATTAGTGGCTAATTTACAGTATCTTATGTAGCCACCAACATTCTAGTCATATTTCTTTGGTCATTAATTGGTTTCTAATGATGAATAAAATTTTCATATAAAAAACTATTAATGTTTAATTTATAGTACCTTATCTTGCGATCAACATATGGTCATATTTCTTTGGTCACTAATTTGTTTCCTCGGGTGATCATGTAAAAATATATTTTTTTATATGTTTGGTCATTAAATATGGCAATTATTGCCTAATTCAATGACCAAATTCATGACTAAATATTCTACGAGATGATAAATTTGAGATAACCAATTAATGACTAAGTTAAATAAAATTAAATTGGTTGCAAAGATAAGATAATGTAAAATAGCCATTGATTGTCACGTGACAAAAAATATTCATTTACATGCAATTTTTGGTAGTTTTTTAATTAGTAATTTCTATTTTCCTGCTAGTGAGATGATGATTTCATCCCAAGAGTAGATATTTTTGGAAGGAAAGGAGAACAATACTTTTATTAGTCATATTTTCAACTTATCGCCTTATAGTTTTAGTCCAATTTCAACTTGGGATAATCATTAGATGCGGGATTTTATCAAATTTCTGCATCCAACGAGTACTCGCTATGAAAACTTTCCAGTATATTAACACCGAGAAAAATAAAAAATGTATGATAAAATGTGTTTCTTTCAAGAAACATTTGCTTAATGTATTTTTTATTTTTCTTAGTTTGGGTATAATAAACAGTATGCAAAGTCGGAAATTAGTGGATGTGGAATTTAATCATGTACCTAGTGAGTTCTCACACATGGAATTTGAGAAAACCTATAAGGAGAGAAAAAATATGATTTTAAAAACATGTTTTATTTCTTTTACTTTAAAAATTCATAACTCGTACTTTTTTATTTTTACTATTCTTTTATTATTTTACTTATGATGTACATTTTATACCTCATAATTCCCTTAATGAAAAATGCACCACTTATTAGGCGTTATAGGTATCCATATCCATAAAATAATATTGTTCATGGAAATTTAGAGGTTGGAATCATTTATCCTAGCTAGAGTGCTTTATCATCATGAATGGTGATGGTAATAAAAAGGGATGGTCCCTACTGTATGTGTCTAGATTACATATAATTCGTCCAAATAAAAATGAAAAATAAGTTTCCTACATTGAGAATCACAATTCCTATTAGACCAAAATCCGCAGGTTTTCGTGAACGATCACTTCACCAAAGGTAAGGATCCATGAGAGGTTTCTAGTCCATGTTGTGAAACACATGGGGAGCGTTGTTTTATCCAATGTCTAACAATCCCCCACCCCCCCCCCCCCCCCTCCCCCCAACGCAATTTGGGTATGTATCAAAATCATGACCTATGCTTAGATACCACTTGTTGGGAATCATGATTTTTGTTAGACCAAAATCCACATGTTTTAGTCAATGACCGCATCTCCATAGATAAGGTTCCATGTCACGAAATACACAACGAGCATTATTTTATTTAATGTCCAACATCCTACTCCAATCATTGATGAGTTACTAGATGAATTGCATGGAGTAAATTTATTTTCTAAGTTATATCTCCATTATAGATATCCTCAAATTAGAATGAGGAAATAAGATATTCCTAAACAAACTTTTAGAACACATGAAAGTAATTATGAGCTTTTTTTATGCCATTTTGACTTACAAATCCACCTTAAACATTTCAAATCTCGATGAATTATATTTTCAAACCATTCCTTAGAAATTTTGTGTTAATATTTTTTGATGACATACTCATCTACAATAAGTTTTGGGAAGACCATGTATAGCATGTTGGCGGGGTCTTAACACAATTGCAAAAGAAAAAATATGTGCAAATACTTCGAAGTGTGCTTTTGGGGCTCAGGAAGTGGAATATTTAGGTCCCATGAAGGTGTCAAAGTGGTTCCTAACAAAATGAATCTATAATGGAATGGCCAATCCATAATACATTGAAGAAATTAGAGTATTATTAGGATTTACATGATATTACTACAAGTCGGTTAGGTTTTATGGTCAAATAGAAGCACTTCTAACAAAATTATTAAATAAGGAAGAATTTTCTTGGACTACAAAACACACCAAAACTTTAAAAAAAATTAAAGAGGATATGCATACAACTCCTCACTTGGTGACACCTATCTTCACATAAGCCTTCAATATGGATTATGATGCCTTAGGCCATAACATTGGTGCATGTTTAATGCAATAAAAGAAACAATGGCATGGAATTAGTACCCCTTTCCTTTGAAGGTAATGACCATAAAAAAATAACTTACTCAAATCAGTTTATGAAAAATAGATGTTGATAATACTACATTTACTTAATAAATTTCATCTATGCCTAATAAAGAGACACTTGGAAGTAAAAACCGGTCATGAAAGTTTGAAGTACTTCTTGGAACAATTACTTTTTTAGAAGAGAAATAAAAAATGGTTACATAGATGTTATGTTATGACTTTGAAATTATCTACAATAAGGAAAACAAAAAAACACGAAAAATGCACTCTCAAAGAAAGAGGAAGACACACTAATTTTTACTATGCACTATTTCCATTCCACAATGTGATTAGGTCAAAGAAGCAAGGATAGAAAGGAATAAGGATGAGGAGGTAGGAAATATCATTGAAAAAGTACATGAGGACCATGATATAGTAGAAAACATTATGTGTAAGCCTGTTCCTTTTTTTTGTATCAAGATCACATATCCCTATGTAATAATTCTCAACTCAAATAGGTCATTTTATTTTTTGTAACTACCAAAACCCAGTGTCCATTACTAATGTTAATTTTACTTGAACCAAGCACTCAAAAATTCACTAACCTAGTAGATTAAAGATTTATTAGATAAATGCACAACTATATCCTTAACACAATTAGTGGAAGAAATAATAAACATAACCAATATCAATCATAGTCACACAAATAGATTTTTCTAAATCAACAATGTTTCATTAATTTATTAATTACTTGGGCTCTCATCTTGGGATAGTGGCCTAACTGAGAAAATTTCAAATACAACACGTCTTGGATTTGATATAACAAATCAATCGATATATTAGTCCTCAATTTCCTTATTTGATTTGGATATGTAATGCTTCCCTTATGCACTTCCTTATACATGGTGCAATAGAGTATCACACTCCTAACCTGAGAAACTATATCTCCTAAATGCTAGTAATATTGTACAATGTTTCCTTCTCCTCTCCTTAATCTTGATTTTATAACTTTACATTGAGCTAAATGTAACAACCATGGTGAAAATTCAATGTAATAAAAGGTAATAAAGGAAAAATAATAACCAGGATTATGGGACACTTATTCCAAGAAAAATGGTTTGCAAAAAATCATAGTGTGGTTGCTCACTTGGTTTATTATGGCTAGTAAAATAGGTAAAGGAAATGGAAAAGGAATTGGAAAGAAAAGTGGCATTAATTGGAAATTTATTTATGAAAATAATGGAAATTAGGATAAAATGAAGGTGAAAGTTTAGAGGTTATGTGTGAGGAGTAAAATGAAAGAAAATAATGGAAAATGAAGAAAATAGAGGCCTAATTGGTAAAAAGGATTCTAAGGATAAGATGGTACCTTTTGTTAGTTTAGTTTTGCATATCTCTCTCCATTGTCTCTCTCTCACAATCTTGGACACCTAGAGTTTTCTTGGAGCATTTCAGCATTGGATCAAGAAAGTAAAAGAAGGAAAAGAGGAAGAAGTGATAAAGAAATGAAGAGCAGGATCAAGAAACTATAGTGGAATTATTTGCAGGTATCAATTTCAATGTGTGGTTTCCTTTCTATACTTGGCATGCATGTTGTTCCATTTCTGTTATTGGTTCTCTTTCTATCATGGGAATCAATTTTTCCAGGTGTGATAATTTTTTCACCCTAGCCTTTCTGTTTTTGGATAACCATCATCTGATGGGGTTCTCATATTTTTCATTGAGCTAGATTTCTGGATGGATTTGAAGTTGAGTGAGGTGGATCTCATAATGAAAGAACACATGGCCTAGTAACCCCTGAATGAGACTATGATTTACGGTAAATCTAGATTTTGTGTTTCCTCGATGGGCCTAGGAATAATTGCTACCTTTCCTTAGCCTACAACTAAAACATGAAACATGTAGTATCTGAATGATCTCTTACCTATTAATAAAGTTCCTGTAGAAGTTATTTTAGCGCATTCCATAACCATATTTTCCTCAATGCCTTAAAGGATTTCTGAATTCTTTCCATAGCTTCTCCATGACGCTCCAAAAGATATGTGCATAGCCAAAAACATTCGAAGGGATCAAAGCATCTCGCATATGAAAGCTAAGGTAGATGAAATCCCTAATTTAGCATAAAAAATATACTTGAATCAATAATCAGTCATAAACAATGTGAGTGATCAAGGAATATCGCAAATAACATCAAAAATACATGCCATTAGGAAAGAACAATTACTTTGTATTTAGTTGAAAGGAAAAAAAGCTTACAACCTGGTTTCCTTGATGTCACAAGAACCTTCTAATGGTATCCTTTCCTTCCCTTGATGACAAACTCTTCAGACCCCAAACCAACAACATAAGTTTACAAATCTAAGTCGCCCATGTTCCTCTAGTTGTATGTTCAATTTATAGGAAAGAGGTAGTGGTTTCTAGTTCCTCTTCTCAAGGGATATGATTCTTAAGAGGATAATATTAGTTCCATGATCCAAGGGATGAGGCGCAATTATGTAGTGGTTTGAGGTTTCTAATCTGGATAATATTCCTCCACCAAAACTTCTATAATTTGATTTTTTATTTTTGCTTGCGTAAATAGGAATGCATTCTTTATAGTGGAAGACAATGTGTATATCTGGAAGACAATGCGTATATCTGTGCAGGCCACAATGGAAAAATTTTCACATGTGTAGGTAATGGTTCGGAAAACAACACATATGATCAAAAATGGTTTTTAAGCAGTGAAAACCAAAATTTATTTTGTCCCTGGTACTTCAAGCTTCATAAGGGATTCACTTGAGACACTCATTGGATGACGAGAGATCCGAATTAACAGTCATGGTGAAAAATTTTAGTGTAACAATTATAAATATCCATGCATAATATCTTTTCTTTTCAACATTTTTGTTGAGGTATAGGTGTGGTTGAACATCAAGGATGATGTTCCCCAAGGGGGAGGTATCTGTAACAACCCTGGTGAAAATTCCATGTAATAAAAGTTAATAAAGAAAAATAATAGGCATGTTTTTGGGAAACTTATTCCAAGATGAATGTTGGGAAAAACATCCTAGTGTGGGTTTTCACTTGGTTTATTATGGCTATGGAAATAGGAAAAGGAAATGGAAAAGGCATTGGAAAGGAAAAGTGGCATTAATTGGAAATTTATTTATGAAAATAATGGAAATTAGGAGAAAAGGAAGGTGAAAGGTCATAGGTTGCATGTGAGGAGAAAAATGAAGGAAAATAATGGAAAATGAAGAAAATAGAGGCCTAATTGATAAAGAGTCTTCAAAGGATTAGTTGGTACCTTTTTCCAATTCAATTTTGGAGCTCTCGCTCTATTCTCTCTCACACACTCTTGGACAGTTAGAGTTTTCTTGGAGTCTTTCAACATTGGATCAAGAAAGGCAAAGAAGGAAAAGAGGAAGCAATGATCAAGCAAGGAAGAGAAGGATTAAGCAGCTACAATGGGATTATTTGTAGGTATCAATTTTCATGTGTGGTTTCCTTGCTATACTTGGAATGCATGGTGTTGCATGTGTTTTTTTTATTCTATTTCTATCATGGGCATGGGTTTTTCCAAGTGTGACTGTGTTTTGAGGCTAGCCTTGCCATTTCTAGATAGCCATGGTGTGATGGGGTTCTAATGTTTTGGTTGAGTTGGATTCTCGGATGGATTCGAAGCTGAATGAAGTGGATCTATGAGTGAAAGAACACATGTCCTAGTAACCCCTGAACTGAACTGTGGATTGCGGTAAATCCATATTTTGGGTTACCTTGGTGGGCCTAGGAATCCTTGACCCATTTATGTAGGGATATACAGTAAATCGTATAGGTTGGTGATCTCCATAAGGCATAGGAATCCCGAGATGGGATATAAAATAAATCCTGGAGGGTGGAGTCTTGTTAGGGCCTAGTGATATGGTATGGATTGCGAGAAAGCCTAGAGAATAAGAGACAGGAAAATTCCTCACGGTGTAAGCTGAGAAATCTAGTGGCATCTATGCTTGTTTTAGCCTAGTGATTTGGTGGAGATCATGTTAAAGCCTCTTACTACATTTTTTTTTTGTTCCTAGTGATTTGGTGAGGCTTGCGATAAAGCTAGTTTTTGTTGATGAGGGTGAGGTGGTTTAGCCTTGGGAATCCATAGTTTTTTATTTTGGTTTTATTCCTACATTCATGCTTGGAATATTGCATGGGGTTGATTGGATGAAAAGAGATTTGTCTCAACCAATCTATGGTCGGGTGGAACATGGTAGTCCCATACTGAGTTTGGTTTTACATTCATGAAAAAAGTTCCTTTCATTTGTAATTTATGTGTAAATGTATTGGATTCTATGTAGAATATATGGTTGTTGTATCCTCAATATTTTTGGTTTTTATATGTTGGTTATGGATTTACTTTATGATAGTGAAAATGGATGGCCCTCATCATGTTTTGATTTGTAAATGAATGAGAAATGAATATATGATGTAATATATGATAATGCAGCTAATGATATAAGGGAACAATGCTTCTTAGCGATTCTGAGATAAGTATGAGACATTTATGCTCAGATATGTTGCTTAAACTTGTAGATTATATATCTGTGACATGTTTGACGAAATTCTTGCCATGGCTTCTAGGGGTCTAGTCAAGTCCTTGTTCAATTAATTGCATTTGTATCGTTATTTCATTGTTATATTTAATTCCTAAAAGTGTCATGGAGTTCTAGGAATTGACCTGAGCCTTGGGCGTAAAAAAGTGGCACATAAATGGGATTTGCAAGCTCAAAAATACTAGGAAAAGTCCCTAGTCGCACGCATACCCATGTTGTGCGAGTGACTGGAGGTTTCTAGTCTCACTCTTTCCCATATGAAGGAAGTGAGTGGGGGATTGATGCACTAAAATGACAATTTGATTTAGGGGTTAACCTCCTGGATTTTTTGGATGTCTCCTTGGTGTCCTATAGCAAGTGCAGAAGGTCTTTGTAGTTGTGTGGTGTTAGTTTCACTTCCTTAAGGTGATCTGGGAGGTTTAATCAGATCATAGTAGCTTCTAGTCAAATGTTTACCCGAGTTGGTTGGTTACTTGGGAATATGTGGGAGGAGAGTGTTACACTAAATCCCTAACCCTAATATCCAAATTTATTTATGGAAATTATTCAATCATGTATCACTTTAGTTCAATGACTGAGATTAAAAAAAATCGCTAAAGTAAATACTTTATTTTTCCTAATTTTCTTTTGCTAAATAACCATCATAATTAATTATGTGCTTTAATAAGTTACCACTTAACATAATTTACATTAGAAACTTTCTAAAATTTTCTAAAATGTTCTGAGGAGATATGTGAGTGAATTTTGCATGGCTAAACACATAGGACTAACATGCAAAAGTACCTTCCCTAGGTACATACATTAACACTTCCTCTTACTGACAGATTTATTTATGCCCCTAATCTAGGTGGATATTAGTGGCCACCTGCCTATTCTACTTGGACCCCAACTATTATTTATTTCATTTTCCTTAATTTTAGCACAACTTACTATTTTTGGCAATTTTTTAGGTCCTAAACTTCCACAGTCGTTTTGAGGGTCTAAAAGACGGTTTTTTTTTTTTTTTTTTTTTTTCTAGAAAAAATGAGAGACCGAAAAAATGTTAGACCAATACTTTTATCTTTCTTTGGTCCCTTATTTGATATCTTCGAAATAAGGTATTATTATAGTCAAACGAAGATCGTATGAGAAAGTTACAACCCCAAGAAGTTCACGTTCCGACTAACCCTAATGGGGCCCGTAAGCTTTTTGCGCTTCATCTCTTAGGGTTAGATTTTTGGATCTTTAGGGTTTACCATTATTTATTAATGATAAAATGGCCTTCGAGTCTCATTGTAACATATTTCATAAGGCATGAATCCGCCACATCTCTTCTTAGAGATAAGCTACCATCACCTGAACTAGTTTATTTCCATATTACATGTAACGTTTTTCAGTACTTTGTTATTAATGAATAATTTTTTTGTTTTTTTTGTAGAAATATATTTCTTTTTATATCTATATTTAATTTTATTCTTGCATAAATCTAGATCAATTTTTTAAAGTAGTCTTCTCTCTCTCTTTCTTTCTGTGCATGTCCCCAACGAGGTCGGGGTATAAGGAGTTGGGACTTGAACTAGTTGAACCATTATAATACTATCCCTACAGACACCGATGGCCTCTGATGGAAAAATAAAAAAATAAGAGGTAGTAGGATATCTTATCCAATTGTTGCTCGAATAAGCCCTCCAATGACAAAGGAACAAGACGATGGACACTATTTCCTAGATCCTTCAGCAGATGCCCATCGAGGACGCATCTTCATCCAACAGTCACTTCAGAGGCGATTCCCCCTTCAACTTAAAAGTAAAAATTGATATCACTATATTCGAAGGTCAAATCAATCTAGATGTTTTAGATAAATGGTTTAATTTTTTGAAGGGTTATTTTTCAGTCCATAGTTTCTCTGATAGGGAGAAAATTACTTTTGCACTACTTAAGGTCGCTTCCCATGTCAAGGACTGGTGGGAAAATTACTATGAAAAAAGGTCCAAGGAAACCTCTTTCTTCACAAACGCAACCACTTTAAAATCTTTCTGAGACACTTCAAAGGAACAAAATTACCCATGGGGAGCTATTAGGAAAAATACATACAATGTACCAAACTACAACAATAAAGGGATCAATATGTGTGTGATTTCACAAATATTTTTCATACTCTATGCACAATGGTGGGTATCAAATACTCTAAGTGAAATTTGGTTCTCAACCACCACATTTATCTGCACAAATACATTTAGGAATAAATGAATTTCCTATACATATTCACGCTTGGTGCAAGATACCGATATGCTGCCAAGATTGAACAAAAAAATAAACAAGAGAATTGATACTTTAAATTTGGATCTTTGAATCTCATACAGGTAAAAGGCACCCCAAAAATAAAAAACAAAGGACAACATCAAAGCTAGGTGAGCCAAGAAAACCCATCAAAGCCGCATGCAAATAAAAACACCACAAAGATGAAGAAGAATGCAGAGAAGTGGTGTGACTTCCTGATGCAGGAGCATCAGCATCGAAAAACACCTTGTATTTTATCTAAGCTAGGGGGTTTCATGTTTTGAAGAAATATTAAATTTCATGTAAATATTAATATTATTTTGAGTGATTAATTAATTATTTGTGAGAAATTGTAAATGTGAGAGAAATTAGTTTCTAGATTATTTAGAATTAATGAGGGAGCCTAAGTTGGAATTAGTTTCTAAGTTTTAGGGATAAGAATCTATCTTTTAGGGATGTTGAGAGATTTAGGGATTGAGCATTTAATTAGATCATTTTTAAAATTGTATAAATAGGAGGGGGTTTTGAGAGAAAAATACATTGATATAGAATAGAATAGTGAGAGTGGTTTGGGCAACAGAGTTGTAAGCCTACGGGATTTTGTGGAAAAGGGCCATTGATTGGAAATCTGGCCAAGAATGGGTTTTGTAATCGATTGCATTTAATTTTATTGATGAAGAATTCGTTTCAAAATTTCTGGGTGAATTGTATTTATTGGGCATTTATTCATTAATGTGTGAATCGATCATAGAATACTTGATTCTTATTGATGGATTTTTAGCCAATTAACAGGACTAAGGATGTTGTGTGAAACGACATAATTCACAATTGAATTGTTTAAGTTTGGAACAGGTTGAGACCGAGGTGGAGGGCGCACACCTTGCACACAGAAGTGATGATGCGTATCAACAGTGTAAAGAAATCGCTGAAAGGAAATTGAGGAAGGTTTGATTGGTAAATCAAAATCGATTTATAATACATAGAGATTATACAAATATTAAAAAAAAACCAGCGTTATTAGTTAAATGGCTTTGTGGCGGTTGAATGATATTACCAGAGGGCAAATGGTATAACAAAGTTTCATTCAATTATCATTTAAACGATTCTAAATGTGCGTAAAGAAGTATAGGTAATGAAATTTTGAATCAAGAGGCACTATGTAAAGGCGCAGGTGTGAAATTGAATCGGTGACAGTGTTTGCAGTAGAAATATTGATGTAATCCGGTTTTTATATACTTTGTGTTGTTTTGATTGAAATTGGGTGGAAGTGTCACACAGGTTTCTGGAGTCATGAGATTGAACAGAACGTCATAGCGCTTTCCTTGATCAGCAATGAATACAGTTTAAATTTCTATGAATCGATTAAAGTGGATTAAAATCGATTGAGTCAATTAGATTGGGTTTTCGATTGTGGTTCACGGCAGCAGAGAAAAAATGGTGGCGCTGTTCGAAGGACGCAGAATCAACCTATATGGAGGTCGACTATAATTTTGTGTGAACTGGAAGGAGGGTTTTGGAAACTGAGTTGAATTGAGGACGCAGAGATCTCTTCAAACTATGTGCAATTGAAGAATTAGATTGCGGCGTTGGTAAATGATAGAAAAGGTATGATAACGCATGGCCAGATTGTTGTCTTGAGTAAATTGAATGCTGAATTGATAATGCGTGTTGCAAGTTGAATAAGGAGAGGCAAGTTTATTGTGTTGGTATTCGATTTTAATTCAGAATCTGGTTGAAACTGATCTGCGTTTTTCCAGAGTTTTGAATCGATTAACTAATGAATCGATGGGCACAGAAGAAACAACAAGAAGTCGATTTACAGAAAGGTGTTGAAATTGAAAAAAGGCGGAATTGACAGCCACTGAAGATAAGTTCGATGGGGTCGATTCTTTATGGCGAAGGAACTGGAAATTACAGTCATGAAATATACGCAGAGATTTTGTAATATAATTTTGTTGTATTGCAGAGATAAGAGGCTGACCATTCGCAGTGACATCATGGCACAAGGAAAAGGGCGATGTTGAATCCTATGCAACTTGGTGTTGGTTGAGTTTAATGAAAGTGCTGGCAATCGATGCAGAAAGCCAGAAAGGAAGCTTATAACGGTTTGAAATAACGGTATTAGTGTTAGCCCTGAAGAATGAATGCGTTGTTCAATTGATGATTCAAGGTATGAAACAGTAAATTTGACAGTTGCTTGAAACTTGTAACTTGTTTATCAAAGGCGCATGTGTATTTGAACGGGAACTTAAAACTCAAATCAATTCAAAGGTTGTTCAACTGTTCTATGAATATTTAATGGAAAAAGCATACATTACTTGAATTATAGTAGTATGAATGGCCACGTCGAGCTTTTAAAACATGAGGGAATTCTTTTGATTAAATCTAGCCATATGTGAATGTTGATGTTAGTGATGGAAATAATGAATGGGAGAATATTGTGTTTTGGGTTTTGAACAATATGTTTATCAACTTCTGCAAATGAGAGTTTATGAAATTTTCCAGACATTGAGGTTGTGATTTGGTACAAAGATGAGATGTGAGTTTATATGCATGGATATATGGAGATCCTGGGTATTGCAGGCCCTGCCTGCGTCACTTCCATAAGAGCCCCACTCACAACACAAGTGAGTGTCATGCCAAGAAGTCACTAGTGTTTCAGCTGAAGGCTTCGGAGTTGGATGATTTTTCTAACTTAGAGTAAAACCCTGACAAGGTGAATGACAAAGGTAAGAAAATTATTGATCCAAAGCCTAGCTCCAATGTTGCCACAAATAAGGTCTAGAAGATTCAACCTGAAGACCCAAAGGAGGGGAGCATCTATTCCACTCATAGAAGTGGATGAAGTGGTAAACATTTCAGTTCATTTCAATATAAAGAGCTAAAATAACCTCATCTCAGTAGCAATTTTTAAGAAGTTAGGCTTATTAATCATACCACACCCCTAGCTATACACCATTGGGTGGATCTGTGAAGGATGAGATCTATGCATCATCCAATATTGTCACCTTCCCTACAATATAAAACCCTTCATGGATGACATATAGTGTGAGACTCTTCCTCTTGAAGTTTGTAATGTATTATTAGGCCAACCATACTTTTGGAAGCTCATGCAATGTATGAGTCTAAGCCTTGCATTGTTATTATTACTTTTGGAAATAATTTATACAGGTTACTAGAGGTAACCCTGCCTACTTCCATCTCTTTTATATCTACTAAGAAATGTTGTATGATCATCTCCCAAACCAAGAATTTTTTTCTTTCTTATTCACTATCAAAGTAAGGGGGAAATCATGTCCACATCAATAGCCCCAAGGAAGGATTCCTCCACACAGTAAAATCAAGTAGATAAGGGCGTGGAATAATACATGGGCATCTTCTCCTCACCCATAGGGGTACCTTTGTATTATCAGTTCAAGCATTGAATCGATTTGACTCTCATAGCACCTCTACCCAATGGAATGATATATCACCCCTCCATTCTGGAAAATGAAGAGATCAAGTGGCACATCAAGGATTTTCTGCAAAAAGGGCACATCCAACCAACTTCCCCACCTTGTGGGAGCCCGACTATACCCCAGGGGCTTCACTCAATGAACCTCTAACACATCACGTGCGATCATAGCATATTAAACAATACCCTTGATTTGAGTACATATTGGAAAATGACTCTAAAAATCACATTATTTAACCCCCTACCAATATAAACCCAATACACCTTCTCAATTTAAAAATCCCTTATTTTCACTATATATTTTAGGTATCCCTTTTTTCATTAATATTTTTTATACCCCTTTATATATTTTCATTAAATTTGAGCTCCATTTTTATACCACGCAATATAAAAACCCTTTACCCCCCTATATATCCCCCAATATATTATGTCATTTTTTCCTCATTATATATCCCCCAATATAAACCCACGTGCTATCGTATTGCTCCCGTAGTGAAGCGCCTGTGGATTATACTTGCACAAAATAATATGGGACCTGGAGGCTCGACATTCATTATCGGGAACTAAAAAACGCAGTGTCATGAATAGGTATCCAATCCCATAGATTAATGACCTTGAGGAAAAGATCAAGGGGGATAAGCATTTTAGCAATATAAATTTGTTTTTTTTCTATCAACAAGTTCCAATATGGCCAAAAAATGAATGGAATAATTCTTTCAAATCCAAGGAAGGCATTTTTGAATGGTTGACCATGACTTTCGAGTTGACAAATATCCCTACTAATTTTATGAGGCTCATGGATGATATCTTGCGGCCATTAACCAACTCATTCGTGGTTTTTTATCTGGATGAAATCCTCATCTTCATCAAGAGTTGGGAAGAGCACTTGCAACACATTCAACATGTCCTTCAAACATTGTGGTAGCGAAAAATATATGCCAACCTGGAGAAACACACCTTTTGCACAAGCTAGGTCCAATATCTGGGTTACATCAAAGAACATCATAGATGAGCAAGGCATGCATGTGGATCCGGCTGAGATCCAAGTCATTTAGGATTGGCCAGCACTGACCACTCTAGGAGAGCTTCAAAAAATTTTGGCACTTGTCAATTTTTATCAAAGGTTCATGTTTAGATTCTCCCATATCATTTGGCCTTTGAGTCAGATTACCAAGGGAAAAGCAAAAACAAAGTTTTCCTATTCTAAGTTCTAGTAGAAGGAGCTCATTGAGTTGAAGCATTGCCTCTGCTCTGCACTTGTACTCACATATCCAGACCTGCAACAAACATTTGAAATTGAGACAAACACCTTTAATTATGATATTGGTGCAGTCCTAACCCAGCACGGGAATTCAGTGGCCTATCATAGCTGTAGGTTTTAACCCTGTACAGAAATTATCTACAAACGAATCTTAAAGACAGAAAATAAACAATAGTGAGAGCATAAAACATAAAATAGATAAACACAGAGATTTTCCCCTGGATCCCAAATCGGGATGACTAGCTTGATTTTTCATTATATTCCTTTTAGTGTTACAACACATATATATACATGCCGAAGCATACATAAACCCCAATCCATTAACCCTAGATTAGAACATAACCATAGTTCCCTTGACCGGATCTACAAAATACCAGGGGCCGAAAACCATCGTACCCCAAAACCATGTGCAAACCCATGCAAAAAACCATGGGCGGATCCACCCATTGGAAAATAAGGACCAAAAAAATTTTCCGAGGCACTGCCCTGGACCCTGACAGGGGGGGCTACTTCCCCCCCCCCTGTGATTAGTCATGGAAAGAATATAACACATACCCAACATTTTCCCACTTGTTGTTTTCTTTCCACAGGGGTCCACAAGAGAGCTTAGTCATTAGCCCAGTTCTACAACACCCATTATTTCTCTACACCAAGAGAACTTATGAGTGCTTATAGACTTCGTCAATGCATCTGCAACATTCTTCAAAGTGTCCACCTTTACCAGCAACACCCTTTTAGCCTCAACCATATCTCTCACAAAGTGATATTGAACATCAATGTGCTTTGTCTTTAAATGATAAGTAGGGTTCATAGCCAAGAAAATTGCACTTTGGCTATCACAATCTATCCTTATAGCTTGCTGCACCAACCCCATACTTGAACACAATCTCTGCAACCAAACTACCTCCTTTCTTGCATGAGTGGTTGGTATGTATTCAGCCTCTGTAGTTGAAAGAGCCACTACAGACTATCTTTTACTCATCCAATTGACTACACCTCCAAATAGGCTAAACACATACCCACTTGTAGATCTTCTTTGGTCCAGATCTGCAGCACAGTCTACATCAACAAAACCATGAATGTCCAACACTCTTTCCAATCTTGGTCTTCCCTGGTAGCACAAGCCATAATCACTAGTGCCACATAAATATCTGAAAACCTGCTTCGCTGCTGTCCAATGCTCCTTCCCTGGGTTTTACATAAACCTGCTCAATACTCCAACTGCATGTACAATGTCTGGTCTAGTACAGACCATTGCATACATCAGGCTACCCACTGCATTTGCATATGGAATACGAGACATATCCTCCTCTTCTTCTTGTGTCTTGGGACACTGTTCAGCAAACAGCTTTCTACCTAGACGAATTTAAACATTCATGAGTTTAATATTCTACATATTGAACCTCTGCAATATAGTCTCAACATACTTCCTCTGGTTTAACCAGAGCTTCCTCTTTTCCCAATCTCTCTTAATTTCCATGCCCAAAATATAGTTTGCAGCACCAAGATCCTTCATGTCGAATTTGGAGAACAGTTGGGTCTTCAAATCTTGGATAATTTCTTTGTCATTTCCAATCAACAACATATCATCCACATACAAGACCAAATAAATAACATGATCACCAATTAATTTAAAATAAACACAGTGATCCTCCTTGCTTCTGGTGAAGCCAAGTCCCCATATGCAGGTATCAAATTTTTGATACCACATCCATGGTGACTGTTTTAACCCATACAGAGACTTCTTTAACCTGCATACTAGTTCTTTCTTCCCCTTCACCATAAAGCCTTCAGGTTGTTTCATGTAGATCTCCTCTTCCAGATCCCCGTGAAGAAATGTTGTCTTCACATCCATCTGTTCTACCTCAAAATCAAATGCAGCGGCAATAGATAAAAGTAATCTAATAGAAGTAACTTTGGCAATAGGAGAAAAAATATCACCAAAATCAATTCCCGGCACTTGAGAATAACTTTTTTCTACCAACCGAACTTTGTATTTCTCTGCCTTGCCTTCTACATTCATCTTCTTCTTAAACACCCATTTTCTCCCTATGGGCTTCCTTCCAGCTGGCAACTCCACCAGATCCCATGCCTCATTTTTATGCAAGGATGCCATTTCATCAACCATGGCCTCCTTCCAGAGTTTTCCATCCTCTGAATCTACTACCTCTCTGATAGTTCTGGGATCATCATCAGTTATAGTTAAAGAAAAATTTGAACAGAAAGCAGATGGACTATACCTTTCTGGTTGTCTTCTTTCCTGAGCTAATCTTCTCACATCTGTAGTTTTTGGCTCTTCCTCTTCTGAGTCTTCTTCTATTGTAGATTCTGATTCATCCTCCTTTAGCTCAAACTCTATCTTCTTAGGTTCCTTTGGTAGGACTTCATGTTTAATAACATTTTTCACCTCTATAAACACCACATCTCGACTGTACACAACCTTCCTTGTTTCTGGGTTCCAAACCTTATAACCCTTTAAACCATCCTTATACCCAATAAATATGCACCTTTCAGATTTATTATCCAACTTGGTCCTTTTATCCTTTGGAACATGTACATGTGCATCACATCCAAATACCATCAGATGGGAAAGAGAGGGTTTCTTACCAGTTCATACATCATGTGGAGTCTTATCCTCCAACGTTGATGAAGGTGATCTGTTAACCAAGTACCATGCAGTCTCCACTGCCTCTGCCTAGAATTCTTATCCTAACTCGGTACCACTGAGCATGCTTCTTGCCTTTTCCATCAGCGTTCTGTTCATTCTTTCTGCAAATCCATTTTGTTGAGGTGTGTATGGAGTAGTCTTCTGTCGTGCTATACCACACTTCTTACATAACTCTTCAAATTCCTTCTTGTAGAACTCCCCACCATTATCTATCCTCGGCACCTTTATCTTCTTCTCTGTCTGCTTTTCCACCATAGCCTTAAATTCTTCTGTCAAAGACTTCAGATTTATTCCTCAAGAAATATATCCATGTATTCCTTGAGAATTCAACTATTAATGAAACATAGTACACAGACTTACCCAATGATGGAACCAACACAAGTCCAAACACATCACTATGCACAAGCTCTAATATCTTGTTCGCCCTCTTAGCACCAGAAGGAAAACTCACCCGATTCTGCTTCCCATATACACAGTTTTCATAGAAATCGAAATCCAGAGAGCTATTATACATACCTTCTACCATACCATTTCCATGCATTATCCAAAGGCCCTTCTCTCCAATATGTCCAAGCCTTTGATTCCATAGCATGGTCTTTTCTCTAGAGACCGCTAGTCTTTCTGCTCCACTTTCGGGAACCACATAACTATTGCACCCAGCAATAATAGTGTTTCCCTGAAGCTTGTACAGAATTCCAATACAAACTCCTCACATTAATACCAGTGCTCCCCGAACCATATTACAGGTATCCTTCTTGAACATTGTTTTTACACCTGCATCATCCATCTTGCTTACAGAAATCAGATTTTTGGAAAATGTAGGAATGTGCAAAACACCGGGAAGTGTTCTAATCTTTCCACCTTGCAGCTTCAGTTTGACTTTTCCATGTCTGACGATTCTAGCCTTCCTATAATCACCTAAGAATACATCATTGCCATCATATTTCTCATACTCACAGAACCACTCCCTATGGGGAGTGAAGTGAAAGGATGCACCCGAATCAATCAACCATGACTCATGATCTACATGTGTATTTGAAGAAGAAGCCAAATACACATCCCCACCTTCATCCGAGGTGGTTTGTGCCTCTACATAAGGAGCATCATCAGATCCCTTTCCTTTCTCAAGAGCTTTAGATCTGCAGTCCTTTTTGTAGTGCCCTTCCTTTCCGCATTTCCAGCACACCTTTACAAAATTTCCAGGAGATTTAGATCTCCCACTTGAAACATTATTCTTGTTTTTGTTCTGGGACCTTCCTCGTACAGATAAGGAATCTCCATTCTGATCCTCCATATTTCTCCGTCTCATTTCCTCCGACAGCAAGGCTGAGACAATGTCATCAAAATTCAAGGTAGTTGTATTGCTACCTATTGCAATAACCAGACTATCCCATGAGTCTGATAGAGAACACAAAAAACTGATGCACTTATCTTCATCTGAGATTTTAATATCAACAGATGACAGTTGACTTACCACAACATTGAAGGCGTTCAAATGCTTTGTCACCGAGTCTTCATCCTTCATCCTCAGGTTATACAGCTTTTTCCGTAGGAACAATTTATTCACCAGAGACTTAGATTGGTACAAAGTCCCTAGCTTGTCCCACAAGGTCTTCACTGTAGCTTCCCCAGACACATTCAACAATACTTAATTTGAGACACACAATCCTATTGTGCTCTTTTCCTTCCAATCCAGCTTCTTCCAATCTTCATCTGACATTGCCATTGGTTTAGTACCCGGATCTACCATGATCCATTGATCTTTTTCCACCAACAGATCCTCCATCTTGAGCTTCCACAACTCAAAACTATGACCATTAAATTTCTCGATCTCTATCTTTCTGTCACTCGCCATCTTCTTTGACTGCAAGAATCGATCCCATAGATCTCCCACTGAATAGGGTCTACCTCAGGCTCGAGCAAAAAAACCCCTTAGCAGCAAAGGCATCCCCTTGAAGCCGAAACTTCTATGATACCAAATGTAGGTTTTAACCCTGTATAGAAATTATCTACAAACAAATCTTAAAGATAGAAAATAAACTGTAGCGAGAGCATAAAACATAAAACAGATAAACACAAATATTTTCCCCTGGATCCCAAATCGGGACGACCAGCTTGATTTTTCATTATATTCCTTTTAGTGTTACAACACATATATATATACATGTCGAAGCATACATAAACCCAAATCCATTAACCCTGGATTAGAACATAACCATAGTTCCCTTGACCGGATCTACAAAATACCAAGGGCCAAAAACCATCGTACCCCAAAACCATGTGCAAACCCATCCACAAAACCATGTGCGGATATGCCCACTGGAAAATAAGGACCAAATTTTTTTTCCGACCGGTGACACCCCCACGCGTGATTAGTCATGGAAAGAATATAACACATACCCAAGAATAGAAATACACTTCTGATACAATTTGGAAGTAACCCACCTATGATAAATAGGTGTATTATATCATGCAAGATTTCCATCAATGGAAACATTACATTCTATGGAAGGAGACGATCATCCACATAAATCACTTACCTCTTCAATTTATATAGACAAATGGAAAGTTGTAGAATGATCACCATCAAAAGTGGTCTACATATCTATGATAAATTGCACTTGAACATTAAATACAAAAAGGGAAGCACTAATCATGTTGCAAAATTCCTCAGTCGACCCCCAGTTTCTACATTAGCTTATGTTCTCAAATCTTGTGGCCATGAGACCTCTGGATGACTGCAACTACACACAAATTATCAATAGTTCACCACCACATACTAGATGCTAGTGGATGGAAAGAAAGTTCCATATTTCCACCTCCATGATGCATTATTATGCTACGTGGGCCATTTTTATGTTCCTTCAAGCGAGCACGCCAAGATGACTTAGGAAGCACACTACATTCCGGTCGCATGACACTTTGGTGTGGAGAAAATTGTGACTGTACTATAGAAGTATTTTTATAGGCCAAAGCTCTGAAAATATGTTGGAAAATAAATGAGATCTTACATTTCCTATGTCATCGCCAAGCCGACCATCAAGAAGTAAGGCCTATACACTCCTCTTCCTACTCCTGGTTAGACCTGGGAATCTATCTCCATGGACTATTTTTCTCTGTGGAAATATTTTCTAAGATGGCTATATTGTTGACCTACAAGAAGAGTATCACAATAGAGGACACTACCAAACTATTTTTTAAATGATTGTGGGTACATTTTTGGATCCCACAAACCATTATATCATATCGATATAGAAGGTTTCTTAGCACATTTTGGTACAACCGCTCGACACTATTGGACACGAAGCTCACCAAGTCAACTACATTCCATCCCCATAGTGATGGCATGATAAAGGACATCAAAATAATGATAGTGCACATACTCCCCATGTACAAATACAAGCATGCATGAACCTGGGATGAGATCCTTCCCTATATGCAACATAGATATAACATGGCTCTCCATATCTTGACTGGTTACATTCCCTTTCAAGTGGGTCTAGTATTTAATCCATTGTGTCTGATTTATGTTTCCATGCCTCATGTGACCACAGATAAAATCCACACATGTATAGTCTGATGTTAATAAAGAAACTAGGTTTATTGAACATATGCAACACATCCACTAGTAGGTTCACAACATCTTGGAGAATTCTAATTCCAAGTACAAGCATCGACATGATCAACATCAGGTGCCACATAAGTTTCAGGTGGGCAATAAAGTTTGGTTTAATTTTCAGAAATAACGCCTTCATGGAGCCCATCAGAATATCTGACCACTCTGATATGGGCCTTACATAATCACCAAGAAGGTGGCTAGAAATTCTTTCAAGCCAAGGATTCCCCCATTCCTTTCCCTACATCGAGTGTTAAATGTGGACCGCCTTTGACCATACTTTCCACCATTGTTGGACACATCAGACATAGAAAAACAACTAACACCAACATAGCTCAACCAATACTACATGGAAGAGGGCATAATTGATCAGATTATGGACACATATATCAATACCACTTGCCAACAGAAGATCCAACTGTATCTGGTTATCAAAGCTCTCCAACTCCTGGACCAAGGAAAGTGGCTCGCCAGGGACCAAGTTCAGCAAAATTTTCCCCATCTCATGGAGGCACTCAATGCAATGGGGGACATTACTTCTTAAGAGAGGAGGACTAGCCCAAGTGGATATTTGAGACCACCTGCCTATTCTACTTGGATCCCCATTATTTTTTTTCCATTTTCCTTAATTGTAGCACAACATGCTATTTTTGGCAGTTTTTAGGATCCTAAACTTTCGAATTCGTTTTGAGGGACTAAAAGATTTTTTTGGGAAAATCGAGAGAACGAAAAAAATGAAATATTTTCTTTATATTCTTCTTCCATGTTCCTCTTGGATACCTTCGAAATGGGGAATTATGATTTTCAAACAGAGATCATATACCAAAGTTACGACCCCAGGAAGTTGACGTTCCAACTAACCCCAACGAGGCCCACAAGCTTTTGGTGGTTCATCTCCTAGGGTTAGTTTCTTGGATTTTTAGGGTTTTTCATTATTTATCAGTTATTAAAATTCCTTCGAGCCTCACCTTTACACAGTTTATAAGGCATTTTTTTGTCACGTCTCTTCTCATAGATAAGTTATCATTGCATTAACTAATTTATTTCCATTCTACATGTAACATTTTTCAGTAATTTGTTGTCGATGGATTAAAGTTGTATTTTCATTGTAGCTCCATGTTTCTGTTTATATCTATATTTCATTTTGTTCTTGCATAAATAAGGATCATCGCCGTTGGATTTGGATCCAATATTGGAGTTGCATCTGTTGTGATCTTTGATCCCTCTAAACTAGAAGCCTTTCATGCAACCTAGTCTAGAAACATCCTCAAAGTATTTCTCCCCTTAGAGTGGTTCCTAAAATCCTCCTACTCGTAAGCATCATATAGGTTCACTTCATACCAAGAGACCTCCTTAATAGACTTGAAGAAATATGATTATTGCTCCACACTCACTAATCCTAAAAGTTGACTCCTTTAGAACTACCCAACCTTCATACTTCTTTCTCTTTGTTTCCATCACTTCTTTGATTCTTTCCATTGATCGAATATGTTATCCCTTTGGAATATACATGTTTCTCTCTCTAACTCTAATTTCATGGCATTTTTTAAAGCTAGATCCCATGGGTATTATTATTTCCTCTCCATCCTAGAATGACACACAAAGCCCTTTCTTCTTTATCATAGAGAATAAAGAAAACCCAATATGAGTTTTAGCACCCACAACACATCCTTAAACTATGACATTCCTCCTAACACTAGTTGGAATATAAATATTCCAACCCACTTTATTGCATTATTTCTATAAACACCAAACTCCACATCTAATTATGAGTCCCACTTGATCAGGATATCTAATATTCCTTGTGCTCCATCCATGTGGTTAATGTGCTAAGTATTTCTAATTCCCATTAGAAAACTACTAGTTTATATATATGAAAAGATATTTATTATGGATATGTGTCGATACTTTAAGACATCCACTAAATGTAATTTGTTTCCAATCCCCCAAATAGTATGGTCATCCTCTATCCCTCTAAGGGTTAACCTTCTCCAATTCTACTGACAAACTTGGTACTCTCCTACATACCATATTATTAGTTATACCTGCCATATTGTGTTTATTGTCGTAAATCACCTATCTAGTGACTTTAAACCCTTTAACAAATATTTTATATCATGTTTCCAATGTCAAATTATAGCTTTTCTATCTCTAGCTTCTATCTAGGTGGGTATTATCATGGCTCAATGTTGCTAATGGATGTTAGGTTTGCATCCCACCTTTGACATTTGATCCCCTTAGTCGCTCTATATTTTTTCTCTGCTTTGATAGAATTGAGATGGTCCCCCTACATGAGGCCTTATATTTGTGATTATCCATGCTCCTTTGCTTGATGTCCAATCATTATTTCATTGTGCACTCTATCATTGGCCCAATTCTAGGCATGGTCACTTTGTGCCTAGCTCTATATTTGATCCACTATAATATCCCTCACCTATAACATTATAGGATCCAAATTATCCTTCATGTGTTAATTTACTTAACAAGTCCTCACAAGAAATGACAACCTCATGCTCTTCAAATATATTCACTCTACACCCATCTTTGTCAAGAATAGTATCATGTACCTTAGAAATTCTAGTGACCTACTAATGCTAAATTACCCAAAAAATCCATACAACACCCCATTATTGTGATAAAAAAAGTGAAATTTCCCTCATTCATTGATGTCAATAACATACAACATATTTTTGACCTAGTAGACCTCTAAGCCAACTATGGCCATTGGAAGATCATAATCATGGAAGTTTTGGGATAGAACATGCACATTCTCCATGATGAGGTCATTTTTATTGTTACTCATCATCGTTAGGTTGATGCATGGATTTATCATCAATTCCCTACATTATTCGTCCCACTTCTGCATATTTATAGACTGATGGTGTTGTTAACCTAACCCTCGAATATCTATTAGTGGTTAACAACTTGTCTCTACCCATATTTGTGCTAATCTTCAGCCTATCATATTGGAATGTTCATCTTGCTAGCATAAATATCCTATTTTTTCAGTCTCCTCCTAATTTCTTGGTTGTTGCCACTCTTACGCTTACATTTGGTGGTTATAGCTTCCCTATGTATCGATTTGATGCTTGTATGACCAACTCTTATTCCTCTAGCTTCTACTCATAGTGGTTGTTTATTTCCTATGGACTAGGTGATCTCATATGGTGGTTTTATTCCACCCTTATGCCCCTTAATAAATTGGTGGTTGGGTGCAACTAGCATACTCAACTACCTCATTAATTTTTTTTATTTAAAAATTAACCTTTGAATTTTAATTATAGTATGTCCCCCTTAATTTCTTTTATTTAGTAATTGTATGATCTCGTCCCTTGCAAAAATAAAATTATTTCCACCTTGTATGATCATGGTTGAACCTAGCCCTAATTATGTCTATATGAACATGGCTTCTTTCATGATTTAGACATCAATTTTCATAGTTTCCCATTCTGATACCATGTTTTTTTTCCCCCGAACCTAACAATAGCCAATTCATTGACCTAGTACATTAAAAATATATTGAATTAATGCATAGTTATATTATTAACACATGTATTTGAAGAAAAACTACACATAACAAATATCAATCACAATGACACAAAAAAATTCTCCCCAATCAAAATTTCTTCATAAATGTTGATCATACTTGGGCTTTTTTCCTAGGGTAATTTTCCAACTAAGAAAATTAAAAATGCAACATTTACTAGATCTGATCTAGTATATAAGGCCTTAGATTTTTCCTTCATCTCCTTGATTGATCTAAATCTTTAATGCTTCCCTTTTTCACTTTCGCAAGCTCGATGCACTAGAGTATCACACTCCCCACTTGAGAAAATATTTTCCTCAAAGGCTACTGCTATTGTATGATGTGTATATCTCCTATCCTTATCATTAAATTTATAACTTTATATTGCGATAAATCCATAATCCTAATATATCAAGTGATTGATGATTGTAATTATATATCACCTTATTTAAGGTCAAAAATTAAGAAAAAAACATAAAATCTAAAGTAAATGTTGTACTTTACTAATTTTCTTTAGCCTAATAGCCAACATATTTAAGTATGTGCTTTCCTAAGCTAAAACTCAAGCTAAGTTTCATTAGCAAATTTCGTGCACTTAATAAAGTGTTCTAAGAAAATCAATGGGTGACCCCTGCATGCCTAAACACTTAGGCCTATGTAGAAGTACCTACTTGACCTAAAAAAATCAATAAATACTTGTTTTTATTTGATGACAAGCACCTGTCTAATAATAGATGGGGTTTTGGGTCTTGTTAGTACAAGATATTAGCATAGTTCAAAAATTTCCACCACCTGGTATCCTGACATGTGACACTTGATTGATGGAAACCTAATAATGATAATATTATTGTTAAGCGATAGACTTTGTCGGATCCCATTAATACCAAGGACTCCCTCGTGTTCAAACCTTACCAACATGCTCAATCACTCGGTGACCAAATCTCGCCTTATGATATCTATAACTCTCCATGTACGTTAAGTAATGTTGTTTTAGTTTTTTTTATATCGATTGTTTCCACTCAATGAGATCCAATACGCTTCTTGATTGTTGAAATATGAAAAGTATGATGCCTAATAGACCCTTCCAAATACCTATTATTCACGGCACTTATATCATCCATGTGACAAGTTCTTGAGAATGGGGCCTCCAAAATATAAATTTCCTTTTGGCCCAAGATGAAAGCATTAATCCTAAATTTAAAAGGGATGATCCCAAAACTTGGGAATCCATGCCTATTTTAAAGGCTTGAGATAAAATCTAATGGGGATTTTGATACACTCCCCCAACAAAAAAAAAAGTATCATGAAGACATCAAAAGTATTTTCTAGCCTACAATGGCCTCTGACGGTCACTACCTCTGGTCAAGCATCTCTTAGACCTGATGCCACATTCTCAACTCTACTCATCTAAAGGGTTTATCATTACTCACTTGAGGATATAACTCCTTACCTTAGACTTATTTCTTTGATACTGACAACTAGTAACTTAGCCTTTATCCTAATAAAACCAAAATCTCTTTAAAGAGAAGGACCTTCAAGTCCTCTCACACTGATTAGATATGTTGTCTCAAATGTTCCATCCCTTAACTAGTATAGGCAAGGCCAAATACTCCAAAATATAACAAGAAGAGTTTAAGATCCTAATTTACTTTGAATTATTATATATTATTGTTTATTAATAACATGTCCTCAAACTATACTTCCATGCATAGAATTTATTCATGGGAGAAATTAACAACTAGAAACCCAACGTAGTATATATTCTCTCATCTCATTATTATAGTATGCATAGTAACTAGAATAGTCATGTTCATGAAGTGTTAAACAATATTCAAATCATACACTCCTCTTAGATATTTTGTAACATTTATTAGCAAGTACCTACCAACAAATAGAGTAACAATCATAATAATATTTATGAGCCTTGAAAAACATTTTCACTTCATTCGTAATAGTTAAATACACTTGTATACTATACTTAAGCTACTAGTAATTGAAGAAGGGTGAGCTACTCTCCACCCAACCTTAGGCTTAACTACATTGTGGTCTTTTTTGTAGTTTTCCAGTGACATGCCGAATACGATGCCTTCCTTCACTTACAATGTTTAGGAATTGCATTTAATGGTTAAAATAATTCCCCCAATATTAAGTGAAAAGCTCTAGATGAATATTATTAGTTCTTAATATGCTAGTTGTAAAATTTTTAGCAAAATTTTTATAAAATATAGTCAAATTTCTAATGATTTTATATAACGCCCTATAAAATTCTATGATTTTTAAAGAAATAACTTTATCTTCATTTATTCACATTAATCCATTAAGTTTATTTTCATCATCAATCTTAATATATTTAAAAAAAATATTGAAAATTAAAATAATATATCCTTTACCACATACTCAAATTTAAATTAATATTTAAAAAGATCATATTATAAAATAACAAAATACTTTACTTATCATTACTAAATAAAATAATATAAATAAAACCTTCAAAAATGCATGCTAATATTATATATTTGAAAGATATATCTCAAAACACATATATTTTTAATTATGAAACTTTCAAATTTAAAATTAAAATTAAAATGACTTAACTCTTAAAAAAAATGCTTAAAATAATAATAATAATAATAATAAAATGCAAGGTCCCGAAAGAAAGTGATAAAAATTGCATAGACAATCTCATATATGAGTCAAATTTTCATTAAAATATGTTATATCTACCAATTCCAGTCCCCATTCCTCAAAGAAAGTGATAACATCTACATGTATAATCTTCAAAATGGGAAATTTTTCTGTTAAATTTTGTATTTTATATCAAGCAAATGCAAAGCCCCATTCAAGATAGCTAAAAGGAACAATTTTCACTCAAATATGTGGTCTATGTCAACCAAATGCAAGTTTCCCACTCACAAAGATGTAAGAAAGCTAAAAATTTTACATAGATAATCTCCAATAAAAATATTTGCAAGTAAAAGGGAAATTTTCACTAAAATATATGGTGCATGGCAAAGAAATGCAAGTGTCCCACTTACAAAAGTGAAAGAAAGCGAAAAAAATTGCACTCATGATTTTCAAAAATATAATAGTGTTTAAAGAAACATTGTAGTTATGAGTTTTAATGTCTTTTTTTAACTAAAACATTTATATTACTTAAAATATAAAAATATAATATACATCTAATCACAGAAATAACCAAACTAATGGTAAATCATGCGGGAATATTTAACAAACCCCATTATTCAATTTAGTCAAAGAAGTCTCAAAGCCATTAAAACTATTTACGTAAGCTCCCAAGATCCTTTGGAGCACAACCATAATCTGGTCTGCAAAAAAACCCCAGAAGCTCGCACAAATACAACCATATTTATAAAATAAAACCATCTATATCCCAAGCCGCCTTAATGTCATGAGGGACAACCTAAAAACTATGAAATCAAACAAAGAAATCAGATATACAATTCACATCCCATCTGCAAAACAATCAGACCACGAACTTCATCTAAAACTTGAGCATTGTGACCTGCCAAAGAACATAGCACTTGCGAACGAGGAGAACTACCACATGGCCACCATATTAGGCTAGGACCAATCTCGCAGACCACCATGTATTTGAGAGGCGAAACGAAACTCCACACGCCCAACCAAAGAGGCCGGGAGTCGACGCAAAGAGCCATAACACCACCCCTCACCCTCGATGCAGGAGTATTGTATTGTATTGTATTTTTGGTTGACTTCGGGGTCTAATGTTTACTAAAACAATTTAATTTATTTATGGGATTTTTTATATTTTTATATGATTTGAGTGAGAAATATGTATGTGAGATTTTAATGTAAATATTTTTAAATAATTTAGAATACCAGAGATATTAGGCTTGTAAAGCTCTCATAAAAATCTCAGTGATTAAGAGACCTAGAATAAGATTTGGTTGAGTTAAAAATAGATTTAGAGAATTTTTATGATAAGTGTGAGCAGATTATAGATCTGAATTAGACTTGGTTGTAGAATCCTTATGTATATATTTGTAAACTTTGAAGGGAAAGAGGATACCATTTTAAAATGAAAAAAACAAGGCCAAAGAGAGTGTGAGGTTGAGAAAAAAATCAGGACTCGGTTTGCCCACAGATTTTATATCAAACAAATTATATTTGAATAGGATAGATGGAGATTATCTCTGTTTGTAAATTCGTAACTTGTTACTACCTGATACATTTCTATGTTTATGGGCAATATATGATTATGCTAATACTCGCTTGTTGAAGTAAGAATTTTATGTGTTTAATTGTTAAGTGCGCATCCTGGTTTGAATATCGATTAAAGAGTATAACGCTATGTAAATGTGGATTTGTATTGAGATTTGTAGAAATCCAGGAATTGAACCATAGTTACAGATCTGGAGTATTGACAAAAACTCGTCCACCAATTGACATATGTGTTGAAAGGTTAATTTCAACTACCCCTGTACTATAGCCGCTTTCCAAATTTGTCTGGAGGGACTCTGGCATAGGGTCGCTTGTTATTTTCGATGAACAATCTTTGTACAATAGAAAACAGTCCTTCAGTTCAAAACAAAGCAATTTGAAAAACAGAGTCTGAAATAGAAAGACATGGCATTCTTTTTTATTGAACGCGGGAAGGTTTTATTTTGTTTTGTTTGAGGCCACGCAGATCATTGGTCCCCACAGCCCACAAAGACCAATGGTCCCCATCCGCCATTTCAGCAAATGCATGCGGCAGAATGTGATTGGATCGCGTGATTTTGGAGCTCGTCTGCGAAACTCATTTCCGGACGCGATATCACTTTATGAGCGCGATTGAATAATCCATCGCGCATCCATTTGCTGACGTCAAGAATCCAGAATTGTAACGCAAATTTTTCCATTGTATTTTGGTTTAATTTCTCTTTGAAGTCTGGCGGAAGGTTTATGGTATAGTTCGTTTTATGTTAAATTTTTGTTACGTTTTAATACACCATGCGACAAAGGTTTTAACCTTGGTGTATTGCGTTATATTGTTTTTGTTTATCACACAGAAGAAATGTTATGTCAAACATTGAATATGTTAAGTTTTAAAATATATCAATACATATACATACGCCTTTGTATTTGTGGGCCCGAAAGGGCGTTACTTGTTTAAGTATTAGTTTATTTTATAGTTTTGGTTTATATGTGTTGCGCCACATTAATAGTTTTTGTTTTCATTTTGTAAAGTGAATGTATTGTTTTTAATACACAGCAGTATGTTTGTAAAACATAGAAAAAGAGCCTGAAGGCTATTTGGTTGAAAAAGACAGTGTATTGTTATATACACTAAACAGAGTGTTTTGTTTTAAAAACAGAGAGACAGAGAGTGAATTTTTTTTCTTGAGACAGTGAAGTCTTTTTGGCACTGTGTTTTGTAGCAGTCCTGTTTGTAAATCCCTCTGTGTGAGGAAGATTTTGTAACAGCTTTTGTTTATGAAATAGAAATTTTTTCAAGTGTGAAACTCTATCTCTGTGAAACAAATTTTTTAAATTTCTCTGTGTTAAGAAGGAGAGTATTATTTTCTCTCTATTTTGCTATGGAATTCTCAGAAATTCCAACATGGTATCAGAGCTAGTCCAGGCTCTTTGAAGGTGTCAAAGAAGCTGAAGGAAGGATTTCTTGTTGCAGCAGCTTCTCCAGCAGAGTGAAGGCTCAGTCAAAAGAATCCAAGGTATTCTCAAGAAAGATTTTTATTGTGTTACTGTTTGAAGACAGTCAGTTTATTTTTAAATACACATTCAAGTATTTGAAGCATAGTTCAGAGTGCAAGTATGGTAGGAGCCAACACTAGCATGAGTATTGGTAATGCTCAACTCCCACAATTTAATGGGAAAAACTATGATTATTAGGCAATCACTATGAGAGCCTTGTTTGCCTCTCAAGACTTATGGGAACTTGTTGAGGATGGTTTTGAAGAGCCAATAGATGAAAACGAGTTTAATACCTTAACTCAGGCAGAGAAGGAATTGTTGAAGAGCAATAAGAAGGACTCTAAATCTCTCTTCTATTTGTATCAAGCAGTGCATGAGAGTGTGTTTCCAACGATAGCAGCAGCTAGGAGATCCAAAGAAGCATGGGAAACTCTCAAGACAGCCTATCAAGGCATGGAGAAAGTGAAGACAACAAAACTACAATTGCTGAGGAGAGATTTTGAGACTCTCTGCATGAAGGAGTCTGATAATATAAACTCATTCTTCACACATGTGATTGGAATGGTCATACAGATAAGGTCTCATGGAGAGACACTTGAAGAAAGAAGGATTGTGGAGAAACTATTGAGGAGCCTACCCTCAAGGTTTGATGTAATAGTTACCACCATAGAAGAGACAAAGGATCTCACAAACTTTTCAGTTGATGAGCTTCATGCATCACTGATGACACATGAGCAGAGATTGGGTAGAAATGAAAACTCATCTTTGGAGCATGCCTTCAAGACCCAAATTTCCTTTGGAAGAGGAAGAGGTCAAGGCAGAGGAAACAATAGAGGAAGAGGCAAAAGCCAAAACAGAGGTGGAAGAAAGAGTCCAGCAAATGCTCAAGGAAGGGGCAGCAAAAAAAATCAGAACCAAGGCCAAGGCAGCAGCCAGCAAGGTGGATAGCAACATGCTCATGGACAAAGGTATGATAAATCCAATGTCCAATGTCATTATTGTAAAAAATATGGGAATTATGCAAATGAATATAGGAAGAAGCAACATGATATGGGTAATAGACCCAGTGCAAATTTCACTAGAGAAAATATCAGCCAAGATAAATTGTTTTTAGCTTGTAATATGGCTGAGGAAAAGAGTGAAGATTTATGGTTTCTAGACTCAGGTTGCAGTAACCATATGACAGGAAACATAGCCATGTTTTCTATGTTAGATGAGAATGTGAAGTCACAAGTCATTGAGAAACCAGACAGCCTTTGTGAAGGTTGTATCTTGGGTAAACAACACAGAGAAAGTTTTCCATCCGGGAAAATCATAAGGGCAAAAGCACCCCTAGAAATTGTCCACTCAGACTTATGTGGACTGATGAAAACACCATCACTTGCTAGCAGCCACTATATGTTAACATTTATAGATGATTTTACAAAAAAAACTTGGGTTTACTTTTTAAAAAACAAAAGTGAAGTGTTTGAAAGATTCTGCAATTTCAAAGCACTTGTGGAGAACCAAAGTGGGCTGCATATCAAAGTCCTAAGGACTGATAGAGGAGGTCAATATATGTCTAAATAATTTCTGCTTTTTTGCAGAGAAAATGGAATTCATAAGCAGTTTACAGCAAGGTACACTCCGCATAAAAAATGGAGGTACCGAAAGGAAGAATAGGACAATCATGGATATGGTAAGGAGTATGTTAAAGGCAAATCATTTTCCAAATGATTATTAGGTTGAAGTTGTACATTGTGCAGTGTAGATTTTGAATAAGTGCCCAGCAAAAGCAGTAATGAACAAAGTTTTGTAAGAAGCATGGAGTGGGATAAAGCAAGGAGTAACCCACATGAAAGTTTTTGGTTGTGTGGCTTATGCACACATTCCAGATCAGCTAAGGAAGAAGTTGGAAAGCAAGGGGGATAAATGTATTTTTATTGGATACAGTGAGGAATCCAAAGCTTATAGGTTGTATAACCCATCCACCAAGAAGTTTATTGTGAGCAGAGATGTTCAGTTCATTGAAGAGGAAGCTTGGGATGGAAGCATAGAGAAAACAGTGAATGTTAAAAATTGTTTTTCTCGTGATGAAGATGATGAAGAGATGACTGAAACACATCCCTCAATTGCAGCACCAACACAAGGACAGCAAGGGACACCCTTGAGGAGAAATGAAAGTGCTTCTCCAAGCACACCACAAGGAGGAGATTCAAGTGCTACATCAAGCATTTGTACACCAAATGAAAAAGGAAATAAGTTCGGAAATTTAAATGAGATTTATGAGCAAGAGGCACCAAATGAAGGTATGAACTCTTTGTTTGCTTTATATTTTCATGTTGATGATCCTATTCATTTTGAAGAATCTATTAAAGATAGGAAATGGATAGAAGCTATGGATGAAGAGATTAATGCCATAGAAAGAAACAAGACATGGGATTTTGTTGAACTCCCAAAAGGTAAAGAAGTTATTGGAGTTAAATGGGTCTACAAGACCAAAAGTAATGCTGAAGGAAAAATTGAAAGACACAAGGCCAGACTTGTTGTCAAAGGGTATAAGCAGCAGCATGGGAGAGACTATGAGGAAAATTTTTCACTGGTTGCTAGAATGGAAACCGTGAGAGCAGTGATGTCCATAGTAGCAGAAAACAAGTGGAAAGTTTACCAAATGGATGTGAAGTCAGCATTCCTAAATGGAGTGTTAATGGAAGAGGTTTATTGAACAACCTCTAGGCTATGAGAAGAAAGGCCAAGAAAACAAAGTGTGCAGATTGAAGAAAGCTCTTTATGGGTTGAAACAAGCACCAAGAGCATGGTACAGTAGGATAGATTCATATCTACTGGAAAATGGATTTGAAAAATGTGAGGAAGAACCCACCTTATACATCAAAGAAAAATATGGTAAGATGTTGATTGTTGTGTTATATGTTGATGATGTAATTTTTATAGGTAATGATGATTACCTTATTGAAAATTTTAAAACAGTCATGAAAGATGAATTTGAAATGACTGATATGGGATTGTTGAGATACTTCTTAGGAATAGAAGTAGAACAAAATGAAAATGGGATTTTTATCTCACAAGAAAAATATGTTAATGAAGTGTTGGAAAGATTTAATATGCAAGAGAGCAAAGAAGCAATAACTCCCACAGTGATGGGATTAAAACTCAGCAGAGAAGATAGCAGCAAGGATTTTGATCCTAGTTTGTACAAGAGCATAGTTGGTAGCCTCATGTATTTGACTGCAACTAGGCCTGATATAATGCATTATGTTAGTTTGATTTCCAGATTCATGGAAAGGCCAAAAGAAGCACATTGGCAGGCAGCAAAAAGGATTCTAAGGTATGTTAAAGGAACTAAAAGGTATGGTATTTTGTATACTACTTCAGAAAGTTCAGATTTAATTGGATACACTGATAGTGATTGGGCTAGAAGTGTAGATGACCAGAGAAGTACTTCTAGTTATGTTTTTCACATGGGTTCAGGAGCCATTTCATGGGCTTCTAAAAAACAGCCTATTGTAGCATTATCTACAGTAGAGGCAGAATATGTCGCAGCTACAGCAACAGCATGTCAAGCAATGTGGATGAGAAGGATGCTAAGGATTTTATGTCGAGAACAGGTAAAAGGGACAATGATTTATTGTGACAATAGCTTAGCTATTGCATTATCAAAGAATTTTGAGTTTTGCAAGAGAACGAAACACATTGACACAAAGTTTCACTACATCAGAGAATCGGTGAACAGTGGAGAAATTGTTTTAGAACACTACAGAACTCAGGAGCAGTTTGCATACATTCTGACCAAGCCATTGGGGCAGAAGAGTTTTGAGTTTATAAGGAAATGTATGGGTATGACTGATAACCCAGTAGTTAAACTTAAGGGGGAGTGTTGAAAGGTTAATTTCAACTGCCCCTGTACTGTATCCGCTTTTCAAATTTGTCTGGAGGGACTCTAGCACAGGGCCGCTTGTTATTTTCGGTGAACATTCTCTGTACAATAGAAAACAGTCCTTCAGTTCAGAACAGAGCAATTTGGAAAACAGAGTCTGAAATAGAAAAACAAATCATTATTTTTGTTTGAATGCGGAAATATTTTATTTTGTTTTGTTTGAGGCCATGCATATCGGTGGTCCCCGCATACCACAAAGACCAGTGGTCCCCATCCGCCATGTCAGCAAATGCACGTAGCAGAATGTGATTGGATCGCGTGATTTTGGAGCCCGTCCGTGAAACTCATTTCCAGACGCGATATCACTTTATGAGCGTGATTGAATAATCCATCGTGCGTCCAAAAGCTTCCATACCCAAAACTGGTTTGCAGACGTGATGAGGGATTATAGACGCAATTTAATAATCCATCGCACATCCATTTGCTGACGTCAGGAGTCCAGAACTGTAACACAGATTTTTCCCTTGTATTTTGGTTTAATTTCTCTTTGAATTCTGGTGGAAGGTTTATGGTATAGTTCATTTTATGTTAAGTTTTTGCTATGTTTTAATACACCGTACGACAAAGGATTTAACCTTGGTGTATTGCATTATATTGTTTTTGTTTATCGCGTGGAAGAAATGTTATGTCAAACATTGAATATGTTAATTTTTGACATATATCAATACATATACATGCGCCTTTGTATTGGTGGGCCCGAAAGGGCGTTACTTGTTTAAGTCTTAGTTTATTTTATAATGTTGGTTTATATGTGTTGCTCCACATTAATAGTTTTTGTTTTCATTTTGTAAAGTGAATGTATTGTTTTTAATACACAGCAGTGTGTTTTTAAAACATAGAAAAAGAGCCCGAAGGCTATTTGGTTAAAAAAGATAGTGTATTGTTATATACACTGAACAGAGTGTTTTGTTTTAAAAACAGAGAGAGAGAGAGTGAATTTTTTTTGTGAAACAGTGAAGTCTTTTTGGCACTGTGTTTTGTAGCATACCTGTTTCTAAATCCCTTTGTGTGAGGAATATTTTTTAAGAGCTTTTGTTTATGAAATGGAAAGTTTTTCAAGTGTGAAACTTTGTCCCTATGAAGCAAATTTTTTAAATTTCTCCGTGTTAAGAAGGAGAGTATTATTCTCTCTCTATTTTGTTCTGGAATTCTTAGAAATTCCAACATGGTATTAGAGCTAGTCCAGGCTCTTTGAAGGTGTCAAAGAAGCTGAAGGAAGGATTTCTTGTTGCATCAGCTTCTTCAGCAGAGTGAAGGCTCAGTCAAAAGAATCCAAGGTATTCTCAAGAAAGATTTTTATTGTGTTACTGTTTGAAGATAGTCAGTTTATTTTTAAATACACAGTCAATTATTTGAAGCATAGTTCAGAGTGCAAGTATGGAAGGAGCCAGCACTAGCATGAGTATTGGTAATGTTCAGCTCCCACAATTTAATGGGAAAAACTATGATTATTGGGAAATCACCATGAGAGCCCTGTTTGCCTCTCAAGACATATGGGAACTTGTTGAGGATGATTTTGAAGAGCCAATAGATGAAAATGAGTTTAATACCTTAACTCAGGCAGAGAAGGAACTGTTGAAGAGAAATAAGAAGAAGGACTCTAAAGCCCTCTTCTATTTGTATCAAGCAGTGCATGAGAGTGTGTTTCCAAGGATAGCAGTAGCCAGGAGATCCAAAGAAGCATGGGAAACTCTCAAGACAACCTATAAAGACATGGAGAAAGTGAATACAGCAAAATTACAATTGCTGAGGAGAGATTTTGAGACTCTCTGCATGAAGGAGTCTGATAATATAGACTCATTCTTCACACATGTGATTGGAATGTTCACACAGATAAGTTCTCATGGAGAGACACTTGAAGAAAAAAGGATTGTGGAGGAACTATTGAGGAGCCTACCCTCAAGGTTTGATGTAATAGTTGCCACCATAGAAGAGACAAAGGATCTCACAAACTTTTCAGTTGATGAGCTTCATGCATCACTGATGACACATGAGTAGAGATTGGGTAGAAATGAAAACTCATCTTTGGAGCATGCCTTCAAGACCCAGAAGTCCTTTGGAAGAGGAAGAGCTCAAGGCAGAGGAAACAAGAGAGGAAGAGGCAGAAGCCAAAACAGAGGTGGAAGAAAGAGTCCAGCAAATGCTCAAGGAAGGGGCAGCAATCCAAATCAGAACCAAGGCCAAGGCAGTAGCCAGCAAGGTGGACAACAACATGCTCATGGACAAAGGTATGATAAATCCAATGTCCAATGTCATTATTGTAAAAAATATGGGCATTATGCAAATGAATGTAGGAAGAAGCAGCATGATATGGGTAATAGACCCAGTGCAAATTTCACTAGATAAAATATCAGCAAAGATAAATTTTTTTTAGCTTGTAATATGGCTAAGGAAAAGAGTGAAGATTTATGGTTTCTAGACTCAGGTTGCAGTAACCATATGATAGGAAACATAGCCATGTTTTCTATGTTAGATGAGAATGTGAAGTCACAAGTCACATTAGGGATAGATAGTAAAGCTTCTGTTATGGGAAAAGGAGATGTAAATGTCTTAACAAGGAAAGGAGAAAAGAAATCCATAGCATATGTTTATTATGTTCCTGGAATGAAATGTAACCTCTTAAGTATTGGATAGCTTGTTCAAAAGGGGTAAAATGTTTTCTTTGAATATGATGTATGCACCATCATGGATAAACCACCAAGCAAACAATGTATTGCTGAAGTGAAGATGAGAAGGAAGAGGATGTTCCCTCTCAGGATGAGAGTAGATTTGAAGAATGGAGAAGAAATGGCAGTAGTGACACAAGAGGCTTTCCAAAGAGAAACAAAAGATGAGAATTGGTTATGGCACTTGATATTTGGATATCTCAACTTTGGAGGTCTTAAATTGTTGAATAGTAAAGGAATGGTAAGAGGTTTTCCATTGATTGAGAAATCGGACAGCCTTTGTGAAGGTTGTATCTTGGGTAAACAACACAGAGAAAGTTTTCCATCCGGAAAAATCATAAGGGAAAAAGCACCCTTAGAAATTGTTCACTCTGACTTATGTGGACCGATGCAAACACCATCATTTGCTAGCAACCACTATATGTTAACATTTATAGATGATTTTACAAGAAAAACTTGGGTTTACTTTTTGAAAAACAAAAGTGAAGTGTTTGAAAGATTCTGCAATTTCAAAGCACTTGTGGAGAACCAAAGTGAGCTGCATATAAAAGTCCTAAGCACTGATAGAGGAGGTGAATATATATCTACATAATTTCTACACTTTTGCAGAGAAAATTGAATTCATAAGCAGTTTATAACAAGGTACAGTCCGCAGCAAAATTAAGTTGCCGAAAGGAAGAATAGGACAATCATGGATATGGTAAGGAGTATGTTAAAGGCAAATCATTTGACAAATGATTATTGGGCTGAAGCTGTACATTGTGCAGCGTACATTTTGAATAGGTGCCCAACAAAAGCAGTAATGAACAAAGTTCCGGAAGAAGCATGGAGTGGGACAAAGCAAGGAGTCACCCGCATGAAATTTTTTGGTTGTGTGGCTTATACACACATTCCAGATCAGCTAAGGAAGAAGTTGGAAAGCAAGGGGGAGAAATGTATTTTTATTGGATAAAGTGAGGAATCAAAAGCTTATAGGTTATGTAACCCATCCACCAAGAAGTTTATTGTGAGCAGAGATGTTTAGTTCATTGAAGAGGAAGCTTGGGATGGAAGCATAGAGAAAACAGTGAATGTTAAAAATTGTTTTTCTCATGATGAAGATGATGAAGAGATGGCTGAAACACATCCCTCAATTGCAGCACCAACACAAGGATAGCAAGGGACACCCTTGAGGAGAAATGAAAGTGCTTCTCCAAGAACACCACAAGGAAGAGATTCAAGTGCTACATCAAGCATTTTTACACCAAATGAAAGAGGAAAGAAGTTCCGAAATTTAAATGAGATTTATGAGCAAGAGGCACAAAATGAAGGTATGAACTCTTTGTTTGCTTTATATTTTCATGTTGATGATTCTATTCATTTTGAAGAAGCTATTAAAGATAGGAAATGGATAGAAGCTATGGATGAAGAGATTAATGCCATAGAAAGAAACAAGACATGGGATTTGGTTGAACTCCCAAAAGGTAAAGAAGTTATTGGAGTTAAATGGGTCTACAAGACCAAAAGTAATGCTGAAGGAAAAATTGAAAGACACAAGGCCAGACTTGTTGTCAAAGGGTGTAAGCAACAGCATGGGAGATACTATGAGGAAACTTTCGCACTGGTTGCTAGAATGGAAACCGTGAGAGCAGTGCTGTCCATAGCAGCAGAAAACAAGCGGAAAGTTTACCAAATGGATGTGAAGTCAGCATTCCTAAATGGAGTGTTAATGGAAGAGGTTTTAATTGAACAACCTCTAAGCTATGAGAAGAAAGGCCAAGAACACAAAGTGTGCAGATTGAAGAAAGCTCTTTATGGGTTGAAACAAACACCAAGAGCATGGTACAGTAGGATAGATTCCTATCTACTGGAAAATGGATTTTAAAAATGTGAGGGAGAACCCACCCTATACATCAAAGAAAAATATGGTAAGATGTTGATTGTATTTTTATATGTTGATGATGTCATTTTTACAGGTAATGATGATTACCTTATTGAAAATTTTAAAACAGACATGAAAGATGAATTTGAAATGACTAATATGGGATTGTTGAGATACTTCTTAGGAATAGAAGTAGAACAAAATGAAAATGGGATTTTTATCTCACAATCAAAATATGTTAATGAAGTGTTGGAAAGATTTAATACGCAGGAGAGCAAAGCAGCAATAACTCCCACAGTGATGGGATTAAAACTCAGTAGAGAGGACAACAACAAGGATTTTGATCCTAGTTTGTACAAGAGCATAGTTGGCAGCCTCATGTATTTGACGGCAACTAGTCCTAATATAATGCATTTTGTTAGTTTGATTTCCAGATTCATGGAGAGGCCAAAAGAAGCACATTGGCAGGCAAAAAAAAGGATTCTGAGATATGTTAAAGGAACTAAAAGGTATGGTATTTTGTATACTACTTCAGAAAGTTCAGATTTAATTGGATACACTGATAGTGATTAGGCTGGAAGTGTATATGACCGGAAAAGTACTTCTGGTTATGTTTTTCACATGGGTTCAGGAGCCATTTCATGGGCTTCTAAAAAATAGCCTATTGTAGCATTATCTACAGCAGAGGCAGAATATGTGGTAGCTACAGCAGCAGCATGTCAAGCAGTGTGGATGAGAAGGATGCTAAGGAGTTTATTTCAAGAACAGGTAAAAGGGACAGTGATTTGTTGTGACAATAGCTCAGCTATTGCATTATCAAAAAATTATTTGTTTCACAAGAGAACGAAACACATTGACACAAAGTTTCACTACATCAGAGAATTGGTGAACAATGGAGAAATTGTTTTAGAACACTGCAGAACTTAGGAGAAGTTTGCAGAAATTCTGACTAAGCCATTAGGGCAGAAGAGTTTTGAGTTTATAAGGAAAGGTCTGGGTATGACTGATAACCTAGTAGTTAAACTTAAGGGGGAGTGTTGAAAGGTTAATCTCAACTGCCCCTGTACTATAGCCACTTTCCAAATTTGTCTGGAGGGACTCTAGAATAGGGCCGCTTGTTATTTTCGGTGAACAGTCTCTGTACAATAGAAAATAGTCCTTCAGTTCAGAACAAAGAAATTTGAAAAACAAAGTCTTAAATAGAAAGACAGGGCATTCTTTTTGTTTGAACGTGGGAAGATTTTGTTTTGTTTTGTTTGAGGCCACACAGATCGATGGTCCCCGCAGCCCACAAAGACCAATGGTCCCCATCTGCCATGTCAGCAAATGCATGCGGTAGAATGCGATTGGATCGCGTGATTTTGGATCCCTTCTGCGAAACTCATTTCCAGACGTGATATCACCTTATGAGCACAATTGAATAATCCATCGCACGTCCAAAAGCTTCCGTACCCAAAACTGGTTTGCAGACACGATGAGGGATTATAGACGTGATTTAATAATCCATCGCACATCCATTTGCTGACGTCAGGAGTCTAGAATTGTAACGCAGAGTTTTCCATTGTATTTTGGTTTAATTTCTCTTTGAAGTCTGGCGGAAGGTTTATGGTATAGTTCACTTTATGTTAAGTTTTTGTTATGTTTTAATACACCGCGTGACAAAGGTTTTAACCTTGGTGTATTGTGTTATATTGTTTTTGTTTATCACACAGAAGAAATGTTATGTCAAACACTGAATATGTTAAGTTTTAACATCTATCAATACATATACATGCACCTTTGTATTGGTGGGCCCAAAAGGGCGTTACTTGTTTAAGTCTTAGTTTATTTTATAGTTTTGGTTTATATGTGTTGTGCCACATTGATAGTTTTTGTTTTCATTTTGTAAAGTGAATGTATTGTTTTTAATACACAATAGTGTGTTTGTAAAACATATAAAAAGAGCCCGAAGGCTATTTGGTTAAAAAAGACAGTGTATTGTTATATACACTGAACAAAGTGTTTTGTTTTAAAAACAAAGAGACAGAGAATGAATTTTTTTTGTGAGATAGTGAAGTATTTTTGGCACTGTGTTTTGTAGCAGTCCTGTTTGTAAATCCCTCTGTGTGAGGAAGATTTTGTAATAGATTTTGTTTATGAAATAGAAAGTTCTTCAAGTGTGAAACTTTGTCCCTGTGAAGAAAATTTTTTAAATTTCTCTGTGTTAAGAAGGAGAGTATTATTCTCTCTCTATTTTGTTCTGGAATTCTCAGAAATTCCAACAATATGAGCATGTTCGAAGGAGAATCGAACTCTTTCTGAGAAGAAATGTTGGAGACTTGCATACAATGGATGAATACATATGTCATATCTACATAGAGTGGAGTTGAAATGTTATAAAACCTTACAAATTTACATGAAGAATTATTATAGAAGTCTGGTGCTTACATGGAAGAGAGTGAGAGAGAGAGATTGTGGGATAATTTCATTGTGTTATTGTTTCTTTGTGCAGTTCAATTGACAAAGTCTAGCTTAGTCAAGGGATAAGATTGAAATTTGACCTCAGGGTGCTTCTGCGTGGATGAGGTAGTGTTGATCAGACTCAGTATGGCTGGAAATACATTTGTACCAAGAATGGAATCAATTGACAAGAGGAATTACTCCACTGTGAGAAAAAATCTGATTTTAAATACGTTGAAGAATACGCTTGGGGAAGGAAATTAGAGTACATTATATTGGTTGCTTTTAATGCTGACTCTAGCATGGAATTATCGAGTAAAAACAACAGAAACTACATAAATGGGCGCTCTTCAGTCCCAAGATTGTTGAAGTCGTGATCTGTTGGTGTTGGTGTCAAATCATTCCAAGGAGCATTATACAACTGATAGGAAACATTCTGGTGGCCAATGGTTTCGATTTGATGATGCAGTTGTGTTTGTTGTGAAGTTGAGGCAAGAAAAGGAAAAAAAATTGTACATATATATTTGTTTGCAGGACATACAGAATGAGGTTTTGTAGAAACAGAGTTATGGAGTACGTGGGTGGAAATGTGCACAATGTGACTGGAAATCTGAAGAAATAAATTGAAAATGGAGCATATTCGTTTAGACGAAGATTGTGAAGTAAACAAGGGGTTCGAGTGGCTGAGTTGAAGAAAGTTGTAAGGTTGGTACGATCCACAAAAGATCAGAGGCAGAACAGATGAAGGATGATCTGTTCCTAAACCAGTGGTTCTGTTCCTATTCTAGAGTCCAGTTCCTAAACATGCATTTTGATTCCTGTTCTCACCATCCACGGTTCTCACACATGGAGCAAGTCTGAAGGTAAACAAACACATGGGTTTAAAAGAGATAAAGGATGATATGCTATTATGTTCAACATTGCTTCATATTTATGCATAACTCACATTAGGAGTAGTTTTAAATGAAATTGATAGCGATGTAAGGATTGAAGTCTTTCAATTGGGGACTATAGTGTAGCAATAATGTTTAAGGCTAATGGTCTTGGAAGAATAAACCTATAAAGTCACCATTTTTTGGTATCATAGCCGAGGTGTTAAGGCTGCTACTTAGGATAAATAGACCATATATGTCATCAACCCCACTGCCTTTTCTAATCATTTTCATAAAAAGAAATATATTTCAGAGCCCTTGAACTAGAGTGAGGAGGATCCATCAGGTCCCTTCCATTAGATTGACATGCAATGTGGCTTTTTATATGAGCCACCCAAGAGTTAATTTGTCTAAACAAAACCTCTAATATTTGAGCATTATGTTAACATCTTTGAGGGATGTAAAAGTTTTGTAATTCTTCGTTTGTTTATCCCTCGGGACTAGGCCTAGAAGGGTCGTCATTTACCAATGGATGCAAAAGTTGTGTAATCCTCTATTTGTTTATCCCTGGGGACAAGGCCTAGAAGGATCACCATTTACCAAGGGATGCAAAAGTTGTGTAATTCTCCATTTTTTTATCCCTCGGGACAAGGCCTAGAAGGGTCGTCATTTACCAATGAAAGCCACAGAATTGAAAGCCGTCATTTACCAAGGGATGCAAAAGTTGTGTAATTCTCCATTTGCTTATCCCTCGGAACCAAGCCTAGAAGGGTTGTCATTTACCAATGAAGAGCCATAGAATTGAGTGATGCAGGAGCATCAAGGGCGTTTTTTTTTATTTTGTAAATATGTTAAAAGGGGGTGTGATGATTTTTAATATTTTATTAATTAATTTGAATAAAATAGGAGAAGGTGAGGATTTTTGTAAATATCTTTTTATTAATAAAAGGATATGAGGGAATTTAATTAGTTGAAGGATTTTAGCGATAAAGACCTATCCTTCAAAGGAGCTGCTGGAGAGACGTAGTTTGTTGAGGAATTGAAGGGATTTTGATATTTAATTAAATGATTTTAAAAAATTGTATAAATAGAGGGGTCAAGAGAAAATACACTGAGACGGAGAGTGAGTGATTGAGAGTCGGTTTTGAACAGCCAAGTAAGGCCGTAAGCCTTCCTGCACTTGTAAGGGCCACAGAACATGAATATTCGGCCAAGAAGATCGCCAGGGCATGTTAATTTTTTAAGTAGTGTGATTTTGAGTTATGCCCCTTAATGGACTGGTTTATGTATGGTTAAATTCTGCCTAAGTGAGCTTTCGAATGTTGGTTATGGTTTTAGAATGTTAAATTTGTGATTAAGAATTAAAACATGCGCCTTAGCAGAGTTTTTATGAATGATTGAAATCCATAATCAAGAAGTGGAATGATAAATATGTGGTAAGAGACTTGCTGGCATCGATTTGTGGAAATCGATAACCCTTTGTGTTGAAACGCTGTATACTCAAAAGTATGAAAGCACACGATGAATTGGATGATGGAACGTTGTTTTCATTAAATGGATCTGCACAAACTCCAAGTTCAGTGGTAAGAAATGAATGAATCAAAGATTACACTCTGTTTGCTGAAGTGATAGAATTGAAGTAATTGTTTTATTGTTAAATGAAAATGTCCAGCACGCAAATGAGTTTACAATCTCTGCGTAGAAGTGAATTCTCTTGATACTGTGTGATTAGCATGGCGCTGTTTAAATGCAATGCAGAGTTTGTTGTTTAAATCCAACGCAGATTTGTACCTAGATCTTGTACAAAGCACATTGAAGAGCGCAGAACTCAGTTTCAAACTCTGTTTATAAATCACTGTAATTGCGGGAAGGCTGTTGCAGTGAATGAGAGCATATATATATTCAACAGTGAATGGGTGAGAATTGAATTGAGCATGAGATGCGTAGTTTAACTAGGCGGATATATAAAAACTGAGTTCGATAGTTACAATCAGAATCTGTTCTAAGTTGGGCGCAAACGAATTGTAATGATTTGTAACAGTGCATGTTGTAATTGATATGGAACTTTAGCTTCTGAGGAAAACGCAGAGATTTCCAGATAGTATGAAGAAATCCAATTGCAGAGAAATGTGGATAAGGAGTCAAAGGTTTTAAAAGCCAGTCAATTTGTTCAATTGCAGCGTGCAGTGGAATCGAGAAGTTTGATTGCCGGTGAATTCCAGAACCTGAAGGTGTGGTCTGGAGATTAATGCAAGAATTCGAATGGTAATTTAAAACCCTTAGCGCAGAAATGTTAACAGTGTTTGGAAATAAATATCTAGAAACAGGAGGAGGTGCATTTTGAAGGTAAGCAGTTATTTGTTGACATTCGATTTCAAACCAAGCCTGAAATCGATATGAAAAAGGATGAATTGTGAAAACGTTGTTTGCTGGAATTGATTGAATTTACAAAGTATTGCGGAGGTAATTTTAGATTGCTGAAAATCAATTAATGTGTTAACTGTGTTAATGCTGAGTTGGAAGTCCAGAAAGAGGACTGTATGATCTCATGAAGGCGTAGAGAAAGAAATTCAAATGGTCTGATAGTGCGATATAGGAAAGTGAAGGCAGCGCCACATCAATGATTGGTGAACCAGATTCAATATTGAGAGCGCAAGGCGGTGAAGGTGAGTATTTGCATGTTTATTGGTTGTGTACACTGGTTCAAATGTTGAAAGGCAAAATCGATGATTAAAATGTGTTAAATAATGGATACATACAAATTGGGGTTTCTTAAATCTCAAAATGTTGAGAGAGGGACTTAGGTGTTGAAACATTGGGAATGTAGCTGAAGAACCTTGTATGTATGAGAAAATGGTTTTTATAAATCATAATATGTTGAATCAAAAGTGATTGGCATTTGGTCTAAATGTGTGAGGTGAAGTTAAATGCCATTGTAAGTGTGGCACTGCTGTTGGATTGATGTTGGATTGAGTGAGTTGAAAATGCATTGAAGATTGAAACTTAATTCCAAGAAGAGTTGAAAATTATAAAGTTTAAGGTATTGAAAGATAAGCGTTTGCATAATAAATTGAGATTGCCTCAACTCATGGAGTTTTATTGGAAAGTTAAGATGATGCATTTGTATATGTACAAACTTATAGTTTGTGGGTATTGCAAGCTCTAGGCTTGCGTCATTGAGGTATTTTTTCTTCCTGCCCCTAGTGTGTCTAAGGTCAAGGACCGAAATCAACATGTCCTCCATGAATTATGAATCTAAAAGTGATTGTCTCTGAACACCCACCTATATCTCAAGATTTTGGATTCCTCTACATATTTTACATGTTTTCGGTGGGACAACATTGAAAAACCTCATTTGATCCTAAATTTTCCACTTCCTAATGAAAATAAGTGTATACTTTATGTTTCTGCAATGATAAATGTATAAGTGTATACTTTATGTTTCTGCAATGATAAATGTGTTTATTTATTTAGAAATATGACTTTCAAAATATTTATTTATGATGATTATTTCGAAATAAAATTTTCAAAATATTTGTGTATTAAATAAAAGAGCTATATATTCATTACTGAACTATTGTTACCAAAATTATGAAAAAAATTTAGAATCATATATTAAAAAATAAAAATAAAAATAAAAAAACTAGATAATAAAGACAAAATTTTCACTAAAATATTTGCTCTAATAAATTTTTAGGTGATAATCTTCAAAAATAGAATAATGCATAAAGACATCTTATGGTCATGAGGATAATCTTCAAAAATAAACCGAATAATCTTCAAAAATATAATAATGTAAAAAGACATTTTATTTTATGAGTTTTAATGTTAATGTATGAGTTTAATAAGTTTTAATGTATAAATATAATTGTATGTATTTTTTTTAATTTTATTATTATTTGGATATTAGTATTTTAATTTCTCTTAAAGTGATTTTTATTTTTAATTTTATAAGTTTAAATTTTATTTAAATTAATTGGTCTACATTTCATAGATGTAGTTTTTATTTTTTAAATTAAATTGATTAATTGAAAAAATGTCATATAAACATGAGTTATGGTTTTTTTGACATGTGGTATTGTACCAAAGTCTAATTACATTTTAAAAAATTTCATAATAAAATAAAGTTAAATCTTCATTGTTAAAAATCTTGTTACATATTTAAATATAAATATATATGTTTAAATCATATATTAAATCACTTTATAATTATTAATAATAATAAAATTATAATTAAGTTAATTTTTCTAATTTTTAAAATTTTGTGAATGTGAAATGTACCATGAAATAAGTGTTTTTATGGTTATGTATATTTATCAACAATTTAATTTATATGGTTCCTCTAGTTTAATATTATTTAGATTATGGAAATAAAAAATAATTTGGGGCGCGCTAGAGCAATCGATTGATGAAGCGATGACCCATGCTGGCCTCTGCGCTCTGCGCCTCTACACCCCTGTGCCTGGGCTCCTGCCTTGCGCCTCTGCATCTCTATGCCCTGCACTTGGGACCCTCTACCCCTCGCCTCTAATCTGCACTGTACCTCCATCCTTGGGGCTGACCCTTCTGAGTTTTACTGTATGGGAACTTCGGAGACCCTCCCAGAGGTAACCGCAGCAGTGACCTAGGCTTGCGCTTTTGCTGATCTTATTAGTTCCCTGGGTCCCCCTAAACCTCGTCCTGCAGTATCTAGATTCATCAAAAATCTAGATGGCTTGCAAGAATTTGTTCTTCCTCCATCTCTCCCTCGCATGGCAGCTCTTTCCTTGGCTAAGAAGGGTCTAATATGACAGTTTACTGGCCTCTGGCCATCCCCAAAGACGGTTCAGAGATGGATTGAACAAAACTGGTCTGACAAGATCGCTGGTAAAATCTCTATCAAGTTTTGTGGAAAGGGATACTTTACCTTTCACTTCAAATATAAAGAAGACAAGGACCTGATCTTTAGAAACAGGCCCTATCTCATGCACTCCTGAATTTGATCAAAAACTCGATGTGCCAAATGTTGTTCCTTTTTGGGTGCGCCTCCCATACCTCCCTTTGCACTGTTGGGGGGATGATTCTGTCAGGGCTATTGGGAATGCTATCGGCACTTTTATTGACAGGAGCAAACCTAAGGAGAACATGCTCACCTGTGCCAGGATCTGTGTCGAAGTAGATTTGGGCAAAGGTCTTCCAGAAGCCATCAAGCTAAAAATGGATGATTGGACGCACATCCAATAGATTGACTACGAGCAGATTATGTTCAAATGTAAGGTATGTCACGAATATGGCCACTTTGCTAATCACTACTCAAAAAATATTGATGTTGAATGCCCGGAATCAAATCAGCCATGGGAGACTGTAAAAAAAAGAAATCTAATCTTGTTACAAAGAATAATCCTCAAGATTCTTCCCTCACCAAGTCCAACCCCCTTCCTCCTTCCTCCGAAAAGGTCCCGGATCCATGAAATCTTCCCTCTGCCTCTGCAACTCCCTTATCAAACTTGTTTTCTTACCCATTTTCAATCATATCCTTCCCCCCCCCCCCCCCCTCGATGATGATCCCCCTCTTTCCAATCTTCCCCCACCTCTGGACCCTCCCATCACCTCACCCCCCATTCACGATATCACCACATCTTCTCAAGAAATGGCCTCCATTCGTATCACCAGAAACACGTCCAAGGAGCATGGAGCATCTCTGGAATCGCATAAGAAGCAGAGTCCTGGAAGAAAATTAAAAAAACAACAACGGAATGAAAATGTGCAAAAAGACATTGCATTAGGAACTCAAAATCCCATTGAAAATTATATATTGGGGCAGAATAGTAGAGACATAGAACAAAAGGAGCATGGAGGGAGAGAAACTCACTGAACTAACTTCATGCAATGATGAAAGTCCTCTCATGGAATAGCAGGGGTTTAGGGCACCCCTCCAAAACAAAAGCTCTAAAGGATCTAATCATTCAAGAAAAGCCGGAAATTATCCTCCTTCAAGAAACTAAACAAGGAGAAACATATATGAGGAAAATAATAAGCAGAGAAAAGCAATATGATGGCACACTGTTAGCATCAAGAGGTGCCTCTAGGGGATTAGCTACACTTTGGTCAACTAACACATGGCATCAAAAAGGCACTACAGTAAATCAAAATTGGCCCAAAATTGTTTTAGAAAATAGCAGAAACCAGCAGAGAATCATTGTGTACAATGTGTATAGTCCAAATCACTAGAGAGAAAAAGAGTTATGCTAGAATTCCTTAAAGGAAGATATGGACAATGAAGAAAACAATAACATCATAATGGGAGGATACTTTAATCTAATCCTACATGTGAATGAGAAAAGAGGAGAATATTTTGGGGAGGATCCCTTCAGAAGACAGCTTGAAAACTTAATGCAAGAATAGGAACTGGTGGATATAACACCAAAGAACCGCATATATACATGGAATAATAGGAGAATAGGAAAAGGCAATATTATGGAAAGGCTTGATAGGATTTTAATAGCTATCACACTCCTCTCACACTTTTCTTCAGCGTCAGCTAATGTGCTCACCTTCACTACATTGGATCAATATCCTATTACCCTTTCACTTGTTGATCAATGCCCTCTTGGGCCCATTCCATTTAAGTACAACCCACTATGGAACGAAATTTAGGTCACAAATCAGCTGGTGCGAAATGTGTGGCTTCAACACGTCGAAGGATCGCCAGTATTCATATGTGAGACCAAACTAAAAAAGACAAAACAAGCTTTAAAATATTGGGCGAAAGCTCATTATAAGGAACCTGACAAGGTCAAAGTAGAAATTAAAGAGAAACTGAAGGATGTTCATACCATTATAGACTCTCAAGGCCCAAGTCAAGACATCCTTAATCAGGAAAAGGACCTCTACTGGCAGCTTCATCGTATAGACAGGAAAGACGAGGAGAAATGGCGCCTTAAATCTAGAAACTTATGGCTCCAAGCTAGTGATAAGAATACAGCCTTCTTTCACAAGAAATCCATCATGCGCAAAGCTAAAAACAATATTTATTCCATAAAAGATGAAACAGGGAATATACAAATAGATCAAGAAGCAATAAAACGAGCTGCAACCTCGCATTTTAAAGACCTCCTCACTGAGACCAGTATGCTTGAAGATTACTCGGATCTGCTTCAGTACCTCTCGCCTCTGATCACTAAAGAGATTAAAAACTCACTCAATAGAGATATTGTGGAAGAAGAGGTCGAAAATGCTATTTGGACCATGTACTAGGATAAAGTCCCAGGACCAGATGGGTTTCCGATATCTTTCTATAGAGCTTATTGGGACCTCATTAAAAAAGATCTTATAAAAATGATACAGTGGGCACATCGGAAAAAAAAATTGGTGGATACACTAACTCTACCTTCCTAGCCCTTATACCTAAAGAAAATTGGCCCTCTACTTTTTCTAGATTCATACCTATCTCCCTCTGCAATGTCTCATACAATCTCATCACAAAAATCCTGGCCACTCGCCTCAAGTCCCACATAAAAAATCTCATCTTGGAGAACCAAGGAGGATTCATATCTCAAAGACAAATCTCTGACTCTATCCTCCTTGTTCAAGAAGCTATCCAGTCCAGCATATCTCGAAATGAAAAAGGCTTCATCCTTAAGCTAGACCTCGCCAACACATTTGATAGGGTAAGGCACTCTTTTCTCTTTGTTGTTTTGCAAAAAATGGGAATCGATCAAAGGTTTCTTGACTTCATTAAATCCTGCGTCTCCATGCCCTGGATATCTCCACTCATCAATGGAAGACCAACTCCATACTTCCAATCCACAAGATGACTTTGGCAGGGCTGCCCCCTCTCTCCCTACTTGTTCATTCTTATGGAAAAATCCTTCAACAGAGCTCTGGACCATATGATATAGGCGGGTCTCATAACAGGTATAAAATATGGCAATGGAGTTCGAAATATGAATCATTCCCAATTTGCAGATGACACTTTGTTAATGGGAGGAGCATCCAATATTAGTGCACACCGTTTTAAAAATGTATTGGACAAACTTATGCTCTTCTCTAGAGGCCTGATCAACCACATCAAAAGCGGTGTCTATGGCTGGAATGTTTCTAGTCAATCTTTGCACAACGTTGCCAATATCTTTGGGGTACCTTGTAAGCAAAATTGGGATCATTTTAATTACTTAGGTATGCCGGTAAGTATCAAATCCTTGAAGGTTGAGGTCTGGAATGTTACTATTGATAAAATGAAGAGTAAATTTCATCAATGGGGCTCCTCTTGGCTCAATCCTGTAGGTCGGCTCATTCTTTTTAAATCTGGGTTATCCTCCCCTCCCCTATATCAATTCACTCTTCTGCAAGCCCCTGCCAGTGTTCATATTAAAATTGAGGCAATCATCAGACATTTCTTATGGCAAGGAAGAAAGCATGACAAAAAAAAATATAATCTCGTCAAATGGAATCAAGTAATACAAGTTCAAGAGCACAAAGGCATTGGAGTTCGCTCTCCCAAACTCATGAATAAAACTTTTGGAGGGAAGATTGTGTGGAGATTTATCAATGGGAACTAGACTTGGTGGAAAAAAGTGTTGGAAGTAAAATATTTAAATTTCGCCCGGCAGCAACTCCTCCAACAAGAAATCCCCAATAGATCCTGTTCCAAAATCTGGTCTTCATGTAAAAAAGTTATCCCTCTTCTAGCTCAAAATCTTTCAAAAGTTCCCAAAGGAGGAAACACTATTAATATTCGAATGGATCGAATTATGGGACAAAATCCCATCATGGATAGGCCTGATACTCATAACATTCTCCGTAACTACAACAACATGGGCCTCAAATTTCTGAGTCAGTTTTCAAAATGGGATGCACAAACCCAAATGTAGATCGGATGGAACTTCTTGAAAATTCTTCCTCACCTTGAAGATGAGCTCACAAATTTGCAACCACACCTACATGGATTAGCTCCCATTAAAAAAGATAGCATCGATGGATTTCGCTGGGACCCTTCAGACAATGCCTTCACCATCAAGTCATCATATCAGTACCTATGCAAAGAGCGTTATCCAGCGCCAATCTGGCCAGTCTGGAAGACTCTCTGGCAGTCAGAAGAAATTCCTACGATAAAAAATTTCATCTGGACTCTATTGAGAGGCAAAGTTTTAACTTCAGAAAACCTCAAAAAAAGAGGAGTTATAGGACCTTCTATTTGCCCAAACTATCAAAATGCAGAGGAAATGATCCCTCATCTCTTCAGCTGGTGCCCCTTTGCCATACACTACTGGACAGAGCTCACCAATTATTTGCAGCCTAATAGCACTCCTCCAAGGTCTGTAGTTGAGCTTCTTCTTTCTTGGAAAAATAGTTTTCCTTGTAAAAATTAGAAGAACAAACTCTCATGGAGAGTTTGGAACACTCTATCGTATGTGGTCTTGTGGAATATATGGCTCTCCTGGAACAACAAGTTTTTCAGAGGCAAAGAGTCATCCTAAGCTCTGTAATAAAACTTGGAGTTTAACTCTTGAAGCCATTTCTGTTAAAAGAAATTACAAGATCGATCCTAATGATCTGTGTGTGGAGGAAAAGATTGTCCTTCATGATCTATTAACCAGAAGCAATAAGAATTACCCCTCTCCTAAAATTCATTGCAGATCCGATATCATCTGGAAAATTCAATTCAGAGAGAATGAATTCAAGGATTGGATCAAGGCCGGTGGCAGACCCATTTTATTTTTTGACGGTGCTTCGAAATCCAATCCAAGAATTACTGGGGTGGGTGGCAGCATAAGAAATAAAAGCAGGGATCCGCTCTTAACCTTTGAATGGAGTCTAGGCTCTCTATCTAATAACAGAGTAGAGGCCCTTGCTCTCTTTCAAGGATTAGTCCAACCGAAGAAGCTCAAAATAAAAAACGCCATGATTCTAGGTGACTCTACAATCATAATTCATTTTATGGTTCACAAACATCCTGTCGCCAATGTAGCTCTCGATCAAGTCATCAGCAGATGTCGTATCCTCCTTCAAGAAATGAAATAAGCCTCATTATTTCATATCCTCCAAATCCACAACAAAGAAGCAGATCTTTTGGCAAATCGAACCTGCGCTCGATCTCCGGGTCAATTTCTATGCAATGATTCTACGTATCAAACCCCCCTGCCTTAATCATGATCTTCGTTGCAATAAGATATTTCTTGATCTCCCACCCTGGCATTTCTGACTTCGCTTGTGTCAATTGTACTCCTGATCGCTCCATTCCTATGACCCCTTCGCCTTGTACTTCTCACAGCGAGGTGCCTCCTCATCTGTGCGATTCTATTTATTCCACTATCCCCTGCCTACTGCATCATCCTCCTTATTTCTTTTACTGTTTAGCCTCTTCGTCGTGGCATTTGGCACCCTTTCTGATCTTTGTTCCCGAGTATAGCGGTGGATCCTAGAGCCCCTGTTGTTGTTTGCAGGTTGGTGCAGTCTTCTAGCTTCGTCTTTGAACCCTTTGGCCTCGACACTCTCCAATCAACATGGCTCGAAGTGAAAACTGTTTTCACTGTGCGGATTTGCAGGCACAGCTCGAACAAATTCGCGCACACTAGAAGACTATTGACGCAAATCTAATGAATGTTGTTAAAGCCCTTGAGGACAGGCACTAGACTGATGTTAACTTCCTTCTCTCAAGGGTCTCTTCTCTTCAAGCACAGTTCGACAATATTTCGAACAAGTGCACTCATGCTGAAGAATCGGTTCAGATCCTAAAATACATGATAGAAAAATGCGCTGCCCCAAGTACAAGTTCCAAGAACATAAGGAACGCGAAGAATGAAGAAAATCCGGAGAACTCTACTGCGTGCCAAATCAGCCACATAAATATTGACTAATCTTCCTTTCACTTCTCAGCATGACTTTTAAATATGTATTACTTCTTTCACAGTTTGTCCATATTTACAACTTTTCAGTATTTTCGCTCCTCTCAAATACTAGAATCAAAAGGCATGTAATACATAGCTGTAGTTGCTCTCCTCACTGCACAGCGAGCAGATTTTCATGTAATTTTGGAGCTTTTGCTCTCTTCTTTTTTTGGAATACAAACTAGCAACGGATTTTGTCAAAAAAATATATATATATTATTTAGATTATGACATTGTTTCTTTTTAATATGAGAAAAAGATAAATATTAAAAAAAAAAAATGAATGTGGTAAATAGTTAAAAATCTATAATGTTTCAGTTGAAGTTTAAACTTAATTATGTAAAGAATTTTTTTATTATTTTTAATAAATAATTTTTTTTAAAGAGTAAAAAAACCTATCATAATTGAGTTGTTAAACCAATAAAAAAAACAACCATAATTATTTACTATACACTAATATTAACTAAAACTTATTTCAAGTGTACAAAAATTCATCATTTAATTCGTAAGTAAAAGGGATTATGATGCGCAGGCCCTTTCTCTTTCATGTGAAAGGGATAGGCGTAGTGTGCAGCCAAGCTGCTATTATTAATGGGGCCATTTTTCCACATTACATCGTGCCTTCTCGCTTTCGCATTGAATTAAGTTCAGTATCTTTCTCTTTCGTTTTCCATTCTTCATGGAAGTCATGCAGATATTCTTTAGTGTCATTGAGATCACGAGGACGTCATTGAGGTCATCAGGTGATTTGCCGTGTGAAAAGCTGCCGAATCGATTAGAGGAATTGTCAAATTTGGCAGTTTGATTGTCGAATTAATACATCAAAATCAGTTTGATAAGGATTTTCCAATTTATGATTAGGGTTTGAAAAAGAGGCTAAAATGACCTATGAATAATTAATCCAAGAGCAATAGAGAAAGCGCCAACGAGTGCGTCTTCCACCGTCCGAAGAGATTCATACTGGTAAAGTCTTCATGCGTTCAGACTTCGCAGCTTCACCATTTTCCAGAAGGATCTACGAAATATATGGATTGAGAAAAGCCTCCTGTCAATGTTACCAAACCCATCCGATAACTAACTGGTATTTTTAAATAACCAAAGGTAATTTTCAATTAATTTAGAAGGTAGTTTTTCATTTTTCTTACATTAATTTCATTGGAAATTGGATATGGAATATCTTTACAAAAGACCATGTGGGATGCGTTATTTTATAATTTAAAAAATTAAAACAAATCATATTAATAAATATATATATATAAAAGTAAAGCAATTTGATTATTAAAAAATATTATGAAAAAAGTAAAGCAATTTGATTATTAAAAAAATATTATGATAGTTAATATATCAATATATTAAATTTTTGTTATTTTTTGTGTTCATAGTTAAATAATTAAAAGAGTTATTTTTTATTTTTAGAATATTTTGAAGACATTTTTTTAATGAGTTAGAGTGTATTTTTCAGACATTCATTGCCTTTTACTTAAACTTCATCTTCCAAGTAGTGAGCATAGTGAATAATATTCAAGTGTTTTTTTGTTTGTAACAAATTTGTTGGAATCTACATTCTTACCTTTTGAAAACTTTGTTGGAGAAATAGACACCAAAAACAATCCTTATCTTGGTAATAAATTAAGAAAGAGCCTAACCACTCTAAAGATATGAGGCACATCTTTCCTTTCTCATTTATGCTATATTCTGTTTATTTCCATCCTTATCCTTCACCATCTTGAACGAGGAATTCTTTTCAACTAATTGTGATATTGAATTTAATGTTTTGAAAAAAACAAAATATATTTCAATATTTTAAAATTTAATATATATATATATATATATATATATATATATAAGAGATCTATATCTTTAATTAATTTTTCATACATTGTTAACTAGGAAAAAGAAAAATATTGGCTTTGGTTCAAATGAAATCATGACGACGTCATTGAGGTTATCAAGAGATTTTCTGTTTACAAATTATGATACTAAATTGGCTAAAGATGTGGGCTAAGATGCTTTAATTATGAAGGTGGATTTGTTCAAAGCATATGACTCTGTGGACTGGTCTTTCATCCGGACGTTGTTGCTCAAGATTGGCCTTCCCATCCGGATTATACGATGGATTATGTCCTGTGTATCTAATGTTAGATATGCGGTTATTGTAAATGGATATCCATCTCGTTTTTTCAAGGCTGGTCGGGGACTGCGGCAGGGCTGTGCCCTATCTCCTCTCATTTTTATTATGGTGATGGATGGCTTTAGCAGGTTAATGCATCATGCTGAACAGAGAGGCTATATTAAAGGTTTTGCTTTCTCAAATTCTGTTTCAACATCACATTCTTTATTTGTGGATGATTTACTGCTTTTTGGTTATTTGCGACGGAACCATTGGTTCTATATCCACATCATGTTCATGCGATTCAAATCTGCTACTGGTTTGGGCATCAATTGCAGCAAGTCATTTCTACTATATGAATATGGTGACATCCAGGAGATTATTTTCATTGCTGAATTCATGGGCATCAGCAAGCGTCATATGTCTAATGGTTTCAAATACTTGGGCTTCTTTATTAAGCCATGTGGATACAAGAATAGAGACTGGAATTGGATTCTTGACAGGCTTCGGGATCGGATACAGCGATGGACTCATCGATGGTTATCTATGGGGGGTAGGTATATTTTGATCCAGTCGGTGCTATCACAGATGATTGTTTTCTGGGCTCATCTTCTATATATTCCCGCAGGTGTTACTTCCAGGATAAACAGCATCATTTCACATTTCCTTTGGGGTGGCGCCAAAATGGACAGGAAATATCACCTCTGCAGCATGGCTGATATTTGTAGACCCAAGGGGTCGGATGGCTGGGGTGTACTCGATACACGGGTGTTTAACTGTGCCCTATTATCAAAATCATTTTGGAGAGCCATTAATTGCTCTGGCTTATGGAATGATGTTATTAAAGCCAAGTATATCCAGGGGGATGCTTTACTTATGATTAGTTGCAATAGACTAACTTTACCACGTTTCATATCATGCATTTGGCGCAGTTTTATGAAGATCATCCCTCTCATTGCACCTCGCCTTCGATGGAATTTCCGGGATGGTAGCAACATTCCAATTGGCGTGCCCACTCTCTTGCAATTGGCGCCTGATTCTACTCCTTCACAGACTCTTATACATGCTCTTTCCTTTCGTGATATTTTTTTCTGCTCACAGATTATTCACTATTGGTCTCATTCGGCCCCCATTTTCAAATCTGCTGCTCAACTTGGATTTGTTGGTGCTGTTGCTGATGAATGGAATTGCTTTCGGAATTCGCTGCTTTGGGTTGGTTTATGTTATGCTCCGGGGGGTGAAAAATTAGTTTGGGGTGGACCATTGAGAAATAGTTCCTTAATTGTAAAATATGTTTACCAGAATTATATTGTTTCTTCTCAACTGTTGCAAGATCCAAGCGCTTTCCGTCATTTCTGGAAGAGGAAAATACCAATGAAAATCACTATTTTTGGATGGCTTGTTTGGAAAGGCGGAGTGCTTACGTGGGACAACCTCAGAAAGCGGGGTCAACATGGTCCAGGAAGGTGTGTATTTTGCTTTGCTGCAGAAGAATCCATTCCACACCTTTTCTTTTTATGTCCCTGTGTTATCCATCTTTGGAAACTATTCAGCTCCTACATATTGGATCTGACCTGGCTACCTGTGGACTTCATCTCCGCTACACTGGAATGGGACAAATTGCACAGTCAGTATCGGTCGTTACCTTTTTACTTCATTTGGGAGGTTTGGCTGGCAAGGAACAAGATGATTTTTGACCAGATTCCTATCCAGATTCATAGGATTTATCTGGCCATTAAAACTTGGATGGATGAGATTCCCCCAATTCTTCCCGATGTCATTGATGGCTCTCGCCGTTTAAGGCCTCATGATATCTCCATTCCTGCTGTGTTCTTTGATGGTGCAGCTGCTGATGGCAACACTGGTTGTGGGGCGTGGATTAAGATTTCTGAACATGATTGATATCACATCCATTGGAACGGTGGCCCTGGTACTAATAACAAAGCGGAGATTATGGCGCTGTGGGGTGGATTACTTGTTGCATATGACCTTCAGATACAGGTGGTTAGCATCTATGGGGACTCTAAGTTGGTAATCGGATGGATCACCAATGAGACTCATATGGATACTCTGCAATTTCAAGGATGGATCGATAGGACCCAGAATCTATGGAATAGATTAAATTGCCCCCCAATTAATCATATTTACCGTGAGAACAACACAAGGGCTGACAGGCTATCCAAGAAGGGACTTCAGGCGGAGTTTGGCTCTATGATGATTGCCCATTACTCAAATGGACAACAGATTGACGTGTCTCACATTCCTCTACCTTAAAATTTCTATCTCTATTTATGTTGTTTTCCTGTTTCAAATGCTCATATGACAGAACATTTTTTTGGGATCAACAGATTCTATTATGTTCAAAATCAGATCATTCACCCTGCTATCTTAGACACGGGACATTGCACACTTTTTGTACACAGGCGATGCTGGTTTTGCTTTGCTCGATGATGGCTCTATATGGTTTTCTCACAGTTTCATCAAGCGAGCGTGATATCTATCAGGCGAGCGTGTTTCTATCATCAAGCGAGCGGGTTATATTATCTACCGTGCGTGTTTTTTGACAAAACCTGTGTTATCGGATCACTGTTTATATTCCACGGCAAGCGAGCGTGTATAATATGTAACAAGTGAGCGTGGCATATCAAGCGAGCGGGTTATAACATCAATGTGGCAGCCTGTCAGCAAATATATTCTACATGCAGCTGAACAGTCGTTCCTGCTGCTCAAATCTATTATGAACAGGCTTGCTATATACTATAATTTTCATCCCTTACCGCATACTCAAGAGAATCATTCTTTTCTACTTCCAAATCAATTTTGATTTTTCTTGAGTTTGCTTTATTTTTGAAATCATATCTGGCTAATGGAGTCGTAATTGGAGATTTTCTATTATCTTCTGATACTCATTTTGATTATTGTAATTATGTACACGGGTTGGATCTTTACCTGTTTATGTGGATTCCCATTCATTTTATTGCTCTGACCTATTATGAGTAGATTTCACTGGGGCAATAGATGGTGGATTTCTCGCTGTGTGTCTCTTTACAGCTGAGATTATTGGACTATGTACTGTTTATATACATCAATATAACCAACGTTTTTTCCTTTCTGAAAAAAAAAAAAAAAAAAGCTTTTTAAATAAGAATAATTTGATTGCAGCTTTGGAATATTTACGAGATTTTACGTTGTTTTTTTTAATCGTGTTCTTTTCTCCGAGTAGAAAAAAAAAATATCTTTTTCATTATAATATGTTTCAGCATTGTTATTTGTAATTAAAAGAACAACTGTTACATCTTTATATTCATTATCAGAAACCTCTTAGCCATAAGAAAACATCAACGTTTCCTTTCAAGATTATTCTTTCTACGTATCTTGTATATCATGAAATTCAACACTCATACCTCGACCCTGGAGATTAGAAGGGAGGCACTCATATTTTCCTGCAACCCTTATAAGGAAGACGAGGGAGATTATGCTTCTGAAAAAATGAGCTTCACCAACATGTTTCATGTAATGGTAAATGAGGAGCGCATTTCAACAATGGATAACCCAATCACTAAGGATGAACACCAGCATACGATCAAGGAGATGGCTAAGGACAAAATCCCTAGGCCTCACGGTTTGCCTATTGAACTTTTCTCTTTATTCTTCGAGCCGATGGAGGCAGATCTGGTAAGTATGGCAGAAGAGGTCAGAGTTTCTTGGAGCATTCCAGGTGCTATCAATTCTTCTTTCCTTACTCTAATTCCTATGAAAAAATACTCGATAGTTTCCTCTTATTTCAGGCCTATTCCTTATGTAATTATATATATAAATTGATTTCTAAACTCCTATCCAACATAATTAAAAAGATTTTTTCACCACACATTGTCAAACAAGAGAATTCAATTTGCCAACAGAGGCAGCCCTTGGGGTCACATGGTGGAGATTTTCTCCCTGTCTCCTACTAACATCTGGTGTCGGTGTTGTGATTGTGGTGTTTTTCCCCCGTGCCTCGGTTCCCTTTGTGATGCTTCAGTCCATTACTATAGTCCTAAATAAAACATTACTATAGTCCTGAATAAAACAGTGGCATATTCTTGTTTCTGTGAATTTAGTTCCACATTAATACTTCCCCTCTACAGGGAATTGGACTATGTAAAATGGATAATGGCTTGTTTATCCACAAATGGATAATGGCTGGTTTATCCACAACTTCTATAGTTGTTCTCATCAATGGTGAACCTTCATAATTCTTCAAAATATTCAGTGGTCTTAGACAAGGTTTTTCTTTTTCCCCACTCCTCTATATTTTGATTATGGATGCTTTCAGTAGAGGGATAAAGTCCAAATCAGTTGAAGGCTCCATTGAGGGATGTCATCTCTCTAGAGGATGCAATATTTCTCGTCTCATGTTTGTGGATAATGTCCTATGTGTTGGGGTGAGTAATCTCTGATAATCGGTGGTCTTTCATAATATTTTTGATGATTTTGGAAAAGCTTTTGGATTGAGGACTAATAAAGATAAAAGTGATTTGATCACTGACCAAGTGAATGACCCTATTTCTCTTGAAATTGTTGCACTGTTTGGAGTCAAAATTAGAGCTATCTCATCAAGATTCAAATATCTTGGATGTAAATTAAAGCCTTGCAATTACTCTTCATCATATTGGGAATGACTCATCTCCAAGTTCAAAAATAAGCTGTCTAGTTGGGATCATAGATGGATTTTGATGGGTGTTAGGCTAATTATGACTAAGGTTGTTCTAGTGAGCATCCTATTCTATTGGATGCATCTCTTCCATATCCCGCAAACTGTCATTAATAAAATTGACTCTATGGTTTCCAAATTCCTTTGGTGTAGCTATGGTCCTGATAAGAAGATTCACCTCAAAGACCTCAAGACGATCACCATATCTCTTAAGAATGGGGGTTAGGGCATCATTTACTTCAAAAGCTTCAATTTGGTGTTGTTAGATGCAAACATGTGGAGAATTTCGTTTGATAAGGGGTTGTGGCAGGACATCATGTTTGAAAAATATATTCATATATCTTGTCTGTAAGAATGAATTGTGATGTAGGCCCCATTGGTTGGTAGGCCTTCAAAAATTTGGAATAGTCTTATAATTTCTATCTCCTGAATTTGTAGCAACCTTTGCTGGAAGGTAGGCGATGCGAAGAAGAAAAAAAATGGCTTGGACTCTATTAAAGGCCTTAATGGCTATCACCTCTTTCCTTTCCTAATCATTTCCTCTCTTAACTCTCGGGGGTTGGTCTCCCTTTACAACTTGTGGGAATAGCCTCAGTCCATTGGCACTGCTAATTCACGGCCTCATGCATGGCAGATTCATTTTCCGAAGGAGATGTCTTCGGATTAGGAACGTTACCACTCCCTCCTTTGCATGGATGGCAGTAGGATTTCTCAGGGGCATCATGATATGGTGTGGGGTGGACACATTGGTAATGAAAGAATTATGGTCAAGGAATTTTATGCTCACATTACGTTGACCTATCAGGGGCTAACCTTCTCTTAATGTACCTCCCATTTTTGGTAGTGGAATGTGCCCTTAAAAATCAAGTGCTTCTCTTTGCTAGTCATTCACAATCGCATTCTAACTTGGGATAAATTTATTAGGAGGGTATTTATGGGTTCTATCATATGCTCTCTTTGTAGGCATAATCTAGAGAACAACATTCACCTTTTCCTCAGTTTCCCCGTGGCTGTTGATATTTGGGTGGAGGTCTCCTCTCTTCTAGGCATTCCCTATATCAGTGATGAATACTCTATTCATGCTTGCATTAATCTATGGAAATGAAAAGTGAAAGATTATAGATAGTTCCCTCTCTATGTCCTATAGGGGATTTGTAGGGCCAGGAATGCTCTAATTTTTTGAGGATAGGGCCCTTGTGATCAAGTTTGTTTCCATGAATATTGTGGTCATCTTTCAAGAAATTGGTCCCTCGGTGCTGAAATCCTCTCCTCAATCCATTTTTTTTGTGAATTTCGATGGGATATTCCCCATTTTATCCTTCGATGGGGCTTCCTCATATGGTGATTGTGGTTATGGTGTCACCCTCCACATTGACCCTGACACAATCTTTCAGTTTTTATTGTATGGAGGCATGGGTGATAATTGCAGGGCTAAGTTGTTAGCGATGTGGGGCACTCTCCAGTGTTCTTCTTGGCTTGGGTTAGACAAGCTTTTGATAATTGGTGATTCTCTAACCATGATTAAGTGGGCACACGTTCAATGATCCCTTGATGTTCATGTCCTTTGTAATTGGATGTTTCAGGTCAAGAACCTCATCCCCTCTTTCCCGGAGGTTTCTTTTCAACATGTTTTTCAGTAGAAAAATTTGGGAGTTGATGCTCTCTCTAAGCTTGGCCTCTCCGTCTACCTTGGCTTTTTGTTCTTTGAAAATTTCTCTTTTGGGAAGAGTAATGGGGTTAGTATTTTTATTTTTAGTTCCTCTTTTCTGATGTTGGTTATTGGTCTCTCTGAAAATTGGTTTATGACAAATTTTGTTCTCTCTGGGTATGCGCTGCCCCCCTTTTTTTCCTTCCTTTCGTGCTAGGGAATCATCTCTAGTTTTCATTCTCATATGTATTTGGATTGTAGACATATTTTGGTTTTTTTGATCAAGTTTAGACAAATATTTTCCTTTGTAATTGGATTGCAGAAATATTTTATTTTCTCTGATCAAGTTCTCACAGAGATTGTTACAGGACATTGCAAAAATTTCTCTATATGAATGAAGGTTCAGTTTTTTTTGTCTAAAAGAAAATCTTGCAGATATGTTCCTTTTTTTTCAAAAATATTGGAATTCTGGTTCCTTTATATACCCCACAAAATATATAAAAACAATGCATAATCGGAAAGACAATCCTCATTCGAGCTATTTATCCAAATCACATCAATGTTCAACTATTAAATGACTCCATCCCATATGGCAGACTCGAGTGAGCTGTTGAGAAATAGATGTCCACGAATGCATTCTTGCACATAATACATCTTCATGTCTCAACAAAGTCCATGTGCAATAGGTTCTACAAAGTAAGAATTTTGTTGTGCAACACTAGCCAACAAAAGCACTTAAGCTTTGTAAAATATCTACTCAAATTTATTTAACATTTAAGATTGTTTTTTTAGTTCAATTTTCATAATTTTAAAATTCACAACTAAGTTATATTCAAATTTCACTGAAAATCAACCTCAATTATATACAAAATTCTTGAAACAACTTCAACTTATCAATTTCTCGAATTCACATTTAAACGTAAAGTTTTTTGACCAATCGAAAACATTTCCCCCACAAATCTACATGTGAAATATTATTATTATGTGTGTCTTTTTTATGATGCTTTTGATGGACCTTGCTACATGAAAAATGAGAAATACATCAAAAAACGTTATTGAAGTCACGTTTTTGATGTATTTCTCATTTTTCATGTAGTAGGGCCTATAGAAAGTATGAAACATGGATACTCCCTGGATGATGATTCAAATTATGTATCCAACAAGTGTTTCCACTCGAAATTTGAGTAAACCCATAGGGAGATAAGTTTAAAATATAAGTTGAAAAAAAAATATATATTTTTTCCCTTTAAAATTTGATGATGTATTCTAATATTATTTTATTATTTCCACTATCATTTTATAATTTCCTTAGGAGGCCCATTTTAGACCTCAAAACTCCCCTAATGGAGATACCCAATTTCATACTAATCTCATTTGTATTTATTTGCTCACATATTAATACTAGGAGGAGTTTTAGGTAATTATGAGATGAATGTGTATGAGATACCCAACTGGATACATGTTCTTATTTTTGTATATTTTCTTATAAACTAAGATTGGATATTGAAGAACGATATCAACAACACATTAGGTTGTGTTTCTCAATAATGCTTGCTCAATTTTAAAGAAATTATTTATCGAATGTTAGAAATTCAGTTAGACAATTTAAGGAAAAACACACACAAAGCGACAAGTTGCTCTAAATCGTGCACCCAATGATGATCTAGTGAGTTTCTGCAATTGGTGAATCAATTGGTTCACCCATTGTGGAAACTCTCTCGTCACCATTGCAATGTCTCGCTAGTCAACGTTGCAGCAACCCGCTGGTCACTGTTGTGGAAAATCACTTAGTCACCGTAGCAGTGACAACATGAACATGAAATTTAGGGAATGTAACAACATTTTTAAATTTGTATAACAATAAAATGAAACTTTATAAAATCAATGAGAAATGTAACAATAAGCTACCTTTTCTCGTTGGCCCAAAATCTACTTGTTCTGCTAATTGGCATGGGGTAGTCTAAAGAGCCCACTTCATTTTTTGCACCCTACTGTCATCGGTGACCATCCTCCGTTGCGGAAAATCGTTGTCACTGTTGAGATGATTATAAAAAACTACAATTTGGGAATGTAATGATCCATAAACTTCTATGGATATTCCACTAGACAATTAATCACAATAGATATCATAAAATTATATTTCAAATATTAAATTATACACTATTACAGTTTATTAGATTTCTAAATCTCTAGATTTATTGCTAATAGTGCATGCATGTGAATTAAAATTATGTGGAAAATAGATAACAAATAAATAAAAGCACACGCACACATATTTGATACAATATATGCTTTTGGAAAATATTTCAAGAGAAAAACCTAGATGGAAGGTGAGGTCACTCTGCTCTTTTTCTTTGAATGGAAATATGGTTGTGAGTATAAACAAGTATGGCCTATGGCTCATGGGCTACTACAGTGCATAAATCCTCTCCATTTTCTCTACCTCCTATCCCTCTTACTATTTTTTTTCATCTATGGAGCAAATGAATTTGAAATAATGGAATCCATTTCCCTTCTAATGGCTTTATTATAACACAACCAGATAACTTTCTAGTGGTTAGGTTTGTCTACCTCAAATCTTAACCAGATTTACAATAAATCATCTTATCGATTATTTTACATCATAATCATGTCGCTAGCTCCTTTCCCATGAATAATAGGGGTTGACATGGCATCCTCTCGAACTATGGCGGTGAAAACATGACGGTAAACTTCTGAGAGGCATAATTTTCACATATAAACCCTAATTAGTGTGATTGTTGTGTCGTTGGAAAGGCCTATGTGTGTAGAATAGTATGAAAAGTTGTGTCACTAAAGAGGCAAGGTTTTAACAACAAAAATTATTTTTTTATGCCTAAAAATTATCGTAGGATGTTTCAGACCCTATTTTTCCAAACTGGGTCACACTAGTAAAGATAGTCTCGTGAGATGATTCCTCCACTTTTTCCACTTTGAAAGAATCGAAATGGATGAAAAATAATATAATGATCCAATGCATATAATGTAACATATTTTTTTTTAAATTGTAACAAGAGCATGAAATTTTCAAACAGTAATGAGCAAGGTAACAACAATTTACCTTTGCACACTACCCCAAAAAATGGTTGCTCTACTAATCCACTTGCTTTATTTTCATAGGTTGGTCCAAAATTATTCATTATCTTCTTTCTCTGTAAATGCAAATGGTTTTCTAACAAGGGGGGAGGAAGGATCAATTTCATTGGCATAGGAGAAATTACATAGGCGAAGGGTCAATTTGAATATTAAGGGGAGAAAATTCAAATTTTCCCATGAAAGTGGCATGAATGACATCATCCAATCGTATAGGAAAAATGGTCAAAGAAGTTGATGAATTTAATCAATCGATTAATTTTTCATAGGGGAAATGAAATTTGTAGAGGGGCAAGGTTTCTTCCACTGTCATTTGATTACCAGATGGAGAAATCGTAAGCTGCAAGTTTCTAATTTGAAACTGAATTTGTGCCTATTCAAAATTCAAAAAAAATCCATATAGCCTTACATGCCTATTTGTATGCTCGGTTGGTGTGAGTTGAAGGAGATGAGGATGGAGGAAAGAGTTTTTTTCATAAACGTAGATAGACGAAAACACAGTGAAAAATATAGAGGCTAAACAGCAACAAAGATGGAGGCTAGATGACAATGTTCACAGAGCTAGATGACATTGGAGCAAGACATCGATTGTAGCTGAAGGGGGGTTGCCGGTTACGGGAAAGCGTAAAAAATGAATGGTAAATTGTCGACTCGTAAGACTACGCACATATTTAATGGGATACAATTTACACATGAAATATTATTTAATCACTTCAAAACATTCCAAGTTACCAATGCATTGTACATATGTCCTTGCACCATTCAAATTATTCAATGGTTTACATCTAAATTTTGTTTAATCAATCGAATCCACCATTCGAGAGTACTAGGGGATAGATGCTTCATTCTTTGGATAGTCTAAGACTAGAATATGAGTCTAAGCCCTTTGATCTATAGCCAATAGATATTCATTTAATTATTAATAATGGGATATCATATCATTTTTTAATTAAAATACCTACTAAAACTATGAACATTATTTTCAATATAATAAGAATATAGAACTTCCTTTACAACAAATGGAAAAGTTCACAACAAAACTGAATACAAGCAAAGCACACATACCCAGGTATGTCATGTTCCACAAGGCCTTTTGGCACATATATATCTACATAAACAAAAACAAGAAGATAAAATCAACCACTTTAGAATATAATACCTACTTTAATAATTAATTCAATGAAACATATACAAGCCATTTTAGAAAAAATGGTTTCTTAAAGCAACATCCACGAGGAAAACAATCATATCAACTAAGGAAATAAATTTTGTAATAAAAAAAAGTGCCGCAAGGCCACACCACGTGAAAACAAAATATTAATGAGGAAAGTAAAAAGCATAAAATAGAAAGGCCAATTGGTCTCCACAAACATAGAAGAATTTTAAGCCATAGTCAAGGTCATAACAAAACCTAATAATGGGTATTGAGAACTAAGTGAAATTTCCACGTGTATGCTTGGTGTAGGTATTATATATTTATGAATCATGCATTCCACATTATTTATAAAACTCTTCACTTAAAAAATTTCCATAAAATGGAATTGACATCAACCACCATATGTGCAACATTTTTTAGTGTTTTCATTGTTTATTTGATGAACAATATATCCTACATTCTATCATTCAAAATAACCTTATGTGGCATAAAAAATAATTATTTTATGAAAAAATTTGTACATATTTGCACTGACATGCTTTGAAAATAAAATCATGAAGTAATCTTACCATGTTGAGTGGCCTTGTTTCATTATTTTCGTAGTAGCATGATACCCTCTCGAGCTGCAATGGAAACTATTTTTGTTTGGAGGGTTGACACATGCTCAACCATTTTTCCAAAGTCAATATTTTTAGTAATGCGTTTTTTTCTTAGTACAAATGGATATTATATATCCCATGCTTAGACCAAGTCTTGGTTTTTTTCTTTGTGCAACCTTCATCTCTTGATCTGGATATTATACATCTCGTTCTTTCTCAACACTATTTTTGGAAATACTAACACAATTAATAATAGGCCAACCATAAAACGACATATGTTTCCATTTTAGATGTTTAAAATGTAGGTATCCTATATTTGGGCATCATGCCTTTCCTTAACGTACTATTAAGTGGGACTTAAATCAAAATGCACCACATTAAAGCAAGGGAAAATAGTTTTGAGTTTAGACTGAAAAAGTATACTATGGAGAAATCATCTGTGACTATTAATAAAATCAATGTAAAGATCCAAATTTAGGCTATGCAATTATACAAAAAAACTACAAAATTGTGATTTTGAAGGAATAAATGACATTAAAAACTCATTGGCCAACTAACTATAGGTAGATTAGAAAATATGCCTCATTAATTTCACAATTACTATTTTAAAAAACTTTCCCACATGTATAATTGATCAAGTTTAAATCTCATTACATAAATTATTCTAAGAAGCCATCCTTGGATTTTTCTTTTCTCAAAAAATATTTCAGGTCATGAGACATTCTGAAGAAATTATAAGGAAATATTCCACAAAAAGCATAAAATTTGTGCTCTTGAACATTTCAAAAGCTTATTTCTTGAAATAAGAAACTCTACTCAATGTTATACAAGTATTTGAACATGATTACACGGTAACTTTAGAAAGAATTGAAAATTCTATTTTCAAAGCAAGAACATCATATCTAGATCAAGATAATGCGAAAAAGGATTGTAAATATGATGGGAATTAAAAGACAAATATGACAACCAATTAAAGAAAACCATCCTAATAAAAGGATTGTTTTTTTCACATAGCAAGTAGTTTCTCAAATTTTATGTAGAAAATCTCACAAAAGAAATTACTTTATGGACTCATATATAATAGAAGAAACTTTGCAGACCCCCAGAAATGTGGTCAAAGTAACATCTTTATAATATGATATAAGGTCAGTTGTGGTATGCATATATGGTTGCATAGTTTCCAAAATATTTTTCTTTGGATTCAATACTTCATCTGGCTCACCATCAACTCCTTGAAATTGCAACCTTTCCCCAACCACAGATCCTCTCATGGAGACACCAATTCCACCTGAAAATAGGTATATAATTGTGTCAGTATGGAAGGAATGAGAAATAAAATATTGGACTACCACAAACTATGTTATAGCATATCCAAGGTCCTTAAGCAGAAAGTAGAAAATCTGGAAAAAAAATCCCCATCGAGATGGGATCCTATACATGAGACAAAAATCAAAAGTCATGACCTAGCCATGAACAAGTCTCATATGTCAGTATAAATATTATCAACACCTCAAGTAAAATATATCTATAAGCTTTAATCAAAAAATAAAATGGAGCATCTCAAATAAGGAAAATCATGTTATCTTAGAATGGCATGACCATCATATGAAGAAACTAACACCATAGCTTGTGATTTTATACCTCTCATTGATGCCAACTTCAAAATACATGCAAATAACACCTTAGGATTATGTATTTAATACAAACTAGTTAGTCGCACACTATGTGATATAAAACAATAGTGGATAACTATCATCATTAGTAGTACAAGAGCAAAATGAAAAATTGAATTTGTAAATTCAGTTAACGGTCCATTCTATTTTGACTTGAAATATCCATTATGTAGGCATTAAAATTTAGAACATATAATCAAAGATCAGTGTGAAAGAAATCTAATCACCATTCATTTCTTAGTTAGTGGCACATGGAGTAGAAATTCAAAAAGTGTTTGTACCATCATTTTGGCAAGTTTGATTGCATTCCTTCAAGATTTTTTACCTAAGAAATTCAACTAATTTGTATCTATTGTGATGCTACAAACTTGAAGTTCAATATTTTTCACGTTAATTTGTATCCTTTTTTAACCCTAGAAACTCTTTTAATTATGTTTCACTTTGATTTGTTTCTTGGGATGTATCTTAAATCAATATTTATTCTACCATTCATTGGTCTAGCCAAAGGGATTTACATGTTTATACCAACTAATAAGGGTTGTGACTCGCTCCAACTGTTGAATGGCTATTGCATCCATCTCTCATTTTCAAAGTATTCCTTCAAAAATATTGTCCTTGGACACCCTTGTCTAACTCATGATTGTGATTCAAATGGCTAGACAAAAAAAAAATCTAGCTGATCATAAGTTAAGGGACTATAAAATCTCATGATCTACATATATAATCAAGAGAAGCCAATCATTCAAAGGATGATATTTGTAGAATTTCCCAAGGATACATATGTTTCAACATCAAATTAGACATATATTGGTCATATATGTGGTGAAAATTCAAAAACATGGGCAATGTATCTTTCAATGTTTGTAATAAGAGTCGACCTTAATTTCATATCTCACATGTTGTAGAAAAAAATATTGATCACTACATAGATAAACTTCTTGACACCAAATTAATTTCCATATATTGCTAAACATTATACATGACAAACATGGGATATTGATCATTCATGCACCCCACATAGTTCTCACATTGTAATCCATTTCTCATAATGTTACCAATAGATGTCAGATCATAGCTCTTCTTGTCATCAAAATCATTTTAGTGAAATTTAAAACATAAAAAAAATGTGGATACTAAAAGAATGAATTCAAAACTATTGTTATCTAGGCCTAGCTTGAAAGTTTCCATAAGAAGGAAATTATCTAAAATCTAAAAATGATTCATTTTGAATAGAACTGATAAATCACACATAACAACTAATATGTAACAACATGCGTAGGGTAAATGCAATTGGGGATGTACAAAAAACCCTCTTAGACTTACTTTAACTTGGGTTAAAATACAAACTGCAACCGACTACCTTTTAATCATTCTTTCTTGGCTCCCTTCATCCTTATTGCATTTTCATTCATGTTTAATATTTCAAGCTTCTCAATAATGGAAAAAGCAACATCGTTGATTTGGAATGAACTTGAAAGGAACAAATAAGAGCTAAAAGTCGTCCTAGAAGCTATTGGGCTGATTTTCAAGCCATTTTCCTCAAAAATACATCATGCCTTATTAAGAAATCAAGGCATCCTTCTTTACATAGATATAAAAATAGATGGAAAAAGAAGCTTCATATGTTGTATTGCCCCTTTTTTCCATGTATGATAAACTACAACTGGTACTAAATTTGAAGAAAACATTGTTGTTGCATTTGAAATGAAATTTCCTTATAATCATGTAACACTATATATCATTTATGTAACTCAAAGAATGAATGATAATGCATTGAATTTATATTTCATTTTCAATATGATGCCATCTCAAACAAAAATGATCTCAATCACAATCATCCAATATGAATGGATGGGGTTGTTGGGTACAGTAAAATTGATCACATAGTATAACCTACTATCTTGTCAATCTCCACCCAATCACAAGTCAACCATTTTTTCAACATCCACATAGTTGAAAAGGTTTCTAATATTTATTTGAAACTTCTTGAAATTATATAAATAAATGTGATGCTCCATACCTCAGAAGAATTACTCAACATTGAAAAAAAATCCACAAGGGCATCAACTCAGAAACCAGAGAAATCGGGAAAAAATAGAAAAACTCAACAACCATAAACTTAGACTTGAAAAATATAAAATTTTTGTAACCTGAAAAACTCCAAAAAAATATTAAAATTGGGAGAAATCATAGATTTTCCCAACGCTGCTACAAATATGACAACCAAAAAATTCTAAATCAATTTAGTTAACACCATTATTGAAAAAATATGACTTGGCCAAAAAGGGAAATAAATCAAAAAAAAAATGGAAAGCGTTAAAAATTCAAGATATTTTGATTTTTTATTTAATTTGTATATAAAAATATGATTGTTCCTATCACGATCTCTCAAAGATACAAATGCGTACATATTTCCATACAAATTTGTATGGAAGGAGACAAGATGGCCAATTTTTTTCGATTTTTTATATATTTTTATACAATACTTAGTGCTATATCAATTAAAATTAATCTAGAATATAGATGAGAGAGTGAAAACAATTTCTCCATAGTTACACATTACAGAGAGAAAACTAATCATTCCTTAATTTCTACACATAATTTTGATACATAAATTCACATATACAAAAGTGAGTCTACAAGTCACATATTTTTTCTACAATGCTTAACATTATATCTATAGTGAATACAATCCATATATATATAAGAGGGTGAAATATTGTTTCATATATTTTGATATTACAGAGGCAAAAGGGAATATTGTTTTAAAGTTGCATGGAAATTTTCCACAAGAATTCACATATATATAAATGTAAGTCTATAGAAAAGGATAAAATCCGAGAGTATAGGAATCACATTCGTAATGTCTGCAACTCTACAAGAGGGATGTATTTAACAAGGCCACTGACAATAGTCCTTTTATTTTTTTCTCCAACATCAATCTCTTCTACATACATTGAATATACATGAGGATGTTTTCAAACATTTGTGATAAGACCCACTCAACTATCAATCCTTGCTATTCAACAAAAAATGTAATTTATGAGTTTCATGAGAGATGTTTTCATTGTCAAACATATTAGAAACAACTACTACACCCTTAAAATTAAGTAAATGCATTTCCATGATCTCATATACATTTTCAGTATTAATTCCTCTAATAGACATGATGGGCAATGGACTTCCCTCGCATACACTTTACATGCCACTAAATCTAATAGTTTGGTGAGTTTTCTTTGTATTAGTCGCATAAACACCATTGAACTGTTAATTTTTAAAAAAATTCTATGTTTTTGATTCAGATCTTAGGGGGAGGCCACCAAGGCCTACAAAAATTGAAATGGATATGGAAATATCTGCAAAATTAGAATGCGAGAAAAAAGAGAGAATATACAGTAAATAAAGGCATATAGAAATTTTTTACTAAAACAAATATTAATGGTATAAGCTACATTGTGGTGGACAATATATCCTTTTATAAGATGCAACTTGTTACTTATAGCATTTTTTAGTTACAATACAGCAGGTAAATTCCATGGGTGGGTAAATACCATGGGTGAATGAATATCATGGGAAGATGTCACTTAAAACACCATGGGTGGATAAATAACATGGGTGATGAATACCATGGGTGGATGCCATTTACAATACCATGGGTAAATATCGTGTGTGGATGAATATTATGGGTCGATACATACCATGGGTGAATGAATACCATGGATATATATCACTTACAATTCCATGGGTAGATAAATACCATGACTAGATGAATACCATGGGTGTATGCCATTTTCCATTTGGATCATTCCTCCCTCCTTAGAAAGCAGTGGTCCCCATTGCATGAAGTTCCCTCCTAAGAGGCCTTTGTTGAATATGAAGAGCCACTGAACAGAAGGGCTTTGTGCAGTTAACCCATAACCGTGATGAACAAAGATCCTAGGATAGAGATATCGTGTAATTCTTCTAACTAACTGTGATACTAACAATGTGCGGCCTCGAAAATGGAATTCGATGAAGTGTGGGTCTGTGGATGACCCATGACCATGAAAAATGAAGATTCGAGGATAGAGATACAATGTAATGCTTGTGACCAATTGTGATGCTATAGTGTGCGACCTATAAAATGGAATTTGATGAGAATGATTTTGTGTGGTTGACCCATAACCGTGATGTTAATTGTTGATGAAGTAGCAAGTGCCTACATGGCCTGGGGTGGGAGCACACGTCTCCAAAGAACCCAGGACAAACACTGCTATTCCAAAACTGATGAATGTGAAATAGGTGCCTACTAAAGCAGGGTGGAAGGACATGTCTCCAAAGGGAACCCACTCTGATTGTTCCTCCAGATGTAAAACGGGCAAAACTTGGTCAATATAACTTAGAATATTTATTATAACATATTTTTTGAAATAGAATGATCATTCTGCATCTTCTCAAATGTCTAAAATCACTATCTGGAGACTTTGGAAACTCATATTCTTGCTGCAACTATCCCTTCGTCACAAAATTTCTAAAAAAAGAACTGATTTTATATCAGCGATAACTCCCTTGTTCGAGCTTTGATTCGACTGATTGGTTTTTTGAAATCGAGTGATTTTTCAAGGGGAGATCAGATATATAATAATTTATCTAAAATTGTGCACTAAAAACTGCCAAAAATGACAGGAGAGCCACCATCCACGAATTATCGTCATAAAAATTTCTACAACATTGTTTATTTTAAATCAATGATATCTCCCTCATCTGGACGCTGATTCGATAGATGTTTTTTTGAAATTGGTTATTTTTTCGCAAAAAATCCATATGTGCTATTTTTTTTTTGAAATTTTTGCACCAATATTTTCATATAATCTTTACAAACTCGCCTCCCAAAAAAAATCCTGCAAAAAAAAAAAACAAAAATTCTTCCTGCTTTGCCCAAGAAAGTGCTCCATGGAGGTCATGGAACTTACATGGATTTTTCTAAACAATGATGAAAAACATTGAAACTGAAATATGCTTCAAACCCTCATTCCCATGGATTTGTAACTTGAATCTAATACCGTTGATCCAGATCTTAGTGGGAGGCCCCCAAGTTCTAAAAAATTTAAATGGATCTGGCAAGATTTGCAAAATTAGAATGCCATGAAAAGGAGAGAACATACAATAAATAAAACCACAAATAATTTTTTTATTAAAACAGAAAATAATTGTAGAATCTACATTGTGGTGGAAAAATCTGCGCTTTTATAAGATGTGACTAGTTACTTATGGTATTTTTTTTTTTCTAAGTAAAAGTATTCTATTAACAGTAAATGTATGGTACAGCGGGCCGAAGCCTTAACAGTGCCCAGTGTGGAGGCATTTTAGACAGATAAAACATAGTTTGAGACTGCCCTGCAGGAGGGAAACTAGCCTCTAGCAACCACCATTTAAAAAATCCCATGCAGGGGATTGAAATACTGTGAATTCTGAAGACTGTCACTGAAAAAAACTGGACCATGACAGGAGATAACAGAAAAACAAAAAACAAGCCCTCTGGAGAGGGCAGTGACATAACAAGAAAACTATAAAAGAGAGCAGGATTACTCATCAGGATCCTCCTGCTCGATCCTGCACCCATAATCTTCCGGTTCACCACGATCGTTGGAGATGTCTGCATCTGAGTGGACCACCGCGTTGGAGGGTGGAGTGTCCACCAAATCCGCCTAACGGTGTCCAGAGTCTCCCTGCAAAACATCCTTGCTCCCGCTGGGCTGGCCCTTCGAACCCTAAAGCACCTCGTCCGGATTAGTGCAACCAACAGGACCCTGCCCATTCGTAGGATTCTGAGTCTTCTCATCCTGGGGATCCTCAAGAAAAACTACTGAAATGGCGACAGAGACTCTCGGACGGTTGAGGGAGAAATCAAATGAGAAGAGAGCGGTGTGGGATTGCGCTGGCAGCACAGAGGACGAGGGAGAGTCCAATCTGCGTCCCGAACGGAGAAAACGACCATGGAGAAGACGGGGGAGGCTATCCGAGGGGGAGGAAATCTTTGAAGGCGAGCTAGAGGGGGAAGGTGAACGCCTCCCAGTGCTTCTGGTGGACCCGCGCCTGCAGCGCATCCTTTGCCTTAGTCTAGGCATGCTTGCAGCGGAATTAGGACTAGAACTCTAGAGAGCCAAAGGATTGATAGGAGGCTGCGTCGGAAGAGTATTCAGAAAGACTGTGGCTGACATGCAAGAACCAGAGAGAGCGATATGAAGGCTATCATCGAGCTCCAAACAACAAGTGCTGCGGCTTCTCTTGCCAGCGGTGGTGCGCTCGTTCGCCTTACCCGCATCAGGATGGCACCACTAGTTCACCGGCGCTGGGGAAGACGGGGCCATGGCATTTAACAATTCTCCTCTGCAACGGGAAATCTTCGACAATGAATAACCATTCGATTGAGCCTGATATGAATCAATAACACAACAGTCGAGAATGCCTCGAGGATCTGCTTCCGGATTATGATGTGCGCCCATGTTAATTGTCATAAATTCCAGCATTAACACTTAGCAGGTGGGATTGACGTTCTCATGCGGGAAGGCAGGTGGCCTCCCGTCCGGTGAAACCTCCGTCCCATCATCGCCATTAACCACTCCAGCACCCACATCCGGGATACTTATGGTATTTTTTAGTTACAATACCATAGGTAAATTCCTTGGGTGGGTGAATACCATAGGTGAATAAATATCATGGGGAAATGTCACTTGAAATACCATGGGTGGATAAATACAATGGGTGATGAATACCATGGGTGGATGCCATTTATAATACCATGGGTAAATTCCATGTGTGGATGAATACCATGGGTGGATACATACCATGGGTGAATCAATACCATGGATAGATGTCACTTACAATACCATGGGTGGATAAATACGAGGAGTGGATGAATACCATGGGTGTAGGCCATTTTCCATCTGGATCAATTGTATTAATTACTTTATCCCAAATTACTTCTTCATAAAGAATATATCCAATTATTCGCAGTGTAATCAATCATAAAAAATAACTGAAGATATAAAAATATATGTAGCGATAAATAAGACAAAAAAACAACCATAAGATACAGCAAATTGGTCCAAGACTAGGGAAAAACCCCACAAGGGGGAAACCCCTTCAAATTTTATTCTTCAATAGATCATCATAAAAAATTTTAAGGAGAGAGTAAAATGAGCCCAATACATATGCAATGGAAATATACAAAACAAATCCACAGATATGCAGATTTACAACAGTAAGAAACATGAATCCAATAATTCACCAAATCCAACTAAAATCAACTATCAAATCCTATATTCGAATCTAGGACTCTACCATAAAGCATATTGCAAGCATATGAGATTGTGTGAACGAAATTAGGAAACACTACATGAGCGACTCAGGTCGATCTAGCTTAGAATTTCTCAAAAAATCCTTACCGTCATCCTTGAGACTTTGTGTCGGCGGCTATGGCACCATGGCCATAAGTAGAACACTCAGTGCCTGCGGTTATGGCTGTGATTAGCCAGATCGGCCTCTGAAGCCCTAGCCGCTACCTTAACTCATTGTGCCTGCAACTATGACACCCTGGCCATAGGAAGGAAACGTTTTGCCCACAGTTATAGCCTAAAGATATTATTGTCAAGCCTGCGACTCTGATCCAAAAAACCCTAGATGACAACAAACCTCTCGCTTGTGATTCTAGGCCCTACACGAACACCTTTCATCGAACCTGTGCAAGCCAAAAAAAAATAGATGAACCAAGAAAAAGAATGAAAATAGAACGTTTCTTGAGAAATATGTGAGAATGAGCTTGAGGTCACTTATATTTATAGTCTTTCATGTGGGTCCACTTGTGTTTGGGTTTGAATTGACTAATTCCATATGTACTTAGGCCAACCCATTCCATTACACTTTAATAAATAAAATAATTCAAAATTTAACTTCTTCTTAACCAAATAGGGTGATCTATAGGTAGATTTTGGTCCTCTTGAAAAGAGGAATCTAATGAAATTATAATCTCAACCATATGAGGTGTCTAAGGTGGAATTGACCATAGTTGAAATAATTACCACTCCTCTCAACTAAGAATAATTCCACTTGTTAACATTTGCATGTAGATCTTCACATCATGGTCTCGTTATGCTAAGACTATCACTGCTCAATTCTATCTGTTGAAACTTTCTTAGATCTAGAATAAGAATAACCAAGGAGCAATATCTTCCACCCGTACTAAGCAATAGGATAACACGTCATACAAGGGAGCACATCTTAGTCCCTGTAATCTCAAGAGGGGAGAAAATCTCAACCCAATCCTATTTCCTACTGATCTTCCCATCAATGACTCTCAATATTCATGTGTTAGAACACCTGCATCATAATAAACTTGGGTTGTACACCCCAATTACACTCTCAACTCATTGGAAAAACGAGGAGTGGTATTCCAAACAAGAGTTGCTAGAGGGTATGATGCGAACTGGGGTATACTATGCAAATACCAATCAAGGGAGTAGCATTATATGACCCTATGAAGATAGGGGAGAAACATATTTAACCCTATGGGTAATAGATAGGGGAATACCCTATTTTTCAGAGATACCTCAACCTTAGGAGCCCTCTATCTCAATTCCTCACCCCAACAGCTCAAGTAGGGTAGGAAGAGTTTTCTTAGTGTCCTCAATCAGTGTTGCCCCTTATTCGTAGGGGCTACATCCATCAGTACAAGTTTCTCTATGAAGACCAATAAATTTCCTTTGGGCAATGCCTTGGTGAGAATATCTTCTATCTTTCAATCTATTTATATGTGATGGAGTATAACAGCTCCTCTCTACACCATGTCTCTAATAAAGTGATATTTAATTTTGATGTTCTTGGACTCATCATGAAACACAATATTATCTTCTAAATGTATCTCGCTCTTGTTGTCATGGTATATCACTATAATGTCTAAGAATTTTTCAACCAGATCTCCAAAGAGCTTCCTTAACCAAAATGGTTCACAACTAGACATGTTAACGGTAATGTATTTAGCTTCAATGGTGCTCAATGCTACAAAATTTTGTTTCCTTCTCATCTAGGATATCATGGAAAATAAAAGACTAAAGCAATATCAAGATGTACTTTTTCTGTGAGTAAAATTTCCTGCCTTGTCAACATCATTGTATCCATGAATTTGACATTATTCGAAATAATATCTTAGACCAAGTGTGTTCGACCCATGTAAATATCTCAATACATGTTTGGAAATGACCTAATGTGCATGAAGGGGCTCAGTCATGAATTGAATGAATGTGTTTACTACATAGCATATGTATGGACAGGCATTCACCAGGAATATCAGAGCCCCAATTAGTTTTTGGTACTCGGATGGATTTTCTAGATCAGTTCCAATTGCTTTTCCCCATCGCTTCTTCAAGTTCATCTCCATTGGATTAGCCATGGATTTTCACTCAGCCATACCAAACCTTTCCATCAGTTTCACAACATACTTTCCCTATGAGAGAAAGATCTCGCTAAGCCTTTTCCACAACTCAAGGCCTAAAAATTAGTTCATGAGTCCAAGGTATTTCATCTTGAATTAAAATTATAGCTTCCTCTTACATTTGTTCATCAAAGGTTAAATTCCTATAAAGAATAAATCATCAACATATAGAACCCAAATCAATGTCATACCTTGGATAACCTTACAATAGATTTTGGGATCAACATTGCTTCTTTTCAATCCCAGCTTCATTAAATAATTTTCAATGTGTGCATACCAAGATCAGGGAGCTTGCTTCAAACCATAATGGCTTATTCAACCTTCAAACATGTGTTCTACGATAATACACTTCAAATCCCTGTGGTTGTTCAACATATACCTTTTACTGTAACATGACATGAAGGAAAGTGTTCTTTACATCCATATGATGAAGGGTCCATCCTTGACTACCAGAAAGGGAAAATATCAAACGAATGGTTGTTTATCAAGCCACAAGAGAAAAAATGTCATCATAATCTTATTCATCTTTCTAAGATAAGTCTTGAGCTACGAACCTTGATTTGAATTTCTCAATGTTTCCATTAATTCCATGTTTCATCTTCAATAGCCACTTTGAAGTCACAATAGACTTCCCATATGGTCTTGGCACAACATCCCATACATTTTTTTCATAATAGATTCATATTCTTTGGCCATAACATCCTTCAAAACTTGTTCTTTGGTTGCTTCTTCGAATGAGGATGGTTCGACGCGAATCATAGTTCACATGGCAGCTACATATCCCTAATACCTACATGGTTTCTTCTTTTATCTAAATGATCTGCGAATGGGAACATTTCTTTCATTATCTCGTAGAGTGTTGCGAAGCCAAAGTGGTCTATTCCAAGTAGTAGGATTACTAGGAGGTGGATTTAAAGGATCCAAAGGTTCCATGGGAACATCAATATCATCATACTTGGTCATAGAAGGACCATCTAGAATATCCCAGTCATTATTTTCTTCCTTTCAAGGAGGAGGTGGTGGAAGGACTCTTGCTTTACCAAGAGCTGAATTTTCATCAAACGTTATGTCCTTTCTAATTTAGTTCTTCATTTGACCAAGAATATATATTATTTATGCCTTAGAGTTTTCACAATAACCCACAAACATACCTTTTCTTCATGTAGCTTCGAGCTTGTTTCTTTTGTCCTTCGACACATGAAGGTATACATGGCATCCAAATTACGAAGATGGTTGATATTAGGCTTGACACCCATGAATATTTATTCGGGGGTATTTTTCTCTAAAGCTTGATAAGGCACCCAATTTTGAACATATACAACAACATGTGTGGTTTTAGCCCACAAAAAACTTGGTACCTTTTAATTGTGGAGCATGGCACGAGAAGGTTCTAATATAGACCGGGCCTTCCTTTCAGCTAAGCCATTATGTTAAGGTGTATATGGCACAATATTTTCCTTCTTGGTCCCTTATTTCTTGCATAATGCTATGAATTATTTTGACATGTATTCCCCTCCATTGTTGGACCTGAATACTTTGATTCTTTTCCCTGATTGATTTTTGATTAAGACTTTGAGTTCCCAAAACTTTTCAAAGGATTAATCCCTGTGCTTAAGAGAGTATATCCATGTATTTCTTGAGAAGTCATCAATGAAGGTGATGTAGTAGATATGACCACCAATAGAATGCATAGGAATCATACCACATATATATGAATGAATGAGATGGAGGATGTCAGTTGTCTTGTTCTTACTAGAGGGGAATAGCACCCTTGTTTTATGTCCACTCACACAACCTATACAAGCCCTATTATGATGGGATTAAACATAGATAATATATGATACTAGTTCCTTCAATTTCGGAAGATCATCATAGTGTAAATGAGCCAGTCTACGATGCCACAATTCACTCAGATGATTGGTGTTATGAACCAATGCTCGAAGTGGTCTTCCGGTGACTTTATAGATTCCTTCTGATCACAGATCTAATGTAAATGCATCTTTCACGGGTGCATCATCAGAACAATTGAAAAATTTTCCATAGAGGAATGAAAAACTCATCCCTTTATCTTCCAATGTGGATATAGAAATCAAATTCTTCATTAATCCTCACACATACATAACATCATTTAGAAATATTGATTCCCCAAAATTCAACTGAAATTTAATGGATCCAAAGCATTTTATGGGATGACTGGATTTATCTCCAAGAATTATTTTCAACTTAGTCTCCCCATGTACTAGATTAGAGAGGACTTCCTTGTATCCATAAAACTTATGAGTGGCCCCACTATCCACCAAAAAACTATCCCACGAATCCAGTGGAGTAGAACTAGTATGTGCAAAAAGGACAATATATTCAATTTTATTCATAGCATTACTGTCATACATGGGATCCCTTGACTTATTTTGAGGAGGATTTTCTTCTTCACAGTCGCTTGAAGAGTCTCTTCTCCTCCTTTCATATCTTATGTTGCAGTTGTTCCTTTGATTTTCTTTTCTTCTTTTATTATTGTTGTTGCTTCTGGTGTTGTATCATCACCTCTTTCTCTTTTCAAGAAAATTACGTGCATAATGACCTTCCTTGTGGTAGTTATAGAATTCAATATAGGATAGTGATCTTCCATTCCTTCCTTTTGAATTTGAGGAAGAGTCTTCCTTGAAGGACCTAACTTTTTCTTATTACTTATGTCATGAGCAATGTTTGTAATGGGCTCTCCCTCTTCATGCTTCTAATTCTTCTTGAGTAATTTTCCCTAAAAATTCATCAAATGATGGGAGGACATTGTTGTTGTTGATTGTAGTAATCAAGGTTTCCCAAACAGGAGGGAGACATCTAAGAATCACGATTACTAGTTCTCTGTCAGGCACATTCTCTCCAACTCTCTATGGTTGATCTCTGAGATGAGATATCCTCGTAATATATGATTGAACAACTTCTCCTTTGTTCATAATCATTTCCTTGAGTTGATATTTCAAGGTGATGATCCCATTCTGATTGTTGTTTTCATACATGCCGGATATCTTGTTGTACATGTCTTTAGATTTTCTTGATACGCCAAGATATCAAAGTAAAATATCTTGTAAAACATCAGCTACGATTTTCTTTGCTTTTCACTCACCTTTCTCGTACCTATCATTAAGAGAAGAGAAATCATTTTCTGGAGGCTCGGGCATCCTTCCTTTAATGTATTCCAACACATCATTATTTTCATCTATGATCTCCAACATGACTTTCCATGCAATAAAGTTTGATGCATCACCCAACTTTTCATGCTCCTTGAAGGTAAAGGAAGACATATTGACCTTGGCTAGTAGATCTGCTTACCGATAATGAAGGCTTCAATGATTCTCTCCTTTTATGATTTTCCTTTACCTCATCTCTGAAACCATATTAATTTTTCAAACTATTCTATGTTGTATCAATTACTTTAGCCCAAATTACTTCTTCATAAACAACATGTCCAATTATTAGCGGTGTAATCAATCATAAACTATAACTAAAGATATAACAATATATGCATTGATAAAGAAGACACCAACACAACCATAAGAGACAACAAATTGGTTCAAGGTCAGGGAAAAAACCCTTTCAAATCTTCTTCTTCAATGAATCGTCATAAAAAGTTTTCAACAGAGAGTACAATGAGCCTAATACATATGCAATGAATATATATACAGAAAATATCTACAGATATGAAAATATACAACAATAAGAAACAAGGATTCAATAGATTACCGAAGCCAACTGAAATCAACTATTAAGTCCTAGGTCTAAATCCAAGACGCTACCTGAAAACTGAGTGTGATAATTTGAGACTGTGTGGACGATATCAGGAAATGATGTATGACAGACTAAGGTCGATATTTCCAAGAAATAATAAAAAAACTCTTTATACACACCCTTGATACTGTGTGTCAGTGTTTATGGTATCCTGGTTGTAGGAAGAACACTCTATTCCTGCGGCTATGGCTATGATTAGCTCGATCAGCCTCTGAAGGCCTAGCTTCTACCTTAACTCACTATGTGTGCAACTATGACACCCTGGCCACAGGTAGGACACTCTTTTCCTATGGCTATAGCCTGAAAATCTCAGTGTCAAGCCTGTATCTATGATCCAAAAAAACCTAGATCAGAGAAAGCCTCTCGCCTGTGATTCTAGACCCTATGCGTACTCCTTCCATAGAACCTATGTGATCCAAAGAAAAATAGATGAACCAAGACAAAAAAATGAAAATAGAGGATCACTTGAGCAATGTGTGATAATGAGCTGGAGGTCAAATCTATTTATAGGCTTTCGTGTGGGTCCTCTTGGGGTTGAGGCTGACTTGACTAATTCCACATGTGCTTAGGCCAACCCATTCCATTACACTTTAATAAATAAAATAATTCAAAATTTAACTTCCTCTTAACTGAATGGGGTGATCTATAGGTCGATTTTGGTCCTCTCGAAAAGAGGAATCTAATGCATTTATGAACACGACCATCTGAGCTGTCTAAGGGGGAATTTCAACCTAGTTTCAAAATTTAACATCAATGTAATATGCACCCTCTTTCCAAGATTTTAGAGCGTTCTCTAGAGGCTTACATGATTCTCCAATAATTATATTAGGTCCAAGAAGTGCTCGTGTTGTGTAACCAGCTCCAAAAAGAGAAGAAAAGAGATATAAATGCCTTACAAATGAGCCACTTCGAGGGGGAAACCTCCAATACATTACATAAATAAACAATTCTTGGATGATCCCATTTACAAAACCTCCTTTCTATATATAGGAGTCCACAACAGCAATGTAACCTAGCAACAATGCAAATCCCACCTTGCCTGGCCACATAATCATGCACACACAGTCAAAATAAATACACCCAACCAACCAGACAATTAATAAGCAACATACAGTACTAATATACAGTACTAACAAAAATAAGGGACTATACTAGTAATATAGGGACCTAACATGCCCCTCTCCTTCAAAAAAGTGTTGTCCTCAACACTTGAGTAGCTCGGGGTGCTTCTGTATAAAATTCTCATCCTCCCATGTAGAATCTTCAGTGGGTAAGTTCTTCCACTTGATGAGATACTCTGAAATTGATCGATTCCGTAGTTGTCGAGTTCTTGTTTCCGTGACCGCTTCCAGTTCCAATATGATTTTTCCTTCCTCATCAAGTTCTGGAAATATTGTTTGAACTGGAAGATTTTCACCTATAACCTTCTTTAAGCATGAAACATGGAAAACTGGATGTACTGGCGAAGAAGCAGGAAGCTCCAATTTGTATGCCATAGTACCAATCTTTTGCAACACCTTGTAAGGACCATAGTACTTTGGCGATAATTTATTATCCTTCTTAGCTTGCTTGAGGGACATTTGTTTATATGGCTGTAGCCGTAAAAATACCCAATCTCCTACATCAAAACTTCTCTCGCTGCGATGTTGATCTGCCTGTTGTTTCATTCGATTTTGTGCCAAATTCAGGTTATCCTTTAAGAGTCGGAGAACTTCTTGTTGATGCTCGATGTGATCTTCCACTGCTTGAACCTTTGAATTTTCTCTTAAAGATGATGTGATGGATGGTGGATGATATCCATAAAGTGCCATAAATGGGGTCATTTTTGCTGCAGTATGGAAGGAAGTGTTATACCACCATTCAAAGAGAGGTAACCACTTGACCCATTGTGTTTGTTTATCAGATACAAAACAACGAAGATATCCTTCCAAACATTTATTTACTATCTCAGTTTGACCATCAGATTGAGGATGATAAGATGAGCTATGAGCTAATTGAGTATCCAAACAAGAAAATAACTTTGTCCAAAAATTTTCAGTAAAAATGGGATCTTTGTCGCTCACAATAACCCTTGGGTTTGCATGTAGCTTTTGAATTGTGTCCATAAATGTAGTAGCAACTGTACTTGCTTTAAATGGATGAGATAATGCACAAAAGTGTGCATACTTCGTAAGTCTATCAACTACCACCATGATGACATTCTTTCCTTCGGACTTAGGTAAACCTGTGATAAAATCCATTGAAATCTCCTCCCAACGTTGACTTGGAATGGATAAAGGTTGTAGAAGTCCCGGGGTATTAATTGTTTCCACTTTATTCTGCTGGAAAACCAAACATTCCGCCACAAACTTTTGAATATCAGATTTAAGGCCATCCCAAAAAAAAATTTCTTCACCTTGTGGTAAGTTTTTAAAAATCCTGAGTGTCCTCCTAAAGGAGAAGTGTGCAATTCCAGAAGAATCTTTTGTTTTAGTTGGGAATTCTTACAAAGATATAAGCGATCTTTGTACCATAAGGAATCATTTTTCCAACTAAATGTATCAGATGTACTAGGATCTTGCTGCAACTTTTGAATGAGTGTCCATACATTTTTTTCCTTCTTCCATTCATCTCTTGCTTCGGTTATCCAATCTGGTTGGATAATAGAAATGGCACAAAGCAATGCTTCCACCTCTTCATTCTTTCTTGAGAGTGCATCTCCAACAACATTAAGCTTTCCTTTTTTGTAGATTATTTCAAATTCATAACCCAACATCTTTGTGACCCATTTTTGCTGCTCTTCTGAAGATAGTCTTTGTTCCAAAAGTGTTTAAGACTATCATGATCAGTTTTTACCTTGAAGTGTCTTCCCATTAGGTAAGTTCGCCATTTCTTTAGTGCATGCAGTATTGCTAACATTTCCTTTTCATAAATAGGTTTTTGTAAATACTTTCCTTTGATTGGACGACTTTCAAAAGCAATGGGTCTTCCTTCCTGCATTAAAACTGCACCAATTCCATTTCCTGAGGCATCACATTCCACAATAAAGGTTTCCAGAAGTCTCAAGCCACGAAGACCTCTGCTAGCACATTGCCTCTTTAAGACGTTCAAAGCCTTAGTTGCTCAGAGTCCATGAAAAACGTACCTTTCTTCAACAGCTGTTGTTGAGCCTTTGCTGCCTTCCATACACCATTGTGCCCTACAAGAATACCACAACTTTCCTGAAACTGCCGCAACTACTTTATGGTTGTGGGGAATTTCCATTCCTTAATGGCTTTAATTTTGTTAGGGTCTACTTTAACACCTCCTCACAGATGAAATATAATCTATATTCTACCTCTTGTACTAAGAAACATTTGTCTGTTTTTGCATATAATTGTTTCTCCTACAATAGTTTGAGCACCTCGTCAACATGTTCAACATGATCCTTCCAAGACCTGCTGTAGATTGGTATATCATCAAAAAATACTAGCACAAATTTTCTAAGGAAGGGTTTGAAAACGGAATTCATAAACCCTTGAAATGTAGAAGGTGCATTGGTAAGGCCAAAAGGCATGACCAAAAATTCATAATGACCCTCATGAGTTCGAAATGTTGTTTTTGGAATATCTTCAGTCTTCATTCTAATTTGATGATATCCTGAACGAAGATCCAACTTGGTAAAATAAATTGCTCCATGTAATTCATCCAATAATTCATCAATCACAGGAATGGGAAATTTGTCCTTAATGGTGAGCTTATTGAGCTCCCTATAATCCGGACACATTCGCCATGATCCATCCTTCTTGTGTACCAATACTACAGGAGCAGAGAAAGAACTTTGACTAGGTTGAATTATACCCGCCTCTAACATTTCTGCAATCATACGTTCAATTTCGCTCTTTGGAAGTAAGGATATCTATAAGGCCTGATGTTTGGAGGAACACTTCCTGGAATCAAATGAATAGCATGATCATGATCACGAATAGGTGGGAGTCCTTTGGGAGTTTCAAACACCCTGGAATGATTGTCCAAGACTTGTTGGAGATCTGCAGAAATAGATGATTTTGATGTTGGAACTTCTAGTGAGCATAATTGTGCAATTACGCCTCGTTGTTCTTTCTTTAGAAGCTTTTTCATGACATTAGAGCTTATTATCCTTCCTGGCTTCCCTTCAATACCCCGTAATTCGACTTCCTTTCCTTCTTAAAAAAATTTCAAGAAAAGTTCTTGAAAATTAAAAGCTACCGTCCCCAAAGATTGTAACCATTGTACTCCTAGTACAACATCAGCACCTCTCATAGGAATGGCAAGCATTGGACTAGTCAATACATATTCCCCCATGGTTAGCTTGATATTATGGCATTTTCCAGAGCAATTTATAGTTCCTCCATTTGCAACCATCACTTGACATTCGGGTGCTGGGTATAGGAAACAATTTAATTCCTTGGCTACCTTATAATTTAATAGCAAATGCGTGGTGCTGTACTCAATTAAATCATTACCTGTCATCTTTTTCTTTCGATATGTCCTTCTATATTTAGAGTTTGAGGAGTGGTAACTCGCCATGGCATTACGACGATAATAAGTCCTATCTATTTCTTCTTCTAGGGCCGGTTCCCCGGTGTATATCCTCTTTCTTGTGGATTTTCTTCTTTCTTCACAATCCATGCAAGCATTTTTCTCATTTGCCCGCACTTTATGTTTTCTGTCACACCAGTGCAGCGCCCTTTTGGTCTTTTTTCTTCCAATTGTTGTGTTGTTGAACTTGTAGGTTGTTGAAATCTAGGAGTAGCAACACTTCCCTCTTTATAGAAGTGAGTGGTAGGCTTCCTTGTCACAATAACTTTACATTCAATTTTTCTTGCAAACCTGAATGCCTTCCCCAATGACTCAGGTTCGAAAATGCGAACTTCATGTTGGATTTTATCCTTTAAAGTACCTATGAAGAGATCAATCCTATTTTCCTTTGTAATATCAGTTACCCTTTATTCACCTTGGCCCTCAATGCTCGCCTACTGAACTTTTTTTACTTGAGATTTATCAATTGGCTAAAGAAGGTGTTGCTATTTGTATCCTTACAATGTGCTTAATGTGCTATTTCCTCCGTAAAAATTGACCAAGTGACAATTTTTTACGGGAGCAAAGTTTGCCTGAAAGGTACCAGCTTTTGTAGCTCAAATGTAGAGCCGCAATGCGACCTTCGTGTGTGTGTTTTTCACATTATGGAGATCAAAGTATTGCTCCATTTATAGTATCCATGTTACAGGATCCTTTCCATCAAACTTTCTCATCTCCATTTTTGGAATATGATGGTTCTTCCCGCCAACATTAGAGTTTGTGAAATCACGATTAACATTTATTTTGTTTTTATCATGAGTTTCTTCTACTATCTTTTCACCATTATGAAAAATTTCTTGTATCAACTTTGTCAAACCTTCTATGTCTGCTTTTAGATCATTCTTCATGTTTTCCATGTTGTCTTTCACGTCATCCATCTTAGCTTCCATGCGAACTTCCATGCCATCCATCTTAGCTTCCACGCCATCCATCTTAGCTTCCACGCCATCCATCTAGCTTCCATGCCTTTCTTCAAACCGTCCATCTTCACTTCCATGCCTTTCTTCAAATTCCATTTCGGTCCTTTTTTTTCTCCTTGTGAGAGTAAAATCGTTGCACTTGCTCTTGTACCTTATATTCAAAATGCAATAGTTCACCCTTCATGAGCTACATAGTAGAGCTCGAAGGCTGTTTGGGTGTTGAATTATTTTTAGGGCCATTTTAGAAGTCCACAACATTGATATTTGCTTCCACAAGATGCCCTTGGAATCAATTCAACTTGATTCTTCAAACAAGACTTATGCAACGTGAAAAATACACACCTTTTACTTTCTTTTTGAGGAGCTCGATATTAGAAACTTATTTGTTCATGGCCTCATGCCATTTGATAATCAAATGCTCCAGCCTCATAGCAGCTCCTCTCAAGCTCTTTCAAATGCTGCTGTGTCCGGCTCCGATTTCAGTGTTCTCCAAGACAAAGTTGTGTCCAATCTCCCACAATGACCTAATTCTGGACTGGTTCAGTAGAGCGAACTTGTACGACTTACCACGTGTCACTGTTTTGTCCTTTGTCTCTGAAATTTATAGACAAGAAACTACAGTCTGTGTACTTGCGACCACTTTTTACGGCACTCCAATCTGATCCCTAGAGAGATAGTTATTGAAATTTTCCCATGATCACCTATTTGAGATGAAATTCAGGAGCCTGAAAAAGCACTACCTTCCACAGATCATATTTCCAAAAATATTGCGAACCAAGCTCTGAAATTTTTTGACGAATTTCCTCAGGATTTTAGAAAATTTCAGTTAAAAATTCTAATGCACACCCTGCTTTTAGCTCGAACACCTAACTTCCACGATGATATCTCAAACAATATTTAACCAAGCCTGAAATTTTTAGAAAATCTTCTCAGATTCTTACCTTCGCACCCTAAAAATTTCACCAAACTTTGGGGAGAAAAAAAATGATAGCGAAAATGCGCTTAAGGTTCGAAGTTTGGAGCATAAACCCGAGAATCCTGCTTCCGACATTAAACAACAAATCGTTCCAAAAAGAGAAGAAAGAGAGAAAACACCTTGAAACAGCGACGAGGGGGCAGCCCTCCAACACATTACAAATGAACAATTCTCACGTATCCCGTTTTTAAAACCTCCTTTCTATAACAGAGTCCATGCAACAGCAATGTAATCCTATGTAGCTAAATCCCTGAAATCACCCACACACACCTAAGGGCACAATAATAATAAAATGGGGGTTACAAGGGTACAATAATAACAATAAGGGGATTACACTAACAACAATAAGGGACTATACTAGTAATATAGGGACCTAACAGCTCGAGTTACTTCTACTAGAATATTTGATTCCCGAAGGTGTATTTTGTCTACATTGCAAGAAATTTCCATATCTAAATGATTATTTATCAACAAAGGTACTCCATATTACCAAGAAAATTTCAAACATTCCTTGGCAATGGAAAATGAGGAACATTTTTTAGCATCTGCATCCCTTAAAACCAGTTATAAGGTTCCATTCTCATTACCATGTACAAATTCATGTTTTGTGCGGCTTTCAACAGTGGATATAGAGCTGCAACTTCTTTTTACTACATATGTTTCTAGTCCTATTTTGGGAATGATTGGATCTAAAAATCCACTGCTATTCCTTATTTTAGTTTCTGCAAATAAATTAGACCTTTTTTATTTCTTGTCAAATTTAAAGACCCAAGATTCCATTCTGAAAGACCTTTTATCAAATATTCTAGTTTTAAAGGCTCTCTATTTCAACTCCAAAGATTGCATGCCAAGGTCATATTGAGTTACAAATTTTTCTTTTCTCTTTTCCACATTCAACTGAGCAACAAAATCATTCATAACTCCACTATGGTTTAAGCCCAATCCCAATTCATATGTATTTTCCTTTACAAACTTCATAGTTTATCAATGTTTTTTCATAATCGATCCCCAATTTGTACCTTTATAATGGCTACTAGTAACCATCTATATGTATCTAGAAAAGGATCTTCCCCAAACCGATGAAATGATTTTTTTTCACGCCTCCTAGTCTCAAAATGAATTCTACTACTTCAGATTTTCTATAATAGATGCATTTTGTTGCTAGAATACTTGAGTAACTTCCACGATTGTTGAGAAAAAATTTATTCTATTAATTACTTTGAATTTTATTGCTAGCATCCTAATTTTTGATAATGTTTCCCTTCTCCATTGGCCTCCTATGTTTTTTCTTGAACTTGTAAACTTGTAACATCTAAACTTTAAAATGAAAAGTCTCACATTTGGTCTTCAAGATTAATAAATCCATGTTCTAGCAGTTAATTCTTCTTCTCTTTGTGGACATTCTTTCAATTAGTAGTGAATAAAAATACATAAATATTCATATAATTGATGACTCCATATTTTCCATCACTGGACTTGTATAGTAAAGATTCAATATGATTTCACAACAAATGCATCCCAATTATTTTCCCACATACTACTGTAACCATTTTCACCCATCTACATGTGATGGATTTTACTATAGTCCCTCTACTTTTAGGTCTAATATTCATCCCAATTTTGTTTCCTTTTCTACATATATATTTTCCTGAAAGTTTTGCGTTTAGACTCCAACCTAAATACCATGATATCAATTTTGAAACCTAATTGTCTTCTCAACTCTAGTGTTGCATTTAGACTCCAACCTAAATACCATGATATCAATTTTGAAACCTAATTTTCTTCTCAACTCTACACAAACATATTATAACTTTGACATTGTCTTTATAATTGAATTCATCACATGTCTCATCTTTGAGTAGTTTGGTCAGCTAATGACATAACAAATCTAGTTTAATCATTAAAATGACCTTAGATATTATTTTGATCCAATTTGTCAAATCACTAAAACTTTGAACCATCATCACTTTCTTCTATATTATCCCCATTGTGATAAGAGAAAACATTTCATTTTCATCACATCCTGAATTTCCAAATAGTAATTTCCTTTAGTAAACTAAGGAGAGCATCAAGATTTGACGAGAATGTGTTTTGAGGTTTACATGGCTAGAATGAAAACCAGATTTGTAGTCAACAATACTCATTGTTGATTTACTGAAGTATTTATTTATAAGATGATATTATTAAGCTAGTGTATATGCTCCATACTGTTAGATAACCTCAGGATCTATATCAATCTCCAAGGTATTTCAATCTATCTTTCTATAGTGTGTGATATTCCATCTGCACATCATACTCTTTTAAATCCATCCATAATTGAAAGGATTTTTCTCCAAAAATATATATAGATATATATAACTTTGACATCTTCATGGAATATTTTTGAACAAAGGAAAATAAATAATTCAGCTACAATACAGTACTAAGCCCACTAATAGAACACAAAAATTTTCAAGATTTGCATAAGTAATTATAAGGATAAATTTCCTCTTCATATGAAACACATTGGCATACTTTTAATTTTGGTTTCTTGTTGTAGTTTGCTTGAAAAAATTCTTCAGCATTTTATCCCTACAAGATCTTTCCACAACAAATCTAACAATGTTGTAGATAAGATTTAAACATAATAAATCTTCTAATGGCGAAAAATAAAACATATATGGTGAAGACCACCTTCTGTATCGTATGTAATACTAAGTGGTAATTAATAAAGTTATATAGAATTAAGAATGTAAAGAATATCATAAGAGACTAACTTATATATTTTGATTTAAAAAATTAGCCAAGATAATCACTTTGTCTCAATTAATAGCTTATGCTACAAGTAGCTTCGACCATATGACACATTTTATCCAAGAAATGACTTCCTGCTAATTGCTAATGAACAACTCTCATTTTCAAAGATCTTTTTTTGGGCACAAGAAATTGGTTGTAAGGAGATCTAGCCAAAGAAAAGCAATGCCAAATATGTCTTCACATATGTTTTCATATATACTAGCCAATGCATTTTTCATAATCAACGAAAGTATTTTATGTCCTTATGAGTCTTAATATTTGAGAAAGTATAATAAGTTACGCATGTACTTTAATCATCCACTAGATACGCATTCTCAATAAATGGGATCCATGCAACAATAATATATCACTACTTCCACCATGCGATATTCACTTAATAAATGGGATCCATGCAACAATAATATATCACTACTTCCACCATGCGATATTCACTTATGATTTTTCATTCTTTAATCATATTATTGGCGTCCCCTAAGGAATACTCTATTAAAAATTTATATCAAGTGAACTCATCATGACTATAAATATGAATGTAAGAGATAACTACATATTGTGTGCCCATGGAAACTATCTTGCAAACAATTCCAAAGTATTTTCATATTAGAAAATTTTGAAAATGTAAGTAAGTTGGGCAACAAAACATAGGCCTTGTGCTTTCATCAAGTAAATGTTACCTTTCCAAACTGCCCCCTTTGATATCAACAAGGTCTAACCAACATTTAAGTAAGTTTAACATCAAGACCATCTTTGAAATTTATGGACTTCTATTAATTAAGCATAGATATTGTCAAGTGTATTTGAGCAAAATAAAAACCACAATTTTACAAATTAAGGTAGGTTACTATATAACATAATTGGAAATTGATTACCTCATGCTTGTAACTACCTTTATCATCACATATTATTCTTGTTCCACTTTTATTTAGACTAAATTTTGCTCCTATGACATAGGTTTATCATTTCATTGATACTTTTCTCTTCATCTCTTACCTTTCTCTCTTTTACTTTACTCTCGATCTTCATATTTTAGTATTACCCACCTTCCATTTTCCTTTGTTACCTTTCACTTTTCCTCGTTACAGTTGGTATTAACATCCTTTCCTCCACTTTTATCAAGATCCAAAGTAAATTAATAACATTTAATACTTCTAGTGAGGTGAGCACAACCTCATTTCACATTAAATAGAAAATAATAAGAACTCATTTCACATTAAATAGAAAATAATAAGAATTTGTTATCTTAAATGTACCTAATGATACAATTTTTGTAGAAAACTTATAAAATCCAACCACATACACAAACTCACCTCCATGCAGTATATGTTTCCCTCTTAGTTATAGGGAAGCAATTTTTTTAGTTGGTCCTTTAGGAAATATCCATTAAATTATTATTGTTCAATAGCATTAACCCATGAATCTCTCTGGGTCAAATAATTGGAAATTCTACTCATTAGAAATAGACCTGTGATATATATTCATAATATCCTCTTTCATTTCTTATAGCCTTTAGCTATAGAATATTTTGTGATCTAGAAAAGGATACTAAAGTTAGGCCTCTTCTTTAAATCACTAAGTATTCATTCACAACTTGTCATTCACTATCTTCTATGTTGATATATCTACTCTACAAACCCGCCAACATTTAGATAAACATTCATCTTGTTCATTTAATCTACATATTAAATGACATGTCAATACCCTAGGTTGTTCATGTATTCATATATACATGTTAGAGATATGATCTTAAGACATATGATAGTGTGCTCTCACTAGTGTTCAGTTTTAATGGGGGAATAAGCATACTATTATTTTACAATGATGCACTTATAAATTACAATAATCAAAAGTACATCTGAAAGAGAAGTTTTTTTCCTTTTAAAGTGAAACCATGTGAATTGATGTGAATATTAAGGCTTCCTCAAGAAGCTCATAAAATAGCCACATTCATTTCATTTCATGGTAACGATGAGTGTTTCTCTCTCTTGAGAATTATTTTCCTTCACAAGGCATAATTATTGACAAATAAAAGAATTGACAAGATTCAACTAATTCAATCATATTTTCACTAATTATTTGATAAAAAAGATAAACATATTGATGAACTAGATGGGAGATTCATTGCCTAGAAGAAACAAATGGAACTATTAGGTATGAACAAATGGAACTAGTTTTCTTATCATCTACTTCATCTACCTAATAGTTCCATTCATTGTATTATCATCTATCTCTTCAATGTGAGGGTTTTAACCCAGGCTAATAAGAAGGTTGCTACAAAAAGAAACAATGATCATCTCAACCATTAATTAATTTAACATAAGTTTTGATACGACACTAATGTGTTGGAAAAGCAAGGGTAAAAGGAGGCAACCCAAATAATGATTGGGAAAGAGATATTAGAAGATATTGGAGAATGGATTTATGGTGAAATAACTTCCAAATATGATTAAGATTATGAGGATATCCATACTAAACCTTCCCCGCCATAATAGTGGGGAGGAAAATACATCAAATATCTCATGAATCCAAAAATGTAAAGACATCACAAAATGGAAATAGTCTTATAAGTGATCATCCATAAGAGAAAAAATAAATGAAATAATCCCTAACCACAATCCACTATAGACTATGATAAAAAATACTAAGGATGAATAATAACACAAAAGGTGACTAGAAAAGGCACAGGACTTACTTGAAAGCAATATGTTCAAGGGTGAGAAGAGGTATTAATTGAGAAGGACAAACTGTGAGGAGGTTATGGAGAGAAAAAGGGGAATTTCCAAGCACTGAACCTCTTCTTCCAAATGAAAATAATATCGAGGAAGCTATACCACTTTACCTTTTCTAGTGTTCTTAGGAAATGTGTTATCATAACAACTCTGGAATATGGTAGTAGCATCCATTCCTACTTAATAAAAATTGGATTCGAATCAGATAAATTTTTTCCAAGTTCCCTTCTCGAAATGTATTCAAAATGTGGGAGAGTTGAGGATGCATGGTGGATCATTCACAAAATTCCTGTAAGTGTTGTCTCTTAGAATATAATGATTTCAAGATATGCTCATCATGGACTTGGGAAATAGGTACTCCAACTATTTGAACAAATGGAACTAGAAGGTATGAATCCAACCCATATCACTTTGATTAGTATCCTCTCTGCATGGATTCATGTAGGCTTACTAGATGAGGGTTGTCACTATTTTGATAACATGAGTCAAGATTATGTCATTACACTAAGAGTGGAACATTATAAATTTGTGGTTGATCTTCTTGGGTGGGAAGGTTTCATTAGTGAAGTTGAAAGACTCATCAACAAAATTCCATTTGAGCCCAATTTTATGGTATGGTGAACATTTCTTAGTGCTTGCATAGTCCACAGGAATAAGGAAATAGGAAAATGTTGAGTAGAACGTTGTAGAACCAAATGATTTTTCAACATATGTGTTTTATAACATTTATTCTTCTACCGGGATGTGGAATGACATAGAAAAGGTGAGAAGAATGATGAAATACAAGGTTATAGAGAATTAACTAGGATGCAACTGAATTGAAGTGAAGAGAAATGTATAGAAATTTGTTGCACAAAAATGGATCACAACTGAAAATGGTGGAGATTGATTCTATGTTGGATATCTTGATTTGGAAGATGAAGATGGAAGGGTATGTACTGGACAAAAATTTTGTATTGCATGATGTTGAGAATGATACGAACACTATTGTTGGCATTACATGGGAAAGTTAGCAATTACTTTTGGCTTATTTTCACAACATTTGGCTACCTATTTGAATTTTCAAGAACCTGAACATGTGCAAGGAATCTCACACTACCTCCAAATTCATATCCAAAATATTACAGTCAGAAAATTTTGTGTGGCATGATAACCAATTCCATTATTTTAACCATGGGAACAACTCTTGTGGGAAGAAAGGTCATGTTAGATGAATGAAGAAACAAATAAATCCCCCCCATTGATCATGTTTTAATATAAAAACTTCACTTCGGTTGATGGAATCTAGTGAGATAAGAAGCAGAGTTCCCTTTTATCAAAATTCAAAATTGGGAAACCCCTTAGAAAATTTCTCCATGATACATGTAACATAAACGTGGATCATAGTGGAAAAATGGTCATGCTTGATATTTCTTACAGAATCTTAATATATTTGTGTCAAGAAAAGAGGTCTTACTCATAAATATTAGCATATTGTGTGATGTTCTAATTGATTTATGATATAATATTTAATATTTTCTTTTTCTCTAAAGTCCAAGTAGAAAGGTTATGTTCATTCTTATCAAAAGCGTTTAGTTCCCAATGTTGGGAACATAAAATTGAGAATAATTTCATTCAAATCACATTTGAAATGAAAAGTAAAAATATCTTTATTTGGTTTATGATCTGAATTTACTTTAATAACATGATGAAAACACATTAGAAACTAAGTTTTGAGATAGTTCGAAGAGTGGGGAAGGAGATATAACTCGAGAAGTGGGATGAAGGAGGATAACAATAAATATTTTTGAATGAACACATTTTTTTCATACATAAAAAAAATTCAGGTTCGAAAGACAATTTTGATGCATCGCGAATGGCTCCTTCTTCAAACTTATTGATTTGTAGTTTATTTTCCCTTAGTTGAGAATATTCACTAGTCATGATGCTAATATTTTATGTTTGTCTAAAGGTATTAAGAACTAGGTTGCTAGGAAATTATGTTTTATTTGGCTTTGTTTCCAAACATATTATAGCTTACAAGAACTTGGATAAATTTCTTCATTCTAATTAGACTACCCCTTAAAATAAAAAAATCCTCTTTGGTATTCTCAGCAATCTCTGTTTAATGAAAAGAAGAAACGAACTCGTTTAATTTCCATAATTTAAATTAATACAAAACGCATATATGATAAAATGCTTTATTGGAATTCAATGAAAAAATATATCAAGAAATTTACAAACTCCAATTATTTGGAGATAACTTCAAACCCTCACACTAAATAAAATTGGAACAATAAGATGAAAATGGACTCATGTAGAATTGGAATGCATTGTTGGCACTTTATGAATCTTGTAACATCCTTTGGCAGGGTTAAATACCACCTCCATGCCTCAAAAGTCTAACTATTATTCAAATTTTCATTTATGGCTTAAAAAAATAAAATGCAAACCAATCTCAATTCCCTCATAAAATTGCACTAAAAACACCCTTTGATTTTTTCATGTGTAATCCTAAGGTACATAAATAACTTCTAGAACTAATACTACAAAACCAGTATTTAAGAATCCTTAATTAATTATAAAATGCACACAAATGGTCTACAAGGTTACCCTTGGACACAAATTTAACTACTTTTTACTGAATCCACCTAAAATCATGCCCCAAGGTTCATTTAAGGTCCAAATCAGGTTTTGCAAGTTGATGAGTTATCATTGAAGGATGGCTCACCTTTCCACATTTCCATGTTTGTTATTTTTAGCTAAAAAATTCACGATGTTCAAAAATACCATAAAATTACCAATTATGACAAAATGAGAAATCAAGACATGAGAGCATGTTCACATGCACATAAGGTTGGTCTAAAATTATGGTATAATTAATGGTAAAAATTTATGTTCTATAATTCCATCTACAAAATGTTAGAAATGTCCAACACACCACCAATTACAAACATGTAGTATGTTGAGTTGTCACTTTGGTTGTTTTCAACCTTTTTTTATAGAAAAAATGAAAAGGCTTAAAGAAATGCAAACATGGGATAAAATATCATGGCATAAATTACTTGGAAGTTGTAAAATAATTTTCTTGATGCTCACTAACTCTCCATGGGATTAACTTTCATGATTCAATCCAAAAAGTATGGATTATTGTTAATGGACCATGAATCTACTTAAATAATTGAAAATATGTATAAATAATGGTATATATAACCTATAACATTTTTTTTTGTATTGTGAAGGATTGTTCACTTGGAAAGAGCTACCCTATGTCAAACTTTCCTGGTTGGAATATTTTGAGTGTCTTGCTCAAAACATGGTTGCACAAAAATTACAAGTTGGCATGCTTCCTCTATTAATCTATGCCACAAGAATCCACCAAATTTCTTTCATTATCTTTCCACTCATTTGTTCCCCATTATTCATTTTTCTATGTTTTTTCATTATCTTAATGCCTTTACCAATAGCTACTAGCAACTCCCACTTGACGAATAATGTATCCTCCCGAGCTTCCCTCTCTGCTTTTGCTCAAGCTATTATCCATCTTCTTCTTTTCCATCACTTATTATTAACATTATTATTATACCCTCGATTATGAAAATCAATCATGCATTTATCATGCATTGTAACCCATTATCCCTTCTACAACCAAAACATGGATTTCGATAGAGGGATACAATTTAAATTCAAATTTTGTACAACTTGAGTATAAATTGAATTTACTATGCTACCACATTTGGGGTTTCTTCATTCCTTGATAGAGGTCATATTTGTATTTGTTCCTTTGAAACTTCCAAAGGGTAAACCCTTTAATAAGAAGCTTGGAAATGATATGGAAAGAAGCAACATTGCAAGAACCTACTCCATACTCTAGTCATACTCAACCAAAAAGGGAAAGTTTCCATTTCTTACTCAAATAAAGGAATAAAGACCACATATTGAAATGGATTATTTCCAGGTAAACTTATAGTATTCCTAGGGCATCATTAGAGCACAATTACTTCTATAAGAATATCTATTTCCACTTTTGAAATACTCAGGAAGCTTTGAGACATAGTATCACTTCAAAAAATTCACAAATCTCCCCCCCCCCCCACCAAACAAGTTAATAGATTACAAAGAAAAATCTTGGAAAAATTAGGTTTCAAGGAGGAACCTTCCCAAAATAATATCTCAAAACGTGAATTACCAACTTTAGTTGGTGCTCATAGAGCCATAAATTGGCAGTATAAATAAAATCAAGAAAAGGAAGGAAGTATGGTACAACAAGAATATATTTTTTGCAGGTTGATAATTTATACTAAATTAGTGACAATGGTCATTCCTCTTTATCATAACATTTCTATCAATGAACCATTAAAATTTGAGAGAAATCTCGAAATAGTGATATTGAATTGTGAAAATACTTTCTATGGAATGTAACAAAAAAAAGTGTAGCATCTACAACCCAGGTAGAAATTATCAAAACCCAAATAAGAGGATGGGGTATAAGAATTGGTCTTGAAGCCAATTCTCCAACAACCAAAATATTATAGAGGGTCCCATTTGAGCCAAATAGTTTTTGTAATAAAATAATGCAAGCAGAGAAAATGACAAAAACTACGTATGATTGCTAGCAAATAATATTCATCAATTTTGTTGCAGCCCAAACTACAAATCATGAATAAACAAGCTGCAAGCTCCTAATATTGACATATGAATTATTTTGATTAGTATGGTTGCAAGCCATTTTTTTTGCATTAAAACTCATTGGAGATCATGCATGGGCCCATATTCCCAAAGAAAACCATAACAAGTTACAACCTACAAGCCATTGCATTATAGGTCTACAATGAAAATTTCAAGGTATATTTCCTTTATGACCCTTACAACAATAAGGTGATTGAAAGGAGGGATGTTTTCTTGAGGAGGTTATTTCCCATGGTATGATGGGATATTACTACACTCTTATTGCAGATGATTCGCCTCTAATTGTCTTATTGGATCTTTCTCCTTTAAAATTTGATTATCTTCTTCTTTCGGGTGGCTTCTTCTAGCACCTCCATTATAGTGATTTACTCAACAATCCATTTTGAGACTTGTATTCATGATTTTTTTGGTACTACTAGAACCAAATAATATGATACTTAAGTGGCTTCCTCTTATCTTTTATTAGTTTAGCTACATCATCACAATGTTTCTATATAACTCTAAATTGGCTTTCCAACTATCTAGGCCACAACCAATGTTTACATGGGATACACCTACTGTGTAAGATGCTATTTCATACCTTCCTCTTAGAGAATAAATTGGATACCAATGTGGCCCCTATTTCATGATATTTTATTTTCAAGGATGACGTTGATCCTACTACTTTCAAATCCTGCAAAAAACCCTTCCAAATAGAAGGATTTATGGCTACCAAATATGCCATTCTAATGGAAAATTAGACTTGGTATTTAGTTCTCTTACCCAAGGATATGAATCTAGTTGGTTGCAAATGGATGTATAAATCTAAGTATGATGTATATGTAAGACTAGAGAAACAAAAATCACATCTTTTTGCTAAAGTTTTCTCTTATGAAGGAGGTGTTGACTATTTAGAGACGTTTCTCTAGTTTCTTGTGTGGACTCCATTTGGATGATTCTATCTATAATTTTTTCATTCAATTTAGATATTCACTTAATTTTTGTCAAAATTTCTTTTCTTCTTGGAGTCTCAAAGAAGATATTTATATGAAATGATAACTAGAGTTTATATAAAAATAATAATGGTGATGGAAGTAGAGGAAATCATTTCAGGATATTGAATTTTTTCATGTTAGGAGAGAAGCCAACCAGATGGTGGACTAACTAGTGAGCATTTCAAAAAAAAAAAAGTTAGTGAAACAGTTGACATGTCACAAGAGTTAGGATGTTGTGTCAAAACAATTGGAAAGATGTCTTGAGAATGTACTCGTTGACCAGTTCAAATAGTGATCATCCATATATGATGAATGTCTGCAAAGAGGAATCTTAGAACTAAGGAATATCAACAATGGTATCATTGAGAAAACATAACTCTAAACCAAGGAGAACCAAAAAATGATTTCATCCTAACAATATAATAAGTGTAAAGAGTAATATGGGATATTTTATGGTGCAAGTTAAATTAATTATCTTTGTAATTAAAGCTAAAATGAGGAAAATTTCTGTGCAAAGGAATTTAACCATGCAATAGATATGATGTTTCCCCCTTTGGGAAAATGAATGTCTTTGTCCAAGGCCCTCTCACTTAGGGGACAAAAAAAAAAAAACCAACATCTATCGTTTCACCTAGGGAAGACTCCCTCTTTCCTATCCTTAAATTATAGGATATACTTTTACACTCCTTTTGTATGTCACTAATGGAATGAACTTGGCCATTTGTGGACATTAATAAAATTATAGTATCTTAGAAATTAGTTTTAGTCTCTTGTGCGATTATTATAATTATTTACCAAGTATAATGTATGTTTTTCCCTGGTAGCTATATTGAACAAGATATTTCCAGTTTTTTCCAATATCTCTGAAAATCTAATGTAAATCACCAGTCGGTGATATGTTCTGATTAATAGAATTTGTTTTCTATCTGTCTCTATCTTTCTATAGGCAATGAAAATCGAGATCCCATTGATATAGTAAGTCATAAATACAAAAAAATATTTTAAATAATTGAGCCAGTAACCTTCTAGCATAATATAAAAAAATACAATAAAACCCAAATCACACATGATTTCAAGTCAACTTAATTTCTACCCAACCCAACATATGGAAATAGAATTTAATTAATCTATAATTATCATCGGATTAATATGGGAATAAGTTATGCACAAGTGTGGTGGGGTTGTCTGAAAGAGGAAAATCAAGAAGAGGTTTTCTGAGGTCTCATTCATGGACCTCACAAATCAACTCTATAGTAACGTAGATACTCGTTAAAACCTTGATAAAGTCTCTTGGGCTTTAGCTTGTGGGAGAAAATGGGGACCATAAAACCATTAAACCCAATTTTAGAAAATATAAAAGTTTGTCATTTAGCACAGAAGTGAAAATAGAATGTGTAGTCACTTACTTTCGAAGCTCCCTAAGGATGAATTTATGAGAATTATGCATTTGTTTCTGTGGAATAGATAATGAAAAATGGGACTTGGCCTTTAATGGAGCTGATTGTGGATGTGGATTTTCTCTATGAAAATTGGGAAAGTGATTCCCTCTCTATGATTTTTGGTGCATATTTGGCTTTGAGGTTTAACAAAGTTTCCTTTTTAGTGGGCGACTCTTCCTAAAATATTGTTCATCCTTGGTAGTTGTGGTATCAATAGAAATGATAGGACGATGGGCATTGTTCTTTGGCATTCATCTATTGTATAAAAATCTATCATAATTCAAAACCTCCCATTCATCTTCTACTATGAAATATACTAAATCCCTTGGTCTAGGTCTAATCTTCTCCTCTGTTATTCATTCATAAATTTGAAGTATTGAGCCTTAAAAAAATGAGAAGGAAGATAAAGAAATTGAAAAATGGGTACGAGAAAAAGGGGGGTATGAGATATTTTGTGACTATCAATGAATTGGCCTGACAATCGGAGGGAAAACCATCAACTGCCTTACTTGTTTATAATTTTTCATACCTCCTCAAAAAAACTTGTTTCTACGGTTATTGTTGCATTTAGTTGCAATGGTTGACAACTTTTGTATATAATATTATGTATATTCTCCAATTTATTGTTCATCTTGCAAATTCAATACAAAAAAATAGTATTTATTATGTTTGCATAAATTGAGGTATATGGTATAGTGTTATGGAACAATTTTTTTGTTATGTCATCTTTAAAAATATTCTTATAAATTTTCATAAGGAAATGCATGCCCCTCGTGTTGGCCTACCTGAATCAGAATTGGTCAATGTTATGGATTGAAAATATGCCAAATTAATTTGGAACAAGATGATAATTTTATATGAAGGAGACAACAAGTTAAATAAAGATAAACTCCAAGGTTTTAGGATAAAATTTCAATCATTTAACAAACATGATGATGAAGGTATTGAAAAGTATTTTGAATGGGTTGATGAAGTTGTGAACATCATTTGATGGTTTGATGAGAAGTTAGATGAAGATGTGGTAGTTCAAAAAGCATTGGTATCTCTTCCTGAGAGTTTTAATCTGAAAGTCTCAGTCATTGAAAATATGGAAAATATCAACACTATCACTCTACATCAACTCCTTAGAATACTCACTACCTATGAGATCAGGAGCTCTAAAGGAAAGTCTGCAACCAAAGAATCAGCCCTCAAAGAAAAAAATAAGTGTAAGTATGAGCATGATGACACATGTTTTGAATCAGATGAAAAAAAAGCTAGCTTTGTTAGGAGGCTCAAGCAAGGATCAGGATAGTATAGAGGTAAATTTTCCTTTAAATGTTTTAGTTGTGGGAAATTTGGTCGTTTTGCATCAAAGTGTCCTAAAAAGAAGAAAAATAAATACGATCATAAAGAAAAATTTAATAATCTTCAAAAGGACGGAAAGGATGCTAAGAAAAAGGATTTCTATTCTCAATATGAGAGCTCCTCTGAAAGTTAGCCCATCCAATCCTTAGATGAGGGAAAATATGATGAGAGCCCTAAGGAATTTATCTTGATGGCCATTGAAAATATTTAAGTTGAGGCTATTAGCTTTGATGATGATGAAGGAGAAGTTTTATTGAAGGAGAAATGCTAAGTGTGTTTGAGGAAATAGAGAGGCTGAGAAAGAAAAACAAAACACATAAATAATCTTTGATAAAGGAAAAGGTTGAGGTTTTTGAGCCATTCATTATGGATTTAGAAGTAGATTAGAAAATAAAAGAAACCTTAAACCACCAATTGATTAAAAAAACGCAAACATGTGAGAATATGGAAGCTGAAATTTTGTTGTTAAGAAAGGAGCTTGAAAAGGCTAAAAAGTGGCTCAGTTTCAACCAAAAGTTGGCAAAAGGGACTGCAGGTCTCAATTAGATATTGGAAGCACAAGGAGCCTCCTCAAATCAAACTAGTATAGGATATGAAGTTGAGTCCAACACAACAACGAAGTTCAAAGGAAAAAGAGCAATTACCTTTGTTCCCCCAACAAAAGAAGGGCCCACACAGTAGCAAGAGATAGTTACTCAGCAAATGAGAAATAAACAACAACAAAAGAAGAATGGTGTACATTCTATTTGAACTACCCAAAATCCTGGTCAGTGAAGAAGATAATCATTATGGAACAAGGATATATTTCCAACGTATTGTTTAGCACACACCAATTATGGCCACAAAGCAACAAACTGTGGAGTCAATCTCTCTTACAGAAAACTCATACCTAGCAAAAGAATTCAGGAGAGAAAAAGTAGACCCAAGTATAATAATTCCTTTGCCCCCTTGAATTATCAAGTGTAATGTTTTCAATGCCAAAATTTTGGACATCTAGTAGTCAATTTCATACTCAAAGAGAAGGTTGGACCAGTTATTGAGAAAATTGTACATTAGAAAGAGAAATATAAATCAGAGCAATGTGATATTTTTGTGTATTCTCATAATGGTGGAAGTCATTGGTATGCAAACAGTTGTTTTTCCAGGCACATGGTAGGATATATAAATAATTTTCTCACTTGGAAGCTTGTAGAAAAAGGTAATGTGACTTTTGGAAACAATTCTCCAGGAAAAATAATTGCAAAAGGAGTGGTCAATCTATCACATGGAAAAGGTAAAGCTAGTAATTTTTTGTGTGTTGATGGGAAGAAACATAATCAGTTGAGAGTGTCTCAAATGTTTCATCAAGGATATGATGTGGTATTTAAAGCCAACCATTCTCAAATCAAGTCCATAGGTACAAGAGAAATAGTTGTTGAGGTTGTAAGAACAGACAACAATGTCTATGTGTTGAAGGAAAATACTAAAAGGTGTTGCTTATCAAAGATAGATGAGATTTTTTTGTGGCACTAAAGTCTTGGACATTTGAACCTTGACCACACTTTCAAGCTTAGAAAGAAAAACACAGTCAAGGACCTTCCCAGGATTTCAAAAATCATAATGCAGTCACCTACCAGTAAATTATATTTCATGCTAATAATTGATGATTTCAGCATGATGATATGGGTTTCAGTCCTTAGATATAAATTTGAATATTTTGATAGGTTCAAAGAGTTCAAAGCTATGGCTGAGAATGAAATAGATTGCAAAATCGTAAGCATAAGTTCTGACAATATAGGTGAGTTCACTTCAATATGATTTTATGAATTTTTTAAATCGAATGGCATCAAAATGGATTTTACCATAGTAGAGACTCCCCCAAAAAATGGTGGTGCAGAGAAAGAGAAATGTTCAGTGTAGCAGTTAGCCAACGCTGTGATGAAAAAAGAATGTTTAAAAAAGGTTTTAGGTAGAGGCAATTCATACAAAAATGGTCATCCTTAAAAAATCTTAATTTCAAACAAATAGTGACACAAATCCTTATGATATTTGGTGTGGTGGGCCAGTAACAGTAAAAAACTTCAAACATTTTGGCAGTAAATGCTACATTAAGAGAAACAATAAGAAAATCAGAAAATTTGATGCAAGAGTAGATGAAAGAATTTTTTTGGTTTATTCGCACAATAATTAAGGATACATATGCTACAACAAATTTATAACAAGGATTATTAATTGTATCAATGTGAAGGTGGATGAGCATGATGATCAAGAAGTGAAACAACTCAAAAATCCAGTGTCGATGACCGAGTAAGAATTGATGAGAATGATTAAGAAATTTCAGAAGAAAGCGAGGAATATCCCTATAGTACTCAAGCTATATATCCCCACTATATCCCCCAAGGTATTTACAAAAACATCATCCAATTGATCATATTGTTGGTGAATTAAATTCTAGTGCAGACAAGAATGAGGTTCCAGGATTCCCTCACACAGACACATATGGCATTGTTTTCCATGGAGGAACCAAATGATATTATTCATGCCAGTCAAGATCAACTTTCTCTAAAATCCATGAATGAAGAATTGATCAGCTAGAGAAGAAGCATACTAGGTAACTTGTTCCAACACATATTAACAAGAATTTCATTGGCCAAAAGTGGGTTTTCAGGAATAAATTAAATTACCGTGGAGAAGTGGTAAGAAACAAGTTGGTGTGAAAAGGATATACTCAAATAGACAGCTTGGATTTTGATGAAAATTTTGCTCTTGTTTCTAGATTAAAAACAATAAAAATGTTTTTTACATTTTCTTGTTTTAAAAAATTTAAAATTTATCAAATGGATGTCAAATTGTCTTTCCTCAATGGAGAGCTACAAGAAGAAGTTCATATAGAGCATCTAGAATAATTTTTGTTGACAGATAAACTAGAATATGTTTTCAGACTTACAAAGGAATTGCATGGCCTCAAGCAAGCCCCTAAGGCTTGGTATTCAAAGCTAAAAAACTATCTTCTCAAGTGTCGATTCAAAAGAGGAGCAGCTGATGGTAGCCTATATGTCAAGTAAAAATATATCAAACTCACTATGGTGGTAGTATATGTTGATGATATCATCTTTGCAAGTAATTTTGATTTCTTGAAAAATAAATTTTCCACTGATATGAAGGCCAAATTCTAGATTTCCATGCTTGGAGAGCTATCATATTTCCTTGGATTGCAGATACTACAGACCCCTAAAGTATTTTTTATTTCTCAAGACAAGTATCTCAAGGAAGTATTAAAGAAATTTTAGTGAGCAGTCCAACGGTGATAGGATATAAGCATAGTATTATGGATGAATGTCTAGAAGTGGACCAGACCTTATGTAGATCCATCATTTGAAACCTTTTATATTTTACAGCTTCAAGACTAGACATCATGCAATTTGTTGAAATTGTTGGAATATTTCAAGTAGCTCCTAGACAAAGGAATCTATTAGCATCCAAAATAATTCTCAGATGTCTCAGAGCAACAATGGACTATGGACTCTCATACCCAAGTGGTAAATAATTTTCATTTACTATTTTGATTGATGTTGATTGGGAAGTTGATTTGGATTATAGAAAGAGCACAAGTGGTGGTGCCTCCTTTCTTGGAGACTATCTGGTCTCATGGTTGAGAAAGAAGAAATATTATATTTCCTTATCTACAACTGAAGTGGAATATATTTCAGTAACATCCTCTTGTACTCAAATTATTTGGATTAAGAAAACTTTGAAAGATGTATAATTCTTTTGTAATTAGACGATCCCCATTATTTGTGACAACACAAGTGCAATTAACATGTCAAAGAATCTACTATTTCACTATAAGACCAAGAATATCCCCATCAAGTATTATTTCTTGATGGAGTAGGTTGCAACCTAGATTTTGAAGCTCAAGTATGTTTTCACAAAATAACAAGTTGTTGATATCTTCAAAAATCCACTTCCTAGAGAAAAATTCAATTACTTGAGGAAAATATTGGGGGTCATTCCTTTTGCCTCCCTTCACTATCTCCTCCTCCAAGAGGAGGTAGGGTGGCTGGTATATTTTTCATTATATATTGGTGAAGATACTAGGTTCACAGGGATCAACATGATAGATAGATTATAGTGACAAGGGGAGAAACATGGTTTCTTTGAAATTTATGTCAAATGGGGAGAGATCTAAATAAATAAAACAAAAGGGGGGGTGATCTAACGATCATGCACAACAAAAACACCAACAATAGAAACCAGTAAAGAGGTTTTTATTTCAGGGGAGCAAGACTTAAAAAACTTATGAGAGAAAAAATTGTTTTGTTTTATTTTGGGGTTGCCATATGTGCCAAAGGGGGAGAATGTTTAAATATGTTGTCATTGATGGAAATTGTAGCACCCTTACCCAAGTTAACTTCTTCGTTGGGGTAAAAATGTGACGAGAGGCTACTATGTTGTGATTCAACTCCCCATGTAGAGTTAACAAAGTGGAACCAACAAAACACAACCAATATGACCTTCTACACATGCTACAGGACCTTAAGGAGCCAACCAACCCTTCCAAGTGAACAACCCCTAAGGTAACTTGAAATTTTTTTGATATGGACCTTGAGTTGCTCCCATAACAAGACATGCATGTGACTAAGGAGTTCTAGTCGCTCCCACAACAAGTAATACCAACGACTGTAGACTTTTCTCAATATAATTGTGCTAGCAACCCTTGATTCTGAGCTATTTTTTTAGGACTAGGTCTCAAGATACTACCCAGAACTTCATGAAACCTTCAGAAATGATGAATAAAATTTAAACAAAGGTATTAATGCAAACACTTGAACAAGTATTGGATCTAACTCCTACTAGCCATGATAGGCATTTCGTCAAACATGTCACAAATATGAAATTTACATATCATAACAACAAATCTGAGCATAGGGGTCTCATACTTATCTGAGATTCGTAAGGAAGCATTGCTTCCTTATCACAATAGCTAAATTATCATCTATTAGGTCATATATTCATTGTACTTTCAATTAATAGTCAAAACATGATGACAACCATACATCAAGTTTGTCATAAAACATACTCATTTCCAGCATATAACCAACATAAATAACAAGGATATGAAAACCATAACAACCACATATGAACCAATATATTTACATATAAAATACCAAGGAGAAGAAGCTCTTATTAGTGAATGAAAAATCCAACTGGGTTTGGGATTTCCACGATCCACTCAACCATATACTGGCTGAACAAAATATGTCTTCAAGCCAATCACCTTGTGGCATATTCCAAGCATGAATGTGGGACTCAAAAATCATACCAAAATAGGTTTCCTTAGGCTTTACTACAATCCCCACCAGATCAGTAGGCCCTAAACAAGCATGGATTCCACTGGATTTCTCGACTTACGTTGTGAAGAATTTTCCTATATCGTATTCTCTAATATTTATCGTATATCTCGCCAGAAAGTGGTCAAGGATACCTAGGCCTAATCAAGACTCCACCCCCTAGGATTTACTGTATATCCCTCCATTCATAGGTTAAGGATTCCTAGGCCTGGTCGAGGGAACGCACCTATAGGATTTACCATATATCCTTCACTTCACCAGTTGAGGATTCCTAGGCCCACTGAGGCACACAAAATCCATATTTAATGTAATCCCAATCTAGTTCATGGATACATAGGCCATGTGTTCTTTCTTTTAGAGACCACCTCACTCAATTTTGAAACCATCCAACAATCCATCTCAACAAAATACAAGAGAACCCATCACACCATGGTTATTAAAAAATGGAAGAGAAAGATTGAAGTACAATGTCACATCTAGATAAATGCATTCCAATGAAAACAAGAGAACCAAATACACACATGCATGTACTATGCATGCCAAAACTAGCAAGTAAATAACACATGAAAATCGATACCTTCAAATAATCTCGTTGTATTTTCTTGATCCTTCTCTTCCTAGTTTGATATTTTTCTTCTTGGTCCTTCATTAATTTCCCTAATCCAATTGTAGAGCTCTCCAAGAAAAATCTAAGTGTCTAAGAGTGCGAGAGAGAGGGAATAGAGACAGAGCTCCAAAACTGAACTGATTAAAGGTACCAACTGATCCTCATAAACCTTTTTATCATGGATGCCTATTTATTCTTAATTTTCCATTATTTTCCTTCATTTTAATCCTCAGATGCAACCTGTGACCTTTCACCTTTCTTTTATCCTAATTTCCATTATTTTCATAAATAAATGCCAATAAATGCCCCTTTGCCTTTCCAATTCCTTTTCCATTGCCTCTGTCATTTTCCTTAGCCATAATAAACCAAAGGAACACCCACACTAGGATGTTTTTCCCAAAACTCAACTTGGAATGTGTGTTGCATGGCCTTGGCTATTATTTTTCCTTTATTAACTTTATTTACATGTATTTTTGACCAGGGTTGTTACAGAACCATTCCCGTTGGGGGAACACTGTCCTCGGTGTTCAATGACACCTATAACCAACAAGACTGCTAAGGAAAAAACATACTTCCATGGAGCTTTTTAATTTACCTCCTTGGATTATTTACAAGGATCAACCTACTGAAAAGAAAACCAACATGACAACCATAAAAATCATAACAACCATATTGACATGACACTCATACCACTTATTGGAGATTTATAACACAACTCATAGTAGTATTTACATCCATATACATATGTACATATAAAAAAACATCATATTGAAACATATACCAAAAAAATTCACTAAACTAGTGAATAAGGAAGGATACATAGCCCTATCAGATCCTCCATATCCCATATAGCTTCACCGGGCCCAAAGTGATTCGACTACAATTCAATCTGCTCGATTGCTCGATTCATGAGCATGAGAATTTTTCTCTGCAATATATACTGAGGCTCCAATTAGAATTCTCCATCTTACTCCATCTGAAATAGAGACCATTCAATCACATGATAATAATATTTAACATACTTCTTAAGCAATGACACAAGGAAAACATCATGGGCTTTCATTGTCAGGGGCAGTGCAAGTCGATAGGCTATTGTTCCAATCCTTTCAAGAATATTGAAAGGTCGACAATACTAAGTTTCCAGCTTGGCACATGATTCAATGCTCATGGAGATCTTCTTGGGCTTGATGTGCAAATAAACGTGTTCCCTAACCTGAAACTCCCTAAAAAACTTGTTTTGATATGCATAATTTTTTTTCCTATGTTGTGTGGCTTTTAGATTCTTCTTGATTACCTACATTTCCTATTCCATCCCTACAAACATATCTAGTCCAAGAAACACCTTATTCACTAGATCACCCTAACTGAAGGAAGTATTACAACTTCGCCCATACAATGCTTCAAACAGACTCATCCTCAAAGATTCCTAGTAACCATTTTTATAATAAAAAACAAACAATGGAAGGTAATCCTCCCATATCCTCTATTGATGCATCACATACATCCTAAATATTTCCTCCAATATCATTTTGACCCTCTCTTTTTTTTCCATCTGTTTGCAGATGATAATTTGTGCTGAAGGCCAACTCTATACAGAAACATGCAAACAACTCCTTCCAAAACATTGAAATATACTTATCATCCCTATCTGAAACAATGATCCTTGGCAGACCATGCAACCTCTCTACATATCTAATGAATATCCATGCTACATCACTAACTGATATGTCTAAATCACTAGAATGAAGTGTCTTACCTTTGTCAACCTGTCCACCACAACCATGATGGAATCATGTTGTCTAGATGTTCTCGGAAAACCTATGATGAAATCCATGGAAATAACCTCCCACTTCCACTCTGGAATCGAGTACTCCCTAGATAGGCTATAATCAATAGACCTAGCATCTTATCTATTGCTGACACATATTGTGCACCACCTCTACTGATTATGATTCCTTGGTTAATAATTAAGTATTGTGGTGATATCAATATATTATTCATATAATTTCCCCAACATTTTTGGCATCGTTGTTGGGGAGCTATAAATGGTAATAGATTTGTTTGATGGTTTTTGAATGATATTGAGGATGATATAAGGGTTTGGATTGTATACCAAACACCTTCTTACCCAACCTACACACAATATCCTTCAAATATTTCTCACCTATTTCCAGGGTTTAATCCAACCCTTCTACCTTCATTCTCTAAAAAAAACTTCCCATGAACCCAAGTTCACAACAGCCTACTCTACCCATGAATCCATTCCTAAACACACCTTCCTACTAATACAAACCCAAAACAACTGGCTCTGCCCATGAGTTGTAGTAAAAAAGAAAAAGCCACCAAATCCAAACCCCCTCGAGCTACTCAATTTTCTGCATACCCCATTCCAAACCCTAATAATAGACCAGCTCAACCTGTGCATACTACGGAACTGCAATCTTAATTCCCTATTAATACCATCACTTCAGTTCTAATCAATGAGATTTGACTTAGGTCCAGAAATATCTTAAATAAAACAAGACCTGTAGTCATCATTCAAGAAGAACATCCAACAAACTCACCTCTTAAAAGTGAAGAAGAATATTTTCCTCTTGGTGAGGAATAAAACCATCTTGCAATATTAATCAATTCTACTTTACAACCTGAACCATCTCAGGTGGCCACCCAACCACCTTATCCAGAAATATTACTTTTGAAAAAGCCCGAGGTCTCACCAGAATATGACTTAGAGGCTGAATTATGAAGTGTTAGTGTACGGATACCCTTGCTACAAGCCATCAAATACATTCCAATTTATGCCAAGATTGTTACAAGGGATCTTTCCATAAAAAATCCAAGAAGAAAGAGGAAGGATCCCCTTATTATAAAAGTAGTTGGCTAATTATCGGAAACCATTTTAGGGATGCCTTATATGTATATTGTTTCTGGAAACCCAATAGTGACCACACATATCAATGGTACATATTTACCAAATTCTCTTGTTGATCTAGGTGCAGCAATAAATGTCATGATTGTGGATATTATGCAAAAATTTTAGCTAGAAGGCTTGAGGCCAACTCAAACATTATTGGAAATAGCAGACAAATCTATCCTTAATCTTTTAGGAAGCCTCAATGGCATAAAAATTGTACTGGATTACTGGGAATATCTAGTAGACTTATTTGTAATCCATCCAAAATCCTCCAAAACTAGACAGCTAGTAGTACTGGGCCGACCTTGGCTAGCCACTGTTCATGCCTTTATTGGATGTAGGTCTAGAGAGATGAAAATTTTGAATGGATATCAAAGCTAGAAGGTTGTTTTATTTCCTCCTTCCCAACCCGCTATAGAAGTATCTTTATGGATAGAAACCCATATGAGGAGGAGGAATGAACTCAACCATTGTTAACAATTGAACAATCTAAAGGCCTTCAAGAACAAATCCAAGATCAAGTTTTGAACTTGTTCTTAGCCACAATGAGATGTATTGATTTTCCACATTCCTTTCAAGAATATGAGCATATATTAAGCTTTGAATTTTAGGAAGCATGTCATCCTTCTACTACCACATTGTTTGCTACAACAGCAACAAATGAAGGAAAAGACCCATTTGTCCATGCTATTGTAATTTACCCTTGAAATTCTTTATATATTAATTTCGGTTTAGAATTAGAGAAACAAGAAAAACTAGTTAAAATGATTAAACGACAATGTGATGTTTTTTCATGGGATTACTTTGATATGAAATAGATTCACCCAGACACCTGCACACATCAAATCTAAACAAATGATGAAATTAGACTAGTAAGGAAGCCTCAAAGAAGGATGAACCCAACCCTAAAAGATATAGTTAAATAAGAACTTCAAAAACTCTTAAATGCTAACTTCATTAACCCTATTTTTTATAGTAAGTGGATGTCACCACTAGTCATTGTACCTAAGAAAAATGGTAAATGGAGGATCTGTGTGGATTTTATGGAACTAAATAAATCCACCTTTAAAGACTATTTCCCCTTACCTTTCATTGACCAAGTACTGGATACCTTGACCGGGAAAAACTATTTTTCCTTTTTGGATGGATTTAGTGGCTATAACAAAATCCAAATTACACTGGAAGATCAAGAAAAGACAGCCTTCACTTATCCATGGGGTGCTTATGCCTATAGGGTTCTCCCTTTCGGGCTATGTAATACCCCTGCCACCTTTCAAAGGGTTGTCTTTGCTATTTTTTCAGATCTAACCCAAGACTGTGTGGAAGTATACTATAATATTCCTATTTAGGAAAATCAACAATATAAGCACCAAAAATGTTGTTTTCAGAAAATTATGCTATAATAATCAAGAACAGCACATTGCTCCATTATTTTACATATTATAGCACCCAAATATACAAGGGGATTGGAAACAAATCATTCTATCTTAGTTAAACAGATCTCCCAAGCCCAATATAGCCCAAAAACACTAAAACCCCATGACTATTGCAACACAGGATTTCCGAAGCATGTGACAGCGCAGTTTAATGAGGGTTTCTACTATAGAAATATAGAAACAAGTATATCTTCTGATATATTACTCAAAGAGTTGATAAAAAAGGAGACCTAGTCTCTTTTACACAATCTCAAGATAACTCGGCAAGGCTTTCCTTGGAGGGCATGAGATACAAAAAGTATAAACTGTAGATCTATTATTGAATCATGCTGTCTGTTTGAAGCTCTGCATATATATGGCTGAAAAGAGAAAGAAATGGCTGAAACTTCTTCTTACTAGCTTTTCGGGTGAAAGGTTGATCCATTCACTAGGAAACTAGCTCATCAACAGGGGTTTTGACCCTCCCACTGCAACACCATGAAAAATAACACATTTTATCAAGAAGAATGCATTGTGGCTGAATATTACTGCTTGAACCAATTCCATATGGTGGAAAAGAAGCCCAGAATACTCCTCTTATATTTCTTCAACAAGTCATCCAAGGAAGAGTGTGTAATTCCTACATGAGAATACCCTTGTACTAAACAGTACAGCAAACCCATCTAAACAGTTGAAGCATGAAATAAGTCATAGGACTCAAACATAGACAATATTATCAATTCCTCTCATGGCTTCCATCCCTTCCCTTATATTCTTAGTGAGCTCCCTCACCCTTGGCCCCACTCATTTATGAGGTTACTTACATGTAAAGATTCCTCCTCCAAAACTATGTTGTTCCCACTAGCTCCACTCTCTTCTTTGGCAGCGCTGTTGATTTGGTCAACCTTGATCTAGTCCACATGCATTTCTCCCTTTCACACCCAAGGTGACTTTATTTTTCCTACCTAAACTAAACCACATTCACACTGGAAGTGTTTTATTCCTACTAAAGAGATTTAAGGGTCTCCTTACCCCTTTTATTCTTCTAAATTGAAAATAGAAGTAACATATAATATTCCAACTAGAAATAAGCTAATTGGTAATATTACAGTCCTCCCCTCCCAAAATTTTCTTGTCCTCAAGAAACAGTAAAGAAGGATGCTGCAATATCTTCTCTCCTTTCCAAGTGGCATCCTCATCAGGAAGATTCCTCCATCGAACCAGATGTTCTTTGATCACCCTTCTCCTTAGCTGCCTCTCCCAAGTATCCAAGATAGCCTATGGTTGCAAAACTAGATGGCCCTCGTCATCAATAAGTGGAATATCCATAGTGGCAACCACATGTTGTCCAATGGCCTTCTTGAGGCATGAGACATGAAAAATGTTATGGATCTTGCTCCCAATAGGAAGCCCTAGCTCATATGCTACTTCTCCAACACGATGGATCACCCTGTATGGTCCATAGAATCGAGGTTTGAGCTTTTTAGCCCCTTTCTCCTTGAGTGTAGACTGTATATATGGTTGAAGATGAAGATAGGCCAAGTCATCTACCTCAAACTTCTTCTCTATCTGACCACGGTCTACATGTATTTTCTCTTGGTTTTGGGTTGTAGCAATGTTTTCTATGAGAGCTCGGAGTATCTCTTGACTCTCTTGAATCCACTCCTTTTCTCTAGGAGTTTTTCTTGCCCCAAACATCACATCAGAAAATGAAAGTGCATCATACCCATAAAGAGCTCGAAATGGGTTCATACCAATGGACATATGATAAGTTATGTTGTAACAATACTCCCCCAAATGGAGACAACGCAACCATGCTCTCTACTGGCCCGAAACATAGTTTCTCAAGTAGCCTTCCAACCACTTGTTCATTATTTCAGTTTTTCCATCAGTTTGTGGGTGATAGCTAGTACTTGGTGTCAACTCAGTACCCACTAACTGAAAAAGCTCTTACCAAAAGCCACCCATTAAGCTGCTATCCCGATCACTCACTATGGTCTTTGGGAGACCATGGAGTCTAAACACGTCTTTCAAGAAAATCTCAACTACCTATGAAGCAGTATACCATGCAGAAATAGCAAAGAATGTGAATACTTTGTTAGTCGATCAACAACTACAAAGATACAATCCTTACCCTGAACGGTAGGTAGATCGGTGATGAAGTCCATGGAAATAATCTCCCATTTCCCATTTGGAATAGGGAGTGGCTATAATAATCTTGCAGGATGGTTGTGCTCTCCTTTGTTCTGTTGGAAAACTATGCACTCCTTCATGTTTTGGAGTAAATCCTCCTTGAGACCCTTCGATCAGAATCTCTCCCGAATAGCCTGATAAGTCTTGGTGAATCCTTGATGCCCTGCAAGTGGGGAATCATGTGATGCCTGCAAAATATTCTCCTTGAGCTTAAAATATCTAGCCAAGAAGACCCGATATTGGTAATATATGACCTCATCCATCACTCTATACCTCTCATCAGTCACCACTCCATCTAGGATCTCACATGCAAAGTTGTCTTTGGAGTATTCTACTAACAACTAAGCCTTCCAATCTGCATCTATGCTCATGAAGGACAGCGCTGTTGGCCTTCTGGATAGAGCATCTACCACTACATCACTCTTCCCTTTGACATATTCTATGTCAAATTCATATGCTTGGATATTACTCACCCACTTCTGTTGCCTCTCCTTAAGCTGCTTCTGCTCAAGAATGAATCAGAGACTATTATGATCAGTCTTCACTCGGAATCTATTTCCCACCAAATATTGCCAGAACTTGGATAAAGCATGCATAATAGATAGCATCTCCTTATCATATATGGGGTATAGTCTCTCATGTGGCAGCAAATTCCGGCTTTCAAAATCTATGGGGTGTCCCCCTTGCATCAATAATGCCCCAATTCCTTCCTCTAAAGCATCACATTCCAACACAAAGGGTTGGGAAAAATTAGGTAGGACTAATACTGGGCAGCTACTCATCACCTCCTTGAGCTTATCAAAAGCTCTCTACGCTGTGGGTGTCCAACTAAAAGCTCCCTTCTTGGTTAGATATGTAAGTGGTGCTGCTAGTTAAGAGAACCCTTTTACAAAATTCTGGTAATAGGTACATATGCTTACAAACCCCCAAAGTTCTATGACATTCTTTGGTTTAGGCCAATCTATAATAGCACAGATCTTTTCTTCATGGACTCTTACCCCATATATTCCAATGATGTGGCCCAAGTAAAGCATCTCTGTGAGCCGAAACTCACACTTGGAGAGCTTAGCATAGAATTTTTGCTCCTTAAGAATGCGTAATACTGCCTCAATACGTTGAAAATTCTCCTCCCATGTGCGGCTATAAATAAGAATGTCATGAAAAAATACCAATACAAAATTCCTCAAGTGACCACAGAATATGTGGTTCATGCAAGATTGGAATGTTGCCAGAGCATTTGTTAGCCCAAAAGGCATTATCAAAATGCCCATAGTGACATCGGAATCCTGTCTTGGGGATATCTTGATCCCTCACCTTGATTTGATGATATCTCAATCTCAAATAAATCCTGGAGAAATACTTGGACCCTCTTAGTTCATCCATCAATTCATCGATCTTGGGAATTGGATATATATTCTTCATGGTATTTTTGTTCAATGCTCTATAATCAATGCACATTCTCAATTTGCCATATTTCTTCTTCACCAAGACCACTGAAGAGGCAAAAGGACTAGTGCTAGGTCGGATATGTCCTAAGGCCAAAATATCATGAATGGCCTTTTCAATCTCATCTCTATAGGCTTTGGGATTCCTATAGGGTGTGGTGATCACTGCTTGGATCCCTTGTTCCAACTTAATAGTGTGCTCAAAACCTCGGTGAGGAGGTCTTCTAGGTGGAATATCTCCAAATAATGTAGAATATCAGTCCAAAATAGATTGTACATCTAGATGTACTGATGAATCCTTTCTTACAGCTTCTAACAAACGCAGATCTACTACCCACTCTATGTCCCCTCTATGAAAATATTCTTCCATATTATGGGTTGAGACAATCTGGGGTGGATAGGTGTGTATGCCTTTGATTTTCTGATGTTTACCACTCCCTTTTTTTGTCCACTCCATATCTAAGGTTTCCCAATCAGTGGTAACCTTTCCTAAAGTGATTAACCACTGGACACCAAAAATCACATTGGTGTCTGGAATATCAACCACAAAGAAGTGGTCTGTCAATGTGTAGGTTCCCATATTGATGGTTAATGCTGGAACATATTTGGCATAGTACATGGTTCTAGCTCCTGGAATAAGAACTGAGAACCCCGTAAAGTCTTCTATGTGAATTCCCCTCCTTTGCACCAATTTTGTATCAATAAAGTTATGGGTAGCTCCATTGTATGCCAACATTGATACTCTTTTCCCCATAATAGTTCCCCTAACTCTCAAGGTTAGATACTTGGGAACTCCTCTCAAAGCTGTAAGAGTTCCTCCCATTGGAGCAAATTCCTTTACTACATCTTTTGTGGGAGGTGCACCTCCTTCTGATACTACAGCGCTAGTCTTCTCCTCCTCATCAGAAAATATCTCAATGTAATGTGCTTTCCCTGCAACACATTGGTGGTTTGGTACCCATGGCTCCTGACAAGTGAAACAAATTTTTTTCTTCCTTAGATCTCTAAAATCAAGAGATGTCCTCTCCTGATTCTCCCTTGGGAAAGAAGAAATATTTTGCTAAAAAGGTGCTTTGGCCTTGGGTAAGGCATGCTAAAAACCCCTAGCCTTCTCCATAGCTTCTTGGAGTGTAGTTGGTCTAGTGGATTTTACCAACCCATGCAATGGTTCAGCCATCCCATCAAAAAACATGCATGCTCTCCCGTTCATAGTGAGGTCAGATACCATAACTGAAAGCTTTAGAAACTTAGAGATATAAGTTTCTAAATCTCTGAATTTCTTGATCTTGGTTAACCCAAAAAAGTGAGCCCCCGGATCTGTGGGGTCAAATCTCTCCACCAACCTCCTGGTGAAGTCTGAATATGAAGTGATACTAGCATGCCCAAGTTTAGCTAACCCATGGAACCACCACTCATGTGCCTCACCTTCTAAGTGCAACGCTGCTATTTTGATAGCCTCCACTTCAGAAAATCTATTGAGTTGGAAATAAGTATCCAACTTCTCTACCCAAGCCTTGGATGTGCACTTGGGTGATCCATGATAAGAGGGAAAAAGAACCTACCCAAATTGTGTTGTAGATCTAAATTCTACATATACCCTTCCTTCTTATGGTGATTGAAGGATCTCCTACCATCCTTGATCCAATAGAACTCCTGAAAGTTCAAATGTTCTTTAAATATTTGGGATTGATATTCATATCCTACAAAATAATCACCAAGGGTTTCTTCCTTCAATGGCTTTCCTTCCTCACCTTCCAAAGAGAGGAATGTGGGCATAGTAGAGCGTTGTGAAGAAGATTGTGCTACTGTTTTCTCCCACCACAAATGTGAGGTGTCGAAGCTTTCTCCATGGTGAAACCCTCTAGGGGATTCCTTTTGTATTTCAAATATCATCTCCTTGATGTCTTTGGCAATGTCCTGCATAGTCTGAAGATGGATTTTTTGGATCTCCCTCTCCTCCATAGCTAAAGAAGTATGGTCCCAACAAGATGAGCCAAGATCAGAGCTCTGATACCACTCTAATATTCCTATTTAGGAAAATCAACAATATAGGCACCAAAAACGTAGTGTTCAGAAAATTACGCTATAATAATCAAGAACAACACATGGATCCATTATTTTATGTATTATAGCACCCAAATATACAAGGGGATCAAAAAAAATCATTCTATCTTAGTTAAGCAGATCTCCCAAGCCCAATATAGCCCAAAAACACTCTACTGCAACACAGAATTTCTAAAGCATGTGACAGCACAGTTTAATGAGAGTTTCTGCTATATCAATATAGAAACAAATAGATCTACTGATATATTACTCAAAGAGATGAAAAAAATTGAGATCTAGTCTCTTTTACACAATCTCAAGATAACCCGGCAATGGTTTCTTTGAAGGGCATGAGATACAAAAAGTATAAACTATAGATCTATGAATGAATCACACTGTCTGAGTAAAGATTTGCATATATATGGCTAAAAAGACAAAGAAATGGATGAAACTTCTTCTTACTAGCTTTCTGGGTGAAAGGCTGATCCTTTCACTAGGAAACTAGCTCATCAAGAGGGGTTTTCACCCTCCCACTGCAACACCATGAAAAATAATGCAATTTCTCAAGAATACTACACTATGGTTGATGATGTCTACTTGAAACAGTGTCGGATGGTGGAAATGAAGCCCAAAATACTCCTCTCATATTTCTTCAACAAGTCCTCCAAGGAAGAGTGGGGAATTCCCGCATGAGAATACCCTTGTACTAAACAGTACAACAAACCCAGTTAAACAGCTAAAGCATGCAGTAAGTCATAAGACTCAAACATAGACAATATTCTCAATGCCTCTCATGGCTGCCATCCCTTCCCTTATATTCTTGGTGAGCTCCCTCAGCCTTGGCCCCACTCATCTATGAGGTTACTTCCATGCAAAGATTCCTCCTCCAAAACTGTGTTGTTCCCACTAGCTCCACTCTCTTCTTTGGCAGCGTTATTGATTTGGTCAACCTTGATCTAGTCCACATGCATTTCTCCCTTTCACACCCAAGGTGACTTTATTTTTCCTACCTAAACTGAACCACATTCACACTGGAAGTGTTTTATTCCTACTAAATATATTTAAGGGTCTCCTTACCCCTTTTATTCTTCTAAACTAAAAATAGAGCAACATATAATATTCCAATTAGCAATAAGCTAATTTGGAATATTACATATACATGGATGACTTCATAGTCTATGGGAAATATTTCCAACAAGCTTTAGACAACGTAGAAAAAGCTTTGATCAGATGTTAAGAGACCAACCTTTCCCTTAGCAATGAGAAATCCAGGATGATGCTTACTAAGGGTATATTGTTAGACCATCATATTTTTGAAGCTTGTATAAGATTAGACCCTTTGAGGATTGAAATAATTGCTCTAATAAAAACTCCCATTTTTCAAAAATAAGTCATAATATTTTTAGGGCATGCGAGATACTATAGAATATTTATTCGGAATTTTACCACAATGGTCACTCCCATGTTAAAACCTCTAACTGAAGATTGATATTTTAAGTGGGATTTTGAGTTTCAACTTTCCCTTGAAACTCTTAAAAAAAAAATAGTCAACTACTCAAGTTCTGAGGGGACCAAATTGGAGCCTCCCTTTCCACATATGTGTTGATTCCTTAGATAGAGCCTTGGGGGTTGATTTGGGCCAAAGAGAGAATAAAATTCCCTATGCCATTTACTTTGTCAGCAAGAATGTCTCTCCTACAGAACTAAACTGCACAGTCATGGAAAAGGAAGTCTTATTAATAGTTCTTGCCATTAATAAGTTCTAACACTATATAACCAGGTATGAAATTTTTATAGACACTGACCATTTAGCCATCAGATTATTAATGAATAAACCTATCAATAATGCTCGTGTTACTAGATGGTTGTTCTTATTGCAAGAATTTAATATTACTATTGTTGATAGAGAAGGAAGAGATAATCTTTTCGCTAACTTTCTATCTAGACTTGTTCATACATGTGACAGTGCACCGGTTACTAATGATTTTCTGGATGGGAATTTATTTTCTATTTCCACTTTTACACCTTGGTATGCAGATGTAGCTAACTACATGGTTACATGGAAGCTTCCACAAAATTTTCCTTCAAGAGAAAAACTCAGAATCATAGAACTTAATGCGAAAGATGTGTGGCATGAGGATTGTTTATACCATACCAGACCAGATCTGGTTATCATAAGATGTGTACGAGAGGATGAAATGGAATGCATTCTAAAATATTAGCATAATGAACCCTGTGGTGGAAATTTTGCAGACAGAAGGACTGCGTATAAATTACTACAAGTCGGGTATTATTGACCCGCCATTTTAAAAGATGCAAATAAATATGTGGCCAACTGTAATGATTGTCAAAGAATTGGGAAACCTACCATAGCAAATGAAATTCCTCTTCAAGCATAGGTAGTCATTGAACCTTTTGATAAATGGGCATTAGACTTTGTTGGACCAATCTCTCCCATGTCTTAAAACAAGAAATATATTCTGGTATGTATGGATTATGTAACCAAATCAGTAGAAGGAAAAGCGTTATATTCTACTAATGAAAAATCTGTTTGATTTCCTATTTGAAGATATATTTACCCATTTTGGTTTACCAAGGTAAATAGTAATTTATCAAGGCACCCAATTTACTTCTAAATTGGTTAAAACTATCATTGAGAAATACCAAATCAGGCACTGGAAATCTACACCTTACCATCCACAAGAAATGGGCATGTAGAGTCCACCAATAAATCCATTGAATCCATTCTCACCAAGATAGTACACATGCATTGTAACTACTCGGTTGATAGGTTATGTAAAGCTTTGTGGCCCTATAGGATAACCTGGAGAAACACAACAGGGCATTACCCTTATGAGTTGGCTTATGGAAAAAATGTGCTCCTTACTATAGAATTCCAAGTTAAAACCTCCAGAACATCCATGCAGCTAGGAATGGATTTGGATGAGGCACAAAAACCAAGGTTGATGGAGTTTAATACATCGGATGAAATTAGAAAAGATGCACTTCAAAGGAGAATGTTTGTTCATAATCAGAGAAAAAAATGGAATGATAAGTTCATTAAGAGGAAACTTTTTTAACCAGGTGACTGGCCTTTGTTGTACGACAACAAATTCAAAAAATTCAAGGGGAAGCCATCAACGCGATGGTTGGGAACTTGTGAGGTAGATATGACCTATGACAATGGCATGATCAAGGTAAAAACCATTAATGTAGATCATAATTATTTTGTTCTAAATGGACATCGGTTGAAATGTTATCATAAGCCTATATCAAAAGAGGATTTTACCAAACATGTTCTTCAAAATTCTAAAATACAATTGGTTAGAAAGGGGAACTCTCCTCTTGTTGATCCACCAATGTAAGTTTAGCTACATAGTAAATATTTTTTACATATATGTATATAGGTGTGTTGACATATAATGATTTTGATGTTACTAACGAAAAATACAAGTTGAATGTTTTCTCATGTAGATAAGCAATAAGGATAACATCTTTCAGGTGTAGGTTTATTCGTTCATCCAACCCTCGTAGATTATCTATGGAAAAGGGGGACTTATGTAGTTTTCTTTAAGTTTTTAATACTCCTAAAAATTAAAAACATCGGCGAGCATGAACTAGAACTGGCTCGAGAAAAATCCATGGTAGAGTGAATGGATTTTTCTTTAAGTTTTTCAGACTCTTAAAAATTGAAAATACCAGCGAGCATTAACTGATATGTGCTCGAGAAAAATACATAGAATAGTAGTGGTTATGTGATTTTCCAATAAAATGGAAATGGAAATAGGAAACAAATATGAACATGATCCCAAAAAGAGGAATATATTTAGCTACAAAATTACTTTCGACTGAAAAACCTTAGAACATGATCAGTGACTTCTTTTGCCTCAGTTTCCACCACTTCCATCACAATTTTTGAATTATTGTACCAATGTGTATTTTAAATTTTATTTTTTGTTCCAATAAATGAATTCACATAAAACATCAGCCATTATTATTATCTACTCTACCCAGACCTTCAGAATATGTTAAGTTACATGAGGAGGCTGCAAAATCTAAACTTGTAGATTTTATTAAAAGACATATACATTCATCTGGTACTGAAGAAGACATTTACATTCCTCCAGTACTGAATAAGATTGTTGTGTTCATTCGGTACTGAAGAAGACATATGTGCTCATCTGGTACTGAAGAAGTTCTCTGCATTCATCCAATACTGAAGGAAATATTTTATGTGTAATCTAGTAATGGAGGTATGCAATCAATATTTTTACTTTTTGCTATTAAGGACTCATATTAATTTTGTGGTGACATATGATTATCCTCATTTTTTTAACCATTAACTGGTAGCCATATCCTAATACAAAACAACTTACCTTAGTTACAAAGCAAAAAATCCTTTTGCATGATTGAGTGAGATGGCTATGGGTATGATTAAATGAATACTAATACTAATCTAAGCAAGTATACTATATAACTGTCTTGTATTCCACCTCCATGGATAATTTAAGCAATGATGATCCCACTATTTCATAGCTGTAATGATGAATTCTAGAAATAAGGACTAACATAACTTTGATGTGAACCGTCTCGTACCTCTGTACCTGACCACATCCTATGTATCATGTCTAACACTCATTCCCGTGAATATGATGTCAGTCATGGCAATGATTTCTGAACGAGCTCCACATACAACGTATTATTTTCATTCACACCACTTACTTATCAATTATGCAGACAATGTAAACGTTATCATTCCCCTTCAAATTATAAGTGCCCTTTTTTATGGCTTCGCCATCGAGATGAGAATTATTCCTCTTATTATTTTCCTTCATTACTTTCTATCCCCATTTTCAAAATTGTGTGTCGACTATTTCTGGTACTGTATGTGTCAAATACATCCATTACTCCGTAAAACTACTTCTCATATACTGTGTTAGGCATCTCCGGTACCTGTTTACTGTTTCTTGTACCATGCATGTTGGAGCGGGGTCCCCTGAGGCACACTTTTTGATGCAATTTTTTATAAGTCTTACATATGTGCACTGCACGAATGATCAAGGAGCTTTGGGGTGGGTCAAAGTCCCTAATTTTGATGTAAATGAGTTTAAGAGTAAACTATGGGCCTCAAACCATGGTTTGAGACCATAGTATCTGCGCAAAAGAGGAATATAAATAGATAGATCGAGTCTAAGGAATTTAATCATGAAATATAATATTTTGGATCTAATTTTATGTGTCTGTAATACGCTGTGAAGGGTTTTTGTCTGGGTTGGGTTTAAAGGCTCCTGTTGGTTGTGTGCGCGGAGACCTAGTCCTAGCTGTGGGTGGACTCTTCTAGCTATGTGCACAAAAGAATTATGTGTAAGGTAAAGTATGATATGTATTGAAAGGGTCTGAATTAATATAAAGGATAGATTTTGCAAAACTTGTTTTTATTGATCTGAGTTATTTATTGTTTTTGTTTTTTTGAGATCGCATTGTTTCTGTGTTGCTTATTGATTATTGCATGAAGATATCATTTAAGGATATGCAGGATATTGATGATTGATAAATCTTCTTAATTAATTTCATTTTTAGATCTGGATCTGGTTCTGTTTTTATTTCTTTTCGCTGGAGCAATCTGTGACTCTGTATTATTTTATTAAGGGTTGTGTACGTTATGTGATTTTTCCTTATTCTATTGTGCGCATCTATTTAATATTGATACAAATCTACATTTGATTTGAATAGGGCCTCTTCATTATTTTCTCCCTCAGGGTACGGAAACCTAGTTCCGGCACCCCCCCCGCCCCCCCCCATATTGCTTCGGGTGAGACTTTGATTTGCGCAAGAAGGTCATTGCCGAAAGGGCTAGTAGTTGGAGGGTTTGTTGGTTTATCCATAAAATTTGAATCTGGTTAATGACCCCTGAAGCCAACAAATGGTTCCATTGTCATGACAAGGATCATTTTCAGGGATATTTGATGTTGTGGCATCCTTCACGAAATGAATTGTAATATTGGCTGGATAGAAAGATCCTTGAATTTTCACTCCAAGAGGATCGAAGTACTAAGCTATCTGTCAAACAATGGGTACAGAAATATATTTATATAGAAGTGCATGAAATGTTCTTTTACTCCTTTGAAAACTAACTACAGGAGTGGTTATCGTGCTTAACTGAATTCGATACCTGCACAAAGGATTACCTAGTCACTGTGAGGAATCCTAAATTGATCCAGCAAGTAGAGAAGCTAGACAATAAGATCATCTGCATGGTAGATCATTGGATTGATCACCTATTGGGAGTTTTTGTGACTGAATTTTCCATTTATTAATTTATGTCATATTTTGAAGCAGAAAGAAGGTTTTTCAAAGGCACTAGAGGTAAGTTCCTGCGCTCTCTGAAATTGTTGATGAAAATGCTATTATGTGAACAGGGTTGTCTGTGCAAACAAATTTCTTAAATGCCTCGAAGAGGCCCAACTACACGCAGTCGAAAATTTTACCACAAATATTATGAAAATGATATTTATAGCCCTCTAAAGCATAGATCTTAGAGTGAAGGTGAATGAGAACCTAGTAGCTCTAGTGATTTTGAAGAAGAAATTTCATCACACCACAAACCCTTGAGTTTATTTCCTACCCCATCCGCTCCACTTTTGCACTCACATCATAGAGCACCCACTCCACCGCGCAGTCCATCTCTACCACCTCCACCTCCCCCTGACGTAGACATGGCTGCATCAATGAAGTTACCTAATTTTAGAAGCATTGGAAATGAGGATACTGGTCACTTCTAGTTTGTGATTAGGGTCATATGGCATGCTCAGCAAGTTAACAATATTGATATTAGGAAGGCACAATTGGTTACTTCTTTCCAAGATCATGCATTAGATTGGTACATCAGGTATGCTCAAGCAAACCCTAATTCTACCTTGGAACAAATAAAAGTGACCCTAAAAGAGCAGTTTAAGAAGCCTAAGTCATACGCGTAGCTGGTGACAGAAATGAAGGAGATTCATCTAAAGGCTAATGAATTGGTGTGGGAGGCCGATCAGAGGTTGAAGCGCACCATCAGAGATGGTGGTTTTTTCATTGATGATACACAACATAAGGAATGGTTCATTGATATGTTGCTCCCACAGCTGCGCCAGTCCTTAGGTCAGCAAAATATTTCCATACAAGCTAAGGTTGTGGAGGTTGAAATGAAACTAGAGGCTACAACAACACTTGTTACACTAGGAACTCAATGAATTCAGAATAAGTTGGAAGCCATGCACCTAGAAATTAAAATCCTACGTGAGGAAAAGGCAAAGGAGGTTTGCACAGAGGTTTGGTGTATAAAGTGTAAAGCTTCTGGGTACCATAAATATCGGTGTCATGTCTTTAACATTTATCTGGATGTTGGAGGTCCTAGTCCATTGAAGAGTCATGTATGGTGCACGATATGTCAAATTGTTGGATTACATGACACATATTGCTGCCCAAGGATCGGAAAGTATCAACCTGACTTGAATCAGTTGTTTTTTATATTTTTTTCATCATTTGGGCATGATGAGCAGCACTGTCACACTTATGATATGATGTTAGATAAAGCTAAAATATATACAATGCATGATGAGCCTACATCACCAGCATCCCCTTCTAGGCGTGAAGGATTCAAGGAAGAGGAAGAGGTCGAGGAGGTGGATCAGTTAGTCGATGAAGACGACAAGTCATTTGCTATAACTGTGGAGATGATGACCATTATGTGCACGACTGTCTGAATCCATCATGACAGTCCTGTAGGTACTATAGAAAATCTAATCATGTCATTAAATAGTGTCTTGTCTTGATTTGAAAAATGAAAGAAAACAAGACGTAGACTCCAACACAAAATATTTCGATGGTTCACGTTGAAACCCATGAAGAAGATTCCATTGTGAATGTGGTTACTAGGAGCGGTGTAGCCACCAATGAAGATAAGGGAAAGCAACCAGCCACTAATGTATGGATCCGTAAAGCACCTGAAAATGAGGAAGGGTTTAATCTTCAGTGTGCAAAAGAGACTTTTATTGAAGCACAAAAAGAATTTGCAGAAGGAAGTGCATCACCATTAGGAATACCTATGAAGGAAGCAGGAGGAGATGAAGAGATCAAACCACTTCTAAAAGAATGTATAAAGTTATTGCGCAACAAGAAGTCAGTCTAAAATCTACATCCTTTGATATTATTGCGCAAAGAAGGAACAACCAATGGTAAAACAATGAGCGGTCAACAAAATATACAAGAGAAATAAGAGAACGAGTAGGAAGATGCATATCACCGTGCAGATTGGTGCTTATTAAATGGACCAATTTATTATAGATCTGGGATCTGATGCTAATTTTATACCTAATAAAACATGGAAGTGAATGGGAGAACCAAAGTTAGAGTTATCTATCATTCAACTACGCATGGCCAATAAACATAAGATCATTCCTTTAGGAAGGATGTCGCAAGTTGTGGTCAGTATAGAGGATGTTAAGGTGATGGAAAACTTTGAATTCATCCAAATTTTAGATTGTACTGATCCATATCCTGCACTTCTAAGATTGGATTGGGCCATTTCCATGGATGGTGTTATCAATCTGAAGAAAAGGAGGATGGAATTTTAAATCAATGGAATCAGGGTAATCATTCCTCTAGATCCTATAGAAGGAGAACCAGTGCGCTCTGATGATGAGATCGATCAAATCTATAAGCTAACCTTGTGCGATGAAGATTGGATTAATCCAACAGAAGATGGAAATCTTAAGTGGGAGAAGGATAGCTCTTTTTTTTCATACTCTGACGAAGAACTCGAAAACTGGCATAACAAGTTTCATGAGGTATCTGCGGTGCACTGTAATCATGTGACCCGATCTACGCGATGTATAATAGATGAGGTACGTGATTTCCCACACTATGATGGATTAACTAATGTAAACATGTTTATAGGGTAGCTTGAAAGTATCGTTCCTGAAGGACAGAGATTCCATGCTTTGGATCTTGGCTTTCACACTACTCTAGCAAGAAGGTGGGAAAATCATAAGGAGAATATGGGAAACTTGGAGGAATGTGCACGCATGATGACGTTGCGGTTTGAATGTCGAGTCGTTAAAATGGAAGATTTGTACTCTGGAAAAGAGGATCTGTGCAAACATTTGGCAACATAGAATCAGGTATGGGGCATAGAACCAAGACTTGAATGGGTCCATATGTTTATTGACACATTGGGGAAGGTACCTACTGAATGGTACCTGGAGATAGAGCCATGCTGAGGCACTAGTGAATGTTCTACGCTAACAGAGAGCTTTATTCTTACATTCAGCTTTGAGAGTGGATTTGATACCATTGGCCAAGATTTTCACAATATTCAAGAATTCATATTTGATACAACAAAGCCTACAATTGAGTGTGCTCCACCAGCTTGGGACGCACAAATGAAATCTTTTGTGAATTGCAGGAATCTGACAGTGGAAGACAATGAAGAGAATCCAAGGAATATTATGATACCTGAATCTAAGGAACAATGCGCAGTGGTTGGGCCCTCAATCACCTTGCTATATGTGACAAAGCCCCTAAATCTCAGGCAGGTGAATATTAGATATGAAGAACAACCTAACTTGGCAAAGATTGGAGACTAATGGGATGCTGATACAGTAGGCAAGGTTGTTGAGTTGCTAACAAAATATCAAGATCTGTTCTCTACAAAGTTTTCAGAGCTAAAAGGAATCATTAGGTAACTTGGAGTTATGAAAATCACATTGAAGCATGAGATGTGCCTAGTAAAACAGCGCCCATATAGGCTCATCCCAAGATATAATCACAAGGTGAAAGAAGATTTGGACAAAATGGTTGTTGCATGCCTCATTGAACCTATATAATATTTTGACTGCGTAATTCCAATTGTTTTGCAAGATAAGAAGACCAAGAGAGAAATCAGGATATGTGTAGATCTGCGCAAACTAAATGATGCTTATGTGCATGATCCATTCCCAACTCCATTCTCTGATGAAATATTTGATAATTTTGGAGGCCAAGAAGCATATTCCTTCACATATGGGTTTTCAAGATATCATCAAATCCGGATTGTGCCAAAAGATACGAGTAAGTTCACCTTTGCTACTAAATGGGGACAGTCATGCCTTTTGGATTGAAAAATGCTCCTGCCATTTTCTCGCGTGTAGTAGTTGATGATTTCAAATAATTTATCCACAAGTTTTTGGAGGTATATTTTGATGATTGGACTCTATTTGGGTTGTTAAAGAAGCATGTGTCAAATCTGTTCTTAATGATGGATACTTGTAGGAAGTATCAGATCTCCTTGAATTTAAATAAGTTTTTATTATGTGTACCATTTGGGATATTGTTGGGACACATTGTCTGCCAGTAGGGGTTGATGGTGGATACTACAAAGATTGCATTCATAGTTAAATTTGGAGGTACCTGAGAATGTTAAGAAATTGTGCTCGATATTGGGGCATACCAGATATTACGCTAATAACTGTGCCCATGGAAAATATGCTCAAGAATGACATAATGTTCTTTTGGGATGAGGACTGTCAGAAGAGTTTTGAGCTTCTAATGGAAAATATGGTCACTATGCCCATCCTGGTCTTCCCAAATTGGTCAAAGGTGTTTCATGTACATGTGGATGCCTCCTATATTTCTCTCAGACCTATCTTAGCACAACCAAGAGTGGGTGAAATTGATCATTCTATGTCTTATGCAAGCCGCAAAATTTCAAGCACAGAGAAGAATTACATAACCACGGAAATGGATGGTCTCCTAATGGTGTATGCACTGCAGAAATTCCACCACTATCTATTAGGAGGTCACTTTAGGATTTTCACTAATAATTCTTCTTTTAAGTACCTAGTCAATAAGCCTATGTTGGTGGGGAAGATCTACAAGTGGTTGTTCTTATTCCAAGAATATGATTTTGAGATTATGTTAAAACCAAGAAGATTGAATGCTAGGCCAAAACATCTTTCGCACCTTGAAATGGGTGAGTAGCCCACAAATTTGGAAGATGGATTGCCTACATCATGCATTGAGGTATAGATAGTAAAAAAGGAGTATGAGAAACAAATCATAGATCTGCAAACCAAATTTTAGCCTAAGACTCCCTAAGAGGTCTGCGCCCAAAGAGCAACTGAGGTGAAGCAAGCCAGAAGTAGTATCATTGTTGCAGTCACCCAGTGTGACAGTCTGTTAGATGAATCTATGAGTGTATGGAAATCAGTGAAAAATGATCTAGTTGTTTAGAAGTTGTGCGACACTCTCCATCAGAAGGAACAACAGTTCGAAGAGATCAAGATAGTGGCGCCGACCTTGGTTCTTACTGAGTGCCTAGCTTGTCTGCAGGAATGTCAGACGATACAAATATAGATTGAAGAGTTGCACTAGAAGGAACAAATGCTAGAATGATGTATGCAACCGTGGGCCGAGGAGGCTCTTCGGATTTCACAGATGTTGGATAACACTTTGAAGACTATTCAGCAGACACAGTGCAACATTGAGCTGACCACTGAAGGGCCCACTACAGAAAATTTAGTTTAGAAAGCCCAGGGAGTTGTAGCGTAAAGTCTAGAATTAGTTCTCCCTCTGAAATCTTCTATCAGAACACTCCAAGCCAAGATCTAAGAGCAAGCACCTTAGTGAATCGAGGTGAGTCACATGTTTGTGTTGGGGGGATGTTGGAGCGGGGTCCCCTGAGGCACAATTTTTTATGTAATTTTGTATAAGTCTTATATATGTGCATTGCGCGAATGAGTCAAGGGGCTTTGGGGTGGGTCAAAGTCCCTAATTTTGACGTAAATGGGTTTAAGGGTAAAATATGGACCTCTAACCATGGTTTGAGACAATAGTATTTGCGCAGAACAGGAATATAAATACATAGATATAGTCTAAGGAAGTTAATAATGAAATTTAATGTTCTGGATCTAAGTTTATGCATCTGTAATACGTTGTGAAGGGTTTTTGTTTGGGATGGATTGAAAGGCTCCAACTGGCTATGTGTGCGAAGAGCTAGTCCTGGTTGTGTGAGGACTCCCCTGGTTGTGTGTGCAGAAGGGTTATTTGCAAGGGAAAGTCTAATATGTATAGAAAGGATCTAAATTAATATAAAGGACAGATTTTGGAAAACTTTTTGTGACTGATTTGAGTTATTTACTGTTCTTGTTATGTTGAGATCACAATGTTTCCATGCTTCTTATTGATTATTGCACGAATATATCAGTTAGGTTTATGCATGATTTTTTATGTTCAATAAATCTGCTTAAGTAATTGAATTGTTTAGATCTCGATCTCGTTCAGTTATGCTTTCTTTACACTGAAGTGATCTGCGACTATGTCTTATTCTGTTAAGGTTTTCGCATGTTCTTTGATTGGTCCTTATTCTATTGCGAGCATATATTTATGATTGATACAAGTCTGCATTCGATTTGCATAGGGCCACTTCATTATTTTCTCCCTCAAGGTGCAGAAACCTAGTTCCAGCACCCCCACATACTACTTCGGGTGAGACTTTGATTTGTGCAAGAATGGCATTGTCGAAAGGGCTAATAGTTGGAGGGTTTGTTGGTTTATCCATAAACTCTGAACCTATGTCAGGACCCCTCGAGTCAACAACACCCCTTTGATTATTGAGACTAATTTTCAAAGCTAGCATGGGATGGATATGTATGAACCAAAATTTCGATCTTACAGAGAGACCGAGGAGTATCAATCGTGTAGGGAGAAGTTCAAGCAGGTTGGTTGAACTTCATTCCTTAGAAATTATAAAGGGTATCATGAAGGTGTCTCTCTCCCTTTAGGTAATAATTTTTATTGTGAGAACGTTCAATTTGGAGTTCTATAGTTTAAATTTATCGAGGTCGCCATAGTAGAGGCCAAAGGTTTACCACCCATAAGGGAGAATTATTTTAAAGGTGCATACATCAACAATGAACTTTTTCACAAATTCTTGACTCCAAAACACCTGAAACTAGATTGGACTAAAGGAATTCCAAGAAGTTAGGTTATAGAATAGTATAGATTAATACTCAATAGTATGTAGAGTTTTGTGACTTGTGAGGGAAGGTATATTGTTGACTTCCTTTATCATTTGATACTTCTGTTGCATTTCGAGGGAGGGCCTAAAACGAATTTTCCATACTTTCTATGGATAATCCTAAATAATATGGAAAGAGGAATCAAATCATCCTCTAAAAATGTTCAAACCAATATCTACCACCATGGGTTAATAAAATTGTTAGTTTTCCATGAAATCAAGAAGCAGAGCAGTGACTAGAAGACATTTCTAGAACAATTTTTTTCTCAAGCAGAAGGTTCCTAGCACATGGAAGAAAGCCTGCCAGAAGAGGACAATAAGGACCTTGACAAAAAATAGAAAAGTTGTAAGAAGCACTAGAAGAAATAAATTTCTAAGGAGGTTATTGATATCCATATTCCATCAAGGTCTATCAACAAGTCAGATAAGTGTGAATTCGAAGACAAGGAAGAAACTCATGCATCAATAGTTAAGTATTCTAAAAGAAATAGGCCTCCTATTGATTCACCCACTCTGAGAAAAATTTCGACAAGTGAGAAGAGGAAGAAAAAGTGAAAAAGGAGAATTCACACGCACCACTTCAGAGGAAGGTGTTGAATTACCCCAAGAAGAAACTCCTGCACCAAGTGTTAAGAAGGCATAGAAGCCTAAATCTAGCGAAGGCAATGACAAGGCTCAAATTTCTAAAAAGAAGGAGAGACATGCACAGGAAAAGGATGCCACAGGGACCCTGACATCAACTAAAAGAAAAAAGAGAAGGTTGTTTGAGGATAATGAGCCATCAACACCCCTACGTCAAACCACTATAAGTATGGAAAAAGTGGTAATAACTACTCCCACGCTTCCTCTTCCAGCACATTTGATTGATATATATTCCTCTCCTGATGGAGAACATGTATAGGAGGAGATACTTAATGAAACAAAAGAGCTTGTCACAGAAACTTTGCAAAAATTGAGGAGAGAAGTATAAGCTAAGAGGAGATTGTACAAACAAAAAACACCTGAACCTAATAATTCCTTAGCTAAGTATCGTATGACGACCAATATCGAAAAACATCAGGACAAAAACTAGAAATTAAAAGAAAAATTGAAATAATACAAGATTTTGGATCAATATCTTAAGAAGGAGAACGAACATCTTAAGAAGAATAACCGAAAGTTGAAATAGGAGTGTGATTAGGCCTGCACTAAGTTGAATAATGTTCTTAGTCTTGTGCACTTTACCAGGGTCATTAGGGGGGAACTCAAAGAAGATGCCTCAAGTGTAAAGGTCTCGAAGCCAAGTAATTGATACCCAAGCAATGAAGTCTTCATTTTTTTGGAAATTTTGAAGAATGGTTCAAGCCTTTTTGCACGAGGGCATGCAACAACTTGAGCATGGGGGAATGTTGCGTTTTCTTTTTTATACTTATAATTCCCTAATTAACGTCCATTTTTTACCTATTTTTCCTTGAATTTATCTACTATTCACCTATTTTCTTCAAATATATGCCCTTTTAGCTTTCTGATGTTTATATGAGGTAATCTATTTTTCAAAATGAAATTTATATGTTTTCTTATAGTAAAAATAATGTTACTTGATCTTTTACTCTCTAATTTCTCAGGTTAGCTCACATATATCTTTGGATTTCCACTCCTACTTATCTGGTACTCGTTCAACATTCCGGCGCTCGGGCAATTCAACATTCTTGTACTCGTGCAATTCAGCGATCTGGTACTTATGTTCGTATTTGTCCAGCTTCTTTACAAATCTGGAACTTGGGCCTTCTTCAAACACTTGGGCACCCATCCGACACTTGACTAAGAGCCATGTTCTTAGCGACCCTGCTCACCACATGCATGCACCCATCTGACACTTTACCAGTGGCCCGAGCTCTTGGCTATCACGCTCATCATATTGTTTGATTCTGGTACTAGTTGTTCATCTATCTGATTCTAGTACCATTTGTTCCTCTGTTCGATTCTGGTACCGGTTATTATATCATTTCATTTTGGTACCCGTGTTATATTGTTTTGTTCTGGTACTAGTGTTCATCTATTTGATTCTAGTTCGAGCTATTCCTTTGTTCTATTTTGGTACCAATCTTCTACTATTCTATTCCAGTACCCATATTCTGTTGTTTTGTTCCAGTACCAGTGTTCTACTATTTGATTCCAGTACCAGACTTCATCTCCAAAATTAGTAATTCAACAAATATTCTTCGATGGAACTAATATATTTTTTGAATACATCTCCTTTACATAACAAATTGAGATTTTCTTCTTCCTCATGCACTTCATGTTATGAGGATGAAGCCTAATATGCCCATTAAATTTCAACTGTAAATATTTTATGTTATCTCATGTAACTTTGGTTGTAGTTACCACTTCTCTATAAGATAGGGTATGTAGACGATAACTAGATAGCGAGAGTAAGAAACAAGTTGAATAGAGATATAGAAAATTAGCATTAAGATTTTACACAGTAATATTATGTTGTCGAATCATTAAGTTTTGTAATATTTCTCTTTAAAGTAATGAAATGAGCAACAATTGATGAGTTCAGTTTTTTAATCAATATCTTAATTCTGTGAGATTTTAAGATTTTCTTGGTAGCTCAGTGAGGGCCCACTAAAACCATCAAGGCAATTTCTCTTTCAAGTTATTATTTAGTGTGAGAATGTTTTAGTGTTTGATACAATTTCAGTTTTATTTTATGAGTGTCAATTTCTTAGTTTTTATGAATGAAAATTGTATTTCTTAAAGTTACACATTTAATTGTTGATTTATGTCTTAAAGAGTAGGAAGACCAAGATCAGAGATCTTATCGTTCATTAACATGTGCCAAATATGAAGACTCTCATCATACATTTCATGTACTAGTTTGGGTTACCTTAGTTAATGTTTGAATGTAATAAATTGATTTTAGTATAAGCATTGAGATTAATAGCTATAGGAAACAGAGTTAAAATCCATATTTCAATTTCATGAGCTTGTAAATGGATAAACTGGTTACTTGAGAAAGAACATTAATTTTACATTTTTTTCATTTATTTGTGAGATTCTGCTCTTTTTATTTTATTTTGAAGTTAGATTGGAATTAGTAGAATGAAGTGCTAGTTTTAGAGTACTCCCTAGATAGAATATACTCAACATACATAGGATCTTATCTATTATTTCCACATATAGTGCATCAGCTCTACTGACTATGATTACCTAGTTGATAAGTAAATTGTGGTGATATCTATATATTATTCATATAATTTCCCCAACATGAATCAGTTGTATTAATCCACTTGGATGTTGACATTATTCTTTTACCTGTTGCCAATATAAACATATGTCCACAAATTCTACCACTTCATTCCTCAAATTCAGCCAATCATAAAACTTCTTAACTGTTTTCAATGTCTTCTGGTATCCGAGGTAACCTAAATATGAATTTTCATGAAATTCCCTGAAGATAAGCTTCATTATATCCTTATCATTCGACACATATATCCTATCCCTAAATCTAATCAAGTCATTTGTTGTAAGATGATAATCCAAATATTGATCACATGTACATTGTTGTAACATGTGCATAAGTTACATGTACCTGTCATGTTGTTGTCCTACTTGTAATATTTGATCATGTAAGTCTATCCCATAAGAACTCATCATTTTTATATGATTCACCTGTATCCTCTTGCTAAGAGCATCTGCAACGATGTTCTTTTTACCTTTCATGTACCTGATCTCGAAGTCAAACTCATTGATCATGGCCAGCCATATAGCTTACCTAGAATTCAGATTCATTTGTTCAAATAGATACCTAAATCCACTGTGATCACTCATCATTACAAACCTCCTACCAAGAAGATAATGCAGCCACATCTTCAATGTCTGGATGATCGCTGCCAACTCAAGATCATGTGTCAGATAATTTTTCTCTTACTCATTTAGGTTTCGTGACTCATATCATACTACATGTACTTCATGCATAAGAACTCCACCAAACGCTCTATTGTAAGAATTTGTGCACACCACAAACTCTTTCTATGGATCTTCAATAGTTAACACTAGAGAATTTGTCAATAGCTTCTTCAATTGTTCAAAACTGGCTTCACATTCCTCTGTCCATTCAAATTTATTACCTTTCCTATGCAGTGAAGTAATATGATATGCAATGCGAGAAAATTTCTTGATGAACCTCCTATAATGATCTGTCAACACCATGAATTACCTTACCTCATCCAAATTTCTAGGAGTTTCCCATTCCATGATAGCCCTTATCTTTTCTGGATCAACTACTATGCCTTCCTTGGAAATAACATATCCCAAGTAATGTACCTCTGTTTGAAAGAAACTACATTTATTAAGATTAGCATACTATTGATGCTCTCTTAGAAATATCAAAACTACTTCTAAGTGTTTGGCATGCTCTTTCTCATTCTTAGAATATATCAAGATGTCATCACTGAATACAATAAAAAACATTTCCAGATAAGGATGCAACACAGTATTCATCAAGCACATAAAGGTAGTTGCAGCATTATTAAAACCAAACGAAACTACACCAAACTCATAATTCATATACCTAGTCTTGAAAGACGTCTTCTAAATATCCTCTTCCTTGCTATGTACCTAATGGTATCCGGATCTCATGTCAATCTTTGATAGCACTACTACTCCCTTCAACTAATCCAACAATTCATCAATCCTTGGCAAAAAATACCTGTTCTTGATGGTCACATTGTTCAAATTATTGTACTCAATGCATAGCCTAAGAGTACTATCATTATTCTTTACAAACAACACTTGTGCACCACACGATGATACAATTGGCCTAATGTATCCCTTTTCAAGCATTTCCTTCAACTACAACTTCAAATCTACTAATTTTGGAGTGTTCATCCTCTATGGTTCCTTTGATGTTGGTGCTACCCTTGGTACCAAATCAATGGAAAAGTCCACTTCTCTATGAGGCGAAAAATCTAAAATATTTGTTGGGAATGCACCCTGAAACTATTGCAAGATCGGGTACCTTCTTAATATATCTGCATCCTCATCCTCCTTACCTTTATCACTATAAATACATACTACAAATTATACACACCCTTTTTTGCGATTTTTCTTTTGCTACATAGTTGTAACCATCCTAACCGATGTAGCTTTCTTCTTACCCTGCAAGATTATATGTTCTCCATTGTCATCCAAACACTCAATCACCTTATCATAAAAATCCACCTTCGTTCTATGAAGATACAACCATTCCATACCCAGCAACATATTGTATGACCCCAACTATAATACATTCAAATGTGTTGATGTAGACATGCCATTCAACTCGAATGTACAAGATCTTACCCAATGATGAACTCTCTTCTTTGTACATTAGCCAACTGCACCAACCAAGATTCTTCATGCGCTTATTTATTCCAACCACACTTTTCCACTACGCTATGAGTAACATAACTCTAATTAGCTCCAAGGTCAATAAAAATGGAAACAAATTTATCACAAAGCTTATTATCCATCTTGATAATAGTTGCATGGTGACCTATGTGCTTGTTATCAAATGCTTCATAAATCCATGGAATGATTTTCCGAACATCCCCAACTATTTGCGTTTCCTGTGCACTGTAAATCTGAGGCCTGCCACCCTAATTATGTGAACAAACCCTCTTAATATGCTCCTTACCACATGTCCAACACTGCAATCGTTTTGTACCATCACCTCTATTCTACTTCCCTCTAGCATGCGACCCATTAAACTTATTGTAAGTTGTAACATTTTCTTTCTCACATGCATCCTGCGGCCTTCTTCATTTTGGCTGGAATTTTCCTTTAGCTTTGTATTTCCCTTTATAACATTATTGTGATTATATATTACTCTTTTATTTCTCATAACATTGCTTCAATTTCCCAATCACTTCTCAAGTGACTAAGGTTCATCATACTCAATCTGATCTCTAAACTGTAATGGAAATACACTGAAAAATCCTGGAACTTTCCTTCTCATCCTTAAGATATGGTGCATACCTCAATAATTCCAAGAACTTATTCATGTACTCCTCATCCATCATGGATCCCATATTTAGGTCATAAAATTTCTTAGCTTTGATGTCGTAGTATCACTCTGAAAAATACTTCTTTCTGAAAATTCTCTTGAATTCATGCCACCTCAACTCTTATGTCTTGATGTCTCTAACTGGCTTCACATATTCCCACTAGATGTTTTCTTTCCCTTTGAGGTTGACGATATTTATTCTAGCACTCATATTATCCATATAATCCTGCAGCTCAATGAACTTATTCATACCGAGTAAACATGCCTCTTCCTACTTTGACTTCTTCAAATATCCATCAAAAGTAGGTGGCTTCGATTTCTTGAACTCATCTAGAAAATATCCCATGTCACTCCTCTTGTAAGGATGATAACAATGATGATCATGATGCTTGTCAAAACTAGAACTAGAATAGAATTTGTGTCCATCACCTCTCCTATCTAGAGTATCCAAGATCCTACCATATTTGATCATGTCATCTCTATCTGACCTATTCCCACCATGAGATCTAGTGCCATATTCCCCATTATTTCTACACTCCTGCCCATGGCTGATTATAAATGGTCCTTGTCTTTGCTTCTCACAAACTATGAATGATTACTACATTAACTTCTACTTGTTTCTCTTGTTCCTGCATTATTTTATTATTATCTACCTTGCAACTCCTTACTTTTTCCTTCAAGCTTCTCAGTGTGTCCACTAATTTAGAATAATTCCCAACACCACGTTGCTCATCTGACACATATGGAAAATAACGTGAAATTTAGTCTACCATCTTGCTAGTAATCTTTGATATCTTTCCTGCAAGTATACCATGTCAACCAAAACCAAAACATAACACAATCAACATACCTTAGTATAGTTCATGGGAGGATATCTCGTCTTCAATATTAGCCACATTAGCGCAATAAAAGTAAAAACATAATCGTAACAATTTATAATCATTATTTCGACCATTACCTAGTTATTAACGCATGTCCATACCGGCCACATATCATGACCTCATGCACGAAAAATATCACCATGTCAATGTATGCATACAGCATATAAACATTACCATACATAACCAATGCATAACCGATAGATACTCATGATAAATATATCCAACAATAACACCATCAACTTTCACACTGCAACATAACTACAACCATGAATACCACTATGCATACACAACAAACACATAGACCACAAGCATAAGTAACATGTATGAATGACTAACACATTTACCATCTAGTCCAAGGGGTGAACCATGATCTAGTACCACTCTGTAACACCCTCCTCCCACATTTACCCAATTTGATTGGTTTTATGGTGTAAAAATGTGACTAGAGGATACTATTATGTGATTAAACTTCCATGTACAGTTAAGGAAGTGGAACCGACAAAACACAACCAATCTAGCCTTCTACACATGCTACAAAACTTTCAGGAGCCAACCAACCCTTCCAGGTGACCAACCCCTAAGGTAACTTGACATTTTGTTGATATGGACCCTTAGTAGCTCCCATAAGAAGTCATTCATGCGACTGAGGCCTTCTAGTCATTCCTATAGCAAGGAATACCAATGACTGTGGAATTTTCTCAACAGTTTTGTGCCAGTGACCCTATATTTTAAGCCATTGTTTCAGGGCTAGGTCTGAATCTACTGCCCAGAATTTCATGAAACCTTCTTAAATGATGAATAACATTGAAAAAAAGGTACTAATGTAAACACTTGAACAATTATTGGGTCTAAACCCTACTATACATGACAAGTGTTCCGTCAAACATGTCAGAATTATTAAATATACATGTCATAATATCATATCTGAGCATAGGGGTCTCATACTTATGTTAGATTGGTAAGGGAGCAGTGTTGCTTTATTACAACAATTGCATTATCATCTATTAGGTCATATATTCATTATACTTTCAATTAATAATCAAGACATTATGAAATACATACATCAAGTCTACCATAAAACGTACTCATAACCAGCATATAACCAACAAAAATAACAAGGATATTACATCCATAACAACCTAATATGAACCAATACATTTACACATAAAATACCCTAGAGAAGAAGCTCTTATTAATGAATGCAAAATCCAACCAATTTTGGGACTTCCATGAACCACCCAACCATATATTGGTTGAATCGAATATTTCTTCTAGCCAATCACACCCATGTCATATTCCAAGGATGAATGTGGGACTCAAACACCAAACCAAACCAGGTTTCCTCACACTTTACCGCAATCCCCATCGAATCACTAGGCCCTAAACAAGCATGGATTCCATCATATTTCTCCACCTACACCATGAGGAATTTTCATTTCTCCTAGCCTATAGGCTTTACCCTATATCCCGCCATACAACAATCAAGGATTCCTATGACTAATTAAGACACCACCCTCTAGGATTTACCGTATATCATGCCATTCACTGGTCAATGATTACTAACCCTAATTGAGGGCATGCACCTATAGGATTTACCGTATATCCTGCAATTCACTAGTTGTGGATTCCTAGGCCCATTGAGGCACACAAAATCTAGCTTTATCACAATCCCATCCCAGTTCAGGGATTCTTATGCCATGTTTTCTTTCTTTCAAAGACCACCTCACTCTGTTTTGAAACCATCTAGCAATCTAGCTCAACCAAATATAGGAGAACCCATCACACCATGTTTATTGAAAAATGGAAAGGTGAGGTTGAAGAACATTTTCATAGCTAGAAAAACCCATGCCAATGATAGAAAGAGAGCCAAATACAGACATGCATGTAACATGCATGCCAAAACTATCAAGTAAATAACACATTCAAATCAATACTTGAAAATAATCTCATTGTAGTTTCTTGATCCTACTCTCCCTTGATTGATATTTTCCTTCTTGGTACTTTCTTTTCTTTCCTTGATCCAATGCTCGAGTGCTCCAAGAAAACTCCGTGTCCAAGAGTGAGTGAGAGAGAGAGAATAGACAAAGCTCTAAAAGTGAACTAACTAAAGGTACCAACTGATCCTCAAAAGCCTTTTTATTAATGAGACCTCTACTTTCTTCATTTTCCATTATTTTCCTTAATTTTCCTCCTCAAACGCAACTTGTGACCTTTCACTTTCCTTTTCTTCGAATTTCCATTATTTTCACAAATAAATGTCAATAAATGTCACTTTTCCTTTCCAAATCCTTTGCCATTGCCTTTGCCAATTTCCTTAGCCATAATAAACCAAATGAACACCCACACTAGGATGTTTTTCCCAACACCTAGCTTGGAGTACATGTCCCATGACCTTGGTTATTATTTTTCCTTTATTAACTTTATTTACATGTGTTTTTACCAAGGTTGTTATAGAAACAGGGTGATGGAAAAAAAGTGTTCATTACTGTCGAAAGGAAACACAAGTGTCAAACAATGTCTCAAGGAGTAAATTAGAGGAGCAACATGATAGAATGGAAGAAAAAAACGTGCAGAGGATTTGGATCCAATTATATGGTATTATATCATCTTAGATGAAAGTGTAATTCACCCAAATGGATAAAGCTCTGAAAGATCTTTCCAATGGTATATGGAAGTCTTAAAAAGGCCTCCTGGATTAAAAGTTAGAGCCAGTCAATGCTTAGTGACACCAAGTCCAAAATAAAAGAGTCAGGAAAGTTTTTGGAGGACCTTTGACATGCAACCAAAGTTGGCACAAGTGGCTAGACAGATGGAGCCTCTAAGTGAGACCTCCGAGAAGATAAAATTAACAGGCGAACTGTTAAATCTATAAAGAGACAAAATCCATAAAATTATTAGAAAATCTTAGTTAAAGTGGAAAAAAAGGAAGCAAAGGTCAGTTAGACCTAGAGATGAAGCCCAAAAAAACAAAAAAATTCCAGAAAGACTGAGATGAACAATAAAAAGGAAAAAATAAAGAAGCATGCAAGTAATAAAAGAAATTATTAAATAAGTTTAGATCAAGGAGAATTAATACACAATGTTTTTGAGATAGATATTCTATTGCAATGAGGTGTTGGTATGGTGTTTTCAGTGATCAGGGATTACGGAAGGCGTTGGTGGTTGAGAGTTTCACTTGTTTTGTAAGAAGAGAAGCATTCATGTTTCTAAGTGTGAAAATGGATGAAAATTGAAACAATGAATTTTTAGCAAGTTGTAGCTTATTTATTATGGGTTGGTGCTCCTTCCAGTGTGCGTTGGAAAATAGTTTGGGCTATAATTCAATTTAGTTGTAGTTGATAAATCAGGGATTTGTAGCTTCCTGTTGGATTTAGCCAAAACATTGTAATTAAAATTTGTAGCTTACCCTATGAACCAATTGAAAAACATTTCTGAAAGTTACTTATGCTTGTGTGTTCCATTGTGATTGTTGACATTAATCATTTTTATGGTTATTTAATTTTATTTTTGAAGTATTTAATGGTGTGAAAAAAGTAAAAAGAATTTTAAAATGGTAAAATTCCTACAATATTGATTCCACCCCCCCCCCCTCTCTTAGTATTTTCCTAGTTTCTATCAAACCCAAAATCTGAAACCTCTTCATAGAGAAGCAAAAAAAATTGCTTCTTAGTTTCAAATATTTATCATACATTACCAGTCAGATGTTCAGAGGGATTTTTATTATCTACTGTGTGAAGCAACATCTAATGTAGGTGGATGTCAAAGATATGTGGAGGAATCATGATGTTCTCCACCAAATGTAATTCATGATCATCGATATATGTGGCTTGTTAGTGAATGCATTGTTCTTGTGGTCATTATTGGTGGTCATTATTGGGGTTGTTGTGGTGTTCTTATTTCTTATGATGTTCTTATAGCAATATAAACAATCATTTTTTCCATCCTTTTTTATGTACTTATATGAGATTTGTTTTTTATATATGAGCGCACATTATTTTTAGCACCTTTTTTATATTTGAACATAATGTATATGTAAGGAATGTAATTTTCAATCAAAGCTATTAATGGAATTACATTGTGATTATAGTTCAGTTGTGTCTAACCATTCAGTTCAATTCAGTTGTTTGATTTTTATTATATTTCATATGTGTCTATGATTTTATTTCAATTGATTAAAATTTATTAATGGAATATCAAACACTACAATAATCAATGAATAGGCACATAAAAGTTTTGTTTGTTAACTAAGATTTTTCGCAATATTAGGAACGAGTGTTTGCAGTAGTGAAATGCGAGCCCTTGAAAACATGCATGCCTCCACTTTTTGTCATCATATCTACTCCTCAATCATATAATTGATGCAAGTTCATCATTATAGATGGCAACATAATTCACAATAATATTTCATCTTGATTTCTTGTCTGAACACCTTAATACACCAACTTGCCATATCTTATGAGTTGTTTAGAATCTTCGATAAAAACACCTAAATACCCCTACATGCCAAACGATATAGCATATGTTTGGATGAAAAATTAAATGCCACTTAAAAAATTTACCAAACATTCGCAAGTAAATTTCAATGCGAACATGGTACAAATTTATGTCTTCCACAAGCTTATCAAATATTAATTCTCTCCACAATGCCACTAACATAAAGTATAGCTGACAAGGGGAAGAAGCTAGCTAACAAAAACTAAATATTCAATATAACTGAACCTTGAGAACTATTGAGTGGGTCTAGCTTCATTCAATTTTCTACAAAATTTGCTTACACCATTATTAATCAGTTCCTAAATTATTCATCCTTGTCAATCAACACATCTTTTAGCAATTAGGTAAAACAAATGCTCCAATAATTGTTTCTTCAACTATTATAGTCATATTATACATTTAATAATGTTATTCTTGGGAAATTTGATGTTGTCTATGTATAAAAAATGGCGAACTCCTTCATGCCATTGCTAATAATGGTCTCCCAACACCTATTCACTCAAATTCCTTAACTTCCAAACATATGCCATGTTAATTTTTTCCAACATAAGATGGATTACTAAAACACCATTGTGAATTGGAATTTTTAAACTAATTTTTTGTGTTGGTGAGATGGTTTCATGCATATCTTCAGTAATTAATATACTTCAATTGGGTAAGTGGGTGGTTAATCTCTAGCAAAATTCATTTAAAAATATTAATAATAACAACAATATTTACCTAAGATTATGCCCTAGTGTCAAAAAAATTATTTCATCACCAAATAAATGAAGTTATGTTATCAAGTTCATATTTTATAAGGAGGGAATTGATTTCAATATTCTCCTCTCCTAGATATTCCCGGGGTAATGATTTTAGATGTAATTATTTAAAAGTAAAATTTAGATTGTATATAGCTCAATTGATTATGTCTGCTGACTAGGATTTATCGCAATAGTGGGAACAAGTGTCAACAATAGTGAGCTAGTGAATGTCAACAACAACACATCGGTTAGAATGAATCTGAGTTATGGGAAGAAGGGGGGAATTCGTGAAGATTGCAATGGTGAACCAATGCATTAGCAACATTGAGGTAGTGAATGTCAGCAACAGCGAGGCAGTGAATTTTAGCAAGGGTGAGGAAATGAATGTTAGTTTCAGTGAGGGAGTGAATGTTAGTAATGGTGAGTCAATGAGTGTCAGCAACAGTGAGGTAGTGAGTGTCAGCAATGATGAGGCAATGAATTTCAACAACGATGAGGTAGTGAATGTCAGCAATCGTGAGCCAATGAATTTTAGCAATGGTGAGGCAGTGAATTCTAGCTATTTGACCAGTTGGTTCAGCTGTTGCAGCAACTCATTGGGTCACCATTGCAATAACTCATTGGGCCACCATTGTGACAACTCACTCGGTCATCATTTTGTTAATAAATCACTTTTTTGTATCTCCAATGACATGGTTACTTACCTTCTGAATATCATACATGACATATATGGTTGCATCTTTATTGCATGTAAGATTCATAATTATACTGACGTGTGCCAAAATCCTTACAACGGGGATTTGGGATGATATACCAACATGAAGAAAACCTTTTTTATGCATTACAAAGATAAGTCTTGTTTTATGTTTTAGGAGTTGATACTAATTTTTGCACTTCTGTATACTTGTTCTTTATCTCATGCTTCACCTAGCCAACAAAGAAGGAGCCTCCTTTTGTAACTATTTCCCATTTTCTGTAGAATGAATACCAACAGAAGAAATGTTGACATGTTGCTGCTATTTTGGAGACAACTCTATTGTTCCTAAGTAATTTTATAAAGGGAATTCTCTGCTTATATATTCAATATGTTTCCATATCTTGTGCCCCTTTATACTTTGTTGCAGAATTGGTAATAAAATTTCTCCTATTTTGGCTTCGATGCATTACAATCATGAAAACTCATTAAAAGAACCTAAAGACTTGTAAATACATAGAAAAAAACCTTTAAGTACTTAAAAATAGTTATAATTAGTTGTTGTTTTTTCCAGATATGCATTTAGAAAAGCATCACTTTATTCTTATAGTTGCACTGGAATGTATGCCCAAATTCATATTTTATTTGTTGATTATTTCTTGTAGATAATATTGTCAAGTAAAGGGGAAAATTCAATATAAATATTTCAAATTATTCCAACTAGATCAGGGTACAATATGTACAGACTGATATACAAAATGCAATCGTGATATCATTCTTCTTTCCGGTTGCTTTCCAACTTCATTTAAGGGAGAGAAATGTATAAATAACTAAATAGACAATTCAATTATTTTTCATCTCTCCATTATCAACATCTTAAGCTACGAGAGAGATAAATAATGATCACTATCTATCAACAACAATCAGAAATGGCACACTTTCGAAATGATTTTCAACATTTTCTTCTTAAGATATATGAGCACTCTAGTGGAACAAGGCATACAAGAACACAAGTTCTGCTCCTTTTGGGCTCAGATAATATTATATGTGAAATTATAGTTTCCATGTCCAATCAATTCAATTTAATTCAAGCAAGTCCTAACAAACATCACAACAAAAAAAGCTAAGGTTGAAAAACAATGAATATAATATGAAAAACCTAGAAATCAATGAAGATAATTTCATAAGCCTGCAAAATTATAATATGCACTTAAGGATAAACAATAAACTATACGAAATAATGTTATCCAGTTATGCTTGTAATCCATTTTTAACTTTTGAAAATTTTAAAGAACATAATTTCCAGAGTGAGTGTAATCAGCCCCAGGTTTTTCAACATGGTCTCAAAAATTTACATGTCAAAAAGCTTTAAATTTTGGCATATTGTGTCGGCAAATCAAGGTTGCAAAACAGTTGCAGAAATTCCCATCGCCCTCCCATTCTAATGGTTTTTGTTTTGACAACTATGGACTGCGTATATGAGGGATCGCGTGTGACAAAAGTAACAAGGCACGGTAAATTCCAAGTGGAGAGGAATCACATTAGGTGGAAACACATTATTACATTAACTGGAATGATAACAACATTTGTTAGAAACTTCCATTTCTCACCTTTATCCCCCATTAAAATTGTTCTAGTTTCCAAACATAACCATAACCAGCCTGAAATCTGATTAATGATGGCGGGCCCAAGAATGCACAAAGAACCTTCCAAAGGATTTCTATAGGCATATCAACACATTGGATAATTTTTTGAAAAATACAGCTAGATGGAGTATATTCACATATTACAGGGGCATTTCAACAAGATAGCTCTATAATTTTCCATGCATTTTAAGGAAAACAGATTTGAGGTAGCAGGGATAGTGATGCATCCAACAGAAGAAGCAGTTGCAGAAGAAATAGGGTTACCCCAGATGGAAGAATAGTGGTATTCCCCCAAAATCCCCAACCTAAAATTGCGGCAATTCCTTGAGCCAAAGGAATGATTCATGAAGAGAGCCGCAAGATTTAATAGGAATTAATTACCAGAACCCTGGGATGATGCTTCATTCCTTGTCTACAGATATTTCACATGCAACAGGAGATATACATTTTTTTATCTACAACACATTTGGATGTTAGAACACTTGGGTCATTTCAAGTTGGTTAACATGATCTATTTTATTTCAAAAACCCTAGAGCATATGGCCCAATTAGTTCAAAAATCTAAGCGACCAATAGAATACCTATCTTACCATAGCCTCATTAAAAGTTTTGTGGTTAGTGTGCTGCAAAAGGAAGGGATAAATTGGAATGACATAGTTGGAAGGCCATTGTATGCATATGCTACTACGTTTTCATAGGATGCCCTAGCAGTTACAACTCCACCCCATGACCTCATGACTGCAACAATTCTAGTATAACCTTCCCATATGGAAAATGAGTTTCCCAATGTTAAAATTATGAGGGCTCCTTAGGATTATGTTGTTAAGTCCACACATAAAGAAGAAGAAAAATATTACGATGATGTAGAAATATTTGGGGGTAAACCTACCACCAGAAGGTTAAGAGGAACAAGGAGGCACCTAGAAATGGTGTCAACGGGGCTCCCTAAGCTGGGAATTTTGTATATTTTTTGTATTAATTAGTCTAACGCAGGGGTTTTGGGGCGGGTCAAAGCCCCACACGTATTGTAATGGGTCAAAGGGTAGACCTAGAGTCCGCAAACCACAGTTTGCAAACCACAAGATAGCGTAGACTATATCGATATAAATATATGAATAGTTTGAGTCTAGGGGTAGGCATGAATTAAGACTGATGCTACGTGTGAACTGTTAGATCTGTTTTGGGGTTATTTTGGGCAAGGAATCCTACTGGATGTGTGTGCGAATATCCTCAGTCCTGCTATGTGCGGACCCCACCAGGCTATTTGCGCGGGCTGGTTTTTGTTGTAAATGGATCTGAATGTTAATGAATGCGAAGTATTGTTAAAGTATCTATGTGTTATCTGGATCGGTTATGTTTACTGCTGAAGTGTATCTGTGATGATTATTTAGCTGCGAAGGTATCTATGTTTTTGCATAATTATATCTGTGATCTGTTATTAGTTGTGATTATAGATTCTCTGTGATGGTGTCTGGTAATACGCACATGGATGCAAATGTACTAATTAGATCTGATAGATGTGTTATAGTTATATGTTGAGTATAATGTTAAAAGGCTGCGAATAGACTCATTCTGGGTAAACCTAGCAGGTTATAATACAGATCTGCCTCAGATTACCTACTCTCTCTCAGGGTGTGGAAACCTGGTTCTAGCACCCTCCCGTACTGCTTCGGGTGAGACCTTAGCCTGTACAAGTACGTCATTGTCGAAAGGGCCAATAGTATAAGGGTTTGTTGGCAAACCTTAAACTCTGAACCTAGCTTAGGACCCCTCAAGCCAAAAAATGGTTCCGTTGCCAGGATCTGAAGAATTTTGAAAGAGATATTGGGTAATTCCACGAGGTCCTTGGAGACCCGAGAGGGTGGAAATTGAAGATTGGTTCGAAAGACAGATTCAGGAATTTGTTGTAAAGGAGAATCGCAGCATGAAATTGACAGCTGAGAAGTGGAAGAACAAGTACATATTCACTGAATTCTATGAAATTTTCTTTGTAAACTTTGCGCATGAGCTTCAGGAGTGGTTGGCAAGGCTAGTAGAATTCCAAACATGTTGGAAGGACGATCAAGTAATGCAGTGGACACCAAAATTGATTCAAAAGATGGAAAGCACTGACAATACGATCACCTGTACTGTAGATCACTGGGTAGATAGTGTGTTGGGCGAGTTCATGACAGAATTCGTAGTCGATTAGTTTGTGTCCTACTCTGAGGCAGAGCGGAGGTTCTTCAGGGTTTCCAGGGTAATTTCTTGAAAACATTGCCTTTGTTAATCAAAATATTACTGTGTGAAAAGAGCATTCTGTGCAACCACACCGAGTGAATGACCCCCAATATGAGGAGAGACTTTCCTTGGTGTGTGATTAGTTGTGGAAATAATATAACACAAACCCAACATTCTCCCACCTGTTGTTTTCTTTCCACAGGGGGCTACAAGAGAGCCGAGTCATTAGCCCAGCTTTGCAACACCCATTGTTTCTCTACACCAAGAGAACTTCTAAGTGCTCATAGACTTTGTCAATGCATCTACAACATTCTTCAAAGTGTCTACCTTTACCAGCAACACCCTTTTAGCCTCAACCATATATCTCACAAAGTGATATTGAACATAAATATCCTTTGTCTTTGAATGATAAGTAGGGTTCTTAGCCAAGAAAATTGCACTTTGGCTATCACAGTCTATCCTTATAGCTTGTTGCACCAACCCCATACTTTAACACAATCTTTGCAACCAAACTGCTTCCTTTCTTGCATGAGTGGCTACCATGTATTCTGTCTCTGTAGTTGAAAGAGCCACTACGGATTGTCTTTTACTCATCCAACTGACTACACCTCCAAATAGGCTAAACACATACCCACTTGTAGATCTTCTTTGGTCCAGATCTCCAGCCCAATCAGCATCAACAAAACCACGAATGTCCAACACTCTTTCCAATCCTGGTCTTCCCTGGTAGCACAAGCCATAATCACTAGTGCCATGCAAATATCTGAAAACCCACTTCACTACTTTCCAATTCTCCTTCCCTGGGTTTTACATAAACCTGCTCAATACTCCCATTGCATGTGCAATGTATGGTCTAGTACAAACCATTGCACACATTAGTCTACCCACTTCACTTGCATATGGAACACGGGACATATCCTCCTCTTCTTCTTGTGTCTTCGGACATTGTTCAGCAGACAGCTTTGTACCTACAGGAATCAGAACATTCACCAGTTTACTATCCTGCATATTGAACCTTTTCAATATAGTCTCGACATACTTCCTTTGGTTTAACTAGAGCTTCCTCTTTGCCCGATCTCTCTTAATTTTCATGCCCAAAATATAGTTTGCAGCACCAATATCCTTCATGTCAAATTTGGAGAATAGTTGGGTCTTCAAATCTTGGATAATTTATTTGTAATTTCCAATCAACAACATATCATCCACATACAAGACCAAATAAATAACACGGTCACCAATTAATTTAAAATAAACACAATGATCATCCTTGCTTTTGGTGAAGCCAAGTCCCCGTATATAGGTATCAAATTTCTGATACCACATCCTTGGTGACTATTTTAACCCATATAGAGACTTCATTAACCTGCATACCAGCTCTTTCTTCCCCTTCACCATAAATCCTTCAGGTTGTTTCATGTAGATCTCTTCTTCCAGATCCCCGTGAAGAAATGTTGTCTTCACATCCATCTGTTCTACCTCAAAATCAAATGCAGCAGCAACAGATAAAAGTAATCTAATAGAAGTAACTTTGGCAACAGGAGAAAAAATATCACCAAAATCAATTCTCGGCACCTAGGAATAACCTTTTTCTACCAACCGAGCTTTGTATTTCTCCACCTTGCCTTCTACATTCATCTTCTTCTTAAACACCCATTTTCTCCCAATGGGCTTCCTTCCAGCCGGCAACTCCACCAGATCCCATGCCTCATTTTTGTGCAAGGATGCCATTTCATCAACCATGGCCTCCTTCCAGAGTTTTCCATCCTTTGAATCTACTGCCTCCCTGATAGTTCTGGGATCATCATCAGTTATAGTTAAGGCAAAACCTGAACAGAAAGCAGATGGACTATACCTTTCTGGTTGCCTTCTTTCCCGAACTGATCTTCTCAAAGCTGGAGTTTGTGGCTTCCTCTTCTGAATTTTCTTCTGCTATAGAGTCTGATTCATACTCCTTTAGCTCAAACTCTATCTTCTCAGGTTCCTTTGGTATGAATTCATGTTTAACAATATCTTTCACCTCTCTAAACACCACATCTCGGCTATACACAACCTTCCTTGTTTCTAGGTTCCAAAGCTTGTAACCCTTTAAACCATCCTTATACCCAATAAATATGCACCTTTCAGATTTATTATCCAACTTGGTCCTTTTCTCCTTTGGAACATGTGCATATGCATCACATCCAAATACCCTTAGATGTGAAAGAGAGGGTTTCTTACCAGTCCATACCTCATGTGGAGTCTTATCCTCCAACGCTGATGAAGGTGATCTATTAACTAAGTAACATGCAGTCTCCACTGCCTCTGCCCAGAATTCTTGTCCTAACCGAGTACCACTGAGCATGCTTCTTGCCTTTTCCATCAGTGTTCTATTCATTCTTTCTGCAACTCCATTTTGCTGAGGTGTGTATGGAGTAGTCTTCTGTCGTTCTATACCACACTTCTTACAGAACTCTTCAAATTCCTTCTTGCAGAACTCCCCACCATTATCTGTCCTCAACGCCTTTATCTTCTTCTCTTTCTGGTTTTCCACCAGAGCCTTAAATTCTTTAAATTTGTCAAAGACTTCAGATTTCTTCCTCAAGAAATATATCCATGTATTCCTTGAGAAGTCATCTATGAATGAAACATAGTACACAGACTTTCCCAGTGATGGAACTGACACAGGCCCAAACACATCACTGTGCACAAGTTCTAATATCTTATTTTCCCTCTTAGCACCAGAAGGAAAACTCACCCGATTCTGCTTCCCATATACACAATGTTCACAGAAATCGAAATCCAGAGAGCAATTAGACATACCTTCTACCATACCATTTCTATGCAGTATCCGAAGGCCCTTCTCTCCAATATGTCCAAGCCTTTGATTCCATAGCATGGTCTTTTCTCCAGAGACAGCTAGGCTTTCCGCTCCACTTTCAGGAACCATAGAACTGTTACACCCATCAATAACAGTGCTACCTTGTAGCTTGTACAGAGTTCCAGTCCGAACTCCCCGCATTAATACCAATGCTCCCCGAACCATCTTGCAGGCATCTTTCTCGAACACTGTTTTTACACTTGCATCATCCATCTTGCTTACAGAAATCAGATTTCTGGCCAATGTAGGAATATGCAGAACACCAGGAAGTGTTCTAATCCTTCCACCTTGCAGCTTCAGCTTGACCTTTCCACGTCCGACGATTCTGGCCTTCCTATCATCCCCTAGGAAGGCATCACCACCATCATATTTCTCATACTCGCAGAACCACTCCCTATGGGGAGTGAAGTGAAAGGATGCACCTGAGTCAATCAACCATGACTCATGATCTACATGTTTATTTGAAGAAGAAGCCAAATACACATCCCCACCTTCATCCGAGGTGGTTTTTGCCTCTGTAGAAGGAGCTTCATCAGATCCCTTTCCTTTCTCAGGAGCTTTAGATCTGCATTCCTTTTTGTAGTGTCCTTCCTTTCCGCATTTCCAGCACACCTTTACAAACTTTCCCGGAGATTTAGATCTCCCTCTAGATTTAGATCTCCCACTCGAAACCTTATTCTTGTTTCTGTTCTGGGACCTTCCTCGTACAGATAAGGCATCTTCATTCTGACCCTCCATATTTCTCCGTCTCATTTCCTCTGATAGCAAGGCTGAGACAATGTCATCAAAATTCAAGGTAGTTGTATTGCTACCTATTGCAATAACCAGACTGTCCCACGAGTCTGGTAGAGAACACAACAAACTGATGCACTTATCTTCATCTGAGATTTTAATATCAACAGATGACAGCTGACTTACCACGGTATTGAAGGCATTCAGATGCTCTGTCACCGAGTCTCCATCCTTCATCCTCAGGTTATACAGCTTTTTCCACAGGAACAATTTATTCACCAGAGACTTAGATTGGTACAAAGTCCCTAGCTTGTCCCACAAGGTCTTCGTCATAGCTTCCCCAGATACATTCAACAATACTGAATCTGAGACACATAACCGTATTGTGCTCTTTGCCTTCCGATCCAGATTCTTCCAGTCTTCATCTGACATTGTCATTGGTTTAGTACACGGATCTACCGTGATCCACTGATCTTTATCCACCAGCAGATCCTCCATCTTGAGCTTCCACAACTCAAACCTCTGACCATTAAATTTCTCGACCTCTATCTTCCCGTCGCTCGCCATCTTCTTTCACAACAAGAATCGATCCCGCAGATCTCCCACTGAACAGGGTCTACCTCAGGCCCGAGCAAAAAACCCCTCAGCAACAAAGGCATCCCCTTGAAGCCGAAACTGCTCTGATATCAAATGTAGGTTTTAACCCTGTACAGAAATTATCTGCAAACGAATCTTTAAAACAGAAAATAAACATTAGTAAGAGCATAAAACATAAAACACATAAACACAGATATTTTCCCCTAGATCCCAAATCAGGACGACCATCTTGATTTTTCATTATATTCCTTTTAGTGTTACAACACATATATATACATGTCGAAGCATACATAAACCCCAATCCATTAACCCTAGATTAGAACATAATCGTAGTTCCCTTGACCAGATCTACAAAATACCAGGGGCTGAAAACCATCATGCCCCAAAACCATGTGCAAACCCATGCACAAAACCATGGGTGGGTCCGCCCACCGGAAAATAAGGACCAAAAAAAAATTTTGGGTCGCTGCCCCGGACCCTAACAGAGGGGACTACCGTCCCCCCTGTGACCCCCCCCCCCATCTCCCCCCCCGACGTTGCACCTAGCGCAACGTAAAGGGGGGGCTATCGCCCCCCATGTTACCCCTCGTGTGTGATTATTCGTGGAAATAATTTTACACAAACCCAACACACTTTAAAACCATATGTACACCCTGTGAAGCAGCGCCCTTATCGATTGAACCCTAAGTAAAAACAAAAGGTCAAGGAAGAAATCGAAAAAATGATAACCACAGGTATCATCGAACCAGTCGAACAGTTAGATTGGGTAAGTCCTATGGTGGTTCAGGAGAAAAAGAGTAAGGGAGAGATACAGATATGTTCTGACCTGTGCAAATTAAATGATTCCTGTGTACATTATCTCTTCCCTACGTCATTCTCAGATGAAATCCTTGATAGTGTGGGGGGCCAGGAAGCATATTTGTTCATAGACGGGTTCTCGGGCTACCATCAAATCAGGATTCCACCTGAAGATCATATCAAAACCACGTTCGCCACTGAAAGTGGATCTTTTCACTATATTGTCATGTCGTTTGGACTCAAGAATGCCCCTGCCATCTTTTTGTGGGTGGTGGTCGAGTGTTCAAGGATTTCATCCACAGTTTTCGGAGGTATATTTTGATGACTGGACTATCTTTGGGTTGGTAAAGAAGCATGTCTCAAACCTACATATGATGTTGAACGCCTGTAGAAAGCACCAGATTTCCCTGAATATCAAGAAGTGCATATTTTGCGTATGCTTCGGGATCTTGCTTGGTCACATAGTTTGTTGACAAGGATTGATGGTTGATGCTGCTAAGGTGGCAGTTATCATAAACTTGGTAGTACCTACTGTTATCACTCAGGTTTTCCTAGAAGTTGTGTAAGAGGAAAGTATACCCGAGGTAACCACAAACCAACCTTTTAGATATAGAATCTAGCCAATCTGCATCCAGAGAGGGCTCTCTCTTTATAATTTATCTTTGTTCTTAGAAGGTTTTAGGCTAGTTATAGATTCAAGAGTTTGTTTGAGAAATGGTGGAATCCACAAACTATGGGCAAGGTTGAGGGCTTTCAGTCCATTGGGCTATGGAGTCAAAGGATGGCTTTACTGGATTTCTATTCTACGCACAAGATGGCTTTACAGGGCAAGATAGCTAGACAGAGAACAATCCTTAAAATTTAAAGTGGATGGGATGATTTTGAAGGGATGAAAGGCAGCTAAGAATATTTCACCATGTTCAAAAGAGAGAAATGAGATGACTACAAACAAAGAGCAATGAAGAATTCTTTATTATAGTAATCAACAATGTTTAAATTAGCAAAGCAAGAGCATTTAAGAATTCATGCTTATAACCAATTTAGAAGAAAACATTAAGAACAATCACATCTGAAATCATAGTACAATTAAGTAAATTCTGATTCAATCCTTTATGTAAATTATTTAGAAATGGACATAATGATATTATAAACTGATATAAAACTTAAGACAAAGGGTAGAAAGACTTATTGAACTGCAGTCCAACACATGAATCCTGCAAAAAGTCCTGAGCTTCAAATCTTCATCCAGTAAGCCACAAATAAATTTCTCCAAAATGTTTTTATTCCGAAAATCTCAATGTTACAGCAAAGTAATAGAATCCACCCAAAATACTTCCAAGAGTGAAGTATTTATACAAATTCTAAACTAAAATATCTTGAAAAAAATATCAAAATTGGTTCACAAATCTCTCCAACTATTTTACATAAATAGAACTTAAGTAAAGGACACTCAAACTAATTCATATATTTGGCACTATTTTTTATGGATAGGTGATGACAAAGAGGAGAATTCGAATTTTATCCAACTCTTAGCTGATGATGAGGCATCCAAGTCACTAACTGCTTCCTTTTTTTGTGAATTCTGCTCCAACAATTCTGCAAACTTGGGGTCCAATGATACCTTTTTATTTCTCAATCCGTAATGGATATGTAAAAAGTGAAAGAGGTTATTGTAGATAAATATCTTTGCGAGATAAACCTCTTTCACTTTCCTAAAATTTCTCTCCAGCTATGCGCAATAGGCTCTGCAAAAATATGTGTAAAACAGAGTTTTACAGAGTCTGAAAAATAGCCTCTAAAGATGCGCATGTATATCTCATTATAAAATCACTGTGAAAAAACTAAGATAGGTTTTTGTATATGGGTCGCTTAGGAACAAAAACCTCCTTCAGTTTTGTAAGATGTATTTCTGATTGGCCACAATATTATCTGCAAAATGATGACTTAACAAGAATTTTCTGCAAAAAGTGCTTTCCAACATTGTTTAATATTTCCAAAACTATAATGGCTGTTAGAAACGTGAGAGAGGTTTTTGTAGATGGAACTCTTAATAACATAAACCTCTTTCAGTTTTGTAAAATTCATCTTGGATTGATCACAATAGTTTCTGCAAAACTATGACTAAAATATGCAATTTCTGCAAAAATGTTCCTTCTTGTTGTATTTTTCATCTTTTCACTTTTTTGTTCCTTTGACTGTTTTACTTTCACTTTAGATAAACTTCAATGTTGGTGAAAGTATTTTCATCTCTTTTTACCATTTTATTGCCTCTGTAATTATTTTTACTGTTTTACCTTTGACTGCTCTGTAACTTCATTTTAACTTTCACTCTGACTTTTACCTGATACATTTTAACCACTGATACTCTTTAACTGTTATGCTCTCTAACCATTATTTACTGTGTCCTTTTGCCTTCAATGTGCAGTTTAGGTTTTTACTATCTATTTCAACAGTAAATCGTTTAATATCATGTTTCATTTGCTTGTCTTTCAATTGTATGTTTTATCTTCCATCTCTGTTTGAATAGATTTGATAACACTCTTGGAGTAAACAAGTCTTATGACTAGTATTAAGATTGTTTATCCAAGGATGTGGTCTTTTGATCACCTGTAAATCAAAACAAATTGTTAAGAAAGCATTGGTTAACAGAGGCTTCAGGTGGTGCAGTTGGGTTACAAAGGGTTTTACTGCACAATCAGGTGAAAATGAGCAACACTAGGGTGTTTGAACAGTGATTGAACAGGTACTGGTTAATGGCGGATGGATGCTTGGGCACTGGTCTAACAATGGTGTTCGGCAATTTGGTTGGCGGCGTCTCAATCAGCGGAATTTTCAAATTCTTCAGAGGAGGACGCAGTCGCTTTCAGCATTGAAAATGACTGAAAAAACACGAATTTTGTTTTATTTCCAAAGTCAAAAGGGATTTTTATTTTTTCGAGGAATGACGTCATTTGAAGTACGGGATGACATGTGGTAGGGGTCGGGTGGTAAGCGGTAATTCCCGCACCGCTTATGGGCAATGGTGTTATTGAACGTGAGGGCAGCGATTCCATTGGGGAAGTGACACGTGGTCGGAGGATGGTTTCAAAACCACCGTGCCCCCGCGCGTTAAAGTTCTGTCGAGGGACGGCTAGCGGAATCGCTGTGGAGCGTTGATCTGTGGATGATCCGACGGTTATCAAGATGGGAAGGTGACGGGAAAGTTAACATGCGGGCCCGATGTAATTAGTTTTTAACTAATCAGCCCGGGGGTGCTTTGATAGGCGGAAAAGTTGGTTATTAATTAATCCAGTTAATTAATTAATCCCATGGTTATAAAGGGTTGGGGTAAGAAACTTTGCGCGCGGGATCTCCAAAGTTTAGTTTTAATTAAACTTTGGTTTATTTTTGTTTTTGTTTTAAACATACGAATTATATGTTTAATGTTTTTCATATTTTTATTATATGATAATGGAATTAAATCAATTCAGTTATCATAAGGGGCGGGACTATTATATAATGATATATTTTAACCAAAAGGCACATAATATGGGTTTTTTATTTGAATGCATGGGGAAATAAATACTTTGGTTAAAATCTTAATAGATGGGTTTTTTGGGATATGTATGTAAAAGGAGTTATATACTTAGGATAAGGCATTTTCACTAGGGATTTAGTAAATAAATTAGAAGTTAATATGATGAAGGGCAAGGTAAACTCAAAATACTTAACTATCACTAAGAAAGTGAAGATATTTAAAGTAAATTATATCATCCTAACTTCAACACTTAAACATAGCATAGCAAGTGATTTTGAGGGTATTTTATGAAATATGGCATGATTTTCCTAAGTAAAATTGGATTTTACTTAGGAAAAAGTTAAAAGTGAATGATTATAATGGCAAATAATCTCAAGTACTTAAGTCTTTTTGATCATTAGGCCGAGGGTCCGGTCCCTCCAAAAGTCAAGGAAATGCCTTGAGCCCCTTTGATCTCCAAATACCTTAGTACTTTGGGGGAAATTAGTAAAACTTTTAAGGGGAAAGTGATGAGGGAAGTTAATGATTTTGACTTTTCTTGCTGTGATTTTCCAGTGTATTTCCTGCTTCAGTATTTGTGATGAAAGTAAAGGATCAAAAACATTTAGCAGCATCATTCATCAGATAAAACTTTTGCAACACCATCTACCTACCCTATCTACTACTACCATTTTCTCTTCTTTATTAGGGTGCATTTAGACTTGCAAACCCTTTTCAAACTTTTCTTTTTACATGATAAATCTATCTATTTCTACCCTTATTACATCCAAGGGCTCAGATTAAACTGTTGAGCACCTTTTATTAACTCTACCTATCTACTTATATGCCAAGATTAAACTGTTTGGTCAGATATTTATTCTCTATTCTACAACATGAAATTGAAAAATGAATGAGTCAAGTTTAAACAGTTTGACTCTTCATAAATTGTGGCATAAAATTTGACAAGCTGCACACAATTGCTTTATTGCAACAAATGAAATAGTAGTGGCATTTGGATTTGCACACTTTCCTTGGTCTATTTTTTTCTTGGGGGTTCATTTCTTTCACTTTTTTGACCATTTTATTTTTCTTACCCTTTGATTTTTCTTTTAGGGTATACCCTCTTTACATTTTTTTTTTTTAATTTTTTGATTTTTTGGTTTTCAAGAATATGGAACACCTTTGCTCAAGAAAAAGGTTTGAACATATTCCATAGTTCAATCAAGACAATCATGAAAAATGACACCTATTGGTATAGGAGCCTAACACTGGCTCCACTTGGGGATGGCTTTTCCTTGTGAAAAGTCAAGAACAGCAGGTCAGTTGCCTCAAAATGTCTTCAAACCCATGTAATCTCCTTCTTCTGGTAGCTTTATTGTATATATGATAGTAAAACTTCTGAAGCTTAGGGCCTTCACTTCGGGCTTCAACTCCAGTAAGTTACTATCCACTCAAAACTTAAAACTTTGTTGCCCAGTTAGAAATTTTCTGCCTTGTTCCAATCCCAAACATGAATTTGTTGTGGTTGAAAATCTTGAATTGAATATAGTCCTTTTTCTGCAACCTGAAATCTGATCTAAAACTAAAACAACACACAAAAATTTTCAAACCAACTTAATGAAAAACTAGCTGAAAATTGAAAAACTAAAAAAAATGCTCAAAATTCTGAGCTTATTAGCACTCATCTACCTACTCAATCTACCGTTCAACTGCTAGTTAGGTAAAATGAAATAGCCAATGCAACCATTCAAGCATTATGTACTTTGATAGATTTTGTTGCATTTTCTTGTTGATTATCAAAATTGTACTTCTGCAACCTATTAGAAACTTGTCAACAAATGAGAGGATAAGGAAACACTTGATTTTCTTTGTTGACTCTAGAAACTGTACAAAAGGATCTTCCAAAATATATACACTAATGTTTAACTGATCTGAACAACTGTACATCTGTTCTGGATGGCCTCTATACCATGAATATGAAATGTTATTTTCATCTTTATCTCCCTGTAAACTTTCAGATAAGATTTGTGATGATATTCCTACTGATTGTAATGTTTGAGTGTTGAATCCTTTATCATCTTGATTCTGAAAATCATAGTTAGTTAATAGAGGAATGCTTTGAATGCCTTCAATATTCAACATATCTGCTATTGGATCCTGAAAATCTTGGGAAAATTGTTGGAACCTATGACATATAAAATTCCATGGTACTTCATAAACTTCACCAAGTTTCTCATCATTTTCATTAAATATGTTATACCACATTTCCTTTAAACATTGAAATGATTCAAAAAATAATGGTATGGAACTTTCTTGTGTCATTTGATCATTTATTTCAATGGGAACTGATAACTGCAATTGTGAAACTGAAAAATATTGATCAATAGTTTCATTATCTTCTTTGTTGTCAATCACAATTCCTAAAGATTGTTGATTATTGATGGCATGCTAGTTTTCTCTAATGAACTGAAATGAAGCAAAACAAAGAGGTAAAGAATCTTCACTTATTTGCACATTTTCTGTTTTTTCTTCCTCACTCTCATGGCTGATCTGTACTGGCTGATCACTGTCTTCAATCTGCTGAAACTGAGTTTCTTCATCCCACAAACTAGCTTCTAATTGCTCTGTAAAGTTAGCTTGAGTTTGGAGAACATAACTATCATCATAATGATCATACTTAGGCAAATAATCAAAAGAAGGAATGTCATCAAACATACACATTAGATCAACAGATTCCTCTTCCTCATATTGATTTGTAAATTCATTTTCTGATCTATGATAATTTGAAATAAGAGGAATTTTTTCATGGCTATCAACCTCTTCTATTTCTTCATGGTGATTTTGAATAAAAAATTCTTCTTTCATAGTGATCTCCTGTGTTATTTCATCTAGTTTTCTTACCAAAAGGCTGAGTTTTACCTCTGCAATGTGTCTCTTTTCCTCTTCTTCTGCTTTCAACATTTCCTGTTTGATTTGGAGATTAACTTCCACATCAACTGCAATATTCTGCATCTGTACAAGTGTTTTTGGATCTCTTTCTCTTAACCGAACTTCCATTTCTGAATCAAAGGCACTTGGATAATGCAAGAGAGCTGAATCATGAGGAGGTCTAATATTTTCTGGCATTGAATAATAAACTTGATTAAATCTGTCAGAAAATTGTTGTATTGTTTCATTTGGATGTCTTTTTAATTGATTATATTCTTCCATGATCACAAAATTATTAACTTTGATTATCCATCTATCAAGGAAAATTTTGATAAACTGTTGGAAATTTGAGATGCTAGCATTAGGCAGATTTTTGAACCAACTCTTTATTCTATTTTGCAAAGAAAGAACAAAAAGTTTGATTTTAACATCATCTTCATCAATCTCAAATAAATCCAAATAATTCTTAAAACCTTGAATATGTTTTTGGGCAGTGATACCATTCTCTCCATCAAATCTAGGAAGATACTTGTAGTATTTTTTAGGAAAATCATGGAGTATAGGAGGTAAAATAAGGGGCTTATATCTATCTGGAACTTTATATGGCACAGAGATATGTACAGGGATTGCAAGATCAGTCTTGATTATTTGAGGCTTCTTAATTGGAAAATGATCATCATTAGATTCATAAGAAAGCTGCTCAAAGAGATTAGGAGAATTATTACTTACAATCTTCAAAGGAAAATAACTAAAAACTAATCTAAGATCTTCTATAAAAATACAATATACATTGAAAAAATTTCTTAATGAGAAAGAACATAATGTCTTGGATTAAGATCCAAGTTGAAAGCCTGATCTTTCCATATTGTCCTTTGAGGTTCATTCCTCCAGTGGAGTCTTGATTCTGAAATTGAATTGGAGTCGCCAGGTGGATGATTTTAACCTTTGTGTGTCTGATCCCTGTCCACCATCATAGATCAGATCTAAACCTGTAAAACAATTCTGAAGAAAAAGTTAGTTCTTCAGGAAACCAAATTTTGAATATTTTATGATTATTTAATTTTTTTATGAATTTTCAAAACAACTTCTATGATTTCTTTAAGAAATTTAAGATTTTTAATTAAAATTTTCTCAAAGATTTATTAAACTAGAGAGTCTGATTGAATGTTTTGAATCCAAAGTTCAGTTTATAAGCTAAACCAGAGATAGACTCGAAGCAGCATTTGTTTACTATCAGTTGCAGAGCAAAAGCATTTCAAAGGCTACCTGGCTGATTTTCAGACTTTGTCTATAGCTTATAAATCAAACAATAGTATCAATAAAATGATTCGGATCGCCAGTATGGTCGCCACTATGTTATCACTCAGGTTTTCCTAGAAGTTGTGTAAAAGGAAAGTATACCCGAGGTAACCACAAACCAACCTTTTAGATGCAGAATCTAGCCAATCTGCATCCAGAGAGGGCTCTCTCTTTATAATTTATCTTTGTTCTTGAAAGTTTTTAGGCTAGTTATAGATTCAAGGGTTTGTTTGAAAATTGGTGGAATCCACAAACTAAGGGCAAGGTTGAGGGCTTTCAGTCCATTGGGCTATGGAGTCAAAGGATGGCTTTACTGGATTTCTATTCTAGGCACAAGATGGTATTACAGGGCAAGATAGCTAGACAGAGAACAATCCTTAGAATTTAAAGTGGATGGGATGATCTTGAAGGGATGAAAGGCAGCTAAGAATCTTTCACCATGTTCAAAAGAAAGAAATGAGATGACTACAAACAAAGAGCAATGAAGAATTCTTTATTATAGTAGTCAACAATGTTTAAATTAGCAAAGCAAGAGCATTTAAGAATTCATGCTTATAACTAATTTAGAGGAAAACATTAAGAACAATCACATCTGAAATCAGAGTACAATTAAGTAAATTCTGATTCAATCCTTTATTTAAATTATTCAGAAATGGACATAATGATATTATAAACTGATAAAAAACTTAATACAAAGGGTAGAAAGACTTATTGAACTGCAGTCCAACACATGAATCCTGCAAAAAGTCCTGTACTTCAAATCGTCATCCAGTAAGCCATGAATAAATTTCTCCAAAATGATTTTATTCCGAAAATCTCAATGTTACAGCAGAGTAATAGAATCCACCCAAAATACTTCCAAGAGTGAAGTATTTATACAAATTCTAAACTAAAATATCTTGAAAAAATATCAAAATTGGTTCACAAATCTCTCCAACTATTTTACATAAATAGAACTTAAGTAAAGGACACTCAAACTAATTCATCTATTTGGCACTATTTTGTATGGATTGGTGATGACAAAGAGGAGAATTTGAATTTTATCCAACTCTTAGCTGATGATGAGGCATCCAAGTCACTAACTGCTTCCTTTTTTTGTGAATTCTGCTCCAACAATTCTGCAAACTTGGGGTCCAATGATACCTTTTTATTTCTCAATCCGTAATATATATGTAAAAAGTGAAAGAGGTTATTGTAGATAAATATGTTGGTGAGATAAACCTCTTTCACTTTCCTAAAATTTCTCTCCAGCTATGCGCAATAGGCTCTGCAAAAATATGTGTAAAACAGAGTTTTACAGAGTCTGAAAAATAGCCTCTAAAGATGCGCATGTATCTCTCATTATAAAATCACTGTGAAAAAAATGAGATAGGTTTTTGTATATGGGTCTCTTAGGAACAAAAACCTCCTTCAGTTTTGTAAGATGTATTTCTGATTGGCCACAATATTCTCTGCAAAATGATGACTTAACAGGAATTTTCTGCAAAAAGTGCTTTCCAACATTGTTTAATATTTCCAAAACTATAATGGCTGTTAGAAACGTGAGAGAGGTTTTTGTAGATGGACCTCTTAATAACATAAACCTCTTTCAGTTTTTTAAAATTCATCTTGGATTGATCACAATAGTTTCTGCAAAACTATGACTAAAATATGCAATTTCTGCAAAAATGTTCCTTCTTGTTGTATTTTTCATCTTTTCACTTTTTTGTTCCTTTGACTGTTTTACTTTCACTTTAGATAAACTTCAATGTTGGTGAAAGTATTTTCATCTCTTTTTACCATTTTATTGCCTCTGTAATTACTTTTACTGTTTTACCTTTGACTGCTCTGTAACTTCATTTTAACTTTCACTCTGACTTTTACCTGATACATTTTAACCACTGATACTCTTTAACTGTTATGCTCTCTAACCATTATTTACTGTGTCATTTTGACTTCAATGTGTATTTTAGGTTTTTACTATCTATTTCAACAGTAAATCGTTTAATATCATGTTTCCTTTGCTTGTCTTTCAATTGTATGTTTTATCTTCCATCTCTGTTTGAATAGATTTGATAACACTCTTGGAGTAAACAAGTCTTATGACTAGTATTAAGACTGTTTATCCAAGGATGTGGTCACAGTCACATAGGCTCCCAAAACAAATTGTTAAGCACATTAATTGCATATGACTTGAGGTGGTGCGATTTGGATTTACAAAGGGTTTTCTTTCGCGTCAGTGAAAACCAAACATATAGGGTGTTTGAGTGACGAGTGTTTGGTTAATAGGATAGATGTGAGCGATCTAACAATGGTGTTAGGAAATTTGGTCTAGTGGTAGTCTACGATCAGCGGAATTTTCAATTCTTGAGAGGAAGACGATCGCTTTAAGCGATGAAAATAGTGAAAAACACGAATTTTGTTTTATTTCCAAAGTCAAAAGGGATTTTTATTTTTTCGAGGAATGACGTCATTTGAAGTACGGGATGACATGTGGTAGGGGTCGGGTGGTAAGCGGTAATTCCCGCACCGCTTATGGGCAATGGTGTTATTGAACGTGAGGGCAGCGATTCCATTGGGGAAGTGACACGTGGTCGGAGGATGGTTTCAAAACCACCGTGCCCCCGCGCGTTAAAGTTCTGTCGAGGGACGGCTAGCGGAATCGCTGTGGAGCGTTGATCTGTGGATGATCCGACGGTTATCAAGATGGGAAGGTGACGGGAAAGTTAACATGCGGGCCCGATGTAATTAGTTTTTAACTAATCAGCCCGGGGGTGCTTTGATAGGCGGAAAAGTTGGTTATTAATTAATCCAGTTAATTAATTAATCCCATGGTTATAAAGGGTTGGGGTAAGAAACTTTGTGCGCGGGATCTCCAAAGTTTAGTTTTAATTAAACTTTGGTTTATTTTTGTTTTTTTTTAAACATACGAATTATATGTTTAATGTTTTTCATATTTTTATTATATGATAATGGAATTAAATCAATTCAGTTATCATAAGGGGCGGGACTATTATATAATGATATATTTTAACCAAAAGGCACATAATATGGGTTTTTTATTTGAATGCATGGGGAAATAAATACTTTGGTTAAAATCTTAATAGATGGGTTTTTTGGGATATGTATGTAAAAGGAGTTATATACTTAGGATAAGGCATTTTCACTAGGGATTTAGTAAATAAATTAGAAGTTAATATGATGAAGGGCAAGGTAAACTCAAAATACTTAACTATCACTAAGAAAGTGAAGATCTTTAAAGTAAATTATATCATCCTAACTTCAACACTTAAACATAGCATAGCAAGTGATTTTGAGGGTATTTTATGAAATATGGCATGATTTTCCTAAGTAAAATTGGATTTTACTTAGGAAAAGGTTAAAAGTGAATGATTATAATGGAAAATAATGTCAAGTACTTAGGTCTTTTTTATCATTAGGTCGAGGGTCCGGTCCCTCCAAAAGTCAAGGAAATGCCTTGAGCCCCTTTGATCTCCAAATACCTTAGCACTTTGGGGGAAATTAGTAAAACTTAAGGGGAAAGTGATGTGGGAAGTTAATGAATTTGACTTTGCTTTCTGTGAATTCTTCAGTGTATTTTATGCTTCAGTACTTGTGATGAAAGTAAATGATTAAACACATTTAGCAGCATCATTCATCACATAAAACTTTGCAACACCATCTACCTACCCTATCTGCTTTGACACTACCATTTTCTCTTCTTTATTAGGGTGCATTTAGACTTGCAAACCCTTATCAATATTTTCCTTTTTACAAGGCAAATCTATCTAATTCTACCCTTATTACATCCAAGGGCTCAGATTAAACTGTTGAGCACCTTTTATTAACTCTACCTATCTACTTAGACCGCCAAGATTAAACCGTTTGGTCGATATTTATTCTCTATTCTACAACATGAAATTGAAACATGAAAGAGTCAAGTTTAAACAAATTTTTGACTCTTCATGAATTGTGGCAAAGCGGCACACAATTGCTTTATTACAAAAATGAAATAGTAGTGGCATTTAGATTTGCACACTTTCCTTGGTCTATTTTGTGCTTGGGGTTCATTTATTTCTCTTTTTTGACCATTTTATTCTTTTTTACCCTTTGATCTTTCTTTTAGGGTATACCCTCTTTACATTTTTAAATTTTTTTTTATTTTTTTGTTTTTTAAGAATATGGAACACCTTTGCTCAAGAAAGAAGGTTTGAACATATTCCATAGTTCAATCAAGACAATCATGAAAGATGAAACCTATTGGTGCATAGTAGCCCATCTAAGTAACTGAGAAATATTTGTGCTCTATCCTCAGACATACAGGCTACTACAAGAAGTTCATTCAAGGATACGCGCTAATCATCCCACCTATGGAAAGGTTGCTAAATAAGGACATTTCGTTTTTTTGGGATGAAGAGTGTCAGAAGAGCTTTGAGTTACTCAAGGAGAAGATGGTATCTGTGCCTATTCTCATCTTTCTTGACTGGGAGAAGGTCTTCCATGTTCACGTAGATGCGTCGAGGATCACCCTGGGAGTTGTCCGTATGCAGCCTAGAGACAGAGACATTGACCATCCAGTTGCATTTTCTAGTCACAAACTTTCTGGTGCAGAGCGCAACTATTCCACTTCTGAACATGAGGGGTTGGCCATGGTATACACCCTGCAAAAATAATAGCATTATCTGTTAGGAGGGCACTTCAAGATGTTTATAGATACCCGGCTTTAAAGTACCTAGTGAAAAAGCCTGTGTTGGAGCGGGGAATCTACTGATGGCTACTACTGTTCCAAGAATATGACTTTGAGATCATCGTCAAGCCAGGGTAGTTGAATGTTGGGTCGGAACACTTATCCCGAGTCGACAGTGGTGAGGAACTGACCAACCTGGAAGAAGTATTTCCTAGTGTGTAATTGTTCGCTATTAAGGTAGTTGATGCACACTTCGCTAACATCATTCACTTCTTGACTATGGGGATGGCACCTGAAGAGTATTCGGTACAGCAAAAGAAAGAGCTGGTAACCAGTGCAGCAGATTTTACCATCATCGTAGGCCATTTGTATAAGCTGGGAGCTGACAAGGTGCTGCGAAGATACGTTTTGGAGCATGAAAGGCACTCTATCTTAGCAGAAGCTCACAGGGGCATAGCAGGAGGTCACTACGTAGGGAAAGAAACGACACAAAAGATATTGAGAGCTAGGATATGGTGGCCTACACTACATAGTGACTCTAACAATTATTGCAAAGTCTGCGATGTGTGCCAACGGACAGGAAGGCCATCGCGCAAAGACGAAATGCCCCTACAACTGCAATTGGCCCTGCAAGTGTTTGAAAAATGGGTCATCGACTTCGTTAGGCCCATCAACTCGCCCAGAAAGAAGACAGGTGTGCACTACATCATCACCGCAACTGATTATGTAACCCGATGGGCCGAAGCACAAGCTTTGAAGGATTTCACTACAAATACCGCTACGCACTTCATATTTGAGCATATTCTAACCCGGTTTGTCTATCCGAAGATCTTAATGAGCGATAAAGGTACACACTTTGTCAATGAAACAATACAAGCCTTGACTGAAGAATTTTGGATCCATCATGTGAAAAGCACTCTGTATCATCCACAAGCAAATGGAGTGGTAGAAGGTCACCCCGCCCGACACTGCAGGGACGAGCACCATGAAGGTCACCCCGCCCGACACCACCAAAGAAACTGGAGGACAGGACAAGAGTACTAGGAAGGGCATGGAACTAGCATCACAGAAGGGTTCACATTAGGGCAAGAGTACTGGGAAGGGCGTGAAAACGGCATCGCAGAAGGATTTGCAGCAGGATCTGGGTGCAGAAGGTCTAGAGGCGGGAGGTGTTAGACTCCCCTCGGGGTATAAAGCGAACGGGTGACCCTGTTAAAGGGCCACAAAAGAAGCAACGAGCTCAACGGCCGGAACATGACACGGGAGTTACGCTGATAGAAGAGGACCTAGAGTAGATCGCAAATTCGGTCACCCTGGCTACAGAAGACAAATGGTTGGCCCTAGAAGAATAGCAGAAGGCACAATTGATACACTTCAGGCTGAGCTCCGGGATTTTTAGCTCCAGACTGATACATTGCAAACCAGTATGATTCATGCAAGGTCGACCCCAACAACAAGCAGCGCAGTAATCAGTACACTGGAAAGCTGCCTCTGCCCTCTACCGAGCGTAGCCCTCATACTAAGTCCACCCAACTTAGGAGTGCAAGTACAGGCTTGCGTAGAGGTACAGTTGGATCTCGCCTGCCGGCCGAATGAACCGTTGCAGATCCTTCACGTGTCCCTGTTCAAAGAGATTTAGCATAGATATCGTCAAGTTTACCAGCAGCTCAGTACAGCTGAGCAGACAATTGAAGAAAAACCTGCTAAAGTATCTTAGGCACAGGCTACATGTACCCTTGCCACCGCACAGCAGATAGAGTTGGAGCACCTAATTAGTAGGCTCTGTGCAGACGTCACGGAATATATCTCGGCTTCTGCCACCCCCCAGGCCAAGATTGAGGGGTTGGTTGCAGTGCTAAAAGCCTCAAGGACCGAGATCAACTCGGTCAAGACAGAGATGGAACAACAGATTGTGGCCTTGCAAGCCAAGTTATAGCTAGAAATGCCACCTGAGGTAGGGCCCAGTGAGTTGTGTTGGTTAAAGAGGCCATGAATGTCATTACAGGTCAAATTTCTCAGGGTGTCGAACTGTTGGAAACAACTATGCAGCTGTGGACCAAGGTGCAACGTGACCCTCTCTTGCGCGAAATCAACCAAGCGTTGCATGAGAAGGAAGAAGAGTTTGAACAAATGGAGACTAGACTACCCACTCTGGTCCCCGCTCAGGGCTTGGCCAGATTTCGCACCAACCATGCGCTCAGAGACGACATGGAAGCTCTTCGGAAACAGAAGAAGACTTTGAGTGATCACCTCAAGCCATGGGTCGATGAGGCCCTCAAGATGTCTCAGGATTTTGACATTGTAGTTAAGCAACTAAACCAGACGTTGGAGAGCATCACTGCTGCTACAGAAGGCCCAACTTCACAGAAGTTGGTGGAGATAGCCCAGAATGCTACTGCACAAAGTGAAGAAGTGTTTCCCCCGCTGGTGGATGCGATCAAGCAGCTTTAGGAAAAGATGCAAAACCCATGGCCACAGTGACTTGGGATGAGTCACAACATTGTGTTGGGGGCCTATTGGAACGGGGCTCCCTAAGCTACAAATTTTTTGTATTAATTAGTCTAACACATGGGTTTTGGGGGGGGATCAAATCCCCAAATGTACTATAATGGGTCAAAGGGTAGACCTAGAGTTCGCAAACCACATTTTACGGACCACAGGATAGCGTAGGCTATATCGATATAAATAGATGAATAGTTTGAGTCTAGGGGTAGGCTTGAATTAAGACTATTCCTACATGTGAAATGTTAGATCTGTTTTGGGGTTGTTTTGGGTAAGGACTCATGTTGGCTGTGTGTGCGGAGATCCTCAGTCCTCCTGTGTGTGGACCCCGCCAGGCTGTGTGTGTGGGCTGGTTTTGGTTGTAAGTGGATATGAATTTTAATGACTATGAAGTATTGTTAAAGTATCTATGTGCTATCTGGATCGGTTATGTTTACTGCTAAAGTGTATATGTGATGATTATTTAGTTGTGAAGGTATATTTGTTTTTTCATAAGTATATATGTGATCTATTATTAGCTATGATTATAAATTATCTGTGATGGTGTCTGCTAATGCGCGCGTGGATGCAAATGTACTAATTAGATCTGATAGTTGTGTTATGGTTATATGCTAAGTATACTGTTAAAAGTCTGTGAATAAACTCATTCTAGGTAAACCTAGCAAGTTATAATACAAATCTAGCTCGGATTACCTACTCTCTCTCAGGGTGTGGAAACTTGGTTCCAGCACCCTCCCATACTGCTTCAGGTGAGACCTTGGCCTGTGCAAGTAGGTCATTTCCGAAAGGGCCAGTAGTATAGGGGTTTTTTGGCAAACCTTAACCTCCGAACCTGGGTCAAGACCCCTCAAGCCAACATAGAGGTTCAAGAAACTACATCATAATTGAAAAACAAGCCCATTAAAATAATAATTACCCCTTCATATATTCCTTTTTATATTTCATTGTTAAGGAAGAATAGGGTTCTGGAAATGAAAAATAGAGAACATCAATACAGAGTTAAAACTCTAATAGATGAGCCGAGAGAAAAATAAGGTTGTAAAAAAACAAAATGCTTGGCCTAGTTTGCAAACTCCCTAACCATGGGTGTCATATATATACCTTCTCTTGGTGTCCAATAAATTATGCCCCTTTGAAAAAAATACGCCCATCACACTGTTGTGCAAATAGAGGATGGGGAACCAAAAATAGCCCATATTTCTACTTGTATAGTAGGAAGGATGGTAGAGGAAAAGGTTATTTAGGTGGAGATGCCAGATCCTTTGATAAATTCAACTGAGGATAGTTTTCCCAGTTTATAGCCTTGAATGAAGAAGGAAAGAAACTGACGAAAAACACTGGTGTGCAAAAAAAGATAAGGAACTAGACGTAACCCACAATTCTACTTGTACAATAGGAAGGATGGTAGAGGAAAATGATATTTAGGTGGAGATACCAGATCCTTTGATAAAGGCATCAGAGGATAAATTTTCCCATTTGATAGCCTCATATGAGGAAGAAGGAAAGAAAATGAATTAAAATACTATTTTGTAAACAAAGGATGAGTAACCATACATATCCCAAAGTCATGTTTGTATATAACGAAGGATGGTAGAGGAAAAGGTTCCTCGAGTGGATATACTATATCCTTTGATGAAAGTAAAAGAGGATAAATTGGCCCTATTGATACCCTTTTATGAGGAAAAGGTAATATGTTTGCAAGAGCACAAAAGTATAATTTGTGATTTTATGGATAGATGGGAATAATATATAAAGAAATTTAAAGGAAAAAACAACGTAGTGGTTGAGCTAGAAAATAAGGTGAACAGGATGGAGATTGAGAAGATGCAGCTTGGACAACTAATGGATTATGAACTTAGTTTGTGGGCTCCTTCACCCAATTAAAACATGTAGTTGATGGAAATATTTATGATGTTTCAAAATAATGTTATCATCACTAATAAGCCTTTCTATATTGTTACCCCAAATGGATTCATAGAAGCATACAAGGTCTATACGAATGAAGAAAAGGACTTTCTTTGTGAACTGTATCAACACAATTTTTTGTTGTTTTATAACAAAATATGGAATCCCAACCCTTGTGTAAGGGATGCCCAACTAAGATTTTTCGTATCTTATTTGAAAAATTAAGCCAGTTGGTTATCAACTATTGAAATTAATCGAAAAAATATCGATAACAATCTATGGGTTAGAGGAGAATATGAAATGCCTCTAGAGGTCATACAAAAAACACAAAACTGGGAAAATTCCTCAAAGAATGCAAAGTTTATCACCACAAACAGCGATCACACCATTTCATATTGTACAGACCATATTGAAACATTGAATACTGCCATAGAAGAAGGATGTAAAGAAATATGTGATGCATCGGGAAAAATAAACTGAGATAGATATCCCTTTGAGGACAAGAACTTAAATAAATCCTTAACAAGGGTTCATAAATATATTTCTTGCATGGAAGAATGTGGTAATATCTAGATCATTCTTAATTTTCACTATCCAAATATCTAGTTTCCAACAAGGATATATATAAAGTCATATAACCTGAAAAGGAAAGAAGAACATGCATGTTGGAATGAAACTCGGGAAAAATCAGGGTATCATGATGCTAATGAAGGAGGACAAAGTGATTATAACATCAATAATCTTCATGAATGTCCCACTTCAAACTCATATTCATACTAACCGATGTGTTTTTGTTGACATTCACTAGCTCAAAATTATTGATATTCACTCCCTCAACGTTGTTAACATTCTCACCCTCACTGTTGTTAACACTCACTCCCTCACCGTCCCTGACATTTACTGCCTCACCATTATTGACACTCACTGGCTCATTTTTGCTAACATTCACTAGCTCACCATTGTTGAAACTCATTGCCATTGTTGCGGTAACTCCTACTGAGCAGAGAAAAAAAAAATTAAAAAAATAAATAAAATATTTGTGTTGTTGTAATGTGTATTATTCTCTAGTAATATATCATCATTAGAAATTAGTAGTTATGAAATATTGGTAAAATTTTGTTTCACATGTTTTCCTTTTTGTTTCTATTAGGTTAAATTCTCTGTTTTAAATTATTTTGTTACATTTCAATTACTTTGATTTCAATTTATATATCAAATTCATGATTAGACACCAATGATGCAAGCATAAATCAAGTATAGAATAGCCCTATGAAATATATCTTCCATAACATAGTAAACAATCAATGTATTGAAAGGCTGAATGTAGTTGCATGGATTTATTTACTGACCTTAATTGATAATTGGAATAAATTTCCCAAATTAGTAAACAAAGTCTGACCACCTATCAAACAAACATGTTAAAAAAAAAAAAAAATCAGCTAAATTGTTGTGTATTTTCACACCACTCAACCTCGATATTCATTATCCAGAAAGAGACAAAATACCACAAGCACACTTTTGAAGGTCAATTGAAATATGGACACAAACTTGTGATATAGAGGACTACAACACCAAGTGAAACCCAATGTGGAAAAAGTGCTCGGATCAATTTTTGATTCCAAAGTATATTAATGTAAATATCAACGCTGTCAATATAGATGAGCTAAGCTATCACAACAGATGAAAACATAAAAAAATCTTGTGTACCATAATGTTGTAATGCAAAGAAACCCACCACGTGAAACTATAAAGAAAAATATTAGGAAAATAAGGCAAATTATTGCAAAATATAACAAAATATAGGCAATGCAAATCTTCAACTTGGAGCCCATGTATGTCTTTTAACCATCTTTAGTTATTAGAGGTCCAAACATCATGTATAGTAGAATAAAATTCCATTGTGCTATGATTATATGGCATTAAAATATTCAACAAAACAATAATACATTAAATACATGTAACACAATAATAAATATTAAAAAAAAATTGAAAGCAAATATATCACAAAAAAATGGAAAAACATGCATTGTTGGAGCAAAAGTGACCTTGATTGTTAAGTTGTTAAAACTCAAATGGTTCATATTCATCTATAGTGATATTCAAATAAATTTCTAATATTACATTTTGTTTTCTACTTTCTCTTCTCTTTTTTGGGCTCGGGAAATTCTTCTTCCCATTCAAATATGACTCAAAAACACCCAACCAATACATGAAGTAATAATCCATAATATGAATATTGTTGGCACAATCAAACATTTTTTTAACCAAATAAATTGACTGTTCAGTCTTTGTCAAAGTAGCAGGAGGATTGTTTGAAATAGGTCTAAGTAGCCAAATAACTCCTCTCTAGACAACTCAACTCTTTTGAAATTTACGTCAACATTGTGACTATCCATGGAAATTGTGTTGGCATCTTCACTAAAATGCAATGCCTTTATATTTATCTCAGGAGGGTCATTGTATGAATCAGTTGTAGTCTCATGATTTAGTAATGGTTTTGAAGCCATTGAATGGGAACACAACAAACCCACCTTTATGGCATGCTTGCAAATGTTTCCATGAATAGACCATGGGAAATCACAAGTTATGAAATTTGTGCGATGCCAAGTGGCAAGATATTTATTATTAGGTTATTGACTCCTCGCCTAACAAGCATGAGATATTCTCTCTTGAGAGTTGTAATCTCTATCGAGAATTCCTTTTTCTTTTTCCATTGATGATTCAAACTATTTATCTTTCTTGTAATTATTCAAATATCCTTCCTTTTTTCAGAATTTCCTTAAACCGATAATAGGGTTCAACATTTGTTAGAAGAATATATATCAACCAATCCATCCTATGAGCACATTTGTTTCTTCTATCACATAGAAATTTTGTCTTTAGGTAAGATGGACATGACTCCAAAAAATTGTTTGTTTCCTTATTTGCATGGGGAAAATCTCTACAACCTTTTACCCACATCCCTAATTGCAAGAAATTTGGGTTAATGAATATAATTTATTCGTATGAAAACCAAAAACAGAAATTTAGGAAAGAGTATGTGAACTTACAAATCTTGTCACCATTAGCCCAATTCTTGTGGAAATGGTGTAATAACTTCTCCTCATTAGTAATTTGTTAAATAATTCATTAATTGTAATGCTCACTTTATCATTGGAAAAATCTCTCATAACTGAACCAAAATCACTAGACATTTTTTTTTCTATTTCTGGACTACTGGCCAATCAATTGACATTTTTAGCCATGCCCTATATACATGCCAAACACACAAAATAACATTGCACCTTGGGATTCTGTTGCCAAACTCAATTCATTTCAAGTGAATTTTTTTTAGAGTAAATACAAGTTGTACTATAAAATAAGAAGATTGAATTTACCTTAAAGCATTGATTTCATCCAATGCATCATCAACCTTGAAGGCATTAACTTTCCAATTATGATCAATTTGGTGACACCTATGCATGAGGTGCTCCAACATAGTGAAATTTCCTATTCTATATTATGTGATGCTACCACCAATGCAACTGATACCCTGTACTATTCTTCATCAAAAACCATGAGTGTGTACAAATGATATTGTCATATTAAAAAAATTATGAAGCAAAATGCTCATTAATCATTATCAATCACTACAATTAAAATTATTGTACTAGATAAACCATTTATAATCCACTCACCCCATACTTATTTGTGTTGAATTTTGAATCCATGTCTATTAAGTTATTACTTCATAGCTTGACCATGGCCTCTAACATCCACTTCATTTTAATTCTAGCTATAAATTAATGGATCTCTCCACCATTGAGCTTTTATAAAATAAAAAATCATTCTAGTGTTTTTTATACCAAAGGTTCACACTAACTCCATACTTCTTATGCATCTAATACTTTCGCTTCATTACATGATTATAAATGTTAACACCATATTTCCTGCACACAAAAAAAAAATTTCTATCTCAAGCTGTGGAATCCATGTTAAAATATTTTTTAACATGCATTTTACGAAACAAGTTCATTGACACTTCCAAGAAAAAACAACTCTCTACATAGGAAACCATGTCCCTTGATAGCTTTTGTTGATGCAGGGAAGTAGCACCACCGAAGTGTCATATTGGCCATGACAAGACCATCCTTAGCTATCTTCATGTTCATACATGTTGTATTTTATTATTTCTATGTCGAGGCTTTGAAACATAACTTTTATAATGAAATGGAATTAGAAACCCCTCTTTTTCGCAAATGAGGACCTTAGTTTCATTTAATTTTCTCCTCTTTGTCCTCGGGATTGTATGAACAAACACAGTTGCATAAAAAAATTTGAAATGTCAATACATATGACAACTGATAAAGAATTGTTAATACCAGCATCTAAATAGTGCATCTCTAAAAAATTTACACTTTATATCGCAATGAAGTATTAGGCCTTGAGCCTAGGCATTTATTTTGTACTCGGGTGAAAGAACATGGAGCTTTTGGGTTAATTTCCTCTCCTCTAATAAAGTTGGGAATGTTGTGTGATGGGATTTTTGCAATCCAATTAATATCCATGTTATTTCCATGTAATTCAAACCAATCTAAATCCTTTCTAGAAAAGGTGATCTTATCTTTAGTGTCTTGCATTGGAAGGGCAATTATAGTTTCCCATTTTCTTTGCTTTGCAATTTTCTGACCCACAGATTTTTTGCAATGTTGACTCGGGAAGTTTTTTTAATAGTGATCCAACAAGTTCCAACAATAGTGACACAACGAGTTGTTGCAACAGTGAACCAGTGACTTGATGCAATGATGAACCAATGACTTGCAGCAACAATGAACCAACGAGTTGCTGCAAAGTTGAACCAGTGAATTGTTGCAAAGCTTAACCAATGAATTTTTGTAAAGGTGAACAAAAAATATGTTACAAAGGTGAACTCGTGAGTTGCTTCAAAGGTGAACAAGCGAGTTGTTACAAAGGTGCACCAGCAATTTGGTGCAATGGTGACCCAACATGTCGGTGTAATGATGAACCAACGAGTTGTTGTAATGGTGAACCAGTGAGTTCTCGTAGTTGTGAACCAACGATTTGCTCCAATGTTGAACTAGTTTGTTACTGCAATAGTGAACTAATGGATTTTTGGTAATTAAGTTTGGTGTTATTCTAACTCTTGACAAGAAACAACTGGATGTATGCTTGACAATGCAGCACTAAGTCAAGTATTTGAAAACATTACAAAAGTTCCTTGTAGAACAAAAAATAATGAATGCTACTATATTTCACCAATTCTAAATTTATATGCAATCTAATGACCATCATTTATCAAGTCCAAAAGCAGAATCTGAAACTTCTTCATAAAGAAGCACTAGTCAGATATTCAGAGGATTGTTGATGATGTACTCATTGAAGCAGTATCCATTGTAGGTGGAGGTATGAGATATGTGGAGAAATCATCATAAGGATTCATTCTATACAAGCATCAATAGCATGATAAGAAATCATTTCATCCAACCTTTCTAAAATAACTTATCTATGTTTGCAACTTTAATTCTGTTATTTAAAAACATCACAGAATGAAGAAATATATTAAAATGACCTTCTTGTATATGTGAGTTTGATATTAACGATGTCCTTCTTGTGTCTTAGCCATTAATATAGAAAAGTTTCCTCTAGATAATTACAAATTGAACATGCGTTTGAAATACAAATTGTTGTGTTTCATTATAAAATAAAGGTGGAATTTATGAACTCATTCTCATTTTCATGGATTGAGTCTTCAAGAAAAAATAAAAGGCATAAATAAATTCATTTTGTTAAAACTTTAGGTTTCTTTATTACTGAATTCCCAATGCTTAAAAATTGAATATTTTCTAAGGATATTCTCTTTCTGCTAGGGAACTGGTCATCGTTTAAAGTTCAAGTTTTAGCAAGTTATTTCTAAACAAAAGAGTATTGATATCACTCTAGGTCAAGTAGTACTCATGAGGACCTATTTATTTTCACAGAATGAACTATCATATGCATTTTGTTACAGAACTAGAGTTTATTATCTCTATTTATTTCCATGAATCAAATGGATTATTGTAATAGAAGGGTTCTTATAGGCCTTGTAATCTCTATTTTTGTATGGAATAAATTCAGCAAAACTCCAAAAACTAATCTAAAATTTCCCATGTATATATTTTTTGCATGACAGGGCATAGTATTGTTTGTATTTGTTGTAGTCTAATATTCAACTGTGACCAGGGAAAAAAAAGAGGTAAGCAATTTCTTAAGCAAGTAGCACATCACATACAATGAAAAAACTTGTTGTTGCATTCTAGTGTGGGCAACCTTCGCTCATCTAGATACATGCACGTCGAGATGCATCTACTCCGAAATTAGAAAGTGTCAGGGGTGTCGGGGTGTCAAGTAGGTTAGACATTGAAATAGGGGATTTAAGAAATGATAACACATGAATATGAAGCTAAAAGTTTTGATTTGAGTGGCAGGTGGTAGGACAAGAATCATATCATACTCGTTGTGAGGAAAATAGAGCCTATGACAGAGATAGAGAAAATTTTGGAGATGGAGACAGAGAGGGACGGGGCCCATATCGAGTCGACGTGGGTCAACTAGAGGAGGGTCACCAACGATGAGAGGATGAAAAAAATTAACGATACATCTTCAACTCATTAGATGATACAGGTGGATATCAATGGCCACCCACCTATTCCATTTGGACTTGCACCATTAATTCTTGCAACTTTTCACTTTCGCCACAACTTACTATTTCTAGCAGGTTTTCGTGTCCTGCACTCCTGGAGCCATTTTGGGACCCTACTGATCCAGGTGGATATTGGTGGCCACCCACCTATTTCATTTGACATTCCACCATTATTCCTTTCAGTTTTTCAATTTCATCACAACTTACTATTTTAGTAGTTTTTCAGGTCCTGAACTTCTAGAGCCGTTTTGAGGCCCTAAATGACATTTTTTGGGCATCGCGCATCCAGCAAATATGATTTCGTTTTGAACTTGATATTCATGTTTATAAATTGTAGTCCTCAGATAGATATTTCTAATGATGTATCATGTGTGTCAAACAAAGATAGTATGCCAATGTTACGACCCTGGGAAGTTAAAACACCAATTTACCCAAACGGGGCCCATAGTTGGCGCTTCGTCTCCTAGGGTTAGGTTTTTGGACATTTAGAGTTTTCCATTGTTTCTAAATAATAAATAGGCCTTTAAGCCTTGTTGTAACACAGCTCAGAGGCATGTATCTATCACATCTCTTCTCATAGATAAGCTACTAGCGCCCTAGCTATTTGATTTCCATTATGTCTGTAAGCATAATTCTGTTATTTGATATTAATGAAATGAACCATTATTTCCACTGTATCTCTATGTTTATGGCTATTTATGTATTTTATTGCATTCCTGCATAAATCTGGATCAGTGGTATTAGAGCGGGTCTGCTCTTTCTCTATTTTTCTTTGCATGTCCCCAACGCAGTCAGCATATAAGGAGTTAGGGCTCAATCTGGTTGAACCCTTGTAATATCAGCCTCGCAAACCCCGACGACCTCCCATGGAAGAAGAAAATAAAGATGAGGGAGCAGGAGATCCTATGAAAATATTGCTTGAGGAGGCCCTCGAGAAGCAAAGGAACGTGATGATGGATAAATTTTCTCAGATCCTTCAATGGTTGCCCACCTACAGCACATCTGCATCCAACAGCCACTCTGGAGGCGCAACTCCCTTCAAGGTACATGTAAACTTTGACATTCCTATATTTCAAGGCTAGATAGATGCAGACACCATAGATAGATTTTTGAATTTGCTGGAAGGGTATTTGTCAGTCCATGATTTCTCCGACCGAGAAAAGATTATTTTTTCACACCTCAAAGCTGCCTCCCATGTCAAATATTGGTGGGAAACATATTGTGAACAAAAGGACGAGACGTAACCCTCTCTTTTCTCGGCCACACCCACTTAGAATTCATTCCGAGATGGCATCAAGGAACAATATTACCACGTGGAGAGCTATGAGGAAAAGTAAATCCAATGGACCACGTTGTGGCAGCAAAGGGATCAATATGTGCATGAACTAACGAATGTATTCCATACCCTACGCACAAAGTTGTGTATTAAATATTTAGAGAGACATTTGGTGTTGAAGTACCCCAGCTGTCTGCACAGACACATTCAGGGGGAAATGGAGTTCCTCAACATTACATCGCTTGGAACACATATCGCTCTGCTGCCAAGATTGAGCAGAAATTTAAGCAGAAGAAGCGAGACTTTGGATCTGCGAATCTGAAGTCAGGGAAAGGCACCCCCGAACTACAGAACAAGGGACAAGGCCAAAGCGGGGTGACTCAGAACAACACCACAAATCCAAATAAGGATATGGGGAAGTGGTGTGAATTTCATAATAGCCCCACTCACAGCACGAATGAGTGTCGGGCCAAACAGTCATTAGAGGCTGAACTAAAGGCACCCGAATCAAATGCATGTTATGATCCTCAGTCAGAATAAGAAAAAGGCAATGAAAAATGGAATCAGATCATTGATGTAGATCCCAGAGCCATTATTTCCACCACCAAGATCCAGAGGGAGGATCCCGAGGATCCAAAGGAGGGGAAGCGCCTCTTCCATTCACAGATGTGGGTGAAGGGTTGTCCACTGCAATTCCTTGTCGATAGCGGAAGCCAAAAGAACCTCATTTCAGCATAGTTCATGAAGTGGCTTGGCCTACTAACCATAGCACACCCGCAGTCATATAACATCGAGTGGCTTCACCTATGGAGAGATCTACGCGTTCGCCAGCAGTGCTGCCTTCCATATAGTATCAAGCCATTCACGAATGACGTAGCGTGTGATGTTGCTCCTCTTCATGTAGCTGATGTATTATTGGGCCAACCATACTTATGGAGGCGACATGTTGTGTATGAGTCTAGGCCTCGTGCTATTATTATTACTTTGGGAAATAACTTGTACAGGATATCGGAGGTAGTATCGCCTCCTGTCATCTCTTTGACTACTACAAAACAACGCAATAAGATTGTTTCCCAAACTAGGAAATTTATTTTCCTTACAACTCGCTCACATGGAAAGAGGAATATTGTGGCCACAACCTCGAAACAAGGCTCCCCTGCATGGTTGCAGTAGATGGAAAAAGTCACAGAGGAATAGGAGGACATTTTCTCCTCACTCGCAGAGGTTCCTCTACACTATTAGGACAAGCACTCCATTGATCTGACCCCCGACGCACTGTCGCCTGATGTTTTCATATCTCATACAACTACACAAACAAAATCCACACATATATTTTCTGAGGTTAATAAAGAAACCAAATTTACAAAACGCATCCAACATGTCTACTCGCAGGTCCATGACATCTTTGACAATTCTAATACCCAGTTCAACAGAATTTGCCTCATCTCATGGAGGATCTCAACGCAATGGGGACCACTGCTTCCTAAGGAGGGAGGAATGATCCGGGTGGATATCGGTGGCCACCCACCTATTCCATTTGGACTCGCACCATCAATTCTTGCAATTTTTCAATTTCAGCACAACTTACTATTTTTAGCTGGTTTTCGGGTCCTGCACTCCTGGAGCCATTTTGGGACCCTAATGATCCAGGAGGATCTTGGTGGCTGACCACCTATTCCATTTTAAATGCCACTATCAGTCCTTTCAGTTTTTCAGTTTCAGCACAACTTACTATTTTTAGCAGTTTTCCGGGTCCTGAACTTCTAGAGTTGTTTTAAGGCCCTAAATGACATTTTTTGGGAATCGCACATCCGATGAATATGATTCCATTTCAAAATAAATATTTGTGGTTAGCAGTTGTAGTCCTCAGATAGATATTTCTAATGATGTATCATGTGTGTCAAACGGAGATACTATGCCAAAGTTACGACCTCGTGAAGTTGAAACACCAATTTACCCAAACGGGGCCCATAGTTGGTGCTTCATCTCCTAGGGTTAGGTTTTTGGACGTTTAGAGTTTTCCATTGTTTCTAAATAATAAATAGGCCCTCGAGCCTCATTGTAACATAGTTCAGAGGCATGTAGCCGCCACATCTCTTCTCAGAGATAAGCTACCAGCGCCCTAGCTATTTGATTTCCATTATGTCTGTAAGCATATATTTGTTATTTAATATTAATGAAATGAATATTTATTTCCACTGCATCTCTGTGTTTATGGCTATTTCTGTATTTTATTGTGTTCCTGCATAAATTCGAATCATTAGACTACACCTTCAATATTCAATTGGAAATTCAAATTGTAATACTTGACATTTCATATCATAAACTTTGTGGTTGAAATTATTATTATTGTACTTTATATTTTTTTGGTGTTGTAATCAACTTATGAGACTTTGAATTTTCATATTAAATGAACATACACATTGTATGAAATGTTTTTAATTTATTCGCAAAATCATACTAATTAATTTATGTTGATTAATAATAAACAAAAAAAAAATCAATCTAAAACTACTAAATTAATAGTTTAAATTGATTAGTAATGAACACAAATAAAATTAATATACAATGACTAAATGGGTCTTTTATAATGACTATTAATGAAAATAAATGAAATGAATATAAACTACTAAATAAATCGTTTATATAATGAATATGGAACTACCAAAAAAACATAAATGACTATTGGAAATGATAAAAATTTTATTACGAATGATGATTAAAATTTTCATATATTGAATATTAGTAGCTAATCTACAATATTTTATAACATGATCAAAATTTAGTCATATTTCTTTGATCATTAATTAGTTTCAAAGAGTGACTAAAATTTTCATATATATGAGTATTAGTAGCTAATTTCTATTATATTTTATAATGTGGCCAACATTTTGGTCATTAATTGGTTTTCTAAATGATTAAGTAGTAGTATATTTTGTTATGTATTTTGTCTTTAATTATGGGAATCAATGAGTAAATCAATGACCAAATTTAAGACTAAATATACTACTAGATGATAAAATTGAGACAATTAATTAACGATTAAGCGAAATACGACTAAACATTAGTCGCATTATAAGATACTGTAAATGAACCACTATTGATTAGTGATTGAAAAATGAGTATTTATATGTAAATTGTAATTATTCTTTTAGTAAATAATTAGTACTTTTATGCTAATATTACTTTTATTGATTTGGGAAAAAATAAACTCAATAAATATGGAATTGTCAGCACTTCTTATACTACATTTACCAAAAATACATCAATATCAATTTCTTATTAACATGATTTGACACAAACATTTATTATTAACATGGTTTGACACCGGCATAAAAAGTACATTTAATACATCAATAAAGTTAATCCTTAATTCAATAAATAATATTGGGAAAACTTATTTTACATCAAATATCCAATTTCTCTCTCTTTATATTTCAATTATAATATTTTATATTTCATAGTGATTTAATTTAAAATTCATTCACTGGGTGTATTTTAATTGGTAATCGTCTTATTTCGAAGTCATGTGTAAAGTAAGAGATTCAATGTTCAATTTCCCATAATTAAACTAAAAAAATATATATATATTTTACATTTCTCTCACTAACTTAATTTTATATACGAAATTGTAATTTTACAATATTTTAAACACAGTATTGTAGCTTTGAGGTATACCTTTAAGAATTGTGATTACTTTAATGGAAAATAATTATAGTTAGAATAAGTGATATAATTGAAATACATGAAATTAAAGAAAAAATATAGTTTTACACATAGTATTTCTATTTAAGGATATATTAATAAGTAGATAGCTTAAGTTTAATAATGTCCCTCTAAAGAAAGATGAAATTGTTGTAATGTATTGATTTCATTGACAATATAATTCATTCAATTTTGCATACACTTTAAATATCAAGTACATTTACTTCAACTTTTTAGATAATGAAAATTATATTGTGACTTAAAGTTAAATATAATGATTCCGGATGCGGATGCCACCCGCATGTGATGGGACGCTCGTCCCTTGCCGCTTCGGGAGGCCATCGTTTTGGGCTGGCCATCTGGCCTCCCACAAGTGCATTTACGTGGGCATTCAATATGCCACCCCGCGATGCATTAACGCCATCATCTGGAACCGTCGACGCATTGAGCATTTCACCTGGTTTACTTCGACTTCTGGTATGGATTTTGGTCTCCCGTATGGCGATTGCTCTGTCTGCACCACCATTGCGCTACGCCGAAGCTCTTGCCCGCCCGCCTGCTCTGAGCCTAGCGCTCGAACGCAGACAGGCAGACGATGTGAGCTTCTTTGCTGCTTGGAGACTGTTCCTGAGTTCCACTATTCGCATAGTAAGCTTTGTTGTTCGAATTCTCTGATCGCTTCTTCCAGCCCTCCATTGTCACTTCTTCTCTATCCTTTCCATCAGCCTCTCCCTCTCGCCATGCCTAGACTGCGCCATCGCATGCGATGTCGCCGCGGCTCTAGTCATGGTCGTGTCATACACCCTCGGTCCTCCCCCAGTTCGGACTCCTCCTCTGAAGATTTCCTCTGCGACCACCTTTCGGAAACTAGAAGTCGCAGAGGCAGGCCTCGCCCCACTGACTTCGCTCATCCATTCGTGCGTTCTCCACCTCCTCATGTGCTCTCCTCTGCGCCTCAATTCGACCCTTCCGATGCTCCTCCCGTTCCCCCTCTGCCCTCCTCCACAACCCTGCGCCAAACCTCCCAGCGAGCGGAGTTTAGATTTGATTGTGTTTTTGAAAAGCCAGTTCTTACGGCATATGTCACGGTCACCATCTGTGAAGAGTCTTCTCAACCTGCCCCCCCCTTCAACCGCTATCCCTGGTCCCTCTGTCACATTCCATAGCCCCAGTGCTCCTGACCCCGCTTCTGCTAAAAACGCCAAGGTCTCCTTGGCTCAATTGAACATTGCCTGCAACGTTTTAATGCAGGTTCAGACAACGAAAGGCGAGGACAAAGGCAAAGAGCTTCCCTCAACTGATGAAGGCAAAAGCAGCGATGAGTACAGATGCAGAATTGTGGAAGAACCACCTTCTCCAACTAACGATCAGTAGTCCGAAAATCCCTCAGAGGTTTTTGTTTCTTATGCACAATTTTTCTAGGTTCATTATGGCTTTTCTGTTCATTCACCCTCTTCTTGCAGAGTGGTTAGTTTTACTATCTGTATTTTTGTTAAACTACTTGGATGAAAAGCCGATTTCCCCTATGAGGGCGGCAACTCTTAATTTTTAGGGACTGGTTTCCCCTCGGTGGGCAGTACAAACTCTTGTTTTTCGCAGCAGTCAAGCCCTGTGCTCAGGCTCTCTCAGCTGATGCAGCGGCATTTTTGTACTTTTATGTTATATATTAATAGATTTAACATTACTCAGAAAGAAAAAGAAAAAGAAAAAAAAAAGAAGAAGAAGAAAAAAGAGTTAAATATAATGACAATATATATAGTAATAATATATGGAATTTTTTATACACTATATATTAAGTAAATTTATTTTAAACTTTTTGGATCATGAAAATTATTATGTGAATTAACTTTGAATATGATGACAATATATATTAATATTATATTTCATTTGTTTTAACACATGAAACATATATGTTATAGTAATAATATATTTTATTAATTACAGGGAAGGTGTTTTATTATGAGTTTGATTTGGCAGATTGAATCAATAGTAGAGACTTAATTTTTCCCTCTTTTATCTTACAATTTTTGAACAAGTGGCCTAACACAACAATTAGAAATTTAGGTCAAAAGCATAGTTATGAAGTTTGATAAGTTTAATAATTAGTTAAGTTTAATACAGTACAATTTTTTTATCAATAAAAAATTTTATATTAAGAATAGTAAAACATGGTTTCTAAATTAAAAATTTGAGAAAAATTAAGGAAGAAGAGTAAAATTAAAATTAAAATTAGTAAGTTTCATAATATAACATTGTAAGGAAGAAGAGTAATTTTTATATTTTAAAAGTTGGAAAAAAATTAAAACGCACTTTTTTTTTACTTTTTATAGTCTTTTGAATGATAGTGATTATAATGTTGGCATATATTGCAGTTTATGCAAATTATTTGAGGAAATCATATCACAATGATTAATCTGCACACATTTATTGTTGAATAAATCTGGACCCAATAAAGATAATGGCGGAGAAATAAACTTCATGGTATGTAGGCATCAATTAATATCTCACTCTTTTTATTGGACTCCAGTGTTGATTTTTTCTAACTTATGTTATTAGATTTTACTTACATGTTTTCCCAATATTTAATACAAATAAATTTGATGCATTTTGTCTCTTATTATTTCTAAATAGATTTAAATAGACAAAAAAGGCTAATGTTTGACATAATTTAATGGAATTCATTTATAGCTTTGAATATAATCTTAGTTCATTTAAAAAAAATCAATTTTGAAAAAAAAAATGTTATAATTTTTAAGATATATATTTTGGATTTTTTTCATATTAGATTTTATAGTGCCTAATTTTTCCCTTATCTAATCCGAATTCAAATTTGAATTTGCTAACTATAGTCAAAACACAACAATTAGAAAGTTTCAGATTAATTATGTTTTTTCAAACAAGATTTCACTTATTGCCATTACCAATTATTAATGTAATTACGGCTTCTTTTACCACAATTGTGTCTCTAGTACCACTCCCAAAAAAAAAATTGTTTCTCTAAACTCACAGGCAGTTTCAGTCTCCAGACTCGTAGAGCCTTCATTGTAGGTTTCTACATGCCTCTACATGGCATTTTATTTGTTCTTGTAAGATCCTATGTGACTCTAAGTAGTTTTATTTTTTCATTTTTCTTCTATTACACCAAAGGTATGATGGTCTATAATTTTATCTCAAGTTCTAATATTTATAAATTTTATATACAATTTTATTAAACAAAAATACGTTTTGCTAGATCTATATAAAAACAAAAAAATTAGGTTTACTAAATTTTAATCCTTTTTCTTACTCTTTAGAGATTGTTTTTTCATTTTGCTTCTGTTACACTAAAGGTATGATGGTGTATAATTTTATCTCAAGTTCTAATATTTATAAATTTTATATACAATTTTATTAAACAAAAATACGTTTTGCTAGATTTATATTAAAAAATATATATAGATTTACTAAATTTTAATCCTTTTCCTTACTGTAACCACCCTCTTAGCCGCTGAAAAATGGTTAAGTTTTATTGATTAAGGATTAATTATGACTGATGTTTATTTTAATTGAAGTATATGAACAAAATTAATTTTGATTTTTGAATAAAAGATTTAATTTGTGAAATTTACTTCATGAGTAAAAATGTTGATGGTAAAAGTAAATCTGGAGTCAGTTGAACAGAAAAACAGTTTCTACAGTTACCCAAGGAAACTCTGGAATAAAGGGGGAATTCCAAAGAGAGTTGGGGGTTCGGGAGAAAGGGAAAAAGAACTCTGTTAAAACTGGAAAAGATTTTTTTCCAGAACAGATTAACCTCTGGGTTGGAGAATTGGACTGGACTGTCCCGAGTTCTCCCCAGAAATTCTGTTTTTCTCTGGAGTTGGAGAGTTGGACCGGACTGTCCCGAGAACTCTCCTCCAGAATTTCGTGTTCAACAAGACCCAGGCTTGAAGCTCGGGGGAGAACTGTGGGACGTAATTGCCCAGTTCGTGGAAGGGAGGTAACGAGTACCATCAGTTGGATTTTGGACTCAGATAAGTAAAATGCAATTAGTTTTATGGTTTCATGAAAGTAAATGAATAGGCCTGTTGCAGAAGGCGTTGCCTATATTTAATTATTTTCTTTTCTTTTCTCCTGTGTAAATGCAATGGTAGCTACTGTTGTTTTCTTGCCTTTTTTTTTCCCTTAATTCGACATATTGGAAGATTACACCAAATGAATTCTAGGAAGTTTAATTCAGTAAAAGCAGATTAAGAAAGATAGTATACATGTGTATAGATGATGAAGATTATTCTATTGTAACAGGTTATACGACAGTATGATAAAAAGGGCTATTAAGTATCGACTTGAAGTATTTCTTTTTCCTAGGACCAAACCATATAAGTTAACCATATTAATAAATGAGTAAACTGAAAATATATACCCAGGTGGGCTGTTAATCTAAATGCCTGATTAACTCAGTCTTTTAGATAGTTCGCCCTCCTATCTATGATAAACTCGGACGAGACTGGTGGTCCGGACACCTGTAGTACTCTTTTTCTTAAAAGAAAATAAACAAAAGAAAGAACAAAAAAAAAAACAGGGTTGTAGTTAAATTTAAGCCTTCGTGGAAAAATGAGATGCGGACAGCTGCAAAAATCTCTGTAGTAACTAAAATTCGAGAAACCCTCGTAAGTTTAACAGCATGCAACACTATAATAGACAATCTAAGAAAAATATAGCATATAGAATTCCGGCAGGGTCGCCATATAACCAGAGAAGCTGTGAAATGCCCATAAAACTTCAAGACACAGCGCAGGCATCCACTGAGAATATTACGACGGAGAAAATTACAGAGAAATTACAAATTCAAACTTATTAAGTTGTATTGAGAACCAGAAAATAGGAAACAACAAAAGATGATAAATATAGTTTAACACAAACGGGAATTTCATAAACCACAGTATATTTACTCTTATGATGAAAATAACCAGAATAACAGTTGCAAATCCCCAATCTGTTGGAGAAGTATTTAGTCCCATAAACAAAATAGGCACGGAGGATAATGACCCCGGCCACTCTGCTGCTGAACAAAATACATCAACATCTGAAACGGAAATCTTTAACTGGGAGGATTCTCCCGCAGAATAAATTAGCAAAAAGCTGTATAACCCTAGGTTACAATCAGTATTAGACAAGTAGCAGTTCAAGACTGCGTAATAAAAGTACAGGTTCTTAAACCCTAGCCATTCCCAACAGCTATTTCCAATAACAAATTTCACTGGCCGAGCAAGGAGTATGGAACTCGAACCGTCAATGATAGAGTACCTGTTGGTAGAATCGAGGGTTAAACCTCCTCCGCAACCAGAGTCCTTCGATGAAGCTAGAACAAAAGGAGAAGGGGGAGGGTAATACCTGTAGCAGAACCCAAGGAAGTTCGTTAGAAGAGTGCGAATGCAAAGGGGTTTAAAACCGCCTCTATAGCTAAACCAAAATGTGGAAGCAGAAGGGCCATACCTGTAGAATTCGAGACGGAGTAAAAACCCAAGAACGTTCGTTGCCCTGCCATCCATTACATTAAGATTTGCAATGAAATAAGAGACAGAAAAGACACAAAAACTGAAGACTGTCTTAGCCTTACGCACTCGGTGAGAACAAAGAGCAAAGAAGAAAAAAAAGACTATGTAAAACTTCTAGAAACTTGAACGAAGGGCCGACTACCTGTCGATGTGGAGAGATGTGTTTGGGTAGGCGCCATTTACCATAGGCCACCATAGTTCTGCTAACCGGAATTCCAAACCCTAGCAGAGGTGTCCGAAGCCCTCCGACGAGAGAAACAATGAATGGGGAAAAACAGTTATTGCCCAAGGTCAATAGCAAACCCTAGAACGTAACCGCCGTAGGATTGAATTCCGATCAACGATGTGGAGGAGGCCACGTGTGAGGCGGTAGGATCAAGACTACGAACCATCATCCAGTCGGATACCAAAGATAATCATAGGTGTAATGAAGTGTTGACAAATCCATATTATATGAGTGCAAAGGTTCATAAGTTTTATATTCACAATAATGCCAAAACCACAATGATAAATCGTACCGAGTACACATTAATAAGTGTAGTAAATAATGCTGACATCACAAAGCTTAAACATAAATCCAGTCGTGACAGTTTGGTGATGTGAGTACAAGTAGGCTATCAACATTCCAGCTGTACGCATAGATTATAAAACTGTATTGATGATAAATATGGTATAGTTCAAGTTGTAATGACGATTTAATAAAAAAAAAATTATGGTGAGTAAATGTATAGATATTTGGTTGTTACAAGTGGTATCAGAGCAGCGTTACAACGCTGGGCCCTATTGGGTCAACTGACGTTAAAACTGTATGTTATTCATGCACAGTCCGATAATTAGATGGAAAGACAAATGAGACGGACACCTTCGCAACCGCCACAGCGAAATGCCGGAGAAATGCAGCCTCCACCAGAGGGAAACCCCGAAATGTGGGTTCAGTTGGGGATAAAGCAGCATCAGCGGTCAAACAGACTGATTGAAGAGCAAAAACATCAGAATAGAATTTTATTACATACAGTACAACAGTTGCGGGAAGAAATGGAGAGGGTACGAAGGGAAAATGCAAGGATGATGCAGGATCAGGAGAGGATCTTAAAAAGCCTCTCCGATAAATAGAATCAAAGGAATGAAAATCCCAGTGCTGACAGAGAACTCCAAGGGGGGAACGAACAGCAAACAGAAGAACAAGATACAAGCCGAAAAGAAAGAAGTCTGTCACAGCGAAGTAATCCGAACAGAAATTTTAATGAAGCGGAATCTGAAAATGAAACCGAACGGAAGGCAGGAAAAAGGCAGAGGGTGGAATTACATGGAGAATTCAGAAAGATTAAGCCACCTACATTTGATGGAGAAAAAGAAGAAGTAGCAGAGGCCTGGTTAATTAATATGAACAAGTACTTCCAGGTGTATGATTATGACAGTGGTCTTAAGGCACGGTTAGCCATTTATCAGCTAAAAGATAAAGCCACCTTATGGTGGGAAGAAGTGAAGAACGTGCAGGGAATAGAGGATCAGGATGTGACATGGGATAAGTTCCAACAGTACTTCAAAGACAAGTACTTGAATGAGCGTTTCTATGATGAAAAGGCTCGAGAATTCCATGATTTAAGGCTAGGACAATTGACCATGGACGAGTTCATCACCAAGTTTACATCATTACTGCGCTATGTACCGTACTTAAGAGATGAGAAAGCCAAGGTCCAGAGATTTCTGAGCAGTTTACCCGCCCATATGAAGGAGCGTATTGAGTTTGTTAATCCTAAGACAATGGATGAGGCCATTAGAAAGGCAAGGCTGTGTTATCAGCAAGCAAAAACCAAAGTAGACCAAGGAAAAGGGTGGAAATCAAGGAAAGAAAATAGAAACAGTGCTAGTTCCAAAAGAGGCAAAACCAGTAATTTCAGAAGCTCAGCCAGGAATTCAGTTAATAAGAAATTCGGTAGGAACCATCAGAGGATTAGATGGCCTGGGGAAGACAAAACGGTGGAAGCTTCAAATAGACCTGAGCAACCTCAAAACCAGAGGCCACCTCTGCAGTGTTGGGGCTGCGGGGCAGCGCACTACTATCGAGATTTCCCACAGCGGGGTAAAACCGAAGCAGTAACCAATTTGCGGGAGGCCTCTACTGTGGGAGATATTGCTAGAAGCATACCCAGAATTAACGCAGCATTGGAGGATCGGAAAGCTGACTTTCAACCCACCATGATAGAGCTGGAAGGTAAATTTTCATCCCAAACTGTTTCTGTTTTGGTAGATCTAGGCGCAAGTCTAAGTTATATAAGTCCTAAATTAGTGGAAATCTGTAAACTGCCAAGTCAAAAATTTAAAAAGACTTGGTTGGTTCAGTTAGCTACAGGAGCTAAAAGAAGAGTTAGTGCCAAAATATCATATTGTGCATTGCAAATCGGTGGACAGTAGTTAATGGTAGATTTAAACATTCTGTCTTTGGGATCCTATGATGTATTGTTGGGTATGGATTGGTTGGAGAAGCATTGGACTCTCATAGACTGCAAGGAAAAGATAGTTTACTACAGAGATCATAATGGTAATCGCCAAGAAATTCAGGGCATAAAGAAGCCTGTATGTCTGCGTCCAATTACCGCTTCCCAAATGGGAAAATGTATAAGAAAGGGATGCCAACTATTCGCCATACAAGTTGGACTAACTGAGTCTAAGAATAAAGCTTCTTTGTTAGAAAATATACCTGTAGTACATGAATTTAAGGACGTATTTCCTGAAGAAATACCAGGATTACCACCTAAAAGAGATGTTGATTTTACAATAGAACTGCTGCTAGGAGCTTCGCCAATTTCGCGAACTCCCTACCGTATGAGTGTGCCAGAATTGACTGAGCTGAAAATGCAGCTTCAGGAATTATTAGATAAGGGGTATATACGACCCAGTGTGTCACCCTGGGGAGCACCTATGCTGTTTGTTAGAAAAAAGGATGGAACCATGCGCATGTGCATGGATTACCGACAGTTAAATAAGCTGACTGTTAAGAACAGGTATCCCCTACCCCGTATTGATGACATGTTTGACCAGGTAAGGGGAGCTACTGTGTTCTCAAAAATTGATTTGCGGTCCGGTTATCACCAGATCAGAATTAAGGATGAAGATATACGCAAAACTGCTTTTCGCACCAGGTATGGCCACTATGAATTCGTGGTATTACCTTTTGGGTTAACTAATGCACCAGCCACTTTTATGAGACTGATGCATAGTATTTTCCACCCTTATTTGGACAACTTCGTGTTAATCTTCATTGATGACATACTGATTTATTCTAAGAATGCGGAAGAACATAAAGAGCATTTGCGAAAGGTACTGGAGATGCTAAGGAAACACCAGTTGTATGCAAAATTCAGTAAATGTGACTTCTTCAAAGAAGAAATACAGTATCTTGGACATGTAATATCTAAAAAGGGTATAGCAGTAGACCCGGAGAAAATCAAAACTATCATGGAATGGAAGGTGCCACAGAATGTGGCAGATATACGGTCTTTTATGGGTCTCGCTGGCTATTACCGGCGATTTATAAAAGGGTTTTCAAAGATATCTTTTCCCATTAATTCCTTACAAATAAAAGGGAAAATTTTTAAATGGACAAAAGAATGTCAGGATAGCTTTGAAAGATTGAAGAAGTTATTGACGACAGCACCTGTGTTAAGGGTAGCAGATCCGGATAAGGAATTCGAGGTTTGTACAGATGCATGCAAGGAAGGAGTTGGGGCCGTATTATCACAAGAAGGGAAGGTAATTTCATATGAATCCCGCAAGCTAAAAGATCATGAGCAGCGATATTCAGCTTATGATTTAGAGCTAACTGCAGTTGTGCATGCTCTCCGAGTATGGAGACATTACTTACTTGGGAAGAGGTTTGTATTAAAGACTGATCATAGTAGTCTAACCAGCTATTTTAAACAAGCTGACTTAAACTCCCGACAAGCAAGATGGAATGCTTTTTTGAGCAAATTTGATATTGATCTACAGCACATAAAAGGAAAAGAGAACAAAGTTGCGGATGCATTAAGCAGGAAAATTGCATAACATTTATGGGTTATATGTTAACCAAATTGAAACCATATTCTTAGAACAAATCAGAAAAGAAGCAGACAAGGATCCTAAGTATAAATACTTGTGGCAGCAGACACAAGAATCTGAAGGACAAGGTGGACAAGGGGATTATGAGATTAATCAGGACGAGTTGCTGATTTTTAAGAAAAGGATAGTCATTCCACACAGAGTGGAATTAAAAACTATGATACTGGACGAATATCATAGAAGCAATTATGCGGGGCACCCAGGATATCAAAAGATTCTGATAGCTATAAGAAAGGACTATTGTTGGCCAGGCATGAGGAAGGATATAGCAAGCTATCTGAGCAAGTGTTTAGAGTGCCAGCAAGTGAAAATAGAGCATCGGCATCCAGCTGGATTAATGCAGCCTATACCCATTCCCGAATGGAAATGGGAGGTGATCTCATTGGACTTTATCACCGGATTACCAAAGTCAAAACGAGGTATTGATTCCATAATAGTAGTTGTGGACAGACTAAGTAAGTCGGCACATTTCATACCTGTCCAATCCACCTATAAGATAGTACAGATAGCAGATTTATTTATGCGTGAGATCTTTAGACTGCATGGCATTCCTAAGACTGCTATCTCGGATAGAGATGTAAAATTCACATCAGCCTTTTGGAAGGCACTGTTTACGAGGTTGGGAACTCAAGTACATTTTAGTACTGCATACCACCCGCAAACAGACGGTCAGACTGAGCGAGTAAATCAAGTACTGGAAGACATGCTAAGAATGTATGTCATGCAGCAACCAATTAAATGGGAGGAGTATCTACACTTGATAGAGTTTGCTTACAACAATGGTTACCAAGAATAATTAAAGATGAGTCCGTTTGAGGCGCTATATGGGCGGCAGTGCAAAACTCCCATTAATTGGAGCAGCCCCGAGAATAGACTCATGCTAGGACCAGACATGCTAGCGGAAATGGAAGCAGAGGTGAAGAAAATTCGACAGAATTTGAAGGCAGCACAAGACAGGAAACAAGTGTATGTGGATAAAAAGAGGTCATACCATGAGTATGAAGTTGTAGATCACGTATATGTCAGAATTAAACCAAAGAAGAGCACACTAAGATGGGCTTCTTGTGCAAAACTTGCACCCCGGTTCTTTGGCCCTTTCGAAATACTGAAAAGAGTAGGACCGGTAGCATATCGTTTAGCTCTTCCTAGTCATATTCGGGTGCATAATGTATTTCATGTATCGTTATTAAAACGATATATTCATGATCCAAGACATAAAATTCATTGGCAGAACATACAGGTAGTGAGTAAGCATAATTATTAAAATAATAATACGATATTAAAGACTTATATAATTAACATAAGTCTACTGTGTGCAGGTAGAACCGGACGGATAATTTCTGGTCGAGCCACACAGTATAATCGACCGGAGGGAAATCATGCTCCGGAAATGAGCCATCGCCCAGGTTAAAGTGCAATGGAAGCACTTTGGACCAGAGGAAGCTACCTGGGAAGACGAGAGTTTTGTTCGTGAAGCTTATCCTAAGCTTTTTGCTTAATTGGAATAAGAACACCGGGGACGGTGTTCTCTTCCAGAGGGGGAAAACTGTAACCACCCTCTTAGCCGCTGACAAATGGTTAAGTTTTATTGATTAAGGATTAATTGTGACTGCTGTTTATTTTAATTGAAGTATCTGAACAAAATTAATTTTGATTTTTGAATAAAAGATTTAATTTGTGAAATTTACTTCATGAGTAAAAAGGTTGATGGTAAAAGTAAATCTGGAGTCAGTTGAACAGAAAAACAGTTTCTACAGTTACCCAAGGAAACTCTGGAATAAAGGGGGAATTCCAAAGAGAGTTGGGGGTTCGGGAGAAAGGGAAAAAGAACTCTGTTAAAACTGGAAAAGATTTTTTTCCAGAACAGATTAACCTCTGGGTTGGAGAATTGGACTGGACTGTCCCGAGTTCTCCCCAGAAATTCTGTTTTTCTCTAGAGTTGGAGAGTTGGACCGGACTGTCCCGAGAACTCTCCTCCAGAATTTCGTGTTCAACAAGACCCAGGCTTGAAGCTCGGGGGAGAACTATGGGACGTAATTTCCCAGTTCGTGGAAGGGAGGTAACGAGTACCATCAGTTGGATTTTGGACTCAGATAAGTAAAATGCAATTAGTTTTATGGTTTCATGAAAGTAAATGAATAGGCCTGTTGCAGAAGGCGTTGCCTATATTTAATTATTTTCTTTTCTTTTCTCCTGTGTAAATGCAGTGGTAGCTACTGTTGTTTTCTTGCCTTTTTTTTTCCTTAATTCGACATATTGGAATATTACACCAGATGAATTCTAGGAAGTTTAATTCAGTAAAAGCAGATGAAGAAAGATAGTATACATGTGTATATATGATGAATATTATTCTATTGTAACAGGTTATACGACAGTATAATAAAAAGGGCTATTAAGTATCGACTTGAAGTATTTCTTTTTCCTAAGAAAAAACCATATAAGTTAACCATATTAATAAATGAGTAAACTGAAAATATATACCCAGGTGGGCTGTTAATCTAAATGCCTGATTAACTCAGTCTTTTAGATAGTTCGCCCTCCTATCTATGATAAACTCGGACGAGACTGGTGGTCCGGACACCTGTAGTACTCTTTTTCTTAAAAGAAAATAAACAAAAGAAAGAACAAAAAAAAAACAGGGTTGTAGTTAAATTTAAGCCTTCGTGGAAAAATGAGATGCGAACAGCTGCAGAAATCTCTGTAGTAACTAAAATTCGAGAAACCCTCGTAAGTTTAACAGCATGCAACACTGTAATAGACAATCTAAGAAAAATATAGCATATAGAATTCCGGCAGGGTCGCCATATAACCAGAGAAGCTGTGAAATGCCCATAAAACTTCAAGACACAGCGCAGGCATCCACTGAGAATATTACGGTGGAGAAAATTACAGAGAAATTACAAATTCGAACTTATTAAGTTGTATTGAGAACCGGAAAATAGGAAACAACAAAAGATGATAAATATAGTTTAACACAAACGGGAATTTCATAAACCACAGTATATTTACTCTTATGATGAAAATAACCAGAATAACAGTTGCAAATCCCCAATCTGTTGGAGAAGTATTTAGTCCCATAAACAAAATAGGCACGGAGGATAATGACCCCGGCCACTCTGCTGCTGAACAAAATACATCAACATCTGAAACGGAAATCTTTAACTGAGAGGATTCTCCCACAGAATAAATTAGCAAATAGTTGTATAACCCTAGGTTAAAATCAGTATTAGACAAGTAGCAGTTCAAGACTGCGTAATAAAAGTACAGGTTCTTAAACCCTAGCCATTCCCAACAGCTATTTCCAATAACAAATTGTACTGGCCGAGCAAGGAGTATGGAACTCGAACCATCAATGATAGAGTACCTATTGTAGAATCGAGGGTTAAACCTCCTCCACAACCAGAGTCCTTCGATGAAGCTAGAACAAAAGGAGAAGGGGGAGGGTAATACCTGTAGTAGAACCCAAGGAAGTTCGTTAGAAGAGTGCGAATGCAAAGGGGTTTAAAACCGTCTCTATAGCTAAACCAAAATGTGGAAGCAGGAGGGCCATACCTGTAGAATTCGAGACGGAGTAAAAACCCGAGAACGTCCATTGCCCTGCCATCCATTACATTAAGATTTGCAACTAAATAAGAGACAGAAAAGACACAAAAACTGAAGACTGTCTTAGCCTTACGCACTCGGCGAGAACAAAGAGCAAAGCAGAAAAAAAAGACTATGTAAAACTTCCAGAAACTTGAACGAAGGGCCGACTACCTGTCGATGTGGAGAGATGCGTTTGGGTAGGCGTCGTTTACCGCAGGCCGCCATAGTTTTGCTAACCAGAATTCCAAACCCTAGCAGAGGTGTCCGGAGCCCTCCGACGAGAGAAACAATGAATGGGGAAAAACAGTTATTGCCCAAGGTCAATAGCAAACCCTATAACATAACCGCCGTAGGATTGAATTCCGATCAACGATGTGGAGGAGGCCACGTGTGAGGCAGTGGGATCAAGACTACGAACCATCATCCAGTCGGATACCAAAGATAATCATAGGTGTAATGAAGTGTTGACAAATCCATATTATATGAGTGCAAAGGTTCATAAGTTTTATATTCACAATAATGCCAAAACCACAATGATAAATCGTATTGAGTACACATTAATAAGTGTAGTAAATAATGCTGACATCACAAAGCTTAAACATAAATCCAGTCGTGACAGTTTGGCGATGTGAGTACAAGTAGGCTATCAACATTCCAGCTGTACGCATAGATTATAAAACTATATTGATGATAAATATGGTATAGTTCAAGTTGTAATGACTGTTTAATAAAAAAAAAATTATGGTGAGTAAATGTATAGATATTTGGTTGTTACACTTACTCCTTTAGAGATTGTTTCTCGTAATTTCTACATTAAATGGTACTTTAGTGACATTCAATTCATGTGGTCAACACTAAAAAGTATTAATGTTACTACTTTATTTTCTTTTCACAGTAGACTACCCACAACAAACCCCGGTAACATGCATCTCAACCAAAAATATCAACCTTTTATCTAACTTCTCACAAAATCCTTCCTAAAACTTCAGCATTAAATGCTACTTTCTTGACATTCTAATCATGTGTGTAACCTCAAATATTTATTGCCACCTTTTACTTTTTATTTTAGTAAAAATACATATGGCCCTGGTGCCTTCTTGCTTTATTGATTTAATCCAAGGAGTGAGATAAAAAAATTTGAGTTAAATATTTATATTGCATGTATTTTCCAAAGTAGAAAGTTTAACAAAACCTTAATTTAGTATTTTCACAAAAATTTAAAGTTTTATACAAAAAAAAAAAAAAAAAATTAAACTGAAGAAAGAGATAGAATTCTTGCCATGAAAAAATTATTAAAAGAAATGTAAGATGCATACAGATTTATATATGAGAAATTTAGAGCATTTAACCTTATTCTTTACTTCATTGTTTTTTACTTTCTTACTTTCACAGTTCTATATAAAATTTGTTTATTACTTTAAAAATTCCTACTCATAATTATGTTTTTGCCAATACATATTTATAAACTCTATCACATTTTAATAAACTAATTTTATGGCTTCACATTTTAATAAAAAAAATATCTATTATGAATAATTATTATATCAGTGTCACATCACAATACAATTTTGATTATGTTTTTTATTTTTTATTATTGTTAATCTATTGTTGATTTCAATGCAACTACATTCAAACTAATTTCATGATACATTCAATGATTTTCATTTTCATTTGGTCATTAATCATTTATACAAAACAACACAAAAATAGTATTGGAATTTGAACACAGTACATCTTATTCATAATTTTCAATTAATGTTGAGGGAGATATATAATGATGTTTTCTTGTATGGTAAAGAAAACATTAATACAATATTTTGAAATTATTTATAACCTATTTTCACTGAATGTGTTCCTATAATGGGTTTCAGATTCAACCAATAGTAGAGGCTCAATTTCATCCTCCTTTGTCCAACAATTTTTGAAAAGTGGAAAAACACAACAATTAGAAAGTTGGGTAAAAAAAAAACAAATTAGAAAGTTTCATATTAATTATGTTTTTTTTGGACAAGATTTCACTAAGTGTGATTACAAGTAATTGACGTAATTACAACTTGGTTTTCCACAATCGTGTCTCCAAGACCATGACACGGAAATTTCTTCCTGTTGACACCACAATTTTTGTTTCTCTCAATTCCCATAAAGTTTCAGCCTCCAATCCCACATAATATAATGCAATATTTTTACCATGAAACAAGTCCACCAATAAAACTTCTGATACATTTTTTTGTTTCCCTCAACTACTAGGCAGCTTTAGACTTCAAGTCTCCAATCTCGTAGAATATATTGCAGGATTTATACTGTGAAGCATGTCCACCCATAAAACTTCTGATCTCATTGATTGGATTTATGTTCGAATTAACATATCTATTTAGTAGAATAATAAATCCAAAGTTATGATTGACTTAAGAATATATTGCAGGATTTTTACTGTGAAACATGTCCACCCATAAAAATTATGATCTCATTAATTGAATTTATGTTTGAATTAGCATATCTAGTTAGTAGAATAATAAATCCAAAGTTAGTAAAATAATAAATCCAAAGTTAATATTGACTTAAAATTATCATTTCTAGATTCATTTTCACATAATTACTTCACACAAACAAATACCAGCCATGGTGGATTAAAAATTACAATTGTAACAACGAAATTCAGGCTCTTAAATCATGAGGAACATTTTATTGATGTCAAATGCACGTGAACCGTACTTTTTAGTTCATAATAATTCAATACAAATGAATGTGTTACTTGGGTAATGAAAATGGAGGAACTGTATGCCTTCTAGTAGATCCCGACCTCAAACATGGGTTGATCGTTAAATTCTTTATTTCATATTCATACAAGAATATTGTATTGAACTTCAACAACATATATCTTTTTCGAAGAAAAGCATTAGATATTATAATGAACTTCAACAACCTTTGAGCCAAATAAGAATAATATTTGTAGATCACGACCTCAAACATGGGTTGACCATTAAATTCTTTATTTCTTATTCATGTTTAAGAATATTATGGTGAACTTCAACAACATATATCTTCTTAGAAGTAAAGAAATAGATATTACATTGAAATTCAACAATCTCTTAGCCAAATAAGAAGAATATTTGGGTGCCAAAATTTAAAAGCCAGGGGGTGGAACAATCCTCAAAAATTTGAGACACCCCCACAAATGGTGTTGTATTAGAGGAGATTTGTGATTCGTGTTCTTCTTCGTTGAAGATGCAGAAAGGAGAATACTACCTTACCAGTCAATGGATGAGTTTCAACGTCTTTTCAATAACCATCAATTTTTTTTTCAGCTTAAATGTTCCTCCACAATGTCCTTTATATAATGTGTTAACCATTATTTTTCCTTGGGGGAATATCTTTGTGTAAATTAGCTTTAATAACAACAACGTATATATCCATAATATTGATGGATGGAAGTATTGCATAGGTCATGTTGGCATATCCAACAGAAGCAGTGTTCTTGAGCGATCCGAATGCTTTTATTCTAAAAATTTATATTAATTTTCTCTATCAATAATAATAAAAAATATTTGTAAACTATTTCTTTGTCTCCATTAAACTAAAAAAAATAAATTTGCTGACTATTTCCATCCAACACCAAATGTCTTGCTAACAAATTTCTTTCCAAATTTGAAACTTGTCGACATGTCAACCATCTTCGTTTTAAAATGGAACCAAAACTCCATTGATTGGAAGAGAGATCAGTGACATTTGGAAGGACATGAAATTAGTGAATGGATGTTGGAACAATATAGGGTGGGTACATATTGAGATAGAAATTGAGAAAGTGTTGAAGAGACTAGGGTGGCCAAACCCATTATGGGCTCTGGGGAACAAGTCGTTGGCTTTAGAAGTAGATTAATCTCAATCTTTATATAATATTTACTTTGTTACAAAAAATATTTTAATGTTTAGTTATTTATTTTTTCAAGATAATGGAGTTTTGTACACCGGTCTTGGATAGATGGTGATCGGGTGCTCTTTTAAGGCACCGCTTGATATGAAGTTATCGATTGAATTCCCTGCCTGATTGGGGTGACATATTGGACATGTTGAAGATGTAAACCTACCAAGTTTACAGAAAAAATTAAAAAATAAAAAAAGCAGAAGAAGAGAGAGAAAGAAAGAAAAAGAACAAAAAAAGGTTCCAAATCTTATATTCCTTCCGTGTAAATTTACACCTTTAAAGATAATTGCTAATTTTAACACCCTTGAAATATATATACTACGTGTAAAATATTGATAAAAGAAATCAAATAATTATATTTATTTAACTATAATAATACACTAATAATAATTACATTTATTTAACCATAATAATAATAAAATATACACTAATAATATAATAAGAAATGATTTAGAACATTAATTTAAAAAATTATATATATATATATATATATATATATATATATAGCTTAAGCTTTGAGACAATGTAATTATGCAAATTGTTCTTTTGAAATAGATTCAACAACAATATAATGCCAAACAATTTCAAAATACAAATTATAATGGTGCAGAACAAGTTCTTATTTATGTTCTTATTTATTTACTAAAATATTTGATTGATTCTATATTTCCAAATTAAAATAATTATATTCATCATGTTTTATAATTCATCATGTTTTTTTTATTATAATATTAATATATTTAAAGTGTATTGGATATATATGTTTTATTCTTTTTTTTAACTTAATCTAAGTAAGAGATAAAATAAAAAATAAAGAAAAAGATAAAAATGAATATGTAATAAGAGAAAATGTAAACAAACTTAATGATCATTTGTATTGTACCATAGTTTATTTATGAATTTTCTAGATTAATACTTGGGTCTGAGGTGAAAATTTTTTGGTGAGTTTTCTCCATTAATACTTCTGTTTCTGGATTAATAATTGGGTCTCCGATGAATTTTCTGGATTAATACTTGGGTCTGCAATGAAAATTTTGAGGTGAATTTTATCCATTAATACTTGGGTTTCTTTATTAATACTTGGGTCTACAATGAATTTTCTGGATTAATACTTGGGTCTGCAGTGAAAATTTTGCGGTGAATTTTCTCCATTACTACTTGGGTCTGCTGTGATTTTTTCTCGATAAATTTTCGGACTTGGACACTTGAGGTCTGCTCTCCGGTTTGCTAATATTCAGGTGCACACATTCCTTATCATTTTCTAATACATATCTACTCATATATTCTCAAGTATGAATAATTCACCATAGCTACCAAAGATTACCAAAGGTAGACCTAGCACAGTTACTCTACAGAGCCTTTATGAGTATATAGAGTCTTTAGAGAAACGTAGAGAAGAAAGAGAAGTCAAGCTACAAACCGAGTTAGAAGCCATGCTGGAAAACAAATTCACATCTCTTGAAGACAAGATCCAAAAACAAATAGAAAATAAAATAGAACTATTGGAGAATAAAATGGAGGCAATGGAAACTAGGTTGCAGGTCATTGAAAAACAAAACCAAGATACTAACCAAACATCCCAGCAAGGAGATCTTGATAATATAGAGAGTCTTAAAATGAAGGACATGATTAAAGAACTAGAAGAAAAATTTAACAACAATCTCACCCTAAATAGTGGGGCAGGTAAATTAGATATCAAACCAATTAAAGATGAAATGAAAAAATTGATCGAATTAGACCATGAGCGTAACAAAAGGGCCTTGAACCTTATAATCTTCGGTTTGAAAGAGGAGGTAGACGAGGATACTTTAGCCATAGCCCAAACAGAATTACATAATAGATTACAAATTGAAACCACGTGTCTCAAAGAAGCAACAAGGTTAGGGAAATTAACTGAGAATAAAGGAAGGTTGATCCGAATAAAGGTGAGCTCTACTGACCATAAGTATGACATACTTAGTAAAACCTCAAGTCTAAAAGGAATGGGAATATTTATAAACGAAGATCTCATTCCAGAAGATCAAGCAGAATTAAGAAAGGAGGTTCAAAAGGTAAAAGAAGCTAGGAAGGAAGGAAAATGGGCAATAATCAGAAATAGAAAAGTCGTTATTCGAGATAGAAACCAAAAAGATAGTAATAAATAGCAATTCAACATGCTCCGAATTCTTTCTTGGAACTGTCGGGGCTTTCCATGGAACAAAGGCCCCAAGCTAAGTTGGATCTCAAATGATGTTGATATTATATTGCTTGTTGAAACTTGGGAGCACAAAGAATCTAAGGTCCCTAACATAGATGGCTTTGCACTATGGTCTACCTGGAACAAGCGATCCTCCAGTAGAGGCATTGGGGGCATAGCTTGCTACATTAAGAAGAACATCTCCCCCCATGCTAGGATTTATAAAAACGACCCTTACAACCAATATAGTTGGATTGAGATTACTGACATTAATGATAAAAATACCTACATAGCAATCTGTTATTTTTCCCCCATTAATTCTAACTTCTATAAGAAAAAGAATCTAGATAAAAATAGTCCTTACAATGGTTTAGAGAATGATATTTCTAGCCTAAGGAATGAAGGTAATATCCTTTTAATGGGTGACTTTAATGCTCTAACTTCAAGCAACCAAGCTATTCTTCTAAGAAATCATTCCAACCCCAATCCTCTTTGGTTAGACGAAGACCTTACTCTGGCTAGCCGGTACAAAAGGAGCTCTGAAGACCTCGGGGATAATTTGTTTGGGTCAGAGCTAGTCAAGCTCTGTAGTGCTCAGGATCTCATAATTTGCAACGGTCTAAAGAAGTGGCCCAATTCTAGCCAGATGACCTGCATCCATGGGCTTGGCAGCAGCGTGGTAGACTATGTTATTTCCGATCTCCCTTTATACAACGAAATAATAAATTTTGACATCTTAGACGACCACGAGCCTGACTCTGATCATAGGCCTTTACTCATAACTCTCAATTTTTTCATGCATAGAGATCCCATTGAAGATAATCCTTATAGTCAAAAGAACTTAATCTTTGATAGAAATAAAAACGATCTCTTTCTAAATGAATTAAAAACTAATTTTCTTCCTTTATCTAGTATAGACAACATAGATGACCTCTATCATAATTTTACTACAACCCTCTCATATTATATTAAAAAGTTCTCAATTGAAGTCTCAAGTAATAAAAGAAATAGCAAAACCAACCCATGGTATGACAAAGATTGTAAAAGTGCGAGGAGAGCAATTAAGGAAGCTGTTGATGAATCTCTCAAAATTAACAAGATAAAAATATACAAAGCCCTAACTAAAAGGAAAAAAAGGCAATATATTCGTAAAAGACAAGAGAATCTCTTACACCTCTCTAAGGTGGCTCCTAAGAAATTCTAGAGGCAGATTCTAACTAGGAAAACTAAAAATAATAATAAAATTGCTTTACACGACTAGAATTCCTATCTTAAAAAGCTTTATGAATCTCCAAATGCTAGGGATTTTGAAACCCTGCTCACAATGAAAGAATTTTTCTCATTAGAAGACATTGATTTTGGGGTTAAACGCCTGGAAAATGGGAAAGCTAAAGACATCGAAGGTTACCAGGCGGAAACCTTAAAAATTGGAGGTCATGTCCTCATCCCCCACATCCACAAGCTTTTCAACCAAGCGGTCAAGAAAGGGTTCCCTAAACCTTGGACTCAGAGCCTCATTATCCCTATTTTTAAAAGTGGGGATACAAATAACCCCTCTAATTATTGAACAATTATGATAAGCCCTCTCTTAGCCAAGTTATATGGTATTTTTTTGGAAAAGAAGTTGAGCATTTGGCTTGAAAGTGAAGGTAAGCGAGCTAAAGGAAAAGTGGGTTTTAGAAGGCAACACTCAACAATGGACCACCTCGTTACGCTTAGGATCATTGTGGAAGAATGCCACAATGATAAATCCAATCTCTTATGTTGCTCTATGGACTTTAGAAAGGCTTTCGATACAGTTCCTAGAAATAACCTATGGAATAGATTAGAAGAGCTAAATGTTCCTTTCGAGCTAAGAGCGGTTGCTATAAGGTTATACGAGAATGTAATTGTCAAGTTAAAGAGAAATGAGGGGTGGTCGAAAGATATTAAGTGTAATATCGGAGTTAAACAAGGCTGCCCCCTCTCCCCTACCCTATTTGGCATTTACATCGACAAGCTAGAAGTTTGTTTAGAGGAAGCAGGATGTGTTGGCACGATCTTAGCTGGGATAGTCATCATCCTTCTTCTCTATGCTGATTATATTGTTCTTCTCGCAAGGTGCCCATCTGATCTTGATAAGCAACTTAGACTTCTTAAGGATTTCTGCTCTACCATGGGTATGTCTGTTAACACTGACAAAACAAAAGTTATGATTATCAAATCCAAGAAAGACACTTACGCTAATTGTATGTATGACAATAGTAACTTGGAGGAAGTGTCTTCTTACAAGTACCTAGGAATTGATATTCATCACAAGCTCAACTGGAACTATAGCATTCAGAAAAGGATTAGTGGGGGGTGGAAAGCTTATTTTGGTCTTGAAAATAATTGTAAAACAGCAAACCTCATAATGTGGGATAGAAAGAAGTTCCTCTTTGAAACTTTAGTCACCCCTATTATCTTATATGGATGTGAGGTTTGGGGTTGCAGCATCTCTAGAGAATCCTGGAGAAAGATTGAGAAAATACAGAAGCATTTTATAACATATAACCTTAAAATTAAAGGCAATACACCCTATCCTATTCTCCTTATAAAAGTGGGTCTTTCCCCTATCGAGAGCCTAGATATGACTAGGCTTCTATTGTACAAGCACAAGCTCAATAGCATAAGAGACCATAGACTTCCTTAGCTAGCTTCAAATTCCAGCCAAAACCACCTAATGCTTAAACGACGTTGGTATAAAGACACTAGGGCCTGGTTAAACCATTGGGAGATCGACGAGAATGTTGCATTGCAAAATCAATAACATTAAAAAAATTGTTACTTCTAAGTTCAAAGAAAAAATGTGGTGTGAGAAAGATCTAGCAGCTAAAAGAAAATTAAGGTATTATAAGGAGGTCATCAACCCCACCTTAGAAGATCAAAAGTATCTCTCTGTTTTAACTAGCTCAAAGAAGAAAATTAATATAGCCAAGACTAGAACGAACTCTCATGAGCTCCATAGTGAAACAGGTCGTTGGACAATTCCTAAAACACCATGGATGGAAAGGATCTGCCATCTCTGTGAGAATATGAACATCGAGGGTGAAAATCACTTCCTCTTAAAGTGCCCCACGTACAACCACATTAGAGCTCAATTTCATAATCTTTGTTGCAATACTGACCTTCCTAGCCTTTTAAGATGTCAAAATTATAGTGAGTTGGGGAGGCTTCTCTCCAAGCTTTTTGAGCATAGGAATAAAATCTTAAATCAAATTAAATAACTCTTTTCTTTAGGTCCGATAGACCAAAGACTCGTCGCAGTGGACGTTAACCATCATCATCATCATCATCATCAATAACACGTTTATCTTCTCGTTAAATAAACAAAAGCCATTAAATGATGCACATTCGCTCCTTTTTATATTACTTAGGTTAAGTTGTGCTCCTTTTTTTTAATGTGATGAAGAGATGGATTTTAAATAGAATTTACTTTGTGTGCTTCTTTTTTTGTTAATGTGATGAAGATGGATTTTAAATAAAATCTATTTGTAATTTAGTTAATTAATAATTATAATGGTGTAGGATATATTTCGAAATTTATAAGCAATTTATTTTAATTAGTTGATTTTTTTTTAAATTTAATAATATTTTTTTATTATTTAAAATATATAAATAAATTTAATGTCAAATTTTCCATTTCAAAAAAATCTCATTACACTGGACACAAAATTAACCTCAAGATATATTTGAGAAAACTAAAATGTCAAAGCCATTACACTACGCTTTTACAAACATGTGTCGTTGAAGTATCGTCGGAGTAGGTGATGAACGGGTCGGTAGATTTGTACCTTAGGGTAATTAAAAAGCACTTTTGAAAATATGGGTAGTGACGAATCATTGGTTTGAAGTCTAGGTAAGTCACGAGCCGGTAGTTTGACTCGGGCCATGGGGAAATTAAGAGAAAATTTTGAATTATGGCAATAAAAATCGTTGTATGTACGGGAAGATTCATTCATGATGAATTAACATACGTGTATGTTCGAAGACACCAAATATAGAAAATGTGTAAGAAGGAAACATTGATATATTTAGGTAAAACCAACCAGCGAAAAAAAAAAACCCTTAAATTTTGGCAAAGAACAGAAAGTAGTGAAGCAAACGATAGTGACACAGAAATAACATAAAATGTTTGATTGGTTGTTTTTGTGCAACATACAATAAACAGCGTTTGCACTAAGAGGTACAAAGAAATATCGATAGGAGGTTTTGGAAAATGTTGAAGGCAATAAAGAAGTGAAATATATTGGCAATGACAAACAATTGAAATTTGGGTTTCTATATTTGCTAAAAAATGTAGCAGGAAGTCAAATTTAAGAAGAAAGTTAGACTAACATAAATGCCCCAAAACAATGGAAATCCTTGCAGTCATAGGTACATGTAAGAGGAGTTCAATTTATTTAGTTTTTTTTTAAATGGCATGAAATAAATTATGGGAAAAAAAAAACACATAGCAGAATAGCGTCACCTTCTAGCTAGGTATTCCCTAAGGGTCTTTTAGGAAAATTTTGTGTTTATTGTGGATGGTGTGTGTATTTTTTTCAATTTTTTGTTTCACTCAATTAATTAACGCGTAGTCTACCGAGGCCGCGTTTTGACCCAGAATCCGGTAACAATTTTCAGAAAATCCGGCAAATATTTGTCCAGAATCTTGTTTACAGTTGTTAAACATTAGTATTTTGAGTGCCCCAGGGGTTTTTGATAGTGTTGAATCCATTTCCACTATCAAAAATGGATTCCAAGCACTGCAACTACCTGATTTTTTTAAATTTTGTTGACCGGATTCCGGCAGATTTCTGTCGTCCGGGCCAAAACGCGGCCTCGGTAGACAACTCCATTAATTAAGTAGAAAATCGACTAACTAAAGAATATGGAATAAAAAAAATTAACAATAAATATTTGAGTTATTTTTTCATATTTTACAAACAATTCCAATGGAATATCTACACCAAATTATGAATCATATTCAATATTTTTCATGCAATGGCTCAAACAAAAAGGTTGAGTTTGTAGCTTTTTAGACATTTCTTCATTTTGCAAGCAAGTAGGGAGTATCCAGATTAGAGGGCATGGATGACTCTAAATTGGTGTAGATTGGACATGCAAAAATGTTGTGTTGGATAATGTATGTCTTGCCCCCTTCTTTAGGAAATTCAAAATATTTTTCTATCATTTTCAATGGCACTCTTTCAATCAGAACAACAAAGGTTGAATCAAAAGGTAGATGAATTACTAGATGTAGTTTTGGAAGTATTGGGATAGCTTGACTATTTATTCATTCAGAGTGATGGATCATCAACGCACTTTACAAGGGCTAACTTACTGGAGGTAATAACCATGCCATGAATATACTGTGCTCAAGAAGTTTGGGGTAAAGTTTTCATAAACATGACATCATGTTGAATGTATTCACCTATAGTTAATTACGTTTGAATTAAAGATTATGTCCTTTTATAAATTTTAACAATGGAAAAGGGATTGGTTCCCTTGCTTCTACTCAGTGAGGGGTCAACTCCGTCATGAAATATTTAATAAAATAAGTGGTTTTGGATTTTTCCATTCATTATCCAATTCCTTAATTCATTTCGTAGGATTGTAAATTTTGAAAAAAACAATGTTATAATTTTTAAGATGTATATTGTGGATTATTTTTTATATTGGATTTTATAGTGTCTAATTTTTTCCTTATCCAAACCAAATTCGAATTTGAATTTGGTAACTATGGTCAAAATACATTAATTATGTTTTTTGACAAAATTTCAGTGATTTCCATTACCAGTTATTGGTGCAATTACGACTTATTTTGCCACAATCATGTCTCCAGTACCACGGCCAAGAAATTTTTTTTTACTCTAAACTCCCAGCCAGTTTCAATCTCCAGTCTCGTAGAGCCTTCCTTGTAGGATTCTACATGGCTCTACATGGCAGTTTATTCTTTCTCGTAAGCTCCTACCTGATTCTAGGTCGTTTTATTTTTTGAATTTTACTTCTGTTATACCAAAGGTATGGTGGTCTGTAACTTTATCTCAAGCTATAATATTTATAAATTTTATATACAATTTTATTAAACAAAAATAGTTTTTGCTATATTTATATAAAAACAAAAATTTGGGTCTACTAAATTTTAATCCCTTTTTTTACATTTTTTTACTCCTTTGGAGATCCTTTCTTGAAAATTATACATTAAATGGCACTTTACTAACATTCAATTCATGTGGTAAACACTAAAAAAGTATTAATGTTACCATTTTCTTTTCTTTTCATAGTAGACAACCCACAACAAATCCCTATAAGATGCATCTCAACCAAAAATATCGATCTTTTATCTAACTTCTCATAAGATCCTTTCTAAAACTTCCACATTAAATTGTACTTTCGTGACATTCTAATCATCTGTGCAACCTCAAATTTTTATTGCTACTGTTTTATTTTTATTCTCATAAAAATACATATGGCCTTAGTGGCTTCTTGCTTTATTGATTTAAACCAAGGAATAAGATAGAATTTTTACGAGTTAATATTTATATTGCATGCATTTTCCAATGTAGAAAGTTTAACAAAACCTTAATTTATTATTTTCACAAAAGTGTAAAGTTTTGTAAAAAAAAATTAAGCAAAGGAAAGAAATAGAATTCTTGCCGTGAAAAAATTATTAAAAGAAATATAAAATGCATAAAAATTTACATATAAGAAATATAGAGCATTTAACCTTGTTATTTACTTCATTGTTTCTTACTTTCTTACTTTCACAATTAGATATAATATGTGTTTATTGCTTTAAAAATTCCCTCTCATAATTATGTTTTTGCCTATACTTATTTATAAACTCTATCACATTTTAATAAACTAATATTATGGCTTCATCTTTTAATAAAAAATTATCTATTATGAATAATTATTATATTATTGTGACATCACAATACAGTTTTGATTATTTTTTATATATTTTATTGTTAATCTATAGTTGATTTCAATGCAACTACATTCAAACTCATTTTATGATACATTTAATGATTTTTATTTTCATTTGGTCATTAATCATGTATACAAACCAACACAAAAATAGTATTGGAGTCTGAATACAATATTGCACTTGTAACATCTTATTCGTAATTTTCAATTAATGTTGAGGGAGATATATATTGATGTTTTTTTGTATGGTAAAGAAAACATTAATACAATATTTTGAAATTATTTATAACATATTTACACCAAATGTGTTCCTATAATTACACTGAAGGTGTTACTATAATTTGTTTCAGAGTCAACCAATAGTAGAGGCTCAATTTCATCCTCCTTTGTCCAACATTTTTTTTAAATTGGCAAAACACAACAATAAGAAAGTTGGGCCAAAACACAAAAATTAGAAAGTTCTAGGCTAATCATATTTTTTGGACAAGATTTTACTCAACGTGATTACCAGTGATTGACATAATTTCAACTTGGTTTGCCACAGTAATGTCTCCAACACCATGGCAGGGAAATTTCTTCCAGTTGACACCACAATTTTTTGTTTCTCTCAACTCCCAGACAGTCCCACAGAATATAGTGTAATATTTTTACCATGAAACAAATCCACCAATAAAAATTTTTTTGTTTCTCTCAACTATTAGGCGGTTTTAAACTTTCAGTTTCCAATCTCACAGAATATGTCCACCCACTCATAAAACTTCTGATCTCATTGACGGAATTTATGTTTGAATTAGCATATCCAATTAGTAGAATAATAAATCCAAATTTATGATTGACTTAAAATTATTGATCTCATTGAAGGAATTTATGTTTGAATTAGCATATCTAGTTAGTAGAGTAATAAATCCATAGTTATGATTGACTTAAAATTATCATTTCCCATTTCATTTTCACAGAGTTACTTCACACAAACAAATACCAGCCAGTAGATCCCGACCACAAACATGGGTTGATCGTTAAATTCTTTATTTCCTATTCATATAAAACTAAAATGGAGTAAATGTATGCCTTCCAGTAGATCTCGACCTCAAACATAGGTTAATCATTAAATTCTTTATTTCCTATTCATACAAAAATATTATATTGAACTTCAACAACATATATCTTCTTCAAAGAAAAGCATTAGATATTATATTGAACTTCAACAATCTTTGAGCCAAAGAAGAAGAATCTTTGTGCACCAAAAGAGAGAATTGGAAGCCCAGGGGGGTGGAACAATCCTCAAAACTTTAAGAAAACCCCACCATTGGAGTTGTATTAGAGGAGATTTGCAATTCTTTTTCTTCTTCGTTGAAGTTGAAGAAAAGAGAATCCCGTACCAGTCGATGAATGAGTTTCAATGTCTTGACAATGACCATCAATTTTTTTGTTCGACTTAAATGTTCCTCAACAATGTGCTTTATAGAATATGTCAACCATTGTTTTTCCATGGGGGAATATCGTTGTGTAAATTAGCTTTAATAAAGGCAACGTATATATCCATAATATTGATGGATGGAAGTATTGCATAGGTCATGTTGGCATATCCAACAGAAGCAATGTCCTTGAGCAACCCTAATGCTTTTATTTGAAAAAATTATATTAATTTTCTCGAAGTTCTAAAATATTGGCAGTTGTCCTTTCTAATAGTTTCAGAAACCTATCAATAATAATAAAAAATATTTGTAGACTATTTCCTTGTCTCCATTAAACTAAAAAAAATAAATTTGCTGACTATTTCCATCCAACACCAAATGTCTTCCTAACAAATTTCTTTCCAAGTTTGAAACCTGTCTACATGTCAACCATCTCCATTTTAAAATGGAACCAAAACTCCATTAATTGGAAGAGAGATCAGTGGCATTTGGAAGGACATGAAATTAGTGAATGGATGTTGGAACGATATAGGGTGAGAACATATTGAGATAGAAATTGAGAAAGTGTTGAAGAGACTAGAGTGGCCAAACCCATTATGGGCTATGGGGAACGAGCCGTTGGCTTTGGAAGTAGATTAATATCAATCTTTATATAATATTTACTTTGTTACAAAAAATATTTTAATGTTTAGTTATTTATTTTTTTAAGATAATGGAGTTCTGTCCACGGGTCTTGGATAGATGGTGATCGGGTGCTCTTTTAAGGCACCTCTTGATGTGAAGTCATCGGTTGAATTCCCTGCCTGATCGGAGTGATATATTGGACATGTTGAAGATGTAAACCTACCAAGTTTACAAAATAAATAAATAAATAAATAATAAAAAATTTAAAAAAAAAAAAAGAAAAAGAGAGAGAAAAAGAAAGAAAAAGAAAAAAAATTCCAAATCTTATACTCCTTCTGTGTTACTTTACACCTTTAAAGATAATTACTAATTTTAACACTCTTAACATATATATACTATGTGTAAAATATTGATAAAAAAATCAAATAATTATATTTATTTAACCATAATAATACACTAGTAATGATTACATTTATTTAACCATAATATTAAAAAATATACAATAATAGTATAATGAGAAATGATTTAAAACATTAATTTAAAAAATTATATAAAAAATAATAATTATATTTCTTAAGCTTTGAGACACTATTCAACAACAATATAATGCCAAACAATTTCAAAATACAAATTATAATGGTGCAGAACAAGTTCTTATTTATTTACTAAAATATTTGATTGATTCTATATTTGCAAATTAAAATAATTATATTCATCATGTTCTTTTTTATTATAATATTAATATATTTAAAGTGTATTGGATATATATATGTTTTATTGTTATTTTTTTTTTACTTAATCTAACTTAAAAATAAAAAATGAAAGAAAAAGATAAAAATGAATATGTAATAAGAGAAAATGTAAACAAACTTAATAACACGTTTATTTTCTCGTTAAATAAACAAAAGCCTTGTAAATGATGCACATTCGCTTCTCCTTTTTATATTGCTTAGGTTAGGCTGTGCTCCTTTTTTTTTTTTAATGTGATGAAGAGATGGATTTTAAATAGAATTTACTTTGTGTGCTTTTTTTTTTAATGCGATGAAGACGGATTTTAAATAAAATCTATTTGTAATTTAGTTAATGTAATAATTATAATGGTGTAGGATATATTTGGAAATTTATAAGCAATTTTGGTTTTTAAACTCTTGTGGTGATCATTTTGTAAGAAGTTTTCCGGATTATCCACAGTATTGAGGAACATGTGTCGAAGTTTCGAATCCCAACTAGGATTCATCATCAGGACAATTATAATTAGACAGGACAACTGATTCTAATTGTCTTGATGATGGATCCCAGTTGGGATTCGAAACGTCGACACATGTTACTCAATACTGTGGATAATCCGGAAAACTTCTTACAAAATTATAAGCAATTTATTTTATTTTTTAAATTTAATAATATTTTTTTATTATTTGAAATATATAAATAAATTTAATGTCAAATTTTCGATTTCAAAAAAATCTGGACACAAAATTAACCTCAAGATATATTTGAGAAAACTAATATGTCAAAGCCATTACACTACGCTTTTACAAACATGTGTCGTTGAAGTATCGTCGGAGTAGGTGATGAAGGGGTTGGTAGATTCGTACCTTAGGGTAATTAAAAAACACTTTTGAAAATATGGGTAGTGAAGAATCATTGGTTTGAAGTCTAGGTAAGTCACGAACCGGTAGTTGGACTCGTGCCATGGGGAAATTAAAAGATAATTTTGAATTATGGCAATAAAAATCGTTGTATGTACGGGAAGATTCATTCATGATGAATTAACATACGTGTATGTTCGAAGACACCAAATATAGAAAATGTGTAAGAAGGAAACATTGATATATTTATGTAAAACCAACAAGCTAAAAAAACCCTTAAATCTTGGCAAAGAACAGAAAGTAGTAAAGCAAATGATAGTGACACAAAACTAAAGAAATAATATTTACATTAGGAGGTGTAAAGAAATACCGAGAGGAGGTTTTGGAAAATGTTGAAGGCAATAAAGAAGTGAAATATATTGGCAATGACAAACAATTGAAATTTGAGTTTCTATATTTGCTAAAGAATGTAGCAAGAGGTTAAATTTAAGAAGAAAGTTAGACTAACATAAATGCCCCAAAACAATGGAAATATTTGTAGTCACAGGGTACATGTAAGAGGAGTTCAATTTATTTGGTTTTTTTTTTTAAATGGCATGAAATAAATTATGGGAAAAAAAACACATAGCAGAACAGCCGTACCTTCTAGCTAGGTATTCCCTCTTAAGGGTTTCTTACGAAAATTTTGTGTTTATTGTGGATGGTGTGTGTATTTTTTTCAATTTTTTGTTTCACTCAATTAATTAAGTAGAAAATCGACTAACTAAAGAATATGGAAGAAAAAATTTAACAATAAATATTTGAGTTATTTTTTCATATTTTACAAACAATTCCAATGGAATATCTACACCAAATTATGAATCATATTCAATATTTTTCATGCAAATGCTCAAACAAAAAGGTTGAGTTTGTAGCTTTTTAGACATTTCTTCATTTTGCAAGCAAGTAGGGAGTATCTAGATTAGAGGGCATGGATGACTCTAAATTGGTGTAGATTGGACATGCAAAAATGTTGTGTTGGATAATGTATGTCTTGCCCCCTTCTTTAGGAAATTCAAAATATTTTTCTATCATTTTCAATGGTACTCTTTCAATCAGAACAACAAAGGTTGAATCAAAAGGTAGATGAATTACTAGATGAAGTTTTGGAATTATAGCCTAGGCGGTTTTGTTTCTATGAGTATTGGGATAGCTTGACTATTTATTCATTCAGAGTGATGGATCGTCAATGCACTTTACACTAACTGGAGGTAATAACCATGCCAGTGCTCGAGAAGTGTGGGGTAAAGTTTTCATAAACATGACATCATGTTGAATGTATTTACCTATAGTTAATTATGTTTGAATTAAAGATTATGTTCTTTTATAAAATTTTAACAATGGAAAGGGGATTGACTCCCTTGCTTCTACAGAGTGAGGGGTCAACTCCGTCATGAAATATTTAACAAAATAAGTGTTTTTGGATTTTTCCATTCATTATCCAATCCCTTAATTCATTTGGTTGGATTGTAAATCAGGCTAAGAATATTGGAACTTTATAAAATCATGATCATCCAAACATTTTTTCAATTTTAAATAGTAGCCCAATTCAAATATAGGCCATCCTATCGACGAAATTATATGAATTTGTTTTCCAAAAGCTTTATATATCTTTCTTATTTTTAGAATAAACTAGTCAATCATTGTCCTTTATAGATTTTGGAAATAAATAATTTTTTTTAGTTATATATTAACAAATAACACTCTTTATTTGAATATTTAATTATATTAAATATAACTATGCAGCGTATATTTTCTATTTTTTCCCTAAGTGTTTCCATAATAACTAAATTTTCATATAATATGTGTTAAAATACAAAACAAAAATTGAATTATATTTTATGAGATAAAAAGATTAGCAAATTTTCAAAATAATTGAAATTCTAAATGAATAAATCAAATCCCTAAACTTTTAATGAAAACCTTTTCTTTAGACACTTATTCCATTAAAATTTAAAACATTATATTATGAAATTTTGAATATACAAGTGAAAGTTCTCTTAACTTGCCTCACCACTAAAATTAAAATTAGATATATAAATACACTCTTAAATTTGAATTCTTCACGTATACAACTCGTCCAAAAGTTTGAAACTCATTTTAATTTGAACCTCACTCTTTGAAGATATGATGTCGTTAGTTCCGTGTGTTTTTTAGATATTCTTAGATCCACGCTAACGTTCACATTTCCATATCAAAGTGTAGTAGATAGATAAACTAGCAATTGCACTGGGGTGCAAGGGAACGTTGGATGGAGGAGATGTGAATCATTTTGTGCTATATGAGGGGTAAAAGCTGAATTGTGATTTAACAGAAGAAAATCCAAAGCTAAACAGATAATCATAAATGGTAAGTAGAAATATGATCACCTAAGGTGGAAAGCCTATAGCTATTAATGTCTCGATTCTTTTCACGTTCAAACTATCTATACTGGATACTAAAGAAGCAACCTGACGCCATGTCACAAACTGGCCATTCAAATGGCCTGCACATCCTCGAGACTGATGGAATCCTCATATATGAAGAAGGCAATGAGACTTTGATGTGAAATTCTCGTATTTTCTCTGCCTGTCCTTGATGTTATGTCTGGGTGGTCGAATTGAGTGTGCTCATTTTGATTTGCAGAAGGCCGAATAGGATGAGCGAACCCATTATCATACGTTGTTTGCCCATAGAACCTTTAAGTTTATCTAAGGCGGTAAAGCCTGCCCGTGTAGTTCATCATCAAGACAAGATGGAGAATCTGATCAAGTAACCTCTTTAAATAGAAAGTATAGCTCCTACTTGCCATTTGTAAAATAACAGCTAGGTTGCCTCAAATAATAAAAATTAATTTATTTTATTTTAAAAAGAGTAAACCAAATGATCAAAGTTTATAATTTGAATTTTAAATATTTATATTTATTTTAATAAAACTAATAATTTTTAATTTAATATTATTAAATTGTAATTTATGTAATTTTATTTTTATTTCATTTTATTTATTTATTTGTTTATTTATTTATTTATTAATCTTTATTTATTTTATTTCTATTTATTTATTTCTTTTATTTTTATTTTTTAATTAGGAATTTTTTTTATCTATTTTATTTTTAATTTTAATTTTATCTTTATTTTATTTTATTTCTATTTATTTATTCATATTTTATTTATTTATTTATTTAATTTATTTATTTATTTAATCTTTTCTTATCATAGCATTTAATTATTAAAAATAAAATAAATATATAAATTCAAACTTTAAATATTATTTAATTATTTTTAACATTTAATTTATTCGATAATAATAAAAACAAATGAATATCCTTTGAATAATGCGCCGAGGCTATCTCCCTCTTTTATAAAGCGCTCGAATATTAATAGAAATCCTCCCCTTGTAAACTGTATTAAAAGGCAATATCCTGATGCTCATAGCTTAACACGCACTTATATTTTAATGCTCATCCTCGCATTATATTTTGATGTTCGAACTTCTTAGACCATAACCCCAAGCAATAACAAGTATACACCCTCCCGAAAGGCTCACGACGGACTTTAGTTTAATAAGCATTGACCAAACCTTAAAGTTAAAACCTCAAGTCTTATCATGTCATTAGATCATTAATATGGGATCACTACATACCTTAATTTTAATATCGCGGACATCAATCGACGATACCATAGACACTTTCACATATTCATTAAAACGCCATTATGCATGAATGTCTGCCATATATATATCCCCGACCTAACTATAAGGCCAGCGCCAATACAACGTTCGGGCCCACCTATTAACAATCCTCTCGCATCCGACGGCTGGAGGAGTATCGCGTTGATTGGGGCGATCCAACGAGCAGGGTGGAGTTTCGCATTTTTTTTTATGTCGAACTTTAGCACGTCAAATTCACACGATGAGGGCGGTATTGCCCCAACGACGTGGCACGATCTAATAGGATCGGGTTTTTTTCTTGTGGTTTCACCTCTGGGCAAGGGCAGTGCGAAATAGGCGGGTTTGTTCCCAAAACCACCCGACTATAACCTTTGGTTCCACGTTCACCTCTTGGTTCCGTTCCTTCTACGCTCCAGGTTCCATCTTCTACGTTCACTTACTCTTCGGTACGCTTCCCTTAGCGCAGTTCTCTTCACATGTTTTTTGCACAAAATGGGTAAGCTAGCGAACTTTGTGTTGAAGTCTCGCTCTAGTCCTCCCCTATGCTGGTCCTTAACATGAATTGTATTCCATTCTGGCTTTAAAACCCTTCAGCATACATTCAACATACAGCTCAACGCTAGTTCCCATTTTCGTCTCAATTCTTTGCTCCGGCTTCAGGAATTCGAGCACAACCAAGGTTCGACCTGAAGGGATTTGCACTATAACAAAATTACAATACAACTGCCTCTCCTTTTAAGTGGGGTTTTCTTCTTCGTTCTGCCTTCAAGGCTGACCGTAAGGAAGGTCTACCATCAGTTATACATAATCGTTCTATAATGGCATTATTCAGAAATTCAAAAGGTTGAATTGGTTTGACAGTCCTATCACAGTTTATCCAGTGCTCCAACATCCCGTAATATGGTGAGACTCAAACATGATTTCTAACCCGAATCCTTTTCTCTCGAGCACCGCAGATCGAAGCCCTGTGCGGTGGTCCACAACGCCCATCTCCACGACCTCGAACAGAGACAGACGGTAGGAAAACATTCACGAAAATCATGCTAACTGGCTAACCAAAAGATGAAAAACACGTGGAAAAATTTGAATAGTGCGAAGGGCGGTATGGTATTTCTCCTATTGGCTGGAGTGAGCAGTGTTTGCTCAGCCCACTCCAGCAAAGAAAATGCCTCCGGCGTAAAAATGATACTCACTGCTTATGGGGATGAATATGAATTAACATGTTCTTTTTATTTTACGATGGAATCTCTTTTTCATATCAAACGGTGTATGTCGTTAAGCACATGGACACGTGTATGAAATGACAACCCACCTTCCCAATAGTTGCCCCTTTTTATGACCTCTAACATCGTTCCGTACTTGTGGCCCTATACAAAAGTATCACTCCTCGTATTAGGAAATAAAGATTTCAAAACCTTTTCCATCTGTAACATGTATGGATGATATATTTTGTATAGATAATTATTAATAAAATAAACTTTTAATGAAAGTGATTTATACCTTTCCTCAAATTTAAAGCTTGAAATTTAATCACATCATAATCATACATCTTTATGATTAAAAGTGAGATTAGTTATAATTTGTAAATGTACACCCCAGAATATATTTTGACTTACATCACTCTTGAAAAATACTGCCACACAAAGGTAGAAGTGACACATGTAAAGGTTCTTTCCACATTGGCTACCCTCACCTACATATTCCCGGTGAGGGCAAAGGTTAAATTGAAAAACCCTACAGAACCGGCAAGAGAGAGGGAGAATTATAGTCCTATATTTAAGTTATGAGATGATGAGACATTTTCATTGTACTTCCCTGGAAATCCTACGTCACATTTAACAATTGGAGTGCCTCCCAATTAGATTCTAATTTATGAGTTTAAAAATGCGTGATTGAACCCAGCACATTTTCAGTACATAAAGAATAAAAAACAGATAGCAATCAGGCTATTGAATTCTATATTCAATTCCATGCAGATTGTAATTGCCACAAGATCAAGATCCAACTTTCATGTCCCCTCCCCAACATTTTTTGGGGTCCCATATCCCAACAGAAGCCCCAACATATTCCACTTTCCAATTAGATCCAGCACGATGGACTAACTGATCCCTGTAAGTCTGTGCAAAGATGAGGAAGGGACCCTGAAGCTCACATTTTATTACCCTTCATCATTTTGGTTATTTTACTGAAAGAGGGATAAGAGTTAGCAGGTCTTCCACTGCCACATGCTTACAGTCCAGTGGGAGCTCCGAGGATGGCTATCATTCACAAAGAAAATGGAAAATCGCATCAGAAATCGGAAACATTGGCTGTTGTTTCCGCACTACTGAGCGGAACTGTGCCTCATGTGCCCTACATGGTCTGTGGGTGCCTTGCTCCATCTTCCACTTCACCGAAATGTTGATCCAAGCTCCCTCTCCAATGCAATTGTCTATAATATTTAATTGATTTTTTATATAATAAACTTGTCCTCGCCAGTACACGCTTGCGGAATCTCAACAAGCTGAGGATTCAATCTGTCCATGTCTTTCAGATTTCGGTATGGATGCACATGATCCGGGCACCATTTTCATTTTTTACTGCCATCTTCACTCTGCTTTGTTCCAGTGTTATCACAGGGACAGAGCGAATGGTTGAGCACTCATAGGAAAGCTTAGCTTTAAGGGTTGAGCTGAAGTAGGACCTGGAATGGACTTAAAATAGTAAGAGATCGTTAATTTTAGGAATCGATTTCTTGCATTGTTTTCAGTAGTGGTTTACCAAATTAGTTGCTGGCATCTGGCATGGGTGATATAAGAGGCTAAAGGTCTGATCAATCAGCAGCTCCGAGGAATTTTTCGGTGCTGGATTTAAAATTGGAAAAAGCTTTATGGAAAAGAAGTTGGATTATGGCTAAAATTTGGTCATAAATTTCATTCTGTGACCCTGCAGCATGTGGATCTGTTCTATTTATTGGGGAAAAAGTGTAGACAGGTAAAGATGATGTTGCGCGGTTTTTTGGGGACTCTCTCGGTTTTCAGTGTTTTGTTGATTCAATGCATAGGTGCTTATACTGGAGACTCTGTTGCTCTTCTTGAATTTAAGAAGTATGCAGACCTAGGTCATTCTTTAGACTCAAAGTGGAGATCTGCTAATTATTGTCAATGGGAGGGAGTTAAAGAATGTCAAAATGGAAGGGTAAGAAAGCTTGTGCTGGAGAACTTAAAGCTTACTGGAACATTTGCAGAGAATACTCTTAATCAGCTCGACCAGCTCCGTCTTATTAGCCTTAAAGGAAATGCACTCACAAGCCCCATTCCGGATATTTCAGGGCTACACAACCTCAAGAGTTTATTTCTTAGTTAGAACAATTTCAGTGACTCTTTCCCAGGTTCGATCGCGTGTCTACATCGTCTCAAGGTTATCTTTCTGGCAGATAATTCTATAGGCGGGGAAATTCCCATGGTGCTAACCAGGCTCCCAAGATTATATGTTGTCGTTTTAGAGAACAATAGACTTAGCGGAACGATTCCTGCGTTTAATCAGTCGAGTATCAAGGTATTCAATGTCTCCAACAATTTTCTTTCCGGACCGATACCAGAGACCCTAATTTCATTCGATTCTTCTTCGTTTGCAAAGAATCTGGGTCTCTGTGGGAAGCCTATTCAGAAATCCTGCGGCGTTCTGGCACCGGTCCCAGCTGTGCCTTTCGTTGCCGCATCTGCTGGTCCTCAAACTCAATATTTCTTGCCTCTGTCGAAGAAGAGAAAGTCGAAGAAGCTCAATGGATGGAAAACTCTGGCCATTGTGGTCAGAAGCGCGGTGGGATTGGTGTCCCTCTTGTTTCTTCTTATGTTGTTGCTCTGCAAGCTGAGACGAGGTGAAGAACAGGCAGCAGAAGATGCTGAGAGAAGCGTTGGTGTGAAAGAAAATGGGGATTCTTCAGATAAAGCAGAGAAAACTTGGTCTGATCAGTACTTCGGCAAGAGTCCTCTGGCGTTGGATGTGATTTACGATTGCGGTGGAACACAAACACGTGGAAAATTTTGATTAGCGCAAAGGGCGGTACGGTATTTCTCCTATTGGCTGGAGTGAGCAGTGTTTGCTCAGCCCACTCCAGCAAAGAAAACGCCTCCGGCGTAATTAGTAACACAATTTATTCCACATGTCATCCATAAATTTAACTCTATATCCAAGACTCTCATGGGCATCACCGAACACGTTATTTCCTCAACCAACATTATTGGAACATATAACTTCCATTTTTGGTAGAAACCGAGTTGTAATTACCATTTGACACTCAAAGCGTTAAATTTTTTGAACGGAAGCATTCTCAATTTGTGTGTCATCTCATGTCACCATACATCACTATGGTAGGTTTTAATTCATGATAACTATTTGTGCCATTCACAATTCCACTTGGGGCCATGCTAGTGAATATGACTTTGGAACATGCCATAACACAAAAAAATTATTCAAACCATAAATGTTATAATGGAAGCAAATTCAACACATTGATAATGAATTTATTAAGAATTTATTTCACGGAAAAAATAAAAAGAAAATGAAATACACGAAATAAATAGATGTCGATGCCAATATGTCATACAGAGATCATTTTACTCACGAAGAACAATTGATTCCTTTGTTATTTCTAAACTTTCAATGGAATATGTGTATAAATATTTTATAGTTGCAATTACAATGCCAACATTCATGATGGTGATGATGGTGGTTAACGTACACTGAGACCAATCTTTGGTCTATCGGACCTAAAGAAAAGAGTTATTTAGTTTGATTTAATATTTTATTCCTATGCTCAAAAAGCTTGGAGAGAAGCCTCCCGAGCTCACTATAATTTTGACATCTTAAAAGGCTAGGAAGGTCAGTATTGCAACAAAGATTATGAAATTGAGCTCTAATGTGGTTGTACGCGGGGCACTCTAAGAGGAAGTGATTTTCATCCTCGATGTTCATATTCTCACAGAGATGGCAAATCCTTTCCATCCATGGTGTTTTAGGAACTTTCCAACGACCTGTTTCACTATGGAGCTCATGAGAGTTCATTCTAATCTTGGCTATATTAATTTTCTTCTTTGAGCTAGTTAAAACAGATAGATATTTTTTATCTTGTATATTTTTCTTCTTTCATATATGTATGTTAATAATTTGTCATCTTGGTAGCATATGAGATACCTTCGAGAACTATGCATCTTACAATATTTCATCGAATTTCCAATGGGACAATATATGAACAACCCGACGGACATTGATATATTTAGATGAAGGAGGAATGAAAATGAAAATAAAATTAAAATAACCAAAAATAATTTAACTTGAAAAAAACAAAAAAATAAATAAATAAATTACACGCATAAGTCAGAATAATATTTATTCAATATTAATTAAAAATATAAAACCTCAAATGAGTTCACGGAAGAGTAAAGTCACATTTTGTAACAGAATACCCTATCATCAAATTCATAAGATTATAGAAAACATCATTACAGAGGAAAGTATGATCTTTGTGATGCACTTTCATACATACTCCTGCCCCACGTACATCACATCTTGCATCTTGCTGACACTGGAATCTACATATGGATATGCTCAAAAAATCAAACTCTTTTCAAGTAGCATCGAAGGGGAATGCTAGTCCCTTTTGCTTAAGGGGACAATTCCATCTTGGAGGAATGGTAAGTCTAAATTATGCCTAGAATAAAGGGATTAATTTAAATAACATTACAAACTCACTGGATATATTAAAATATTTATAATACTTCAAGAAAAATGGTTTGCATTGGAGACTCCTTCCTCATTATCTCTCTAATTTAATATTTGGCCCAATAATCTTGTCTCCCCATCTCCAAAGCTATCACCAGTTGCAAACAAAACCTTAAGCCAATTTTTCTTGTGAATTTTGGCATGTGTTATCTGAATTAAATAAAGATGCATATTCAATGGTTAACAAATCCATCACTCTGCAATAGGGCTCTTTGCTTCCATGTTGAATCTGAATACACTTTGATTTGTTCTATCCCATAATACTTGTGACATGAATGTAGCTCCTTTATGGTGTTATTTTGTCAAAAAAATATATTACAATTGTGAAGATGTGATGTTGCAGTGGTACTGGACTTGTAAAAAAAATGTCTTACAATTGCGAAGATGTGATGTTGCAGTGGTACTAGACCCCAGATATATGCTTGGATTTGGGATAAAGTGAACATACATTTTTCATGTTTGTTATTAAAGGACGGGCACTAATTGTTAAGAATAAAGCTTGAAATCTCAAAGAAAACTCCCCAATAGATTAGAGATTAAATGAAGGCCACCCAAAAATCAGAACATGAAATCAACCATGTAAATTCTGAACTCGAGGATGCTATAAAGAAAAATCAAAGCCCTAGTGACATATTTTATGATAACAACAACTAATCACCACTCTCCATCAATATAAAGTAGCACATGGACATGAGGACAAAAGCCCACTTCAAAAAATTTAGAACATGATAAAGATTTAGCATAGACCTTCCATAGTTGAGTAAGAAGCTGGAAAAAACACAAGTAATTATCCCACAAAATATGTTTTTACTGGTCACTTCAGCATCAATGTAAAAAAGTTTCTATTTGAAATTCTAATCAAACTAAGTAAGATAATGACATCAATAGTTATTGATTTTCCACTTTTGCACATTGTCATGTTTCTAAGTAATATCAAATTTTATTTAAATGATCCTAGGAACGATGCGTGTATGAATGAACCTGGACATTGTATTTTACCCGAAGACAGAGGAAAATGGATTGAAGAATCCAAGCACACCCTAATCCTATGTTAAACTTGAGCTTGGATAGCCTTGTTTAGAATTCTTATATCCCACATAATTGAAAGAAGGGGGTATTCTTCAAGAATATGAAGGAACTCCTCTAGGTTTTTTCCATGCAGAATCGCTTGGCCTTTTTCATTTCCATGACCAAGTACTTGGACAGATTTTCCCACATGGGCAGAGCCACTTCGAACATATAGGAATAGGGTTTTGGAATTTTTGTCTTATAAAACCCCATGGAAGAGTTTTTGAAGGAAGAACATGTATGGAGGAGAAGTTCATGTGAAGCACTTGGCCCAACTTAATATCCCACCACCACCTCTTCTCCACATCAATTCCTTGTTATTCCCTCTCCCATGCACAACACTGAATTGAGCAAGCCAGTATTAGCACCAGCATCTCAACGCAGAACATAACAAGTAGTAGGGCGATGTTGTCCTTCATCAGAATCCTTTTCTCCTCCTCCTTTACAGTGGTGGGCTTCAGGAGGTGCTCGGTCTTCTCAACCCTGGAAGAAAGCATCATGAATACAATCATATCCCATACCCAACCACAAAAACGGAAAGGAAAAATGTGTGCACGGAGATGCATGGCCTATTGATGTGAGAGGAGAGGCCAGTTAGCACAGAGTAAAAATTTTCATTTTCATACAGTGCACAAGTAGGCTCGACACCCCCAATCCACCCAATAAGTAAAATGAATGAAATCGCTCGACCACTGGGAGAGGATGCTACAACATGACTCAACCAATGGGAGAGGAAATTGCATACTTATATGCACATGAAACAAGTGGACTATACCAAATGAGAATAATGATGAAGCAAATACAACATGAAATGCTACTAGAGAACTTATATTTCTACTATAGGAAATAGATTGTTGGTAAATAAATCAGGCATAACCTATTTTGTAAACTAAAGAAACTCAAAGTGATTAAAGTAAAGTAGGGAAAAGTATAAAGGTACGTTGTTAAACTCTATGTCAGCCCTAAAAGAAGCTTCTACAAGGAACCTAGAAAACTATTACTAACAACAATCTTGAAAGTGAAACTTTCCCATTAACATATCATATAAAAAAATAAATACAGCTTAAAGAAGTTCGAGCTCTCTAAATTCCATGTCAAATTTCGATAAAATGTGACTAAATAACCTAGGGCCATTCCCTAGGATATTTTTATACTAACATATTGTGTCAATTCATCTCTTCAATCACTCCTTGATTGAAGGGGCTATGTTCCTAGGATCCCTAAAATGAGGGCCCCTAGTTCTAGGAACTAGATATCTTGGTAGATTTCATCTCATGGATCAAAAATTTGACTTAGAAAGAGGACTGGCTCTCTAGGGAACTAAAGGTAAGGTTCAACAAATAAGCATAAAATTAGAGGTGGAAAGAGGTAAGAAATTATATAGTGGAAAGGTGACATATACAAATGATATATAATGCTCATGTGGTCCATCATTATGGTATATGAACTAATTAAAGGTGGCCTAGTAAATTTAAGGTGAATGTCTAAGATATTGGAAATTGAAGAGTTAGAAGGTGGTGTATGCCTCAGGATGATAGAGAGTGTTATTAAGGTGGAAAATTGAATACTGTGAAGGTGGAATATGGTAATGGAAATCTGCTTAAAATATTGGGGTTCGGAAAAATATAACACCTTTCTTCCTTCTGATGGTAGCCCCTACCCAATTTCATAGCGATAGTCCAGGTTCATAGCGATTCATTTACCATATTAAATATTAGACTTATGTAGGAGAAATTGATAGGTCTCACCCATTCTCTAGCGATTTGTCCATCCCAAATTCCACCTTTCATTAGTAAAATTGACCTTATCTTGATCTTGAGTAAAATCCAAAAATACCTTTCATTTGGGCTTTGGATTTCTTAGCTAAATGCAAGAGCACCAAACTGGACTTTGAATCACACAGTGAGATGTTTGAGTGTAGATGGAATGAAGGTTGTTGTGCATTCATGAAGTGGAGAGACGAGGAGTGCTACATGATGATGGACAGAGATGGAATGAAAAAATAGAATGGGTTCATTGCCAGCAGAGGGGCCTAGAGGGGAGACTGAGTAATGAATGGCCTTAGTGGGTGACGATTTTCATTTGAATACGTAAGTGTTAGCCACGTGTCATATTTTTTACAGGAGGGAAGGATGAAAATGGATTGCAATAATTGGTTGGGGTGAATAGTCTTTGGCCACCCCAACATGCAAAGAAAATGCCTTTCGGTGTAACAAAAATATGAAATGGGTAAACCTCAAAGCATATCAATACATAGGTCCAACAATCATAGATTTAGATATTCGATGGGATTATAGCAATTTTTTGGATGGCCATATGTCGATGACGAGATTTTATTTATCAAATTAATTAATCAAACATAGGGCATCAGCGATAAGCCTCATATTCTTTGATGCATGTTCAAACATATCATGGAGATTGCACTATGGGGGAAATGCAATGTTTCAATAATAAGCAATTTATACCACAAGATGATCTACCCTTTCTGGTTGTTGTCATCAATTTGCATTGATGATAAACTGAACTTATAGTGCAAATTTTTGTTTCAATTTTGGCTCTTTTTGTCCTTCGTGAACCCTTAATTTGTTGGATTACTCTCCTTGGTTCATCATGAATAAGGGTTTCACGATTAAGTTTCTTGGTTCATCGATCGTTATTAAGGATAGTTTTAGTTTCGATGATCATAAGGGAAAGATGGGTATGGTCATGGACATGTGAATGGAATTTTTATTTCAAAATGATGATGGTAGAATTTGAAGGGGAAGATTACTGGGTAGAATTTGAATCAGTTATTGAATAATACATTGTTCTAGTGATAGGAGGAGTGAACAAAAAGACACAATAGACTAGGGTGGTGGTAGGGTTGCTCAAATACGAGTTCAATTATGAGAGGGGAGGTTTCTAAGGGATGGGGTGTTGTCCATGGGAGATCTAATTTTCAGGAATGGTCATCTATAAAGGGATAAACAATTGGCTTTTTAATACATGCCATTTTGAGTTCATTTTTTATTAAAAAAAAAAAATTACTATGTGTGTATGTGTATGTAAGTGGGTAGGGAGGGTTTATTTAACATCCATGTGTGTATATATATGGCTAGGGTTTATTCGATATCCATGTATGTATGCCATATGATTTAAGCTCTTTGAAACATAGAAAGGTTTAAGATGTCTTAAATCATAATTATGTAGGATATGGAGATAATTATTTTCCCACACGTCTTCGCTAAGAAATATGCTAATCTTGTAAAAAACCAATTCTCTTTCGAATTATAAATTTAATAAGAATTTCACAAAAAATTTAAGAATGAACAAAGTTATTAGAATTTTGAATCAATGTGAAATGTTAAAAAAATTTATTAAAAAATTAAATTATTACGTTTTTATTATATATATATATACATTGCTCAAAATATCATTGTTTGTTATTCTCTCATTAATGTTTCAATAAATATTGAAATGAATAAATAAACACTCAACAATAAGGTTCTTATGGCATATATTTGCTAAATCTCTCACATGAGATTTAACTTACTTCAAATGGGATGATATATGTTCCCACATACATAGAATCGTATTGAAAGTCCTTAAATCTTTTTCAGTAGGTATTTGTGTAATAGAGACATTCATACGCCCGAATCACCCATACAATTGATAATCCACTTCATTTTAATTACTTCAATTATTAAGATGAGAAGTGGTGCCCTAATCACTTATTTAATTGAAAATGCATCTCACTTCATTTATTAAAATGAGAGTTTTTTTTTCTACAACGGAGATTTTAATTCCTTTTATAGTGAGTGAGAGAGTTATATAACTTATTTTAAGCTCAATATGGAATTTACACTTAGCATTTAAAACAATATTATTAATATATATATATATATATATAACATGCAACATTTTAAAAATATGAATGAAAAAGAATTTTTAATGTCTATCTTAAATAAAATATTTCTATATCATGTATGTGTATCTGAGTGTGTGTGAATACACAATTTTATTCCATCAATAATGATTTATACACCTTAGTGTGAGGTAGTTATGTAATTCATTCATTACTTAGCATGTAGTTGACACAATATTTAAAACAATATTCGAGTCTCCACCTTAAATAAAATATTACAATATCAACTTTTATATATATGGGTAAAACACTTCCATGGCATGAGATGCTTAGTATGTTAGAGATGTGCATCTATTTTTTTGCTTCACATGGAGTTCAACACATGACATTTACATATACATATAATGAACTATCGTAGATTAATATTAATTTTTAATTTATCATATGTAAAGAGGTAAAAACTTGAGCAAAGGTTTGCACCTAAAGAGATTTGAGTTTTAGTCCCTTTCGACACATGATAGATTTGAAGTTAAAATCGATCTAAACTAGTGCTTGTAGTGTTTCAATGATCTGGATTTATGCAGGAATGCAACAGAATACAAAAATAACCATAAACATAGAAATACAGCGGAAATAAGGCTTCATTTCATTAATATCAAATCACAGAAATATGCTTACAAACATGATGGAAATAAAATAGCTAGGGTGCTGGTAGCGAATCTCTGAGAAGAGATGTGGTAGCTACAGTCCTCTGGACTATGTTATAATGAGGCTCGAGGGCCTATTTATTATGGAGAAACAATGGAGAACTCTAAACGTCCAAAAACCTAACCCTAGGAGATGAAGCGCCAAAACTATGGGCCCCGTTTGGGTAAATTGGTGTTTCGACTTCCCCGGGACATAACTTCGGCATACTATCTCTATTTGGGGCTTCAAAACGGCTCCGAAAGTTCAGGACCCGAAAAACTACTAAAAATAGTAAGTTGTGAAAAAACTGAAAGAGACAATGGTGGGGCCCCAAGTGGAATAGGCAGGTGGCCACCAATATCCACCTAGATCATTCCTCCCCCCTTAGGAATCAATGGTCCCCATTGCGTTGAGTTCCTCCATGAGATGAGGAAACTTCTATTGAACTTGGTCCCTGGTGAACCACTTGCCTTGGTGGAGGAGTAGGCCAGCTTTGACAATCTGATACAGTTGGATCTTCTGTCGGCGAGTGTTCTCGATTTTCATGTCCATGATACAGTCTGTGGTGGCCTGTTCCATGCAGTCTGGGTTTAACTCTTTTGGTGTGAGTTCTTCTGCAATGTCAAAGGTGTCCAATAGAGGTGGGAAGTAGGGAGGAAGGAGATCTACATTGAATACTGGGTGTAGACCAAGGAATGGTGGAATACTGAGCTCGAAGGCATTGTTCCCTACAGCCTTAGTGATGGTGTACGACCCATATCGGAGCAGGCAAATCTTGCGGTGGGGTCCAGTGAGGTGCTCCTTCTGCAAATGTAGCCACACTTTTTCGCCCACCTAGAAGTTGTGTGGCACCCGATGTTGATCATGTCGTTGCTTGTACTTAGCATTGGCTCTGTCCAATATGTCATGAACCTGTTTGCGGATGTGTTGAATGCACTCAATGAAGTTGTTTGCTTTGTCAGCTTCAGACTGGACATGAACGGAATCGGCCTAAGTAGCTGCAAATGGCATGGCTATGTCAATGGGACATAGTGGCTGGAATCCCAAGCCCACCTGAAAGGGGCTATGACCAGTTGAGTTGTGGAGAGCCCGATTATAACTGTGTTGTACATAGGGAAGTTTCTCATCCCATGTGCATGGATGCTTTGAATTGTACATGCGTAGAATGTGTACAATCATCCTGTTGACGACCTCTGTCTGGCCATCAGTTTGGGGATGGAAAGCTGTGGACTTGGTGAGCTTGGTGTCCATCATTGACCAGAGGCTGGACCAAAATGTGTTGACGAACCTGCTATCGCGATCTGATATGATAGACTGTGGGATCCCAAAGTGCACCCACATGCGTTCAAAGAAGAGTTTAGCAGTGGCTTCTACTGTGATATTCTTCTTGCAGGCTGCCATAATGGCCATCTTTGAGAATCTACCGACGACCACGAAAACAAAGTTGTTTCCATTCTTAGTATAAGGAAGGCCTGACATGTAATCCATGGAGATGGATTCCCAAGGTCGACTAGGGGTAGGTAGCAGAGTATAGAGCCCTTGCTTCTTGATGTTCGGTTTGGCAATGACGCAAGTGGTACAAGATTTGATGTACTTCCCGACATCCTGTCAAAGGTTCAGCCAATAGAAATACTTCTGCAGTACTGCCACTGTTTTCTCGACCCCAAAATGCCCAGCGACTCGCTTGTAGTGTGCTTCCCATATCATCTTGGCACGCTCGCTCGAAGTAACACAAAGGTGTCCCAGCTGACATAATAGTGCATCTTGGAGGTGAAAATTTGGATCTTGCATACCCCCCAAGAGTGCCTTGTATGTGTAGTTGAATTCTGGATCGCTCTTGTAGAGAAGTAGCCAATCAAAAGTCTCATGCCCACAAGAGTTAAGAACGGTGGTTATGGCCACGATCGGGGGTCGGCTAAGGTAGTCTGCGACATTATTTGTGTTACCCTTCTTGTACTTGATGTTCAAATGAAATTGTTGCAGATATGTGGACCACTTATGATGGGGATCGTTCTGCAACTTCCCTTGTCTCTGTATGAATTGCAAGGATCGGTGGTCTATGTGGATGATTGTCTCCTTCCCCAAAATGTAATGCTTCCATTGTTGATAAGCATGCACAATGGAATACATTTCTTTGTCATAAGTGGGATACTTTCGAATCGTGTCGGACAATGTCTCACTATGATATGCCACTGGATGCCCCTGTTGAGTAAGAATTTCCCCAATAGCATAGTCAGAGGCATCTGTCTCGACCTCAAATGGTTGTTGCAAGTCTGGTAATGTGAGCACTAGGGTAGAATAGAGGCAATGTTTCAATTCTACGAACGTCTTCTGTTAAGATTCCGACCAACAGAATTTCGCTTTCGCTCCTCCCTTGGTGACTTGACTCAAGGGCCAAGTGATATGAGAGAATCCCAACACGAACCTGCGGTAGAAATTAGTAAGACCCAGAAAGATGTGAAGCTCTATTAAGGTGGTTGGGGCTGGCTAATCCCGAATGACTTGGATCTTGGCTGGATCCACATGCACCCCCCTTTCATCAATAATGTATCCCAGATATTGAACCTGGGTCATGCCAAAAGTGCACTTCTCCAAATTGGCACACAACATGTATTTCCGCAGTGTTTGGAGGACTTCTCGAATGTGGTGGAGGTGCTCTTCCCAAGTCTGGCTGAAGATCAGAATTTCATCCAAGTATACCACTACAAATGATTTGGTGAATGGACGCAAGATGTCATCCATCAACCTCATGAAGGTTGCGGGAGCATTTGTCAATCTGAAAGGCATGACGAGCCATTCAAAAAGGCCCTCCTTGGCTTTGAAGGCAGTCTTCCACACATCAGAGGGTTCGATTGGTACCTGGTGATACCCAGACTTCAAGTCGATCTTGCTGAAATATTTTTCCCCTTTGAGTTGGTCCAAAAGGTCATCAATCCGTGGGATCGGGTACCTATTCCAGACAGTGATCTTTTTCAGTGCCCGATAATCAATACAGAGTCTCCAAGTCCCATCCTTCTTCTGTACCAACATGATCGGGCTCCCACAGGGCGATGAACTTGGTCGGATGTGACCTTTTTGCAGCAGCTCTTGAATTCGCCTCTTGATTTCATCATTCTCCAGAATAGAGCGCTTATAGATCGATCCATTGGGTAGCAGAGCACCTGGGGTCAAGTCAATGGGGCGCTTGACCTGACAGTGTAGAGGCACCCCTGTGGGTGAGGTGAAGATGTCCCCGTACTCCTCCACAACCTTGTCCATTTGTTGTTGTCGTGCAGAGGAGCCATGTCTGGAGGTCGTGGCCACAGTCTTCTTCTTACTCTCGGGGCAGATCATCAGGAAAACAAATTTCCTGGTTTGGGAAATGAGCTTACTACATTGTTTTGCAGTAACCAAAGAGATAGTGGGAGGTGGTGGTACCTCTGGTATCCTGTACAATTTATTTCCCAAAGTAACAATAACAGCGTGAGACTGGGACTCATACACAACATGTCACTTCCACAAGTGTGGTTGGCCTAATAATACATCAGAAACATCAATAGGAGCAATGTCACACAATACCTCATCCGTGAAGGGCTTGATGCTATAGGGAAGGCGGCATTGCTGGTTGACGCGGAGATCCCGTCCTTGGTGAAGCCACTCGATGGTGTACGATTGTGGGTGCACTGTGGTCGGAAAACCCAACCACTTCACGACATCTGCTGAAATGAGGTTCTTTTGGCTCCCATTGTCGATAATGAACTGTAGCGGGGAACCCTTTACCCACATCTAGGAGTGGAAGAGACGCTCTGCCTCCTCTGGATCTTTTGGTTCCTCCTTTTGGATCTTCATAGTGGATACAGTGGCGTTGGGCTCCACATCAATAATATGCTTCCCTTTGTCATTCACCTTGTCAAGTTCTGATTCAGAGTTGGAGCATGCATCTGATTCAGAAGCCCTCATCTCGGCCACCAGCGACTACTTGTCCCAACACTCACTTGTGTTGTGAGTGGAGCTCTTATGGAACTCACACCACTTTCCCGTGTCCTTCTTTGGCTTCGCGGTGTTTTTATTTTCTTGTGTCTTTGGAAGGTTGTCTTGGGTTGCGATGCCTTGGCTTTGTCGTTTGTTCTGCGGTTTGGGGGCACCTTTCCCTTGCTTTTGATTCGCAGATCCAAAGTCTCGCTTCTTCTATCTGAATTTCTGCTCAATCTTGGCAGCATACCGGTATGCCGTACCAAGCGAGGAGATGTCGAGGAACTCCATTTCCTCCTGAATGTATCTGTGCATACAACCGTGATACTTTAACACCAAATGTTTCTCTGAATCTTTGATACCCAACTTTGTGTGTAGGGTATGGAACAGATTCATTAGCTCATGCACATTTTAATCCCTTTGTTGTTGCAGCGTGGTCCATTGTATGTACATGTCTTCATAACTCCCCACGGGATAGTATTGTTCCTTGATGGCATCTCGGAAATAATTCCAAGTGGGTACGGCCAAGAACAGTGAGGGTTTTGTCTCATCCTTTTTCTCACAATAGGTTTCCCACCAGTCCTTGACATGGGGGGTAGCTTTGAGAAGTGAAAAATAATCTTCTCCCGGTCAGAAAAGTCATGAACTGATAAATATCCTTCTAATAGATTCAACCATCTATCTACGGCATCTGAATCTATTTGACCCTCAAATATGGGAGTGTCAAAGTTTACTTGTACCTTAAAGGGAGTCGCGCCTCCAGAGTGGCTGCTCGATGCAGATGCACCACCGGTGGGCAGTGGTTGAAGGATCTGGGAAAAGTTATCCATCATCACGTTCCTTTGTTTTTCGAGGGCCTCCTCGAGAAATATTTTGATAGGATCTTCTGCTCCCTCATCTTTCTTTTCGTCCCCCATTGGCGTCCGTCGGGGTTTGTGAGGCTGATCTTGCAAAGGTTCCACCAGATCGAGCCCTAACTCCTTATACCCCGACCTCGTTGGGGACATGCAAAGAAGGATCGAGAAAAAGTAGACCACTCTGATACCACTGATCCGGATTTATGTAGGAATGCAACAGAATACATAAATAACCATAAACATATAAATACAGTGGAAATAAGGCTTCATTTCATTAATATCAAATCACAGAAATATGCTTACAAACATGATGGAAATAAAATAGCTAGGGTGCTGGTAGCAAATCTTTGAGAAGAGATGTGGTGGCTACATACCTCTGAACTGTGTTACAATGAGGATCGAGGGCCTATTTATTATGGAGAAACAATGGAGAACTCTAAACGTCCAAAAACCTAACCCTAAGAGATGAAGTGCCAAAACTATGGGCCCCGTTTGGGTAAATTGGTGTTTCAACTTCTCAGGGACGTAACTTCGGCATACTATCTCCGTTTGGGGCTTCAAAATGGCTCCGGAAGTTTAGGACCCGAAAAAATGCTAAAAATAGTAAGTTGTGATAAAACTGAAAGAGACAATGGTGGGGCCCCAAGTGGAATAGGTGGGTGGCCACCAATATCCACCTGGATCATTCAATGGTTTCACAACTTCTGCTTCAGACATCAAAAAAAGTATAGCAACTTCACATTTAAGGAAAATATGATCTATATTTTCCTCCTCTTTGTTACAAACAACACAGGTGTTTGGCCTATGAAACCCCCTTTTCTGCAAAATTTCCCACATGAGGATTTTATTTCTCAAAACTAGAGAGAGAAAAGTTTTCATTTTCATAGGGAGGTTACATTTCCATATATTGGAAAACCAGTAAAGGGATTCCACCTAGCAACAAGAATTTTCTATAGCTGAATATATAGAGTGGGAAAGAAAACCTTCAGATGACTTCTCCCAAGCCCACATAAACATATCTTCCTCCCCAGAAAGTTTAATGCTATTAAGTGATAAGTTGAGAGACAAATGATCCCATTCAGAGGCATGATCCCCATGGAGGCTTAGGTTTGCGATGAGCGAAATGTTCCCTGGTACAATCTAAAGGGAAAGAGCTAAGAGCTTGTGCTAGAAAATATATACCTTTGGAGTTAAGTAGGGATATCAAGGAGTCAAACAAAAAACATAATTGACCTCCACCAATGAAGAATTCCTTACCAAATTGAACCTCACACCCATCTCCAATCTTCCATGATAGCCACTTAAAAATACAACGAAAGGAGGCCATAAGTATTTTCCATATTATCGATAGAGAAACGAAGGAGGTTGCAGAAGCTGCTGATTTTCGGACCCAATCATGCACTAGTTGACTTTTCATATACTTATATTTTAGGACAAAGCTCTATAAAGCCCTACCTTTGATGACAACCCATAAGTTTTTGGTTGTGAGAGTTTGACCAAACCAAGAGAGGGTTTTAAGGCCCCAACCCCCCAAGGCTTTGGGTTTTGATATGGAATCCCATCCCACCACATGAATTTTTGATTTCTAAGTCTTTCCCGACCACAAGAAACGAACAATTCTTTATCTAATTAAATTGATTACAAAGGAGGGAATTTTGATAATGCTCATCTAGAAAACAGGGATACTCTCTAGCACATATTTGACCAACACTAAGAAACCTCCTAAAGAGAGACATATGTAACGTCAACAACTTATTTTATTTTCAACCTTCTTAACAAGCCATAACGAGTCCTTATTTATGTACTTATTAGACTTGAGCCAAAATCGAAGGTATTTGAAACCTGAGTCTAGGTTTTCCTTCTTACATGGCCATATACTCAGAACTCTGGCCATAATCGAATCTTCAATGTCATGGAAGAGTAAGCAACATTTTTCTAGATTCACCTCCATCCCTGAAGCCAAACATAAAATGGAAATAATTCTATTGTAGATAGACCATTCATTCAAAGATCCTTCTCTGAAAATCAACACATCATCAACAAAGAGTGAGTGGGAAATCGTAATACTAGCAGAGATTTTTATACCTTTAAGAATCCCCTGTCTTCTCTCTTTCATAATGAGTTTGTTGAGCCCTTCAATCACTAGCAGGAAGAGGATAGGAGATAAAGGGCACCCTTGACGAAGCCCTCTGGAGCACTGGAAATAAGAAGTTGGGGAACCATTGATAAGCACCGCAAAGGACGCTGAAGAAATGCAAGCCATTATCCAATTGGTGACAGAAGGACCTAGACCAAGTTGAATTAGGAGCGTCTTGAGGAAATCCAAGTGGATTCTATAATAGGCCTTTTTGAGATCTAATTTGAAGATAAGATATTTTATCTTCTTGGTCTTGATGGAGTGAATACATCCTTGAGGAGATCCAATGGCTTCATATATCTAACGACCAGGAAGAAAACCAAACTGCTTCTTTGATAGGGAAGAGGCTAGCTTGACCTTTAGAGGGCACTTCATCCACTTATATGTGAGTGGTTAAGATATTATTATCTCATCATGGTTTTTCCATAACTTTTATGATCGCTAAACTCATGGTGACTTGTACTCAACATAGACCGCTAAACTCATGGTCACCTCTACTCAACATATATAATTGTTTGGCATCTTTTACTAATTACTTTATTATATATATATATATATATATATATATATATATATATATATATATATATATATATATATATATATATATATATATATATATATATATATATATATATATATATATATATATATATATATATATATATATTTTTTTTTTATTTTTTTTTTTTTTTAATTTTTATTTTTTTTTTGGATATTTTTATTTTAAATTTGGGCCAAAACACAAAAATTAGAAAGTTTTAGGCTAATCATATTTTTTGGACAAGATTTTACTCAACGTGATTACCAGTAATTGACGTAATTTCAACTTGGTTTTCCACAGTAATGTCTCCAACACCATGGCAGGGAAATTTCTTCCAGTTGACACCACAATTCTTTGTTTCTCTCAACTCCCAGACAGTCCCATAGAATATAGTGTAATATTTTTACCATGAAACAAATCCACCAATAAAACTTTTTTTGTTTCTCTCAACTATTAGGCGGTTTTAAACTTTCAGTTTCCAATCTCACAGAATATGTCCACCCACTCATAAAACTTTTGATCTCATTGACGGAATTTATGTTTGAATTAGCATATCCAATTAGTAGAATAATAAATCCAAATTTATGATTGACTTAGTATTATTGATCTCATTGATGGAATTTATGTTTGAATTAGCATATCTAGTTAGTAGAGTAATAAATCCATAGTTATGATTGAATTAAAATTATCATTTCCCATTTCATTTTCACAGAGTTACTTCGCACAAACAAATACCAGCCAGTAGATCCCGACCTCAAACATGGGTTGACCATTAAATTCTTTATTTCCTATTCATACAAAACTAAAATGGAGTAAATGTATGCCTTCCAGTAGATCTTGACCTCAAACATGGGTTAGTCATTAAATTCTTTATTTCCTATTCATACAAAAATATTATATTGAACTTCAACAACATATATCTTCTTCAAAGAAAAGCATTAGATATTATATTGAACTTCAACAATCTCTGAGCCAAATAAGAAGAATCTTTGTGCACCAAAAGAGAGAATTAGAAGGCCAGGGGGTTGGAAAAATCCTCAAAACTTTAAGAAAACCCCACCATTGGAGTTGTATTAGAGGAGATTTGCAATTCTTTTTCTTCTTCGTTGAAGTTGAAGAAAGGAGAATCTCGTACCAGTCGATGAATGAGTGTCAATGTCTTGACAATGACCATCAATTTTTTTGTTCGGCTTAAATGTTCCACAACAATGTGCTTTATATAATATGTCAACCATTGTTTTTCCTTGGGGGAATATCGTTGTGTAAATTAGCTTTAATAAAGGCAACGTATATATCCATAATATTGATGGATGGAAGTATTGCATAGGTCATGTTGGCATATCCAACAGAAGCAATGTCCTTGAGCAACCCTAATGCTTTTATTTGAAAAAAATATATTAATTTTCTGGAAGTTCTAAAATATTGGCAGTTGTCCTTTCTAATAGTTTCAGAAACCTATCAATAATAATAAAAAATATCTGTAGACTATTTCCTTGTCTCCATTAAACTAAAAAAAATAAATTTGCTGACTATTTCCATCCAACACCAAATGTCTTCCTAACAAATTTCTTTCCAAATTTGAAACTTGTCTACATGTCAACCATCTCCGTTTTAAAATGGAACCAAAACTCCATTATTTGGAAGAGAGATCAGTGGCATTTGGAAGGACAAGAAATTAGTGAATGGATGTTGGAACGGTGAGAACATATTGAGATAGAAATTGAGAAAGTGTTGAAGAGACTAGAGTGGCCAAACCCAGGAAATTAGTGAATGGATGTTGGAACAATATAGGGTGAGAACATATTGAGATAGAAATTGAGAAAGTTTTGAAGAGACTAGAGTGGCCAAACCCATTATGGGATATGGGGAATGAGCCGTTGGCTTTGGAAGTAGATTAATATCAATCTTTATATAATATTTACTTTGTTACAAAAAATATTTTAATGTTTAGTTATTTATTTTTTTAAGATAATGGAGTTATGTCCACGGGTCTTGGATAGATGGTGATCGGGTGCTCTCTTAAGGCACCTCTTGATGTGAAGTCATCGTTTGAATTCCCTGCCTAGGTGATATATTGGACATGTTGAAGATGTAAACCTACCAAGTTTACAAAATAAATAAATAAATAAATAATAAAAAATAAAAAATAAAATAAAAATAAAAATAAAAAGAAAAAGAAAAAAAAAGCTCCAAATCTTATATTCTTTCCGTGTAACTTTACACCTTTAAAGATAATTACTAATTTTAACTCTCTTAACATATATATACTATGTGTAAAATATTGATAAAAGAAATCAAATAATTATATTTATTTAACCATAATAATACACTAGTAATGATTACATTTATTTAACCATAATATTAAAAAATATACAATAATAATATAATGAGAAATGATTTAAAACATTAATTTAAAAAATTATATAAAAAATAATAATTATATTTCTTAAGCTTTGAGACACTATTCAACAACAATATAATGCCAAACAATTTCAAAATACAAATTATAATGGTGCAAAACAAGTTCTTATTTATTTACTAAAATATTTGATTGATTCTATATTTGCAAATTAAAATAATTATACTCATCATGTTCTTTTTTATTCTAATATTAATATATTTAAATTGTATTGGATATATATATGTTTTATTGTTTTTTTAAAACTTAATCTAACTTAAAAATAAAAAATGAAAGAAAAAAGATAAAAATGAATGTGTAATAAGAGAAAATGTAAACAAACTTAATAACACGTTTATTTTCTCGTTAAATAAACAAAAGCCTTGTAAATGATGCACATTCGCTTCTCCTTTTTATATTGCTTAGGTTAGGCTGTGCTCCTTTTTTTTTTTTTTTTTAATGCGATGAAGAGATGGATTTTAAATAGAATTCACTTTGTGTGCTTCTTTTTTTAATGTGATGAAGATGGATTTTAAATAAAATCTATTTGTAATTTAGTTAATTAATAATTATAATGGTGTAGGATATATTTGGATATTTATAAGCAATTCATTTTATTTTTTTTAATTTAATAATATTTTTTTATTATTTGAAATATATAAATAAATTTAATGTCAAATTTTCCATTTCAAAAAAATCTGGACACAAGATATATTTGAGAAAACTAATATGTCAAAGCCATTACACTACGCTTTTACAAACATGTGTTGTTGAAGTATCGTCGGAGTAGGTGATGAAGCGGTAACTAGATTCGTACCTTAGGGTAATTAAAAAACACTTTTGAAAATATGGGTAGTGAAGAATCATTGGTTAGAAGTCTAGGTAAGTCACGAACCGGTTGTTGGATTCGTGCCATGGGGAAATTAAAAGATAATTTTGAATTATGGCAATAAAAATCGTTGTATGTACGGGAAGATTCATTCATGATGAATTAACATACGTGTATGTTCGAAGACACCAAATATAGAAAATGTGTAAGAAGGAAATATTGATATATTTATGTAAAACCAACAAGCTAAAAAAACCCTTAAATCTTGGCAAAGAACAAAAAGTAGTAAAGCAAATAACACTAGCAATTGCACCGGGAGGTGCAAAGGAACGCTGAAAGGAAACCTCCCAATGATGTAAGGGGGGCAAAACAGGTAGATGTTGAGTTAATTCCTATCCAACTCCTCCTAGGAGAACAGAGGGAGAAGAATAAATGGGCTGCAGTGACTGAAATCAACCGAATTCACTATCATGCCGTCTCTGGTAACATAGCAATGGAATGTAGCCTTTTGGAAGGGCGTATACTTGTTATTGCCTGGGGTTATGGTCTAAGAAGTTCGAACATCAAATATAATGAGAGGATATTGTCTCTTAATAAAGTTTACAAGGGGAGGATTTCTATTAATATTCAAGCACTTTATAAAAGAGAGAGATAGCCTCTGTGCATTATTCAAAGGATATTCAATTGTTTTTATTATTATCGAATAAATTAAATGTTAAAAGTAATAAAATAATATTTAAAATTTGAATTTATATATTTATTTTATTTTTAATAATTACATGCTATGGTAAGAAAAGATTTCAAAACCAATAAAAAAACAAGAAAAATAAGAATAAAAATGAATTAAATAAATAAATAAAAAGAAATAAAATAAAATAAAGATATAATTAAAATAAAAAATAAAATAGATAAAAATAAATAAATAAATAAAATAAAATAAAAAATAAATTTGTAATTACAAAAATGAGAATAAAATAAATAAATGAAAAGAAATAAAATAAAATAAAGATTAATAAATAAATAAATAAGCAAACAAATAAATAAAAGGAAATAAAAATAAGCACATATTATCTCATATTAATAAAAAATAGAAGAAACTACCTAAACTTACCAAAAAAAAAAAAAAAAAAAAAAAATGTATATGTTTAAATAATTCTAAAACTATTATTTAATTGATCATCATAAAAACATAATTATGCTTAAAATTCTGCACTATTAAGTTTGTTATAATTTTAAAACTATTATTTAAGTAGTTATCATAGATCATAATTATGCTTAAAATTTTGCAATATTAAATTTGCTATAGTTTTTTTTATAAAAATAATTATTAAAAAATTTGTATTAAATTTGTTATGGTATTTTTTTAATAATAAAATTAATTATTAAAAAAATTCCGTATAAATTATTTAAAATTTAGTTAGAGTATATCTTAAAACTATTTTTGGTTACTAAAAAATTCTTCAAATTTAAAATAACATATTAGCTTTATAAATTATCAACAAATAATTTTAAATAATATAATTTTCCGATGCTATGATTTTCGTTAAATAACAAAAATGGTACAGCGTGCATTCCCAAAATAAAAGCTCGTAATAACTATCGCAATGCTCTTTTCACAAATTAAGATAAGCTTTTCCACTATTTAAAAAAATAACAAATTAGGTATTTCAATGCCTACGTGTTAATGGATGATAGGTATAAACAACCCTTCACGCGGATAAGTAGTATACTGTCCCCTTCATCAATTTCATCCACAGAACATCGCAGTTAAGTAAAGTTCTTTCTACGAGAACGACCGCGAGTTCTGCATTACAGAATCGACTTCGTCTGCCATTAATGGATTCTATTGACACCTTGTTCGCAAGAAGAAATGAAATCCAGGTGGCGATGCTGCCATTGCCAGCACAGGGACACCTTAATCATTTGCTTCACCTTTCAAGGGCCCTCGCTGGCCGAGGTGTAAATGTACTATTTGTCACCACTTCTGTGCATATCAATCAAGCTTGACATCGCGTTCGGGGATGGGATCCTCACAACTTTCCCATTCGTTTTCACGAACTGTCGATGCCCTCTTTCTCAGAAGAGCAGGCAGATCTTGAAAACAAGGAGCACCCTTTCCCCGTGCATTTTATTCCTCTCTTCGAAGACTTGGAACATCATCTCAGGGAGCCTTTCGATGATCTGATACGCAGTCTCGATCGGAATAGAGTTGTGATTGTGCACGACCCGTTGCTGGGGTGGGCTCAGACCGTGGCGGCCAAGTATGGCGCCCCGGCCTACGTTTACAATTGCTTCAGCGCCTATTTCTACGCCATGAAAGAAAAGGGGTGCGGACTTCCGGATTGCGTTGTGTCCCAGAAAAGGTGCCTCCCACAGAGATTTCTTGATTTCAAGTCTTGCCAGCCAGATTATCTCCGCCTCGCGGCAGGGTATCTTGTCAACAGTTTTCGCTTTCTGGAATCTGAATTCATGCGGGAAGATTACTGTGAGAAGCCGTTGTGGGCCATCGGTCCTCTTCTTCCTCAATCCGTGTGGAGTACTGGTACGAAGGGTAGTACTACTAATTCACAAGTTGAAAGTTGCTTGAAATGGTTGGACGCCCAACATCCGGCTTCGGTTGTTTATGTTTCTTTCGGTTCAGCATCTTCTTTATCGCGGCAACAACTTCAAGAATTGGCTAGGGGATTGGAGGCGAGCAAGAGGTCGTTTCTTTGGGTTGTTCGGGTCGCGGACAGCGCCCGTTTCACGGCGTCGGATGAAGCGCAGATGGATTGGATTAGCGAGCTGCTTCCGGAAGGGTATGAGCACCGAATTGAGGGACGCGGGTTTTTGGTGAGAAACTGGGCGCCCCAACTTGACATCTTAGCGCATAGGGGCACGAGTGCGTTTGTAACGCACTGTGGGTGGGATTCGACGTTGGAGAGCATCGACGCTGGGGTTCCCATGGTGGCTTGGCCTCTGCATGCCGACCAGTTTGCGAACTCGATTCTGGTGGCGAGGGAATTGAAGGTGGGCGTGGAAGTGAAGAAGTGGACGAAGGCGGATGAGAATGAGTTGGTGATGGCGGAGGATGTGGAGAACGCGATCCGGCGAGTGATGGCGGAAGATGGAGAGGGAGTGGAAATGAGGCGAAAACAAAGCTGTGTTAGATAGAGAGAGGATGATGTGGTGCTTGCCGTGAAACTGTGTGGCAAATGGCGTGAGGTGGAAGAACCAGCAGCCGTGGCAAATAGCGGGAGGTCGAACCGTGAGCAGGCAAATGTCAAATTTTAACTGGCGGTAAGAACGATGAGAACGCGCTCTCATTGGCTCAGCGAAAAATGACATTCGGAAAGCCCATAAAGAGAACGCTTTCAGCGTAAAAAATAATAATTATATTCAATTCTAATAATTTTAACAAGCAGAAAAACAATTTAGTGATCAAATTCCATTTCTACTCCCTATGCACTGCTTTACATTTCAAATTTAAGTAACTTTAATGATACAAATTCGCATGGTCTGTAAAGTGTATAGGCATTTCCCCACCCACAAGATAAGTTAAGTTTCCACATCGGTAGATCATATCCCTGGGCAAAAACAATAATAAATATTAAATAAACGACAGAGATAAAATATTGTATCGACCCACACCACTACTTGGCCATTTCCGTGACTCCATCTCTCTTTCATCACCGCTTCCTCTTCTCCGTCAGACACGTGGCAATCCAGCACGAGACTAAGTCGTTGACTTGAAAGAAATAGCCGACAACCCCAGACCGAGTACCAGCGGTCCGACGCGGACACGTTCCTGTCCACGTTGCAACCGCCGCGGGGGGGATCTCAGTTACCGGAAAACACCGAAACGGCTCCCCAACCGCCTCAATGCGGACAGTTTTCCGGGCATGGAAGGCTTTCCGGGTTACAGTTCCACTTCCCCACCATGAATAGGAATCTCCTCGGACCCATCAACAAAATCGCAAATAAGGTGTGTAGCTACATATGTCGAATGCCCACCCAACCAAACCTGCAGCTTGTTCGAAATTCGTGGATCTATCTATGCAGACTGCAGCTCCAGTATTTTCCTCCTCCTCGAATCCATTCTTGCAGAGGAGCAGAGTAGAGATCTGAAGGAAATCTCTGTGTGTTAATTGAAGGCAACAATGGGGAACTGCGTGGGAACAAAGGGGAGAGCACCGGCTGCCCAATATTACAACACCAACACCGGTGGCAATCACCAACCAGAGCAGCCGAATAAGATGACGACGGAAAATCCTCCTCATGACGCCACCAGCGCCACTGCTGCGCCCATTGCGCCTCGCAGATACACCCCAGAGACCCACAAATACCTCCCTGAGACCCACAAAGCAGCACCAGCAGTTCCCGCCTCTTCGCCAAGGCCGGTCACCAAGCAACCGGATGGGCCCGTGCTGGGGCGCCCCATGGAGGACGTCCGTTCGAACCAGCAGCCGTGGCAAATAGCGGGAGGTCGAACCGTGAGCAGGCAAATGTCAAATTTTAACTGGTGGTAAGAACAATGAGAACGCCCTCTCATTGGCTTAGCGAAAAATGACATTCGGAAAGCCCATAAAGGGAACGCTTTCAGCGTAATAAAATGTTTGATTGGTTGTTTATGTGCCACATATAATAAAGAGGTGTAAAGAAATACCGAGAGGAGGTTTTAGAAAATGTTGAAGGCAATAAAGAAATGAAATATATTGGCAATGACAAACAATTAAAATTTGGGTTTCTATATTTGCTAAAGAATGTAGTAGGAGGTTAAATTTAAGAAGAAAGTTAGACTAACATAAATGCCCCAAAACGATGGAAATCTTTGCAATCACACGGTACATGTAAGAGGAGTTCAATTTATTTGGTTTTTTTTTTTTAAATGGCATGAAATAAATTATGGGAAAAAAAAAACACATAGTAGAACAACCGTACCTTCTAGCTAGGTATTCCCTCTTAAGGGTTTCTTACGAAAATTTTGTGTTTATTGTGGATGGTGTGTGTATTTTTTTCAATTTTTTGTTTCACTCAATTAATTAAGTAGAAAATCGACTAACTAAAGAATATGGAAGAAAAAATTTAACAATAAATATTTGAGTTATTTTTTCATATTTTACAAAAAATTCCAATCGAATATCTACACCAGATTATGAATCATATTCAATATTTTTCATGCAAAGGCTCAAACAAAAAGGTTGAGTTTGTAGCTTTTTAGACATTTCTTCATTTTGCAAGCAAGTAGGGAGTATCCAGATTAGAGGGGCATGGATGACTCTAAATTGGTACATAGATTAGACATGCAAAAATCTTGTGTTGGATAATGTACATCTTGCCCCCTTCTTTAGGAAATTCAAAATCATTTTCTATCATTTTCAATGGTACTCTTTCAATCAGAACAACAAAGGTTGAATCAAAAGGTAGATGAATTACTAGATGAAGTTTTGGAATTATAGCCTGGGCGGTTTTGTTTCTATGAGTATTGGGATAGCTTGACTATTTATTCATTCAGAGTGATGGATCGTCAATGCACTTTACAGTTACTGGAGGTAATAACCATGCCAGTGCTCGAGAAGTGTGGGGTAAAGTTTTCATAAACATGACATCATGTTGAATGTATTTAACTATAGCTAATTATGTTTGAATTAAAGATTATGTTCTTTTATAAAATTTTAACAATGGAAAAGGGATTGACTCCCTTGCTTCTACTGAGTGAGGGGTCAACTCCGTCATGAAATATTTAACAAAATAAGTGTTTTTGGATTTTTCCATTCATTATCCAATCCCTTAATTCATTTGGTTGGATTGTAAATCAGGCTAAGAATATTGGAACTTTATAAAATCATGATCATCCAAACATTTTTTCAATTTTAAATAGTAGCCCAATTCAAATATAGGTCATCCTATCGACGAAATTATATGAATTTGTTTTCCAAAAGCTTTATATATCTTTCTTATTTTTAGAATAAACTAGTCAATCATTGTCCTTTATAGATTTTGGAAATAAATAATTTTTTTTAGTTATATATTAACAAATAACACTCTTTATTTGAATATTTAATTATATTAAATATAACTATGCAGCATATATTTTCTATTTTTTCCCTAAATGTTTCCATAATAACTAAATTTTCATATAATATGTGTTAAAATACAAAAGAAAAATTGAATTATATTTTATGAGATAAAAAGATTAGCAAATTTTCAAAATAATTGAAATTCTAAATGAATAAATCAAAACCCTAAACTTTTAATGAGAACCTTTTCTTTAGACACTTATTCCATTGAAATTTAAAACATTGTATTATGAAAATTTAAATATACAAGTGAAAGTTCTCTTAACTTGCCTCACCGCTAAGATTAAAATTAGATATATAAATACACTCTTAAATTATATGTTAAAAGACGAGATAAAAGATACATATATAACCATTAATATTGTTACATATGTTGCTTCTTCAAATACAACAAATTCCCTTTTTTTTTCTTTATTCTTAACCCAATTCATTTCTATCATTAAACCAAAACTTCATCACTTCATACTTACCAAGCCTTAAAATTTTTAGTTCTTTTAAGTTGAAAAATAAAATAAAAATATTTTAGAATGAGAGGTTTCCCACAACAGACCATTACTCTCTGGCGACTTTAAAATTTAGATACTCAAACACAATTTCTGTATATGAGAATCTAAGTCAGACATATATGCACGACGTTTCTTTAAGATATCTTCCTTTCTAATTGAGTGGAATTCTTCACGTATACAACTCGTCCAAAAATTTGAAACTTATTTTAATTTGAACCTCACTCTTTGAAGATATGATGTCGTTACTTCCGTGTGTTTTTTACATATTCTTAGATCCTCGAAACTATCCACGCTAACGTTGACATTTCCATATCAAAGTGCAGTAGATAGATAAATTAGTAACACAATTTATTCCACATGTCATCCATAAGTTTAACTCTATATCCAAGACTCCCATGGGCATCACCGAACACGTTATTTCCTCAACCAACATTATTGGAACATATAACTTCCATTTTTGGTAGAAACCGAGTTGTAATTACCATTTGACACTCAAAACGTTAAATTTTTTAAACGGAAGCATTCTCAATTTGTGTGTCATCTCATGTCACCGTACATCAGTACGGTAGTATTTGTGCCATTCACAATGCCACTTGGGGCCATGCTAGTGAACATGACTTTGGAACATGCCATAACACAAAAAAATTATTCAAACCATAAATGTTATAATGGAAGCAAATTCAACACATTGATAATGAATTTATTAAGAAGTTATTTCACGGAAAAACTAAAAAGAAAATGAAAGACACGAAATAAATGGATGTCGATGCCAATATGTCATATAGAGATCATTTTACTCACGAAGAACAATTGATTCCTTTGTTATTTCTAAACTTTCAATGGAATATGTGTATAAATATTTTATAGTTGCAATTACAATGTTAATATTCATGATGGTGATGATGGTGGTTAACGTTCACTGAGACCAATCTTTGGTCTATCGGACCTAAAGAAAAGAGTTAAATCTTAGAGAGAAGCCTCCCGAGCTCACTATAATTTTGACATCTTAAAAGGCTAGGAAGGTCAGTATTGCAACAAAGATTATGAAATTGAGCTCTAATGTGGTTGTACGCGGGGCACTCTAAGAGGAAGTGATTTTCATCCTCGATGTTCATATTCTCACAGAGATGGAAAATCCTTTCCATCCATGGTGTTTTAGGAACTATCCAACGACCTGTTTCACTATGGAGCTCATGAGAGTTCGTTCTAATCTTGGCTATATTAATTTTCTTCTTTGAGCTAGTTAAAATAGATAGATATCTTTGATCTTGTATATTTTTCTTCTTTCATATATGTATGTTAATAATTTGTCATCTTGGTAGCATATGAGATACCTCCGAGAACTATGCATCTTACAATATTTCATCGAATTTCCAATGGGACAATATATGAACAACCCGACGGACATTGATATATTTAGATGAAGGAGGAATGAAAATGAAAATAAAATTAAAATAACCAAAAATAATTTAACTTGAAAAAAAAAAAAAATTACACGCATAAGTCAGAATAAGATTTATTCAATATTAATTAAAAATATAAAACCTCAAATGAGTTCACGGAAGAGTAAAGTCACATTTTGTAACAGAATACCCTATCATCAAATTCATTAGATTATAGAAAACATCATTAAAGAGGAAAGTATGATCTTTGTGATGTACTTTCATACATACTCCAACCCCACGTACATCCCATCTTGCATCTTGCTGACACTGGAATCTACATATGGATATGCTCAAAAAATCGCACTCTTTTCAAGTAGCATCGAAGGGGAATGCTAGTCCCTTTTGCTTGAGGGGAAAATTCCATCTTGGAGGAATGGTAAGCCTGAATTATGCCTAGAATAGAGGGATTAATTTAAATAACATTATAAACTCACTGGATATATTAAAATATTTAGAATACTTCAAAAAAAATGGTTTGCATTGGAGACTCCTTCCTCATTATCTCTCTAATTTAATATTTGGCTCAGTGATCTTATCTCCCCATCTCCAAAACTATCACCAGTTGCAAACAAAACCTTAAGCCTATTTTTCTTGTGAATTTTGGCATGTGTTATCTGAATTAAATAAAGATGCAGATTCAATGGTTAACAAATCCATCACTGTGCAATAGGGCTCTTTGCTTCCATGTTGAATCTGAATACACTTTGATTTGTTCTATCCCATAATACTTGTGACATGAATGTAGCTCCTTTATGGTGTTATTTTGTCAAAAAAAAATATTACAATTGTGAAGATGTGATGTTGCAGTGGTACTGGACTTGTAAAAAAAATGTCTTACAATTGCGAAGATGTGATGTTGCAGTGGTACTAGACCCCAGATATATGCTTGGATTTGGGATAAAGTGAACATACATTTTTCATGTTTGTTATTAAAGGACTGGCACTAATTGTTAAGAATAAAGCTTGAAATCTCAAATAAAAATGCCCAATAGATTAGAGATTAAATGAAGGCCACCCAAAAATCAGAAAATGAAATCAACCATGTAAATTTTGAACTCGAGGATGCTATAAAGAAAAATCAAAGCCCTAGTGACATATTTTATGATAACAACAACTAATCACCACTCTCCATCAATATAAAGTAGCACATGGACATGAGGACAAAATCCCACTTCAAAAAATTTAGAACATGATAAAGATTTAGCATAGACCTTCCATAGTTGAGTAAGAAGCTGGCAAAAACACAAGTAATTATCCCACAAAATATGTTTTTACTGGTCACTTCAGCATCAATGTAAAAAAGTTTCTATTTGAAATTCTAATCAAGCTAAGTAAGCTAATGACATCAATAGTTATTGATTTTCCAATTTTGCACATTGTCATGTTTCTAAGTAATATCAAATTTTATTTAAATGATCCTAGGAACGATGGGTGTATGAATGAACCTGGACATTGTATTTTACCCGAAGACAGAGGAAAATGGATTGAAGGATCCAAGCACACCCTAATCCTATGTTAAACTTGAGCTTGGATAGCCTTGTTTAGAATTATTATATCCCACATAATTGAAAGAAGGGGGTATTCTTCAAGAATATGAAGGAACTCCTCTAGGTTTTTTCCATGCAGAATCGCTTGGCCTTTTTCATTTCCATGACCAAGTACTTGGACAGATTTTCCCACATGAGCAGAGCCACTTCGAACATATAGGAATAGGGTTTTGGAATTTTTGTCTTATAAAACCCCATGGCAGAGTTTTTGAAGGAAGAACATGTATGGAGGAGAAGTGCATGTGAAGCACTTGGCCCAACTTAATATCCCACCACCACCTCTTCTCCACATCAATTTCTTGTTATTCCCTCTCCCATGCACAACACTGAATTGAGCAAGCCAGTATTAGCACCAGCATCTCAACGCGAAACATAACAAGTAGTAGGGTGACGTTGGCCTTCTTCAGAATCCTTTTCTCCTCCTCCTTTACAGTGGTGGGCTTCAGGAGGTGCTTAGTCTTCTCAACCCTGGAAGAAAGCATCATGAATACAATCGTAGCCCATACCTGACCACAGAAATGGAAAGGAAAAATGTGTGCACGGAGACGCATGGCCTATTGATGTGAGAGGAGAGGCCAGTTAGCACAGAGTAAAAATTTTCATTGTTATACAGTGCACAAGTAGGCTCGACTAATTCCCCCCCACCCAATAAGTAAAATGAATGAAATCGCTCGACCACCGGGAGAGGATGCTACAACATGACTCAACCAATGGGAGAGGAAATTGCATACTTATATACTAAACACATGAAACAAGTGGACTATACCAAATGAGAATAATGATGAAGCAAACACAACATGAGATGCTACTAGAGAACTTATATTGCTACTATAGGAAATAGATTGTGGGTAAATAAATCATGCATAACCTAATTTGTAAACTAAAGAAACTCAAAGTGATTAAAGTAAAGTAAGGAAAAGTACAAAGGTACGTTGTTAAACTCTATGTCAGCCCTAACAAAAGCTTCTACAAGGAACCTAGAAAACTATTACTAACAACAATCTTGAAATTGAAACTTTCCCATTAACATATCATATTAAAAAATAAATACAGCTTAAAGAAGTTCGAGCTCTTTGAATTCCATGTCAAATTTCTATAAAATGAGACTAAATAACCTAGGGCCATTCCCTAGGATATTTTTATACTAACATATTGTGTCAATTCATCTCTTCAATCACTCCTTGATTGAAGGGGCTATGTTCCTAGGATCCCTAAAATGAGGGCCCCTAGTTCTAGGAACTAGATATCTTGGTAGATTTCATCTCATGGATCAAAAATTCGACTTAGAAAGAGGACTGGCTCTCTAGGGAACTAAAGGTAAGGTTCAACAAAGAAGCATAAAATTAGAGGTGGAAAGAGGTAAGAAATTATATAGTGGAAAGGTGGCATATACAAATGATATATAATGCTCATGTGGTCCATCATTATGGTATATGAACTAATTAAAGGTGGCCTAGTAAATTTAAGGTGAATGTCTAAGATATTGGAAATTGAAGAGTTAGAAGGTGGTGTATGCCTCAGGATGATAGAGAGTGTTATTAAGGTGGAAAATTGAATACTGGTGATGCAGGGGCATTAGACACTAGCCAACAATGTAGGAAGTTTTGTCCACATGTTGTGGCTAGGAGGGTTCGAAAATATTTGAATTGTAACAGCTAGGTGTCAATACCTCAGCTAACTATATCATTTAGACTAGTCAGAGTTTGTAGAAGTCGAATAGTTTAGTTCGATCCATCTGTCACATCTTAGTTAGTTGAATAGATGTAATGAGGCTTTTGTTTTTCTAAAACGGTCCTCGAAGAGGAACCGAAGAGTCACACTATAATGTATATAAATTGAATCCTCAGATGTATTGAGGGAGTAGATTTACGCAATAAAAGCTACGTGTGTTGACGATTGCTTCCGATTAAATGAATTTCGTTCCGTTGATTATCTAAGCTGTCTTGGTCGTTATTTGTGAGGAAATTCATTTGATTGAGGTGATTGGATATTGTCTTGTATAAGCATTTTAATTGGGTCATTGTGCGGTTATTTGTATCTACGTATTCGTTGTTCCCTTGAAATTGTTTGAATAATTGAAATCTCAACGCGGACGACGTGGGTGTGTAAAGCCGTGGTCGTTGAACTGCGGATTGCGAGAGCGAAATTCTAGTTTAATAAAAGGGGAGTACATTGTTTATATTTAATTGGAAATTCCTAATCGGGGAGTCAGAACACAGTTAACAAACGATATAAGAAGAGGCTTAACCCCAGAGCACTGAACCTTAGTTGATCCAGCATTTCAAAAAGCCCACCGAGTGGATTTACGAAGGCAGATTGCCCATATCGCACCGCTTTTGGTGAGTAAGCGGTATTTCCTGGTTGGGGAGTGATTCCATAGAGTGTTCAACACGTGGTGAGGTGGACCCCCGGAAAATCGCCCTTCACTGCGCGCCATCGCACGTTATCGTTCGTACTAGGATTCTGAGCGATATGCATACATGTCGTTGATCTGGGAAAGAGCCATCAGATGGTGGTCGCTTGCTATAGATGCGCAAACGATAAACGAGGTACGGTGCATGCGTTTGATTGGTCTATTGATTGTAGAGGTGGGGCCGAAGCCAAGGTTTATTATAGGCCATTGGATTAAAAGGCGTAGAGTATTAATATAAAGTTCGAAAGGATTAAACATCCGTTATAAGGTTCGGAGATATATTTAACATTCGCCAAAGTTTGTTGAATATATTTATTTGTCAATTTCTTTGAAATTGTAAATAAATTCTCATGGAAATCTGAAAAGACCACGTGGAGTTCAAAGAACGGGGTTTGAAAGGAAATGCTGACGGAGCCACGACTACAGTGACCATCTCTCCTTAGAAGGGTCCGATTTCAGTTTTTTGGGCGTCATTTGTGGTATCAGAGCCATTGTTTTAAGATTGTTTTTGCAAAAAGCTGACATGGCAATCCAAATTGGTAGAGGTGCTGGCAAAAGGAGACTTGTTGCCAACGCAGAGGTGTTGGAGATTTTGCAAAGGTTCGAAGCCAGAGTGGATGCCATGGAGCGAAGACAGACCAGAGATCCTGAAGACATCAGTGAATCTGAAACAGAAGAAGCTGAAGAAAATGTTGAGATTCCTCCTGACATGAGGCTCCTTAGAACTGTTCTGGGGTCTACAGTTAAGCCCAGAATTGAAGTGTCGAATTATGCAGGGGGACTAAATCCAGAGGAACTGGTGGACTGGATTAATGAAATGAACAAGTGCTTCGATTATGAAGAAATAAGTGAAGATAAAAAGGTCAAGTTTGTGGTGACAAAGCTGAAGGGACATGCTGTACTTTGGTGGGATGGAGTGCAAGCAGAAAGAAGGAGAGTTGGCAAGCAACCTATCAAGAGTTGGACCAGAATGATGGCTAAATTAAAAGGTAAATTCTTTCCTAGTGATTACCAGCTGACATTGTATAAGCAAATGCAAAACTTGAGACAGAGGTTGCTAACAGTAAAGGAATACACAGAGTAATTTTACAGAGTGAGCATAAGAGTTGGGAAATTTCAAGACACACCAGAGAAGACTGCCAGATATGTGAATGGTCTCAAGCTAGAGATTGTTAGTATGAATCTTTCGTTGTAAAAGATCACTTTAGCTACGCATAACAAATAGCCCTAACATCGATTATGGCTGCAAAATACCTTTAATATTGCTGCACAAAGTCATATCTAAGCACAAAAGATATTAGGCAGATAAAAAATAACATAGATCCATAGATCCAATGAACAAGACAAGAAGAATGTATATGAAAGAATTTTGTATTATATTAAAGAATCGGGCACCTGAGAGGAAAACAAGAAAGGTGTTTTCTGGTTCTCCTCAGTGGGATGGGTTCTTCGAAGTCCTCAGTGTTTTAGATCTAGCATTTCTCTCTCTTATGGATGTGGAAAAGCAAACATAGAACTCAATGTGAGTTCACAAAGAAAAATGGAAAATGGCGACCAAGAGAAGATCTAGAGTGATCTAATGCAATGAAGGTGACTAATGAATGGGGAAAGCCCTCCTATTTATAACAAAATATTGGGGCAGTCTAGAACTCGGTGCATGAATAAAATATTATTAATCGAATTCTAGAAGCACCTTTTAGGAATATTTTATTATATTTGTGGGAGAAGGATTCTTGACTTGGGTCAATTCCTTTATTTATAAATAATAAATAAATAAATGATTTATTTATCATTTTAGGGGAATGATGGGAATATAATTAAATAAATAATGGTTTATTTAATTATTTATGGAATGATTTAGTCAAATTTAACTAAGAATATTATTTAAATAATGATTTAAATAACTTGTTCTTAGGAAATAATTAAATAAATAATGATTTATTTAATTAATTTCTTTGTTTTGGGTTAAATATGACCAAATAAGTTATTTTATGTGGTGAAAGAAATTTTACTTGGGGTAAAATTGGTCTTACATGGTGTACTTGGGTTCATCTAATAATAGTAGGTTAGATGACCAAAAAAATGGTGTAACAGATTTCCCCCCAACGTACGAGTGTTAGGAGCAAATCGTATGACCGAAGTACGTTGTAAGAACTCAATCACTAGATATCAAAAGGGAAGTGAGAGAGAGAAGTGTAATGTTGTCTGATGTGTTAAAGGACTAGACCCTGAGGAGACGAGACTTACAGGTGCAACAAGTCTCTATGAAGTGGTACCTGTGCTAAAGGCGGCGGGGGAGGCATACCTATGCCCGTCGAGACAAAGTACAAAGAATAAGGTGCCCAGAAAACCACAGAACACAATAAGTACAAGGAATAAGGCACCTGGAAAACCACGGAATGCAATAATGAAGCCTGTGCTGGCCTAAACATGAGCCAGATAAATAACATGATAAATCTCACAGAGATGTGATGCCTAGAATTATGCAACAATATGGTAGTACATGAGATACAAATACACCCAAATGCCCCCTACACGCGGGGAAGAGCTCGCAACATCTGACTGATATGTGAAAATCGAAGAGGTGCCGCAAGAGGTGGAGGCTAATATCGTCAAATGGGAGGAGCTGCATCAGGGGCAGAAAGGAATTCATTCGGGTATGTGGGGGGCTACCTGCAAGGCCACCCCCTCATGAGGGTTGGGACATCTCACACATACCCGAGAATCATCAAGAGTTGTTGCTGCATCACTAGACCATCAAGTGTATAGATCACGATCATGCTGATAGGAGCTCGAACCAAGGGACACTGCCCCCAAGACCTGGCTTCTGGAATAAATGAGCTGATGTCGACAGAAGTAGGTCTGCCATAGGTGAGGCAATAAGGGAACCCCTACCTAAGGCACGGGGAAAATAGTAGAGCAACGACCAAGTAGACACTAATGATGATGATGGAAGGAGAGAAATGGAGGAGCGGTTGGATGACTTCCCTTGTTAGAGCATAAAGTGTATGAAGGGCGTGGCAGCGACTAACACAATATCATGAGGGAGAGTGGGCAGGGGTATTGTGGGTCATGAGGGAGGGATCAAGCAAGAAAGGATGGAGGACTATGGCGGGGTACAAAGGGACTCGGGATAGACTCCATGAATGTGCTGATGACTCGACTCGAATGCTCTAAACAAGGGCGACTTGATGGTGCTGCCTCATAGTACAGGTCCAATGGGGAACCATAAAAGCATGAGTACAATAGGGTAGCTCATGACGAAAATCAACACGAACGAATACGGGTAAGGAGGCAAAGTGGTGCCCCAAGTACAAGTGTTGTAAGTGAAGAAATTCGATTTTAAGAAGAGGTGAATAGACCCTTCATGGACAAAATGTGTCCTGGTGAAGTATCAAAACATAAAAAACTGATAGATACCCATTTGAGTGCTCGGTGAGAGCTTTCCAACGGTGCAGACAGTGTGTCAAACGGGGCTACGGTTTGGTCGCAGCGGGCGAAAGAAAAAACATGGGTTTTCTTCTAATAGGGCGTTTTCCCTCCAAAATCATTCATTTGCTTGTGTCGCTGTGGTGAATGTGGAGAGGAGAGAAGGCCCTAAATCTTGCGGCGATCGTAGTGGACAAACCGACCATTGGAATTGTGATCCGTCAGTTGCAGGTAAGAGGCCTAATCTTAAGCTTTGTTTTTGATGGATTCAAATTGCAGATTAGGGCTTTAAATCTCAGTAACTGCCCCTATTTCATCCTTACGGTCGGGTCACACTTTGTGGGGAAAAAGCTGCAACCTGGGACGCAGGTTTTGGCCTAAAAAGTGCGACCTGGCCCAGGTTTTGCCCAAAAAGTGCGACCTATGAGATGTGGGGGTTTTTGGGCTGTTATGGGCTGAGATTCTGTTTTGGGGTAAGTTAATGCAGTTTTGTTGATCTGGAGGCTGACAAAAATGATGTTTTTGTGCAGGTATGGCAGATATACGGATCAAGTGGAGAGAGAGAGACTTAGGTACATTACGGACGGAGATCCAGGTGGATCAGGGTGTCCGTCGTGCACTGGCTAGGTATGGGGTACTAAAATTTTTGGAGAACCCTTTGATGAGGGCGGGGAAGCCCTTGTTGGCCTGTATTATCAGTTACTGGGATCCAGATCAGGAGGTATTTGTAGTGCAGGGGCACAGGATCGAGTTGATAGTCCAGGATTTGTATTTCTTGACAGGTCTCCCACCATTAGGGATGGTGGGAAATAAGCAGCCAGTGTTTCCACGGGGGCGTGACATTATGGAGTTTGCTGAGCGACATTGTCGACCAGGTGTCTAAGTCAGAGGGACTTGAATATCCATTGGTGATCTAGAGAGGTTGGAGACCCGGGCAGTGGCCGCAGCAGTGTTACGGGTCTTGGGTAGCTAGGCGTTCCATCACATCACTGGAGGGCAGATGATGATCATGGAGAGTGTGTTGAGTGGGACCTACTATGGGTGGGCCCAGATGATGTTGGTGTCGGTGAAACGACAGTTGTCGCTATGCAAGTAGCAAGTGAATCATGATTGTACCTATGGGACGATGTTGTGCTCTTTCTTCTTTGAGAAGATCCCGACCTTACAACCTCGTGTACAGTTGCCTAATGGAGGTCCGAGAGAGCCTCGGATGCGTCGGTGGGGACGGCTACTGTGTAGAGGAGGGGGAGGGGCAGTCGGACGGGTGGTCCGACCAGAGTTCTTCGCGCATTGGGATCAGATGCCATTATACATAAACGACTATCCCTATAGTGGGATGAGTTATTGGGAAGATCCGGACTTGCCGCTTCCGCCGGGTCGAGTGTGGGGGCCCGATGGTAAGTGAAAAGAAACTAATCTGTTAGGTATATTTTAGAGTTTTGTGACTAATATACCTTATGCTAATCGAGATGTTTTGTGGGATGCAGATATAGCTCCGGTAAAACTGGTCGGATACATGGGACGACCTGCAGCGACAGGAGCTACAGGGGCAAGTGGATTAAGGACGGCGCAGAGCGAGGATATGGCTGCTCTGGTGGAGGACATTCGTCGAAGATGTGAGGGGCTGCTGACCAGTGTATAAGAGCGTGGTTGGCAGGATTTAGATGACCGGTACATAGAGTTATGTATTGGGATACCCTCGGAGTGGCGAGGTATCATGCGACGCATGGCGATGGCCGGTCAGGCTGTGTGTGATCTACGAGCTGCGGGGGTAGAGCCATTGGCTCGGGATCCTCCAGAGAGTGATTAGATGTAGGGCAGGTGGTGCCCCCCAGTGTTGATGTAGGGGTGAGTGGTGCCCCCCATTTTTGTAGTTTTGTTATTGTAACATGCTATGGGCATGTAGTATGTTTCAGAGTAGATGGACTCTAAAAACACATGTTATGTAATATATATATGATGTATATGTATTTGGTTGATGGTGTTGAATGTTATTGTGTTGTGTGTGATATATGCCAGTCTAGAACATGGTTTGATATTTGATCTACGTAGTGATTTTGACCTCTAGGTATATGGTGAAATGTAATGAATCTAAATTCCCGTATCAAAATTTGCACTCGTAAATATTGTCTAAACAGGAGGGGGTTATGCACACGATAGACACCATTAAGTTGTAAGACAACAAGCAGGGAATCCAAATGAACATGCAGATGGAGGATGTGGTGAGAAAGGGCATCTGCTAAGACACTATGAACTGCATCGTATTCAGCTTGATTATTAGTGGTCGTACCAATGCAGACACCATTTGCAAGGACCAGGGTATGCAAGGGGGTAAAGATGGCCCATGCTGCTAAAGCGAGATGACGGGAATAGCGACTTGCTCCATCGGCGTAGCCCAGATAAGGGCCGGACGAAAGGGCCGATGTAATAGTCTCATAAGTCAAGAAATGGGAAGGATGAGACAAAGGAGGGCAGCGTGAGTAGAGGATAGACTTCCAATGACAGCTACAAGAGGGAGCAGTGCGAGTAGGAAATCGAGGACTCATGGATCGATGAGAGGGAGAGGGAAGAGAACGATGGGATGGAGGGCGGGCACTCAGGCTGCGACGAACATCGAAGATACGGAGGGTATGATCGTGATTAGGAGAGGGGATGGAAGGGTCAAAGAGACCAGACGATGCTGCAAAGGTACCGAAATCATCAGTATGAGGAGAGATGTGCAGATACAGGTCATCGCGGGAAATGACAGAAGAACAAAAAAGATGGTCAAAAGATGAAGCACCCGTGTCTGGAGGAGAATCAAGCAGAATAGGTGGAGTGGGTTCAGAAGGAATGTACTTCGGGGAGCGCGCAGATGATGATAGGTATAGCAGAGAAGCAGCAGGGTCCGAAATTTCAACATCAGGGGGAGGAATGTCAATGGTAGCAGGGGGATCCTCGAGTAGACTGGACGCATATTGAGCAAGGATGGGAGAGGCAGATTGATTTTGTTCAACCTTGTACTCGCGGATGACCTCTAAAGAGGCTTGGTAATGGGTGAGGTGAGGAAAATGGTGGGAATAATGGCCATGGACCCCACAGAGAGCGCAGGGTTTGTTGGTGCGAAGAGTCTTGGGGTTTTTTGCTACGGATGAGGAAGAAACAGAGGGTTCGGGGACCGTGGATTCAAGGAACGCGACTTTAACCATGGGTTGGATACGGGGCAACTCAGGACAAGTATGGGTGGGATGACAGATACCATCACACAAGGCACAAGGCTTTGCGGGTGGGGCCGGGGTAGGGTCAAGTGCGGTGGCCTTGTCAGTGGATGCCCCCTTGCGAGTTTTACGTTTCTTGACTGTAGATGTCGCAGAATTAGGAGGGTTCTGTGAAGGGGCTAGGGGCACTGTGGTGGTGGAAGGAGCGAAGGGAATCGGTTGCACAGGTGTCACGGATATGTATGGTTTGGGGTGGCCTGGTGGGGTCTCGGTTGAAGGAGTAAGATACCATACTGGAATTCCCAAGGTTAAATTAGGGAGGGAAAGGGTGGCCATGACGGGAACCGAATAGACGCCAAGGGGGGGCCAAGGAAAGGTATTTGACCGACGGGGCAATGACCAGGGGGAACCGACTCGGGAGGGTAGGAAGGTTCCTGAGTGTGATGGGAAGGGCTAGGTGAAAAAGGTTCAGTTGACTGAAGCGAAGGGCTAGGAGCAGGAGGCGGTGGGTGAGATAGAGGTTGCTGACTAGCCGGAGCAGGCTGCGGAAGGCTAGCCTAAGACGATTGCATCATGCAAACATTCGCTGAGCTGGGGTCAGAGACGGGAGGAGGGGGAGGACCAGGAAAAGTGCCAAGCAGAGAGGAGTCTTTGTAGACACCGGGGGAAACACTGGTCAACGAATCAACAGTTGGTTTATTGGTGACAGTAGAGATGGTGGACTCAGGGGAGGTCTGAGATTTTGGTTCATGGTAGGTCAATTGGTCAATGGTGACAATCTTACCATTATGAGGGAAAAACATCTTGCGGTGGACTGCGGACGGGACGGCTAACATGGCATAGGTGTAACTACGCCCCAAAAGGATGTTGTAGTCAAGAGGGTCATCGATAACTTCAACGTCAACACAAACAGTCTTGCCGGCAAGGGTGATAGGATAGTTACGAAAGAGGCCAATGGGCTGGGAGGCATGGCCATCCCATGCACGAAGGGTGATAGTGGAAGGGGCAAGTTCAGGGGATCCAAGTTATTTCCAAACCGAAGCGGACATTACGCAGGTAGATGCCCCCTCATCAATAATACACTGAGCAACATTGGCGTTTCGGATTTTCACTGGGATTTGGAAAGCAACAGAAGGAGGAAGAGGGGGATGGTCTGAATGACGGGCGTCGAAAACAATCAATTGGTCATCAGCGGGATCCACAGTGCCCACGGCAGATAGTAGAGCCCTCTTTTGAGAAGGACACGACTGGAGGAGTTCCAGTGTTCAAATGGCAGCAGGAGATTGGGCCAGATCGTCTACTATGCTGTATGCATGGGCAGCTCGACCAGAGGCAGCATTTCGGCGTAATGGTCCCTTAGGAGGCTTAGGATGAACCTCGGCTTTGGGCAGAGGGAGTTGCAAGGGACCACTGGGTGTCGATAGAGGCTCGGTAGGACCTGACGATGGAGACTCAGAGACAGGCGGAACAGGAGGTGTGGAATACTAACGGGACCGAGTTTGAAGGTTGAGGTCAACATTGAGAGGTGGGTCAGAAGCCATCATGAGAATCTGGTAATCAGAGGAACCAGAAGGGGAAGGGTGAGTGGTTACCGGGGTGTGAGGTGGTTGAGTGGCCACGAATCCTTGTTGCGGGAAAGGATCGGTAAACATAGCAGGTTGAGAAGTAACGGGGGTGGGAGGGGCAGTAGGGGAGGAGTGTTGTCCTTGTACGGTGGCCTCAGAATCCCAAAGTTGTCGCATTTTTGGTAATAAGGGACAATCGTGAGTGTAGTGACCATAAACACCGCAACACGAACAAGGCTTATTGGTGCGGAGTGGCCTGTCCGGCTTGGGCTGAGAGCCCTGTGGCTGGTTGGCAGTGGTAGAGTCAACATTAGAAGGATTGGGTCCACGATTACCAGAAGCGTATTGATTTCCCCTTCTCCTTCTTTGAGAAGGAGGAACGTTAGGTGCCCCCTGTTATGCAAATACTTGCCCAGGGGGGGGTAGTAAGTGCGGTTGTGGGGGTGGAAAAGGCAATGGAGTGGAAGGTCCAAATGCTAGAGGAGCGGGGACATTAGGTTGCGGATATGGATAAGGGGTAGGGTGGGCAGCAGTAAGGTAAGTAGGAGGGTGGGCAAAAGGAGGAGGCATGTCGTAGCCTGAATACATGCTACCGGGAGGGGAGAAAACGCCTGAGGGGCTGGCCCCTAGAGGAAAACCATGGCTCGGAAGAGGTTGGGCGGAGGTATGTGACAGGGCTCCAACAATACCGTCGGCAGAGTGAGATGCCCCCGAGGCATTAGGGGCATCGGGTTTGGGAAGGTCAGGGAGGACGGTATAAACATAACCAGATTGGGCGTAGATAAGGTCATACTTCAAGGATATTTGGAGGGCAGCTTCTTCGGTTTGGGGAAAATGGGATGCGACATCTTTGCCAATGGGAGGTAAGAGGGAGCGAAGGAACCAACCCATGTAAACCCGATCTTCAAAGGGGGGAGCGCGGCACAAGCTCCGTCTTCGCCGCCATTCCTGGACATGAGCAGAAAGGCAGGTCGAAGAGGATTGATGGAAAGAGGTTAAAAGCTCGGTACCAGTGTCGTATCGGAGGGGGAGCTGGAAGTAGGATAAAAAGGGTTCGGCAATGGTCGCAAAAGTGGTATGGGAGGAGGTGGCATGTTCAACATACCATTTAAAAGCGTCGCCTGTAAGCGTGCGTTGGAACAATCTAAGACGGATGGAGTCATCGGTGATGGAATTAGAGGAGCACCACATGTGGAAAGATCGGATATGGTTAGAGGGATCTTCGCTAGCAAGGCCTTCGAACTTGGGAATGTCAGAGGGGAGCTTGGTTGGCATAGCAGGCCAACTCACATCGTGGCGAATGGGATCATTAATCAGCTGATTAAAGTCGGGGACACTGAGGCCAGCCATATAAGGGATTAATGGGGCAGTCGAGGTAGGTCCCATAGTGGTTCCACTGGAAATGGACCCGGCGGTAGAACTGGGGTTAGGGCTAGGTCCGGAACTAGACATGGTGAAGGGAAAAGAGGGGGAACCAGAAGTAGGGGGGGAACCTAAACAATCAGAAGAGGAGTCGGAGTGCGGACTCAGGGGAAGACTGACTCGTTGACGACGGGAAGGAGGAAGTCGTCCAAGCGGAAACTGAGGATGAAGGCCAAGAAGTCTCCGGGAGCGGCGCCTTGGGGGCGCAATGATGACAGGAAGAAGACAAACCAACGAGGGCAGGGGGGGACAGAATCAAGTGAGGTCAAGGGCAAAGAGGTGCAGTGACAATTGATTTTAAAGTCTTTGTCAGGCGATGTTAACCAGGCGCTTCTTCACTTAGGGTCAGTGTGTGGCGTGCGTTAATTTTAATTGTTTAAACCCAGACGTTTTGAGAGTAAAAGAAAAAATGTGCTGCGTAATGGAAAATAAATCTGCAGTAAATAAGACTGAAAGAACAAAAAATTAACAACTAATAATGCAACAATCTAACCCAAAAAGGCGGGTCTCTCAAAACTAGTCTACAAGAGGGAAAAAACCAGGCAAAGCACGCTAAAAGATGCCAATAGATCTAAGGTCCAGAGGGACTGGGATCCAAAGGGTGAATCTACTGAAAAGTGGTGCAGAGAACAACAAAGAGGCAGAGGCAAGGTTGCTGCTAAAAAGGAGGAGATCAGCTAAAGATAGGAGAGATAAGGCAGTGGCCTTAGAAATCAACCCAAAAAAAAAACGAGATGAGGTGGTTTTGAGAGGGAGAAGAGCTGATCTAAAGGGATCTGAAAAGGAGGTATCAGATCTGAGAAAAAGAGGGCTGAAAATCTGGAAATTCAGACTTCTGAAACAGTAAAGACTCGTCCACAAAAAGTGGAGGGTACTAGAGCCCTAAGGGGCAAGATTCCCTCTTAGGTGAGTGAAGCAGATCAGAAACAGGTCCAAACCGGCAGAGCCAGAGGCTGGAAAACCCTGACAGAAGCTTCAGACAAACCTAGAAAAAGTGCTAAAAATTTTGCAGAAAAAGTGCAGGTCGCAGGTTCTGACCTGTTTTCAGTCCAGGTCGCAGGTTTGGGGCAGAAAAGTGCGTCCTGAGGCTCAGGTCGCACTTTTTGGGCCAATAAGTACGACCTGCAGATCTGGCTGTCTCGGTGGCAGATTTCAGAAAAATTTTGTCGTCTCAGCTACGGCTGATGTCTGTCACCTGCGCAATAAGGCCAGAAACACACGGAAGTTAAAAATTTGACTGTTTAAATGGTTTTAGGGGTGAAAATCACCATAAAAATAGGAAAAACAGAAAATGGAAGAGAAACCCTAGGGTCTGAAATAGCTGGATATGCAGGAAGAGATAAAACGACAGTGGTCGCAAAAGAAAACCCGTGTGGAGTCGCCAATTGTTAGTATGAATATTTCGTCGTAAAATATCACTTTAGATATGCATAAAAAATAGCCCTAACATCAATTATGGCTGCAAAATATCTTTAAGATTGCTGCACAAATTCAGATCTAAACACAAAATATATTAAGCAGATAAGAAATAACATAGCTCCATAGATCCAATGAACAAGACAAGAAGAATGTATATGAAAGAATTTTGTATTATATTAAAGAATGGGGCACCTGTGATGAAAAAAAGAAAGGTGTTTTCCGGTTCTCCTCAGTGGGATGGGTTCTTGGAAGTCCTCAGTGTTTCAGATCTAGCATTTCTCTCTCTTATGGATGTGGAAAAGCAAACATAGAACTCAATGGGAGTTCACAAAGAAAAATGGAAAATGGTGACGAAGAGAAGATCTAGAGTGATCTAATGCAATGAAGGTGACTAATGAATGGGGAAAACCCCTCTATTTATAACAAAATATTGGGGCGGTCTAGAACTCGGTGCATGAATAAAATATTATTAATCGAATTCTAGAAGCACCTTTTAGGAATATTTTATTATATTTGTTGGAGGGGAAAGGATTCTTGACTTGGGTCAATTCCTTTATTTATAAATAATAAATAAATAAATGATTTATTTATCATTTTAGGGGAATGATGGGAATATAATTAAATAAATAATGGTTTATTTAATTATTTATGGATGATTTAGTCAAATTTAACTAAGAATATTATTTAAATAATGATTTAAGTAACTTGTTCTTAGGAAATAATTAAATAAATAATGATTTATTTAATTAATTTCTTTGTTTTGGGTTAAATATGACCAGATAAGTTATTTTATATGGTGAAAGCAATTTTACTTAGGGTAAAATTGGTCTTACATGGTGTACTTGGGTTCATCTAATAATAATAGGTTAGATGACCAAAAAAATGGTGTAACAGAGATCCAAGATGAGATTGGTCTCTTGTCTCCTAAGAAAATGGAGGAGGTCTATCAGATGGCCTTGAAAGCAGAGGAGAAACTCCTGAGGAAACTATCTGCCAAGAAGAGAGGTACTTTCCGGGGAAAGGGAAGTCAGGGTGGTAGAGGAAAGCCTACTACACCCAGGGATGGAGCTAACAGTGGCTCACCTCAGAATGCATCTACAGAGGATGATGCAAGAGGCAGAAGGGCCTCTTACAGAGGAAAAGGAAGAGGAGGCAGAGACAGAGGCAGAGGTAGAGAGTTGAGGTGCTATAGATGTCAGCAAGTGGGACATAAGCACTATGAGTGTCCAGAGAATGTGGGTGCTGGTCCAAGGAATGTTGTTGTTGCCCAGGCTGGAGAAGAGGAAAAAATTGAAGAAGAAATTCTTCCAGAGGGGAGAATCCTTGGTGGTAAATAAGGTCCTGTTGAAGCAAGCCAAAGAGGTCATTGAGCCTGCACAAAGGAAGACTTTGTTTAGGAGCATATGCAAAGTCCAAGGGAAATGCTGCCAGCTAGTCATTGATAGTGGCAGCACAGACAATCTAGTTTCCACTGAGGTAATAGAAAAGTTGAAGTTGAATACAAGGGAGCATCCAACTCCCTACAGGGTGTCCTGGCTGCACAAAGGGCACCAGCTGGTTGTAAAAGAGCAGTGTGAGATAGAGCTGCAAATGGGCAAATACAAAGATAAGGTCCTGTGTGATGTAATGCCCATGGATGTGTTTCATATACTGTTGGGTAGACCTTGGCAGTTTGATAGAGCAGCAGTGCATGATGGCAAGAAGAACACTTACAAGTTCTTCAAAGATGGGGTACATCATACATTGATACCCATGGAAGAAGGAGAGCCATCCAGCAGAGTGATTGATCCAAAGACCTTGTTGCTGAGCGGGAAGGAATATCTGCAGCAGATAGAAGAAGAAGAGGTAAGTTTTGCTTTAGTTTGCAAACCTAAAGTATTTCTTACTTCTACAAAGATTTCTGATTTGCCAGTAGAAATCCAAGAAATGTTGGGTGATTATTGTGACATTATTGTGTATGATTTACCTGATGAGATGACACCTATGAGAAAGATCAGCCATCAGATAGATTTTATCCCTGGTTCAAATATGCCAAATAAGGCAGCCTATAGAATGAATCCCAAGGAAAATGAGGAAATCAGGAGACAAGTACAGGAGTTGGTGGACAAGGGGCTGATCAGAGAAAGTTTAAGTCCATGTGCAGTACCAGCAGTATTGAGCCCAAAGAAAGATGGAGGCTGGAAGATGTGTACCGATTCCAGAGCAATCAATAAGATCACAATCAGTTACAGATTCCCTTTTCCCAGAGTTGAGGATTTGATGGACTGTTTGAGTGGTGCTAAATATTTTTCAAAGATAGATTTGAAAAGTGGATACCATCATATTAGAATAAGAGAGGGTGATGAGTGGAAAACTACCTTTAAAACAAATGAAGGACTGTATGAATGGATGGTAATGCCTTTTGGGTTGTCAAATGCACCTAGCACTTTTATGAGACTTATGAATGAAGTATTGAAAGAATTCATTGACAAATTTGTGATAGTGTATCTGGATGATATATTAGTTTTCAGCAGAACTAAAGAAGAACATTTAAGACATCTTAATCATGTCTTGAGGAAGCTGCACCAAGAGAAACTGTTGATAAATTTGAATAAATGCTCATTCATGAAGGAAGAGTTAGTGTATTTGGGTTTTGTTGTTTCTGCAGAAGGATTGAAGATGGACCCAGAAAAGGTTAAGGCAATTGTGGAGTGGCCTTCACCCAGGAATGTCTTTGAGGTAAGAAGTTTCCATGGACTTGCCAGTTTTTACAGAAAGTTTATAAGAAACATGAGTAAGATCAATGCACCCATAATTGAGACAATAAAGAAGAGCAAACAACCATTTAAGTGGACTGCTGAAGCAGAAAGAAACTTTCAAGTTTTGAAGCAAAAAATAACGGAGAAGCCTGTTTTGATTTTGCCTGATTTTACAAAACCATTTCAAGTAAAATGTGATGCCAGTGGAGAGGCCATTGGAGCTGTGTTGAGTCAGGATGATAGGCCTGTGGCATATTTCAGTGAAAAGCTGAATGACACCAGAAGAAAGTATTCCTCTTATGAGAAGGAATTCTATGCAATTGTTCAGGCACTGAAGAAATGGAGACATTACTTGATGTCCAGGGAATTTGTATTGTATTCTTACAATCATGCTTTGCAGTATATTGTACAGCAACCCAAGTTGAAACATAAGCATGCTAAATGGGTTGAGTATCTCCAAGGTTTTAATTTTGTTTTGAAACATATAAGTGGTCAAGCCAATAAAGTAGCTGATGCTTTGAGTAGGAGGCACATGCTTGTTCAAGAAACAAGTTTTGAAGTTGTAGGATTTGATTTTCTCAAAGAATTGTATAGAACAGATCCAGATTTTAAGGAAGCATTGAGGCATGTAGTAACCCTGTTTTAACAGATAGAAGCCAGTGGCTGGATTATTTCTTACAGGAGGACTTGTTGTTCAAAAGAAGCCAACTGTGTGTACCAAGATGTTCCATGAGGGAAAATTTGATCAAAGAGAAGCATAGTGGTGGACTTGCTGGACACTTTGGTACTGATAAAACTTATGAGCAACTGAGCCACTTCTATTACTGGCCCAAGATGAGAGCAGAAGTGGACAAGTTTGTGAAGAATTGCAAAATCTGTCAGTATGCAAAAGGAAGGAGCCAGAATGCAGGATTGTACACTCCCTTGCCTATTCCAGACAAGCCTTGGGACATGGTGAGTATGGATTTTGTTGTAGGATTACCCAAGACTCAGAGAGGGAATGATGCAGTCTTTGTTGTAATGGATAGATTCTCCAAAATGGCACATTTTATTCCATGCTATAAAACTAGTGATGCCACCCATGTTGCTAACTTGTTTTTCAAAGAAGTTGTTAGATTGCATGGGTTGCCCAAGAGTATTGTTTCAGACAGAGATACCAGATTTGTGGGTCATTTTTGGAGGACACTGTGGAAGAAAATTGGTACCAAACTGAGCTTCAGCTCAGCTTATCATCCTCAGACTGACGGACAAACTGAGGTAGTGAATAGGAGTCTGGGAAATTTGTTGAGAAGTCTTGCAGGAGAACATCCCAAGCAGTGGGATTATATTTTGCCTTAGGTAGAATATGCATATAATGACTCACCAAACAGAAGCACAAGGCAGAGTCCATTCCGTATTTTTTATGGAATGCACCCCAGAGGAATATTAGAGTTAAGAAATCTGGGAAAGGCAGAGCTAAGGAGTGCAGATGGTGAGGAATTTGCTTCAGAGATCCAGGCCATACATGAGCAAGTGAAACAGCAACTACAAGGCAGCATCATCAAATACAAAAGCAGAGCAGACTTGAGCAGAAAAGAAGTTCATTTTGAAGTAGGAGATTTGGTTTTGGCACACCTAAGAAAAGAGAGATTCCCAAAGAAGCAGTATAATAAACTGAAGCTCAAAAATATTGGGCCATGCAAGATACTTAGAATTTTTTCTGCAAATGCTTATGAGATTGAATTACCTCCTGATGTTGGAATATCTCCCATTTTTAATGTTGCAGATTTATACAAGTATGAGGATGATGGTGCAGAAGAAAGATCAGCAGACAAGGAACAGATTGAGTGGAAGGAGCAGCTACCTCCAGCACAACCATTTCAACCAGAGAAGATATTGGATAAAAGACCATTCAGAAGAACCAGAGGACGAGAGTATTTTTAGTACTTGATCAAATGGAAGGACAAGCCAGAGGAAGATGCCACTTGGATGACTGAAGGAATGTTGCAGAAAATAGGCAGATCAGTGGAAGAGCTCATGGATAGGAGCCCATGAAGAAAATTTCCCTTGGGAGTCTGATGCAGGGGCATTAGACACTAGCCAACAATGTAGGAAGTTTTGTCCACATGTTGTGGCTAGGAGGGTTTGAAAATATTTGAATTGTAACAGCTAGGTGTCAATACCTCAGCTGACTGTATCATTTAGAATAGTCAGAGTTTGTAGAACTCGAATAGTTCAGTTCGATCCATCTGTCACATTTTAGTTAGTTGAATAGTTGTAATTAGGCTTTTGGTTTTCTAAAATGGTCCTCACAGAGGAACCGAAGAGTCACACTATAATGTATATAAATTGTATTCCTTGGATGTATTTAGGGGAGGAGATTTCTGCAATAAAAACTCTGTGTGTTGATGATTGCTTCCAGTTAAATGAATTTCAGTTCCCGTTGATTATCTAATTGTCTTGAGTCATTATTTGTGAGGAAATTCATTTGATTGTGAGGTGATTGGACACTGTCTTGTATATAACTGTTGAATTGAGTCATTGTGAAATTGTTGTATCTCTGTGTTCATTGTTCCCTTGAAATTTTTTGAATAATTGAAATCTCAACCGCGGACGAAGCGTGGGTGTAAAGCGTGGTCGTTGAACTCTGGTTAACGAGAGCAGAATTCCCATTTAATAAAGAGAATTACATTGTTTGTTGTTAATTGGAAATTCCTAACCGGGGTCAGAACCTGAGTTAACAAACGGAGAGTATACGAAAGAGGATGCAACCTCGACGTGAACCTTGGTTAGTCACTGTTCAAAACCCACGAGTGGATTTACAAAGGCGGATTGCCCATATCGCACCGCTTTTGGTGTGTAAGCGGTATTTTCTGGTCGTGAAGCGATTCCATAGATTTGTCGACACGTGGCGAGGTGGACCCCCAAAAAACCACCGTTCAAAGCGCACCATCGCACGTTATCGTTCATACCAGGATGCTGAGTGATATTTCCGAGAACCGTTGATTTGGGAAGGAGCCATCGGACGGTGTTCGCTTGCTATAGATGCGCGAATGATAAACGAGGTACGGTGCATGCGTTTGATTGGTCTATTGATTGTAGAGGTGGGGTCGGAGCCAAGGTTTATTATAGGCCATTGGATTAAAAGGCGTAGAGTATTAATATAAAGTCTGAAAGGATTAAACATTTGTTATAAGGTTCAGAGATATATTTAACATTCACCAAATTTTTCTGAATAAATTCTCATGGAAATCTGAGAAGACCACGTGGAGTTCAAAGAACGGGGTTTGAAAGGAAATGTTGACGGAGCCACAACTATAGTGACCATCTCTCCTTAGAAGGGTTCGATTTCAGTTTTGTTGGCGTCAACTGGGAAGGTGGAATATGGTAATGGAAATCTGCTTAAAATATTGGGGTTCAGGAAAATATAACACCTTTCTTCCTTCTGATGGCAGTCCCTACCCAATTTCATAGTGATAGTCCAGGTTCATAGAGATTCATTTACCATATTAAATATTAGGCTTATGTAGGAGAAATTGATAGGTCTCACCCATTCTCTAGCGAATTGTCCATCCCAAATTCCACCTTTCATTAGTAAAATTGACCTTATCTTGATCTTGAGTAAAATCCAAAAATACCTTTCATTTGTGTTTTGGATTTCTCAGTTGAATGCAAGAGCACCAAACTAGACTTTGAATCACACAGTGAGATGTTTGAGTGTAGATGGAATGAAGGTTGGTGTGCATTCATGAAGTGGAGAGACGAAGAGTGCTACATGATGATGGACAGAGATGGAATGAAAAAATAGAATGGGTTCATTGCCAGCAGAGGGGCCTAGAGGGGAGATTGAGTAATGAATGGCCTTAGTGGGTGACGATTTTCATTTGAATACGTAAGTGTTAAACACGTGTCATATTTTTTACAGGAGGGAAGGATGAAAATGGATTGCAATAATTGGTTGGGGTGAACAGTCTTTGGCCACCCCAACATGCAAAGAAAATTCCTTTCGGTGTAACAAAAATATGAAATGGGTAAACCTCAAAGGATATCAATACATAGGTCCAACAATCATAGATTTAGATATTCAATGGGATTATAGCAATTTTTTGGATGGCCTTGTGTCGATGACGAGATTTTATTTATCAAAGTAATTAATCAAACATAGGGCATCAACGCTAAGCCTCATATTCTTTGATGCATGTTCAAACATATCATGGAGATTGCACTATGGGGGAAATGCAATGTTTCAATAATAAGCAATTTATACCACAAGATGATCTACCCTTTCTGGTTGTTGTCATCAATTTGCATTGATGATAAACTGAACTTATACTGCAAATTTTTATTTCAATTTTGGCTCTTTTTGTCCTTCGTGAACCCTTCATTTGTTGGATTACTCTCCTTGGTTCATCATGAATAATGGTTTCACGATTACTTTTCTTGGTTCATCGATTGTTATTAAGGATAGTTTTAGTTTCGATGATCATAAGGGAAAGATGGGTATGGACATGGACATGTGAATAGAATTTTTATTTCAAAATGATGATGGTAGAATTTGAAGGGGAAGATTACTAGGTAGAATTTGAATTAGTTATTGAATAATACATTGTTCTAGTGATAGGAGGAGTGAAAAAAAAGACACAATAGACTAGGGTGGTGGTAGGGTTGCTCAAATACGAGTTCAATTATGAGAGGGGAGGTTTCTAAGGGACGGGGTGTTGTCCATGGGAGATCTGATTTTCAGGAATGATCATCTATAAAGGGATAAACAATTGGCTTTTTAATACATGCCATTTTGAGTTCATTTTTTATTAAAAAAAAAAAAAAAATACTGTGTGTGTATGTGTATGTAAGTGGGTAGGGAGGATTTATTTAATATCCATGTGTGTATATATATGGCTAGGGTTTATTCGATATCCATGTATGTATGCCATATGATTTAAGCTCTTTGAAACATAGAAGGGTTTAAGATGTCTTAAATCATAATTATGTAGGATATGGAGATAATTTTTTTCCCACACGTCTTTCGCTAAGAAATATGCTAATCTTGTAAAAAACCAATTCTCTTTCGAATTATAAATTTGATTTGACAAGAATTTCACAAAATATTTAAGAATGAATAAAGTTCCCACTTATGCATGATGAATCAAGATATATTTTGAATCAAAATGTATTGTCAAAAATTTTATTAGAATTTTGAATCAATGTGAAATGTTAAAAAAAGTTATTAAAAAAATTAAATTATTACGTTTTTATTTTATATATATATACATTGCTCAAAATATCATTGTTTGTTATTCTCTCATTAATGTTTCAATAAATATTGAAATGAATAAATAAACACTCAACAATAAGGTTCTTATGGGATATATTTGCTAAATCTCTCACATGAGATTTAACTTACTTCAAATGGGATGATATATATTCCCACATACATAGAATCGTCTTGAAAGTCCTTAATTCTTTTTCAGTAGGTATTTGTGTAATAGAGACATTCATATGCCCTAATCACCCATACAATTGATAATCCACTTAATTTTAATTACTTCAATTATTAAGATGAGAAGTGATGAGAAGTGGTGCCCTAATCACTTATTTAATTGAAAATGCATCTCACTTCATTTATTAAAATGAGAGTTTTTTTTCTACAACACATTATGACGGAGATTTAATTCCCTTTATAGTCATTCTAGAGTGAGAGAGTTATATAACTTATTTTAAGCTCAATATGGAATTGACACTCAACATTTAAAACAATATTAATAAAAATAATTATTTTAATAATATATATATATATATATATATATATATAAAACATGCAACATTTTAAAAATATTAATTAAAAAGAATTTTTAATGTCCATCTTAAATAAAATATTTCTATATCATGTATGTGTAGTGAATACACAATTTTATTCCATCAATAGTGATTTATACACCTTAGTGTGAGGTAGTTATGTAATTCATTCATTACCTAGCATGTAGTTGACACAATATTTAAAACAATATTCGGGTCTCCACCTTAAATAAAATATTACAATATCAACTTTTATATATATGGGTAAAACACTTCCATGGCATGAGATGCTTAGTATGTTAGAGATGTGCATCTATTTTTGTGCTTCACATGGAGTTCAACACATAACATTTACATATACATATAATGAACTATCGTAGATTAATATTAATTTTTAATTTATCATATGTAAAGAGGTAAAAACTTGAGCAAAGGTTTGCACCTAAAGAGATTTGAGTTTTAATCCCTTTCGACACATGATAGATTTGAAGTTAAAATCGATCTAAACTAGTGCTTGTAGTGTTTCAATGATCTGGACTTATGCAGGAACGCAACAAAATACAGAAATAACCATAAACATAGAAATACAACGGAAATAAGGCTTCATTTCATTAATATCAAATCACAGAAATACGCTTACAAACATGATGGAAATAAAATAGCTAGGGTGCTGGTAGCGAATCTCTGAGAAGAGATGTGGCAGCTACAGACCTATGAAATGTGTTACAATGAGGCTCGAGGGCCTATTTATTATGGAGAAACAATACAGAACTCTAAACATCCAAAACCTAACCCTAGGAGATGAAAGCGCCAAAACTATGGGCCCACGTTTGGGTAAATTCGTGCTCGCTTCCCGGGGACATAACTTCGGCATACTATCTCTGTTTTGGGCTTCAAAACGGCTCCGAAATTTCAGGACCTGAAAAACTGCTAAAAATAGTAAGTTGTGAAAAAATTGAAAGAGACTATGGTGGGGCCCTAAGTGGAATAGGCGGGTGGCCACCAATATCCACCTGGATCATTCCTCCCCCCTTAAGAATCAATGGTCCCCATTGCGTTGAGTTCCTCCATGAGATGAGGAAACTTCTATTGAACTTGGTCCCTGGTGAACCACTTGCCTTGGTGCAGGAGTTGGCCAGCTTTGACAATCTAATACAGTTGGATCTTCTGTCGGTGAGTGTTCTCGATTTGCATGTCCATGATACAGTTTGTGATGGCCTGTTCCATGCAGTCTGGGTTTAACTCTTTTGGTGTGAGTTCTTCTGCAATGTCAAATGTGTCCAATAGAGGTGGGAAGTAGGGAGGAAGGCAGTCTACATTGAATACTGGGTGCAGACCAAGGAATGGTGGAATACTGAGCTTAAAGGCATTGTTCCCTATAGCCTTAGTGATGGTGTACGACCCATATTAGAGCAGGCGAATCTTGCGGTAGGGTCCAGTGAGGCTCTCCTTCTGCAAATGTAGCCACACTTTTTCGCCCACCTAGAAGTTGTGTGGCACCCGATGTTGATCATGTCGTTGCTTGTACTTAGCATTGGCTCTGTCCAATATGTCATGAACCTGTTTGCAGATGTGTTGAATGCACTCGATGAATTTGTTTGCTTTGTCAGCTTCAGACTGGACATGACCCGAATCGGCTTGAGTAGCTGCAAATGGCATGGCTACGTCAATGGGACATAGTGGCTGGAATCCCAAGCCCACCTGAAAGGGGCTATGGCCGGTTGAGCTGTGGAGAGCCCGATTATAACTGTGTTGTACATAGGGAAGGATCTCATCCCATGTGCATGGATGCTTTGAATTGTACATGCGTAGAATGTGTACAATCATCTTGTCGATGACCTCTATCTGGCCATCAGTTTGGGGATGGAAAGCTGTGGACTTGGTGAGCTTGGTGTCCAACATTGACCAGAGGCTAGACCAAAATGTGTTGAGGAACCTGCTGTCGCGATATGATATGATAGACTGTGGGATCCCAAAGTGCACCCACACTCGTTCAAAGAAGAGTTTAGCAGTGGCTTCTGCTGTGATATTCTTCTTGCAGGCCGCCATAATGGCCATCTTTGAGAATCTGTCGACGACCATGAAAACATAGTTGTTTCCTTGCTTAGTAGAATGAAGGCCTGACATGTAATCCATGGAGATGGATTCCCAAGGTCGACTAGGGGTAGGTAGCAAAGTATAGAGCCCTTGCTTCTTGATGTTCAGTTTGGCAATGACGCAAGTGGTGCATGATCTGATGTACTTCCCAAAATCCTGTCGAAGGTTCAACCAATAGAAATACTTCTGCAGTACTACCATTGTTTTCTCGACCCCAAAATGCCCAGCGACTCGACTATAGTGTGCTTACCTTATCATCTTGGCACACTCGCTCGAAGGAACACAAAGGTGTCCCAGGTGACATAATAGTGCATCTTGGAGGTGAAAATTTGGAACTTGCATACCCCCCAAGAGTGCCTTGTATGTGTAGCTGAATTCTGGATCGCTCTTGTAGAGAAGCAGCCAATCAAAAGTCTCATGCCCACAAGAGTTAAGAACGGTGGTTATGGCCACGATCGGTGGTCGGCTAAGGCAGTCTGCAACATTATTGGTGCTACCCTTCTTGTACTTGATGTTCAAATGAAATTGTTGCGGATATGTGGACCACTTCTGATGGCGATCGTTCTGAAACTTCCCTTGTGTCTGTATGAATTGCAGGGATCGGTGGTCTATGTGGATGATTGTCTCCTTCCCCAAAATTTAATGCTTCCATCGTTGACAAGCCTGCACAGTGGAATACATTTCTTTGTCATAAGTGGGATACTTCCGAACTATGTCGGACAATGTCTCACTGTGATATGCCACTGGATGCCCCTGTTGAGTAAGAATTTCCCCAATAGCGTAGTCAGAGGCATCTGTCTCGACCTCAAATGGTTGTTGCAAGTCTTGTAATGTGAGCACTGCGGTAGAACAGAGGCGATGTTTCAATTCTACGAACGTCTTCTGTTGAGATTCCAACCAACAAAATTTCGCTTTCGCTCCTCCCTTAGTGACTTGACTCAAGGGCCAAGTGGTATGAGAGAATCCCAACACGAACCTGCGGTAGAAATTAGCAAGACCCAGAAAGATGTGAAGCTCTGTTAGGGTGGTTGGGGCTGGCCAATCCCAAATGACTTGGATCTTGGCTGGATCCACATGCACCCCCCTTTCATCAATAATGTATCCCAGATATTGAACCTGGGTCATGCCAAAAGTTCACTTCTCCAAATTGGCACACAACTTGTATTACCGCAGTGTTTGGAGGACTTCTCGAATGTGGTGGAGGTGCTCTTCCCAAGTATGGCTGAAGATCAGAATTTCATCCAAGTATACCACTATAAATGAGTTGGTGAATGGACGCAAGATGTCATCCATCAACCTCATGAAGGTTGCGGGAGCATTTGTCAATCTGAAAGGCATGACGAGCCATTCAAAAAGGCCCTCCTTGGCTTTGAAGGCAGTCTTCCACACATCATAGGGTTCGATTGGTACCTGGTGATACCCAGACTTCAAGTCGATCTTGCTGAAATATTTTTCCCCTTTGAGTTGGTCCAGAAGGTCATCAATCCGTGGGATCGGGTACCTATTCCAGACAGTGATCTTGTTCAGCGCCCGATAATCAATACAGAGTCTCCAAGTCCCATCCTTCTTCTGTACCAACATGATCGGGCTCCCACAGGGTGATGAACTTGGCCGGATGTGACCTTTCTGCAGCAGCTCTTGAATTCGCCTCTTGATTTCATCATTCTCCATAATAGAGCGCCTATAGATCGATCCATTGGGTAGCGGCGCACCAGGGGTCAATTCAATAGGGCGCTTGACCTGACAGTGTAGAGGCACCCTTGTGGGTGAGGTGAAGATGTCCCCATACTCCTCCACAACCTTGTCCATTTGTTGTTGTCGTGCAGAGGAGCCATGTCTGGAGGTTGTGGCCATAGTCTTCTTCTTACTCTCGGGGCGGATCATCAGGAAAAAAAATTTCCTGGTTTAGGAAATGAGCTTACTACATTTTTTTGCAGTAACCAAAGAGATAGTGGGAGGCGGTGGTACCTCTGGTATCATGTACAATTTATTTCCCAAAGTAACAATAACAGCGCGAGACCAGGACTCATACACAGCATGTCGCTTCCACAAGTATGGTTGGCCTAAGAATACATCAGAAACATCAATAGGAGCAATGTCACACAATACCTCATCCGTGAAGGGCTTGATGCTATAGGGAAGGCGGCATTGCTGGTTGATGCGGAGATCCCGTCCTTGGTGAAGCCACTCGATGGTGTATGATTGTGGGTGCACTATGGTCGGAAAGCCCAACCACTTAATGACATTTGCTGAAATGAGGTTCTTTTGGCTCCCATTGTCGATAATGAACCGTAGCGGGGAACCCTTTACCCACATCTAGGAGTGGAAGAGACGCTCTGCCTCCTCTGGATCTTCTGGTTCCTCCTTTTGGATATTCGTAGTGGAAACAGTGGCGTTGGGCTCCACATCAATAATATGCTTCCCTTTGTCATTCACCTTGTCAAGTTCTGATTCAGAGTTGGAGCATGCATCTGATTCAGAAGTCCTCGTCTCGGCCACCAGCGACTGGTTGTCCCAACACTCACTTGTGTTGTGAGTGGAGCTCTTATGGAACTCACACCACTTTCTCGTGTCCTTCTTTGGCTTCGCGGTGTTTTTCTTTGCTTGTGTCTTTGGCAGGTTGTCTTGGGCTGCGATGCCTTGGCTTTGTCGTTTGTTCTGCGGTTTGGGGGCACCTTTCCCTTGCTTTTGATTCGCAGATCCAAAGTCTCGCTTCTTATGTTTGAATTTCTGCTCAATCTTGGCAGCATATTGGTATGACGTACCAAGCGAGGAGATGTCGAGGAACTCCATTTCCTCCTGAATGTATCTGTGCAGACAACCGTGATACTTTAACACCAAATGTTTCTCTGAATCTTTGATACCCAACTTTGTGCGCAGGGTATGGAACAGATTCATTAGCTCATGCACATCTTGATCCCTTTGTTGCTGCAGAGTGGTCCATTGTATGTACATCTCCTCATAGCTCCCAACGGGATATTATTGTTCCTTGATGGCATCTCAAAAATAATTGCAAGTGGGTACGCCCGAGAACAGTGAGGGTTCTGTCTCATCCTTTTTCTCACAGTAGGTTTCCCACCAGTCCTTGACATGGGGGGTAGCTTTGGGGAGTGCAAAAATAATCTTCTCCCGGTTAGAAAAGTCATGAAATGAGAAATATCCTCCTAATAGATTCAACCATCTATCTACGACATCGTAATCTATTTGACCCTCAAATATGGGAGTGTCAAAGTTTACTTGTACCTTAAAGGGAGTCGCACCTCCAAAGTGGCTGCTGGATGTAGATGCGCCACCGGTGGGCAGTCGTTGAAGGATCTGGGAAAAGTTATCCATCATCATGTTCCTTTGTTTTTCGAGGGCCTCCTCGAGAAATATTTTGATGGGATCTCCTGCTCCCTCATCTTTCTCTTCATCCCCCATGGGCGTCCGTCGGGGTTTGTGAGGCTGATCTTGCAAAGGTTCCACCAGATCGAGCTCTAACTCCTTATACCCCGACCTCGTTGGGGACATGCAAAGAAGCATTGAGAAAAAACAGACCACTCTGATACCACTGATCCGGATTTATGTAGGAACGCAACAGAATACAGAAATAACCATAAAGATAGAAATACAGTGGAAATAAGGCTTCATTTCATTAATATCAAATCACAGAAATATGCTTACAAACATGATGGAAATAAAATAGCTAGGGTGCTGGTAGCGAATCTCTGAGAAGAGATGTGGTGGCTACAGACCTCTGAACTGTGTTACAATGAGGATCGAGGGCCTATTTATTATGGAGAAATAATGGAGAACTCTAAACGTCCAAAAACCTAACCCTAGGAGATGAAGTGCCAAAACTATGGGCCCCGTTTGGGTAAATTGGTGTTTCAACTTCCCGGGGATGTAACTTCGGCATACTATCTCTGTTTGGGGCTTCAAAATGGCTCCGGAAGTTCAGGACCCGAAAAACTGCTAAAAATAGCAAGTTGTGAAAAAACTGAAAGAGACAATGGTGGGGCCCCAAGTGGAATAGGTGGGTGGCCACCAATATCTACCTAGATCATTCAATGGTTTCGCAACTTCTGCATCAGACATCAAAAAAATTATAGCAACTTCACATCTAAGGAAAATATGATCTATATTTTCCTCCTCTTTGTTACAAACAACACAAGTGTTTGGCCTATGAAACCCCCTTTTCTGCAAAATTTCCCACGTGAGGATTTTATTTCTCAGAACTAGAGAGAGAAAATTTTTGATTTTCATAGGGAGGTTACATTTCCATATATTGGAAAACCAGTAAAGGGATTCCACCTAGCAACAAGAATTTTCTATAGCTGAATATATAGAGTGGGAAATAAAACCTTCAGATGACTTCTCCCAAGCCCACATAAGCATATCTTCCTCCCCATAAAGTTTAATGCTATTAAGTGATAAGTTGAGAGACAAATGATCCCATTGAGAGGCATGACCCCATGGAGGCTTAGGCTTGCGATGAGAGAAATGTCCCCTGGTACAATCTAAAGGGAAAGAGCCAAGAGCTTGTGCTAGAAAATATATACCTTTGGAGTTAAGTAGGGATATCAAGGAGTAAAAAAAAAAACATAATTGACCTACACCAATGAAGAATTCCTTACCAAATTGAACCTCACACCCATCTCCAATCTTCCATGATAGCCACTTAAAAATACAATGAAAGGAGGCCATAAGGATTTTCCATATTATCGATAGAGAAACGAAGGAGGTTGCAGAAGCTGTTGATTTTCGGACCCAATCATGCACTAGTTGACTTTTCATATACTTATATTTTAGGACAAAGCTCCATAAAGCCCTACCTTTGATGACAGCCCATAAGTTTTTGGTTGTGAGAGTTTGACCAAACCAAAGAGGGTTTTAAGGCCCCAACCCCCCAAGGCTTTGGGTTTTGATATGGAATCCCATCCCACCACATGAATTTTTGATTTCTAAGTCTTTCCCGACCACAGGAAACGAACAATTCTTTATCTAATTAAATTGATTACAAAGGAGGGAATTTTGATAATGCTCATCTAGAAAACAGGGATACTCTCTAGCACATATTTTACCAACACTAAGAAACCTCCTAAAGAGAGACATATGTAACGTCAACAACTTATTTTATTTTCAACCTTCTTAACAAGCCATAACGAGTCCTTATTTATGTACTTATTAGACTTGAGCCAAAATTGAAGGTATTTGAAACCTGAGTCTAGGTTTTCCTTCTTACATGGCCATATACTCAGAACTCTGGCCATAATCGAATCTTCAATGTCATGAAAGAGTAAGCAACATTTTTCTAGATTCACCTCCATCCCTGAAGCCAAACATAAAATGGAAATAATTCTATTATAGATAGACCATTCATTCAAAGATCCTTCTCTGAAAATCAACACATCATCAACAAAGAGTGAGTGGGAAATCGTAATACTAGCAGAGATTTTTATACCTTTAAGAATCCCCTGTCTTCTCTCTTTCATAATGAGTTTGTTGAGCCCTTCAATCACTAGCAGGAAGAGGATAGGAGATAAAGGGCACCCCTGACGAAGCCCTCTGGAGCACTGGAAATAAGAAGTTGGGGAACCATTGATAAGCACCGCAAAGGACGCTGAAGAAATGCAAGCCATTATCCAATTGGTGACAGAAGGACCTAGACCAAGTTGAATTAGGAGCGTCTTGAGGAAATCCCAGTGGATTCTATCATAGGCCTTTTTGAGATCTAATTTGAAGATAAGATATTTTATCTTCTTGGTTTTGATGGAGTGAATACATCCTTGAGGAGATCCAATGGCTTCATATATCTAACGACCAGGAAGAAAACCAAACTGCTTCTTTGATAGGGAAGAGGCTAGCTTGACCTTTAGAGGGCACTTCATCCACTTATATGTGAGTGGTTAAGATATTATTATCTCATCATGGTTTTTCCATAACTTTCATGATCGCTAAACTCATGGTGACTTGTACTCAACATAGACTGCTAAACTCATGGTCACCTCTACTCAACATATATAATTGTTTGGCATCTTTTACTGATTACTTTATTTTATATATATATATATATATTTTGATATTTTTATTTTAAATTTAGTTAAAAATAAATAATTTTTTTTTAAGAATAGTAGATATCTATTATTGAAATTGTACAATCTAGATGTAATAAAATATTGATTTTTTCATAATTAAATTATATATTTATAAAAATTAAAATTAAATTGCAAAAATAACAATCAATCCTCTCAAACACTTAAAATTAACTCAATTGATTTAAAAAATAAATAAATATATTTTAATTTAAATAATACAATAATATTAATATATAAAGAATTATAATAATATATTTTTCCTCATGTCTCTCCTATCCCATCTCCACTCTCGTGAGAGTGGGATACATTAAATCAATGTTTACTGTGTACTACATTCTTTCTATTGAACATTAGATTATGTATTATGTCACATAGCAAATTATAATTTAATATAAAATGTATAGCTAATTATTAATTTAATAAATAATACATCGATGAAATCTGAATATATTTAAAATTTAAAGTTTCTACCATTAATAAATATAAATATGATTTTTAGCGTGGATTAACTACTAGGATAAATTTTTCCCACGATGGACCTTGTAACTCCCACCTACCCATCCAACAGATAATCCCCTGGATTCAACTATGCAATAAATGGATCCGTACTGAGGTGACACCTATGCTTTCAAACCATGTAAAAGATAGTCGTGGACGAATATTTGTGGTGCAAAAGGTAAACAATTCTGAGGCCGTAAATGATATTAATGGCATCCTCTTTCAGAGCCTTTTTATAGTTTTCCAACCTCGTTACTGAACAACTCAACCAGATTACTGTTGGAGCTGTGGAGTCAAGTCAAGATCTCTCTTGCAAAAATGGAGAGCAGAAAGCCTCACGTAGCGATGTTTCCATCAGTAGCTGGAATGGGGCACTTCATCCCCTTATGTGAGTTGGCTAAGCTGTTGGCATCCCGCCATGGCTTCGCCATAACTTTCATGACCGCGAAATTCATGGTCACTTCTGCTCAGACTGCATATACACAGTCTCTGGCTTCGTCAGGTTTGGACATCCGCTGCATCGAGCTGCCAGAAGTGGAGATGGATTCTGAAGATATGAATGGTCATCCCTTAATCTCGATTTTCAATTTCTTGGAGAAGTCCAAAGTCTCAGTCGAGCATGTTCTCGAAACCCTGTTGAGCGATTCGTTTAACCCCATAAGTGCTTTCATCACCGATCTATTCTGCGCCGCCATGATTGAGGTTTGCACTAGTCTTAACATACCCAGTTATGTTCTTTACATTACATCTGCCTCTAATCTTTCTGTCATGCTCTATCATCCCACAATGGATGCCGAGATGAAGGAGTCTTTGAAGGATTTGGACGGTTCTGTTAAGGTACCTGGATTTCCATCGTTACCTGCAGTAGATTTCCCTGACCCAATGCAAGACAGGTCTGACCCGCTTTATCACCTTTTCCTCCGCAACTCATACCGCTTGTTTAAAGCGGACGGGATTCTGATAAACACATTTGAGGATGTGGAGAGCAGGATCATTCAGGCCCTCGTCAATGGAGAGCTTCTCCCGAGCGGCGATGGAATTCGCATGCCCTCGATATATGCCGTTGGGCCGCTCATTGCTCCCCCGAAACCTGTTCTCGAGGATCCTAGTGGTTCCCTGCAATGGCTGGATAAGCAGCCGGCCTCTTCGGTTATCTTCGTTTCCTTCGGAAGCGTCAATTTCCTTTCGGGCGAGCAGATCGTGGAGCTTGCCTTGGGACTGGAAGGTAGCGGGCATCGTTTCCTGTGGGTTCTCCGCGGTCCTCCTTCCAATCCGGACGCATCTGCGCTGCTCCCCCCGGGTTTCGAACAGCGGACCAGGGATCGTGGTCTCGTGGTTACCTCATGGGCTCCGCAGGTTGCCATCCTTGCACACCCGTCTACAGGAGGTTTTGTGAGTCACTGCGGTTGGAACTCAGTGCTGGAGAGCATTTGGTTTGGAGTTCCCATTATCGCTTGGCCCCTCCAAGCGGACCAAAAGCCGATCGGTTACTTTCTGGTGAATGATATTAAAATGGCAGTGGGATTGCAGAAGCGAAAAGATGGGATTGTAACGAAAGAGGAAGTGGAGAAAGCGGTGAGGGAATTGATGGAAGGAGAGGACGGGAAGAAGAAGAGGGTGAGAGCGAAAGAGTTGAAGGAGAGTGCAGAAGCAGCTCTGGCAGAGGGTGGAAGTTCATCCCAGGCTGTGGCGGAGGTGGTGGCTCTCTGGAAGGGAAATTTGTGCGCGCAGTAAAACCCTTTAGATGCGATGATGTTCACGTCTGTTAGGGTTCAGTAATATGTGGATTTCGGAATTTGCTTCTATCAATGATAATGTCATCGTAAAATATGCTTTTATCAAAGTTGTAACGTTCTTGTTTCACTTAAATCGAATTTGATTCTAGATTTCAGCGAGTACCGGGTTACTCGGGTTTTAATAAGATATATGAGAAATACTTTTATATTAAGAATATACAAGTTTCAGTTGGGATTACTTTGTTATTATTGATGGTATTTTTTTTACAAATATATTTATATTTTATATATGTTTGGTCTTAGGTAAATCCATGTAAAAGATTTAAAGTCATAACCAGGGTTAGAATGCACAATTGAAGAGATAAGTATGAAAAGTACTTTATTAAATATGACGTGTATATGAATTTTAGATTCAATGTCAAAATTCTTTTGGACTTAGGATGACGACTCTTCATATTCCCTCTCAATTGAATATCACAAATTATTACTACTCTTATCGACTAGGTTTTCAGCATTAACCTTTTAATTTTTGAAGGGTTGTATGTGAGTTTAAGTAGATAGATGAAATGAGGAGGCACACAACTACTCATAGCGTTCTTCAAATTTAATGGCATGGGTTGACCATAAAGCAAATAGTTAGCAAAAGCTAATATTTTTTAATTAATTGTATTTTAAGGAAGATCACAAACTATGAAACTTGGCTTTATGGTTCAGTTTTTTTTTTAAACGTTTCATAATTTAGCTAAAAGTTGATGTCTTGTTTTGATTGGAAGTGCTCTCAAATTGTGATTTAAAGATCACCACAAATTTTGATCTCAAGAGTCATTTTCTAATTTAGCTAGAACTTGATGTATTCTACTAATTTTAATTGTTCTCAGAAGATGGTTTGAAAATGACCATAAATTGTAGGTGTTTTGAAGATGATTGCAAACTATTGTCTAGAATAAATTGTAACTATTATACTAAAAGGTGGTTTGAGAAAGACAACAAAACTAGTCATGCTCATGGCTCTTATTTTAGGCTACATATATAACTCTAACTCTAACTCTAACTTAAGGCTCTAGTTTTAGTTATTGTTTAGGCTCACTAGTTCTTACTCGATTCATAGAACTTTGAAACTTGAAGTTTGATTTCAAGTCATTAATATAAAAGTTGAAAGGATAAAAACATTTTCATAATACTCATAAGGACGAAGATTAAAAAATATAATACTCAATGTGGCCAACTGAATAAGGGTGATATATTCTACTAAAAGTGCACTCATTTACAATGCAATTGAATTTAATTTAAAAATATTATAGGTAGACTTAAAAAAATGTTATTTACAAGTTACTAATATATATATAAGAGACCATCATTAAAATACTTTTTTTCTCATACATTCTCTTGGCATCCTCATTTTCTACATGAAAATGTTTCATCCCACAAAGAAGAACATATAACACAAGTGCTACTCTCTTGGTACAAGTACCCATTACAAAACTAAAAATATAAGCCACCCCATAAGGTTGTATATTCTTAAGTGTGAAGAAGCAATGTGATAAATATTAAACTTGAGAAGAAAAGCTTCTCTATATCATTATTTAAAAAATATCGATAGCGATAAGAGAATTATAAGCCTTTGCAGTAAGGTAGATTGTTAATTGATCTGAGGGGATAAATTTTATGTAAATGTGGTCTCATATAATCCACGCCACCAAGTATCAAAGATACACTCACATGATTTTGTTAATCATAAATATGATATCTAAGAAGGGTAAGAATAGTGAAATAATTCTCAACCAATTGCATGAGCGTCTACTCCAAGAGTGACTCTAAAATGAAGGAGATGGTACTCCTTTCTTCACTAGCATTTCATTTCACCAACAAAAATAGAAGGTAAAGTTGCCTCAATGCCATGCTTTCATGATTGTAATGAATTAAGATGTGGTTGGAGGTAATTGTACAACCCTTTTAGATATCCATGGTAATGAAATGCATATATTGTGTTTAACCTTAACCCTAAAACAAAAAAGGGAGATGTAAGAAATATTCCAAGTCCCTATGGAAGTAGAATAAGGGAAACAAATTGATCTTTGGTGAGAATACTCATTGTGTGGAATCTACAATGGTATAAAATTATTCTCCTCCTTAGTTGAATTTCAGGAGCACTTACTTGATGAGAAAATGGAGGAAATTTTTTATAATATTTGCAATAGAGATACCTAATTTATTGGCACAAGATCAAAGAAAGGGCATGTAAGAGGGAGAGGAAAGAAATTATTCATAAGAGAAGTGGAAGGAGCAAGAAACTACAGATTCAAAATAATTAAAGAGGTATATTTGATAGGTTTATGAGTGATACCTACTTGTTAGGGTAGTTCAATTAAACTTGACTCGGTCATAGAGTCAATTTATCTCTTTTATTTACAAGAAACTAGTATTAGAGGTAATCAAATTCCCGAAGGTGTTAATTGGTGTGTTCCTAGAGTTGCATAATGAAATGAAGATTAATAAAAATGAAATGACAAGATCAAACCAACATAAAGGGGTTGTTCCATTGTATTGGCCATGGGAACAATAATGATTACCATTCTAGTTTGACAGTGGAGTCAACTTGGAGAATTCCCTGGAGAAGGGTGGTGGTAGCATGAGAAAAATCAAGTGGTGGAGCATGGTTTGATGAGTTGCATGAAGGATACATGGAGTTTGGGTCTTGTTCTGACAAAGTGCCTCATGAAAACCAGTAAGTATATGAGGAAGGTGAGGTTTTTGAATGCTTTTTTGAGGTCTCAGAATGTTAGCATGCAATTCCCAATCATAATCATTTCTCAATTCCTAATGTCGGGAAAGTATGCAAAACATGTTGGTGTGAGGAACCTATTTATTTTGCTGTATTTTTTGAATATATATCAACAAAATTCCTTGAGTTGGCTCGGAATGCAACATGGGATAACAAGAAAAATATGATTGTACCTCGAAATATCTAGCTAGATATCATAAACGATGAGGATGTTAAAAAATTATTAGATTTTATGACAATTTCCAATGGTGAACAGTTGTCAAATATTTTCAGTGTGTTACTACCTAAGCAAGCTAGAAAGGGAAAGGGATCTAATATTTGTAGTTCCTCCTAAGAGTTTTAGATTATGATAATATAAATTGTTAAAATGGCATGGCACCCCTTTCATTACCACCCAATTTGTGATGTAATTATGAACATATAATGCTTGGGCGACAACATTGATGCTATGAGGTCAAACTCTATTATGTGATGTAATGTTTATTTTTATTAATCACAATTAGAGAGATGAAAAATGGGGACAACCAACAGATTATGATGCCTTGGGGAGGGGGAAGATTTGACTTAAGAGGAAAAATATGCCTTCGATGAATATTTCTCTTTGATGTGATGGTTAGTCTTCCTAAGAAGATGAAAGGCTAGGAAAATGAAGGGTGAAGGTGGGCTTATAAAAATAAGAGGAAGGAGCAATCAAGGGGTTATACTTCTTGGTTCGTAAGTTTCTAGTTTTTCTCTCTTCTATTACTCTCACATACATCTCTCTCTCTCTCTCTCTCTCACACACACACACATAGAAAATTTGAATTGGGAAAAATATTTGTGATAGAACCCAGTTAGGTTCAGACCATATGACTAGTTAAGATGTGTGAGTTACAATTATATGACATGAAATAAATGGTTCATGACCTTGAACTATATGTCTTTGAGTACTAGGAATGGTCCTAGTTGTGTGTGTCGCATAGAGCACTGAGGAGGGGAGGGCTGACAGAGTGTAGAGATTAGAGAAACAATCCCTTGTGTTATGCATATTTTCATAGTATTTTATGGAATGTGAGCTTGGTCAAAGATGGAAAGGTTGATCACTAAGATTTCTTGAGTGTGTGTGTGTGTGTGTGAAATACCATTGAGTTAAAATCCCCTCAAGGCATCAATATTTATCATGGGGATGGTCAGTTGTGAGAAAAACTGTAGCACAACAGAGCCTATAGTGGGGTGGAATATGGATCATGCTACTTTAGTTTTTAGTGTTTTTTTGGATGTAATATATAAGTATTTATTTCAATGTTAATGATATGTAATGCCCCCTAATAATAATAAAAATAATAAATAATAAATAAATATTATAACATAATATTAAAATAAATAGTAAAAAAATAATACATAATAAATAATAAAGAGAACAATCATAATAAATAAATAAAATATTAAATAATAAACTAGAGTTTTAAATAAAAATATATGAAAATAAACTATAAAATAAGTGAAGTTAATAAAAGTAAAAAGGAATAAAATAAGAAAGCGTTAAACTAAGAGAACCATAAATAAAATAAGAAAGAGTTAAATTAAGTAACACTTAAAATAAAGAAAAAAATTGCATGTTAACACATGGAATATGTGCATGCAGTTCTCTTTTCATTCTTTGTTCTATTTAATAGACGTTAAGGAAGATGAGATTCATCATTCCTTCATCCATTCTCTTGGGCGAAAGGTATTATGAGACAAAGGATTTCGTGGCAGTAGTACATTGATTGAGGGCTCGGGGGTGACCAGTTGTAGAAAGATTACATGTAGCCAAGCCTACGGTTGGGTGGAGAGTAGTCCCCAAAAATTTGTTGCAGTTATCAAGATTCAAATAACATTCAACTCTGAAAGCACAAGTAAAGAATATCATCACTACAAGTAAGTTGTCTCTGCTCATATTTTATGAAATCCTATGCTAATTAGTTGAATAGATGTATGTTGATTATAAATTGCATAATTGATCTAATTAGTTGTATATTTAATTTGTACATTATTACATATGATATCAAAGCGGATTTCAACTTTATGGGACCTCTAGATAAAAATTTTAGAAAAATACTTAATTATATTTCTCCATAATTTTTCTCATAAAAATGTGACCACAATCACTTTGAAGATTTATTTTCATGACTTTCACTTGAAATAAAATCCTAAGTAACTAAAAGTAAGAATTGTCATAAGTTTTATAGCATTACTTTTATTTATTTTATGATATAATAATAAGTTTTTTTTTTTTTTTTTTTTTTTGGTGTATTTAAGTGTAATATTTTTAGGGATATATAAAGGTAAAATGTGTAAATTCCACAGGCGGTGAAGTACGTGTTAAACCGACCTTCATAAATGACTTTAACCTTTGCATTCATCTACACCGCCCTTATTACACATATAGGAATTAAACACGTGAAGCGTCTCGATTTACCATTGCAATAGTTTTCAGAGCGCAAGTCTTAAGTTTATCTTCTGAGAATAAAGAATTTTTTTCCGGTTTTGGGGACCCTCATATAACCACGCATTAATATTTTTGTACACCGGGGTCACAAGACAATAAGAACGAAAATGAAAAATAAAAATAAAAATTGGAAAGCATGAACCACGATATCGTGTGTGACTCTTCCATGTGTTAAAAAAAAAAAAAAAAGTATATCATGATTCATTCCTTCCAATTTCATTTCGAGTAATTTTTTTTTTGTATTTTCGTTCTTATGACCCTAGTGTACAAATACTCCATGCTAAACAAAAGTACAATAATAAGGAAAAAATGTGTAATATAATATAATATTAAAACTAATGTAGTCCAATAACGTTTATTTATTTGTCACTTAAATAAATTCATAAAATTAAAATTAAATACATGATTTTAAGATTAAATATTAAAAAATAAAACATAAAACTTGCTTTATATTAACATAGCATAATTTATATCATATAATATTATATTTATATGTAATTTATATCACATACTCTTATAATTTATTAAGCCAACAAAAAAGAAAATAGATCATGTATATTTTTCAGAAATACTTATATTAAAGAATAAAATGAGAATAAAGTTAAAAAGCATAATAACTCTAACTTCCAGCATAAAGGTTACTTGTATTAATATATGTATGGCATAATTTATATCATATAATATTATATTAATATGTAATTTATATTACATATCCTTATAACTTATATGCCAACAAAGAAGAAAATAAAATATAATAATGTATATTTTTCAAAAATACCTTTATTTTTTTCATTTTAAAGAATAAAATGAGAATAAAGTTAAAAAGCATAATAACTCTAACTTCCGGCATAAAGGTTACTTGTATTAATATATATATAGCATAATTTAGATCATATAATATTATATTTATATGTAATTTATATCGCATATCCTTATAACTTATATGCCAACAAAGAAGAAAATAAAATATAATAATGTATATTTTTCAAAAAAAAAAAATCTGTTAAAGAATAAAATGAGAATAAAGTTAAAAAAACATAATAACTCGAACTTCCAACATAAAGGTTACTTGTATTAATATATGTATAGCATAATTTATATCATATAATATTATATTTATATGTAATTTATATCACATACCCTTATAACTTACATGTCAAGAAAGAAGAAAATAAAATAAAATAATATATATTTTTCAAAAATGTCCCTATTTTTTTTTTAAAATGAGAATAAAGTTAAAAAGCATAATAACTCTAACTTCCAGCATAAAAGTTACTTGTATTAATATAAGTATAGGATGAAATAATACATAAATGTTTTAATCCAAAACCATCCTTCAACACCTATCAAAGCAAACGTCACACACGATATCATGATTCATTCTTTCCAATTTCATTTTGATTATTTATTTATTTTTATTTTTATTTTGCATTTTCCGTTCTTATGGTCTTGTGACCCTGGTGTACAAATACTCCATGCTAAACGAAAATATTAATGTGTTGTTATATGAGGGTCCCAAAACTGGAAAAAAATATTTATTCTCAAAAGATAAACTTAAGACTTGCGCTTCGAAAACTATCGGCCATATGTTGCAATGGTAAATCGGCCACTTCACGTGTTTAATTCTTATATGTGTAACAAGGGCGATGCAAATAAATGAAAAGGTTAAAATCATTTATGAAGTTGGGTTCAACACGCACTTCACCGTTTAGAGATCAGTCAATTGGATTCGATCTCTTGACATTGTGTTTGCTAGATTTGCATCGCTTGTGGAATTTATTCGTAGGGCCTCTCTCCTTGTTAAATATGTCAATCAAAGTCTGTGTAGGTTCTATAGGTTGTACGTCAAAGCCTGCATAGTTTTCTATATAGACAAGAACAAAAATCTAGAAGATGAACGATGGCTCTCGGGCTAGAGTGTGAATGTTGTGATGGTTGGGGGTTTTCACTCTCACCTCTCTCTGGATGAAAGTCCCGTCTGTGAAATTTCCAGTTCCACCTAGTGAAGGCTTGAGAGCGTTCATAAAAAAGTTACAGTTAGGATGGACAAGTGGTGTTCGTATGCATACTCAAGTTACGGTCCTCGATTGCGAGCGTAGATTTCAAATCCCACTTTTGAGGATGATGTACCTTCTTATTTAGTTAAAACCTCCACTTCAAAGGTGTTATGCAACGGCGAAAAAGCTTTTATGGCTTCGAAAAATTCCATGCCTAACTAGAAGGCCCTGAGCCCGATAGATTAAATAACATGGGGGACGTTGCAAAGCGACCCTATGAGGATTTCATAGGAAATGGTAAGTGGATTACATGGACAAGTGGTCTAATGATAACAACACCATGACACACCTCCTAGAGGCAACTCCAACACTATCTCCTATCCTACTTGATGTTAATTATCATTAGGACATGTGTTGGACACATTCTTATGGCATAATGTACCTTTTTCTTTCACGGTGACACTTTTGTCGTAAAGGTACATCTTATGTGTCGCACTTAGAGATAAGTGTCGCTTTAACATCATTTCACTATATACGAGTTGATTTCGGGTACTAAACATCTTTTGGTCATGTGTTTGATTGTATAAGTGTGTGTGATCGTGTTTATGATTTGTCATTTTCTCTTACTCTTACACTCTTGTTCCACTGATCCCATGCTTAGTCAATTTTAACAATATAAAATTTCAGACGGGAACCGTAACCTCAAAATGAGAACTCTAGCCAAAAAAACCCCAAAAAGCATGAAAAATAAACCAAAAACGAAAAGTGTGTATTCTAGAACAATGTTTTTTTAAGAGTAAAATTTCAACATTTTTAAAAATAAAAAAAAACACAATGAAAACAAAAAGTGTTAATGCTAGAATAACATTTTTTTATTTTGGGTACAATTTTAACTTTTTTACAATGGTGTTAAAGATAAAATAATGGGACCTAAAAAACCTTAAAATTCCAACAATTTTCATCCGTGCCGTTAAAGATAAAATATCATGAATCTAAAAAACCCTGAAATTCTAATTGTTTTCAACCATAGCATTAAAGATAAAATATCATAACTCAAAAAAACCTTAAATTTTTGATAAATTTTCAACCATGGAATTAAAAAACCTTAAGTTTTCAACATATTTCAACTATGACATTATGAAAAAGTCATATCATTAAAAAAAACTTTGAAAATTAACACTTTAATGAAAGAATCATTATTCCAAGAGTAATTTTTATTTTAAAGACTAAAAGTGTAGCTCTTTTCAAATCTTATCATAAGACAACTTATCCTATTGCAACAAAAACATAAAAATAAACCATCAAAATGAAGTGTCCCCTTTTAATGAGGCATTAAAATTGCAACATTTTTTTAACCATGGTATATAAAATGATGACAGTAAATAATATCATGGCAATATAACTGTATAATTTAAAAATTCAACATTAATTTATAATAGTTTTTTTACTTTTAATCAAAATATCAATACTTATGGATTGAATGAAACACATATTATTTCTATATGTTATTGTTCATTGTGTATATTCTAAACAAATGAATTCATCATGACTAAAACATATTATCCAACAAACATAGAAATGACTCATGACTTCATGTAACATCACATGGAAGTTAAAATATTTATTTCAAGTTATCATGCAAACATTATTCACATAAAATGTCTTAGACAATTATTTAAAATCACTCATATGTTCTGGCACACCATCAAAATTCACAACGTCTTCAGATGAATGACTGGATGCATATGAAGATCATCCATATTCTTCTCCTTCATCAACTAGTGCCCCATCTGAGTCAGCATGCATGCCCACTATTTCAGGTTTTAAAATTCTTCTAGATCTATGAATGGGTTTAACAGACTCCCATCTAAACATTGTTTCTTCTGGTAGAAACCTCTTCAAAATATCTATCATCCTGAAGCAAAGAGTTCCTCTCTTTCTTAAATTGAAGTCAGAAACAAGTATGTCAAAATCCTCCAATTTTAATAGGTCTGCGTAGTGACGATTTATATTTGTACCCTTTATTTTTCTATTTCTGCCAATTTTTTATCAACCACCATCTATGGCTTGTACACACCATTGAATGGGTGTGTATTTGTGGCATACCAATGTACTTCAACACCTACAACATATTCATTTTATTTAATTACTTTTAAACTTGGTAACCCTAAATGGTTAGCCATTTGGATCTCCATCTGCTAACACTGTGATCATCCAACCCTCCTTAACATCCAGTATAGAACCCCTATAAAGGTATTCCATGGCTTCACGTTGTGCATGAGATATTCTAAAAACAATATACATTTCTCTTTCCTCTACCTGTGAATAATTAAGAATGCATTGAGAGTGCTACTCTTCAAAAATGTTTCTCTCCTAATGTTCATTTGACACATTTTGTGGCCAAATAAATGGAGTCTTCAAAAGTATATCTTCATTTTTTTATCTTGAAATTATATCACTTTGATTATTGAAAACATACTCCCACCAAAATGAATCAACAACATCAATGTACTCATATATATATCTAATAGTTTTTAAAATTTCTTTGAGACATTCATAATAATTTATATCTCTCTTCTTCCCTCATGCATTAAGAATTTCAAAAACTGATTGTAATAACAATATATTTGATGCAAATACTGGATGACCTGGAATGAACTTCAAAATTTAGAAACCTAATGATGGTCCCCATTTTGTAGTATTTGAATACTTCTTACCCCATATAAGTTTTTTTCCATCAATTTTTTTCATACAAAATTGATGTTGGAATCTAATTTCATTAAGTTGTTCAATGTGTTTCTCCTCACTGTGTGATCCGAGAATAAATCTTTGTGTTTCAATATTTCCTTCCACTCCACATGGCATACACTTTCCATGCTTTGAAAATAACTCTTGCATCCATGAAATTGCAGTATTTGCTAATGTCCCAAACTTTCATTTATGATGTACTCCTAAATAAAATGTGGGAGATTTTTTCCAAATTTTCTTGTATTCTTGATAGACGAACATTACCAATTAAATGAAACATTTTGAAAGCTTTTATACAAATAATTAATGATCCAATGTGATAAACATAACCTTATAATGTAGAGTGTATGCACCCCACTAAATATGAATTTTCCATGTTTTTATTCATTAACAAATATCTCTTCCTTTTCTTCAATACAAGCTTAAAATCAAATTTTTTCAAGCAATCCTTTTGACAGCATTCACTTGAAATCATATTAATGATATAATTTCTTCTTGTGAGATATTTATTCCTACCCCTTGTATAACTGAAATATCTTGGATTGATATGAAAAGGTCTACTCCTACTCCTAGATATAATATTTGCTAGCAACGTCTCTATCATTTCACCATCCTCTATATAAGAATTTTCATCGTCATTAGGAGGAATATTATCCTCACTATGGTCATTGTGAATATAGTTAGGAAATTAATCACCATCATTTCTTCGAAAATATTCATTACCATCCTCACTTGGAGGAAATTATTCACTACCATCATTTGTGCTTTTTAATTACTGAATTGGAGGATATTGTTCATCATCTTCATCCTACCCTTCGTCCGTGTTTCCCTAATAGTCCTTAAGATTAGGAATATGAAAAATTTGACTCTCTATTTGCTGGAAATTATTCATCCTTCCATTCATTATTGTTTCTCTAATAGTCCTTAGGATTAGGACTACATGGAAAATTTAACTCTCTATTTAATGGAAATTAATCATCCTTCCCTTCATCAGTGCTTCTCTCATAGTACTTAGGATTAACCTAAGTGGATAATTTGAATCTCTATTTACTGTAAATATGCATCTCGCCCTTTGTCAGTGGTGCTCTAATAGTCCTTAGGATTAGGACTAAGTGGAAAATGTGCCTCTCTATTTATTGGAAATTTTCCATCCCGCCCTTCGTCAGTGTTGCTCTCATAGTCCTTTGGATGAGGACTAAGTGGAACATGTGCCTCTGTGTTTACTGCAAATTATTAATCCTGCCCTTCTTCAATGCTGAACTCATAGTCGTTAGGATTAGGGCTAAGTGGAAAAAGTGACTCTCTATTAACTGGAAAATCTTCATCCTTCCCTTCGTTAGTGTTTCCCTCATAGTCCTTAGTATTAAGACTAAGTGGAAAATGAGACTCTCTATTTAGTGGAAATTCTTCATCCCTCCTTTCGTCAGTGCTACTCTCAGAGTCATTAGGATTAGGACTAAGTGGAAAATTTGACTCTCTTTTTACTAGAAATTCTTCATCCTACCCTTCGTCAGTGTTGCTATCATAGTCCATAGGATTAGGAATAAGTGGAAAATTTAACTCTCTATTAAAACGAAATTCTTTTGCTTTCCCTTCCTTAGTGCTACTCTTATAGTCCTTAGGATTTGGACTAAGTGGAAAATTTGACTATCTATTCATAATGAAAGAATTTTTGTTATATACATCATTGTTACACGACGAAGATGTTGATGCTCTAGAAAGAGAAACTTCACTATCAGAAGAATCCATGCCTATCAAACATAAGATGTTGAATGATACAAATGAACTCTCTCCCAATGAAAATTTATAGCTTAAAGAATGAACATTTCCCTCCAAAGTTTCACCCCCAAAATTATCGCCGAAAATTTTCGCTCTAACAATTTCATTTGAAATATTTCCCTCCAAAATTTAGTTCCAAAATTTATTTGAAAACATCCTACTAAATTTTTTTCTTGAAATTTTTTACCTACTTTCATTGAAATTTTTTACACAACTTTTCCTTTAATAGATTCCTTCAAATTTAAATAAATCTTTTACTTAAATTATTTAACATTTACTAGATAATTATGTTATTTTTTTATAATTGATATTATATTTTTTATCACACATGTAATAAAAGTTATTGTATCATCATAATATTAACTATATATGGTTTTTTTTTTTTTTTTTTTTTTTTAATCCCATATTTAAGAAGCGATAAAGTAATCAGATAATCTTCGCTATATAATAACTTTCATTGTTACTATTCCTCACATCACATCAAGTCTTATGGAGGTTTCACTCAAAAACTTGGAGCAAATTTGCGGAGGAGCTCCATTTTCATCGACAAGACATTCAACGAGAGATTTTCGCATTTCAAAGGTTAGTTTCCCTTCTAGGTTGACCTTTTAAAGAGGAATTTGGGTAAGATATGTTCTTTTATGCTCACAAATCATTTTATTTTAAATTTATTTTATTTGTCTTGGGGGGGTGATCAATTCATTAATTCAAAATGTAGGGAATCATTGAAACAATTTAGACCTTGGTTCAAATCTCACTGAGGTGATTGGCTTATGGAAAGAAGGATAGGTCGTAATCCCCCAGAGGTTTGCTAGTATTTATCTATTAGGCGGGCTGCTAAGTTCATCTATGATACCAAAAAAATAACTATTCCATAAAAAAAGAAAGTATACTTTTATTAAAAGAAATAGAATTTCATTTTCAAAATTAAAAAAAATTAAAAAAAATGAATCCAGGCCAGGCTCTCCCGCGCCCTCCTAGGCCCGCGACCCAGAGGTCCTGGGTCCTTTGTGGTGGGCCCGCCCCTGTCGAGGCCTGTGGCCCAGGGTTGCGTGCATGAGCACGAGCGGTGTTATAGGCCATTTTGTCGCATCTGGTCAATAAGCCTTCAACCCAGATCATTCACATCCTTTGAACACTTTGTCATCCTCCCTACAGAAAGCCCTAAGCACGACTATCTCAAATCCATTATTTTTTGCCGAAAACTGCTTCATTTCAGTGATTTTTACATCCAGCACACCCTACCCCTTCATTGGCCAATGTTCACAAGAAGGTTGATCCTCTGTTGACCTGTGTTTATCACCAGGAGATTTCCTAAGGTCCATTGATTCTAGAAATTCGAGAAAAAAAAATCCCAAAGCTTCCTCTTCCAGAAGCTTCCAAGAGTTGTTATAACTATTTACCTTGGATAAAATTCTCCAATCATATCCTATCCTACCTTGAATTTTTCACCCCTTATCCCATGAGCTCATCCTCCCATCCAAACTGGATGTTAGTCCTGGATTGATAAATGGATAAGAACTATAAACTTACTATCCTCTTTTATATATTTATGTCCATCCACAAGCTAGAGGTTGGATTTTGGAGATAGATTGTACCCTCATGATGCTAATGTGAGAGTCATTATTCCATGCATTAGGGTGACATAGATGTACACTTTGTGGAAAGAAAGGAACAAGTCAACTTGGAGGATCTCTTCTACATGATCAAATCCTATATTTTGTTGTAAATCTCTCGATTTACATTAATGCAAAGAGTCCTTTGTTTTCCTATATGTGACGTTGTGATTTCATGTATTTTGATGCAATTTTGATCCATTTAATAAAGTAATTATATGATGCTACATATATTGTGTATATCGTTGGCTTATGTTGTTTGATTTTGCAAGTTCTAATTATAGTGATCAAAGTTAGGATTGGAGTCTACAAGCCAAGAAAGGAGTGAAGCATACGATGGATTCCATGTAGGCTTCATCCAATTATCTATTTACTTTAAGGGAAAATTAGCTTATTTGTCTTTTTTTTGTTCTAGACTAGGCCATCAGGTCCAGGGAAGATAATTTTTTCCGCAGTCATAGATTTCGCATAAAGAATTGATGACTCCACTAGGGAACATTGTATTCCATTGGCGTTTCTTTTCCTTAGTTCTTGTTTACCTCTTCTTCAATCCTTCACTATCTTATTCAGTCAAGAACAAAACTAGGAAGACCTTTCTTTCAGTTTCAATTGCAATTTTTGTGTCAAAACCTTGCATTCCCTGATCAACGCCCCCTTTGGTCTAGAGAGAGAGCATTGCACCACACCTAAGCCTCCTATGTGTCTATGTTGCAATGCACTGGTGCCCTTTCAGTGCCTATGTTGGCCCTTGTTCATGCACAAATTTTCTTTGGTCTTGATTTTCTCTCTGTCCAGCTTTGTTCCAACTGCTCTTCCTTGAGTCTTTGAGTGTCTTGTGGTATCTCTAAAGCATCCATTGTTTTAAGTTTGGTTTTTTAATGCCTTTGGTAAGGATTTTTTTATGTTCTCATTTTTTCTTATCATCAGTTCATTATACAACTGATTTTTTTTTATCATTGAGTGCTTGAATGAATTGGTGATTTAGACATCATTATGAAAAGTTTGATTTAATGAGTGATTAGACATGCATATTAGTTTTCATCATATTCGAAAATTAAGGGAAATTGAAAAGAAAAATATTTGCATTTGCATATAGGATTTTGTGTGCGCATTGACATTCGAACATTTACATTAAAAGGGAATTGCACTTAATATTTTGTTTGCTGCATTTTCTATGTTGCATATTCTTTGTCTCTTCCCTCTTTTAGATATACTGGCATGGAAAGTGAAATATTTCATTTATTCATGCTAGCTAGCATTTTAGGGAATTTAGGTGAAACTCGTGGTGAACCCTAAACTAAGACTTAATTGAAGATAAACGTAGGAGTTGTCTTTGTTTTCCAACGTTGTATCCCGGGGGTGATATCTCATTCCACATATGTAAGTGTATCGGATCAATATCCACATACCTTTGAGTATATTGGATGGCGTTCCATGCATGATAAGTATATGGGAATGCTCTCATAAAACGATTATGCATTATAAAAAACTACTACGAACTACACTTCCAAGTATCATCAAGTATATTTTGGAAGTCCACCATAGTTGCTATCCTCACCATAGGTAATCGAGTCGGAAACCTTGTATACCATAATACAACAAATACAACATTAAAGGAGATTTCATGCATATACGTTAAGACCTTGGTTCGCCAAGGTATATATTGCAATTCACGATTTCTTGATAAATCTTTATGCCTAGTTTTATTCCTTTTTTATTTTTTTGTCTGTTAATCGTTAAAATTTATTAATTCAACGTGGAATAACAAAAAACTACCCTTCATCATTCATGTAGAATGGAAAACAAAACTCCCTTTCAACCAGAGGAAATCCTGGTTTTTTCATAAGCATAAGAAAATGCAAAACACTGAATCAGGAACTTCAGGAACCACTTATGGTCCTCCTCCTTAAATTGATCCACCGGAATCATCCTTCCCTTTGATTAATAAGCTCGAGATTACATCTCCTCTTGCCAGCGATCTAATACAATCGAAACAAAAGCACTTGACTCCTTATTGCCCGAGTTATTGTATCCGATTTCACTGAATTAGGTACCTTATGACCTAAGGTCATATAACCTGATTTACATCAACCATATTTACCTGTTACTTCAAGACCTTCCTCTTCTCTACCTTTGTCTCAAATAGAACTGAAAACTATATATCTTGGACCCGACAGTGAACCCCTTCCATATGGTCTTGTGAGTATTGAAGAGATCCCACACGAAGAACATCGTCGCTCCTCTCATGTTCATTTGAGATGGCTACATATTTATCAGGTTCATCCTCTTCAAACTCCGTCTAAAGTTCCTTTATCTTATTCTCTTCTTTTAATTTCACCCGCGAGCTTCTCGCGACAATCATCTTTGGAATTGTTCACCGTGAATGAACATCTATGATTTCCTAACTCGTATTTTCTACTATGGGTGATACTTGAAATGTTGCATCCTCATATATGTTTGTATCATTTCTAGAGGCACATCTATATGGTGGCCTGTCTATCCCACCAGGTTATCAGTTGTTGTTTGGTACCTTCTCTGCTGTGGCATCCAATCCTTGGGCATCTCCCATTACATCTATTTCTATAATTCCATCTGGAACTTATCTAATGAGCACTGTAAAATCTTCTCCTTATCCTCCACCTACACCTACAGTTGAACAACAACTTGGTACTTATATTAGTGGACACCTTCAACAACCAAATTATCCTTATGTTGGGTACCCTTCATTAGGTGGGAAGTTTCCTCCATCATCCCCTCCTCCTTTGGCAGATAGGAAACATGTCATCTGTATAACACAAGTTAGTGCTTAACCTTCAATAAATATCTCTTATCCTAGTTTTACTACCAATTTTTTGCAACCTAATTTTCCCATCTAGCTTGGTTCGGTTATGAGTTCATTTGTACATTCTCAATCTATACAACCACCATCCCAAATTCCTACCTATCAATCTATACCTAAAAAAGCTCAAATAACTACAAGCTAAACTTTAAAGGATGCCATAGTGACTCAATCTATTCCAATGGTATCTGATACCTCCTAGGTCTCGCTTACTCAACCTTTACAAGGTACCTTACAGCTTCAAAGTCTTGGAAAAGTTATTCCTCAAATTCTAGTAGGACAAATTACATATGATATGGACCACCCCCCACCAACTCCACCTTATATTGGAATGATGAAAACTCCCACGGGGAAGCAGTATCAACCTTTTCAAGTTATCCCTCAAGTGTCTTATCAAGTCCAGCAAGTCCAAACACAGCCATTCCCATGTTTCCAAGGTTATCCTAGATCTGGGCAACAAGGTTATGCATATAATGGTTATCATAATCCTCCTTATCTTGGTACCCAGGTTCCTTTTTATTAGAACCCTCGTTATTATGGAATGAAAATACCAGTCACTAAATCTATCCCATCTTGTCTAGGTTATCCTCCTCTATATTTTAACATCCAGTTTCCTTTTGCGGCCACTCTCGAACTACAATATTTGACTCAGCTCACGAATGACCTTATTGCTCATTCTCTTTGGTGGCTGATAATTCCTACCAAATTTCCTACTGATATCCCAAAATTCAATGGGAATCTTGGAGAACACACATCCACGCATGTGATTACTTATCATTTGTGGTTTTCTTTGAACTCCCTTAATCATGATTCCATTCGATTTCGTATTTTGAAATGTACACTTAAAAGTATCACAACTAAATGGTATATTGAATTACCTAGAGCTTTATTTCATGATTTAAGATCCTTAGCCAATACATTCCTCACATATTTCCAGTTACCCATCCGATATGAGACTGGAAAGAAACTTTTGACCAATTTCAAACAATATTATTTCACTCATATATTAGATCATATTCGTGAGTGGTGACATCATTTTTGGTTGTTTAAAACATATGTTCCCAATAAATTATTAGCATAATGATTTACTAAGTCTATGTTTTCACCTATAATAGAAGATGTGGCTAAAGGTGGATTTGTGACCAAAGAGAAAGTGATTTCTCATGCACAATATTTGGATCTTGTTTATACCCAATCATACACTCTTTATGAAAATATATTGAGCTCTCTGAGACCTTCAAACATTTTTCCTCAACCTCTTAATAAATAATCTCATGCTGGTGATGGCATGATTGGTTCCTCTAGTTCCCAGCTGGTGAGTAGGCCATTTGGTATTGTTCTTACTGCATCTACCCAAAACCTTCCATCTGATACTTTTTTGGATTCTACTTATGAGATAAATGTCGTTCAATCCAATAAAGAAAAATATCAACAACAAATAGGAATTAAGAAGAAAGGTAAAGGAAATAAAAATAAAGATTCTGATTCTCCTCCTCGATAAAAAAAGCTAGTTAGTCCGTTGATGAGAAACAGAGACCTTGATATCCAAGTTTGATCTGTAATGAGGAGAAATTCACTTATGATTGTACTCACCTGGTGAAAGTGAACCAATTTCTAAAATCTTCTACTTCACCCATTATGTTCACCTACATGTTTTCCAATCAGGAGAATGGCATGGTTTCTCGGGACCCTACTTCCTCTAAATAGGTTTTAATGTTTTCATATGCAAAGCCTAAATATGATGTTATGGCGGCCACACAAAATAAAGGTTGTGGTAACTCGAATCCTTCAAATGGTTAGGCTACTAATCAAACTACCAATTTGTCATCATCTATGTCGGATCCCTCTACTCCTACAGTTCCTACTGAATTAACTATTAAGCCTTTGAAGGGAATTATTCATAAATATAATTTCAAACCTCGTGTGAGAGGGTCCAAAAATTATAATGTAGTTGAGGACTTGGCTCAGTCCCTATCATCTATGTCCACTCTCGAGGTGTTGTAAAATTTTCCCACCTAGAAGAAGACGTGTCTTTCTACTATTGGATGTGTTGATCCTTTGAATTCCAACCTAGTCATTTTCAATCATGAGAATTATTCCCCTTAACTTCTGGCTCAAAAATATTTTATGATTGAGGTTGTTTCCCATAGTAAGAACATCCATCATTCTATTGTGCATGAGGAATCCTAAACATGCAATATGTATTTGTCATTATGTATTTGTATTTCTACAAAGAGATTGGTTCTCCTCAATTGAGTGAGTCACCAACCACCTTGAAATATTTTGATGGTCGAACATATAAACCTTGTGGTATTTTGAACTCCTTAAAAGTAGAATTACAAAGAAAATTTATATCCCTAGAAGTCGAAGTTACTGATGAACCTCTTGACTATAATATTTCATTGGGTCACACGAAGGTTTACACCATGGCTGCTTTCATTTAGACTTATTTTCATATGATTGCCTTTCCTCATAAAGGCGGGAACGTAGTCATCAATCAACTCACCTTCTTATCCTTTAATTCTCAAGTTATACGAAGTGTCCCTCTTGTAGGGGAAGCTCTACACCCTTATCAACATGTTAGGGTTCGAATACTTAAGGATTGCTCTCTCATGTGAACCATTTCGCTTCCTCCTCCTCTGCTTCCTCACATCTCCTCATTGGTTGCTTACATTAGAGAAATTTTGAGGTATAAAATGGGACTCCTAAGAAAAATGTACAACCAAAATAAACTTTATAAGAGCCAATAGGATTCAAGATGATGATTTCAACCATGGGGGATGATTCACCATTTTTGGAGTAAAAAGGTAAATAGATTAAAAAATAGCAAAATACTAAAAACAATTTTTAAACTCATACTTTCAACTTATCTCCCTAAGGTTTTACTAAAATTTCGAGTGGGAGTACTATTTGGATGTAAAATTTGATTCCTCGTTGAAGGAGTACCCATGTTGCATACTTTTGATAGATCATGGTACAAAAAAAATGAGAAATACATGAAAAATGTAATTGCAATAATGTTTTTCATGTATTTATCATTTTTCGTGTAGCATGGTTCATCGAAAGTATTAAACATGGGTACTCCTTAGATCAGGAATCAAAGTATGCATCTAATGAGTGTTGTTTCTCGAAATTTGAGAAAACCCATAGGGAGATAAGTTGAAAATACAAGTTGAAAAAATAGTTTTTCCTTTTTTTCCCTCTTAAATTTGATGATGTAATCTAATCTTATTTTATTATTTCAACTTTTATTCTATAATTTCCTTAGGAGACCCATTTTAGACCTAAAATTCCCCTAATATATCAATATGATATCATCTTCTACTATTCCAAATGATCCTTGGATTGTACTAGATGAAACTAACTTCAATAGTTTTGGCGACCGAATGCCACTTAGCCCCATTGAGATTGATTACGAAGCTATATTTTAGGCTTGTGCCGCCTGTTCTGATATTTCATCTTCGATTAATTGGTTCAATCATTCATTTAATTATGGAACACCTTCTGATCCTTTCTATCACACGATTCCTATCAATGAGAGCATCATGGAGATAATGATGTCAGACGATACGTTGTGGGACTATCATCACCATTGTTCCTCCTTACTAGATTTCGTTGAGGATAATCTCAGTGACCTATATTTGCCCAATATATTCAAGTTTTCTACAAGTTTTGTTTCTATTCACGAAGTCGATTATGACATTAACCTCTCAAATATCAAAGAGACGATACCTCTTGATATCTCAGTTAAACTGGGTATTGTCTAAAATATACACATTGGTGCGTCTTGATCGTCGAATGAGATTAAGGCCTATAAAGCCCTATTCCAAGAGTTTCAAGATGTTTTTTATTGGTCTTATGAATAAATACGAGGTATCAACCAAATATAGTGGTGCATGAGATTAAAACGTATCCTGATGCTAAACCAGTCTGGAAGCACCTCCGTCTGGTCTATCCCAAGAAGGTTGTCATGATTAAAGTTGAAGTTGAAAAAATTCTACAAGTTGGTTTCATATACCCCGTTCCTTTGAATTATTGGGTGTGAAATGTCGTTATCATCATGAAGAAACAAGGAACAATTCATGTCTGCGTCGATTATTGGGACATGAATCGTGCTTTTCTAATGGGAAATTATTCGATCATGTTCATCGACCAGATTTTTTATGACTATGGAAAATGTGAGATATATTTTTTTATCTATTCTCTTTATATAATCAAATAAATATTCTCCTGATGAATAAATCTAAAATTGCATTTATCTGTCCCCGAGGTACATTTTCTTTACAGAAAATTCCTTTTTGTCTTAAAGAATGTTGGGGCTATGTTTCAGAGGATGGATTATGCCTTCCATGACATCAAAAATATCATGCATCCTTATTTGGAATATCTCCCTTCTCACTCTAAACATCAAGTCAATCACCCGATGCATCTTAGTGCCATAGTTTTACAGTGTAGACACTATAATATTTGAGTTAATCCTCATAAATGTGTGTTTTGCATTATTTTTGGTTGACTTCTTGGTTTTTTCATTTCAAAACATGGAATTCGTATTGAACCTTTGAAATTTTAGGCAATCATCAATTTTATTGCACCTTTTTCCCTCGTTCACCTTCAACGACTCCAAGGGAAGGATAACGTTTTGTGTTGATTCATCCATAATTACACTAAGTTGACCAAAGGATTCACACACCTTCCTAAGAAAGGAGTTCCCTTCCATTGGTACAATGTTGTTCAACAAGCATTTGATGCCTTGAAAGATGCACTTATAAAACCTCCCATTTTTTTTCTACTATACTATTTCCTTGTGTTACCTTTACTCGTCTTCTCAACACAGTTTCTTTATGACCTCTCTGCTATTAACTTAAATTAACTGATCACAATTATGATAGTTTCCCCTATGCATGTATCCCCCTTATTCTCTATTGAATCATTAATAATGTATTATAAGGTACCCCCTTAACCTTATGTAACATTATACCCCCCCTTTTGAAATTAGGAAATCTAATCCCTACTCTAATCCACATTAGGGATTCAATTCCCTTGCTCTATCATTAAATCTATAATCTCATTATTCATTGTTCAACTCATGAACGATATAGTTTCATTAACATTTACTATAGGCTTTACAATTTATCATCCAAATTAACTTACCATATAATCCCACCCTATACTAACATATAAATTTCAACCTTCTTCTAATACGCATACTATCCCTAGGTATTTCCACCTTACCCTTAACATCTCCCCCATTTATTAACTTATACACGTACACCCTTGCAATATATATATCACATGGAACTTACATTTTCATGTTGCAATGTTTTGGAGGCATGTATCAAATCCCAAGGTAGGTACGCTATTGTATATGGTTTTATGTTCATTTTAATCAACATACCCCATGTATTATTCTTTCCCACTCATCGATCTCCAAGTGGAGACTTCATGTGCTCTTCACATGGCCCTTTTGCCCCTTTTGAGGCGCCACATGTACAATTGTGATCCTTTGGAAAGATCAATGGTCCTAATATTTTGGAGAAATCCTAAGGTTTTTTGAACTACCAGACTGTAGTTTCATTTTGTCATTTTTACATTTGGTCACGACCTTCATGAGCTATGGAGTTCTCCTCCATGGTGAACCTACAACGCTTTCTCCCAGTCGATTTGTGCTTGAATCCTTCGCCATTATTGTGGTTGGAGTGCTTCATTCAAGTTTAATCAGCACGATAGCCTCCTCAATGCTATTGCGCATGATTTATCCTTTGGTTCTATGAGGATTGAAGCATTATTGAACCCAAAAGAGGGTTTCACTTCCAAGCCTTGTGAGGTAAGTATTTTCATGAATTTCACTGATTTGATTCATGTTTTTTTTTTCATTTTCTAATAGGTTTTATCCTAATTCACATCTGATGGTTTTGCAGAGGAAATTGCGTGCTTGTGGGAGATATTTTACAGGGATTCAACATTCCCTCCATGCCCCTTTAGGTAATCCTTTATCCCCAAATTTTTGCATTTAACTGTGTAAAAAAAAATTGTTACGTTGTGAGCCCTTTACTTATGAATCTATTTTTTTCTTGGTAGAGATGGTATTATGCCCAGTGCACGAAAAGCGAGGGCATCCTCCCCTTACAACCTCGCTGCTACCTCATCTTACTTAAATTTTCTCTAGTGTGCAAAGAGGTAAGCCCCTCAACTGAAACCCTCTTATAGTTATCCTTCACAACTCTTTCTTCATGAATTATTTTCAGGTTTTCCTTTTCATGGATTTTCCTTTCTCTGATCCAGGTGGATATTGGTGGCCACCCACCTATTCCACTTGGCCCCCCACCATTGTCTCTTTCAGTTTTTCAGTTTCGGCATAACTTACTATTTTTAGCAGTTTTTTGGGTCCTGAACTTCCGGAGCCGTTTTGAGGCCCTAAACGACTTTTTTTGGGTATCAAAGCACCAATGAATTTGACCATCAAATTCGTCCCGAAAGCTGTAGTCCTCGGATAGAGCTTTCTAATGATGTATCATGTGCGTCAAACGAAGATAGTATGCCAAAGTTACGTCCCTGGGAAGTTGAAACACCAATTTACCCAAATGGGGCCCATAGTTTTGGCGCTTCATCTCCTAGGGTTAGGTTTTTGGGATGTTTAGGGTTCTCCATTGTTTCTCAATAATAAATAGGCCCTCGAGCCTCATTTTAACTCAGTTCAGAGGCCTGTAGCCGCCACATCTCTTCTCAGAGATAGCTACCAGCGCCCTAGCTAGTTTTATTTCCATTCTGTCTATAAGCAAATTTCAGTTCTTTAATATTAATGAAATGAAGTGTTATTTCCGTCGTATCTCTGTACTTATGGTTATATGTTCATTCTGTTGCATTCCTGCATAAATCCGGGTCAGTGGTATCAGAGCGGTCTGCTTTTTCTCGATCCTTCTTTGCATGTCCTCAACGAGGTCGGGGTATAAGGAGCTAGGGCTTGATCTGGTGGAACCTTTGCAAGATCAGCCTCGCAAACCTTGACGGACGCCCATGGGGGACGAAAAGAAAGATGAGGGAGTAGGAGATCCTATCAAAATACTGCTCGAGGAGGCCCTCGAAAAACAAAGGAACGCGATGATGGATACAAGTAGCCACTCTGGAGTTGTGACTCCCTTTAAGGTACAAGTAAATTTTGACATTCCCATATTTGAGGGTCAAATAGACGCAGATGCTGTAGATAGATGGTTGAATCTATTAGAAGGATATTTCTCTGTTCATGACTTTTCAGACTGGGAGAAGATTATTTTTGCACTCCTCAAAGCTACCCCCCATGTTAAGGACTGGTGGGAAACCTACTGTGAGAACAAGGACCAGACAGAACCCTCTCTGTTCTCGGCCGTACCAACTTGGAATTCTTTCCGAGATACCGTCAAGGAACAGTACTATCCCGTGGGGAGCTATGAGGACAAGTACATACAATGGACCACGCTGCGACAACAAAGGGATCAAGATGTGCACGAGCTGATGAATCTGTTCCATACCCTGCGCACAAAGTTGGGTATCAAAGATCTGTGAGAAACATTTGGTGCTAAAGTATCGCAGTTGTCTGCACAGATACATTCAGGAGGAAATGGAGTTCCTCGACATCTCCTCGCTTGGTACGGCATACCGGTATGCTGCCAAGATTGAGCAGAAATTCAAACAGAAGAAGCGAGACTTTGGATCTGCGAATCAAAAGCAAGGAAAAGGTGCCTCCAAACCGCAGAACAAAGGACAGAGCCAAGGCATGGCGGCTAAAGACAACCCATCAAAGCCACAGGAAAAGAACAACACCGAAAAGCCAAAGAAGGACACGGGAAAGTGGTGTGAGTTCCATAAGAGCTCCACTCACAACACAAGTGAGTGTTGGGCCAAGCAGTCGCTAGTGGCTGAGATGAGGGCTGCTGAGTCAGATGCATGCTCCGACTCCGAATCAGAACCTGAAAAGGGGAATGAAAAAGGGAAACAGATTATTGATGCGGAGCCCAACGCCATTGTTGCCACTACAAAGGTCCAGAAGCAGGAACCGGAAGATCCAGAGGAGGAGGAACGCCTCTTCCACTCCCAGATGTGGGTAAAGGGCTCCCCTGTACAGTTCATTGTCGACAATGGGAGCCAAAAGAACCTCATTTCAGCAGACGCCGTGAAGCGGTGGGGCTTGCCGACCACAGCTCACCCACATCCATACACCATCGGGTGGCTTCACCAAGGACGAGATCTCCGCGTCAGCCAGCAGTGCCGCCTTCCCTATAGCATCAAGCCCTTCACGGATGAGGTATTATGTGACGTTGCCCCTATTGATGTTTCTGATGTATTATTAGGACAACCATACTTGTGGAAGCGTCATGCTGTGTATGAGTCTCGACCTCGTGCTGTTATTATTACTTTGGGAAATAAGTCGTACAGGATACCAGAGGTACCACCTCCTACGACTATCTCTTTGGTTACCGCAAAACAATGTAGTAAGCTCATTTCCCAAACCAGGAAATTCGTTTTTCTGATGATCCGCCCCCAGGGCAAGAAGAAGACTGTGGCCACGACCTCCAGACAGGGCCCCTCTGCACGACAACAACAAATGGATAAGGTCGTGGAAGAGTACGGGGACATCTTCACCTCACCCACAGGGGTTCCTCTGCACTGCCAGGTCAAGCACCCGATTGATCTGACCCCAGGTGCGCCACTACCCAATGGACCGATCTATCGACGCTCTGTTCTGGAAAATGATGAAATCAAGAGGCAGATTCAGGAGCCGTTGCAGAAAGGTCACATCAGACCAAGTTCATCGCCCTGTGGGAGCCCGATCGTGTTGGTACAGAAGAAGGATGGGACGTGGAGACTCTGTATTGACTATCGGGCCCTGAACAAGATCACTGTCCGGAATAGGTACCCAATCCCACGGATTGATGACCTTCTGGACCAACTCCAAGGTGCAAAATATTTCAGTAAGATCGACCGAAGTCCGGGTTACTATGTGCACCAATTGAACCCCACTGGGTGGAAGACCCGCTCAAAGCTAAGGAAGCCTTTTTGAATGGTTGGTCATGCCTTTCGGGTTGACGAATGCTCCCGCAACCTTCATGAGGATGATGGACGACATCTCGCGGCCATTCACCAACTCATTCGTAGTGGTGTACTTGGATGACATTCTGATCTTCAGCAAGACTTGGGAAGAGCACCTTCATCACATCCGACAAGTCCTCCAAACACTGCGGCAACACAAGTTGTGTGCCAATTTGGAGAAGTGCACGTTTGGCATGACCCAGGTTCAATATCTGGGATACATTATTGATGAAAGGGGGGTGCATGTGGATCCAGCCAAGATCCAATTCATTCGGGATTGGCCAGCCCCGACTACTATAACAGAGCTTCGCAGCTTTCTGGGTCTTGCTAATTTCTACCGTAGATTCGTGTTAGGATTCTCTCATATCACTTGGCCCTTTAGTCAAGTCACCAAAGGAGGAGCGAGAGAAAAATTCTTTTGGTCGGAACCTCAACAGAAGGCGTTCAAAGAATTGAAAATTCGCCTCTGTTCTGCCCCAGTGCTCACCTTACCAGACTTGCAGCAGCCATTTGAGATCGAGACAGATGCCTCTGACTATGCTATTGGGGCAGTTCTTACTCAACAGGGACATCCAGTGGCATATCACAGTGAGACATTGTCTGAGACAGTTCGCAAGTATCCCACCTATGACAAAGAAATGTATTCCATTGTGCAAGCCTGCCGACAATGGAAGCATTACATTTTGGGGAAGGAAACAATCATCCACACAGACCACCGGCCCCTGCAGTTCATACAGACACAAGGGAAGTTGCAGAATGATCGCCATCAGAAGTGGTCCACATATCTCCAACAGTTTCATTTGAACATCAAGTACAAGAAGGGTAGCACCAATAATGTTGCAGACTGCCTCAGCCGACCACCGATCGTGGTGCTCACCACTGTGCTCAACTCTTGTGGGCACGAGACTTATGATTGGCCGCTTCTCTATGAGAGTGACCCAGAATTCGGCCACACTTACAAGGCACTCTTGGGGGGCATGCAAGTTCCAAATTTTCACCTCCAAGATGCACTTTTATGTCACCTGGGACACCTTTGTGTTCCTTCAAGCGAGCGTGCCAAGATGATATGGGAAGCACACTACAATCGAGTCGCTGGGCATTTCGGGGTCGAGAAAACAGTAGCAATACTACAGAAGTATTTCTATTGGCCGAACCTTCGAAAGGATGTCGAGAAGCACATCAGATCCTGCACTGCTTGTGCCATTGCCAAACCGACCATCAAGAAGCAAGACCTATATACTCCACTACCTACCCCTAGTCGACCTTGGGAATCCATCTGCATGGATTACATGTCGGGCCTGCCCTCTACTAAGAATGGCAATGACCGTGTTTTCGTGGTCGTTGACAGATTCTCGAAGATGGCCATTATGGCGGCCTGTAAGAAGAATATCACAGCAGAAGCTACTGCTAAACTCTTCTTTGAACGAGTATGGGTGTACTTTGGGATCCCACAATCTATCATATCAGATCGAGATAGCAGGTTCCTCAGCACATTTTGGTCCAGCCTCTGGTCAATGTTGGACACAAAGCTCACCAAGTCCACAACTTTCCATCCCCAAACAGATGGCCAGACAGAGGTCGTCAACAGAACGATTGTACACATTCTGCGCATGTACAACTCAAAGCATCCACGCACATGGGACGAGAGCCTCCCCTATGTACAACACAGTTATAACCGGGCTCTCCACAGCTCAATTGGCCATAGCCCCTTTCAGGTGGGCTTGGGATTCCAACCACTATGTCCCATTGACATAGCCATGCCGTTTGCAGCTGCTCAGGCCGATTCAGCTCATGTCCAGTCTGAAGTTGACAAAGCAAGTAGCTTCATCGAGCGCATTCAACACATCCGCCAACAAGTTCATGATATATTGGACAGAGCCGATGCCAAGTACAAGCAACGCCATGATCAACACCGGGTGCCACACAACTTCCAGGTGGGCGACAAAGTATGGCTACATTTGCAGAAGGAGCACCTCACTGGAACCCACCGCAAGCTTCGCCCGCTCCGATACGGGCCGTACACCATCACCAAGGCTGTAGGGAACAATGCATTCGAGCTTAGTATTCCACCATTCCTTGGTCTGCACCCAGTCTTCAATGTGGATCGCCTTCGTCCTTACTTCCCACCTCTACCGGACACCTCGGACATTGCAGAACAACTCACACCAACTGAGTTAAATCCAGACTGCATGGAACAGGCCACCACAGATTGCATCATGGACATGCAAATCAAGAACACTCGCAAGCAGAAGATCCAACTATATCGGGTTGTCAAAGCTGGCCAACTCCCGCACCAAGGAAAGTGGTTCACCAGGGACCAAGTTCAGCAGAAATTTCCTCATCTCATGGAGGAACTTAACGCAATGGGGACCATTGCTTCCTAAGGGGGGAGGAATGATCCAGGTGGATATTGGTGGCCACCCACCTATTCCGCTTGGCCCCCCACCATTGTCTCTTTCAGTTTTTCAGTTTCGGCATAACTTACTATTTTTAGCAGTTTTTTGGGTCCTGAACTTCTGGAGCCGTTTTGAGGCCCTAAACGACGTTTTTTGGGTATCAAAGCACATTTGTCTCGAAAGTTGTAGTCCTCGGATAGAGCTTTCTAATGATGTATCATGTGCGTCAAACGGAGATAGTATGCCAAAGTTATGTCCCTGGGAAGTTGAAACACCAATTTACCCAAACGAGGCCCATAGTTTTGGCGCTTCATCTCCTAGGGTTAGGTTTTTGGGATGTTTAGGGTTCTCCATTGTTTCTCAATAATAAATAGGCCCTCGAGCCTCATTGTAACGCAATTCAGAGGCCTGTAACCGCCACATCTCTTCTCAGAGATAGCTACCAGTGCCCTAGCTAGTTTTATTTCCATTCTGTCTGTAAGCAAATTTCAGTTCTTTAATATTAATGAAATGAAGTGTTATTTCCGCTGCATCTCTATATTTATGGTTATGTGTTTATTTTGTTGCATTCCTGCATAAATCCGAATCATTCTCAGAGTAGTCATTATGTCTATATTTATAATGGTATTCTCGAAATTTCTTATGTATGGGTCTCAAACCCTGTTTTCCCTCTTCATATACTTCTTTGTGAAGAATTTCTGGCTACTATGAGTACTCTCGTTTTCCAAAACTCTGGTTTTGGGTTTTCATGTGATATTTTAGTACTAGATAAAATTTATATGGTTATTGAAAATTGCCCATTTTGTTACAAATTTTTTGTGTCCTCTGTGTAACGCATTAGTCATTTTTTTTTTTTCGTTGTAAAATTCGATCTTGTTTGTCTTAACCCCTGTGTGGGCTTAGATTATTTAGTCTATATGACTATTTCATCTCTTGACTATGATAGGTTATCTCTTTTGCGTAACTTAAGAGTTGATATATGGATATCTTCAGAATTTTTATGTCTACTATAGGTATTTCATAATGTTAATCTATTTAATTGCAGATAGTATCCTGTGGAGTAGAATTTTAGTTAAAAATTTTGGGTTGGAGGTTATCACCATTTGGCCAAAATCCCTCCTTATTTCTTTTCGTTGTAGGTTTCATTTTTATTTATTTTCATTTTCATTTTTAATTCATAGTTTCAGTTATGCTATGTTTATTGTTGACAATGTATAGTACGCGTTACAACCACCTCATCTATGTGATGTTTTCATGGTTTATTTTTCTACAACATTCAATTTATGAGTTTTATTTCCTTGGATGTATGTTTTTGTGTAAATGGTAAAAGCCAACTTAACTATAGTGAGACTGGTCTTAGCGTGATAATTTTCGCCTCTATGTATTATGATTTTCCAAAATCTCTTATTTCCATTCCTAAAATTTTATAAGTATTCAGATGGCTATAAAAAAATTCTTTGTTTTACCTTATCAAATCTTAAAAGCTTACATATTTTCATGATATTCTTCATACCTATGCTTATCATGTATCTCGTTATCTAACTCATGTCAATATCCTCAGGTCTGAGTATTAGATATGCCTGTATGATTGTTTTAATTCTGTTATGTTCATACAATTGACTCATATGCCTTTACCTTCTATATTATGTTACTTTTTTTGCATTTATGAATGGGACTGAGACTTCTGTGTTAGTCCTTCTATGTTTTCTTCTTATTCATTTCATTTCTGAGAAGAAATGCGTACCTACAAAGGGATTACGCATTCTACTAACGTATAGTTTCTTTTGGACAGAGGTTTGATAGAATACCCATTTTTGTTTTTTTTATATATCAGTACTCTCTACGTTTTAAAAATCATAAAACAATTACATACTTATTTAGATGTTCTGTACTTATATTCAATATAATTTTCTGATTTTTAACATGGGTAACCACTACTGAGGTTACTCCCCTTTTTCTAGGTTGGACTAGCATTCCAGCATGCATATATGCTTCCTTATTTAGGTTAGTCCCTGAATTTACATTGACATCGTATTTAAAATTTTTATGACATATTATTTAGCATTTTTGTTTATGTAACAAGTCACCTTTACTTACAACATTCCATAACTATAGGTACATGGGAAGAACAAGATCATGAAGAGTGTACTCAAGTAACATAACTCCCACTACTTGCACTCTTGACCATATAACCTTTTATTTTTTGTTTTATTTAATTATATTGTCAATTTGGTCTCTAATTCCAGGCTTCCCTTTTTTTTTTGCAAGTTTGCCTTCACGTCCTCTAATTTATGTACGAGTTGCATCTTGCATCATTCAATTTCAATTGGCAGATGGATTCTTTCCTTTTCAGGTCAGTTTTTGTACCATTGAAGATTATGGCACTCACTTAGTTCAACATCTATGTATTTAGGTGATTAGGGCCATAGAGGGTCTTTGACCCTAGTTATTTGGACATAGTTATTTTCTGTCTTCCATGTAATCTTCTAAATTTATAGATCCATGTAATAGAAATGTCCTAAAAATCTTTAAGAGGACTTGTACTTTGACAGTTTATGTATATGAATTTTGGAACTACGACATTTTATGTTTCATGTATTATCTCAGATATATTGTCATGATGGTTTATAGATATATATATGTATATCCATTTGGCATATACTTCTTTCAAGCTGTGTTACATATTATTTTAGCATATATTTTCTATCGAATGTAATTTAACTCAGTTTTACATTGCCAAATGTAATCTATATTAGTTTTTTCTAGTTTTATGCAAGATGTAATTGATATCTTTTACCTGTATCGATAATCATACTAGTATATATATAAGTTTTTCCTGAACTTCTATAGACCTTAGTACTCTTTATTGATTATTGATAGTAATATTTCATGAAATGTTTCATACAATTACACTTTGTAATAATCATTAGAATAGGAATCCTCCCGGGGTTTATAAATTCTGATTGTTTATCTACTATCAGTTCCTAACTCTGTGTAACTAAAATAGAGACTTAACTGTATTTAATTACAGATGAGACTCTGTAAAATACACATGAAAAAATGGACATTGTACAATACACATATAAGTATTTACTTAACATTGTAAAACCATTTACAAGTTAACAATTCCAAATAGAACCTGAAAGATACCTGCATATCAAATTATATCTTCCAACCAGACTTCTATCTTTGACTTAAGACTAGTTCCAAAACTTACAACAATTTCTATAACATTTGAAGTTATTTATAAATTCACAGTAGGCACATATTTATAAAATCACAATAAGCACATACCAATGTCTAAAGACTAATTATCCTCCCAACCACGAACTTCACCTCAACTCGCCCCCGAACAGAGATCAACCTGCCCCAGTGTAGATAATACTTCGCCACACTAGTGATGACTCTTTTAAGCCTTTTTTCTCTCAACTTGTTTCCGTAATGGCGTCCCATTATTATGGGATGTTTTTTCCCATAGCCTAGGCTTCTCTTTCTTTTTCCACAAAAAGTTCCTTTAAAACTTTCTTTTCCTCAACACAGTTTTATTCTTACCTCTTCTTAGTAACTTTCCACTTTATTGAAGATTTTATTAGATATTTTTCTCCCATCTATTAATATTATTTATTTAATTTTTCTCTAGGAATTTCTAAAAAGTTTTGGGAAATTTTGGGATTCTAGTCCATCCTTATGGATAAGAATTCTTGGTCTCCATTACTCTCCCTTTACCACATTAATATTTAATTCACATTATTTATTACTTCAAAAATAAATATGTTCAAACATAATTATTCCATAGTTCTACATAAACCTTGGGTTTATTTAAACAATATAAAATCTATAAATAGGGGTATTACATAGTCCCCCCCTAAAACAAATACATTGTCCTCGGTGTTGCAGGTTTCTCTGCTTATTCTTTAAAAAATGTTGGATATGCTTCATTCATACTTTGTTCCCGCTCATAGGTAGCTTCTTCAGGTGCAAAGTGCTTCCACTGCTTTCACCTGAGGTATTGTTCTATTCTAGAGCACAGTTTCTTCCCGTTCCAATATACGAAGTTTTTCTAGAAGAAAGTCCACTTCTATTTCGAGCCATATCAAAATCTAGTCAACCACGTGAGAAGGGTCATGTACATATTTTTAAACAATGATACATGAAAAGCATTATGAACTTTAATATTACTAGGTAGAGCCAATTTGTAATCTACTGGGCCCATTCTTTCAAAAACCTCAAAGGGCCCGAAGTATCAAGGTTCTAACTTAGCACAATTGCCAGTATGCAAAGTAATTTTGTGAAGTTTGATTCTCAAGTACACATGATCTCCAATTTTGAATTTGCTATGAATTATTTTCTTATCTACATAAATCTTCTGGTGGCCTTAAGCTACTTTGATGTTCTGTTGGATTTGTTTTACTATACGATCCATCTCATGCAATGTGTTAGGTCCAAATACCATTTTGTCCTCTGGTTGACTCAAGCTAAGTGGAGTGTGGCATTTTCTTCCTTACAAAGCTTCAAATGGACTCATTTTAATGGAGGCCCAATAACTATTATTGTAAGAAAATTTTGCCAAATGCAGAAAATATTCCCACTTGGTGGGTTTGTCCATCTCATACATGCGAAGCATGTCCTCTCATATTTTATTTTTCCTTTTTGTCTGCCCATTTTTTTTAGGATGGTAAGTTGTACTAAAGTGAAACTTTGTCCCCATTCCTCCAGAAAAAGTTTTCCAAAATGAAGAGGTAAACTTAGAATCCCTATAAGAGATAATCATCTTTGGTATTCCGTGGAGTTTAAATATTTCTTTCAAGAAAACATTGGCCACTTGTTTTGTCCCAAAAGTGGACTATACAGGAAGAAAATGTGCTTTCTTGGTAAATGTGTCCACCACCACCATAATGGAGTCATGCTGGTATTTAGTACATTGTAGTCCCATGATAAAATCCATGGATACCACTTCCCACTTCCATTCTAGAATAGGAAAAGGGTTCAATAAATCGGTGGGAAGTTGATGCTCCACTTTAACTTGTTGGCACTCCAAACATATTGCCAAGTAATCAGCTATTTCCTTCTTCATTCTTGGCCAAAACATGTTTTTCTGCAAGGTTGTCACCATATTTTGATAGGCTAGATGACCTGAATAAGGTCTCTTATGCTATTCATCTAATATTTCCTGTTTCAAGGTAGATACAATAGGAATATATAGCCTCCGCTTATAACTGATCAATCCTTTAGAATTCATGGTGTATCTTGAAATTTCATCTTGCTGTAATTTTTCATGCAATTTCACATATTGAGGATCTTGTGATAACACTTCTTGAATTCACTCCTCCACATAAAATTTTACACTACTACCTATATATGACAAAACTTGATGAGAATGTCTACTTAAGGGATTAGCAATTCGGTTTTCCTTTCCTTTTATGTATTTGATTTCCATATCGAATTCGTAAGGAAAGCTAACCATCTTTCTTTCCTTTCATTTAAATCTGGTTGACTAAAGAAATAATTTAGACTGAAATGATCAATCATCAACACAAATTTCTTACCAAACAGATAGTATCGCCACATTTTTAGTGCATGAATGACAACAGCCAATTCCAAGTCATATACTACATAATTTTGCTCATGTTTCTTCAATTTTTGGGACTCATAGGCTATTACTGCATTATCTTGCAACAATACTCCTCCCAAACCTTCTATACAAGCATCAATACACCCAAAAAATTCTTTAGTTGGATCAACAATTTTTAGGAGAGGTGAAGTAGTTAATTTTTGTTTCAGTTGCTCAAAACTCTCTTGGCACTTGGCTGTCCATTCAAATTTCACCCCCTTTTTTGCAAAGATATGATGGGGTAATCTAATGCATAAAATCCTTCTAAAAATCTGCAGTAATATGCAAAAATACCCATAAATGATCGTATTGTTGGTACATCGGTGGGTACAGGCCAATTTATGATTGCTTGTACATTTTCTGGATCTTTTGCCAATACTTCCTTGGAAATAACATGTCCCAGATATTGAATCTTGGGTTTGTAAAACTCACACTTGTTGATTTTTGCATATAGTTGGTGTTATCTAAGTGTTTGCAACACTATTCAAAGATGTTCCCGGTGTTCCTCTTTGTTTTTAGAGTACCCAGAATATCATCTATGAATACTAACACAAACTTATCCATATGTTTGTGCAAAAAAAATTTCATGAGGCACATGAAAGTAGCAGGGGTGTTTGTGAGTCCAAAGGGTAAAACTACAAACTTGTAATGTCCATACCCAGTCTGGAAAGATATCTTATGAATATCGTCATATTTAATATGAAGATGATGATAACCAGTTCTCAAATGAATTTTTGAGAATACAGTTCCCCGCACCCCCCCCCCCCCCCTACTGATCTATATCTAAATGTTATTTTTGTTGTGCTAATTTTATCTTCAAAATTATAAACAATTTGTTGATCTTTTGCTTCATGTGCATAGGTTTCTTGAGGTGTTTGTGAGTGACAAGAAAATAAATTTATTGAGTTTCATGTTAAATGTATGAGCATTTTAACTTAAAAGTGTAAAACTCAATAGCAACAATAAAGTGTACAACAAACCATAAAATGATCCATTAGCACATTGTTTTGATGAAGGAGTTCACCCCTCATGGGCTACATCTCCTTGATCCAGTTTCCTTGGCTTGGCCTATGTATTAGCTCAAATGTGTAAAATGTGTTGTTTGCAATCCTCCACTGCTCCTAAAACCTACTTCAATGTGTTAAAATGTCCAAACCATCTAGAATAGACTCTTCTTGCTCCCAATTTTGTCTAATTTTACAAAATTTATGGCCTAAATAGTTTGGCCTAGGAAATATCCACTAAATCTAGAGATAACTCAAGTTATGGCTGCTAAATTTGGGGACAATGCCAAATTTGGGGGCTTCGCCATTTTCTCCACCAAATTAAACTGGATTTCAATTAATTTAAGAGCTGTTTAAACCGTGGATCAACGCGAAACATGCTCCTTAACATAATCCAGATTAATAAAAGTATAAGTGCATAACCAAGGGTTATGGATTAATTAACACCACTTTAATTTTAATCCCGCGCATTAACTTTAAGTGTCTCTCCTGGTCGTAGAAAGTGGTTCTAGGGTGAGGGGGTTGGCCCCCTCCTTACCCTCATCAGTCAAATGGTATGAATGTAAATAGAAACCGCAACCCACTATAGTTGAGATTCATCGTCATGGTCTAGTGGTAAGGTTGGAGCATAGTGTGGGGGAGGTCATGAGGTCGGCTCTGACCTCCGCCCTTCTGTCATAATTTTTTCTCAGCACATTAATATAAAAATTCGACCATTGATATGTTATAACAATTCAGCCATTGATATGGTTAAATTTGGAACATCCAACCTTTAAAACTTAATAAACAATTGGACCTTTGACATTGAAATTCAGACTTGAACCATGATAAAAATTTGGACCTTAGAAGTGGGCACGTGGAGGCCTCTGGGCTAGCCACATGTCCTCATGCCATTGGTTCTTCCCACATCCAATGAAATCACAACAAGTCACCCACTTCAACAGCTAACCACAAATTGACACTTGAATAGTGTGATTGGGCGATTTGAAGGAATATTCCCAAATATCCCTTATTTTCTGACTAGGTTGCCATGTCAGCATTCTGTCATTTCTGAAAAAAATTTAGGTATTAAGGAAAACGAACAGTAGACTCTATCTTCCTCATCCGGAGTTGTTTTTCGATGAAATGAATTGCACCAGATTCCTGACGAAGAGCTCTTTGCTGTCATTTAGCTTCCAATCGATTCTGAGCACTTCCATCTTTTAGCTTAACACTAAGCACCTGATCATTCCTCCCCACTATAAGCTGTTTGGACCCAAAAATATCTTTGATTACTGATCATGTGGATGAGGGTACAATTCCCTCACCCTCCTAGTCTCAATCCACTGAAATTTTTGCATTTTCATCAACTTGAGATTTCCACATAAACTAAGCTTTTTCCTTGAATCTTGTGACCCTGTTTTGCTGTCGTGGACATTGTCATGCTGTAATTTCCTAGAATTTGCAAAGAAGCAAGTTTTTCATACAGAAAAAAAACTTGTTCCCACCTCGGTCATCAATGAAAGGAAACTTAAAGCTCTCTCACCTTGTACACTATCGTCATGGTGATTCTTAGCTTCTCTTACTTTATACTTGCATTGACACTTGACCAAGTATTTTTCCGTTGCCATCTACCCTTTGGAAACCCAAAACAAGAACTTCTCAAACCTATGCCTTCTTTTTCAATTTTCTTTGGCACTTTCTCTTTGACCTTGCACTCTCTTGCAACGACATCTTGTTTGCAACACTGCTTAACACTAATGTTGACTGCTGCAAATATGTCACATCTTATTTACCTCCTTTTAAAGGAATTTTTTAGAGTCTTGAAACATCTCATTACAAGCATAATCAACTTCAATGAAATCAATTTTTTCATCTGATGCATATTTTTGAAAGACCTCATTCAAAACACCTCTATGCTTGATCATTAACAAAGTCAAATTTTGACTTGCATTCACTATTTTATTCGTTTCTTCATCATGTATAAGAGACAAACTTATCTTCTTATGCACTCTAACTATGTACTCAATTCCATCTTTAAACAAGTGATACTTATTCTCATGGTGATGAAATATTGCATTCTTCTCATAAAGATAAGGACTTCCCAAAACAATGCATGAAATCTCAAGCAGTATCACATCAAGTTCAACTTCATCAAGAAAGTTTGAATTGATGGAAAACCTTAGTATGCACTTCCTTGTTACCAGCAAAATTTCATTCTTGCATATCCACCCTAAAGGATAAGGTCTTGGATGTCTAAAAGTTTCGAGGTTTAGCTCCTTAACTAAGTCTTCGGAAATAAAATTAGCTTGAGAACCACTATCAAATAGTGTATCTATCTTGGTGTGTTTAGAAACGACTCTAATATGAAAGAGTTCAATTCTTATATCTTCATCTTGAGTTACATTGGAACAACTTGAACAACTAGTGTTTACTATGTTCTTACCTTTCAAACCCATGGAAGTAATCTTTTTTTCATCTCCTGAATCTGAACCAAAGTCATGTTTAATTATTGCAACAGTTTTCCCTTTTTCTTTGGCTTTCAGATTTTTTGGCTTCAACTCTAGATGAAGTTGCCAACAATGTTCTTTATCAAGTACATTCTTTGAACAACGTTTACATGTGAGTTTCTCTTTCTCTCTTTTGATATAGATATTACTCTTTCCTCTTCCATTAAACTGAACCTTTCCTTTACCCTCATACTCAAGTAAAATATCAATTTTCTCATGTACATTATGTTTCCCTCTTGCTTCTAAATGTGTGGCTTGAACGCAAACCTCATCTAAGTTTGTGGGATTGAACATGAGAATAGTGTGCCTAAGGTAACTATGTGAACCCCCAATATACTTTAACAAAGTTTCATGAGAGTACAAATTAATACCCAAAATAAGAGCTCTTCTCCTAAATTCATGAGTATAATCTTGCACACTTTTCCCTTTAATTTGTTTAATCTTGCACACTTTGCCCTTTAATTTGTCTAAAATTATGCCAGTCCATAATGGATTTTTTCATGTAAGCTAGAGGATAAAATTTCCTTTTATGGCAGCAATAAAACTTGACCAAGACATTGAGATATTACCGTAGTTTTTAATCTCTTCTTGAGTCCTTGCTTCCCACCATACAAGTGTTGATCCCTCCATCATCAAGGAATCCAATTGAATACTCATGTCTTCTTCTTGAAGGTTCTGAATTCTGTAATAAACCTCAAATTGACAAATCCAATTGTCCAATTTCTCTACATTTACCTTTCCAGTATACATTGGAAGCTCAAATTTGACATCAATTTTGAGTAAGGGAGTTTTTCCTTTTGTGTTCCTTGAGTGAGTATGGGTAGTTTTAGCTATGGAAGTAGAAGATGATGATGATGGTGATGATGAGGATGATGATGAAGATGGTGGAGATGGAGGAGGCTTTCCTCCACTGCCCTTTGAATCCCTCTCTTCATCCTTTTGTCCCTCTCTTCAAAGAGGATCCTAACCCCTTTAGTCAATTCATAGAAAGCCTTCTTGTATGCTTCCTCTTTTGAAAAACCTTTAGAGTCTCTAAAACCTAACATGACGGCTATGGATTCAAGCTCTTCTTCTAGTGCAACTTATGCCTCTTCAATCTCAGCTAGAGATAAAACTTGAGGTGCTTCAAGTGTAATTGTGAGTGAAATTTTGGGTGGAGATGGTGCCCTTGTGGCTCTCCTTACTCTGGTCCTAACCTCAGGACTAGCAAACAATAGTTTCCCTTCTCCTCTCTACAAATTCAACCTTGTAAGCATCACAAATTTGCAACCAATAAAACCCTAATTGCACAAAAATCATGCAAGTCAAGAAAATAACCTTTGCAACCTTTACGTTGATACCACCTTTATTTGAATCTGAATGTTAGTTTTGTTGTGCTAATTTCATCTGCAAAACTATAAACAATTTTCTAATATTTTGCTTCATGTGCATAGGTTTCTTCAGGTGTTTGTGAGTGTTAAAAAGGTAAATATATTGAGTTTCATGTTAAATTTATGAGAATTTTAACTTAAAAACATAATACTGAACAACAAAAATAAAATTTAAAACAAACCATCAAATGAGGTATCTCAACACATGTTTGGCTACCTTCCAATAGAGTTTGGTTGGCTTAACCATTGCTTGATTAAGTTTGTTAACTGCATAACACATGTGTGGTCGTGTGTTCACCAAGTACATAAGTGAATCCACAAGCTTCCTGTAAATGGTAGCTTCTACCACTTCGCCATAAGTAACATCTTCCTTTCTCCAATTCCCTACTAGAGGAAGCTCCTTGGATTTTATGATCTTCATGTAAAACATTTTCAGTATCTTGTTGGCATACATTCCCTAAGAGACAAACAATTCCCCCATCTCTTTGTAAAATTTCCAAACTAAGGAAATAATGCAAGAGCCCCATGTATTTCATCTCCAATTCTCTTGCCAAATATTCTTTGCAATATTTTATCAGCTTCGCATCACTTGTTAGAAATAAATCATTGACATATTACTATAATCAATAATTTACCTTCAACCACAATATGGGAAAGGTTCGCATCTTCTTCACTTTTGGTGAATCCCAACCTAGTGAAATAGTTGTTGAGCCTGGTGTACCAAGCACAGGGTACTTTCCTCAATGCATAAAACGCTCGCTTAAGTCTGCACACATGAAAATCTTTGTCGAAGGTCTGAAATCATTTCGGCTCCTCTATGTACACCTCTTCCTCAATCACTTTATTAAGTAAAATTGTCTTCACATCCATCTGATGTATATATTATCCCATCTACATTGAAATTTCTAGAATAGATCTGATTGAAGAGTACCTTTCTACTGGAGCAAAGATTTCCTCGTAATCAATTCGATCCACCAAAGATAACCCCTTGGAGATAAATAGTGCCTTGTGTTTCTCGACACTCCCATCTGTTGCATGCTTCACCTTGTAGATCCACCTGGATCCTACAACTGACTTGCCCTTTGGCCTTGGGAAAACTTCCCATGAAATTTTCTTGATAATGGATTCATACTTCTCTACCATGGCATTAACCCATATGGGTTGTTGCACTGCTTCCTCAAATGAGGATGGCTTAGTATTTACACTCTTTCTTATAAGGTCCATGTAGATAGTGTACCGATGTGATGGCCTTCTCTTCGCGTGTTGTGATGTGGGTGCTCCCACATTATCTCTAGCATAATGCATCAACCTACCAACCTCTGTGGTATGCTTCCTTCCATCTATGGATGTCTCTACATGAGTGGGTGCTTCCACTCTTTTCTCCTCTACAAGTGGTTGCTCCACATCATTTTTAGGTTCTTCCTTTGGAGCTAAAATCTCCTCATCTGCATGCAAATGAAGCTCCCTCTCAAGGGAAATTCACATGGCCTTCTCTTCATATAATTTCGATCTCTACGAAAAATTGTCATCCTGTGAGATGGTAGGTACACTGAGAGGTGTATCAATGTAGCCCAAAAATATTCCCAAATCAGTTGTTGGTTCTATCTTTTTCCGTGCATCCTTGGAAACATGACAGTAATATGATGGACCAAAGATTCTAAAGTTCACCACATCTGGTTTCTTACGTGAAAAATATTCTTCTGGTGTACTCATATCGGGAATCCAATGAGGATTCATGTTCTACACATATACCGTTATGTTGCATGCTTCAACCGACAAGTGCAACAATAGGCCCTAATAATGCAACATCGCTCGTTCAGCTCCCACAATTATTTTTCTATTCCTTTATGCAACCCCATTCTGTTGTAGGTTATGGGGTGCTATTAAACCCGATCCAAATCCCTCTGATGTAAAAAACTTATTGAACTCATTCATCACATATTCTACACCATTATCGCTCTTAAGAGCCTTCACTTTCTTGCCTGTTTCTTTCTCAACAAGTGCTTTGTACTCACAAAATTTTGAGAATCTCTCGTATTTATTTTACCTGAATAATATCCAACACTTACGTGAGAAATCGTCTACAAATATCACATCATACATGTGCTTGGTCATGGAGAATGTCGAGAGTGGTCCACACACATTTGAGCTAAATCTTTCAAGGATTGCTTACACTCGACTCTCTACATGTATCACGCTTCTCTAGTGTACCCTTGGGATGTCCTATAGAAATATACTATATGATGTCAAGGCTACATGGTGTAGATGGCCAAATCCTCTATGCCATAAATCACTGATGTCTCAGCTTTGCACCTTCTTTTCTTTTGTGCTCAAAGTAGCACAATATTCTACATCCAATTTATAGAGGTTCTTCATTCGAACCCCGATCTTATTCACCTGTCCCATGACTATGTGAGGAAGGAACATCTTTCATTTTCGAAAAATCACATCGTAACCATGGTCTTCCAACATAGCAATTGAAAGTAAATTCTTCTTCAAAAACAAAACATACATGACATATTTTAATTTGAAAGGAGAACCAGAATCCCTCTGAAAAGTAACAGTACCAATTCCAATCGTCCTATACCTTCCATCATCTACCATCTTGACGTGCATCTGGAGGTCCTTCTCCTCCAAGTCACTAAAGAACTCTTTGTTGTCATTCATATAGAATGAGGCTCCAATATCCAGGTACCACAAACTACCCATCACCGATGACACCATGCATACGATGAGGGTGAAATCTAATTCGAATTTTGAAGAAATATCTTCACCTGTCGCTCCTCCTCGGGGCTTCTTGTCAGCCTTCTTGTTAGGATGCTTCATGAAATAGTGTCTCAACTCGTGACAGTGAAAAAATTTAATATTCGACAAGTCCTTCTTCTTGCATGGGTGACCATAATCGGATTTGGAATGTGATGGCTTCCCTTTCCCTTTCTTTTAATTTCTTTCCAAGGCATAGTTCTCCTCATCACCATGCTTATATGAGGATCCATATCTGGTGTTCTGTTGAATCTCTTCTTGCACCAAATCGAACCAAAAACGCTCCCAGTTTGTAGCTTCTCCCTCCCATTTACTGAATCCCGGTAGCTGTGCCAGCGCTTGGAAGGACTAGAAGTTATAGGCTGAACAAATAATCTTTGGAAATTGTAACACCAACACTTCCAAGCTCATCCCAAAATTGGGTGAATGGTCAAGCATTTTTCTATTGTGTCACCTTTCTCCATCTTGATTTTCCTGATATTTTCCTTCAGTTCTAGCTTCCTATAGTCACTGCTGTTCTTAAAAAAAAAAATCAAGGCACTCCACATTTCTTATGGAGTTTCCTTTCCATGGATATTCGATACAATATTATCTTGAACTCCTTTGAGTAGTATCCTTCTATCCTTTGCTACATTCTTCTTCCATGTCACCAGATCTTGAACATCAACTATTGGAGGCTTAGGAATATAACTATCTATTAACTCCTTCATCTCGTTATCTTCCAACATTGCCTCCATCATGTACTTCTAATATATTTAATTATATCTACCCTCAAGGGTATACTCAAGTCTCAATCCACAAAACGACATCCTGTTGGCCCTAAAGAATGATACTACAAATTCAATTCCCTTGCATAGAAAAAACTCATATTCTTCTCTTTTATAGTGATTTCAACTCTGATACTATCTAGAAATTCCTTGTAGATTCAAACTGCTAATTGTAATTTTCTAAAACAATAGACTTGAATCTAATCTACCAATTATGGAAACCAATTTAAATGATCATGAAATCACGAAGCATACAAGAGAAAGAATTCAATCAAAACATTACACAATGATTTCCTAAGGAAATCCAAAGGTAAAGACCTCACTATCTATATATTCCATTAGTCAGAAAATATGAGAATTTTACGATGCTTTTCTCATGCCCGAGAAACCTCTGCACTATCTCTACTTGTCTCACTAATTCCTGGACAAGCCTAGGCCAATACTTAGCCAGTTTTCTACCTGCCCAAATCTGTATTTCCTTACATTGTTTCCTTGGGTAATTAGCCCCTATTAATTAGGGAAATCCCCATCCAATACTGTACAATCCATCTAGGGCCTTTCTATGACTTCATGCACCACCTATACAATTTGGATGATTATACAACAAATAGTACACTACGCTTGAACTACAATCTCAATTGGGTAACTCTCAATTCACACATTCATGAGTTATTTATGGTTGATCTATCAGTTCTTTGGTTGATCATTGAGTGTGGTTCAAGTTCCACTTCCACACTTTGACCTTCCATTAGCTCCTCCAATAGTTGGAACTAGTTAAACCGAATTTAATGTAGATAAACTCAATCCATTAATTTATAACAACTCAAAATAAACTCAACGAGGGCTCCTAAAAAGTGGGAACCACTCTACATGACTCAAGTTAGATCCTCATCTTGAATTAACTGAACCAACTAAGTTAAACTAACTTAGTTAACTCATACAAGTTGTCATGTGATGCGGAATTACAATTTTCTTATAATTTAATTCAAGGGAATATTAAATTAGAATCTTTCTTAGTGCCATTTTCAACAATATTCCTACCTCCATACACAAATCAAATGCAGGACAACATGTTTGCAACAATAGAGTTGATCAAAGAGGTTGAAGAGATGAAACAACCAACTTTGACAACAAAGAAATATGAAGAAAGGAAAGATTTGTTAAAAGAGCAGGATGACAAGAATCAATATGGTTATCTTTATGAATCTAGCATTGCTTTTAAATGTGCAAATATTGGCAGCAAGATAGAAGGAATAAAACTTGAATAAATTGTAAACATTAAGGACAAGTATAAGTTCCAAGAACCCGCAACAATGTTGAATACAAAGAATGTTAGCCTGCAATCAAGATCAAGAAAGGGGAGATTAAGAATTAAAGTGTTCCACCTTTGGCAAAAAAAAACGAAAAAAGAGGAGAAGCTCCACCACTATCTTATGGCAAGAAATTTGAATATGAAACTTCACCAATGAATGAAAAACACATGGACCATTTAGCAAGAAGGAAAAAATGAAAGCTCAATTATCAATTTTTTTACGTATCATTGTAAGCCTTGTTGGGACTGAGACCAACATGTGTGGTTATTCATGTTATTCTTTGATCCATTTCTCTATTAAGAGGAGGACTTGGAATAATGGAGAAATATAGAATTATCCATATTATTATATTGTTAGATATTTGTTGTGATCAATTAGATTTGATCCTATTCTTAAGGGAACTATTCAATTGCTCAACATATTTACAATCTTATTTATGTACGAATGATTTGGTGAATGACAAAAGTGCCATGTGTAGGAACTCTTAAGGTTGAGCTTGGCTCACTTGAGATATGCTCATTTCCTCCATATTTTGTCTCTCTTAAATTTAAGTTTAACTATGGCAATCCAAATCAAGTCGAGATTGGAGAGGAACATGGTATGCTTCTCAATGGGGATGGTTGGTAGCACTATTGAAACACCAAGCATCTTTATTTTTACTGCTCTTTGGGCTTGGTCGCAACCCGGTTCTAGATGTGCCTACCGCTAAGAAGAATTCAGAGAGAAAACATAAATATGAACATAGATGAAGCTATGATCAAATTTGTAGCATTAATCTCTACTTATAACTGCCAAATGCAATAATCTGCATGAATATGTGGACATCAAAGAGCCACACAGAATTAGAACAATTCACATGCACTTTTATGGAGGCGTTTGAAGGCCACGAGTGAAGGTTTTAGGTATTAGATTAGTCAATTTAAAAAGAAAAATAATTAAATGTTCATTTCATGCCTCAGGTTGCTCTAAAAGTTTTAGATGTAAGTACGCATTTTTATGCAAATTGCTCAACATTCTTTCATCGGATTGATTTGAAGATCCTAATCAATCTAAGGCAACTAAACCTTTACCCATTATCTTAAATCCACATATCTCAAATTCACATTTTAAAAGAATTATATACACCATAAAAGTTAACTAACTATTTTATATTTTTATTTTTAAATTAAAATTAAACTAAATTAAATAATATAATTTTTCTTAGTGAAATCGCTATACAAATTTAATATTTTAAACAACTCTAAAATACTTAATTTGTATTAATTTAATAATCTTAATATACAATTTCAATAAATTTTAATCAATTTTAATCAAAAACTCATAAAAGTTACATACGGAGAAAATAAAACCATCTAAACTACATTTTTTGATAGTATGCTTTCACACAACAAATCACCTCATAACTTTAGTAATGTAAGTCTAATGATTTCCACGACACCAAACAATATCTTTATGAGTGAGATTACAGAGGCATGAGGCTCGGATAGATATGGAACGCCATTCCTCCGTAGTACCCCGACTCAATTAAATGTGATGGTGTACTTCCATGGAAATACAAAACTCCTAGAAAAAGTTTCAACGTGTTTTTTTAAAGCTTAGGTTTAAATAGTACTTATCATTATAAATTTCCCCCCTCCTTTTTATTTTCATTTTGTCCTTTTCCAGCACACCGTAAAAGTCTCTTGTTATGAATGTGATATTATTTAATTTATAATTGTCTTAATTACGTTATTTAATTTATAATGGTTGATACATATTTGAAAGTGATTTATGTCAATTGTGATTTATATCTATTAGGGTTATTGCGGGTGGTTAAGAGAAAGGAATGAAATCCTCACATTTAACCTCAAATCTCACAAGTGATATAATGGACATTCATCGAATATGTTCATTTCTTATATATATATATATATATATATATATATATATATATATATAAACTTAACATGATTTTGATCTTTCCTAAGGTTTAATATTATTTTCATTGAAATATAACTAGCAATTGCACCAAATGTTGCAAAAGAAATGTCGTAAGGCAATAGCATAGAAAAGAGTAGCCCAGAAGAAATAAGTTGTTGCAGAGAAAGAGCCATCTTGAAGGAATGAAAGGCAAAATTTTCTTACATGGAAGCACGTCGTGGAGGTTTCAAAGATATTGATTATAAGAGTTATCAACTAGAAAATTTTGTTATGGATATTGAAATAGGAAATTGTGGGTGAAAACATATATGTAAACCAACATAATGAAATTATTTGTTGCAGAGAAGGATCCATCGTGAAGGAATGAAAGGAAAATTTTGCTTCCATGGAAGTAGGTCGTGGAGGTTTCAAAGATATTGATTATAAGAGTTATCAACCAGAAAATTTTGTTATAGATATTGAAATAGACAATTGTGGGTGAAAACATATATGTAAATCAACATAATCTGTTCACATATATAAAATTTTTGTAATAGATACTGAAATAGGAAATTGGGGTGAAAATAATTTGGTGATTAATAATCCTCTGAAACAAGCATGAAATGATCATGTAACTCAAATAAGATATTTTAAATACATTCAAGTACAATCTATCTAGCATAGATGTAAATAAAGATAATTTTTATTAACAAAAATAGAGTTTACTCCAAGTTCATCTACATATCCTAGCACCATAGCATTAGATATATTTTGTGAGCTAATGTGATGTTTTTTTTTTTTTCAGAATGATTTAAAAATCAATTATTATACCACAATATTGACTTCTTCATTGTTTGTTTTATTTACAAACCCTTTAAAAAGACCACAGGAACATTTGATTTTACACTATGATCTCCCCAACGTGGGTGGGGGTTTCAAAAATTGGAGAGTAAATTGAGCGGTTATTATTAGAAATTGTTGTATAAGATGGGAAATTTGGATGGTTTATGGACAATATGGATTTCATAACAGATACCTATTTTAAATTTTTTAGTGTCTCTGGCCACCATCCATTTAATATGATCCATTTCAATAAATCACTGTGTGAATGATAACTTGTGACATCCCTAGCCATTTTCTTTGACTGTGGATCAAGTTACAAACTAGTAACTTCTGAAATCCCTAGCCATTTTCTTTGATTGTGGATTAAGTTATAAACTAGAATACACTCTCTCTTCAAAAGACTCTACAATATATATTGCATGGAGGGAAACATTATGATAAAACATGTGCAAAAAACCCTTTAGGGTTGTCTCAAATTACTATATTGTTAATCACATAGTGTCAATTTTGTAAAACTATAATCTATAGTAAGAGTGGTTTTTTTCTTTTGTAAGTTTTGTTTGGAATTGAAAAATAAAAAAATTGCAAAAGCTAAAATTATGTAGTGAAAAATTTTGTTTAAAATTTCGAATAAAAAGTTGAGTAAGTTTGACATCATATAATGTGAAATTAGTTTATTATTATAAAGTAAAAAACATGTAATTTTTTTAGCCACAATTAGGTAATTAAAGATATGTATATAGTTTTTTTTTAACAGAAGAAATTTGATATTCATTAACAAAAAAAATTCGAAAGAGTATGTATGTAGTTACAAGCTGTTATGTAGTTACAAAGTGTTATGTAGTTATAAACTATTACAATTAAGTAATTAAAGGTAAATTTAGTGTTAATTAAGAAATCATAATTACGAACATTCATCATTATTGCTCAAGATAAATCATGTCCTCTCAAATAATTTTAAAATTTTAAAAAATATCACATATTTTAAAAAATTTCATTATTAATTTATTTTTTTATATATTAAGAAATAATACTCATGAATAATAAAACAGTTGTAACATAAATAATATATAACAAAAAAAACCATGTATTTTTGGAATAATGAAATAGTTGTAACAAAAATAATATAGAACAAGAAAAACTATGTACAAAAACCCTTTAGGGTTATCTCAACTTACTCTATTGTTAATCACATAGTGTCAATTTTGCAAAACTATAATCTAGAAGAAAAAAAAAATAACATTATAATATATATATATATACTTGTGGATCTAATGGCCTAAAACATTTCAATCGTCTAACATTTGATCGAATGGCTCAAACATGGACATAGTGGCAGCTAGGGGAGTTGTTTTCAAATAGGAATGCCTTACAACATAATTAGCGAAGATTTTTTTTGTATTGAGTCTATTTATACTTTTTTATTATTATGAACTTTCATGAAAATAGTTTATGTTATTTTCATGGAAAGTAGTTAGTGGATATTTTTTTGTATTAACTATATCTATGATTTTTTTACTATGAGTTTTCATGATGGTGAAAAAAACTTAACATTATTTTGACATTTCCAAGTTTCAAAGAGTTTATGTTATTTTCATTGAAAAGTAAGTGAATATTTTTTCATATAGAAAATATTTATGAATTCTTTATTATGAGTTTTCAAATTTTTTTAATATGATTTTTTTACATATTTAACCCATTATTAGATTGCTAATGTATACACATTTGCACCTTCATCTATACACTGCTTCTATACATGTTGTTCCACTTCCATATATACATGTATCTTCCATATATACGTTAACTTCCATATATGCACTTGCACTTAGTATATGCACACTTAAGTATCTTCCAAATATGCATGCATAAATGTAATCACCTTACACGTTGTTGGGGATTGAACCAACGTCACCTTGGGTGCTGCTACAATGGGAGATGGTGTTGGTGTTGGTGCGAGAGACGATGACCTCCTCAATCCCTTGTATGAAAATAAAGCAAAGCAGTGCATTAACTCCTGCTATGTTGTCCAAAAGTAGTTATATAGAAGTGACACCTACACAAATGGGATGCATCCTATGTAAGATGGATGCCTTCTATGCTCTTCCATATATGCACAATTTCATATATTACTTATATGCACATATATATAGAATCCATTCATGCATTAATTTTGGATTTCATATATGCGCAAATGACAACTATATCTACTTCCATGTATGCGCCACTTTTTTATATGCAGCTGCATTTTTGTAGATTCATCAATTTCATATATGTGTTGGCTTCTATATATCCACTTCTTTTGTATATGCATCACTTCTATATACATGTATCCATAATATACTCTTATATATACACACATATACCAAATTGAAAGAACGAAGCACACACACACACACACACACACACACACATATTCCATTTGCACATATGCATAAACCTGGTTCTGTATACGGAAGTGGTCCATATATGGAAGTTAATAAATATATGGAAGTGGAACATATATAGAAGCGACGCCTATATGGAAGTGACTATAGCTTCCATTTGCATATATACATAAGCATGCTTCCATTGGTACCAAAAGGATTTGATCGGGTTCTAGATACAAAGATGCAAGAGTTATCTTTTGTGAAGTTATCATTTAGGGTATATCAAAGAATGGATCTACGTAGAATACAAATTTTATAGCATATTTACCATCAAATTTCCTCAAATCAATCTTGGTAATAAAGCAGTTCCTTAGTGTTGTATTGAATACCCGTTGATGTGGATCTCTGAGAGGTGAACTATTTTGGGACCCAATCTTTATGCTCTCAAAATTTTTCTTTTAAATATAACAATATAATAAATCAACTTCATTTTACAATATAACAGATGTATAAGATGGGATGCATTCTAAAACTAGTTATCCTGGGAAAGGATACACAAATTACAATTAAAGTATCTAGCCAAGCAATAAGGATAACAATAATATAACAATAGAAATATAATAACTTGATATCGAGGGTTTAATAGGATCTCAAGTTATTATCGTCACAATTTCAATTATGAGCTAGCCTCATTCAGGGGGAATCCAAAGTTATTTAGGTCATTCTTTCAGTTATGGGAAACTCTCATATACATTAATAGGGGGGATCTCACAAAGTTACTATGTCATTCCAAATCATTATCAACATCATATGTCTCAACTCATATTAAACATGATTTTGCGTCATTTCAACATCAATTATGCATGGTGAAAACATTGAAACAATGTTACTTAAATTAGTCTTTTGGTGACTCGTATAAACATCATTTCTTGAAGAGATCAAAGCTACACATATGGCTTATATTCCCAAAAAAATCTCATATAACTAACTTTAAATTTGTGTTAGATGAAAATGATAACTAAAAAAAAAGAGAAAGATTGGAAGAAAAAAAAGGAACTAAGAAAATTAGAATGCTTTGGAAGTTGTTTTTATTATATTTATTTTAAGTTAAAAAAGAGAAATACATGGTCCTACTTTATAAAAGTTTAAAATGGTTTTCAAAAATAATTTTTAAAAAACGATATTATGATATAATTTCCCATTGATTTAAAAATGAAAATTATAAAATAATTATTTTGTTAAAAATACTATTAAAATGTTCTTACTAAATTTTATAAATATTATTTAAAAAATAAAAAAATAAAAAAATATATAATTTACATCCAAACATCAACCACATGTATAACTATATATTATTATACTCTAACATACCCTATTAACAAATATTTCAAAGATTTTTTTCTTAAAAATAATTTGAACTTAAATCGACTATTATTGACCATTTGTAAAACTATACACCAATAAAATAACATACCTTAATAACTATACACCGATAAAATAATATACCTTAATAACAATAGTGATGTATTACCATTAAAAAAAGCAAAAAAATAAAATTAAAACTTCCCTTTTTATCCCTATTGGTGATAGGTTATTACACATTCGATAATGCGTTGATCCTTAATTTTTGACCAAAAATTAAACTAACAATTTCTTTTTTTTTGTAAGCTTCGTAGAACCTTTCTATTATCAGAAATATTGAGGGCAGAGAGTCATACAAGAAAAAACAAATATGGTGACCTCAACCTGCACGTAGGAAACCAGGTTTGTTGGCCACTGCATCGAGTTATAAGCAGACCAAAAACGAATTTGTCTTATCCTACCACTGACAACATTGAGAGCTGTAGTATGTCCATAATATTTACAAATAAAAGAATTAGTAAAGCTAACAGAGTCCAAAATGAGCAAACACGAAAATCGTTAACCAGATAGATCAACAGAAACCTGAGCATGAGCTGTTGGGCGTAACACCTGTGAACTGTTGTGAGTAAGTTGCAACTGTTTTTCAATCTTACCCACCCTATCATTCAACTGCAACTGTACTTTGGGCATAGCATGCATATCCATCTTCATTTGTTGCATTTCAAACATAATAGAAGAGGTGAGACTGTTATCCTCTTTACTGGCCATAGCCTTGGCAAGAAGGCATTTCATCTTCCAGTAAGTCTTTACTAACTGTTGAAAAAGAGAAACACGACCCCGAGTACTGCCTAGATCAGTTAAGAAATCCATTTGAGAAATCTAATCTTCCATGTCCTCCTCCTCACTATTTGTATGAACTTCCCAGCCATGTATTTTTGACTTAATAGTATCCTGATTCCCTGCTTCATATACCTGAGCAATCTCATGCAGCACCTCTGTATTATATTTCCTGCCACGCCTACTCGTGTCAGCCCCAAGAGTAGGCAGCCTTCCTCATTTCAGCTTCATTGGTTGCCCTTTCACCATACTGAAAATGAAAGAGCTTGGAGATAGGCCTGTGGCCAGAATTACGTTAGAAAGAAGATAAATGAAAACAGAAGAAAGCGTCGTTGCTACGAACCCAACACGCATATCCTTACAGCGCAAAGTGTCATATAAATGAAGCTAGAACCAGCCTAGAACGCAATATTCCTTATAATGATGTTTGGAAGATAGAATAACACACAACCAAACAAGAGCAATAGTACAGAGAAAACCATGGCCAGAAGTAAGACTAAGAATTGCTGGAACAAATGTGGAACCCATTGTAATATAAAGAACCACCAGCAAAACCATACCATAGCCACTTATAAAAGAGCGAGAACCATGCATGCAATTAAAACGAAACGCAGGAAACACATAGGAAATTTTCCCATGGCCAGAAGGAAGACCAAGAACAACTGGAGGAAATATGGAACTGTTTGTAACATAAAGAACTGCCAGCGAAACCTGACCATAGGCACTCATGAAAGAGCGAGAACCATGCATGCAATTGAACCGAAACGCATTAAACACAGAGGATAGTTTCCCATAACTTGTTAGATGAAGACGAGAATACATGCGAGGCAGAAGCAGTTTACCAAATTTAAGAAAACACCTAGAAAAGAATCTTGCATAAGCAAGAGTGTCCACTATTAACCCCAACAAAAGAAACAAGCCCGGCAAATGCAGAGGGGTAGGAGAAACGTGAGGATCCCGAAGAAAAAATAACAGGACAAGAGCAAATCTAACCCCATAAACCCACGACCAACCAGGGGGACTGCGGAAGTGAGGCTCAACGTAGATATTACCCAAATTCCCAGTCCGAAACCATCTTGAAAAATAGAATGAAACTCCGCTAACCAATGAATCAAGGCAGAAGTAAACAGAGGCCACAGAGATAAAATCAAAACAGGAATAGTGGGCATGGAAGGCATAGTTTCCATTACATACCAAAATCTTCGCCCGAGAATACGCGCTATGAAATCTTGAGCTGTCACCTGCAATGGAGCGCCGATGCAAGGTCTGAACAGAGAATGAGTAGGAATAATGAAACAACCCATAAGACTGTGTAACCACTACAGATAAGCTTGGTTTAATGCATCTGACAGAGTATTAATGGTAAGAGTTGGCTGACGCATGCAAAATGAAAACATGGAGTGGAGCGCGACCATCAAAGGACTTGCTTAATAATAAGATCACACAGGGCGGCAAGATATCCACCACGTGGATAAGCATAGCTGGGTAAAATTAAACCAAAAATTTCTAAAGTTAACATTACAGAATAAAAAAAATATTTTTTATTTTTAATTGTTTTTATTTAAGCTGCAATTGGTTGAGAGGGATGGAATCTTATTTGAAAATCGTGATTTCCACCTCCTAATGGTACACTTGAAGGTGGAATTATAAGACTTGGTTTCTGCATGTTTCTTTCTAGCACTAAATTTCTCTTATGGGAGTATTCAAGTTTCAAAACAGGGTGTTCACACTGAGATAGTTCGCCTATGAAGTTTCTAAATTCTTCTAATACAAAATTATGGTGGGACTTTAAATCTGTTTTACTCGCTTGATGTTTGCCCCTTTGTAATGTTAACATTATGAAAAAAATAGTTTATTTCTTCATTTTAATTCTATTTTTTTAAAGCTTAAATCCAAACACGACTAACTAACGACTGCTTTTATTAGAAAAAAAAAGAAAAATTAAAAAATAATGAATAATGCTCAAAGCAAGAAAAAATATTATTTTATTTGCAGAGGTACTTCAAAACACTTAATTGGCTTTATTAATTCAAGGTCTAGGTCAAGTTTAAGAGTATTCATGGTGTTGGAATGTCAAAGGTCGAGAGATGGAAACCTTTATAGGATAATTGTCTTAGGTCCGACCTTCGTCATTGGTCAGTCAAGCGAGCAAGCAGTCTAGATAGTGACATTCTTTTTTTTTTTAAGCCACTAATAGAGACATAACCTTATCCCATATTTAAAGCTAATATTGCTTTATTTTTTCTAATGATAACATAAGCCACATTTAAAGCTAATGTAAAATACCATGTTGTAACTTTTCCTTCAAATGTGAAAGAAAAAAACGTATATACTTAGCAATATCTAGGTCACGGGTCAGAGAAAGTCGCGAGGTCAGAAGGCCGGAGGTCTGGAGATGAAAACTATAGAAAAAGTTAGGGGTGTTCAGAATCTTAACCCATGAGAGAAATTTAAGGGGTTTTATATTTCGATGGGGCGAATTTTTTATATTACACCAATTTTCTATAGTTATCCCAAAAATTAATTAAAAAATAAATAATTATTATATTTTATCCCATGAAAAATAAGCCCGATAGACATTCCAAGCCTTGAGTCGTGTGGTTTGCATGTTGTATTTTCTTCCAATCGCCCTTATTTCTAGGAATGGCACTGGTTAGGGGCTATTTCACCCTCTACATTTCCTAGAAATGGAGGCTAGGGTTGAATTCACCCTGGATAGGGGTTTGCAATTTGATTCATGTATATAAATTTCTATCTACATCCCCCCTCATTTTTGATGAGTGGGTGTGTAGGGGTCCCATGTATCACTAAGTTTCTTTCCCATTGTTGGTTGTTTTCTTTTGTTTACACCAAAAAAAATTAGAAAGAAAGAAGATACTGGGAGAGAAGTGATCTAAGGCACCTCAACCAATTGATTTTAGGCAATTGAGATTTTTAAGGGACGTGAAATAGGGTCCGTGGCCAAGTAAGTCAAGTTCGGAGGTAAGGGAAGGCCTCTTGAGGCTGGGCTCCTATCATTATGAGCATGACTGAATGCACCCTTATGGGTAACATACTCTTGCATCATTCTTGTAAGTAATACAAAGTGTTCCTGAATATATCTCTACAAATTGAAGCTCCTAAATCTCAGCTTCTGTAACAAGTTGAAAATTACAACAGAACATAAGTGTTATGAAGTGCACATTCAGGTGTTGTGAAAGAAAAGATCAACCTCGCATAAGGTTTATAATTGTGAACCACTGCAGTCAACCTCTGGTTATGGTACCCCTATTTAATCAAATAAATCATGGTTTATCATTATTCCACATAGGTTGCATTGTAACATTATATTGTTGTGGATCTACTAAATAGTCATATGGTATTGTGGGTCATTGTATTGTGGTTGAGGGATTATTGTGGGTTTACTGTATTGTGGTTTCTTGTGTAATGTGCCACTTACAAACTTTATATTATTCTGGTTTATTATCCTATGATTTCACTTAGTGTGGTTCTAGTGACCTAGAATTCTCCAAATAACATATTCCAATCATACACGAGGGGATTAGTTAACATTTTCCTTTAAGATAAGTTGGGCCCTACCTATGTTGTGTATTCCCTAGTTCATTTAGGAAAAATATGGAATCCTTATAATGCATAATTATTTTTTCTATCAAAGCCTTCACATGGTTGAACTTTGTTACATGTGAAAAACAGGGTTCTCAAAGATAAATTGATTTTATGTGCAAAAGGGTTGGTAGGGTTATAGGACTTTGAATCTGAAAATAACTCAAAAGAATGGTGGATATGTAAGGTTACTTTTCCCATACATGCAATATTAAGAATAACTCATTTTAGTTATGTCGAGTATACTACTCAGTACAAAATGCCATAGGTTCTAGATATTTGATAGGTATGTTGGTTGTTTGTTCCAAGATTTTGAAAAAAACAAGAATTTTTTTTTCCCTTTCCTAATGTAGTTATAGATAGATAATCAAGTGTGAGTTGTGTGATGCACAAGTCAAAATTTCTAAGTCAATCTGACTTGTGAGTTCAAGGCAGACTGAGAATAGTTGATTTGGTTTTCTCAAAGAGAAGAGTTGACTTTTATTGGAAGAGTTTGGTATCACAGTGAGTAGGGTGTCTATGTATTTTAAATTTCCCAATTCCTTGTTCATCATCTAACGATTTTACTTAGTTTAGATTTGGGATGTCTCTAAATTTGTTGCTTCCATATGCATGAATATTAGAGAAATAGTGGAATTTAAGGCATGCAACCTCAATTAGACCCGCGTCTAAATGGAAAAAAATAACTACCAAGAAATGCAACATTAATTGAAATATGTCCTATATATAAACCGACAGATAATTATATATGTATTCCAAATCCAAGAATATCTAATGCTGTGTTGGGTTTTAGATGCATCACATCGTTGGACCCTTGTTCTTAACGGGGTAGCAACGCTGCCCGTCATTAAATGCTCCCTAAGGTGTCCAGGGGGGAGGGGAGGAGGGGGTTGTGACTTTATGGAGCCCCCCGCCCCCTGGCGGGGGGTTTTGGGGGCAACGCCCCTGAAGCTAAAAACATATGTAAAATTGCCTTGTAAAATATTGTAAATTCTAGTCAATCTGGGTCGTTCATTAGGCGGATGATCTGACGGTAGAAGTTATGTTTAGTTTAGGTTCTTTTTACCTAGAAGGCAACCACTCGTTTTGTATGAGGGTATGGTATTGCGGCTGTGTGTTGTGTGAGTATTATGAGCGAGAACCAGAAAGGGAGATTGTGAGAGAGAACATAGGATATTACAATAGATCTGATGTAGGTTGTGTCTCTTCATTTTGTTGGATAATAGAAAGGAAGGAGTAGCTGTTCGGGGTGGACGTAGCCAAAATTGGGTGAACCACGTATATCTGTGTCCCTCTCGTTTTATATGTTTTCTGTGTTTGTGTTTCTGCATATTTTATGTGTTCCATTGCTCTGTAATATATAATTTTCTAACAACTAGTATCGGAGCCGAAGGCCTATTTGGCTTATAAACTCGCAGGAAAGAAGGGTTCCTGGTTCGAGTGGGAGCAATGACGAAAGATGGTAAGTTTAGGGTTGAGAAATTTAATGTAAAAAAAAATCTCGCTGTGGAAGATGCAGATGGAAGATTATCTGTATCGGAAATATTTGTACCTAACATTGAGCGGAAAAAAAAAAAAGCCGACATGTATGACAGACACAAAATGGGAGATTATTGATAGAAAGGCACTTGGAACAATACGGTTGTGCCTCGTGGCATCTATAGCCTTCAATATTTCAAAGGAAACAACAACAGAGGGTTTAATTAAGGCATTAGCGAAACTATATGAAAAACTCTCGGCCTCAAATAAGGTATTTATTATGAAACATTTATTTAATATGTAGATGTCGGAAGGTGGATCTATTGTTGACCATTTAAATGATTTTAATATGGTTACCAGTCAATTAAGTTCTGTAGGGGTAAAATTTGAATATGAAGTTAGGGCTTTGTTATTTCTGTGCTCATTGCCAGAAAGTTGGAATGGTTTAGTTATGGACATTAGTAACTCTGTCTCTAGATCTAGTACTTTAAAATTTGTTGTTGTTTTTGGTGCTATCCTTAGTGAGGAAATGTGACGGAAAAGATTCAGTGAGACATTGGGTATTGCTTTGAGTGTAGAGACTAGGTCAAGAAAAATGGAAAGAGGAAAGAGCTCAAGATATCACAGTAAATCAAGGAAATGAAGATCCAAGTCTAGTTCGGGGATAGTGTGCTAGAAATGCGGAAAGAAAGGATATCTGAAGAAAGATTGTAGATCTCATAGGGGAAAAGAAGGAGACGCACATCAAGAAAACAATCATGAAGCAAATGTGACAGGTTATGTGTTACAATATGCTTTAATTATTTCTTTAGAAATGTTACTGATCCATGGGTGGTAGATTCAGGGGGCTCATTCCATGCCACACCTGATAAGAAATATTTTCATGACTATGTTCAAGGAGATTTTGGACAGGTTTGTTTGGGTGATGACCAACCCTATAAAATTGTTGGAATGGGTAAAGTTCTTGTAAAACAACAAAATGGAAACCAATGGTTATTAAAAGAGGTAAGGCATTTTCCATATCTAAAGAAAAATTTGATTTCAACAGGGCAATAAGGTGGTGAAGGTTGTGTGACAAATTTCACGGATAAAACTTGGAAGGTCACTAAAGGAGCCACGATAATATCAAAAGGCGAAAAGGTTGGTACATTGTATTTATGCAATGGTATTTATAACTTTGTTAATGCTTTGACTTCAAAGGAGAAGATGCATCATTATGGCATCATAGGCTCGGACACATGAGTGAGAAGGGGATGAAGATTCGTCACTCAAGAAATTTGTTGCCGAGTTTGAAGAATATTGATTTGGACTTCTGTGAGAATTGTGTTTATGAAAAACTGAAGAGAGTCATATTTCTTAGAGTTGGGAAAGAAAATAAGAGTGAAAAAGTAGAGCTTGTGCATATAGATGTATGGGGATCTGCTCATGTATCATCTTTCAGTGGCTCTTATTATTATGTTACTTTTATTGATGATGCAACTAGAAAAACTTGGATTTATTGTAGTCAGAATAAATCTGATGTATTTGATACTTTCAAGAAATGGAAAGCTTTGGTTGATATTGAGATAGGGAAGAAGTTGAAGTGTCTGAGATCAGACAATGGAGGTGAATACTGTAGCAAAGAGTTTGATAGGTACTTTTCAGAGCATGGAATTCACATAGAGAAGACAGTTCCAAGAACACTAGAAGAAAATGGTGTGTCAGAAAGGACGAAAAGAACAATCATGGAGCATGCAAGGCGCATGAGATTGCATGTAGAATTGCCTTTACAATTTTGGGCAGATGCTGTAGATACTTATGTTTATATAATAAATAGAGGGCCTTCAAGTTCCTTGGATGGTGGTATTCCAGAGGAGGCATGGACAGATAAAAAGGTAAATTACTCATTTTAAAGCCTTTTGGTTGTGAGGCCTTTGTCCATATTAATAAAGAAAATATAACAAAGCTTGAGGCAAAATCAAAGAAATGTACATTTATTGGATATGGTGTTAATGATTTTAGTTTCATTTATATGATTATGAAAATCACAAAATCATTAGGAGCGGAGATGTAATATTCAATGAAAATGTCTTATATAAGAATCGGCTGGAAGAAAAGAAACAAGAAAAAGAAAACAAAGAATACATAGTTCTTGATGAGATCGGAGAAAAAGTAAAGGTGCCTGGAAATAATAATAATCAACAACCACAACAAAAAAAACCACCACAAAAACAACATGCACCTCAAACACCTGAAAATGGCGTCATAAAATTTACCAGGATAAGTAGATTCCCTAAACAGTACTCTCCTTCATTATATTATTTATTGTTGACTGATTCTGGTGAACCTGAATGTTATGAAGAAGCAATGCAGGTCGAAACCAGTAAGAAGCGGGAGCTAGCCATGAAAGAAGACATGGACTCCTTAATAGATAACCAGACTTGGGACTTAGTCAGGTTGCCCACAGGTAAAACAACATTGCAGAATAAATGTGTTTACAGGCTCAAGGAAGAAGATGGAGGAAAATAAAGGTACAAAGCTAGACTTGTGATGAAGGGGTTTGTACAAAACAAAGGTATTGATTTTGATGAAATATTTTCTTTTGTTGTTAAGATGACTTCAATAATAACTATTTTAAGTCTTGTAGCAGCGAAAGATTTGCATCTTGAACAGTTAGATGTAAAGACATAATTTCTTCATGGATATTTGAGGAAGAGATCTATATGTAGCAACCACAAGGATATGAGGTCAAAGGGAAAGAAAAATTAGTGTGCAGGTTAAAGAAGATCTTGTATGGCTTAAAATAGGCCCCAAGGCAGTGGTATCTAAATTTTGACAAGTTTATGTCTGAACAAGGTTATACTAGATGTCACTCTAATCATTGTGTTTATCAGAAAAACAAAAGTGATGGAAAATATAATATTGTTATTGTATGTAGGTGACATGCTTGTTGCAAGGTCTAACATGAAAGAAATAAATATTCTCAAAATAAAATTGGCAAATTCATTGTTGAGATTCAACAAGATGATGAGCTTAGTGAAAAGAGTCACCTTCACTAAGTGGGCCCGTAGGATATTTTTGGCGCAAGTCTATTTTTAGACATGATGATCATATTTCAGAAGTTGCAGGATGCTATTTGTGGAAGGTTGATCATGTTGGAAAAATAGATGAAATTATATTTTTATAATATTGGGCGAAGTCTATTTATAGATCATCGATCTAAAAATAGATGCATGTCGATTATTATTAGCTCTTAATAATAATTAGACACTAAACAATAAATTATTCTCTTGGAGCACTTTGTTTCAGTGCATAGATGTGGCATATCAGTGGACTGAGGGAATTACGCAATTCCCAAGGGTTTACTAGAGCTAATGCATGGAGGGCTCAGTTAGAACTCAAGTGGCAGAGTTATGACATAGTTGGAAGAGTAGTTATGGAGTTGTATTCAGTTTAACTCAGTTAGACTCAGTTGAGCTAGTTGTATCTAGTATAAATGAATGATACACTAGTGAGAGTGGAGTGAATTAATTAGTTAATTAATTCACAAATAATAACTCATTAATCAACTGAACAATACAGTAGTTAACTACAGTGCATGGTAGTTTCAGTGGAGACCCAGTGGAGAGATAGGTGAAAGGGCAAGATGGACTATCTATTGTGACTATAGTGATGTAGTGATTGTATCACACACATATTGGAGTTTCCAATGAGGATTGTGCAGTCAAGGCAAGGGTAATTCGAATTCATTCATAGCTATTCTTCAACAGGGATTGTGCAGTGGAGGCAGGCTAGCAGGAGGCAAAGATTGGTGCAAGGATTTGCAAGATTGTTCCTGATTAGTGTATGACAATTGTACTATATTGAGAGCTTGATAAGCTTTGTATGAGGATTGTCATATGATTCCATGATACATAATATATAGTTTGGGTTTTCAGCTTTAGGCTTTCCCAATTAAAAACAACTATGTTATGTGCGATTGTTTTTATTTATGCTTTACATATGTGTGCAATTAATTTTCCGCAAAAGATTAACATTGGAATGATTCAGTATTTTGCAAGAAGTTAAATATTGTGAGATCAGGTGAATCTAGGACATATGCATGCTTAGTGCATATAATTTCTACATGGTATTAGAGCAATGTTAATTGAATATTGCAATTGTAAAGTGAGTTTGTGCTGGTGGACAATTCGAATTTGCTACAGAAGATTCTTGGTGCAGAGGTTGAGTATACATTGAAATGGCTTTCAATGGGTTGCGATTGGCGTATGCCCTTGATGGGAGCTTGAATTACATAGCCTGGAAGGATAGGATGGAGGCAGTGCTAGAGGATAATGGATTGAAGGATTTCATCGATAGCGATTTTCCTAAGCCGGGATCTAGCGATGCTGCATTACTTGACGCGTGGAAAAAGAAGATAGCAAAGACGAGGAGAATTCTGTTGGAAGGTGTGAAGGACCATATTGTGTCCAGACTTCACGGGAAATCCACTCCATTCTTAATGTGGAAGGCTTTGACAGACTTGTTCCAAAGTAGAAGTGACCAGAGGAAGTTGGTGCTTAAAGACAAGCTCAGAAAAATAAAAATGGAGAAAGGCGACAGTATTCCAAAATACCTCACGAAGTTTGTCCACTACAAGGATGAACTGGGAAGTGTGGGGGTTACTGTTGATGATGAAGAATTGGTGAGCTTGGCTCTCCTTGGGCTTCTAAAGAGTTGGCATAGCTACGAAGACTCTGTCAATGGACGGGAGAAACTGTCGAGATGGGAGTGACTTTGGTCGGATCTTTTGCAGGAGGAGATAAGGTGGGGTACCAGGGATGGATCTTCATCAAAGAATGAAGATGAAGAGAATTTTTCTTTGGCTGCCAAAGTAAGGATAGAGAAGGGGAAGAAACATCCTTTAAAATCCAAAGCTAAAGTCAAGAAGCAAGATTTGTCCAAAGTGAAGTGTTTTCACTATCACAAACATGGACATTTCGCCACTGACTGTCCACAGAAGAAGAAGAACAAGAAGGCTACTGGATCTGCAGTTGGAGAGGCCTTAGCCTCGCAATTTGAACTTGATTTCTCCTTGATCGCATGCTTGGTTTCAGGCTGTATGGGATCGCTGTGGTATCTTGATAGTGGTGCGTCTTTCCATATGATGGGAGACAAAGAGTTGTTTAGTGACTTGGAGGAGAAGGACCTCTAGATGCATATAGAGATGGGAGACGATGGTTGGTACAGTGCGACTAGAATTGGGACCATTACCTTTGAGAGGGAGTCTGGTAATCCATTCTTGTTGAATAATTTTATGCATGTTCTAAGTTTGAAGAAGAACTTGGTCTTAGTCGCAATGCTGGAAGACAAGGGTTATGATGTTGTTTTCAGTGAGGGAAAAGCCTTCCTTCAACATAAAACAATGGGTCAAACCAAGAAGATAGGGGTTCGAATTAAGAATCTCTACAAGCTGGAGGTAGCTGGTTGCGCTGCAATGGTGGGAAAAGCAGAAGAAGTATTGAGTCGAGATGAGGGCGAATTATCGCACAGGAGATTGGGTCATCTTCACCATGGTGCTTTGAAGATTTTGCAGCAGATTTCTACTGGACTTCCCAAGGGTACTCTTGCGCAGTAAGATCATTGCAAGGGATGTACTATGGGTAAGTTTGTGAAGACCACCTTTCATGACATGCTTCGGTGATCTTGGAGAGAATTCACACAGATGTGTGTGGACCTTTCTCGGTTGCTTCAACAACAAAACACAAGTATTATGTTATATTTGTTGATGGCTATTCTCATAGATGTTGGATCTTCTTCATGCAGAAGAATAGTGAAACATTCTCAAAGTTTTGTGATTTCAAGGCATTGGTGGAGAAGGAGTCAGGGAAGCAAGTGAAAGCTCTACGGAGCGATAATGGTGGTGAATACATCTTGGGCGAATTCAAAGACTTCTGTAGCAAAGAATGAATTCGAAGAGAACTCATAGCGCCTCATAACCCACAGCAGAATGGGGTCATGGAGAGGAAGAAGAGAATGATCGTGGGTGCTTCACAAGAAATGTTGCATGAACAGGGCCTACCGATGCACTTGTGGGTGGAAGCATGCAACATTGTGGTTTACGTGCAAAACCATTGTTCTCATAGAGTACTTGGCATAAGTACACCTGAAGAAGCTTTTACTGGTAAGAAGCCTGATATTTCTCATTTGAAAATTTTTGGCTCATCTGTTTACATTCATGTGACAAAGGATGCCAAGAAGAAGCTAGAGCTAACTGTAGAAGTTGGGATATTTGTGGGGTACACAGAATCACCCCATAATTATCGTGTGTATTTTCTAGACAGTCGGATGACTGTTGTGCGACGAGATATAAAATTCAATGAGGTGAAAGCCATGAAGTTGTTGCTTGAGAGGGAGCTACACTTGCATGCGGAGGAGGAGCTTCTTGTTCCCAAAGATGAGCCTCTAGATGTGGATCAACCATAGGAGGAGATTCATGGAGTGGAGGAGGCCACTCATGCAGAACCAAACATCAGACAAGGCAGAAAGCGTACCACAGAAGGTGAGAGACTGAAGCTTTATGCGGCACAGAATGCAGGATTCCCTACATCACAGCGCAGACAGAGACAGTCACCTGACCGATTTACTGGATACATGGCTCTTATGAGCAAGTGTATCGTGACAGAGCCATATTCTTTCAAAGAAGCAGTGCAGGAGCCCACATGGGTAGATGCCATGGTGGAGGAGTATGACTCCAATGTCAGAAACCGTGCTTGGGAGATTGTTCCAAGGCCAGTGGGAAAATCAGTTGTAGGATCAAGATGGATCTACAAGGTAAAACAAGTTTTTGATGGGAACGTTGAGAAGTATAAGGCAATATTTGTTTCCCGAGGCTTCTCACAGATCGAGGGGATTGACTATGAAGAAACGTTTGCACTTGTCGCACGGTATTCTTCCATACGGACCATCCTTTCTCTCTCAGCGCAGATGGGTTGGCACATTCATCAGATGGATGTGAAGATTGCGTTCCTTAATGGGATCATTGAGGAAGTGGTGTACATTGAGCAGCCTGAAGGATTTGAGATCTTAAACAGTGAGTCACATGTGTGCAAGCTCAAAAGAGCGTTGTATGGGTTGCAACAAGCACCACGTGCTTGGTACACTCGGATCGACAACTATTTCACTGGACTTGGCTTCACCAAGAGTGAGGCGGATGCAAACCTGTACCAGATTGTGGTGGAGGGTAAGCTTTTAATCATTGTACTTTATGTTGATGATTTAATACTAACAAGTGATGAGTAGTTGATATACTCATGCAAGGCAGATCTTGCAAAGGAGTTTGAGATGAAGGATTTGGGCCTCCTTCATTATTTCCTTGGATTGGAAATATGGCAGCGGGAAGGTGAGCTTTTTGTGTCTCAAGGCAAGTATGCCCGGGAGATACTGGAGAAGTTTCACATGCAAGGCTGCAAGCCTATCGACACTCCTCTTCCAGGAAATTGGAAGAAAGAGGATGCTACATCGACAGAGGTAGTGGATGCCACTGTTTATCGACAGTTGGTGGGTTGGCTCATGTATTTAGTCAATACAAGACCGGACATATGCTATGCGGTGAACCAACTTTCACAAGCGATGGTTAAGCCTACCAAGCTCTTTTGGAAGGCAGGCAAGCATATCTTGAGATATCTCAGGGGCACATCTGAGTATGGTTTATGGTACAGACAAACGGATGAGGTGAAGTTGCTTGGCTTCACAGATGTAGATTGGGTAGGAAGCCCAATAGACAGAAAGAGAACATCAAGAGGGATTTTCAGTATCGGATCTATGACAGTTTCTTGGACCTACAGCAGGAAACAAAGATCCGTGGCACTCAGTTCATCAGAAGCAGAATACATGGCAGCAAGTCAAGTTACATGTGAGGCTATCTGGATGAGGAAGATCCTGGTTGGTTTGTTTGGTTCACATTTAGATCCAACAGTGATACATTGTGATAATCAGAGTTTCATTAAACTCTCAGTTAATCCTGTGTTTCATGATATATCTAAACATATTGGTATTCGGTATCATCATATCAAAGATTGTGTGTAGTGGAAGATCATGTTGCTTTAGTACATTCCTACGAAGGATCAGATAGACAGGATGCAAAATTTCACCAGAGCAACTAATACCATAGAGGCAGGATCAGGGTGAAGGATAATCCCTATCTTGTTGAGAGGGAGTGTTGAGATTCAACAAGATGATGAGCTTAGTGAAAAGAGTCGCCTTCACTAAGTGGGCCCGCAGGCTATTTTTGGCGCAAGTCTATTTTTAGACTATGCCTATTTTTAGACATGATGATCATATTTCAGAAGTTGCAGGATGCTATTTGTGGATGGTTGATCAAGTTGGAAAAATAGATGAAATTCTATTTTTAGAATATTGGGCGAAGTCTCTTTATAGATTGTCGATCTAAAAATAGATGCATGTTGATTATTATTAGCTCTTAATAATAATCAGACACTAAACAACAACTTATTCTCTTGGAGCACTTTGTTTCAGTGCACAGATGTGGCACATTAGTGGACTGAGGGAATTACGGAATTCCCAAGGGTTTACTAGAGCTAATGCATGGAGGACTCAGTTAGAACTCAAGTGGCAGAGTTATGACACATTTGGAAGAGTAGTTATGCAGTTGTATTCAGTTTAACTCAGTTAGACTCAGTTGAGCTAGTTGTATCTAGTCTAACTAAATGATACACTAGTGAGAGTGGAGTGAATTAATTAGTTAATTAATTCACAAATAATAACTCATTAATCAACTGAACAATACAGTAGTTAAACACAGTGCATGGCAGTTTCAGTGGAGACCTAGTGGAGAGATAGGTGAAAGGGCAAGATGTACTACGTGTTGTGACTATAGTGATGCAGTGATTGCATCACACACACATTGGAGTTGCCAATGAGGATTACAACAAGGAAGGGTACTCTGAATTCATTCAGAGCTTGGTTCTTCTAAACAGGATTATGCCAGTTGGAGGCAAAAGCAGGAGGCAAAGACTTGCATGGATTTGCAGATTGTTCCCATTAGTGTGATTTATCAGATCGTGCATCGTGAGTTTGACAGCTATGTACAGGATTGCTATATGATTGCATGATACATAATATATAGTTAGCTTGTGTTCGTGCTTCAAGTAAAAACAACTGCGTTATGTGCGATTATTTTTATTTATGCTTTACATGTGTGTGCAATTAATTTTCCACAAAATATTAATAGTGGAATGATTCAGTATTTTGCAAGAAGTTAAATATTGTGAGATCAGGTGAATCTAGGACATATGCATGCTTAGTGCATATAATTTCTACATTCATTTGTAATGAAGGATTTGGGAGCTGCAAAACAAATCCTTAACTAGAGACAGGAAAAATCACAAATTAACATTGTCTTAGAATGAGTACATACAAAAGGTGTTGAAAAGATTTAATATGCAGAATGAAAAACTAGTTAGGACACATTTGGCTAGCCATTTCAAACTTAGTAAGGAGATGTGCCCCAAGACCCAAGAAGAAATGGATTATATGTCTAAAGTTCCATATGCATCAGTAGTTGGAAGCCTAATGTATGCAATGGTCTGCACAAGGCCTGTTATTGCACATGCAGTAGAAGTTGTAAGCAGGTACAAGAACAATTCATGAAAAGAACATTGGATGGCAGTGAAATGGATTCTCAGATATTTGGGAGGTACCACAAATCAAGCATTATGCTTTGTTGGTTCAAACATTGCTCTATAGGGATATGTCGATGCAAATATGGCAGGTGATAGATATAACAGGAGGAGCACTACAGGGTATGTATTTACTGTAGGTGGAACAATTGTCAGTTGAGTTTCAAAAATCTCTGCTTATAGTTGCCAAATGCAATAATCCGCTTGAATATGTGGGCATAAGAGAGCCACACACAATTACAACAATTCACACGCACTTTTGTGGAGGCGTTTCAAGGCCACGAGCGAAGGTTTTAGGTATTAGATTGGTCAATTTAAAAAGGAAAAAAAGAAAATAATTAAATGCTCATTTCATACCTCATATTTCTCTAAAAGTTTTAGATGTAAATATACATTTTTATGCAAATTACTCAACATTCTTTCATCTTATTGATTTGAATATCCTAATCAATCTAAGACAACTAAACCTTTACCAATTATCTTATATCCACATATCTTAAATTTAGATTTTAAGTAAATTAGATACACCATGAATTTTAACTAACTATTTTATATTTTTATTTTTAAATTAAAATTAAACTAATTAAATGATATATATATATATATATATATATATATATATATATATATATATATATATATATATATATATATATATATATATATATTGAAATCACTATACAAATCTAATATTTTAAACAACTTTAAAATACTTAATTATTTCAAAATACTTAATTTATACTCATTTAATAATCTTAATATATAATTTCAATAAATTTTAATCAATTTAAATCCAAACTCATAAAAATTATATACCAAGAAAAAAAACCATTTAAACTACACTATTTAATATTATGCTCTCACACCACAAATCTCCTCATAGCTTTAGTAATGTATTAATGATTTCCATGACACCAAATAATATCCTTATGACTGAGATTACAGAGGTCTGAGGCTCGGATAGATATGGAAAGCCATTCCTCTCCTCCGTACCATCCTGACTCAATTAAATGTGATGGTGTACTTCCATGGAAATACAAAACTCTTAAAGAAAGTTTCAACGTGTTTTTTGGAACTCCATTTCTTCACAATGTCCCGACTGAATTAAATGTGATGGTGTAATTCCATGGAAATACAAAACACTGAAAGAAAGTTTGAACGTGTTTTTTTTGGCTTAGGTTTAAATAGTACTTATCATTATAAATTTGCTCCCTCTTTTTTATTTTCATTTTGTGTCCTTTTCCCGCACACCATAAAAGTCTCCTGTTATGAACGCGATCGCGATATTATTTAATTTATCATTGTTAATACATTGTCTTGATTGTGTTATTTAATTTATCATGGTTGATACATATTTGAAAATGATTTATGTCAATTGTGATTTATGATAATTGGGGTTATTGTTTGTGGTTAAGAGAAATGAATGAAATCCTCACCACCTAACTTCAAGTCTCACAAGTGATTTAATGGACATTCATCATTTCTGTCCTTTTCCTGTACATCACTAAAGTCTTTTGGTATGAATGTGATATTATTTAATTTATAATTGTTAATATATTGTCTTAATTGTGTTATTTAATTTCTAATAATTGACACATATTTGAAAGTGATTTATGTTAATTGGAGTTATTGCGGGTGGTTAAGAGAAAAGAACGAAATCCTCACATTTGATATAATGGACATTCATTGAATATGTGTATTTCATATATATATATATATATAAACTTTGCATGATTTTGATCTTTCCTAAGATTTAATATTATTTTCATTGAAATATAATTAGTGAAGATTTTTTTTTTTTATTGATTGTATTTATATATTTTTTATTATGAACTTTCATGAAAAAGGTTCATGTTATTTTCATGGAAAGTAGTTAATGGAGATTTTTTGTATTAACTATATCTATGATTTTCTTACTATGAGTTTTCTTGATGGTGAAAGAAACTTAATATTATTTTGACATTTCCAAGTTTGAAAGCGTTTATGTTAGTTTTATTGAAAAGTAAGTGAATATTTTTTAGTATAGACAATATTTACGAATTTTTTATTATGAGTTTTCAATTTTTTTTAATATGATTTTTTTACATATTTAACCATTATTACATTGCTAATGTATATGCATCTGCACCTTCATCTATACACTGCTTCCATACATGTTCTTCCACTTCCATATATATGTATCTTCCATATATACGTTGACTTCTGTATATGCGCTTGCACTTAGTATATGCACACTTAAGTATCTTCCAAATATGCATGCATAAATGTAATCACCTTAGACATTGTTGGGGATTGAGCCAATGTCACCTTGGGTGCTGCTACAATGAGAGATGGTGTTGGTGTTGGTGCGAGAGACGATGACCTCCTCAATCCCTCGTATTAAAATGAAGCAGACCAGTGCATTAAATCTTGCTATGTTGTTCGAAAGTAGTTATATAGAAGTGACACCTATACAAATGGGATGCATTCTATGTAAGATGGATGCCTTCTATGCTCTTCCATATATGCACAATTCCATATATTACTTATATGCACATATATATAGAATCCATTCAAGCATGAATTTTGGATTTCATATATGCGCAAATGATAACTATATCTACTTCCATGTATGCACCACTTTTTTATATGCAGCTGCATTTTTGTAGATTCGTCACTTTCATATATGTGTCGGCTTCTATATATGCACTCCTTTTGTATATGCATCACTTCTATATACATGGATCCATAATATACTCTTATATATGCACACATATACCATATTGCAAGAATATGTATGGGAGCGACACAGACACATAGACACACAGACACACACCCCCTCCCCCTCCCCTCCCACACACACACACATATTCCATTTTCACATATACATAAACCGGGTTCTGTATACAGAAGTGGTCCATATATGGAAGTTAATACATATATAGAAGTGATGCCTATATGGAAGTGATTATAGCTTCCATTTGCATATATACATAAGCATGCTTCCATTGGTACCAAAAGGATTTGATCGGGTTCTAAATACAAAGATGCAAGAGTTATCTTTTGTGAAGTTATCATTTAGGGTATTTCAAAGAATGGATCCACGTAGAATAAAAATTTTATAGCATATTTACCATCAAATTTCCTCACATTGGTCTTGGTAATAAAGTAGTTCCTTGGTGTTATATTGAACACCCATTGATGTGGATTTGAGAGGTGAACTATTTTGGGACTCAATCTTTATGCTCTCAACTTTAAATTTCTTTTAAATATAACGATATAATAAATTAACCTCATTTTACAATATGACGAATGTATAATATGGGATGCATTCTAAAACTAGTTATCCTAGGAAAGAATACACAAATTACAATTAAAGTATCTAACCAAGCAATAAGGATAACACTAATATGACAATAGAAATATAATAACTTAATGTCGAGGGTTTAATAGGATCTCAAGTTATTATTGTCATAATTTCAGTTATGAGCTAGCCTTATTCAGGGGGAATCCAAAGTTATTGTGGTCATTCTTTCAGTTATAGGAAATTATCATATACATTGATAGGGGGAATCTCACAAAGTTACTATGCCATTTCAAATCATTATCAACATCATATGTCTCAACTCATATCAAACATGATTTTGTGTCATTTCAACATCAATTATGGATGGTGAAAACATTGAAATTATGTTACTTAAATTATTCTTTTGGTGACTCATATAAACATCATTTCTTTAAGAGATCAAAGCTACGCATATGTCTTATATTCCAAAAAAAATCCCATATAACTAACTCTAAATTTGTGTTAGATGAAAATGATAAATTAAAAAAAGAAAAAGAGAAAGAGATTGGGAGAAAAAAAGGAACTAAAAAAGTTAGAATGCTTTGAAAGTTGTTTTTATTATATTTATTTTAGGTTAAAAAAGAGAAATACATAATTCTACTTTATAAAAGTCTAAAAAAAAATTTAAAGACTATATTATAATATAATTTCTCATTAATTTAAAAATAAAAATTATAAAATTTGTTAAAAATACTATTAAAATGTTCTTATTAATTTTATAAATATTATTTAAAAATTAAAAATTAAAAAAAAAAAAAAAAATTTACGTCCAAACATCAACCACATGTATAACTATATATTATTATACTCTAACATACCGTATTAACACATATTTCAAATGTTTTTTTTTCTTAAAAATAATTTGAACTTAAATCGACTATTATTGACCATTTGTAAAACTATACACCAATAAAATAACATACCTTAATAACTATACACCAATAAAATAATATACCTTAATAACAATAGTGATGTATTACCATTAAAAAAGCAAAAATACAAAATTAAAACTTCCCTTTTTATCCCTATTGGTGACATGCTATTACACATTGGATAATGCGTTGATACTTAATTAATCCATTGTTGACCAAAAATTAAACCAACAATTTCTAAAGTTAATATTACAGAATATATATATATATATATATAAATTGTATTTATTTAAGCTGTAATTGGTTGAGAGAGATGGAATCTTATTTGAAAATCATGATTTCCAGGGTAAAACTTATTTTCTGATCTATTGACTATTAAAATGTGGATGGGCATATACTGTCCACTGTTGGATTTAAATTCGTTTAAATCAATATATGTCCAGCCACATTTAATGGCCAATAGACCAAAAAATAAGACTAGCCTTCGAATGGTACACTTGAAGGCGTGTTTAGTTAATATGATGTACGACGTTCCTTTGGCCACTCCTTGTGCCTAAATTAAATCAAGAGGTTTACTTCCGATGGAACCTATGCACAAGGTAGGGATGATGATTTCAAATGGTGGCACATACATTTGGACCCCACTTCCAACTAATTGTGCGTTGCCACACTTTATCCATCTGCGGACATAAGACTTGGTTTCCACATGTTTCTTTCCACCACTAAATTTCTCTTAATGGAGTATTCAACTTTCAAAACAGGGTGCTCACACCGCGATAGTTCACCTATGAAGTTTCTAAATTCTTCTTATACAAAATTGTTGTGGGCTTTTAAATCTGTTTTACTCGCTTGATGTTTGCCCTTTTGTAATGTTAACATTATGAAAAAAATATTTTACTTCTTCATTCTAATTCTATTCTTTTTTTAGCTTAAAACTAAACACGACTAAATAACGACTGCTTTTATTAGAAAAAAATAAGAAAAATTTAAAAATAATGATTAATGCTCAAGTCAAGAAAAATTATTATTTTATTTGTAGAGGGGGGACACAGAATTCGAGCAGTTAGAGGTACTTCAAAACACTTAAATGGCTTTATTGGTTCAAGTTCTAGGTCAGGGGTTAGAGGTCGGGAGATGAAAACCTTTCTAGGATAGTTGTTTTGGGTTCGACCTCTGTCATTGGTCGACAAGCGAGCAAGTAGTCCAGATAGTAACATTCATTTTTTTAGCCACTGATAGAGGCATAACCTTATCCCATATTTAAAGCTAATATTGCTTTATTTTCTCTAATGATAGCAGAAGCCACATTTATAGCTAATGTGAAATACCATGTTGTAGCTTTCCATTCAAATGTGAAAGAAAACAGCTTACATACTTAGCAACATCTAGGTCACTGGTCAAAGTAAGTTGTGAGGTCAGAAGTTTGGATATTAGAAGTTGAAAACCAAAGAAAAATTTAGGGGTGAATCTTAACCCATGAGAGAAATTTAAGGGGTTTTATATTTTGGAGGGGCAAATTCTTTATATTACACCCATTTTCTATAGTTATCCCAAAAATTAATTAAAAAATAAATAATTGTTATATTTTAGCCCATGAAAATAAGTCTAATAGACATTCCAAGCCCCGATTCACATGGTTTGTCGGTTGGATTTTCTTCCAATCGCTCTTATTTCTAGGAATGGCATTGGTTAAGGGCTATTTCACCCTCTACAATTCCTTGAAATGGAGGATAGGGTTGAATTCACCCTGGATTTGAGGGATTTGCAGTTTGATTCACGTGTATAAATTTGTATCTACAGTCCCCCTCATTTTTTGATTTGTGGGTGTGTAGTGGTCCCATGTATCACTAAGTTTCTTTCCCACTGCTGGTTGTTTTTCTTTTGTTTACACCCAAAATAAATAGAAAGAAAGAAGATACTAGGAGAGAAGTGATATGAGGCACATTAACCAATTGATCCGAGGCAGTTGAGATTTTTGAAGAAAGTGAAATAGGGCTTGTGGCCAAGTAAATCAAGTTCTGAGGCAAGGGATGGCCTCCTGAGGTTGGTACCCTATCATTATGAGCATGGATGAATGCATGCTTATGGGTAACACCCTCTTGTAGAATTCTTGTAAGTGATCCAAAGTGTTCTTGAAGATATCTCTACAGATTGAAGCTCCTAAATCTCAACTTCTGTAACAGGTTGAAAATTACAACAGAACAAAATTTTTATGAAGTGCACATTCAGTTGTTGTGAAAGAAAATATCAACTTCGCATCAGGTTTATAATTGTGAACCACTAGAGTTGACCTATCGTTATGGTACCCCTATTTAATCAAATAAATCATGGTTTATCATTATTCCACATAGGTTGTATTGTCGTGGATATGGTAAATAGTCATATGGTACTGTGGGTTTATTGTATTGTGGTTGAAGGATTACTGTGGGTTTACTGTATTGTGGTTTCTTATGTAATGAGCCACTTACAAAATTTCTATTATTCAGGTTCATCGACCTATGCTTTAACTTAGAGTTGTTCTTGTGACTTCAGATTCTCCAAATAACGTCTTCCAATCATAGACGAGGGGATTCGTTCACATTTTCCTTGAAGAAAAGTCAGGCCCTACCTGTGTTGTGCATTCTCTAGTTCATTTAGGAAGAATATGGAATCCTTAGAATGAATAATTAATTTTTCTATCAAAGCCTTCACATGGTTGAACTCCATTACATGTGAAAAACAGGGTTCTCAAAGATACATTGATTTTATGTGCAAAAGAGTAGGTAGGGTTACACGACTTTGAATCCGAAAATAACTCAAAAAATGGTGGATATGCTAGTTTAATTTTCCCATACATGCAATATTCAGAATAACTCATTTCAGTTATGTAGAGTATACTACTCAGTACAAAATTTCGTAGGTTCTAGATATTTGATACGTATGTTGGTTGTTTGTTCCGAGGTTTCGAGAAAAACAAGAAAAATATTGTTTTCTTTCCTAATGTAGTTATAAATAGATAATCAAGTGTGAGTTGTGAGATGCACAAGTCAAACCTTCTAATTCAATCTGATTTGTGAGTTCAAGGTAGATTGAGAATAATTGACTTGGTTTTCTCAAAGAGAAGAGTTGACTTTGATTGGAAGAGTTTGGTATCACAATGAGTAGGTTGTCTTCGTGTATTTTAAGTTTCCCAATTCCTTTTTCAACATATAGCCATTTTACTTGGTTTAGATTTGGGATGTCTTTGAAGTTGTTGCTTCCCTATGCACGAATATTAGACAAATAGTGGAATTTAAGGCATGTAACCTTAATCAAACCTCCGTCTAAATGGAAAACAATAAAAAGAAATTCAACATAAATTGACATATTTCCTATATATAAACTGACATATAAGATGTATTCCAAATCCAAGAATATCTAATGTAGTATTTCTCAGTGGTTATATTAGCACTGGTGTGGTGATTTAGATAGGTCTGTGCTAATATCCATTTTCTATCATGGATCGTGGGATCATTCCCTGTGTTATTTCTTATCTATCCTTTAAGCATACACAATATATATTCACAGTGCACACCATTAATTAAAAACACTTCATTCACAAGCTTACTGAGTAATTGTAGTTAAATATATGTTACAAATGATTTTGGGCTAAATTGGAAGCTAATTGAGGTGCTCGTGCTACTACATAATTTGTAGTTAGATTTTGAGATCACTTTATTAACTTTGTGGTTATTAGGCTATAAATTTTTTCTCATTGTTTCTTGGTTAATGAGTCGCTTACAAATTTTTTATTATTCTAGTTCATCCACCTATGATTTCACTTAGAATGCTTATAGTGACCTGGGATTATCCAAATAACATCTTCCAATGATAAACAAGGGGATTAGTCTGCATTTTCATTTAATAGAAGTCAGGCCCTACCTGTGCTTTGTATTCTCTAGTTCATTTGTGTAGAATATGGAATCCTTAGAATGACTAAGGGTTTTTTCTATCAAATAATTTACATGATTGAACTTCATTAAATGTGACAATCGGTGTTCTAAAAGCTAAACTCCTTTTGTGTGCAAAAGAGAGGGTACGATTATAGGACTTTGAGTGAAAAAATAACTCAACAATATGGTTGATATGAAATTTTACTTTTCCCATATATGCAATATTCAAAATAAATCATTTCAGTTATATAGATCATACTACTAAGTACAAAATTACATAGGTTCTAGATCTTTGACAAGTATGTTGGTTGTTTGTTACAACATTTTGAGAAAAGCAAGCAAAATTACTATTTTCTTTCCTAATGTATTTATAGGAAGATGATCAAGTGTGAGTTATGAGATGCACAAGTCAAAATTTATGAGTTAATTGACTTGTGAGTTCAAGGTTGACTCAGAATAGTTGACTTGGTTTTCTGAAAGAGCAGAGTTGAATTTGATTGGAAGAGTTTAGTATCAAAAAGAGTGGGGTGCATTCGTGTATTTTAAATTCACCAATTCCTTGTTCAAAATTTAACCATTTTACTTAGTTTAGATTTGGGATGTCTACGAAGCTTTTGATTCCATTTTTTTTTAAGTGTTTTAGTATTTTTATGTAATATCCTAAAATAGGGAATTTCTACAACAATAAGAATATCTTAAGATATTTTAAAGTTGGAGATCAGCAATGTAAGAACACATATGGAATAACAGTGTCATATTAATGCATAAGATGTCAGAAGATCTCAATAGCCATCACATTGATCATAACAGCAAAATTGTATGCAAGATCTTGAGGAAAGAGTCACTCAAGATTGGCAATACAAGCCTCAATAGATCATGTAAATGAAATGTGAAATATATTGCTACACTGAGAATGCCCTAGGCTATGACTATGCAGTTTATAGAAGACACTGCAACATGCTAAATGATAATACAAAGATATAACAATGTAGAGCTCAAGAAATGTGGGGGAGAAAGTTGTCAACCCTAGAAAACAATAGTACAACAATCCTTAGAAGGATTGGCTGAAATATACAAAAATGGACAAATGCCGGAGTTGTAGGGTTGCAGCTCCAACTTAGAAAATGGAACTAGATGGAGATGGATGAAGATGATACACAATCTGAATAGACCTCCTCCAATGGATCTTCCAAGTGAAAGGCTGATCCTATCACTGAAGATATCACCCTCCAATCAACACTACAAACCCTCACTACACATGTACTCTGAAAATAACGTAGTCACTGAGGATACTACGCTGTAGGTGGAATAAAATGTGTTGGCCAAGTGCCAAGATCTAAAATATGCTCTGAATTCTTCCTTACTGATCTCCCAAAGGAAAGGAAACTCCCTCCTCTGAAAAACAAGCCAAGGAATGGTGTTGTGGAACCTCCACTACAACATCCTGCAACACAACGTTATACTTGAGCAGAAATAATGTTGTAGCTGAAGGAGGTGGCTTGGCCTTGAGCCTATATGTGGAGAAATTAAGTGCAATCCATCAAGAGGCCTCTCAAGAAGGAGAAGGAATCCTAAACAGGAATTCCTTGTGCTAAATAGCACCGCAACTCTGCTAAACAGCAAGAGACTGCAAATAGTTTAAGCAGACAAGAAATTGATAATCATAAGCATGAGTAACAATGGCTGCCTTTCCCTCCTTTTAAGAAAATGCAAGCTTCCTCTCCATGGGTCCCACTCATTAGGGTTTCATCCATCAAGGAAACTTCCCTCTTTCACTGTGCTGTCCCACAAGATGATCTCCACCTCCTATCACTGTGTTGTTTGGCTTGGTCAACTAGACCTTGTCCTCATGCAAAAGTCCCTTTTCACACTGGAAGGTGCAAAATCTAGCTACTCTAATGACCCCTTTCACACTATGAGGGATTTATTCTTACTCATGGGTCTCCTCACCCATTTTATTCACCTCCGAGATGATATAAACAAAATCAATGTTCCAATTAGCTTCATGCTAATTTTAGGAACATTACAGTCCTCCTCTCTCAAAGATTGCTTGTCCTCAAGCAAGTGTGAGGATAGAACTGAGAAGTCTCCTCTTATCCCCCTGTAGCATCCTAAAAAGGTACAATCCTCCAAGGATCAAGATGTTGTCTCATCAATATATCTCCAATTTTCCCCTCCAACCTATGCAAACTAGCTTTTGGTGAGCATCCCAAATAGATATCATGTAAGAAATAAACATATATGGAGGCAACAATGGGCTGTGTATGGGCCTTCTTGAGGCATGAGATCTGACCTGAATTGGGATTTACCATCCCCATATGAATCTCCCATCCCAAGCAATCATCCATACCAAGTGAGTTACCTCCCAACATGGCAACTCATGGAAATCTCCTTCCACCTTGAGCTCCGGAAATGAAGGTGGGCTAAAAATATGAATATGGTAAGCATCATAGCCTACCCCACACTGTCCTCCTCTCCACTTAAGATAAGTGTAGAGTGTGTGTTGATCTTTGGCTGCAATGGTATTGCCCTTAAGTGGCAAAATGAAGAACAATCCTCCATGGATCTCCCTTCCAACAATATTGAAGAACAAGTAGGCCCAAAACATTTCATCCATGATGAATAGGACATGGTCATCATAGAGTATCCAACTAAGAATTTTGTTGAAGGTTTTACATGATGATGCATGATACAAACAATGTCTCAAGAGGACACATCGTAGTCTCATCCACTGCAACTTCAAAAAATAACATGGCAAGTAATATACAAAAATCACCACATCTACTAATGAATAGTAAATGGCTGAATGTGTCAACAATACATGATCAAACACTTGCCCATGGTTATACAATGGATGGCTATCAAACTCATGGCCCACCCCAAAAGAAAACAAGTATGTGGTTGTGGTGGCCATATCTCCTCCCATGCTCCCATTAGAACATGTAATGCAGAAAATGTGGGAATTGTCTCCCCTCAAGGACACATCCAACTCATGTGTCAATTCCCAAATCATGCTCTCAACAAGAATAGAAATAATATCAGCAAATGAAGTCATGATCAATACAAGAATGAAGGAGATACTTATGGCTTCATGTGGTGCTTGAAGATACCAACAGTCTCCTAAGTATGTACAACGCAGTTTTACAAACTGCTGCTTCAGGAAATTACAAGGAAAAATGTTTCTTGATACATAATTAATCATGCATGTCATCATATGGCAAATAGTTGGATATAACAACTGAACATACATGTAATGAGAAATTTTTTTCCGAAGGCCACATAAAAGATGGCTGCATCCATCATATAGTTTGGCCCAACATTGATCATGGAGCAATGTGAAAAGCTTGCCCTCTTGTGGAGAAATGCACTACATAGTAATGGTAAGCGTATGCAAATCAATAAAGGTGAAAACAGATTTCTTACCATATACCGGAAGTAAGATGATACATGGATCCATGAGTGAGTCCTCCATAGTGTTTTGGCATGCTATGAAGAGGAATGAACCATGTGCTGCAAGAAGATCATCCTTCTCATGCTTGGAAGCCCCAGTCAAGAAGAATATGTCATAGTAATAGATGTCTCCATCCACTACCCCATCATTTTCACCTCCTCCTTGTTCACCAAGTGCCTTCAATGTGAAGTGATCTTGGGGAAATTCCATCCGTAAGTCCCTGCTCAAAAGTGACAGTGTTGTGAGCTCATGAAGATAGGCTCCTATCAATATAAAGCTCTGTTCTTTGACATGCTCCTTGTCAAAGACTCCTCTAGTAATGCTGCTGCAAATATGGAATACCTCCCAAGATGGAAGTGCTTCCTGATCATCCAAGGCCAAGGAGTAGCCCCTTTGCACCATGAGAGTGCCCTCTTCTACTCCTGCAACATCACACAACATGTGAGAGAAAATTTTCCCTTGCTCTCTCAAGTACAATTCAAGAAACCAAAGTGCTTGTTGCCTCCTTATGCTTCCATCATACAACTCATGTGATGAAGACACAATGCATGACATGAATGTCACATAAACACCATGCATCCATACTCCATGCTGCCAAATGATGCAAGCATCCTGCCACCTCTTCTCCATCACCATCCTCTTTGGAAGAGGATATGCCATGTGATGGCCAAACTCCTTCAAGAGGAGCTAGCACAGCCAAGCCTCTTGCTGCCCAGTGTCATATAATTGCAAGTAGCTTCCCAACTCCTTGCTCATCAACCACATCCACTCAATCACTTGTGGATGTCTTCTCCTTTCCTTTCCCTTGGTACTCCTCTCATGAGGGTTACCCTCCTTCCAAACCAAATCTCTCTCTTTGCATTTCATGAAAGTTTGAAATGCAGCTCCTTGGAGACCTCCTAGAAAAGATCTCTCACCTATGACTATGTTGAATCCACAAGGATCCAAATATGATGAAGAAAACACTGTTAATATCCACAATGATGTAGTGGCTATCTCATACTCCAACTCAAGGATGGTCTCATAGTTTTTCATAGGAGTGTCATGGCTTGTTTCATCCTCCAAAAGTTCACACTCCAACCTCAAGGGTTGTGTGAAACTCAACATAGATGTATGAGGATGATGGTTCATCTCATCCTTGAACCATTTGCATAGCGCAGTGCAATCATGTTGCTCTAGATTAGCAATGTGTGTTGATTCTTGGTTATTAATAAATGAATTTTCACTATCCTCTAAATGATTTGCTGAAATAGAAGGTGGAACTTCAATCATACCTTGGTGGAATTTGGGATCTTCTTGTATGGCTGCAATAGTTTTCTCCTCCAATGAAATGGCTGCCTCATTTGTAGATGTAGAAGGTTGCTCTTCCAAGGCTGTGACAACATTGGTACAAGTCTCCTCCCATGATGGTGTGAGCTCTTTCTCCATTTTTCTTTCTCCATCAAAGGTTTTGATCAACCTTTGAGTGAATTCTACCAAAGTTTTCATCCTTGTATGGCTCAAGTGGCTGAACCACCAGACATTGGCTTCACCCTCTAAGTGCAACGCTACAATTTCTACTGCCTCCCTCTCTACTACTAGATTTAGTAGTAAGAATGCCTCAAGCTTTCTTTCCCAAGCTCTTGTTGTAGCTGACCCATCAAATGTAGGAAATATGAAAATATTTCCTTTGATCTCCCTTCTGCTGCAGGGCCTTCTCTCCTCCTTCTGCTGAATAAACTGTGGGAGGGCTATAGTCTCCTTGAAGGCTCTAGAATAAGATTTGTATTCACCTAGGTATTGACTTAGAACTTGATGATCCAAGCATCTTTCATGCTTGTCTTCTTCTTCTTCTTCATGAGAATAGGAAGTGCATGGTCCTTCCTCTTCTCTTTGCTTCTCCTCTTTGGAGAGGCTCTTCTTAGTTCTGAACACTGATGAGAGTAATCTCATCTTCTTCATCATTCTGATCTTCTTCTATCTTCTTTGGCTGAAACTCACAGGATGAGCCAAGAAACATGCTTTGATACCACTGTAATATCCCAAAATAGGGAATTTCTACAATAATAAGAATATCTTAAGATATTCTAAAGTTGGAGATCAACAATGTAAGAAAACATATGGAATAACAACATTATATTAATGCATAAGATGTCAGAAGATCTCAATAGCCATCACATTGATCATAGCAGCAAAATTGTATACAAGATCTTGAGGAAAGAGTCACTCAAGATTGGCAATACAAGCCTCAATAGATCATGTACATGAAAAGTGAAATATACTGCTACACTGAGAATTACCTAGGCTATGACTGCGCAGTTTAGAGGAGACACTGCAACATGCTAAATGATAATACAAATATATAACAATGTAGAGCTCAAGAAATGTGGGGGAGCAAGATCTCAACCCTAGAAAACAATAGTACAACAATCCTTAGAAGGATTGGCTGAAATATACAAAAATGGAAAAATGCCGGAGTTGCAGGGTAGCAGGTACAACTCAAGAACTAGATGGAGATGGCTGAAGATGATACAAAATATGAATATACCTCCTCCAATGGATCTTCCAAGTGAAATGCTGATCCTATCACTGAAGATCTCACCCTCCAATCAACACTGCAAACCGTCAGTGCACATGTACTTTGAAAATAATGCAGTAACTGAGGGATAATGTGTTGTAGGTGGAATAAAATGTGTTGGCCAAGTGCCAACATATGCAATATGCTCTGAATTATTCCTTACTGATCTACCAAAGGAAAGGAAGCTCCCTCCTCTGAAAAAAAAGCCAAGGAATGGTGTTGTGGAACCTCCACTGCAACACACTGCAATAAAACATTATACTTGAGCATAAATAACATTGTAGCTGAAGGAGGTGGCTTGGCCTTGAACCTAGATGTGGAGAAATGAAGTGAAATCCCTAAAGAGGCCTCTCAAGAAGGAGAAGGAATCCTAAACAGGAATTCCTTTTGATAAACAACACTGCAACTCCGCTGAATAGCAGGAGACTGCAAATATTATAAGCAGACAAGAAATCAATAATCATAAGCATGAGTAACAATGGCTGCCTTTCCATCCTTTTAAACAAATGCAAGCTCCCTCTCCATGGGTCCCACTCATTAGCGTTTCCTCCATCAAGGAAACTTCCCTCCTCTTTCACTGCGTTTTCCCACAAGATGATCTCCACCTCCTATCACTGCATTGTTTGACTTGGTCAACTAGACCTTGTCCTCATGAAAAAGTCCCTTTTCACACTGGAAGGTGCAAAATCTAGCTACTCTAATGACCCCTTTCACACTATGAGGGATTTATTCTTACTCATGGGTCTCCTCACCCATTTTATTCACCTCCAAGATGATATAAACAAAATCAATGTTCCAATTAGCTTCAGGCTAATTTTGGGAACATTATATTTTACTAGTAGCTATCTAGTGAGTCGTGGTATTGCACCAAGAGTGTTGCAACTCCCAAGGGCTCCTAAACTCAATTTATCAACCCAGGTTCATACAAACTTCGAGGTGACCGTGCTTTATGCATAGTAGATTGGATTCTACTCATTCCACCCTTAGCTATGGCATTAGATGAGGCTGTTTAGAGACCATTCCTCCTACTTGTCTACAATGAAAAATTTCCAAGGAAAATACAAATGAAAACTAACTGTAACTAGGAAAGTAAAATTGCCATTTGTTCAATTTGTAAATGCTAACTATTGTTTCATGAAGGAGAAAGAAAGCTAATATACTTGTAGAATGGAAGCTACTCTACCTTTCACAATTCATCAACTTAGTAGCATAATTTCATGGATCATATATCTACTTCACACTTGCTTTGGAAATATGAAATCTAACTTGTATCTTGCTTGTAGTTAAAAGAATTCTATTTTGTTTTTGCAGTGAGGAAAATGAATGGTTGGAGTGGTCTTGGAGCTTCTCTTGATCATCAATTCACAGGGTCATTATTCATCCTAACTGAGCTAAGGTTGAAGTGGGGAGAAAAACAGGTGAAGGAAAGTGGTGCTACAAGCATGCTACATGAGGCTACTACAGGAGGTCTTGTAGTGCTACCATGAGGACATGTAATGCTACATGAGAAGCTATGAAGGTATTTTAGGGTTTAGATGAAGTATTGAAGGCATCAAGAGGTGGATAGAGGTTAGGAAGAGTGAAGGAAGGTTGGGGAAGCTTCCTATCCAAGCCCAATGCCTCTCATAGGTATTTTTTGCACCAAGATGAATTCCCACGATGTCCTAAATTTACTAGGAATAATGATTGTTGAAACAATGGAAAAAAAGTTTGGGATAGAATTGAAGGATTTAAAGAGAGGATGGAGGTGTCAAATATGGAGGTGAAATATGTGCCTTTCCATGCAGATCAACATGTACCTGCAACCAACCATATGCATACATCCATTGATCTTTAACACAATGATATAAACTATGATGGGAAATATGAGTTGAATTTGAATAACATCTATTTTATGCCATAGCACTATTCTGATCATTGAATTGAATTCAAAGCTACAGAAAGAAAATATGAAGGAGGACTACTAATATTCATCTATTTCCAAGAAATCATAAACACCATATTTTTTTTACTGAGATTGTGAATCATTCCAAACATTCTCCCATAAGAGAGATGATGTAGAAGCTTCGAATCACATGTTTTCATAGCTTAACCTCTACTAAAATAAAAGAAATCTATGAAATGCCTAGAACCAAGAAAAAAACACAAGTACACAAGAGGGACCTAAGCCTCTAGGTTGGGGCCAAACCCAAGGGTATCAACCCTCTGAAACTCACTCAGATGCAGCTTAATAACCAACTTCTCATTATCATAAAGTAAAAGTATCATGCATCACATAAAAGTTCAAAATGATAATGTCAAGCTCTGAGCTTAATAACTACACCTAGCTGAATCAAAACTTTGAATTATAATGAGCTTTTAATCTTGTTTATTTATACAAAATGGTAGCTAATAGAATATCCCTTGAAAATAGTAGTGATTTCCTCCTTGATCTCGGAAATAATGGATCTAGTCACCCTTGAGCTTCAATTTCACTAGGAGTGACTCAACTTCCAATGAATTCCAACCAATGAGAGAGGATTCTATGATCCCAAGTCGATTTAGGGAGTTAAGGAGGTGGAAAAACCCCCTAGATTCTCTATTGGCTGCCTCAATCAAGCCCTTTCATAGTAAATTCTTAAAAAATGCTTCATTTTCCTGCAATTAAACCACATTAGGCCACATACTATTAAAAACACCTTTTACTCTTCTTAATAAGAATAATATAACAAAAAATGTGAATTAATGTGAGAAAAGGATAGTGTTAAGGCTGGATGATGGAATAATGATATTCAAGATATACCTATTGATGGGACCCATCATCACCCCCCTATTGAAGATGTTGCTCATCCTCTTAGAAAATCAATCATCTATGTGAATCTCTTTCATGGCCCTGGTGGCCTCTCTAACATCCCAAGGCACCTCATATGGTGTTCCTTCTTTTGGGTAAAACCATGATTTGTCTCTATCTCAGTCCATTTCTTCTGCTCTTGTACTTGGTTCCTTCCTTCTGGTAAGCCTAAAAGCAAGGGTGGATTGAGTTTTAGTCCTATCCAATTGATCTTCATCCTCTGCACAACTCTCTTGTACAATAGTGTTTTCTCCAAGGAATTTCTTAGCCTTTCAGTAGAGTAATATTCTATGACTTGTAGACTGTGGGGTAAGGCATGCCATTTCATCTGGAAAGCTTGCAGAATTTCTACTCCCAACAATATAAAGTTGTCTTCAAAGTGTATAATGGCTTTCTCCTCATTTGCAATGTATTTGGGTACTAAAGTAGCATCAAAGGAGATGAGGTTATGATTTCTAATGACAACCTTAGGGCTCACTAGATCTGCTATGATGTATAGGGGTTCCTTCTCCTATTTTTTCATCAAAATTTTCACCTCCTCAACCCTTGTCTCTTCATGATCCAACCAAGATGATAAAGCCAAGATTTGCATGCCTCTCAATCTTGAATTGGGATCCTAGAAATTCATATTTGTCAAAATAAAATTGTGCATGCAAAATTCATCTAACTTTGCCTTGTCCTCCATACTATTTTGTTTACGAAACTCAATAAACTTCCTGTAGACTTGAAAAGGAATAGAAACTTATTTTTTAGCTAGAGTCTTTATTTGGAATTGCAGTCACTATTATTTGCGTAAGAGAGCATAAGAGTTTGAAGGTTTCCTGCATTGCATGACTTCCATAGAGATAATTTCCATGGTGGCAAGTTGTGCTTCTTTCTCCTGCAATATCTCTTTCAGCCTCGTGTTTTCTGTCTTAGATGCTCCTTCATAATAGACTCCCTGAGTCTCAAATTAGCCAATTATTTTCCGATTTCAATGGAATTTTCCTCCATATGTCCCACATATTCTAGATTCTTGGATTTAGCAATTTGCATCCATCTGTGGGTTCTGCCTCTCTCTATCTCTATTTCATAGATGAGTGGGATTGAATTTTTTTTAGGGATAATCCTTCTTACTTCAATGGATTTATAGTAGGAACCCATGCTAGGCTATGGATCAATCTCTTAGAGATCTTGGAGGCCCTTTTAAATTATTTTTGGAGTGGCTGCTTCTTCATGTAGATCATTTTTCTGCTCCTGTAGCTTCCCTTGTTTGTCGTGTAGAAAATTCTGCCTCTCCTGTAACAAAACCTGCCCCTCCTATAGCTTCTCTTTTTCTGCTTGTTCAAGGGCAGCTTGTGTCTTTGGTCTCTTGAAGGTAACTGACCTAGTGGTGGGCCTGCCCACATATGCTACAAGTGACTTGGTTTTTGTTTTAGGAGAAGTGACCTCCTTAATATTTCTTTCACTGGGTCCTACTTCTTCCTTCTTACTTGGTGATTCATCAATAATGATAGGGACCCTTATGGGAGTTTATGGTTTCCCTTATTTAATTTTGGTGCTTTTCTAGGTCTTCAAATATAGGGGACCTTGTCATGGTTGCTTCCTTTTGAGCTTGACATGCGTGCCCAATATAGCTAATGTTGTAGCTACTTCTTGTTCAGTATCCACTGGAGATAGAATTGTTTGATGTGGTTGTTTCTCTGCTTCTTCGGGTTTAGAAGTCTCCTTAGGTCTTACTCTTCCTTCTACTACCTTCTCCCCCTTTTATCCTTTAATTTTTTCTTCTCCTTCCTCTTCCTCTATTGCCTCTTTTTCCTCTGTCTTCACTGCCTCCTCCTCCTCTGTTTTTATTCCTTATTCATCCTCTATTTTAATTCTTTACCTATAATGCTAGAGGCTTTTTTATCTCCAGGTGTGATGGCTTGGGTTTATATGAAAGTTTCCCTATCGATGTCCACAAAATATTCCATAGGATAGGGATCCTTAAGTGGATCAAAGCATCTATCGCTAATAATTTAATGAGGTTGTGGTGAGACCCTCACCTTTTTACTCATCTCAATGATTGGCTCTAGGAGGAAATGAGGAACATTAAGTCTTTTAGGGAGAGGTAATTCTCCCTTAAATCTAAACTCATGGAGAAATATCAAGTTGTAATAATATAGCACACTCAATCTCCCTTCACAAGATATATACTTGAGTATATGGTAAGCCACCTCATCTGAGGGGTAAGGTAGGTTATCTCTTCTAAATCCATTCTTATCCTCCACAGGATTCTCTTTCAAAATGAATACAATTTTCCTAGCTATGACAGTCACTACCTTCTCTTCTTTGCTCCATCGAATCCCTGGAAGTAGGGTGGTCACTCTACTAATGGTTTCAAGGCTGAGGGAGATGGCCAAACCTCTGACAATAGTGGTGGAAATATCCTCTCCTTGCGAATGCGATGCCATGGAAAATTCATGAGTGAGATCATCATCATACCCATTTAATAACCCAAAGAAACCCAACCATTGGTTTATTATGAATATTCTCACTACACGAGGGTGTTGGTGATTCATTTTTATGTTTGAGGGTTCTCTTCTATTAAATCCTCCCCCGATCTCTTCTGTTTTCCCTCCTTAGTGCTTGTTTGTTGGCAGAATTGTTCTACTTTTTAACCCCTATCCTAATCTGAACACACTACCTAAGCCTCTATTTTAACCTTGGAGCCCATTTATTCCTACACTTATACTCATTCCTACAGTCTCTTTACGTTTTTCATATTAAAGGTTATACATAGCCATAATTATTAATTTAATATATTTTATATCTTAAATTTCCTTTGCAACTAATACATTCTCTTTCCTAAGGTAATTTGATGAGACAATGTATTAATCCACATGGGAGATGGATTAGTGCAGGAATGATTCCTGTACCGGCTGACGGTTCTTGAATTTCTGAGGAAGTTGTCAATGATAAGTTAGAGTTACCATATGTGGTCGAGACATCTCAACAACCATGAGGATCTCTCGACAGGTGGATTAGTTCATCATTTCCTAGCCTTTGAGCGTAGTGAATATGATGATATGAAGACCACAACTTCAACCGTGTATCTTAGTTTAGAATTCTGATAATAGACGAAAGGCTTAAGTTGAGTTGTTGTTGTATTTTCCATTATGGCCATAGGCCAGAAATATGTATTTAATGAAGTTTTCTGATACATAATAGTTAGCAATGTTGTAGAAAATTTTGTTGTGAATTGTAATCATCTTGGTATCACCTTTTTCGGGGTTGGATTACAGATCCACGATGTACATTTTCTCTTTTGAAATTTAATACAGAGGACTGTGCTCGCTATGGAATTTTTTTGTTTCAATTTCGTTGTGATGTGTCATTGAGTGACTGAGGTTCTGAATCTCGTAGTAGGGAAACAAGCTGGTTGGCTAGGGCCCAGCCAACGCATCTCATTCTTTGTTTATCTTCTGGTATGTTTAACATAGAATTTTGTGCAAAGTGTGAAGAAGATCATATTTAATTCTTTCATAAGTAACAAGACTTAATTCTTTTGAAAATTGTGTGTCTCAGATCTGAGGTGTGTAGGCTTGATTGTATATTATTCTTAACTTATACATTTTCCCTTTGATGCTTGTTACATTTCTGCAAGAGGAGTGCAGTTAAGCTGCTTGCACCAGTACATTCTCGTTTATGCAAGTCAATGTTACTTAGTTTACTTCTGAAAGTTCTTTTTATTTCTTTCCATTAGCAAGATATTCGTTTATTTTTTGGAAATAGTTTTTATTTCTGAGCAGAAGCATTCTTAATAGTTCAAGTTTAGTTAAGAATCAATTTGCATTGATAAAACTGGAATGAACACTGCCGCAATATGAAGATCTGTGCTTGCACTTATTATTCTTCCGGGAAGAATTGAATTTAATGTTAAAATCGTTAAATGAAGTTTTGAGTTAAATTTTTTTAAAGTGAAGATCTAATTCATATGATAAACAATCATCTTTGAAGAATCTTGCTAATATATGGATCAGATAATTTTCTTGTTTGCATGAAAGAAGTTTCCTGTTTTATGAAGATTTAATTCGACTTCTAAAAGCATTTATTATTTATGAATATGAGATTGGTTGAAGAATATTTTTGCTTATGAAAGTTCACTTTTGAGTTTTTTTTCTCTTTGAAATCTATTTCTTTAGTTAGCACATTTTTTATTTTCTGCAAGTGATTTGGAAACCAAGTATAGGAACACTAGTTTTCTGGTACATGAACCTCTGTTTTGGTATAGGAACTAATATCCTCGTATAGGCACAAAGTGCTCTAGTACATAGTGTAGAAAATTGAATAATAGATGAATTATTCATTGAGATTATCCTGATTACACACTATTTGAGCTTCATGCATAATACATAACCTCTTCTACAATTGATCATCAATTTGTGGAAATAGAAGCAGTCACATGCGCACATTAAAACAAAATCAAGCACACATATAACACAGTATGTAATGGGGAAAGCTTACAGCTGAAAACCCCCAAATATCTGTATATTATAATGATAGAGAACATGTAACAATCATAGTACAATACTCCTCACAAGTATCAAGATTATCTCCAATAGTTACACAAACTAGCTCGTATCCTAACAAGTCACAGGTTCAAATCTCCTCCACTGTTTGCCTGCCTCTACTGCGCAATCCAATATGGAAAAGAAAGAGATCCAAGTTCGAATCCCACTGGCTTATACTGCGCAATCCTCATTGGAAATCTCAATCAATGTGTGTGCAAATCTCATGCACAACTATAGTCAAAACTGATAGTAGACTCACCCTTTCACCCACCTCTAACATTGGTCTCCACTGAACTGTCCATGCACATTAGTTAAATGACGTATTCTTTAGTTGATTTATGAGTTAATAATTAGTGAATTAATTAATAATTAATTCACACCACTCATCACTAGTGTATTTATCAGTTAGACTAAATACAACTAGTTCAACTAAGTTAAACCGAACACAACTCCACCAACCGTCTCATCAACTCCACCAAACTCTGCCACATGAGTTCTAACTGAAGTCAACCATGCAATAGCTCAACTAACCCCTAGGAATAGCGTAATTCCTTCTGTCAGCTGCATGTTCCACATCCGTAGCTCGAACTGAAGTGCTCCAAGAGGATAAGATAATGTTTATAGTCCAAATATTATTAAGAGCTAATAATATTCGACTGATCTATTTTTAGACTGGCAGTCTAAAAATAGACTCCGCCCAATGTCTAAAAATAGAGGTCTATCTATTTTTACCAACTTGACCAATCATCCATAAATAGCATCCTGCAACTCATAGACCATGATCCATATGTCTAAAAATAGACATAATCTAAAAATAGACTTTGCGACAAAAATCACTTGTGTGGCCCCCACCTAGTTTAGGTGATCACTTTCCAACTAGGATCAGGAAAGATGTTTCAGGATGCCTCCTTCACTATTTCTTGTTGCCATCTTCAACACTCCCTCTCAACAAGAAAGGACTGTCTTTGCATGCGACATGCAACTCCATGCATTCGCCCTGCAACCTTCATAAGCGCCATGCAACTCCATGCATCTGCTCTGCAACTCCTCTGAAACTGAATAGGCTCCAAACAACTCAATCAGTCTGATGCATCTATCATCAAAGTCTTCGACTTCTGCTGGGCCCAATTGCACATGTCATCAGGAACCACTGCGCTGTTGAACTCTTGCACCCATGCACTCTGCACTTGCTGTCAACTCTGATTTGCGCTCCAGTATCCGACACTGTCACTTTGATCTGCCTGCATCAATCCAACTGATCATGCTACTGCTGCGCTATGGGCACCTCGTAGCCAGGTTCAATTCATGAGATCCACACCATCTCATGAATCCTACCCAGAAATCTCCTCTTGGGATTAATCATGCATGTCGCCCCACCTCTCACCTGGTGGTATAGCTGCATGCACTCCCTCTGCCCATCTGGCATGAAATTTCTCTGCATGAGTGGTTTCTTCCACTCCATGATCCTCATCTTGTGGCTGCTCCACATCTCTAGGTTCACTATTACCTGCATGCAAAACTTGCTCCCTCTCAAGCATCAATTGCATGTCTTTCTTGCACTTCCCAACAGTAGGAAGCTCCGTAGACATCCCATCTACTTCAAGTCTATAGAGATTCTTTGCTCGAATCCCAAACTTCTTGACTTGTCCTATTGCCTTGTGCCGAAGGAAAACTTTTCCTTCACTGAAGACAACTTCATACCCTTTATCCTCTAACATTGCGACTGAGATCAAATTCTTCTTTAAACCTGGAACATGCACTACATCTTGTAAAAGAATGAGTTTACCTGACTCCCTCTGAAAGGTTATGGTACCAATGCCGGTCACATTGTATTGTCCATTGTTGCCCAACTCAACATGCAACTGGAGATATTTCTCCACCAAGTCACTGAAAATATTCACATCTCCCGTCATGTGAAAGGAAGCGCCACTATCAAAATACCACCCCGATCCCAATGCACTAGACACCATGCATGCGATCAATGAGAAGTCTAGCTCAAATTGCGAGGCAAGAGCCTCACCAGCTTCAGCTTCAGCAGCCTGCTTGTTCTTCTTCTTCTGTGGACAATTCGTGGCGTAATGCCCATGCTCGTGACAGTGAAAGCACTTCACTTTGGACATGTCACGCTCTTTACCATCCGCACCAGATTGAGAAGCATTCTTCTTGCCCTTCCCCTTCCTTGCTTTGGCAGCCAAAGTGCAATCCTCTTCATCAGATGCCTTTGATGAAGATCCATCCATGGTACTCCGCCTTATCTCCTCTTGCACAAGATCCGACCAAAGTCGCTCCCATCCTTGCAATTTTTCCCGACCATTGACAGAGTCCTGATAGGAGTGCCAACTCTTTGGAAGCCCAAGGAGAGCCAAGCTCACCAGTTCCTCATCATCCACACTAACTCCTACACTCCCAATCTCATCCCTACAGTGGACAAACTTTTTCAAGTATACCGGAATAGTGTCATTCTTCTCCATCTTTATTTTCCTGAGTTTATCCTTGAGCGCCAACTTCCTCTGGTCGCTCTTGCTTTGGAATAAATCTGTCAAGGCTTTCCACATCAAGAATGGAGAAGCCTTACCATGCAGGCTGGACACTATGTGATCCTTCATGCCCTCCAACAGAATCCTTCGACACCTTGTTGTCTTCTTTTGCCAAGCCTCAACCAAGGCTGCATCGCTAGGCTTTGGAACTTCAGCATCTATGAACTCCTTCAGCCCATTGTCATCGAGCACCACCTCCATCCTATCTCTCCATGTAATATAATTCGAGCTGCCTTCAAGAGCATACTCCAATTGCAATCCTTGATAAGACATTTTGACTTTGACACCAAGAAAGCACTGTTGCAAATTCGAATTCCACCAACTCAAAACTCAACCGCTTCTGATCTGTGAGAACAAAGTATTTCTAGCACAGAGATCGAATGTAGGGGAATTTACTGGATATATCACCTTTCAAAGAAAGGATGGATCCAGAGGCTACCTGGCCCTCGTACAGACTCTGTCTACCGAAATACAATGTAATCACTGTAATAGATCCGATGATCAATTTCGCTCCGATGCCATGTAGAAAATTGAATAATAGATGAATTGTTCACCGAGATTATCCTGATTACACACTATTTTAGCTTCATGCATAATACATAACCTCTTCTACAATTAATCATCAATTTGCGGAAATAGAAGCAGTCGCATGTGCACATTAAAACAAAATCAAGCACACATATAACACAGTATGTAATGGGGAAAGCTTACAGCTGAAAACCCCCAACTATCTGTATATTATAATGATAGAGAACATGTAACAATCATAGTACAATACTCCTCACAAGTACTCAGTACTATCTCCAATAGTTACACACAAACTAGCTCAGATCTGAACAAGTCACAGGTTCAAATCTCCTCCACTATTTGCCTGCCTCTACTGCGCAATCCAATATGGAAAAGAATGAGATCCAAGTTCGAATCCCACTAGCTTATACTGCGCAATCCTCATTGGAAATCTCAATCAATGTGTGTGCAAATATCATGCACAACTATAGTCACAACTGATAGTAGACTCACCCTTTCACCCACCTCTAACACTGGTCTCCACTAAACTGTCCATGCACATGAGTTAACTGATGTATTCTTTAGTTGATTTATGAGTTAATAATTAGTGAATTAATTAATAATTAATTCACACCACTCATCACTAGTGTATTTATCAGTTAGACTAAATACAACTAGTTCAACTAAGTTAAACCGAACACAACTCCACCAACTGCCTCATCAACTCCACCAAACTCTGCCACATGAGTTCTAACTGAAGTCAACCATGCAATAGCTCAACTAACCCTTAGGAAAAGTGTATTTCCTTCTGTCAGCTGCATGTGCCACATCCAAGCATCACACTGAAGTGCTCCAAGAGGATAAGATAATGTTTATAGTCCAAATATTATTAAGGGCTAATAATATTCGACTGATCTATTTTTAGACTGGCAGTCTAAAAATAGACTCCGCCCAATGTCTAAAAATAGAGGTCCATCTATTTTTACCAACTTGACCAACCATCCACAAATAGCATCCCGCAACTCATAGACCATGATCCATATGTCTAAAAATAGACTTTGCGACAAAAATCACCTGTGTGGCCCCCCACCTAGTTTTGGTGATCACTTTCCAACTAGGATAAGGAAAGATGTTTCAGGATGCCTCCTTCATTGTTTCTTGTTGCCATCTTCAACACATAGGCCTAGAGCTCTTGTATGAAGGTCAAAATCTTTAGTGGAAGTATAGAACACACTTCCGGTGCATAAAATTCATTCTAGTGCAGGAACAATGTTCCAGTACAAGAACATCGTTCCAGTGCAGGAATGACAGTTTAGTGCAGGAAGGAATATATTTGATGAAGATAGATATCCTGAATAGCATAATCATCATTCTGTCTCATAACTACATTGAAGATAATCTTAAATGTTTAGTTCATTGATCAGGATTGTTCAAAATGAATTGAGAGTTCCTTTTATTTAAATTTCTACAAAGTACTTTATTTTTATATTCCAGCACTAGAATTTATTTGGTATTAATTGTCATGTGATCATTTCTTTCGATTATACAAATTGTAATTAAGGAAGTAGGAATAGAACTAGGAAATGTTCATATAATTCTTGGCATTACCTATACTGCGCCTCTAAGCTTACGAAGCCCTCGGGTTGACAATTAAGTGTTGAAGGAGTTCGTTGAATTTCAATTATGATACCCAACATTTTGGCAGCGTTGCTCGGGAGGCATTTTAAGATTGATAAGAACTTTTTGTTTTTTTTCAGTAGGGGTAAGTCCGCTATTATTATTTTTTTCACTGTGCTTCTATTGTTTGAAGTAATTTATAAGTGCCAATTTATTATTTTAATTGCAACATTTGATTGAGTTTATTTTTGTGTTTTGTCATTGTTTCTTGAGATGAATTCCTAAAAGGGGTAGGGTTCCAAAACCAAATAGGGGCCCAAGAAACACTAATAAAACTTAAAATGTTTCTCATATTGGGCCTTCTCTTGTAGGCAAAAATTCCAAATAGACACAGACTCATGACACAGGAATTGTCCACGTGGACTCTAGAAACAGTAGCTCAGGTGTGATACAACCAACTAAGGGGAAGAAGGAGACCGTTGGACTCCAAAGAAATTTAAGCCATAGTCGAACTTCTCAACCTCTTGAGAGCATTTGACTTTGAGGTGAAAAAATTGAAGAACATGAAGACCATGGTGAGGGAATTAGAGAAAATCAGATAAATGAGGAACAATCCACCTTCAGATTTCCAATCGCGGACCCATATATAGTTGTGGAAATGAAGAAAATTCCTCCATCAACTATTTCTCATTTCCATGGTAAGGTACAAGAGGACCCATATTATTTTTTATTCAAATTTGACATATTATGTAGAAATTATGATTACTCTATAGATGCTCAGTAGTTAAAATTATTTCCTGCAACTCCTAACGATTCAACATTACGCGGGTTCATGGGATTAGGAGGAAATAATATAGCTTCCTGGGAAAAAAATGAAGAGAGTGTTTTTGTTGAAATATCAGGAATATTGTAAAACTAGAGAAATGCAGGATGAAATCTTCACCATTGTGTAGGGTGATGATGAGACCTTGGAAGATTATCTGGAAATATTTTTGTATATCCTCCAAAGGTCAAAACACAAATTTAATCTAAGTACTATTATAACCTTGTTCTTATGTGGGATCAAAGGTGATGCTAGAAATAATTTAAATTTGTTAGGACAAGGGGATATTGCTCAAAAAGTTTTTGATAAAATTTGTGACCTGTGTAGGAAATTCTCACGGAATCAATCTAGATCCGATAAAGGAATCCATATTAGAAATAATAAACTTGGATCTAGAGATGCTATGAATATTGGTTTGGAGAATAAAATGGACAATATGAAAATTGAAATAATGAATACTATTAGAAAGCAAATAGAATCTTTAAAATTTCAACAAAAACTTGTAGAAGAACAAGAGTCATTGTCTATTTTTTGTCCAAAGTGTAGGAAAAATCATCCTGTAAGAGAATGTCCTAATGATGTTAAGGGAACTAATAAATGTGTAATTTTTTCAGAGAACCATGCCACCTAAAAATTCCCCTCCCGACTTGGATTGAAAGTAGTATTTGAAGAAGGGAATTATGAACCTGAGCCATTGTATGCTATGGAAGCATGAAGAAATCGACCTCAGGTAGGTGCAAGTATGGTTCTTGAACTTCCACGACATTTTTATGGTTATAATGCACATCCATATTCCTATCATAACACTAATCAATCTCAACCTTCGCATCATGACCATTTTCAATATGGACAACCCTCCAAATATTGGAAAAAAGGATGGAGAGGGCCAAACCATTCACATCCATCCTATCCTGCACCTATGCAATCATATCCTCCTACATATGCACCTTACCCAATGCCGCAACCATCATTTCCCTAGCTAAGACAGCCTATGCCACCATTACCTTTACCACCACCTTTTTCAGCACCTCAGTTACCTGCTCAACCCATACTAACCCCAATAATAAAGTGGTACAAATGATTCATTCCATTAAATCACTTCTTCCACCCAATTATCATGCCATGCTCGTTGGGGTCAATGAACTCCAACTGAGATTAGGGAAGGTAGTAAAATCAGAAAAAGAAAAGAATCCCACAGTGATTATTGAATAGAAAAGCGAGGAGGAAACTACTAACCATTCTGGAAGAGATGTCACCATTCAACCCATCCTCGTACCTTCTGAGCCTTTACCATCTTCTTCAAATTGGCCTCCCTATCCAGAGAGGCTAGTTATGGAGAAGAATGACTTTGCTCCCCAGTTTCATCTGGATTTTGAGCTTACGAATATTTTTATAAAGGTCCCTTTTCTCCAAGATATCAAAGAGATCCCCATATGTAAAAAAATCATTAGGGAACTTTGTCTCAAGAAGCCAGGAATGAAAAGAGTAGAACCAAAAACCATTCATTGTTTTTGGAAGAGTAGCAGAGTTAGTGACAGGGTATGTGCAAATGGAAAATAATATAGACTGTGGAAACCCAATTGTCTCTATTCAGATAGGTGATGTCCTTGTATCCAATGTGCTTATAGACCGAGGGACATCCATTAATTTTATTACCAAGAAAACCATGGATCAACTAGGTTTGGTCCATATTCATCCTACTTCTACTGTGCTTGAATTGGAAGATATATCTAAAATCAAGCCAGAGGGAGTGTTGGATGATGTCATTGTTTTGATATATTTTTGGGAATATCTCACAACCTTCATTGTGCTTCAGCCAAAGAATCCTATGGGAGGAAATCCCTTGATCTTGGGAGAACCATGGCTTGCTATGGTCAACGCCTATATTACATGTTGTTCTGGCGATATGTACACTTACGATGGTGATTATAGGAAGAAAGTCACCTTATATCTACCTTCCAGATCTATCTAGGAGCTTCGAGATACATTATGGCTAGATTAAAGTGGTGATGAGGAGACTCAGTCAGTTTCTCTAATACATCATCATACTGAGTCAAATTAGGAGAGTGAGATACGAGAATTATTGAATAATATAGATACCATTCCAAACTTTGAATCACTGTGTCAAATTTTCAGTTTGTATTTTCAAGAAAGTCATGATTTCCAACCTTCCTTACCACACTCTCTAGCAGAACCTATTTATACTCTCGAACCTCAAACCACTATTGTTGAGATTGGTTCATGCAAATATTTACATATTAGCTCAGACCCAGATTCATCCCAACAAAAGCAGCTTGTGATTTTTCTGCAAAACCATCTTGATGCCTTTGCATGGGGATATGAGGACATGAAAGGCATCCCTCCTGAAACCTGTACTCATCATATTTATATTTAGGAGGGATGCCAACCTTTCTGACAACCCCAAAGGCACATGAACCCAACTCTAAAAGAAGTTGTGGAGGAAAAATTACAAAAACTCTAAGATGCTAACTTTATTTATCCTATATTCGATAGCTAGTGGGTCTCTCCATTGGTATTAGTCCTGAAGAAATATGGGAAATGGAACAATTGTAGCTATTACAAAGAATTGAATAAATTCACTCTAAAGTATTAGTTTCCCCTTGCTTTCATCAATAAGGTGCTTGATACCCTTGCCGATAGAAACTACTTTTCCTTTTTAGATGGATTTAGCGGTTACAAAGAAATACCGATCACATCTGAGGGTCAAGATAAGACCACCTTTACATGCCCATGGGAGACATTTTCATACCGAGTTCTTCCCTTTGGGCTATGTAATTTTCCAGGTACCTTTCAAAGGGCAGTTTTGGCTATTATTGTTGACCTCGAGTGTGTAAAAATCTATATGGATGACTTTTCAGTATTTGGTGGTTCATTTAAGGAAGCCCTCAAAAGTCTAGAAAAAGTTATTTTTCAATGCCAAGAAGCTCACCTTGCTTTGAGTGACAAAAAGTGTAGATTAATGTGAAAAGAAAGAGTAGTTATTGGCCACCTCATTTCTTACAAAGGTATCCAAGTTGACCCAGTTAAGATAGAGGTTATTTTGTGTCTTCTTGCACCCAAAACACAAAGGGAAGTGACTAGATTTCTGGGACATGCGGGTCTACTACAAGAGATACATTGAAATATTTTCTCAGATATCTACCCCCTATTTTGGTTATTAGCTAAGGATAGTGAGTTTTATTGGTCTACAACTAGCCAACAGTCTTTTGAGACATTAAAGGAAAAATTAGTACAGACACAATTTTTGAGAGGGCCTAATTGGTCACTTCCATTCCATATTTCCTCTGATGCCTCAGATAATACTATTGGCATAACTCTAGGACAAGAAGAGAATAAACAATACTATGCTATTTAATTCCTTAGTAAAAACTTATCACCCACCAAATTAAATTATATAGTGATTAAGAAAGAGTTTTTAGCTGTGATTTTTTCTATTAATAAATTCAGACACTAAATTACAGGATATGAAGTCTTTTGTGCATAATGATCATTCTACAACAAAATACTTGATGAATAAACCATTGAATAGCGCTAGAGTGACTAGGTGGCTACTTCTGTTACATGAATTTAATGTTATTATTGTTGAGACTAGGAAAATATAATGTTTTAGCCCATTAACTTTCTAGATTAAATAATCTCGGTGAAGTAATTCCTATTGATGATGATTTTCGTGATGAACATATTTTCACTGTGTCAAAAAAATCACCGTGGTTTGCTGACATAACCAATTATTTAGTCACTGAAAAGACACCACCTCACTTATCCGCTCGTGAGGAGCGTAATATAATACAAAAAAGCTCTGCATATTCTTGGATCTAATGAGACCTATTTTTCACTGGACCAAATCTTATTATTTGCAAATGTGTAAGGGAGGAAGAAGTGCTTGAAATATTCAAATATTATCATGGTGAACCTTTTCGAGGCCATTTTGCTGATAAGAGGACTGCATACAAGATTCTACATGCTGGATATTTTTGGCCCTCCTTGTTTAAGGATGCCAAATAATATATCAAGGAATGTGATAGCTATTAGCAAATGGACCAGTCGGGTCAAGCCAATGAAATTCACTTATGTCCCCAGATTATGATTGAGCCCCTTGAAAAATGGGCTATTGATTTTGTGGGACCTATAAGTCCAACATCTTTAAATAAAAAAAAACATATCTTTGTTTTCACAGATTTTGTTACAAAATGGGTAGAAGCTAAAGTTGTTTCTTTTGCTACTGAAAACATTGTTGTTGATTTTTTATTTACTAAGATATTTACTAGATTTGGTCTGCCTAGAGACATTTTTTTTTTCTTCTGAAAATGGGCCATAGTTTATCTCTAATATGGTATAGGGTGTGATGGATCAATACAAAATTTAGCACATGAAGTCTACACCATATCACCCGCAAGAAAATGTCCAAGTGGAATCTACAAACAAGGTGATCAAGTCCATCGTCACAAAAACAATGAATATGCATATGAAGGATTGGGCTAGTAGATTTATGGAAGCCTTATGGCCATATCAAACCACTTGGAGGAAAATCAAGTGACACACACCATATGAGCTGGTGTACCGGAAACAAATCATTTTTCCAATAGAGTTCCATATCAAAACCTTTAGAGTTGTAGTTCAATTGGGGTTAGATCTCGCAGAAGCACAACAACAACGCCTACTACAATTAAATGAGTTAGATGAGTTTAGAAGGGATGTTGTTCACTAGAATGTGTTAGTTCAAAAACAACGCAAGAAGTCGCATGAAAATTTTATCAAGAAGAAGCAATTCCAACCAGGTGATTGGGTACTCCTTTATGATTCAAGAATTAAACATTTTAAAGGCAAATTCCACAGACGTTGGATGGGACCTTATCAGGTGGTTTGATTTTTAGAGAATGGAGTGATAGAAATCAAAACAATAGATGGGTGAGATTCGATGTTCCTTATGAATGGGCACAGACTTAAATCATATTTTGAGTCCCTCAAAGGAAGATTTTATGTAGCAAGTACAACAAGAAGAAGTAAAGATGGTAGGTGGTTGTTCCAACCTACTCCAGATTCGATTCTTTATTTTTGAAAAATAATATATAAAAAGTAAAATAATAATGACAAAAAAGAAAAAAAGAAAAAAAAAACAAAATCTTTTTCCTGTGATTGTGAAAATCAGTTTACTGACATAATCACAGAAGGATCATCCTGAAAACCAGCATGCAAATAGAAGGATAATTTTTTTAATAAAATGGGAATATTTCTTGATATTTATATGTGATAACTGTCACCAAGTAGAAGAAGGTTTTAAGTGTAGGAATTGTGCCCTTATCCAAGTTTGGGATAGTTGACATGGAAATTTTATACAAGAAACACTTAATTCCCGCTGCGTTTATTTTTGACTCAACACTATTTAGGCATATTTTTGAGGTGAAATTATGCCCTTCTTCTATTCCATTTTTTGTAAAACTCCCTCTATTTTTCTTCTGTTTATCCTATGATTTACCAACCCTTTCTTCAAATGGAAATTATCCCTATCCGATTTTGTTTCTCCCTCTTTCCCCTGAATTTTTTTTTTTGGAAATCCATTTTTCGATATATCCCTTTTGGTAGTGTCACCCTTGAAAATCCCTATTGTAATCTCCTTCCCATTCTGAAAATTTACCATTTTCCCGCTTCTTTTCTCCCTCATGGACCATATTGAAGGATCTGATGTGAGCTTATTGGAAGGCAGATATTAATACCAAGAACTGTCGAATACAACCTCATTTGTAAATTCAACAAATCCTTCAAGATCAAGCCTATAAATTTCATTTTATTTGAATTTTTTTTCTCTCTCTTTAGATATGCCACAATGTCCCTAGTGCAAGACTGTGTGTTCAGTGTAAGAATATCTAGTACAGTAATACACACTACTGAGTGTTCGTGAGTGCAAAAACACAAGTTCTGGTGCAGGAACAATGGTGGTATTCATTGAAAAATGTATGTTGTGGTGCAGGAATGTATGGTGTAGGAATGCATAGTTGGAATAAATAAATATTACTCTTATTTATTATAAAATTTAGTTCAGGCATAGATGACTGCACCACTTCAAATTATGGCATCGAATTATTTTCTTTCTCTATTGTGATTAGACCTTGTTTTCATCATTACTAAAGTAGTAAATAATTTTTTAAGTAAAAGGTCATTTAGTTATGAAATATTATCTTTATATAAGTATTATGTGTATCTTATGTGAAATCATGACTTGATTGGGGAATTTGTGCGAAATTTTCCCATAATCCAATGCTTACCTTTAAAATTTTTGTCACCAATTAACTATTATCTGATCATACATCATACCTCACATTAATTTTGTAATGAATTACCATCATGACCATTTCCCTCTACCAATTATCATTGTTGCATGTACGTCAGACAAGCTGTATCGCATCCTTCCCAAAGTTGCGATTTTTTATGATGGAGTGTGACTGTTGGAGGGTGGCCAATATAGAAATAATCAATTAGTTCAGAAAATTACAAAAATATTTTGGAAAGAACTCGTAAATTCCCTGTTGTATGATCCTTCTAAGTTTTGGAAAGAAAATAAATTGAATTCGAGCGAGCAATGTCACCTATTTGGATCGAACCATGGTTTGTAAAAGAAGTGGAAAGGATGGGTGAGTATGTGAATATTCTGCCTCTATTGTAGGAATCAAGATTTATCCCATTTCTGCTCAAGTTTGATGGATTTGATTCGGCCATAACATTATAATTTTCCTGGACCTACGATGGAAGAAAAGCTAAGGTGGGGTCATTGGAGTTTGAAGTAGCAGAGCATTCCATTTCACAGGTTACCAGACTAGCAACCACAGGTGACATTGGTTCACGAAAGGGAAGCTCGAGAAGAAGTCTTGGCCCAGGTTCGTGGTTGATAGGAAGAAGAATATTGATTGGAAAAAATGGTTTCAGTGCAACACCATGATAGAAAGGTGGAATCGTTTGTTGTATATATTGCAAAAGTTTCTCACTTGTGAAGGCTAGTTTTCATTGAACTTCTTATACCATATCTGACTGTTATTACACTTTGAATCAGGAAAGCTCATTAACTTTCCTTAGTTCCTGTTAATAATTTAAAAAAAAATGTCCAAGGGTGTTCAAAAGAGTAAGGAAAGCCAAGTTTCATTTAAATTATATCATTATGGGTTGATTTCGATTTTGGTTAGAAAGGAGTTGGAATAAAGGGACATGACCAAGGAAGGGTTCTTAAAATAATTTCAGGGAAGGAGCATAGTGGAGTCGTCGAGCAAGAGGATTACAAGAAGAAAAGAGAAGTGTGAAACCTTAACCCTGTAGACTAGGAAAAATAAAGGGAAAGAAACCCTATCTGAAAATCTAGTCTAGGTAGAAGAGCTAGGACCCATCATCGAAACCCCAAACCTTTCAAAAAGAAGAACTCGAATTTCGGTCAAAAAGAGGATTGCCTCTTTGAATGAATGCCACATTTAGTCAACCACTCCAATAAACTTGGATGATTCCCATCCTAGTTCACCGATTACAAACAGTCTTTCGCTCCTTACAAATGTTGCGGTTCACACAGTGGTTAGTGCAGATTACATAGAGGAAGAAGATGTCACTGCTCTGTTAGTCTTACATTGGCAAATGAAGAGAAGAAAAAGCAAGGAGACACCTAACACAAGTGCAGGAAAGGACACAGTGGTGGGTCAAAAGGATGACAGAACACAGGGTGCTGAATCCCTTTGTGACGAGGAAATGCAAAATATTGATGGCCATGGTGATATTGGCCTTGATGATGTCGACACCTTTTTTGAGTCAATCGCTGAGAAGACTCTAACACAGGAGGAATTTGATAAATAAAATCCTACTCTCTATCTGAACCTCCAAGTCAAAGAACTTAAGAAATGCAGTGGTGGACTGGATGTACTAAACCAAGCCATGAAGGAACAAGGGACAATGTTGCAATAGAGGAATACTGAATTGATAGGGAACGTGCAAGAAAAAAAGTGGCAAGTGAGAGTATGGAAATTTTGAGCATCGAAATTCTATGGGCGCCTCTGGAAAGAGGTCAAATTACTTAAAAAGACTTAAGGAAAAAATCTAAAGATGTTGAAGGTAGGGATCAATATATAGATACATGATTGAAGAGAGGTTTCCATGTTTGTTTTTTTGCAGAAGGTAAGGTTGTGTGAGGACACACAATAAGATAGGGATGTGAGGATGTTGGTTGGAAGAATTTTTCTACCTTTTAACCCCCCATCCTACTCTAAACACACTACCTAAGCCTATATTTTAACCTTGGAACCCATTTATCCTTGCACTTGTACTCATTCCTGGACTCTCTTTATGTTTTTCATATTAAATGTTATACATAGACTTAATTATTAATTTAATAAATTTTATATCTTAAATTTCCTTTGCAACTAATACGTTTTATTTCCAAAGGTATTTTTATGATACAATGTATTAATCCACGTGGGAGATGGATTGGCACAAGAATGATTCCTGTACCGCCTGACAGTTCTTGCACTTTCGAGGTAGCTGCCAACGATAAGTTAGAGTTACCATATGTGGTCAACACAACTCAAAAACCATGTGGATCTCTCACCAAGAGGATCAGTTCATCATTTGCTAGGCTCGGAGGGTAGAGGAATAGGCGAATATGAAGACCAGGATTTCGACCATGTGTCTTAGTTTATCATTCTGATAATAGCCAAAAGGATTAAGTTGAATTGTAGTTGTATTTTCCATTACAGACGTAGGCCAGGAATATGTATTTAATGAAGTTTTCTGATAGAGAATAGTTAGCGATTATGTAGAAAATTGTGTTGTGAATTATGTTATCACAAAATTGATCTTGATTGGCTACTCATCAATCAAATTAATGTAACTCTTTCAAACCACTTCTAACTGAATATTAGCCTCTTCAGTTTGAGAGGGCTCTCTCAAAGGGGGTTTATGATTTTGAATAAGGATAGTAATAGATGGCTAACTCTATGAAATTGTAACTTATTTTTGTATGATTACAGGTTGAAAAATGCAGGCTTCCTACCATTGGGCTTATGGAGTCAACAATCACTAGTCTTAGTGACAGTGGTTCTTCACATGGAAGTTGAGGCAAATAGAGGTTTTCAATAGAGATAATTTACGCATAAAACATAGGAAAACACAGTCATTTCACCACTAAAGGAAGTCAAAGAATAATATTATGAATTCTGAGTAACTAGGGATGAAATCTATTGCAAGTGGTTAAACATAAGATACATATCAATAAGACATCAAAAACCCCATGAAAATCTCAAGTCTGAAAGTAGAATGTCACTTTGTATTACTAATAATGGTCAAAAAACATACAAGCAACAATTTGATGCAAATATCCTCCAACCTCTTGCTTCTTCGATGTTTTGTTTATAAATATACATTCTTTACAATATGGATGATGTTCCTGGTGGCTAGATCCTTGAATTCTACTATGAAACCTTTCATAACTGAAATCAATAACTTAAAACAGAAATCTGATAGCTACCTTAAAGAAACAAACACCTAATAGGACTCTATCTTCTATTTATTACATTCATTTATACTATCTGTGAAATAGTTACATGATGGTTACATAATTAATGTCACATGCTTAAAGGACACATGAAAAAGTTCACCACCACTTGACATATTTAAAGCATCCCTAGATCTGTGGAGCATAACCCTACTTTTTAGGAATGGATGACCTTCATCTTCAGCGTTGTTTTGACTGATGACTTGGCTGCATGACACTCCCTTTGAGTCATAAATATCTACTAATAAGGTCCACTGACATGATGGAGGTCTCCAGCTTGAAAAAAAATGATTTTAAGATGCTCAAAATCCTTCAACAATTGCTCGCTATGAAAAAAGGGCAATTTCGTATCGAGTTTTAGTAGCATCAGAAAAAATGGCTTTTCCATCAATCTTCTTCACTGCTTTGTTATTCCGACATCTTCATCATGTCATGATGCCTTGAAACCGTGGATCTCCCTCCTTAAAACATGTGAAAACTGAGTTTAAATGTAAAAAAGCACCTACAATTTTTTTCGTAGCATATTGTTGGCTTCAAGCTTGAGGTACGCTACGAAAATGTGCAAAAAGCTAGAAATTGATCCTTTTAAGTTTCTCTTCAAAAACTGTCCTCCAACTGCAAAATTTGGGTTTTAAACATGTTATGAACTTCCTGAAACATATTCCATCTTACCTTATTACTCCTGTGGTGTTTCCTCCTCATTTACAATCAGTTGAATAATGGGCTCCTCTACCACTGTCATTTTCAATCCTTTCTTTTCCAACTCCACATGAATCAGATCCAATTGCTCTTCTAGATTTTTCACTTTATCCTTTAATGCCCTATTCTTGGATTGCAAGTGTAGGTTTATAGTTTTGATATGTTTGAACTCTCCTCTTAGTGGTTGATTCCACTTTATCAACTTTTCTGTATTGTCCAAGGTCTTTGAAATGCTGATGACTTGATCTTCCTAGATTTTTCTCATTTTCTCAAACCAAACTTTCTCAACTTTGTGTTTCTTTGCCTCTTACTTCAAAACTGATATCTCCTCACCTACCACCTTCAACTACTCTTTAAGGGTTTCAATTTCTGATTTTTCACTAATTTTCTCTTTACCCTTTCTTTGTTTGATAACTAGATCTTCTTTTGCAAGTGAAGAAAGATCTATAATGCTTGGTGGCTGAATAGTTTCACTGACCTTCTCAATCTCTTTGCTACTTTCCATGACCTTTCTTGCATGTCTGGTCATTGGTTTCCTAGGTTGAAAAATGAAACCAGAATCATCACCTGCAAACTCTAATTTTTTAGCTGTCTTACCTTTCTTCAGCTTTCTTCCTCCATCTTTAATGTCTTCAGCTTGGACAATGGGAGTTTCTTCAATGTCAACTGCATGTAAGATGTCCTCTAAGTTTCCTTTAGCCACTGTATGGCTCCTAGTAACTCTCTAAAGACCCAATTACATGAAAAGATAAAGCAGAATATGACAAAAAGGCTAATTGGGGTAAGGGTTCATGGTTTGAATGACAACTCATTCTTTAATCATGACACATGGATGCCAAAAAGGGTAATGATGACCTCATACATGGCTTGGTAGTTTTGAATTAACCATAACAGACTCGAATGACCACCACCCTAACTCCTCCAATCATGGAATGACATTTCATATCGAATTTGACAAGACAGGCAAGAAAATAGATTTTCGTAGTGTGATTAGTTTAACCTCTAACAGTTTCAATACGAAAATATTATGCATTTTCATAGCGAAAACTATTGTTTTGCTGTATAAAACGCTACCAAAACTTGAAAATTTGACACAAGCGCCCTTTTTTATTTTAAATTCAAGGGGAATGAAAATAGACACCATATGAGGACTGATGGGACATGTCATGACATAAATTGAGGTGACCTTGAACCTTAGGATAGGTTAAATATGTAAAAAAAATGAAATTTTCCTATACCAACTTGAAAAGGCTTAAGGAGACCTTATCCTTTTGATGAGTGAATTGTATGACCATGTCAAGTAATGTTTCACAATTCTATGAGTTGTAACAAATTTTCATTTTGATATCGCCTTTTTAAGGGATGGATCAGATATCCATGATGTAAATTTGCTATTTTGAAATTTAATACAACAGAATATGCCAGTTATACAATTTCCTGTTTCAATTTGGTTGTGATGTGTCATTGAGTGACTATTCCATATCTCATAGCAGCGAAACATAATGTTCGACTAGGGCTCATCCAACCCAACTCGTTCTCCCTTTATTGTCAAGTGTGTTTAACTTAGTTTTTTACGCAAAGTGTGAAGCATATCATATTTAATTCTTTCATAAGTAACATGCCTTATTTATTTTGTAAATCATGTGTCTCAAATCCGAGGTGTGTAGGCTTGATCATGTATGATTCTTAACTTATACACTTTCCCTTTGATGCTTGTTACATTTATGTGAGAGGAGTGCAATTAAGCTACTTGCACTAATACATTCTCATTTTTGCATGTCAAAGTTCCTTGGTTTATTTATGAAAGTTATTTTTATTTCTTTCCTTTTGCGAAATCTTCATTTATTTTATGCAAATAGTTTTTATTTCTGAGCAGAAGCATTCTTAATATTTCAAGTTCAGTAAGAATCAATTTGCATTGATAAAACTAGAATGAACACTGTCTCAATATGAAGATTTGTGCTTGTACTTATTATTCTTGCGGAAGGAACTGAATTTAATGTTAAAATCCTTAAAATAACTTTTGAGTTAAAACATTTTAAAGTGAAGATCTAATTCATATGATAAACAATCACCTCAGGAAGAAGCCTACTAATATATGGATCATATAATTTCCTTATTTGCATGAAATTTTTTTCTTGTTTTATGAAGATTTAATTCGACTTCTAAAAGTATTTCTTATTTCTGAGTATGAGATTCGTTGAAGAATATTTTTTCTTATGAAAGTTACTTTTTAGTTCTGTTTGCTTTGCAATCTATTTATTTAGTTAAAACACTTTTTATTTTGTGCAAGTGATTTGGAAACCAAGTATAGGAACATTGGTTTTCCGGTACAGGAAACTCTGTTTTGGTACAGGAATTGATATCCTGGTACAGGAATAGAGTGATCTGGTACACAGGCCCAGAGCTCCTATATGGAGGTTAAAATATTCAGTGCGGGTATTGAACACATTTCCGGTGCATAAACTTCATTCCAGTGCTGGAACAATGTTCAAGTACAAGAACTTTGTTGCAATGCAGAAACAATAGTTTAGTGCAGGAAGGAAAATATTTGAAGAACAAAGATATCTTGAATAGCCTAATCATAAATCTATCTCATAAATAAACTGAATATAATATAAAATGTTTACTTCATTGATCAGGAATGTTCACAATGAATTGAGAGTTCGTTTTATTAAAATTTCTCCAAATTACTTTATTTTTATATTCGAGCACCATAATTTCTTTGGTATAATTGTCATGTGATCATTTATTTTGATTCTGCAAATTGTAGTTAAGAAAGTAGGAAGAGAACTAGGACAGGTTCATATATCTCTTGGTATTACCTGTGCTACGCCTCTAAGCTTACGAAGCCCCTGGGTTGTCAATTAAGTGTTGAAGGATCTTTTTGTATTCCAATTCCAACACCCAACAATGTTATTTAGTTGTGGGGAAAGTTTTTTTTTCTTAAACAATATTAGCGGTGAAACAATTTTCAATTCCTTAGTAGCAATGAGTGAGAATGATGCTAGAATTTCTATCAAAAAATTCCTTTTTTTGCTTCTAACCAAAAAAATCTTGAAAAAACCTCCTACTTCTTCATTGAATGCTACAAGCTATCCATTTCAAGCAAACTTTTCATGAAATTGGATTTAAGAAAAAGGAAGGTAGATGTCACTTACTTTTTTTCAAACAACTCTAGATGTGTATGATGGTTTTGAGATAATTTGGAACCATTTTGGCTCCCTTTTCACCCTTTAATTTATTGTTTATCCTATTATGGACCCTGGTATACCAGTTGTATACCTACTTGTATCTTCCTCCTCTAGAACTTTCAGAAAAGGTTCGAAACTCCTCGGTGGCACCTTACATGGTTTGATACAATAGATTGTCTTCCCTCTAACTATTTTTTGGAATGAGTGATGGTGCAAAAGAAGTTGATCCCAATACATAATATTCCATTTTGAGGTGAAAACTCGGAGCGCTGTGGTGACATGGAATCTACACGAGTTTCCTTTTTTGGACCATTTTCCCCAGTCTTTGCAATCTATTCTCCTATCCTCGTGATTATCACCCCACTCTTTGTGAAACCATATCACTTTGAGTTGACATATCCATGTTTCATGGGTGACTAACACCAACTTAAGTTTACTAGGAGAGGGTGCCCAAGTTCACTGGCGACCTGAAGCTTATTAAAACTCCTTTCTCGACCATTACACATTTTAGTAATTTTATAAATAGGTAATAGGTGAGGGTTGCCATACCTAAGCCTATCGATGAATCAAATTGTTGGAGATGGTCGCATGCTAGAGCTGAGCCATAGAATATAATTATCTCATAGGGAGTTCACTCTTTTTATTTTTCCTTGTGCATGTCTTCGGAACCTGATTATACCTTGACTGATAATTTACTATGTGTTCAAGTGTCTCTCTGATGTCTAGGTTGTTGTTGCTGGTTGAATGATTTCCTGAGGGTGATTTATCCCTTCCTGGGTGCAGACATGGCTCCCTCCTACTTCCTGTTGGTGGAAGAAAAAATATCCCCGATATTTCTTTGTGATTGCATAGGTTGCTAAAGCAGGAGTTTCTTGCTGTAGCAGTCTTTTAATCCTTATTTTTAGTCTTCAATTTGAATGATTATGTTGAGAGGAATGATGAAAAGCCATGTGGATAGGGTTGGAGTCATGAGGAAGTAGTGTATATATTGAATAAATATAGAATAATGACCTCTGTGTTTTTTTTAGAGGTAGGAAAAAGTGAAAAATTTAAGCAAGTATTGGTGAAATCGAATGGATGAGTGATGGATGGGTGATGAGTAAATCATTCGAGGACCCCCTTTATAATTTCCTAGAGGCATCATAGAAATTTGGGATGTTATAGTCATTAGTTATCCCTTCTGTAGCTTCACTGGCTCCTCCTGTAGAATTACAGGACCTCCTGTAGTATTATAGGACCTTCTTGTCGCATCATAGTGAGGAGGTGAAATTTGAATTTCTAGTTGATTGGAGGGTGGAGAGAGATGGTTGTATTAGTGAAGAGCATGGATATGAGGTGTATGGATGAGACGATGGATGATAGATAGTAGTTTCTATCTTGTATCCATAAAATATTCCAACTATATTTAATCCTTCAAAAGAAGAAAAATTTTAGGAGAAAGGGTGTTAACTTCCTCCTTTTGTTCCTCTTTATTTTTCTTTTCTTTCTTTTTTCTTTTTTTTCTAGACAAGTAGGCTGCCTCTGTGAGGTTTTCAACTTGCATGCATGCCCTAGGAACCTCAAAGGATGTTTTCACCTAGGGATATTTATTATTATTATTATTATTATTTCTCCTAAGTTTCCTTAGAGAGGTTTTCAACCTTGGATTTGGCCTCAAATGCCTCATAAAGTTTGCAGCCATGCCTTTTTATTATTTTATTTTTTTGAATTTTTTAGAAATGCTATGGACTAGAAGCTATGAAACTTCCAATCAAATTCAATTCTATGCTGAATGAACTAATAAATTCTTCTTTTTACAGAAGTATTCTATATAGATTCAACCTATAACCATTTACAAGTAAAATAATACCTTCCTCATCAATCGTTATGATTTGGAAAGATCCATTTTCATTACACTTTTCTATTGGATATGGACCCAACCATATTTTCATTATCTTTGATTTTAAATATTTGAACCTAGAGTCATATAATAGTGCCCAATATCCTTCTTTAAAAGTCTTTTCCCTGATATGCTTGTCATGCCGGATCTTTCTTTTCAATTGTATGACTTTAGTGTGTAGGAGAGCTTGCATCCTAAACTCATCTAAGCCATTAAGTTGGAGAAAAATTTCTTGTTGTGCTTCAGTGAAGTCTAAGTCAAACTGAGCTTCCATTCTTAAAGGGTTATATTCAAACTCAATAGAAAGAAAATCCATATTTCCATAAACCAAGTCATATGGAGTGAACCCAGTGGTGGTTTTCCAAGTGGTGTTATAGGACCAAGTGGCCTCCACTAGTCTGTATGCCCCATCTTTCCTCCGAATGCTAACAACCTTGGTGAGGATGCTCTCCAATTCTCTATTTGTGGCCACTACTTTCCCATTTTCTTGAGGGTGATAGGAAATGTATGTCTTATGTTTGATATGGTTCTACCTCATGAGGGTGGGGCATCTCATCCCTGGGTGTGGGTTTTCCCATCCTTTGGCACTGATCACATCTGGTGGTGTATCTCCTTGCATTTTGATGTAAAGTGGCCCAATTGTAGCCAACCTGTAAAACTTTAAAGGATATCCTCTTAGCAGCAAAATGACCCCCATAAGGTCCATCATGAAATTCTTAGAGGATGTAAAAGAATTATTCTTCCCTTACACAACTCCTCAAGATATGATCTAGTCCCAGTCTGAATATATTTCCTCCAATCCAAGTGAAAGGAGCACTTTTCCTTAAAATATTTCTTCTCTCTAGATGATAGATTAGGAGGGAACCACCCAGCAACCAAGTCTTTGGCTATGTCAGCAAACCAATGAGAAAGCACGAAGATGGAAAATAGTTTTTCATCTAGAAGTTTATCATGCACCATATCTACATTACCTACATGCAATATTATTCTCGACAGAAATATGAAACCACATATTATTTCCCTAGTTTGTCAATAATAGTCAAATCAAAATGTTGTAACAATAACAACCATCTAATTATCATAGCAGTCAAAACAATCTTATTCATCAAATATTTAATGGATGCATAATCAATATGAAAAAAAACTTTGATATATAGAGATATAGTGCCTGAATTTATTTAAATAATGTACTACAACTAAGAGCTCTTTTTCAGTGATAGTGTAATTAAACTCAAATTTAGACATATTTTTACTAATGAAATATATGGCATAAGGTAGTTTATATTTTTCTTGTCCCAAGGCTTTACCCACAACTTTGCCTTATGCATTAGTATGAATACCGAAAGGCAATGCTGAGTTGGGATCCCTAAGGATGAGTGTAGTGGTCAACTTTTATTTCAACACTTCAAGGGATTCTTGCCATTTTCTTGTCCAACAAAAATATGAATCCTTGGCCAATAATTCAAACAATGCTGAAGCCACTTTACTAAAGTCTTTGATGAACCTTTTATAATACCCAACTAATCCCAAGAAAATCCTAACATCACTTTGCTTCTGAGGGGTAAGGACCCTTTTAATGAGGGAAATCTTATTTGGGTCAACCTGTATCCCTTCCTTGGACATGGAATGGTGAAGGATAGTCCTTGAATTCACTAAGAATTCAAATTTCATAGGTCTCAATGAGAGGTTAATTTCAATACATTTCTTTAGGACCTTAAACATATTAGAGAGAGCTTCCTGGAAGTCACACCCATAAGGAGTGAAATCATCCATGTATAGCTCAAGAGATTCATGAACAAGTTCAAAAAATATACTTAAAACTTTCCTCTGAAAAGTAGTAGGGGAATTGCATAGATTGAGTGGGAGAACGCTATAGGAAAAAGTTCCTTAGGGTCATGTAAATGTTTTCTTGTCTTTGTCTTTAGGGCTGATCTGGATCTGATTGTAACCACTAAATCCATCCAAGAAGGAAAATAATTTCTTTCCTGCAAGACCATCTACGACTTGGTAAATTAAGGAAAAGGGAAAATGGCCTTTCTTTGTGGCCTTGTTAATCTCTCTATATCCAACACAGATCCTCCACTTTCCATTCTTATTTGGGACTAAAACTAGAGGGGACACCCACTCACTCTCTGAGATGGGGTATATAAACCCTGCATCCAACAACTTTTGTAATTCTTCCTTCATAATGTCCTTAAGAGCTCGGTTCATCCTCCTCTGGGGTTGGTGAATAAGTTTTCATCCCTCTTTGATATAAATATGATTAGTACAAACCGAGGGATGCACCCCTTTCATTTCCTTAGAATCTCAAGCAAAAACATTTAAATGTTCCCTCAGTATATTGCACAGTTGTTATTATTTTTTGGTCGAGAGAGAGGGGTTGATATTTAAAGTTTTGGATGGGTGAGCTCAACAACCTTTTCATGTTCAGGAATTGAGCTAACCGAGCATAGTTTAGTCGAAGGACTACCCCAGATTCTTGCACTGGTTCATCAAGTGGTATGACAGTGGGAGGCTAGTTCTAAAGGATATGGTCAATGAGTTCAGCTTCATTAGGTTTCCCCCATCCTATAACAATATTTAGAGTGAAAATTGGGTTAGGGGTTGTGTGATACAATTCCTCCTCTTCATCGTCTTCTAACCACAAGGGTAAGTCATGTTCAATAGAAGGCTGAGTAGGAGGATACAATACCAGTTGTTTTGATAAAGGTACATTCTTAATAGTCATGTTCCAAACCATATAACTAATTTAGGCATCAGCAATGGAAAACAAATGTCTTCATAATACAAGAGGATAACCATTAAACTTGGATTTTTGATATATATCTAGGAAATCCGTAGGATACTCCCAGAAGTCAATGGAAACCATGAAATCTTCAACAATTCTCTCAGGAGCTATTGTGGATCTATTTGCAAGCTGCAACACTGTGTTGGTCTTCCTCAAAGTCCATTGGATATTTATCTTTAGCATGGTGTCTTTAGTCATCACATTTATTGCAACCTCGAGATCAATTAGGGTATTTAGGACTATAATGCCATCAATGTAAACATCCACTATTGGGCTTCTAGGGTCTAGCTATTTCAGAAAGATCACCCTCCCCAACATCAGATTAGATAGTTTCTAAACAACATTGATGGCGGGGGTGTCTCTTCTTATTATCATAGGATTTTTGAAACATTTCACCTTGATAATATTATTACGTATGGAAACATATTTAATATCTTGGAGAAGAGGTATCTTGATATGCAAGTTCTTCAATTCTCCTAGAAGTTCAATCTCTTATGGGGTGTGCTGTAGATCAACCTTTCACGAAAGGGAGGTGGATTTACTTGAGGAGCACTATCTTCCTTCTCTTATTCAAGCTATTTAGGTGGAGAAGGTGGATGATTATCCGAGAGCACTCTCCTAAACTGAAGGTTGGTCTCCTGGATTTCCACAACATAAGGAGGATAGGATGTCTCTCCACTGTAGACCTGTTGTGATTGCTTGTTGTTTGGGTTTGGATTGGGTTGAGAAGGAATTTGAGGTGGCTTAGGTGGAGTAGGATGAATGAGTTGTGTTTGAGTTTGGGGTAGAGGCACTAAAGGCGGATGTAATATTACCAATTAGCTTTCAGCTAGTTGGAATATTAAATTTTGATTTTGCTTCTTAGTCAGAAGAATAAGTGGGGTAAAGAGACCCTTAAATATCTTTAGTAGGAATAAAACCACTTCTAATATGAATGTGGATCAACTTAGCTAGCTAAAATAAGGAAACCCTTGGCATGAAAGGGGTCAATGCATGTAGACTGGGTCAAGGTTGACCAAACCAACAACGCTGCCATAGGAGAGAGTGGAGCTGGTGGGGACAACGCAGTTTTGGAGGAGGAGTATTTGCATGGAAGTAGCATCATAAATGAATTAGGCCAAGGGTGAGGAAGCCCACCAAGCATATAAGGAAGGGGATGGAAGCCATGAGATGAATTCAAAATATTGCTTATTTTTGGGTCTTATGAATTTTGCATGCCTCGGCTATTTAGCGGAGTTTGTTGTAATGTTTAGTACAAGAGTATTCCCAGGTGAGAATCTCACACTCTTCCTCGAGGGAATTCGAGTGCCCACTTAGGAGAGCTATTCTGAGCTTCATTTCCACCATACAAAATTGGGTGAAGTAGCTACATTCAACCATAGCGCAGTCTCCTTGAGGAACTGCGTTATTTTGTAGGGTGTTGCAGTGGAGCGTTGAGAAACCTTGTTTATGAGCTAGTTTCCTAGTGAGGGGAGAAGCCCTTCACCCGAAAAGCTAGAGAGGAGAAGCTACAACCATTTTATTCTCATATCAGCCATATTTTAGTAGAGTTCCAGTGATACAATGTTATTCAGCCATAGAGTTGCAGTCTGCACTTTTTTCATCTTTTGTATTTCAAGAAACCCTTTCTGGGTTGTCTTGGGATTGTGCTTGAGAGACTAGTTCTCGATTTTCAGCACCCTTTTATCATCATATTAGTACATATATTTGGTCCCATTTTATAGCTACAGTAACCCTCACTGGGACTACGCTATCATGTACTCTGGCACTTCTGTATAGCAACAACATTTATGGTTTTAGTGTATTTGGTCATTGGAGGCTTGTTTTCCTAGTTTGAGTGATTTGTTCCTCAACATATTGTACATTTTTGCTGTTGTGATACATAATATAATGGATCTATGATTTTCTCATGTGTTTGTAATTATATTTTTTGTACATTCCAGTTTTATGTTCAATATTGTTTCTTTTCCGAATTTGGAATATTATAGTGGTATCAGAGCATAATCTTGGCTAAAGCTGTACATTTTCAGCCTATATGTCATCAGAAGAAGGAGATCCTCTCACAGACAGAGAGAAGAGGTATCTAAAAAGAAGAAATTGGAGATATGATTACATAGGTGATAGAGAAGATAAGGGAAAAAATCCATTATCAGGAGGAGAGGAGGAGAAGGAGTATCCCAATCTTCTTCTTCAAACCATGCAAAATATTGCAAGAGAAATCAAGGATATGAGGATGTATAGACACAAAGAATCCCCTAAAGGGTTTCTACATGTAGAAGGCTCCGACATTTCATATCACTGGCATGATCAACTAGTGAAGAAATAGATTTCCCAATGCTCCGCTATGCCTACATTCTTAACAGTAGGGAATGGAGGATTTCAAGAACAAGAAACCCTTGAAGACTACTTTCTTGAGTATGAGTCTCAATCTCAGATATTCAAAGATCATTTGAGCTTCTAATAGTTTTTTCAGATCAAGGACAATAGGAGACGCCAACATCACAATAGAGGTGGAGGATTCATACATAACAATGACCTTCACCGAAATATGGGTATATTCTTCTTTCCCACATTTTATGGGTCATCCAAATGTACATCCAAACCTTGGGTAGAGAAGCTAGACATCTACTTCCAGTTGAACCAAGTACCGGAGATGGAAGCCATTAAAATAACAACGCTGCACCTTGAGGGTGAGGCACATGATTGGTGGTTTCATGTTATTTCTACATTGGGGCATGCCAATGTGACTGCATATTTAGAGTTCACTAGTAGGTTGGTGGAGAGGTTTGATCAAAGAGACCCAGATGCACCTTTCATTGAGCTAGCTAAGCTCAAACACTCAGGTAATACAAAAAATTACATTTCTGAATTTATAAAACTTTATGTTATGGTTCCTGATTTATCTACGGCTAGGAGGGTCTATATGTTTATTGATGGGATACCCGAACCTCTACATGGGTTTGTTAAATCAACCAAACCAACTACCCTTCAAGATGTTGTTGAAAGGGCTAGAGATCTACAAGATGCTTTGCCAAGGGCAAAGGAAACATTTCAGCAAAAGCCCACTTTTTGATCAAATGGAAAAGATGAGAAGGCACATTCTTCAAAGTAGAGCCAAAACAAAGTACCTCTTAGTGATGATGTCTGAAGAGACTTGAGGAGAAGGAAGCTTTACTTCACATGCCAAGAATCATGGGCACCCGTACATAGATGTGCAGTAGGGAAGGCGCACTATATAGAGGTATTTTTTGATGATGAAGAGGAGGAGGAAGAGGAACCAGAAGGATGTCACAACATTGGGATAGTAGGATGGGATCCACCACCACCAGGAGGTGGGAATGAGGCATTTAATCCAATTGGAGGGGCCCTTGCATCATTAAGAGGAGTACCCAAGTACTTAACCTTGAGATTTTGAGGTTCCATTCAGGATCAGAGGGTGTCAGTGTTGATTGACAGTGGGGCTACCCACAACTTAATTGATGCCCAATTAGTACAGAGGAGGGAAATACCCACTGATGATTTTGAGGGATTTTTAGTTTTGGTCCCAGGAGCTAGAACTATGCAGTTCATGCATTATGTTCCATATTTATTTGTCACCCATGGGGAAATATACATTCACTGATCACTTCTTTTTGGTTGACATACCAGACACCAATGTGATATTGGGTTTGCAATGGTTGATTACTTTGGGGAAGGTCACCATAGATTGGGAGACCTTACAAATGGAGTGGACAGATAGAAAGAGTGCAAAGCATCAGATGATCAGGAGCATGCACAGTTATCCCTCTCATATAGCTTCCACACAGAAAACGGAGCTGGATTTGCACAGTGGAAGCAAGGACTCAATAGTCCAATCAGTCATGCAGATGAATTTTTCCCATGATATATAACTATTCAGAGGCATTCCACCAGGGAGGCCACCAGATCAGGGTTTGATGAGAGATGTCTCACAACAGGTTGCACCACTCATAGATCTAAGAGGGATGAGGACCTTGAGAGGACTTGGTACAATGCAGAGTGTCTTGGGTGGGCTCAAGGAGGAGGGAGACATTCTCCCAATATTAGTATTACCCACTCTTACCAAAAATATTGTGCTGAGAGAGGATGTTTCTGTTACACAAAATTTTGTCACTGTCCCTGCAATCCCAATCCTGCACATTGGAGGATCATTTTTGTGACCCAAAAAAAGTTTCATGCCTTGCAAAGACCATCATTGCATCCTTTTCCATGAGGAAAACACTCCTTCTGTTGACAATTTCCTGAGCATACCATCAGAAACACATGTTTTTGCCTTGGCGCTAGTAGACTATTATGCCCTCGCGCCAATGAGGAAGATTAACACTGGGCCCCACACCCACTGGCACTCTGTCCCAGTTAGCTACCCACACCAACCTGTTTATGAAATTTAAAAAAAAAATAGAGGTGATGTTTCCATCATAACAACTTTGTGGACGAGTCATTTGGAGTGGTTCGACTTAATAACCATGGCCTCCCTCCTTTGGCCTCTTGTTTCCACCTTTTGGGGAAAATTCCCAAGGGATAAAGCCTCCCTTCCACCATTATAGAAATCCCAACCTCCTCCTCTCCTTATATAAATAAAGCCATCTTCCATTGATGTGCTAGCTGAACTGAACATATTATAGCTGAAACACTGAAGAGATTCCTGTGCATTTTCCTAGAAAGATAGAATGGAAGAGACCTTTACTAAGAGAGCTTAGGCTTGTGTCCTCAACCTGTCTGAATTCCCCGACGATCCATCGAGACACACTCTTACTGAACCCCACTGGAGGAGGCTACAACATCAAGGCTCTGATTGTAACTCTTTCTTCTATTTATACATATACATGACTATTGTCTGGTTCCAATCTTGCGTTATGTGTTTTATTTGATGAAATATGCTTAACCTTCCTTGAATGGTTAGTTGATTATGAACGAAATCATTATTTTTTATGCTGCTCTTGTTTGCTGACTTTGTGCAGGTATCCGAGCACTAGTGCAGAAGGTTTGTGACCCATCGAGACAGAGATCAAGAGGCCACCACTACAACGATGACAACGTTGGAATTTGGGTAGGCCAATTTACTTTGTCCATTTCATTCATTATTAAAGGAACCTACACTTTAGCTTGTCCCTTTGTTGCTAGACCCACTCTAGGGCTAGAGGGATCATCTCTATCTGCAGAGAGGATTTACCTTCCCAACAAATTGGTGGCTCCACTGGGGATCAGTGTGATTTTTTTGTTTCGTTGCCTTTTAGGAGTTTGTCTTGTCAAGTCGACTTCAGTCATTTTCTTGCTTGTCTATCTTTATTGGATTGTTTGAGTGTCTGGAGTCCTCTTGTTCAGCTCCAAAGTGTCAATATTGACCTCTTATCACTGGTTCTTCCCTCCTCCCATAGTTATCTAGCTTGGTGCGCTTTTTGTTTGAACAGTCGCGCCAATTGGCATAGGTTGCTTTTGTTGTATTAGTGACAACCCGTGTTTGGCGCAGATTACCACCTCATGGTGTCGTCGAATCCTATAGGATTTGGTTTGACCCTTTTGCTGAGTTTTTCGTCAGTTGTGCTTGACTCTGGCTTGTTCCTTCATTTGCAATTGGTCTTTTTGGAGTGGTTTTGAATGCTTTAGGCTTGCTCTTCTCAGTTTCTTGTCTATTCTCTTATTGATGCAGTACATAGCCCTAGAGTTCAAGGTGTATTTTGCTCACTGAGCCTTCTAATTGAAGGTCGAGTCTTTTGGTTTCTGTCATTTCAATTCCTTGATCAGTTGCTTGATTATTTCTTGATCCTTTGAGTTTTTTGTTTGTTGAACGATTACTTTTGTGTTTGTTTGACTCTCCATCTCTTCATTTTCGAGCATAGATTACATTGCTCGTTTGGGCCATTTAGAAGGCTTTCACTTTGTTTGAAACAGTGCATCATTGGTTTGAGTGTATTTGTGTTTTTATTTCTTTGAATAATTCATTTTGAGCTCTCTACATTCATAATGCTCTTAAATAGTGTTTGATTTTCTTTTTGATGTAATTAGTGCATGGTGTGCTTCAATCATTCAAAAACCAAAAATTGCATCCTTTTGTTCGCATCGGAAATAAAAAAAATCTTTTGCATAACTAGCACTTGCATCTAGGAAATAATTTTTTGTTTCTCGTTTTGATTGCATTAGATGCATTAGGGGACTTCTTTGTATGTTTTCAGCGTTTGCTACTTTCTGAAAGATCTCTATCCTTCTCTTAGCTAGCATTCATCAAATGGAAAATGATGTTCTATTGCATGTAGCTTGCATTTAGGGAATTTGAGAAAAAATTCAGTAGGGACTTGAAATTGAAACATTAATTCAAGATAAACTATAAAATTGATTCAATTAACCTAAGGAAGCATTGGAACCTAACGCAAACATTTTATAGGTCTCAGATAGTGACGTGTTCTGGCATTGTTAAACCTAGTAGTTGTCGTTCGCCATCTGGCTTTAGACGGCACTAGTACAGACTTGTGCTCCCCATACCATCGTGTATATAATGGGAGACCCTCATATGTTCATATCCTTTTATCCATAGGAAGTCGAGTCTACTGCCCTATCATTGTGATACACTGAAAAAAACATTCGGGGAGACTATCTGCACATATGTTAAGTCCTTCATCATTTCTCTTTCATTTGATCACCAAGGTGTTTATGGCAGTTCACGGAAACTTGGTACACCCTCCTGCTTAGATTACCTGAGTAGTAATTTTGATCTTTTCATGACTCGTTAAAAAGAGAAGAGATCATCGAGCACTTTTCCTTTCACGCTCGTTAAAATTAAAAGTGACTAGAGTAATCTTTTGTCTATTTCTCGACTCTTAAAACATGAAACATCAAAGTTTTGTTCCAGTGTCGTAAAATTAATTACCTGCGATCACATGCCCATTGAAATTTCTTTACTTGGATTTTTTTCTTCATTCCCTAGATTTCGGTCTTGAAGCCATAAATTGGCTATTCTCAGTTTCCTTCCTATGTTGAAATACTGTCATAGTGGTGGAACCACCAGTTTCGTCATCTTCTTCACTGCCTCCTAGTGGTAGCTATTTTCCCGACGTTTCTTTCAAAACCCCTTAGTGCATTAGGTCTGCTGAGCTTAAGAAACCTCTTCTCTTGATTGTTTAACCTCTAGCTACTCGATCTCCTCCTGAAGAGTGAGTTGAGTTCAATTGGCCTCCTCATAGTGCTTGGTCTGGTTTTGAGAGTAAGGAAGAATACCATCCACTTACTTTGGGATCACCTTTTATAGCTACTGCTATACCTCCTAGTTCCTTTCGTCTTTTCGAAGATCTTACAGCTTTGTCAGACATGGATTCCTCGAGTCCTATCAAAAGTGAAGAAATGCCTGTGTTCACAAGAGAATATCAGCTTTTCCCTGAATATCTCCCACGTGTCTCTAATCAATATTCCCCTCCATCAGTGTCACTTCCACCTAGTTATCGGACTTTGAGTCATATTATTTATGGTGTTGTGTCCATAGCATCCTCCAGTACTTCAACTTCTCCAAGGAGTTTAGTACTTCCTTCATTAGGACTTTCACCATCGACACTTAGTTCATCGGTCGTTGTTACGACTGTCCTAGTCCAGCCTTCCATTTGTGTGTCTTCGTTTGCACCAGTCGTTATACATCAGTCGTCGGGATATTTTCACACTTGCAGGTCTATATTTATTAATTCTACGTGGCCTGTAAATCCCGTCCCGGGTAAATCACAATCCTGTGCTGCGGAGGCTACGCCTGCTTCTAGTGTGGCTACGAATTCCTCTGCCCCTATGATTTCTGGAGGCCTTAATTTTGAAGTGCATCAGTTGGCTGTTCATAAGGAGAGCTCTTGGGTTCTCAGCAGCCCCAAGCTCCCGTCAATTCTCCACATCACTACGATGTCTATGGTAACCTCGTTTATTTTCCTCTTATTGATCCAAATCAGGCTATTTATCTACCTTCGGTTGATCCTTATCAGACCGTCCCTCATCGAGGGCTGGTGATACAAGGACAACCCTCTGGTCTACAAGGAAAACCCTCACAGGGACAACCTTTGACCCAGTAGGGATAACCTTATGGTCTGCAAGGAAAACCCTTGCAGGGTCAACCTTCCGTCCAACAACCCTATGGTCTTTCTAGTCAACCTCAATATAAATATCAACCAGGAGCATCTTATGTTCCTGGGGGGAAAATTTATCCACCACTGGGAAATTTTTTTGTGCAACAGTAGCAGCCTTACATCCAGCAAGGCCAGAACTTTGTGCAACAAGGACAAACCTATGGTCTTGCTCTGGGTCAACCTGGTTATTAATGGACAACATGATACATCGCAACCATCGGGCTAACCTCTTTCACAAGGGCAACCTGGTGGCCCTCAGTATCTGGGCCAACCTTCTCCACAATGACAGCCTACCCAACCTCAACAGCCAATTCAACCCGCTCCACAGGGACAACCTACCCAACCTCAGTAGCCGATTAAACCCACTCAACAGCCGGTTCAACCTTTTCAGCCAACGCAACAGCCGGTTCAACCTGTTCAACTAGCTTAACAGCTCGTTCAACATACTCAACAAGGTCCACCTGCTCAACCTCAGGCATTAATTACCCTCCTCAAGGTCAATATCAAGTGGTATATAGTGCGCCCTAAGGTTTCACTTATTACCTTAAAAATCAATCCCAGATGGTGTATAATACGCCTCAACAAAATGCTTACATTCCGCAACAAAATCCATATTTTTCTCAACAAGGACCTTAATGGTATGCTCAGAATCAGTATCCTGGTCCTCAACCCCAGTATGGGTAGACCTATCAGGCTTATAACCCCTATGGTAAGAATCCTTCGGGACAAAACATATGGGGGCCGAACTCATCCCAGACATGGTGGAATGTTAACATGGGTCCTTATCAAAGGCCTCTTATGTCTTTCAATCCTCAATTACCATTTCTCGCTACCTTGGAATTACCAGATGTGTCAAAGCTTACGAATGATCTAATTATTCATAACCCGTATTGGCCTTAAGTTTCAACTAAGATTCCGGGTGATTGTTCTAAATTTGAGGGTAAGTCCAGAGAAGACCCCCAAGCACATGTTATGACATACCACTTATGGTGTTCCTCTAATTCTTGGGTTGACGATTCCATCCGACTCTGTCTTTTCCAACGGAATCTTACTGGTTTTGCTGCAAAGTGGTACATTGAATTATCTCATGGAATTTTTCAAGATTTCAACTCTTTAGCCATGGCATTTCTTACCCAGTTTAAGTTATCGTTTCGCTATGAGACCGGGAAACAACTCCTAAAATCCTTAAAACAAGACCAAGATACTCATATCTCGGATCATATTCATGAATGGAGGCGCTGTCATCACTTGATCAAGTTTGATATTCTTGATCAACTTCTAACTGATTGGTTCACTACCTCATTTTTCAACCAGATCACTAAAGACATAGCTATGGGGAAATGTGTAACTGAAGAATAGACCATTGATCATGTCCAGTACCTTGATCTTGTCACACTCTCAGTCTGGCACGTTGTATGATATCTTGCCTGATGCTCCTCGACTTGGAACTTCCAAAGCACTGGTGACACCATCTGTCGACGGTATCATCAGTTCCGTGTCTCAGACTTCTCAGAAGCCTTCTCCTTCAAATCCTGGGAAACAAAATTCTAATCCTTCCAATGATACTTCTTCTCATTCCACCTCGAACCTTGGTAAAACCATGGAAGTCAATGTCGTTTAGGCCAATCAAGCAGATAAAACTTCCAAGGGGAAAAAGAAGGGTAAAGGTAAGGCCAAAGCTGATACCCCAAAACCAGATCTGTCTGAATCTCATGCTCATGATGGTTCAAAGCCTAAACCGAAGTACCCTTGTTTGATTTGTGACAAAGAATAGTACACCAAGGATTGTCCTCGACCAGCCGAATTAAGTAGACTCCTCAAGGGCACCCAGGGGACTACTGCTGTTCTCAAGGAACCTTTTCCATCACAGCAGACCCAGATGGTAGAGCAACCTTAACCCTCTACCCCATTTGGCTCTCAAGTCTTCATGATGAACAGTTTTGCATCCGTTTCCATTGCTACTTGGTTGAAATATTATACCAGATTACGTCAGGTAACAGGGAAAGAGATCATTGATGGTCCTCCTCCTCCACCTGATTCTAGCCCTTCTTTAGATTGAAAGGCCCAGTAGTGAGCTTGTCGTATGGCCACCTTCCAAAGGTGTACCCCGTAAGTCTTCTTACAATCCCAATGCCCATGCTGCTCAGAATTACAGTATTGTTGAGGAACTAGTACATGCGCCATCTACAATGTCTCCATTAGAAGTACTTTAGAGTTGTTTGTCTCAACGGAAGGCTTTGTTATTTGTGATTGGCGCGGTTGATCCTGATGATACTAGACTTCTCGCTTTCGACTTAGAGAATTTCGTCCCACGACTCCCGTACCAAATTGCGTTCATGATACAAGTTGGTGTTAATGGTCTGAATATCCATAGGGAAGTTGTGGATGAGGGTGTGTCTATGAGCGTCATGTCATCTGCCTGCTGGAAAGCTATTGATTCTCTAGCTTTGAATTAATCAGCAAATTCTCTTGAAGCATTTGATGGAAGAGAATCAAAACCTCTTTGTGTTCTTGCTAGTTTTCTGATCACATTAGAAGGGAAGACAGTCAATGTTGAGGTTGAAGTTGTTGACACCAAGCTCAATTACAATATTTTCCTTGATCGTAGTTGGACTGATGCCATGCTGTGCATTCCATCCACTCTCTTTCATGTTTTGAAATTCCCACATGAAGGAAAGATTGTTACTGTTGATCAATTGTCATTCTTCACTTCTTCTTATGAGAACAACGTTCCATATGTGGATCATATTCCTACTCCCTACGAGAGTGTAGGGCCAGGTCTCTTCAAATATCCTACCCTCATTGGTATTTTTCCTCTTCCTCCACCTCATATTGTTCAGATTAATATGATCTCTCGGTCTGATGACCCATGGATCATACCTTCACCTGAACAGATCGATTCTTTTGGAGATTCGATGTCATTGAGTCCAATTGAGATTGAATATTGTGAACTCATTTCGGCTTCAGAGCCTCTGCCTTCTGATCATGCTCCTTTGAGCATGTCTCTCGACATTTATTCTCAATCCCCTTGGCTCGGCTATTCGGATTCGCTTGATCCCTTGAAAGAGATATTTCCCTCCAATGAAGCCATCGTGGAAACTATGTCTCTCGAGGATCTTCCGTGGGATGATAGTCATCATCATTCCTCGTTCATGACTAGCCTCGGGGCCATGTCTACGTATCTTGAGAGGTTTTCATCTCAGTTTCCATCTCCTCTGCTTCAAATTCTTATTATGACACATGAATTTTTTACGGAGGGTAACTTAAGTAACATCACTCAAATGATGCCTATCGACATTTCCGTGAAACTTGGAATCGTTGAGAACATCCATATCGGGGTCACCTACTCTTCTAATGAATTCTAGGTTTATACTAGCCTTTTTTGCGAGTTCTGCGATGTCTTTGCATGGTCCTACGAATAGGTGCCAGGCATCGATCCTAGTATAGTGGTGCATGAGATTCCTACCTACCCTGGTTCGAAGCCTGTTCGTCAGTGCCTTCATCCTGTGCACCTTAGAAATACTGTCGCCATTAAGGGTGAAGTTGAAAAACTTCTCAAAGTTGGTTTCATCTACCAGATCCCATCGACAGAATGGGTGTCCAACATTGTCCCTGTAGATAAGAAACAGGGTACCATTTGGGTATGTGTTTATTATCGTGACATAAACCGAGCTTGTCCTAAGGATAACTATCCTAGTCCCTTTATCGATTAGATCATTGATGACTACGTTGGGAGTGAGATATTTTCCCTCATGGACGAATTTTCTGGCTATAACCATATTAAAATTCTCCCGACCGATCAACATAAGACTACCTTCATCTTTCCTTGGGGTACTTTCACGTATAAGAAACTCCTTTTTGGCTTAAATAATTCTGGGGCGACGTTTCAGCAAGTGATGTCATATGCTTTTCATGATATTAAGCACATAGTTCAACCTTATCTAGATGACCTTCCAACCCATTCAGCTAAGCATAAGGACCACCCTGACCATCTTCGTTAGATATTTATTTGCTGTTGACGTTACAACATCCAGTTAAATCTGCATAAGTGCGTATTCTGCATCGATTCTGGTAGACTCTTGGGGTTTATTGTGTCCAAAGACGAGATTCACCTCGATCCACTTAAATTTTAGGCTATCATCAATCTCCCCTCTCCATTCTCATTATGTCAGCTGCAGAGTATGCAGGGGAAGGCTAATTTTCTACGTTATTTTATACCTAACTATGCCAAAGTGGCTAAAGGATTCACGCGATTACTAAAGCAGGGTGTCCCGTTCCTTTGGGATGATATCACCCGGAAGTATTTCGATGCTCTGAAGACGTTGCTTGACAACGATCCTTTGTTGCGTCCTCTGAACTATCATCATGATTTTTTCCTCTATTTAGTGGTTGCTTTCAGCACGATTGCCATGGTTTTGCTGCAAGACAATGATGACGGTGACGAGCATGTTATGTACTACCTTTGTCGCAATATTCTCGATACAGAAACATGTTATGCTCATGTCGAGAAGTTAGTGTTGACTGCAGTTCATGCAGTTCATTGTTTTTGTCATTACATCTTGTTGCGTGTTGTGGCTGTGATTTCTGACTGCAACCCTATGACTTATATATTGTCTGGAAAATTGCTGGGGGAAAGTACTCGAAGTGGATTTTCATCCTCCAAGAGTTTGATTTGGATTTTACTACTGCTAAGGTGAAGAAATGACTAGTATTTGCCAATATGATCTATTCCCTCACCTCTGACACCACTCCGTCTGGTCCTGAGGAATGCATGACAGACGATTCACTTTTTCTAATTAGCACCCTTGATCCTTGGTACAGTGATATCATTGTATATCTTCAGACTTCTACTTTTAGACCCAAGTTGACGAAGGATTCTCGTTGACGCGTCCGCCATCAATCACAACCTTATCGTATAGTCGGAGATACAGTACACTACTGCGTCGGAGTAGATTCCATTCTTCGCTGGTGTTTGACTCTCGAGGAGGCTGAGAAAGCCATGAATGATTGTCACAGTGGAACCTGTGGTGGTCACATGTCTGGTTATGCCATTGCACAGAAGATTCTTCATGTTGGGTATTTTTGGCCCTCCATCTTCAAGGACTATATTATTGCTATTCAAAAATTTCATGATTGCCAGTTTTATTAGTGCAAGATCTGTCATTACCGTTGGTCCCTTTGTGAAGTTGGGCATCGATTTTATGATGTGTAACCCTCACTCAGCTGGGGGGCATGCTTATATCATCATAGCCATTGACTACTTCACCAAATGGGCCGAAGTAATGCCTACAATTGCTGCCAACGGTAAGACAATATCTCAGTTCATATTGAATCACATCATTTATCGGTTTGGTGTTCCTCAAGCCATAATTACCAAGCATGGTTCCCATTTTTGGCATTATATGGTGGTAGAGTTGACTTCCAGGTTGTGCTTACTTCACGACAGCTCAATGCCGTACTATCCTTAGGCCAATGGCCAGGTTGAAGCCGTGAATAAAGTTTATGTCACCATGCTTCAACGTATGATTGGGATGCACAAACAAAACTGGGATCTCATGTTATTTTCAGCTCTCTGGGCGTACCAAACCTTAGTTAAGGATGCGACCGGATTCACTCCATCTCATCTTGTTTATGGTATGGAAGCTACCTTTCCAATTGAGTGTGAAATACCTTCGCTCAAGTTAGCTATTGAATTTCTGCTGAAAACTTCACCAGAAGAAGAGCATCTTCTCTACTTGGAAAGGTTGGATGAAACTTGCTACTTGGCTACTTTGGTCATCGAGGCACAAAAGAAGCGGGTCAAAGCTCATTTTGACAAGTCAGTTTTCCCTCGTTCCTTTGTAGAAGGAGACCTCGTCCTCCTATACGACCAAGCCCATGATAAGCTGGGGGCAAGTAAATTTCAACCCATGTGGCATGGGCCCTGCATTGTTAAATGTGTCTTCATGCGCAATGGGACCTATGAGCTCATTGATTATGAAGGTCATCCTCTAGATCAGCCCAGAAATGGGTTGTATCTCAAAAAATGTTATGCATGAGTCATTCGTGCATGTTTTGTGTACATAGGTGTTTTTTTCATTTTTGTACATTTTTGGCTTTGTGTGCTTTGTGAGCGTTTTCCTGCTTATTGGGTCATTTCTTATTTTGCAGATGTTTATTACCCCTTATGTCGGTTTCGCAGATGGTGCTTCCTGCAATACCTGGAACTTGTCTTTGGCAGCCCGGGTGATTTATAATCTTGCTGGTGAGTTGATATATCTACAAGGTATTTGTCTAGGATGAAATACAAACAATGTCGTTGAGTATAGTGCTGTCATTGAACTATTAATCGAGGCGATTACCCTTGGCATTCGTGCATTGGTTGTAAATCTGGAATCACAACTTGTTGTTCTTCAACTTAATGGACATTATTCAATTAGAAACCCTCATATTTTAAGGTTGTATTTACGTGTTCATTTGCTGAAAAGGCATTTTGATTATATTACATATCAACATATTCCTAAGTGAATGAATGCATTAACTGATACAGTGGCTAAAATTGTATTAGATAGACATTTGCGTAATCTATAAAATCATCATCACATGAGAAAGATCTATGTAGGAAAAAATAAAATAATATATATATATATATATATATATATATATATATATATATATATATATATATATATATATATATATATATATATCGAATGTTTCGTATCAAGCAGTATCATGGGTAAAAATATGTTTTTTCTGTTACATCTTAAGACATCATGTCTCTCAAAATTATGCAGAAGTAAATCTTAGGTGTCTAATCGGTGTGATGATCATGATAGCATGTCACTGCCCATACAAGCTGCCTCAGAAAGTGGTGAACTCAGTTTGACACCCCTACAGTGTGTCTCTAGTATGCACAAGGAACATCGTCGAATCGTGCATAATCCGAGACCTTGCGTGAGCTTCCCTCCAGGTTGTGTATGATTTCCTCCTCCTTGCCTTCCTCACCATAAGGGGCAATATCAAAGTTGTGAGGGACTCACCTCGCTATCAGAGACATGCCTATAGGTCTTTTTGACCAATTTCTGCAAAACACATGGATTTAATGTCAGAACATACATAACAAAAAAAATCATAATGCTCATAGAAATAAAAAGTGAGTCTTACCAAGTGCTTCATCCCAATCCTCTCCTTCTAGGCATGGGAGGTCCGAATCACCAGTAAAATTTGTGCCAGAGTAGGGCCAGTCCTCCATGAAAATCAGCTGTTGGTGGAGCCAATCAAAGAACTATGGTCTCCAAGACATTTGTTGGCTGCCCCCTGACCTTGGCATCAATTCTTCCCAACAGTCCATCCGTGGCTCTTGTGCTGGTGGTGTTGGGACTATCACTTCCTGTTGCTAGAAAATTGGTAGTCATTCCACGAAGAATGATACCAGGATGGACCCATATCTTAACTGCTTTAATTTTTTCTTCTTGCATTTCGTCAGTTGACGTTTCATATTGATCATCACTGCCTCTGCCCAGTTGTAGAGGGTCGATGCCAGAAAGTCTACTGCAAGAAGAAGCTGTGTTTTTGTTACTTCATGCGGCACTTGCGATCCTGCAACTCGTGTGATGGTGTGTAGAACTACTTTTAGTGCCAAGTCCGAGATAGTCTCGATATCCACTTTCCCGCTTCCTGATCCTTTCCGTGCCCCTGGACATACCTGTTGATCACCATGCTCATGTTTTCCATGGTGGTTCAGGTGCCGGTCAGGACTGGTATTTCCCCCCTTTGCGACCGTCACGTTATGAAGTAAATGTCTGAAACATCAATTTCGAGTTTCTAATCATCAAAAAGGAATTCTTCGTGATCCTCATCCTAGATGCTGATCAAGTATTGTAGCAACTCTGGTTGAGCTTTGAGGTATGGTTTCATGAATAATTTTTTTAGTCTACAGTCTCTAAGAGCTTCCATGCATCTCATGTTGTCCATGGCAAGCTCGTCTTCTTCAATGTGTTCCCGTTCTTTCCATTCGATAACCATTTTTTTGCTTTATGCCTACAAACATGTTTATGTGAACTTAATTAGCCAGATTGAAAGATTTGAATTTGTAAAAATTGGGCCTGCTTACTTACATTGTGAGCTTAAAAAAGGTTTATGCAGTTGGCGCGACTTTTTTAGAAACAGTCGCGCCAATGGGCGTGCCCCAGTTCAGAAATCTGGGCGATTGGAGTGAGTCCATGCCCGATACTCGCGCCAACCGACGTGCACTAGTTTTTACAAATTCCCCCACAGGATTCCAAATTTTGGGTTGTAGGTAATAGAAGAGGAATTAAAATGTAGGGAAGGATGTCGGCTCTTACCTAGAACTAATGGATTTGAGATTGATCTGCCGAATCGCCTGTTATCGTCACCGCAAAACCACAGTTTAAAATGGGTAACTATTGCTCCACAAGAGGTAAAAAGTGAAAAGTATTTATTTTTTACCATTTTTGGCATTTTATAACTTTTTAGAACCCTAATTAGGTTTTAAGACATGTTTTTCGATTATTACATTATGTTATTTTGAGAAATAGGTTTTACGTTTGTCTCTTGTGTAGCGACAGGTATTTTAATGAGATAATGATGAAGTAACAAGTTGTATTTTATACTTTTTCGGACTTAGTAAAAACACGAAAAAGTCACTACTTGAGTCATATTTCAGCTCTTTTTTGACTCTCTAAAACTAAAAATATTGCCGAGACCCTTGGCATTTTGAACTCGTTGAATGGCTGCGAAATGATATCTACCCAGTATACGTTTACCCCTTTTTCTGGCTAGGATAGATTATTTACGAAAAAGGAATACCTTAGCCTATTGCGACTAAGAGGTTCTCTCACATATTGTTTTCTACATTTTCGGATCTGAGGGACTATTTATGAAAATGGATTTGTTGGAGTTTTCTTTTCTACTTCTTTCAAACTCTCTAAACGTGAAAAGATGCCGAGTTTTTCCTTTGTCGAACTCATTAAACCTTGATGACATCAGACATCGTCACCATGATGTTCACCGAGTTCCTCCTTCCTAGGGCTCGTAAAATGTACTAGGGTGGATTTTTCCAAAGGAAAAACTTACGTTACAAGCATATGCTATCCCCTTCAAGCTTGTTTTTAGTCGTGTTGGAAAATGGAACTAGTTTTTAGTTGTGTCGGCAGTATGTCACACTTGAACATGACACTCGTCTACATTTGTGTTGGGTTGGGGACATCTCATTTTGTCATTTTTTCTTCCGCGGGTTTGGGTAATCTGTTTTGACCTCTCATCTACTCTTTTCCACTTCATCATGAACTCATATCCCTTGATGTTAAATAATGCCAAATCCAGGGTCGTGTCGCTGATATGTTCAAGAGAAGTTTGTCTCTGTAGTTTTCAACCTTCCTCTGATCCTCTGTTCGGTTCTGAATCACTATCATCATGTTCCTCTATCTCGTGTCGATGATGTGGGAGACATTATGGCCCTCCTTCAACTGGGTCACTTCCTGTCGACTTCAATTCATTATCGAGGAAGTTTACCTAGAGACTCCCTTTTTTTACCTTGGAGTCGGCATGCCTCAATGGCAAGTTCTTCACATTCAACGATAGGTCTACATCATTGGCCTTCGATCGAGTGATTCTACAGGTGTTCGAAACCAGATCACTGTTCACATTCTGTGGATTGTACCTATTGTACCTTGAGAGCCATTGTCATTATTGGTGGTTTCTCTCGTGCCTGTTAACAACTTTCATCATTGGTTGGTAATCAGGTGACTTTCTTGCATATTTGACTTCAATTCACATATTCACATGCTTGAATTTGTACTTGTTTGGGTTGAGATGGAGCGCAAGGCCTTAGGTTTTGTTTGATAATATCTAGGCTGCGGGATATTATGGTTTATCATGACTTTATTGCATGTCTCTTTTGATTGGATGGCGGCAACCATACCTGAGTATATTTGTTGATCCTTACTGCTAGATGGTTGTATCCATACCTCGGATCTCAGTTCATATATGTACTCTATTATGGATGGTTGTGCCCATGCCACATGTTCATGTATCAAAGATATCAATTTTATTTGTAATTGCAGGTCTTCCAACAATGGTTTTTGGTTCGAACGCGTTCTCGTAAATCATTTCTCCCCTCCCTCTCTCTCAGACCTCATGCTTTAGGGGGCATCTATTACACAAAATTTTGTAACTTTCCCTGAAATCCCCATCCCGCACATTGGAGGATCATTTTTGTGACCAAAAAAAAGTTTCATGCCTTGCAAAGACCATCATTGCATCCCTTGCCATGAGGACAACACTCCTTTTGTTGACAATTGCCTGAGCAGACCATTAGAAACACATGTTTTTTCCTTGGCGCTAGTAGACTGTTATGCCCTCATGCCAATGAAGAATATTAACACTAGGCCCCACACCCATTGGTGCTCTGTCCCAGTTAGCTACCCACGCCAACCTATTTATGGTTTTTTTTTTTTTTTAATAGAGGTGAAGTTTCCATCATAAAAACTTCGAGGGCGAGTCATATGAAGTGGTTCAACTGGATAACCATGGCCTCCCTCCTTTGGCCTCCTGTTTCCATATTTTGGGGAAACCTCCCAAGGGATAAGGCCTCCCTTCCACATTGTAGGGATCCCAACCTCCTCCTCTCCCTCTATAAATAAATCCATCTTCCATTGATGTGATAGCTGAACTGAACATATTATAGCTGAAACGCTGAAGAGATTCCTGTGCATTTTTCTAGAAAGATAGAACGAAAGAGACCTTTTATGAGAGAGCTTAGGCTTGTGTCCTCATCTTGTCTGAATTCCTCGACGATCCATCGAGACGCGCTCCGACTGAACCCCCCTGAAGGAGGCTGCGACGTCAAGGCTCCAGTTGTAACTCTTTCTTCTATTTATACATATACATTACTATTGTCTGGTTCCCATCTTGTGTTATGTGTTTTATTTGATGCAATATGCTTAACCATCCTTTATTGGTTATTTTATTATGAATGAAATCATTGTTTTTTGTGCTGCTCTTGTTTGCTGATCTTCGTGCAGGTATCCAAGAACTGGTGCAGAAGGATTGTGACCCGTCGAGATAGAGATCAAGCGGCCACCACTACAGCGACGACAACGTTGGACTTCGGGTAGGGCAATCTACTTTCTCCTTTTAATTGATTAATTAAGGAACCTACACTTTAGATTTTCTCTTTGTTGCTAGACCCACCCTAGGGTTAGAGGGATCATCTCTGTCCACAGAGAGGATTTACCTTCCCAACAGTTTCAGGGAGGGAGGATGGCACCATCATGGTGCAAGGAGACCACTCCATGGTGTTGGAAAATCAGAAGATACTTCCACATAGGGAGGATTCTTCCACATATGGTAGAGGTTGGTGGCCCCTCTTGCATACATTGGCCAAAATCAGGAGGTTTTGGATGGTGATAGATTTCCATGGAAGGCTAGCCTCCAGAGACTTCAACCTTCACTTGAGCATGAGCAACAGAGGCAGGATAACAACATCCTAGCATATCCCTTTGGCATTGGAGATATCAAAGAAGAGGGAAACAACATGATAGGTGATTTACATTGTAGATCAATAAAACTACCATTACTGAGTATTTATCATTATTGGAGATCCCAGTTGTTGGTGGAGTACTCCAAGTATCTCTTTTCATGCAGGATACTTGATGGCCAACTATTAGATGGGAGATATACTGTGAGAGATGGGGTCATCTATTATCAGAGTAGTATCTTCTTGACTAGAGCCTCTCAGCTCAAGGAGAAGCTACTACATGCAGCATATGAGGATTTTCTCTCCATCCACATTGATTTCATGAGGGGATATCATTCTATCATGAAGGGATTCACTTGGGAAGGCTTCCAAGAGGAGATGCACTATCATATGAGGAGATGCATGGATTGTTTGGAGGTTTAGGAGAGGAAAAAATCTTTGGCAGAGTTACCACAACCACTTCCTTTCTCATTGGGAGTGAGAGGAGGCCCATATATGAGCCATTTCACTAGCTTGTTCAAATGGTAAGGATTGTGTTTATGTGCATAATGATTCACTAACTAGGTATTTGTATTTCCTTGCCATTCATGTACAGTACATTGCTCCAAAAGGGGGCACTCTTTTCTTTAGATTGCATGATCTACTTGGAGTCATAAGTAGTGATGAGGATGGCCACTCCCTAGGAGATATTGGGGAGATGATATATTATTCAGAGTGTGCTCAATTGGACCTGCACATCATACACCTTCTCCAAGTATGTGAGAGGATTAGGGTAGCAAGCAAGTGGTTGGAAAACCACTTATCATATCAAATTCTGAGATAGTCAGGAGAGATATTGCACCGGTTCCACATGTGGGACTATGATCCTCCTCTGGAATTTCATATGGAATCTTGTGTGTCTTTGATTTTGATCCCATATATTGATGATGTTCTTAACATTGTTGTGGGCATGATTGGAGGGATGGCACATGGATTGGATGTGTCCATTGGGAGTAATATTCTCCACATTTATTATGCTTCATGCTTCAGTTAAGACATTGAGCATCACATGACTGCTACATTATACCTCTTGTTTCCTTATGGGATGAGCCATTTGGTTAACTTGAGCCTTTGGGAGATGCATCTCATGAGTACTTGGGAGGAGCATTTTAGGGATGGATTGGCTGGAGGACACTTGGTTCATGAGGAGAGCTTATCACATGGAAGTGTCTCAAGGGAAGGATGAGAAGTTTTGCAGTGCTCACCTTTATAGTTGCTTGGGGACAAGCAACATTTGGGAGGGGAGGATTGTAATATTCCCAATTAGCTTTCAGCTAGCTGGAATATCAAATTTTGTTTTTTCTTCTTAGTTAGAAGAATAAGTGGGGTAAGGAGTCTCTTAAATCTATTTAGTAGGAATAAAACCACTTCTAGTATGAATGTGGATCAATTTAGCTAGCTGAAATAAAGCAACCCTTGGTGTGAAAGGGGTCAATGCATGTAGAATGGGTCAAGGTTGACCAAATCAACAATGTTGCCATAGGAGAGAGAGGAGCTAGTGGGGACATCACAGTTTTGGAGGAGTCTTTGCATGGAAGTAGCATCATAAATGAGTGGGGCCAAGGGTGAGGAAGATCACCAAGCATATAAGGAAGGGGATGGAAGCCATGAGGCATTCAAAATATTTTTTATGTCTTGGTGTTATGACTTCTTGTATGCTTCAGCTGTTTAGCAGAGTTTGCTGTACTGTTTAGTACAAGAGTATTCCTAGGCGAGAATCTCACACTCTTCCTTGGGGGAATTTGAGTGCCCACTCAGGAGAGATATTCTGAGCTTCATTTCCACCATCTAAAATTGGGCCAAGCAGCTACCTTCAGCCATGTCATGGTCTCCTTCAGGAACTACATCATTTTGCAGGGTGTTGCAGTGGAGGGTTGAGAAAGCTTGTTTATGAGCTAGTTTCCTAGTGAGGGGAGCAACCCTTCACTCGGAAAGATAGAGAGGAGAAGCTACAACAATTTTATTGTCATATCTACCACATTTTAGTAGAGTTCCAGTGATACAATGTTATTCAGACATAGAGTTGCAATCTGCACTTTTTGCATCTTTTGTATTCCAAGAAACCCTTTTCGGGTTGTCTTGGGATTGTGCTTGAGAGACTAGTTCTCCATTTTTAGCACCCTTTGAGCATCATATTAGTAGATATATTTGTTCCCATTTTCCAGTTATAGCAACCCTCACTAATACTGCACTATCATGTACTCCGACATTTCTGTATAACAACAACATTTATGGTTTTAGTGTATTTGGGCATTGGAGGCTTGTTTGCCTAGTTTTAGTGATTTTTTCCTCAAGATATTGTACATTTTTGCTGTTGTGATACATAATATAATGAATCTATGATTTTATCATATATTTGTAATGATATTTGCTATACATTCCAGTTTTATGTTCAATTTTTGCTGCTTTTCCTAATTTGGAATAATATAGAGGAGGTTGGTTGACTTGAGGTCTCCACCCTTATGATGGGTTTCCCCATTAATAATATTGGGGAGGATATGGATGAAAAGGATGGTTGACAGAATGAGGAGGATATGGAAGATCATAAGGCCAAGAGGGAGGTGTGGACCATGATGGACGAGTGGAAGAGTAACAAGGTTGAAAAGGTGCATTATGATTTGGATTGTAATAAGAGTAGTGTGCACCTTGCATGTCGTGTTTATATGATTGAGGTCATTGAGGTCTCCTTTGATTAAGAAACCAAAGTTGCTTTGACCCACCTTCTACCCATTGGTATACAAATTTTAGGCCTAGAAAAGAGGGTAATTTGTCTGTTGCATGGTTTCATTCACAGACTAGGCATACTTATATGACATTTAATGGGCATTCATTCCTAAGATGTATTTTAGTGCATCTAGGGAAGAAAATAGATAGAGCCCCGTCTTCTTCCTCTTAATTTACATTTATTTACCTGGTATTGATTTTAAATGAAAATGTTTGCAACATTTCACTCTTAAATTCCTCCAAAATGTTCCTATCTCATTATTGATGGATCTTGTTGTTACACCATTTTTTGGTCATCTAACCTGTTACTATGAGATGGACCTAAGTTCACCATGTAAGACCAATTTTACCCGAAGTAAAATTGCTTTCACTATGAAAAATAACTTCGTAAACCACCTTTATTAAGTTGTTTATGGTCTAAATAGGAAACCCCATGAGGAAACATTAAATAAATCCACATTTGTTTTATTCTCCTCAAGGAATAATTAGTTAAACAACAATTTAGTTAATATTCCTGGTCATATTTAATCCAAAATAGGAAAATTAATTAGATAAATTATTATTTATCTTATTATTTTCTAGGAATAATTATTTAAACCTTATTTTCTAGGAATAATTATTTTCTAGGAATAATTATTACTCAACCATATCCTTAAAATAATAAATAAATCTTTTATTTATTTATTATTTACAAATAAAGGGATTTGACCCAAGTCAAATTCTTTTTCCCTCCAACAAATATAATAAAATATTCCATAAAATTTGGATCTTGATTTGGTTAATAATATTTTAATTATGCACCAATATCTAGACTAACTCAAAATTTTGTTATAAAAAGAAGGGTTTTTCTATTCACTCAGTACCTTTTGTTGCCTAAAGATCACTTTGATCTATACTTTTGGTCCTACTTTGATCCACCATCATTGTCATATTTTTCTATCTTTTTGTTTGTGAGCTCCCTTTGAGTTCCATTTTTGTCTGGATTTTCTACACCATCAAGAGAGAGGAATTTTAGATCTAAAGTGCTGAGGACTTACAAGAACCCATCCCATTGAGGAGAACTCATAACATACTTCTATGTTTTCCTCCCAGGTGCCCTTAATATAAAATTTATTCAACATATTCTTGTCTTGTCTATTGGATGCATGGAGTAAATATAATTTTTATTTACTTCTTAATGTTTTTTAATGCATAGATCTAGATTTTTGCAGCATTTATCTTGATCACCTAATTGCATATCTGAAGATATTGGCAGCCATATTTTGCTGTTAGGGTTGTTTGTTATGCACAAATAAAGTGGTTTTTTTTTCGTACGCTTGTGATTAAGGTTCATACTAACAACTGGTGATTCCACACGGGTTTACGATTATGACCGCTGTCGTTTTTCAGATCCCTACATGTCCAGCTACTTCAAACCCTAGGATTTCTCTTCAGCTTCTTGTTTTGCTTTTCTTGATGTTGTTTTTAACCTATAAAACCCTAAAACATTAAAAATTCTAACTTCTATGTGTTTTCGGACCTATTGTGCAGGTGACAGACATCAGCCACAACTGAGCCGACAAATTTTGTTGAAACCTGCTCCCGAGAGTGCTAAAAGTGTAGGTTGCACTTTTTGGCCCTAAACCTGCGACTTGGAGCTTCACGACACAGAAATTTTCCAAAAGTATGCAACCTCACTTTTTTGTGGGAATTTTTTAGAAAGTTTTTTGGGTTTGTCTGAGCCTCTGTTCAGGGTTGTTTGACCTCTTTCTCTGCCCATTTTGGACCTGTACTTGTTTTGTTTTACTCATCTAAGTGGGAACCTAGCCCTCTTGGGCTTCAGTACCCTCCACACTTTGTGGAAGAGTTTTAGTTGCTGCAGGTTGTCTGAAATTTTTAGTGTTCAACCATTTTTCAGATCTAATACCTCACCTTCAGATCCACTTCAGATTGGCTATTTAGCCATCCAAATCACCTCCTTTAGTTTTGTTTGGGTTTTCCTCTAGGGTCCACTCTATTTCCCTCTAGGAGATAGCCTTTTTCCACCTCATTTACAACAATTTTTCCTCTGATTTTTTGTTGTTTATCTGCACCTATTTCTAGCAGATCTGACCTTTAGATCCCTGTCCCTCCCAACCTTAGATATATTGGCTATTTTGTGTGTTTTGACAAGTTTTTTTCCCACCTACAGACTACTTGTTGAGAGGACCGCCTCCTTGGGTTTAGATTATTGCATTATTAGTTGTTTATTTGTTGTTATTTCAGTTTCATATACTGTTATCTGCAGGTTTATTTACAGTTATAGAACACACATTTTCTTTTTCTCTACAAACATCTGGGTTTAAAAATTAAAATTTACGCACTTTTACACACACACCCTAAGTGAGGAAGAGCTTGGTTAACACCACCAAGAAAAGACTTTAACATTGAAATCAATTGATCCCACACCTCTTTGCCCTTGTTTCAACATTGTAATCAGTTGATCCTGCACCTTTCCACTCTTGTTGGTCTCTCCTCCCCTTGTGCTGTGTTTGTGTTGTCATCATTGCACCACCAAGGTGTTTATCATGGAGACTTCTTGGTCGTCATCCTCAGTTTCCGGTAGGAAGACTTACTCCTCCGCGTAGGATTCAAGTTAGTCCTCCACCGAGTCCGCACTCCACTCCTCTTCTAGTTAATTGGGTTCTCCTTCTGGTTCCACCCCCGGTTCTCCTCCTGTCACCTTCACCATGTCTGGTTTAGGACCTAACGCTGGTGGTAGCCCCAACCCTAATGCTGGGATTACTACTAGTGGGACCGCAACAGGAACTACTTCGGCTACTCCCTTGCTCCCCTTTATGGTAGGCCTTAGTCTTCTCGATTTCAACCAGTTGATCAATGAAACTATACACCATGATACTAGTTGGCTTGCTATGCCGACCAATCTCCCTTCCGATATCCCCAAGTTTGAAGGTCTTGCTGGAGAAGATCCTACAAATCATGTTCAATCTTTCCACATGTGGTGTTCATCTAACTCCATTACCGATGACTCTGTCTGTCTTCGGTTGCTCCAACGTACGTTTACTGGCAAAGCTTCTAAGTGGTATGTCGATCAGGCCTCATCCTCTCATACCACCTTTGCGACTCTTGCTCAGGCTTTTCTATCTTATTTCCAGCTTCCCCTTCATTATGACACTGCTATCGAACTTTTGACTTCTTTATGTCAATCGTCTGCAACACGCCTATCTGATCATGTCCAGGAATGGCAGAGAAGAAAGAGCCTATGTTGAGCCCCTATCTTCGAAGACCATGTATACATGGAATAGTTCCTTAGATCTCTCTTGCCTGCTATCAGCAAAGATGTCGCATCACATTTCCCTCAAACCGAAGAAGCGGCTCTCCAAATTGCATTAAAATATGACCTGATCTAAGCTCAGTCGGGTTATGTTTATACCATTCTACCTAATCTTCCTAGACCCGGTGGTGCCAACACACCAAGGGAATCTCATGCCATTTACAGTATCATTGGATCTCTCTCCCATACATATGCTCACTCTCCCATAGGCTATGGTTTTCCTCAGGGGGGGGACAGCACCTCCTGCACTTTTCCCCCTCCCGGTAGTATGTATCCAGGATACGACATGCCTCCTCCTTTTTCCCAACCTTATATTTACCACATTTTTACCCAACCTCCTTATTATCCGTATCCACAGCCTAGTGCTCCAACTCCTCCAACATTAGCACCTCCTCCTCCCTTTCCTTCTCAACGCCCGCAAAAAAAACCATCGCCCCCTCAAAGGCAGGTGTATGCATAACAAGACATGAATAATCCTCCTCCTTCCAAAAAGGAGGAAAGGAACTCAAAATCAATCTGCTCCTGGTAATCCTGGACCTAATCCGCAAAATAATGCTCCTAACACTGCTAACCAGCAACTGGGCACTTAGCCCAAGCGGGACAGGCCTGTTAGCATGAACAAACCTTGTTCTTTTTGTGGTTTTTATGGTCATTACATGCATGATTGTCCTCTTTTACCACAGATGAAGCAGATGTGGGAGTCTCAAGCAACATTGCAAGGACAAAAATCCTCCCCTTCCATCCCTCCCAGTGCTGCGCCTAGTCAGCTGAATGTGTTTACTAATCCTTTACCTCAGCAAGGATTTATGGCTACCCAACCACCTAAAGGTTAGGTGGCCACTCAACCTCCTCCACCTGGTACCCCTAATTACTAGATTCTCATGATGAATTATGACCAACCTCTAACTATAGACATCAATCTTCAGACTCGGTCCCATCAGTACAACAAGCCTCCCGCTACGTCTGTCCCTGAGCCACCTCCTTTGGTCCCTACAGAGCCTCTTTCGACACCTAATGGTCCCTTGTAGATCCATCAGCCTAAGGCAGAGGTTAATACCAAGATCCCTAAGGGACCACTACACCGAAATGATACTTCTGGCAAAGCTGCCCATTCGTATAGTATAGTAGATGATTTGGCGCAATCTCCTACTGCCATTTCAACACTGGAACTCCTCCAGTCGTGTGCTTCACAATGAAAAGCTCTACTATCTGCCATGGGTGTTGTAGATCCTTCTGATGATTGATTGATTGTCTTTGATGTTGACTGGTCAAAACATCCTCCTCTCCCTGCTTCCATCGCCTTCCAAATCCCAGTCAAGATCTAGAATGCCAACGTTTCCTGGTGCATCATTGATGAGGGGGCATCCACCTGTGAGATGTTCGCTTCAGTTTGGAAGAAACTCGGATCACCTGAGTTGGATCCTTCTACGATCACTCTCCGAGCGTGGAATGGCCACACCTCCCAGCCCATTGGCTTATTCTGCAATTGTCTTATTACTCTTGCGGGCAAGACTATTTGCGTTGACGTAGAAGTTATAGATTCCCCCTTAGATTACAAAATTATATTAGGTCATAGCTACACCTATGTGATGTCTACTGTCCCATCTGCGGTCCACCACAAGATGTCCTTCCCTCATAACAGAAATATAGTCACCATTGACCAGTTGACATATTACGAACTGAAGTCTCAGACCTCCCCTGAGTCCATCATCTCTTCGGTGGCCAATAATCAAACCGTCGATCCTTTGACCAGTGTCTCACCCAGAGTCTACAAATACTCCTCTCTACTTGGTACATTCCCTGGTCTTCCTGCTCCTATCTCTGATCCTAGCTCATTGAATGTTTGCATGATGCAATCGTCTCGGGCTACCCTCAAGCGGCCTACTTCATCTATTCAGCATCCTCCTTGCCCTCTGCAGCCTACTCCTAGCCCTTTGATTCAGCCTTCTAGACCTCCTCCTCTTAGCCCTTCACCTACAGCTGGTATCCATGAGCCTATTTACCCTCCTGGAACGGTTCCTCCAGGCCTTAACCATCTCGGAGCCATCCCGCCTAGCCATTACTCCTCTAGTCAGATACTGTTCCTAGCTCCCCCTCCTGGAGTATACACGGTACCTATCATGGCTACCCTCTCTCTTCCTAACGTGACCCTTGGGATTCCCATCTGGTACCTTGATCCCCAAGCCGCTACCCCGCCTGGTCAACCCAAACCTTATCTTTCTTTGACCCCGGTTCAACCAGTCCCTATGACTTCTCTCGTTGTTACAGTGCCTCAGCCACCTCGATAGGAACCATCTCTTGTTGCGACCACCTCGGGTAAGAAGGGAAAAGCTCACAAGAAGGCATCAAAAGACAAGGCTACCCCGACAAACCCTGCCCCTCCTCAACCTCGAAAGTGCACCGTCCGGTGTGCTTTGTGTGATGTTGTCAGTCATGCCACCCATACCTATCCAGAGTTTCCTCACCTCAAGTACATGAGCAATGAGACGTTTTTGGAGTCTGATATCCCAGAGGTATATGTCACTATACCCGATTCAGTCCCGAAACTTAATTATTTGCACACAAATCACCCTTGTGCTTTGTGTGATTTCCATGGCCACTATACTCACCTCTGTCCCCACCTTGAAGAGTACCGCTCCTCTTTGGAAGCGGTCCTCCAATTCGAGGCTAAGCGCAATGAGTCCACTGCTCCCTTATTTGCACATTTTTCTTCAGCAAAACCAGAGGAAACATCCACTCCTATAGAAATTCCCCCTCCAGATGTCGAAATGATAGAGTATTCAGCCATTGTCCACTACCTGTCATCATTCATGAGATCCACGGTGGAAACTCCCTCTGAGACTTCCCCTTCTGTTTCACTCGACCTCCCTTCAGTGATCACCCTGGGCTCAACATCAGTGGCTCCCTTATCTGCTCCTTCTTTCGTCACCTCCTGTGACAATGCACATGTGAACCTCTCTTTTCATGATGATGAGTTAGGTAGCTTCGTCATGTCAGGTGGTCTTTCTTCCACATGTCACCCCATCTTCTATTACGATGATGACATTATGGAATTTTTTACCATTCCTGACTTTATCTTTCCCCCCTTAAATCGAACCCATGCATTTGAACCACATACACCTTGTGGCCTTTACATTGACACCCAATGTTTGGGTAAGGGGCACCCATATTTGAGAGACCAGGAGAAGCAATTCTGCACCACTCTCCTAGTGTATCTAGTCATGTTGACTCTAGTACCATTATTCTTCCACATTTAGAAGAACTTCTAGAGTCCCATATCACTTCAGATCACTCTAGGGATGATACCCCTCATCATTCCTTCATCTTACATCAGCAACCCAATCCCCTAGACATTGTTGTTGACCAACCTGTGGGTTTTCTAGGAGAGCACCAATTCATTATCTTCAAATCCTCTCTTTGGGATAGTGAAACCATGTATGCCAACCTATAAACTTAAGTCCATTTGCTTCATATATGCAATACTAAAAGAGATTGGTAATCCTCCATTCCCTTTCTCGAACTGCATAACCATAACGAAAAAAATGGAACATCACATCATAAAAACGTGTTTAGATTCCCCCTTTCTGAATGCATTTTGGCATGACCATATCATGCTTGGGGGCACCTATGCCCCTCAACCAAAAAATTCACAGATCTTAGCCAAAAACAGCACTGAAACCCCCCTTCTCTGACAGGTAGCACTTTTTAGGTCATTTCCTGAGACAGGTCATAGTTTTTTTCCTAGTACCTACTACCCAGGACATAGAACATACCCCAAAAAGTGTGACCTAGCCTGTTCATGAGCTCTAGGGACCTAAACTGAGCTTTCAATCCACTGAAATGAAAGAGTAGGCTTAGGCCTCTTACCTGCAACTGACAGATCTTGATTCCAACAGTCGGTTTTTCCGCTATGATCACCGTAAGATTTAGGGCCTTCTCTCCTCTCTACATTCACCACAACTCCACATGGAAATGATTGAATTTGGAGGGAAAATGCCTTATTAAAAGAGAAACCCATAATTTTTCTTTCTTTTGCTGCGACCAAACCGTAGCTCAGTTTGACAAATCGTATGTACCGTTGGAAAGCTCTCACCTAGCCCTCAAATGGGTATTTGGTCATTTTTTGTGATTTGATACTTCACCAGGACACATTTTGTCCAATATGGGTCACTTCACCACTCCTAAAAATCAAACTTCTTCACTTGCAACACTTGTACGTGGGGCAGCACTTTGCCTTCATACTTTTCCATGCTCGTGTCGATTTTTGTCATGAGTAACCATCATGTACTCATGTTTTTATGGTCCCCATTGGACCTTTACTATGTGGCAGCATCATCGAGTCACCCTTGTTTAGAGCATCCGAGTTGAGCCATCATCGCATTCATGGAGTCTATCCTGAGTCACTTTGTATCCCGCTATTGTCCTCCATCCTTCATTGTTTGGTTCCTCTCTTGTGTCGCACAGTATGGCCTTCAGTCCTACTGTCCCCTATCCCTTATGATATTGTGTCAATAGCTCCTAGGTCATCCATGCCCTTTATTCTCTAAAAAGGGAAGTTGTCCGTCTACTACTAAATATCCCCCATTTCATCATCATGCTTGGTGTCAGTCTGTCAATCGCTCTACTATTTTCTCTAGTGCCTTATTTGAGGATCCCTTATTGCCTCACCTATGACGGACCTCCTTCTGTCGACATCAGATCATTCATTCTAGAAGACAAGTCTAGAGGGCGGTGTACCTTGGTTCCAAATTCCACTCTTGTTCGGTGCCTCAGATCAGGAAAAAGGACTCCTTATCACCCTCGGACTTGATTGTTTCTTAGCTCCAGCTCCTTTTTCAGCATGATCGAGATCCGTATACTTGATGGTTTAGTGATGCAACAGCTGATACCGCTGATTCCCACGTGTGTGTGAGATGTTTCAGCCCTCATGAGGGGGTGGCCCTACAGGTAGCCCCCCACATGCCCGGATGACCTCTTCATTACATCCTTTGATGGAGCTCCATATATTTGATGATGTCAGCCTCAACCGCTTGCAACACCTTTTTGTTTGCATGTATCGGTCAGATTTTCAGAGCCCTTTCCTGTTTATAGGGACATTTGGGTTGTATTTTTATCTCATGTACTTAGATATTATTGTATAAGTCCTGGCTGTTATCCCAGGCACAGTATGTATGTGGGATTCATTATCATGTTTTTACCTGGCTCATGTTTATGCCACCATGTACTATATTGTTCAGTCCCTTGTTTACTAGACGCATTATTCTTTGTACTTTGTCTCGGCAGGTATAGGTATGTCTCCCCTGCCGCCTATAGCACAGGTACTCACTCATAAAAGAGACTTGTCACACCTATAAGTCTCGCCTCCTCTGGGTCCAGTCCTCTAATGCCTTGGTCTACCTTATATTTCTCTCTCTTTGACTTCCCCTTCAGTGTATAGTGATTGAGTTCTTACACCATACTTCGGTCATACGATTAGCTCCTAACGCTCGCACGCTAGGGGTAAATCTGTTACACCATTGTTTGGTCATCTAACCTATTACTATTATATGGACCTAAGTTCACCATGTAAGACCAATTTTACCCTAAATAAAATTTCTTTCACTATAAAATTTCTTTCACTCTTGATATTTAAGACAATGATATAAAGTATGATGGAAAAGATGAGTTGAATTTGAATAACATCTATTTTATGCCATAACACTACTCTAATCACTGAACCGAATTCTAAGATACAAAAATAAAATATGAAGAAGGAAAAATAACATTCATCTATTTCCAAGTAATCATAAATATAATATTTTTTACTGAGATTGTGAATCCTTCCAACCATTCTCCCACAAGAGAGGTGATGTAGAAGCTTCCAATCCCAGGTTTTTATAACTTAACCTATACTAAAATTAAAGAAATTTATGAAATACTTGGAACCAAGAACAAAACACAAGTACACAAGAGGGACCTAAGATTCTAGGTTAGGCCCAAACCAAAGGGTCGCATCCCTATGAAACTAACTCAAATGCAACTTAATAACCAAATTCTCATTATCATAAAGTAAAATTTTCATACATCACATAAAAGTTAAAAATGAGAATTTCAAGCTCTGAGCTTAGTAACTTCACCTATATGAATAAAAAATTTGAATCCCAGTGACCTTTTTATCTCGTTTATTTATACAAAAGGGTAGCTAATAGTGGATCTACTCCCCCTTGAGCTTCACTTGCACTAGAAGTGACTCAGTCCCAATGAATTCAAACTGATGAGAGAGGATGTTGTGATCCAAATCTGATTTAGGGAGTTAAGGAGGTGGAGAAACCCCCTAGATTCTCTCCTGATTGTCTCCATCAAGACCCTCCATAAAAAATATCTAAAAATGCTTCATTTTCCTACAGTGAAACCATATTAGGCCACATATTATGAAAAACACCCTTTACTCTTGTTATTAAGCACAATATAACAAAAAATGTGAATTAATGTGAGAAAAGGATAGTTTTAAGGCTGGAGGATGGCATAATGTTCTTCAAGATACACCTATTGATGGGACTTATCACATAGTTTGCACTCATTTTGATCTAGTATTTTAGTTTGTATGAACTCCACACCTCTCTGAGTGCTTAAATTTTTTCAATCATTATTGTAAACATCCTTTAAACTTGTCTTTGGGTTCCATGAATGCCCAATGACTTACCAATGCAAGTAGTCTCTATGTCAAACAAGGAGCAACATTCTTGGCTTATCAAAAGGAAAGTATTGATGTGGAACACAATCCAAACATATGGATATGCCATTGTATTGATAATAATTGTAATTACTATGCACATCACATAAATACCAACTAAATTTTTTGTTATATATTCACTACATTCTTAAAAAATTGTATTCACCTTGATTCATCCAGGTGACTTTTGTTGGGGTTTTCACAAGAATGGTAAATCCCATTAATTTTCCTTTGGATTCCTTGAAGAGAAGGAAGTGCCCAAGACTAAACCATGTAGAAATAAAATATTTCAAATGATGATCAACATTCCTAGCTATTAATATGGAAAAAAATATTGGCATGAGCATGCATGTTTTGTTGCTAGTATGTCCATGATTTGTGGGACTAGGGTTTGGTGAAGAAACTATGACCCAAGGGAATATAAGAAAGAAAAATCACCTGATTTTCTCACTCATATTGGGCCACACCAAAATTTAACATGACTATATTTTTTGGACCCACTGTATTTTAAGCTGACAACCTTCACTCAAGCAACACCTTAACAAAATATGTTGTTGCCAATTTCTCTACATATTGTAGTGGTATGCGGGTGTGATACTATAGTAGAATAACTTAATATTATTATGGCCATATCATAGATAATAACCAAAATCTAAAGAGGGACCACAAGGCTTGAAACAAAAACCTCAAGTATTTAAGCACTAGAATGGGGGAGGACACGATCACATCAATCTAGGGACTTACACCCCAAAGCCGAATTTTGGATTGACAAATATTTTTTGCGTGTAAAGACTTATAAACCAATTTTACTTCATAATTGTGACATGTGGTATTATTAATAGTGCACACATGAAACATAAGGTACATTAGGAGAATACCCATTTCCATATGTGCACCAATTGCAGAAGGCTAGATAATTTACTAAGCAGTATTCCAAGAGTGAGTTGGAAGTTATCAGTGAAATTTATTCTACTATATTTGAGGTGAATCTATAATCACTAGATTTTTTCTCAATAGTTTTTGTTTCTATTATTCTTGTCATATTATATTGTAGGTAGATTGCCATCTAATCTGACAATGTTAATGTATGTATTTACTCTTTGATCGTTGAAAGAAGGTGAGAATGTGAATGAAAAGTTTAAATCCAGACCATTGCACATAGAAGCCTTACTTTAGATGTTAACATAAAAGATAAAAAGTAGAGCATTCAAGATATTTCACCAATGGCCTATAGAGTAGACCCTTTATTACCTGCTTATCATCACCAAGTATATTTGCAGTCACGTTGTGGGTGTCCTCCATTACTTCCTTCCGACTCTTTTTATAGTAAAAACCATAATGGTCACCTTCAAGACTAATTATTTCATCCAATATAACTTTATCATTAAGGCTGATCATCTTAAGCTCTTTGGATAATTTGATATATCGATCATGGGGGGACATTTTCTCTTGAGTGAAGGAAAAAATACACTGAAACTACCATTGATATTTTTCATAATTCTCTTAGCTTCCTCCTGTGTCCCCTTGATTTTTCCTTGAATCATTTGTTTACCTCGTTGACAAAACACTAAAATATACCCCAAAATACCCGTCACCCACATGATAATCATCTCCCCCTTGATTTATCGGACTTTCATCATTCCAATGAAGTACCAGTGGCTGATTCTCATCACGATTAGAACAAATCTTAGATGGTTATACAAAGCTCATTGAAGGTGAAAGACAATGGTTGACACTGCTCAATTCTGGATTCTCTTGAACTTGCTGCCCGAGAGATAAGATTGTAGAAACTGTATAATTTTTCAATGGATATTTCATTACTGGTTATCTTCGATGAATCTATTTTCTCGATTCCACTTCACTATAGGCCTTCAATGAAGGTGATCTACATGAACCCAAAACATTAGAGTTGACAATGGAAACCATGCATGCCATTTGTAATCTCTTTTACAAATTTAAATGAAAAAACTAAAAAATTTATAGTGAATACAACAAGGCAAGGGGTTACACAACCTATATTTGTATAAATCTCAGGGGAAACTATTCATGTCACACTTGATAAGAATTCTCTCTAGTTTGCAAACATCTTAGAGACCATACTCTTTGCATAGTTTTGGAACTATTCTTTCATCATAGATGGTTAAGTTAGGGCCCTATATTACTAGTGTAGTCCCTTATTGATATTAGTGTAGCCCCCTTATTATTGTTATTGTACCTCTATAGTCCCCATATTCTTATTATTGTGCCCGCACATTATTATTGTTAGGCTGGCTAGGATTATATTGTGGCCCCATGGACTCCTATATATAGAAAGGATGTTATGTCACTTGTGTCATCCAAGAATTTTTCGTTATTTCACGTAAAGGAGGTTTCCCCTTCGAAGTGGCTGATTTCAAAGGCATTGATCTCTCTTTCATTCTATTTTGTGAGCTGGTTTCATAACATTTGGTATCAAAGCTTTGGATTCTAGGGTTTCGTTGCTTCAAACAGGTCATCATGAAATTTTCTCTATAACATTTTTTCTACGAAGGTTCATAAGCTAGAAAAAATCCCATTTACAAAGAAACGTTGAGGAACTTCACATAAATATTTAAGATCTTGGTTCACAATATTTTTGGAGATATGATCTATTGAAGTTAGGGTTTTTGCATGTTATCAAATTTCATCTCAAAGAGGTGATATTGGGAAAATCGCCATGACTATCTCTCCAAGCATCAGATTGGAATTATGTAAAAAGTGACCAAAAGTACATAGACTGTAGTTTCATGTATATCAGTTTCAGAGCTAAAGGAGGAAACAATTACACGTGGTATGCCGTACAAGTTTTCTCTACTGAACCAGTCCATAACTAGGTCATTGTCGGAGATTGGGCATAAATTTGCCTTGAAGAATCCAAATCTGTTTTGACCTATGGCATTGGAAAGATGATTCATAGGGATATTAAAGGAAAAAATATAAAATATTGGGGATCCAAAATTACAGAGACACATCAATTTTAATATTGACTTGATAAAAAACAAGAAAAAAGTGTGTCTTTTTTTTCAAAAAACATATTTCTTGTTTGAAAAATAAGTTTGAAGTGATTCCAAGGGGATATTGAAGCATGGATATCAGTCAGAAATCCCCCCTAAAAATAATTCAACACCAATTAATCCCTCAGAAGCCTCTACTATGACTCATGAAGAGGAAGAAGTGTAACATGATATACAAAATTACAAGAGCAAGTGCAACAAATTTCTCTCTCACAAAGAGTAAAAAAAAATGAAATGGAAGCTAAGATGGATGGTTTGAAGAAAGGTTTGGAAGCTAAGATGGATTGTTTGAAGAAAGGCATGGAATATAATATGGATTAATAATGGCATGGAAGCTAAAATGGATGGTGTGGAATCTAAGATGCATGGTATAGAAGGCAACATGGATGGTTTGAAGGCGTGCAAGCTAAGGTGCATGGTTTGAAGAAAGTCATGGAAGCTAAGATGGATCATTTGAAGAATGGAATGGAAGATAAGATGAAGGGTGTGAAAGCTAAGATAGATGGCATGGAAGCTAAGTTGGATTGTTTGAAGAATGGAATGGAAGCTCAGATGAAGGGCATGGAAGCTAATATGGATAGAATGGAAGCTAATATCGATGGTATAGAAGAAACACTAAAACGAAACATGGAATACGTGAAGAATGATCTAAAAAAAAACATGCAAGGTTGGAAGGAAGGTTTGAAAAAGTTTCTAAAAGACTATAAATTTCTCTAGAAAGTGCCATAATATCAAGCTATCCATGAGGGAATGTGTATTGAATAGTCCAATGATTTCCATTCCAATGGGTGGTGTTGATGTTGTACTAGGAGTACAATGGTTGCAATCTTTAGGGACAATAGCTTTTAATTTTCAAGAACATTTATTGAAATTTTTTTTGGAAGGAAAGGAAGTTGAATTACGGGTTATTGTAGGAAATCCTGGAATACAATAAGCTCTAATGTCATGAAAAAGATTCAGAAGAAAGAGAAATGACACTTTATTGCACAATTATGCTCATTAGAAATTCCAACCTCAAAATAATCTATTTCTCCAGATCTCCAAAAAGTCTTGGACAATAATTCCAAGGTGTTTGAAACTCCCAAAGGCCTCCCACCTATTTTGGATCATGATCACATTATTCATTTGATTCCAAGAAGTGTTCCTCCAAAAATCAGGCCTTACAGATATTCTTATGTCGAAAAGAGTGAAATTAAGCCTATGATTTTAGAAATTCCAGAGGGTGGTATAATTCAACATAGTCAAAGTTCTTTCTTTGCTCCAGGAGTATTGGCGCACAAGAAGGATGGATCATGGCACATGTGTCCAGATTATAGGGAGCACAATAAGCTCACTTTTAAAGATAAATTTTCCATTCCCGTGATTAATGAATTATTGGATGAACTACATGGAGAAATTCATTTCACCAAGTTGGATCTCCGTTCAGGATATCATCAAATTAGAATGAAGACTAAGACATTCTGAAAATAGCAGTTCGAACTCATGAAATTCATTATTAATTGTTGGTCATGCCTTTTGGCCTTACCAATGCACCTTCTACACTTCAAGGGTTGATGAATTCAATTTTCAAACCCTTCCTTAGAAAATTTGTGTTAGTTTTTTTTGATGATATACTAATTTACAATAGGTCTTGGAAGGATCATGTTCAACTTGTTGACAGGGTGCTCAAACTATTGGAGCAGAAACAATTATATGAAAAAACCTCCAAATGTTTCTTTGGAGTACAAGAGGTGGAATATATGAGCCATATTGTATCTCAAGAGGGTGTTAAGGTGGAACCTAACAAAATTAAATTCATTAAGGAATGAAAATTCCGCACAACCATAAAGCAGTTGCAAGTATTTCTCGGGCTAACATGGTATTTTCAAAAGTTTTTTAGGAATTACGTGAAAATAGTAGCACTTCTAACAATATTATTGAAGAAAGATCATTTTTCATGGATACCTGAAGAAACTAAGGCCTTTGAAATACTTAAAGAGGCATTGTGCCAAGCACCGATATTAGCTACGTCAGACTTCAAAAAAACCTTTATAGTGGAATGCGATTCCTTAGGAAATGGAATTGGTGTTGTTTTAATGCGAGAAGGAAGACCTATTGCTTTTGAAAGCCTTCCAATCAAAGGAAAGTATTTAGAGAAAGATATTTATGAGAAGGGAATTTTGGCAATACTACATGCACTAAAGAAATGACGACCTTACCTAATGGGAAGACACTTCAAGGTAAAAACTGATCATGATAGTCTTAAATAATTTTTGGAACAAAGAATATCTTCAGAAGAGCAACAAAAATGGGACAAAAAGAGGTTGGGTTATGATTTGAAATCATATACAAAAAATGGAAGCTAAATGTTGTTGCAGATGCATTCTTAAGAAAGGATGAGGATGTGGAAGCATTGCTTTGTGCCATTTCTATTATCCAACTAGATTGGATAACCAAAGAAAGGGAGGAATGGAAGAACGAAGAAGAAGTATGGAAAATCATTCAAAAGTTGAATCAAGATCCCAGTACATCTGATACATTTAGTTGGAAAAATGATTCCTTATGGTATAAATATCGCTTATATCTTTGTAAGAATTCCCAACAAACAAAAAATTATTTTATAATTTCACACCCCTCCCTTAGGAGGACACTTGGAATTTTTAAAAACTTATGATAGGGTGAAGAAAGAATTTTTGGGATGGTTTAAATCTAATATTCAAAAGTTTGCGGTGGAATGTTTCCAGAAAAATATAGTTGAGACAATTAAGGCCCCGAGTTTGCTACAACCTTGATCCATTCCAAATCAACGTTGGGAGGAGGTTTCAATGGATTTTATCACAAGTTTGGGTACTCAACTAATTCATATCGCATCTTATCATCCTCAATCCAATGGGAAAACTGAGATAGTGAAAAAATATTTAGAAGGATATCTTTGTTTCTTTGTATTTGATAAAAATACACAATGGGTCAATTGGTTACCTCTGGTTGAGTGGTTTCCCTAACACTTCCTTCCACATTCCAAAAAAAATGACCCCATTTATGGCACTTTATGGATATCATCCGTTTTCCATCACATCATCTTTAAGAGAAAATTCTATGGTTCAAGTAGTGGAAGATCACATTGACCGTCAAAAACAAGTTCTCCAACTCTTAAAGGATAACCTAAATTTGGCACAAAATCAAATAAAACAACAAGTAGATCAACATCGTAGCAAGATAAGTTTTGACATAGGTGACTCGGAATTTTCATGACTACAACCATAAAAAAAATGTCCCTCAAGTAAGCTAAAAGGATAATAACTTATCGCCAAAGTACTATGTTCCTTACAAGGTGTTGCAAAAGATTGGTACTATGGAATACAAATTGGAGCTTCCTGCATCTTCCCGAGTGCACCTGGTTTTCCATGTTTCATGCTTAAATAAGGTTATAGGTGACAAAATTTTGGTTCAAACAATATTTCCAGAACTTGATGAGGAAGGATAAATCATATTGGAACCTGAAGTAGTCATGCAAACAAGAACTCGACAACTATGAAATCGATCAATTTCAGAGTATCTCATCAAGTGGAAGAACTTACCGATTGACGATTCCACATGGGAGGATGATAATTTTATAAATAAGAATCCAAAACTACTAAAGTGTTGAGGAAACCACTTTTTTAAAGGAGAGGGGCATGTTAGGGCCCTATATAAATAGTGTATTCCCTTATTGATATTAGTGTAGCCCCATTATTATTATTATTGTACCGCTGTACTCCCCATATTGTTAATATTGTGCCCTTACATTATTATTGTTAGGTTAGATATGATTATATTATGACCCCATGGACTCCTATACGTAGAAAAGAGGTTTTGTCATTTGTTTCATCCAATAATTGTTCATTTATGTAATGTAAAGGAGGTTTCCCCCTCGGAGTGGCTGATTTCTAAGGCTTTGATCTCTCTTTCTTCTATTTTGTGAGATGGTGTCATAACAGGTTCTATGTTCATGGTTGTGAGGAAGAGTTCTTGAAGCCTAAGAATCCAAGTAGTAAAAAAAAATATAGTGAGTGGCAATGTGCCCATAAAATTTTTTAAATAACATGCATTCATCATACTTAAACATAATCAAAATTATGCCTTCATCTTAGATGGTTCTATGTCTTGAAGGCTAACAATCCAAGAGGGAAAAAACAATATAGTGAATGGATTTTTGCCCATAGTTTTGCCTAAAAATAATTATTTAATCATTCTTAAACATAATCAAAATTATGCTTTCATCATAGATGGTTCTATAGTCATGTTTTTGAGAAATATTTTTTGAAGCCTAAGAATCCAAGTGGGGAAAAATAATGTAATGTGTGGCACTGTGATAATGCGTTATAAACTTGATGAGAATTAGAATTACGCTTTCATCATTGAAGGTTTTATGTTTGTGTCTTTAAGAGAAAGTTCTTTAAGCCTTAAAATCCAAGTGAGTAAAAACAATATGCGAGTGACATTCTGCCCACAATATTTTCTAAAGAGCATGCTTTCATCATTCTTAAAACAAAATCAAAATTATTCTTTCATCATATATGGTTATATGTTGGTGTCTATGAGAACATTTATTATCCAAAAGATAGATATCCGATCATTCGACAATCTATGTTATTTAGAGAAAATCCTGTAACTTGTAGTTGTAAAGTGGATCTTGCATAATTGAGTTGATATTTGGTTATGTTCTTACTAATAATGGTAAGTTTAATTTTGAGTGGATCATAAGTTTGTATGATATTGTTGGAAACATTAGTTACAATAAAATATAAAGGGTATATTTTTATACAAAAAAAATACATATCTCCTCACTATACATAATTCCAATAAAGTACACAACACAAATTTGTTATATATATGTACACACACACACACACACACACACATATAATCTGTGGATGGAGAGGTGTTTTGCAAAGGATGATTAAAGTTATTGTAAAACTTTGTTATTTTTTTCATCACATGATTCGAAGACGAGAATTAATTTAATGGAATTTTTTTTATATATTTTACATTTGAATTGTTTCATTTTTTTTTTATAGAATATGAATCATGATGTTAATTTTTGTGTATAATGATTTGTTTTTTCTTTTGGGCCGGACATAATATTTTAATAAAAAAAATTCTTAATGGTTTTTGTAAAAATTGCACTGATTTTAATTTGTATACTACTTACAAATATAGTGATTCTTAACTCTTGGAAACTAATGATTCAGGTTCTAGATTAATTTGAAAATTTACTTGTGGATTATTCAATGAGATTTCAAAATAAAATCATGGGAAGAACCATCAAAGAAAATAGATGTATTATCATAATTTCAAAATCTTCCATCCAAGAATACACATTATATTCATACTTCAAGCTCCTTTCAACAATATGTTACCGAGAGAGATGTTAACACTTCTGAAAATTCATCTGATATCCATATGATGGATGAAATAATTGGTTCCTCATGTTGGCAATATGATGCAAAGTGTTGTCCTTGATGGCAACCCACTTAATGAAGATGAAGACATGAGGTTGCTGGCATGTGTTGTCCTTGATGGCAATCCACCTGATGAAGTTCTTCTTGACTTGATGGACTTGGTAATGATGTAAATCTGATATGATATGATGTGTCTACAGAGCAACTCAGTTGTAATGATGGAAGAAATGTCAGTATGTGCTAGATCTATGATGAAAAGAGTATGTCTCAAGGCATACGCGGATTTGTCTAGGAGAAGTCGCGTATGCACGCGGTAAATAACGTTCCAAGTCGCGTATGGGAAAAAGCGCTCATAAAATGCAAAACAAGGGGTAACCACCATGGTATTGACCCATTGTATTGAGTAATGATTCGTCTATGTGACCCCGTCCAGGAATACCATCGGAAGTAATGTTGTTTTGGCTCATGGTATTGAAAAAGGGTAAACCTATATAAATAGAAGAAATTCATTGTGCAAGTGATGAGTGTGAGTGCATGAGTCTGAGCTTGAATGAATACTTCTCTGTGAAGTATATCTGTATAAAAAGGGTAAAGGTTGAATGATAGATCTGAATGCATGATGCACCATTGAAGAAAATAATGAAGAAGGGTATCTAGATCTGAAATATATTTGTATTTGCTAGATCTACTTATGGAATGATTAGATCTGAGATGAGGCAAACATCTGTCTGAAGTAAAGGGTAAAATATGTGTGATGTATCTGTTCTGAAGAATTGCAATGACATAAATGTCTGAAGAACCATACGCTAGTTCGCCGCAGAGGAAGAGCATATATACGTGGGTTTGCTGAAGAGAAAGCACGTATGGGCAGAAGAATTAGCTCTGTAATATGTACAGAAGTATACGCAGGTTTTTATGGTGGAAGGCGCGTATATACGCAGGATCAGTGAAAGGAAAGCGCGTATGAAGATTAGGGTTTGCTGAAGTATGAAGCATGAAGTGTCTAATCTGTTTTGCTGTGTTACAACTATCTGTTGATGATGTTTGACTGTGCTTAAATGTATGGAGTGGGTCCAGTCTGAAAATATGATGAAACGTGGCCTACAAGTTGTGCTCTATTGAAGTTGTTGGATCTAGTGTGAAAATAGATGAAACGTGGTCCATAGAGGTGCTGAGGGTTGTAGCCTTCAGTCAGGGGGTTGTAGCTCCCTTCCAAGTGAGGCTGGTAAATGAGATCAGGGGATCGTAGCTCCCTTCCAGGAGAGGCTGGTAAACGAGAGCAGGGGGTTGGTGCTCCCTTCCAGGAGAGGCTGGTAAACGAGCGTAGGTGGTGCCTCGCGTGCATGAGTCCGTACCCGTTATTGGCTGGGTTGTGTTTTCTCTATAATAAAATATTGAAGGCTGAGACAACGGCAGCGGTGGTTTTCTCCCGACTTGGGTTTCCACCTAAAATCCCGGTGTTCATGTGTGTTGCTTATGTGTGATGATTTATTCTGTTCTTACTGCACATGTTTACTGTTTATTGAACATCTGATGAATAAATGATGGAATTATATAAGTGAAGAATTAATGGCATAATTAGATCTCTGTGTATACGCGAGTTTTATGAAGGGTATCCGTGTATATACGCGAGTCTGTGACAGGAAAGTAGCGTATGGGTTTTAGAGCATGAAAAAGTAAAATTTTTTTGAGTATGCCCTAAATACTGATTCACCCCCCCTCTCAGTATTTTTCCCAACAATTGGTATCAGAGCAGGTCCTTCTGCAGAAGCTTGTTCGCTTGAAGGAGATCCGTCGCAATGGGAAGTCATGAAGGAGTAATGTCTATAAAGCCACCTCTATTCAATGGAAGCAATCTGATATTCTAGAAGGTACGAACAAAAGCATATCCGCAAAGTCTTGGTGCAGAAGTATGGGCAATCGTGGAAGAAGGTTATCAATATCCGGCAAGTATTCCTACTGATGCGGCAGAAAGGAAGAAGTATGAAATCAATGCCAAAGCAGTGAATGTCTTATTAGGAAGCATGTTTGAACCAATTTGCTAAAGTGATGCAAAATGAATTCAAAGAAAAGAAATATGGGACAAAATCATTTCGAGCTATGAAGGAGATACAAAGGTAAAAAGTGCAAAACTCCAAACTCTCGTAATTGGAATATGAAAATTTAAGGATGCATAGTGATGAAAGTATTGCCATTTCTTTCTTCGTCTAGATGATATTGTAAATCGAATGAGAAATTTGGGTGAAACCATAACCGATACTACTTCCGGTGGAGTCTTAAGATCCTTGACTTCAAAATTTGACTCTAAAGTTTCAGCTATTGAAGAAAGGCAAGATCTGCACACTCTTACTATTGTTCAATTACATGGTATTCTGACTGCCTTTGAAATGAGAAAAGGAGGTCCTTCTCAAATAAAATAAGTTGCTTTTAAGGCGTCTGTAAAAGGAAAAGAAAAGGATGTTGTCAAAGAATCCTACTATATATCCGAAGAAGAAGAAGCGAATTTTGTGAGAAAACTCCAACTAGGTACTAGAAGATTCAAAGGTAAGCTTCCCTTCAAATGTTTTGATTGGGGAAGAGTTGGTCACTATGCTCCTAAATGTCCTTATAGAGAAAAACATGGTAAAGGGAAACAATTTGAAAAGAGGAAGAGTTATTATTCAAATGAAGATGATGATGAAGTGTCCAGTGAAGATGAAGAAGATTTTGACCAAGCTCTACAAGTGCTCATGGCAAAGAAGAAAAAGAAGAAGGTTACTCAAGGAAAGGATATACCTCAGAAATCATGTATAGCAGAAATTGAAGAAGATGAAACAGGTATTGATCACTGTTCTTGTATTTTACTCTCTTGTGCATGCAAAGGTAAAGACAGTGAAAGTAACAATATGGATCTAGAAGAAGCTGTCAAGATTAAAGTTGAAGATCAGAAAAATTCATCTAAGGAGAGTCAATCTATAGACAAGTATCAAAGGTTTCATGCTTATTCATCCAATCGAATGAAAAGACTAGAAGCAGAAATCAATGATCTAAATGCAGATCTCGAAATATCAAAAAGGAAGAATGAAGGTCTTGAAGCTGGAATCATCTCTCTACAAGCTGATCTTGAAGCATCAAATAATAAGAATGAGGAACCTCTACAATCATTTGAAAAGGAAGGTCTTGAAGCAGAAATCATTTCCCTCAAAGAAGACCTGGATAAATCAAATAAGAAGAATGCAAGACTTGAAGCAGAAAACATATCTCTGAAAGTAAATCTCGAAGCATCGAAGAAGAAGAATGAAGAACTCTTACAAACTTTTGGAGAGTAATAAAATTGGTTGAAAGAAGATATTATAAATCTGAATAACCAAGTAGAAGATGGAAGAAGGAAAGAAGAAAGCATGAAGAAGCAATGCCAAGCCTTGGAGGTGGAGGTAAACATTCTCAAATGTAAATTAGAAGAAAAGGTTAAACTTTTGAGGTTTCAAGATAGTACTAAGATTTTGGACAATATTCTTAGTAGTCAAAGGTCTCCTTCTATTAAACTTGGTCTGGGTTTTCATGAAACGGTCAAAAGAGAATCTAGTTCGCAAGGAAGTGCTAAAGATTCAAAGGATGTCAAAGAAAAACCTGAAGTGTTGAAAGAAACAAAAGTTCAACCAACAATCATGAATTCTCAAAGGAAATCATTCAATAATGTGGAATGCTTTAAATGTCATAATTATGGGCATATTGCAGCAAATTGCAAAAGTAGATCATTTCAATCACTATCAAACAGATTCTTTTCGGAAAGGTACTCTGGTAGCTTCAAGGGATATTGTTTTTCATGCAACAAGTATGGTCACAAAGCAGCTGATTGCAATAGGAGGAAGAACAGAGAAACACACTATGATCCTTATGCTTACTTCTCTGATCACATGAGATGTTATGCTTGTAATAAGTATGGTCATGTGGAAAAGGAATGCAGGATGAACAGATATGAGAAATTGGATAAATTCCAGCACACCAATAGAAAGTTCAAACAAGTCTGGAAAAAGATGGAGGACCGATAAAAAACGTAGGGAATATTGACCCTACTGCAGTCATCCGCTTCTGAAGCTTACTTCTCTGAATGACTGCAAAAGTAATGTGAGATACATTATGGGGATGTATCATCACAGGGGGAGAAATGCATGATGATTCTCATGATTGATTTGGTTATTCAGGTTATGTTTATTTCTGACAGTGCATCTGATGTGAAGAAGACAGGTACAGGAGGTAAATATTCAGGGGGAGATGAAGGAATGTGAAAATTTCTATGCTTCACTTTCCATACGCGTTTTCTATGAACAAAAGTCACGTATACACGCGAGTTCCAGCAGACACAGTCGCGTATGCATTAATGATAAGAGAATTGGGATGACAAATTTCGAGGAACAAAAAGGAGCACTGTCTCGTGGGGAGCAAATGTATTGGACAACACTAATAATTGCATTATTGGCACTATAACTACTTATTCTTTGGTTATTGTGATACTCATGATGATGACTTAGTACATGGTTTATTATGATGAGATTTTGAGCCTTGTTTGCTGAAAAGTATCTTTTGTGCTCACACATGGATTAGTTGGAAGTCTTATGATTCCTAAATAAGAATGGATCATGCAGAGTTTGTTACTATGGTTGAGACCTTTTCCCTACATATGCTACATCATGTTAAATCTTGAAAGATCTTGGTGATATTGGACCACATGGATGATTGCTTGACATATATTTGAAGATGTTGTTCTGGTATGATAATTTCTCTTGGAAAGAATGTATTGATGCTGCAAAGAATCTGAAGGCTTGGTTACTAATGTGCTTATGCTACAACCATTGGATGACGCTTGAAGACACAACTACACTGTTCTATCTGTCTGTATACCAGGGAAGCATTCAAATATCTCAGAAAGAAGCTGAACACTGTCTCTGCCTCACAAAGGATCAGATCTGGTTAAAATATAGAAGATGGAATTGGATACGCGGATTTCCTGAAACACAGTTGTGTATATACGCGAGTTCATTCACATAAAAAAACCATGAATCATCGATTGTCAAGATTCTTCAAAGATAGCCGGTGTTACTGCTTGCATTCCCCGGTATCTTTGGTGGTGTTCCAGTTCTTATAATATTGCTTCAATCTCTGATGTGTTGATAAAGATGCCTTGATGATTGGTTGAATTTGTTCAAGATGCATAAACTAAGGGGGAGCCTTGGTCATATGGAAAGGATGCTTGGATGCACAGATTCAAGGGGAGCATTAGCCTTGCTGAGTATAATACATTGTTGGCATTATGATGGTTCTGAAATATGTTCTCCTTCTTGAGGACTTTCTGGTGTTGGTCATATTTGTAATTTGATGAAAAGGTTCATGGAGACCCATGATGTAAAATTGTATCCTTCACCATGTAAGGACTTGTCAAAAATTTGTAAACCCACTCGTCAAGGTATTTATAAAATTTGTAAACCCACTTGGTTGGGTATTTGAGTCTCATATGTAAATCCACTCGTTGGATCTTTGATTTAAGTAGCGAGTCCTGTAGATAGGAAGGTCATAGAGTCATGTACTTCATTGAAACATATGGATGAAATTTGAAATGAACTCGTGAGGAGCCATATATTCTGGCACATCGATCTACACAAGCCTTCTTTCTACATGAGGAGAAAAGGGGAGAGTGTTGATTTTGATCCTACTTTGCCCTTGATGTCAAAGGGGGAGAGTGACATGGTGTTTGAATGAAGAGAAAGAATGGTGTCAAAGAATGGGGAAAGTGACATGGTGTCATTGTATTCTTAATGTACATATCCGTTGTGGTGATCAAACACCATCGTGGTTGCCATCAAGTCCAAAGGGGGAGATTGTTGGCAATATGATGCAGAATGTTGTCCTTGATGGCAACCCACTGAATGAAGATGAAGACAAGAGATAGTTGACTTGTGTTGTCCTTGATGGCAATCCACCTGATGAAGTTATTCTTGAATTGATGGACTTGGTAAATGATGTAAATCTGATATGAAGTGATGTGTCTACAGAGTAACTCAGACTTGTAATGAAGAAAGGAATTCAATATGTGCTAGATCTATGATGAAAAGAGTATGTCTCAAGGTATACGCGGATTTGTCTAGGGGAAATCGCGTATGCACGCGGGAAAGAACGTTCCAAGTCGCGTATGGGCAAAAGCGCTCATAAAGTGCAAAACCAGGGGTAACCACCATGGTATTGACCCATTGTATTGGGTAATGATCCGCCTAATTGACCCCGTCCAGGAATACCATCGGAAGTAATGTTGTTTTGGCTCATGGTATTGAAAAAGGGGCTCATGGTATTGAAAAAGGGTAAACCTATATAAAGAGAAGAAATTCATTGTGCAAATCATGAGTGTGGGTGCAAGATGTCTAAGCTTGAATGAATACTTCTCTCTGAAGTATATCTGAATGGAAAGGGTTACAGTTGAATGATAGATCTGAATGCATGATGCACCAATGAAGAATATGATGAAGAAGGGTATCTAGATCTGAAATATATTTGTATTTGCTAGATCTGTTTATGGAATGCTTAGATCTGAGATGAGGCGAACATCTTTCTGAAGTAAAGGGTAAAATCTGTGTGATGTATCTGTTCTGAAGAATTGCAATGACCTAAATGTCTGAAGAACCATACGCTAGTTTGCCACAGAGGAAGCGCGTATATACACGGGTTTGCTGAAGAGAAAGCGCGTATGGGAAGAGAAATTAGTTCTATAATATGTACAGAAGTATACCCGGGTTTCTATGGTCGAAGGCGCGTATATACGCAGGATCAGTGAAAGGAAAGCGCGTATGCAAAACTAGGGTTTGCTAAAGTCTGTGGTAAGAAATTTCTGATCTGTTCTGATGGTTTACTGATATCTGTAAGTGAGTTATATGTATCAGTTTGATGTATGATTGAGCTTAAATGTATGGAGTGGGTCCAGTCTGAAAATATGATGAAACGTGACCTGCAAGTTGTGCTCTATTGAAGTTGTTGGATCCAGTGTGAAAATTGATGAAACGTGGTCCATAGAGGTGCTGAGGGTTGTAGCCTTCAGTCAGGGGGTTGTAGCTCCCTTCCAGGTGAGGCTGGTAAACGAGATCGGGGGATCGTAGCTCCCTTCCAGGAGAGGCTGGTAAACGAGTCAGGGGGTTGGAGCTCCCTTCCAGGAGAGGCTGGTAAACGAGCGCAGGTGGGTGCCTGCGTGCTGGTCAAGTCTGCGCCAGCACATATGTTGTAAGATGTTTTCTCTATAATAAAATATTGAAGGCTGAGCAACTGCAGCGGTGGTTTTCCCCCGACTTGGGTTTCCACCTAAAATCCTGGTGTTCATGTGTGATGCTTATGTGTGATGGTTTATTCTGTTCTTACTGCACATGTTTACTGTTTATTGAACATATGATGAATGAATGATGGAATGATATAAGTGAAGAATTAATGGCATAATTAGATCTCTGTGTATACGCGAGTTTCATAAAGGGTATCCGCGTATATATGCTAGTCTGTATCAGGAAAGTAGCGTATGGGTTTTAGAAGTAAGAAAAAGTAAAAAGTTTGAGTATGCCCTAAATACTGATTCACCCCCCCCTCTCAGTATTTTTCCCAACACCTCAAGTGATCAAGGTGAGATAAATACAATTTCAACATAAATTGGTGATGAAAATGTTGAGGATTTTTCCTTGGAAGGTGAAAATATCCATTCAAGTTTTCCATTTATTGAAGCAATACCTTGTACAAATGAGAACGAGGTTTCCTAATAAGTTAGATGTAATTCATGTAGTTGGAAACATTGCAAGGTAGTGAAATTTCATATGAAGCTAGATACAATAAATAAGCATGCAAGAAAGGTGTCTGAAAATAAAATTGGAAATGGTGAAGAGAAAAATATTATGAAATAAAAGTCTTCTAAGGAATGTCAACATATCCAATATGCAGAAGAATACAATAAATGTTTAATAAGTGAGAGAAAAATCGAGGTAGGTGGAGGAACCATCATATCTCTATTTGGAAAGACAGTGGAAAGAAGGTTTTTATCCAAGACAATACAATTGAGAACTGTATTTCACATCTTATCTAAGGGTTTTCCTATGAAAAATTATCTAGATCACATGAAGTATGTATCTTTTCTTGAACTGTCAAACTTTCCATCTTCTCATTCATCTATAACCAAAGGTTGGAAATGGGAAAGATATATAGCTCAAGTAGAAAAGGATGATTTGAAAGAGAATATTACAAATGTTAGGTTTTTGGCATTGTCTTTAGATGAAATTAAAACTACATATAATACTTCATGGACCTGGATGAGAATTTATATGGTTAATGATCATATTAGGAATTCCTATCTACTTGGGATTACACATATGAGAGAGACTTCTATAGATGAAAATATTTATGAAATTTTTCTTAATAGTTTGAAGGAAAGTGATATGGGTCATTAAATTATTGCAAAAAAGTGAGTATGTTTTGGAGAAGATGGAGCATCGGAAATGCAAGGAAAAAAGGGTGGCCTTTGTGTCAGTCTACAAATATGAGCTTCCCCATATAGCCTTAATATTAATTGTACGGATCATTGAATGAATCTTGCATTTAAAATAATATGCAAGTTTCCATTAGTTTCAAAAGTTGAATAACTTGTACATGAGACTCATGCATACTTTTCTTGTAGTCCCAAATGATTTTTAGAGTTTCAAGAATTTGCAGATGGTGTTACGCATGGAAAAAAATCTATTGAAAGATGTTGATACAAGATGGATCTCATTGAATGGACCAGTTCAAATACTATTTAATGGGTTCAAATATTTCATAGAGTTAATATATGAAAATCGTGATTACAATGTAGACAAAGCTCAAGATCTGTTTTTTCAGCTAGCTGATATATAGACATTATTTCCATTGGTTGGAATTATTTCTATGCTATATGAAATGAATTTCCTCATGAAAATGTGTCATAATCACACAATGTATATTGCAACATACACAAATGCAAGAAATTTAGCATGCCTTGCATTGGATAGTTTTTATATGATGCTAGAATCTTTTATTGGTTGAGAGTTTACAAGTTGGAATAAGAGAATTAATATAAAAAATACTAAAGAAAAATTGATGTTTGATGAAAAAGGGGTGCTACGTATCACAATGTGTGGGTATACGTTTCCCTTTCATTATATTAGTAAGATGGGATGAATCGCCAAAGAGTGCCCCATGTTAAGAGACAAATTTGGTAATATTGTGATTTCAGTGAGACGTAATTTGATATAAATGGCAAGATCAATATCATCTAGGATAAGAGAACGATTTCCTCGAGATGAATTGTTGAAGTTTATAACTTATGTGTGTGGTATACCCTCAATATTGTAAACAATTTTCAATGTCCAAGAGATTTAAAAGTTGTATTTCAAAAGAGATTAAAATTTTTAGTAGACAACTTTTTCAAGAATGTCTCGACACATGGAGAACATATTGAAGGTATTTTAGATTCATTAAAATTGTATCGAAAAGGTGGAAACTTTGTTGAAACAATGTGGAATCAATATAATTTTTTGGAGAATCCTAATGAAAATGGTGCTATAGCAAGATTATGGACTACTTTAAGTTCTAGCCAATACCTGCAAGAAAACATATAAGAATATTTCAAATTAGCAGATTTGTGTGAAACCATGATTTTAGGATCAGTGGAGGATGAGAGAATGTTTAGTGATTTGTCATTATTGAATTCAAAGTTGAGGAACAAGCTTGATAAACATATGGAAACATTTTTAATATTATATGTAACAAAGTATGACACTAACAATTTTCCATATGAAAGAGCACTAGATCTTTGGCTATAAGACTTGATAGAAGGGGAGAAAACAATATACCAAATTCATCCATTGAACTTGATACAAAAAAAATATATTTTGGAGGCTCATAATGATAGTCCATTTGGAGAAGATCACGTTCATAATATAAAAAATAAGGATCAAGATGAGAACTGAAAAATTGATATACCCTAAGAAATAATATAGTTAAATATATGTGAGGGGTCACTTATTTTTTTATACATGTTCCATTGATAATGCAAGATTACTATATGGAAATTTCAGGTAAGAATAGGGTCTGTTTGTTATATTTTTCATTATAACATTGAAACTACATTTATTTGATGGATATTTTTTATTTGTTTGTCAAGTTTTCTATGATCCTCCAGGCTTGACTTGTGGCTTGTTGAGCCATGACCCAGGGGCATCTTAGCTGTCAAATTCACCTAGTGATTGTACCCAACCTGGGCCACACCAACCCTTATTTGATTGTATTTTTTTTGCAAGTCGCCTCCCCCTATCATAGGACACAACCACCACCTATGAATTTTTTTATCTCAGGTCACCTTGCTCACAAGGCCCATCCACAACCGGTTGTGCTAGTGGGACTTGAATTATTTTATGTGTTCTATTTTAATATTAATGTTTCATATTTAATCATTACATTGTAAGCTTCTTATCCATGAGAGGAAATGAAGCTAGATTTGATGAAACTAGGACCTATTTCTTTTGACATAGATAGTGTCGGACTTATATTAAGTGATAAATTACTAATTTAAAAATACTAACACAAAGAAACAATGGGATCATTTAAGTACATGAAACTACGTCAATGTCTAGCTCTGATACCTTGGAGAATTGTAATGGTTTATATGTTGTGTTTGGGGCATTTTTCTTGAGTTTTGAATTTTGGATTTGTTTTGGTAAAATATTATGTTAGTCCCTTGAATTATTGTAGTTATTATTTCATTCTTATATTCATAGATATAGTTTTATAATGTTTATTGTTTTCTTTATATATTTGGTGGTTTGAAGAAACTTTTTTCTATTTCCTTTTACTTTGTGACATGAATTTAGCATCTTCAATTTTATAATCTAGTAGACTACTATGCTTATTTTATATTTTCTTGGAAAATAATTACATATATTTTGGAAAGGGAAAAGAGGCATGGGTAGCTAAGAGAAGAGAAAATTGGTTTATGTACTTGGTTCCTGAAAATTCATCGTAGGAGACCTATTGACATGAGACTGCCATTATTTTGTATAGAGTCTTGTTAGTCATCTGCCGGCTATGCTTTCAATTCTTTCAGGTACAAATTTTTTCTCATCCCCACATGTGACCATTAAGGGACGAAATAAAATGAGTCAGTCCAACTTTGTTATGCAATAAACTGAAAAAATAGAAGAAAAGATAGATCAATGACTTAAAGAATAGCCTCTTCGAAGGGGAAACCTCCTTTACATCACATAAATGAATAATTCTTGGATGATTGAATTGAAAAAACCTCCTTTCTATATATAGGAGTATAAGGGGTCACAATATAATAATAATAATGTAAGGGAATAACAATAACAATAGTGGGCTTCTATGGCGCACAATAATAACAATATGGGGACTACATGGGCACAAAAATAACAATAAGCAGGCTATAATAACAATAAAAATAAGGGGCTACAATAGTATTATAGTGACCTAACATGACCCTCTCCTTAAAAAAATTGTTTTCCTCAACACTTGAGTAGTTATGGATGCTTCTATATAAAATTCTCATCCTCCCATGTGGAATCTTCAGCAGGTAAGTTCTTCGACTTAATGGGAAACTCTGAAATTGATCAATTTCATAGCTGTCGAGTTCTTTTTTCCATGACTACTTCAGGTTCCAATATGATTTTTCCTTCCTCGTCAAGTTCTAGAAATATTGTTTGAATTGTGAGCTTGTCACCTATAAACTTCTTTAAGCATGAAACATGGAAAATTGGGTGCACTTTGGAAGATGCAAAAAGCTTAAATTTGTATTCCATAGTACCAACATTTTGAGACACCATTTAAGGACCTTTGTTTGTATGGTTGTAGCCGAAGAAATACCCAATCCCCTACATAAAAAATTCTTTTTTTGTGATGTTGATTTGCTTGTTGTTTCATTTTATTCTGTGCCAAAGTGAGGTTATCCTTTAAGCTTTGGAGAAACTATTGTTGATTCTCGATGTGATCTTCCGCTTATTTAACCTTAGAATTTTATCTTAAATGTGATGTGATGGATGGTGGATGATATCCATAAAGTTTCATAAATGGGGTCATTTTTGATGCTGTATGGAAGGAAGTGTTATACCATCATTCAGGTTGATGTAACCACTTGACCCATTATTTTTGTTTATCATATACAAAGAAAAAAATATGTCCTTCGAAAAATTTGTTAACTGTATCGATTTTCCCATTAGATTGAGGATGATAAGATGAGCTATGAGCTAATTAAGTACCCATACAAAAAAATAATTCGTCCAAAATTTTCTAGTGAAAATGGGACCTTTGTCACTTACAATATTCTTTGGGTTTCCATGTAGCTTTTGAATTGTTTAAATAAATGGAGTAGAAAATGTACTTTCTTTAAATGGATGAGATAATGCACAAAATTGTGCATACTTGTTAATTATATCAACTACAACCGTGATGAAAATATTTCCTTTGGAATTGGGTAAACCTGTTATAAAATCCATCAAAACATCCTCCTCACATTAACATGGAATTCATAAAGGTTGTAAAAAATCCTGGGTCCTAATTGTCTCAACTTTATTTTTTTAGTAAACCAAACATTCTGCCAAAAAATTTTGAATATCAGATTTAAGGCCATCCCAAAAAAATCCTTCTTGACCCTGTGGTAAGTTTTTAAAAATCTTGAGTGCTATCCTAAGGGAGAGGTGTGCAATTTCAAAATAATATTTTTGTTTGAGTTGGGAATTATTACAAAGATATAAGCAATATTTGTACCATAATGAATCATTTTTCCAGCTAAATGTATCATATGTACTGGGATCTTGCTGCAACTTTTGAATGTGTGTCCACACTTCTTAGTCATTCTTCCATTCACCACTTGCTTCGGTTATCCAATCTGGTTGGATAAGAGAAATGACACAAATAAATTCTTTCACATCCTCATCCTTTATTGAAAGTGCATCTGCAAAAACATTTTGCTTCCATTTTTTGTATATTATTTCAAAGTCATAACCCAACATATTTTTGACCCATATTTTCCACTCTTCTGAAGACAATATTTGTTCCAAAAAGTATTTAATAATATCATGATATGATTTTACCTTTAAGTGTCTTCCCAGTAGATAATATCGCCTTTGCTTTAGTGCATGTAGTATTACCAACATTTCATTCTCATAAACAGGTTTGTGTAAATAATTTCCTTTGATTGGATGACTTTCAAAAGCAATGGATCCTTCGTCTTGCATTAAAAAATACCAATTTCATTTCCTAAGACATCACATTCCACAATAAAGGTTTTTTTGATGTCTGAAATTCCTAAGACTGGTGCTTGGCACAATGCCTCTTTAAGATGTTCAAAGGCCTTAGTTTCTTTTGGAGTCCAAGAAAATGCATATTTCTTCAGTAACGTTGTTAGAGGTGCTGCAATTATCCCATAATTCTTAACAAACTTGGGATAATACCCTGTAAACCAGATCAATCCTCACAAATGCTTTATGGTTGTGGGTATTTTCCATTGCTTGATGGATTTAATTTTTCTAGGGTCTACCTTAATACCCTCATGAGATATAATATGACACAAATATTCCACCTCCTCTACTCCAAAGAAACATTTGGAGGTTTTTGCATATAATCATTTCTTCTCCAATAGTTTGAGCACCCTGTCAACATGTTGAACATGATTCTTCCAATACTTGTTGTAGATTAGTATATCATCAAAAAATTCTAACACAAATTTTCTAAAGAACGGTTTGAAAATGGAATTCATCAAAACTTAAAATTTAGAAGGTGCATTGGTAAGGAAAAAATGGATGACAAAAAATTCATAATGACCCTTATGAGTTCTAAATGTTGTTTTTGGAATGTCTTCAGTCTTCATTCTAATTTGATGATATCCTGAATAAAGATCCAACTTTGTGAAGTAAATTTCTCCATGTAATTCATTCAATAATTCATCAATGACATGAATGGAAAATTTATCTTTAATAGTGATCTTGTTGAGCTCCCTAAAATCTGAACACATGTGCCATGATCCATCATTCTTATGCACAAATACTACTGGAGGAGCGAAATAACTTTGACTAGGTTGAATTATACTGAACTCTATAATTTCAACAACCATACATTTAATTTCACTATTTTTTTCATAGGGATATCGATAAGGCCTGATATTTGGAGGAACACTTACTGGAATAAATTGAATAGCATGATCATGATCATGAATAGGCGAGAGGCATTTTGGAGTCTCAAATACCATGGAATGATTATCCAATACTTTTTAGAGATATGGAGAAATAGATGATTTCGATGGTTGAACCACCAGTGAGAATAATTGTGAAATTACACCCTGTTTGTATTTATTTAGAAACTTTTTCATGTCATTAGAGATGATTAAATTTCATGGTTTCCCTGCGATACCCCTTAATTAAAATTCCTTTCCTTCCCAAACAAATATCAAGAAAATTTCTTGAAAATTAAAATTTATCGTACCCAAAGATTGTAACCATTGGACTCCTATTAGAACATCATCACCAGCCATTGGAATGGAAAGGATTGGACTATTCAATAAATATTCCCCCATGGTTTGCTTGATATTAGGGCACTTTCTAGAGCAATTTATAGTTCCTCCATTTGAAGCCATCACTTGACACTCTCGTGCTGGATATAGGAAGCAATTCAATTCCTTAGCAATATTAAAATGAATAATATAATGTGTACTACCTGAATCCATTAGCACTATTACATTTTTATTCTTGATATGTCCTTCTCTCATGAGATTTGGAGGAGTGGTAATTACTACCAATGCATTACAATGTATGGTTGGATTCATTTATTATTTCTCTAGGGTTGGTTCTTGGTGTATATCCTCTTATTTTGAAGTTTCTTGTTCCTTTTCTTCCTCCACTTAACAATCTATGTAAAATAATTTCTTCTTAGCGTACTTATGACCTTTAGTGTATTTACTGTCACCACTGTAACAAAGCCCTTTTGCTCCTTTTTCTTCCAAATGTTGTGGTGCTAACATTGTAGGTTGTGGAAGGCTAGGAGTAGCAACACTTCCATCTTTATAGTTGTGAGTGGTAGGATTCCTTGTTGCCAAAATTTTTCTTTCAAATTTTCTTGAGAGCCTAAATGCCTTCTCTAATGAATCAGGTTCCCGAAGGAGAGCCTCATGTTGGATTTTATTCCTAGAATTCCCTATGAATACATCAATCCTATTCTCCTCTAGAATATCATTTACACTTATATTCAATTTTTGGAAGTACTCATTGTGCTGTGCCAGTAAAACCTTTTGTCTTATATTTATCAATTGGCTAAAGAAGATGTTTCTCTTTGTATCCTCATAATGTGCGATCATTTCCTCCGTAAAAAATAATCAAGTGATAGGTGGTTTATGAGAAAAAATACATCAATACAACAAAAACTAATTGGGTTATACATATAAAGTTGCAATCCGTACCCTTTTTGTGTGTTTCACATTATGGAGATCAAAATATTTCTCCATCTGTAGTATCCATGTTACCGAATCCTTGCCATCAAACTTCTTCATATCTATCTTTGGAATATGGTAGACCTTCAATCCAATGGTAGATTCTATTAAATCATGATTAACATTCTTTTGTTCTCATCATGTGTTTCATCTAATACCTTTTTACCATTAGCAATAATTTCTTGTAGAAACTTTATCAAACCTTCCTTTAAACCTTCCATGTATGCTTTTAAACCATTCTTCAAATATTCCAGGTTTGCCTTTCAATTTTTCTTCTATAGCATCCATATTAGCTTCCATGCCATCCTTCAACCCTTCCAAGCTTGATTTTAAATCATTCTTCAAACCATCCATTTTAGCTTCTACCTCATTTTTGGTTACTCTTTGTGAGATCGAAATTTGTTGCACTTGGTCTTGTAAATTTGATATATCATGTTTCATTTATTCCTCTTATCCATGCATCATAGTAGATATTTATGGTTTCTTACTAAGTGTTTCAATTTTCTTGCTTTGAGTAATTTTCTAATCAAACAATGATATTTACACTTAACTATGCCCCCTGAATTAGTTCATACTGTTTTTTCAAACAAAATATATGTAAACTTTAAATCAAACACACACTTTTTTCTTGATTTGTAGGAGTTTGATATTGAATCTATTGTATCTCTATAATTTTGGATCTCCGAGGTCTATAATTTCATCCTATGGTATCCATCTGAGTCTTCTTTCCAACCCCATGATTTATACTGAATTTGGAGTTGTCAAGAAAGAGTTATGTCTAATCTCCCACGAGGACTTGATAGACTTGTTCAATAGAGCGACCTTGTATGGAGTGCCACATGTCTTTGTTTCGACCTTCAGCCCTAAAATTTATACCAAAAATAGTAAAGTCTATGCACTTTCATTTAATTCTTACAGAATTAAAATCCAATTCCTGAAACAAAAGTTATAAATTTTTTTCGTAGGTCACATGTTTGAGACTGAATTTTGGAGGTTGCGCAAACCCCAACTTCCCCATATCATATCTCAGAAAATATAGCGAACCAAGATCTGAAATTTTTACACGAAGTTCATCAAGAATTCTCCTCCACATGGTTTGAAGAAGTAAAAACCTAGAATCCAAAGTCTGATACGAAATTCTATGCAACCATCTCACAAAAAAAAAGAAAAAATAGATCAATGACTTGTAGAATAGCCTCCTAGAGTGGGAAACCTCCTTTACATCACATAAATGAAAAGTTCTTGGATGATTCAAATGAAACAACCAACTTTCTATATATATGAGTCTAAGGGGTCACAATATAATCAAAGCCTACATAACGATAATAATGCAAGGGCACAACAATATCAATAATGGGCTTCTATGAAGCACAATAATAAGAGTATGGGGACTACATGGGTGCAACAATGACAATAATGGGGCTATGGTAACAATAAAAATAAGGGGATACACTAGTATTATAGCGACCTAAAAAATTCATGCCCCAAATCTAATTTTGACCTATTGATGTAAGTGTTTTGTTACAACTTCTTATCACCAACAACATTCTACCATAACATAACCCAACTTGAAGAGAAAACTTATCATCTTCCTTTTGCATAAATTATATATGGACCTCCCTACTATATTTTCTTGGGACCAACGTCATTTTTTGGTAGGTCTCTCCACCATACCACTATTCTCACAATATACACACAATAATAACTACCACATTCTATAAATCTCTCTACTCTCAGTTATTTGTGTCCTTGTCACACTCAACGAATATAGCCTTGCAAGTCTATATTTTTTTCAAATCTTTATTTTTTTTTATTTTATGGATTTAACTTTAGCACCATCCTCTATTTCAACATTTGTAGGTAGTAAGCAATGGTTACTTTGACACAACACTAACAACTCAAGTGTCAACATAATTATTGATTACAAGAATGTGGCATTCAATATCACAAAAGGTGTTATTGATTTCTCTTCATTGCGTGAAGGTTGATTGAACTAACATTGAATTGCTACATATCTAGTAGTGTTCATATTTAGTATTTAATGTCTTACAAAATCATGTTATATTTTTGAAAATTTCAATTTTTGTAATATTCCCAATGATCTATAAGCTAGTTGGAATATTAAATTTTGTTTTTGCTTCTTAGTTAGAAGAATAAGAGGGTATGGAGACCCATAAATCTCCTTAGTAGGAATAAAATATCTCCTAATGTGAATGGAGATCATTTTAGTGGCTTGATTAAGCACCCTTGTGTGTGAAAAGGGGCCGGAGCATGTAGACTAGGTCAACTTTGACCAAATCAATAACGTTAGTATGGAAGGAGTGGCATTCATTGAGGGACAACGTAGTTTTGGAGTGAGACTCCATGCATGGAAGTAGTGGCTTTAATGAGTGGGGCCGAAGGTGAGGAAGCTCACCAAGCATATAAGGAAGAGGATGGAAGCCATACAAGGCATGTTTTGATTATTATTTTGTCTATGGTCTGTATGACTTGTTGCTCTCTTCATCTATTTAGCTAAGACTGCAGTGCTCTTTAGCACAAGGGTGTTCTCGAGTGGGAATCCCACCTTCATCCTGGGGGGACTTCGAGGGCCCACTTAGGAGAATTATTTGGACTATATTTCCACATTCCGGCGTCAGACCAAGCTTCTTCTTTCTTCTATAGTGCAGTTTCTGTAGAGGGTTGTGCTGTGTTGTAGGGTGTAGCAGTGGATAGTTGATTTGGGTGATTTTTGAGCTATATTTTAGTGAAGGAAGGTTTCCTTCCATTGGGAGGCTAGAAAAGAAGGCCCTTGAGAGTTATTGTAGCATGTGGCACTAGGCTAAGTTATTATTAGCCCCTATAACATAGTTTCAGTCTTGGACTACATTATATTAGGGAGGAGTTGCAGGGGTGGTTTCAGTACACCACTTGGGGAGATGGTTTTCCAGTGAAGGGATCAACCTTTCACCTAGAGAGTCTATTTGGAGGAGGCTTCATTCTATGCTACATCAGATCAGTGACATCTTTCTAGCTATTTATTTGCAGTGAATCTTTAGCCCTAGGGCTTTGGTTCACCTTTTGTATTTTGGTGTATTTTTCAGAAACCCTTTGGGTTGTCTTGTGAGGTTTTTATAAAGCCTAGATATTTTTATTCAGTATATATTGAGGCATATATCAGCCATTTTATATCATTGTATGTTCATATGTTGTAGATGTATTCATCATGACTGCACTGTAGCAACTCTCCAACATTTTGTGTAGTAGCAACATCTCACATTTGAGAGTATTTTTTTATGGGAGGCTTGTTTACCCTTATCATATGATTGATTCCACACTATTTTGTAGTAATTTTCTGTTCTTATACATAATGTAATGGATCCATATTGGTGTTCTATATTTCTACATTGATTTACACTGCTATTTCCATTTTTATGTCCTATATTGCTACTTTCCCTATTTGGGAATATTATAGGGGTATCAGAGCATAATCTTGGCTCAACCTGCACATCTAAGCCAATATTTCATCAGAAGAAGGAGATCCTCTCATAGATAGAGAGAAGAGGTATCTTAGTAGAAATCAGAGATATGATTATACAGATGATAGAAAAGACAAGGGAAAAACCCTTTTATCTGGAGTAGATGAGGAGAAGAAGTATCCCAAACTTCTTATTCAAACCATGCAAGACATTGCAAGAGAAATCAAGGAGATTAGGATTGATAGACAAAAAGGATACCCTAAAGGGTTTCTACATGGATAAGGCTCTGACATTTCTCATCACTGGAGTGATCAACCAGTGGAGCAACAAGTTTCCCAACATTGTACAATGCCTACATTTTTAGCAATGGGAAATGGAGGGTTTCAAGAACAAGAAAGTCTTGAAGGTTATTTTCTTGAGTATGAGTCTCAAACTCAGAGATTCAAAGACCATTTGAGCTTTCAAGAGTTTTGTCAGATCAAGGACAATAAGAGACTCCAACATCACAATAGAGGTGGAGGATTCATATAGAATCATGATCTTCACCGGACTATGGGTATATTTTTCTTATCCACTTTTGATGGGTCATCAAAATGCATAGCCAAATCATGGGTAGAGAAGCTAGACATCTACTTCCAACTAAACCAAGTACCAGAAATGGAGGCCATCAAAATTGCAGCGTTGCACCTTGAGGGTGAAGCACATGATTGGTGGTTTCATGGACTTTCTACATTGGGTCATGCCAATGTGACTGCATATTCAGAGTTCACAAGGAGGTTGGTGGATAGGTTTGATCGAAGAGATGCGGAGGCACCTTTCATTGGGAAAGCTAAGCTCAAACAATTAGGTAATCCAGAAACTTATATTTCTGAATTTCTAAAACTTTTTGTTATGGTTCCTGATTTATCTGCAGCAAGGAGGGTTTATATGTTTATTGATGGGCTAGCAGAACCTCTACATGGGTTGGTTAAATCTACCAAACCCACTACCATTCAAGATGCCATTGAAAGGGCTAGAGATCTACAAGATGCCTTGCTAAGAGTAAAGGCAACATTTCAACAAAATACCACTTTTCCATCGAAGGGAAAAGGTGAGAAGGCTCATCCTTCTAAGGAGAGTCAAAGTAAAGTACCTCTTAGTGATGATGTCCGAAGAGACTTGAGGAGAAGGAAGCTTTGCTTCACATGCCAAGAATCATGGGAACCCAGACAGAGATGTGAATTAGGGAAGGAACACTATATAGAGGTATTTTATGATGATGAGGAGGAGGAAGAAGAGGAAACAGAAGGAGGTTACAACGCTAGGATAGCAGGAGAGGATCCACCACCACTAGGAGGTGGGAATGGAGCATTTGATCCAATTAGAGGGACCCTTGCATCATTGAGTGGATTACCCAAGTACTTGAACTTCAGTGTTCAAGGTTCTATTCAAGATCATAGGGTTTTAGTTTTTTTTTACAGTGGGGCTACCCACAACTTTATTGATGCCCAACTAGTGCATAGCAGGGCATTACCCACTGATGATTTTGAGGGATTTTCAGTTTTGGTCTCAGGAGCTAGAACTATGCAGTGCATGCATTATGTTCCATATTTATCTATCACCATGGGGACATATGCATTAACTGATCACTTCTTTGTGGTTGACATACCTGAGGTTGTAGCTCCTAGAGACAACCTTGAGTTGTATAAATACCAGTGCCTACGACATCTTAAATGCAAGGAGCATATGACTCAACTGATTGCAGTTGAAAAGGTTAGGCTCTCATGCTACTATCACGTAGATAAATGGTTTTAATAAGGGTGGAACCAAGACCCCAAAGTTAAACACAACAACTAGAAAAACTGCAGAAACTAAGTACAAACTGGGATAAGTAAATGCATCAGACAACTTTAAACATAATGCTGTAAAGGGGGCCGACTTCTAAAATGAACACACATATATCAAGTTATATGTGAGCAATGACTATGGTAGAAGATGGAGTAATATATTAACTATAACCAGGCTTATTTCAAGGATAAGAATCCATATATACTGGGCTCATGCAAAGATAAGAATCCATATATCCAGAATCGTTCAAACATAAGAATCCATTGTAGTTAATATCGGAAGAGAGGTGGAGGAGATAGAAAATGAAACAAAGTATCCTGCCTGAGCCATATTTAAAGCGCTATAGATGAGTAAATATGAGTATCTGCTATGATAAGTTCACATTTAAACATGGGAGCACTCGCATTCCAGAGCATTAGATACAAGAAATGTGGAGAGATACGAAATGAACATTTGTATTAAAAAAAATGAGAAGAGTTACAAACTGTGAATCATCCAGGGAAGAATCCCCAATTCCAGCAAAAATTCTTATTACTGAGTCCCTACGGGATCTTCAAACATCAAATATCATAGTTCATACAAAAATACACACAGAACACTCGAGCTAGTTGTTGGAAATACTGAGAGGGGGGGGCGGAATCAATATTCCTTTCAATTAGAACATTAGTTAATCTTCAATTATTATCGGTGTTTGTACAATGATAACAACAAACAAGAGGAACACAAATGCACACAGTTTTTAAGGTGGAAACCCACTCCGGGACAAAAACCACCTAATGCTTTTCTAATAATTTTTTAATATTCAACTCCAATTGAAAATAAAGCTCCAACTTCCTAGAATCTAGAAAAGCATTCTTCTCCAGCTCCCACTGGATGGATGCTCCAATGCCCGAGATTCTTCAATAGTCACTGAACGGATGCCCCAACACCTAATGAGCTACAACTCACCCTAGCACCACCCTACCACCCTATATAAGAATAAAAGAAGAATGGACTCCCGTACCAGGGAAAATGGTCCACTTTACAATGATATAGAATGATGTAGAAGAAGAAAATATACTAGACCATAACCCCAACTTTGACACAACCACCTAATGATGATCCTAGACCTCCCAACACTACCTCTTCAACCCTTGGTAGATAGATACTAGTACAATTTGTACAATAATGTATTTACAATGACTAAGTACAATGATACCTTTACAATGATTGTATGCAGTGCTTCCCATTTGAAGACTTCATATGATGAACTTCTTGCTACTATTATGCACCTTGGTTGCTGCTCTTGTCATGCTACCCTCTCCTGCACCTTGTTTTTCTTTTCTGCCATAGAAATTCTGGTCCTTTGCAATCCTTGACAACACACGATCTAGCTTTTTCTTGCCTTCTAGGAGCTCGATATTGAATCTGGTGTATCTCTGTTATTTCAAATCCTTAATATCTGATTTTCAGTCCTGTAGTAGTACTTTGAGTCATCTTTCCAATGCCATAGGTCTGACCCAATTTGGATTCTTCAAGAGAGAGTTATACCCAATTTCTCACACTGCCCTAATTATGGACTATTTCAGCAGAGCGTAGTTGTAAGGCATGCCACGTGTCACTTTTTCTTCATTTGCCTCTGTAATTGATAGAGAGAAAACTAAAGACTGTGCAATATCTGCCACTTTTTACAGAATTCTAATATGATACTCAGAGAGAGAGTTATGACGATTTTTCTAAGGTCACTTCTTTGAGATGAATTTCAGGAGCCTGCAAAAACCCTTACTTCCACAGATCATATCTCCAAAAATATGGCGCAACTTAATCTAAAATTTTTACTGCAGCTTCCTCAGGATTTCAGCTTCGCCTCATAAAACTTTCAGCTTTTGAGCCTTCGTAGACAAAAATTTAGAGCGAAAATTCCACAATGACCTGTTTCAGATGGCCAAATCCCTTGCATAAGGAGGAAATGAAGATCACAATTTATATGAATGCTTAAGTTGAGAGGGGCTTCAACAAGTGAACGTGGGAGGGATTTTAGGAGCATAAAAAATATTAATTATGAATTTTCAATGACCCATGCCCCGACCCCATGTGGTTTTAGCCCACTAACTGGAGGTACAAACTTCAAACATGAATATCTCTCAAACCATGAAGAATTACATGGCATGCCATATATCAATGGAAACATATCGACAAGTAGAAACCATCAAAAGCATTATTGACCTAGAATATATTAATTTTGTAAGTCAAAATTCCCATGCAATATTGGGTTAGCCCCTGGTGCTACTTGGGTTGACATTAATGACAATCGCTGATCAACAATCTCCCCCTTTGGCATTGATGGTAACACAAGTACTCCCCCTGTGATCATGGCACCTCTTCCTACAACATTCTCTCCCCCTTTGACATCAATGGCAAAGGGTAACTCCCCCTAAAACATAACCATCCTGTGGACCTATACACACTTCCACTCCCGCTGACACACAACCGTCCTGCAGACCTGTACACACTTCCACTCCCGCTTTATATTCTTGAAAAAGGAAAATCTAATGAGAACTTGGGAGAATCCCAAGCTTTTGACGAAGATATTCAAATTCTTCACGAGGTAAAGGTTTAGTGAAGATATCAACAATTTGTTCTTTTGTACAAACATAGTCAAGTTTGATATTCTTTTTAGCGACTTGTTCTCTAACTGAATGATATTTGATCAGAATGTGTTTTGTTTTTGAATGCATAACAGGATTCTTGGAGATGCTGATGGCACTAGTGTTGTCACAGAATATGGGAATAGGCTCACTGAATTGTACTTGAAGATCTTGCAAAGTTTGTTTCATCGAAAGGACTTGAGTACAACATGATGCTGCTGCAATGTATTATGATTCCACTGTAGATAACAAGATTGAAGTTTGCTTTTTGCTCAACCATGATATGAGCCAACCACCTAGATAGAATGCTGCTCCACTAGTACTCTTCCGATCATCAACGCTTCTTGCCCAATCTGCATCTGTAAAGGCTTGGATAATGAGATTGTTACCCTTGGGATACCACAAGCCATATTATTCTGTGCCCTTTAGATATCGAAGAATTCTTTTGATGGCAATAATATGTGATTCTTTTGGTGCTGCTTGGAATCTTGCTACTTGTCCAACTACTTGCATAACATCTGGCCAAGAGGTTGTTACATATAGAAGACTACCAATCATAGATCTATACAACTTCTGATCCACATCCTTAGATGAGTCGTCTATGCTCAATTTGCAACCTGTTACCATTGGAGTAAGGACGGGTTTGCAATCTTCCATTTTGAATTTCTTGAGCATTTCCTTGATGTACTTGGCTTGACATATAAATATTCCTTTCTCTTGCTGAGATATTTGAAGCCCTAAGAAGTATGTCAGCTCACCAAGTAAATACATATCAAAATCACTTTGTATCTTTGTAGAAAATTTCTTACTTAGTCGATCATCATTGCTACCAAATGTTATATCATCCACATATACCTCAACAATTGTTAAATTATCTTTATCTATTTGTACATAAATATTGCTATCAACAGTACCTTTCTTGAACCCTTGTTGACGTAGATATCCATCAAGACGAGCATACCATGCTCTGGGAGCCTGCTTGAGGCCATATAGAGCCTTCTTTAACATGAAGACATAGTCTTCTTTTTGTGATAGTAGAAAACCTTCAGGTTGTTCGATGTAAACTTCTTCTTCTAATTCTCCATTTAGAAATTCCGACTTAACGTCCATTTGGTAGACTTTGATTTTTCTTGAACATGCATAGGCGAGAAACATTCAGATGGCTTCCATTCTAGCAACTGGTGCAAATGTTTCGTTGAAATCAATTCCTTCCACTTGTGCATAGCCTTTGCAAACCAATCTTGCTTTGTTTCTGGTAACCTGCCCATCTTCATTCAATTTGTTCCTAAACACCCATTTAGTACCAATGAAATTTTTATATTTTGGTCATGGAACTAATTCCCAGGTGTTATTCTTCTCAATTTGATCCAATTCTTCATTCATAGGTACTACCTAATGTTCATTTTGGCTGGCTTCCTCAAAACTACTAGGCTCAAAGGTTGCTAGAAAAGAAATGTGAGCTTGTTGTGATGAACGAAGCTGTCGACCTTCATTTATGTCACCAATGATTTGATTTGATGGATGGTTCTTTTGAATCCACTCTTTTTTTCTCCTTGGAGGAGCTTCTTGTTGTTGTTCTGGTATATCTTGATGATCATTGTTTACTTCTTTCTCGTTGATAGTTGCTTCTTGTTCTACAATTTTATCTGTGTCTTTTTCAGCCTCTGTCTCAAGTTTCAAAGATTCTAGATCCTCATCATTACTCGCTAGAACACCATCTTCGTCAAATGTAACATTTATGCTCTCCACTATCTATTTTTGTCTTAGATTATAGCATTTATAGGCCTTTCTTTTGTGTGAGTAACCAACAAAGATACCTTCATCAACACGTGATTCAAACTTACCCAAATTTTGATCTTCTCTTTTGATATAACATTTTCTTCCGAAGATTCTGAAATATTTTACATTAGCTAGTTTTCCTTTCCATAATTCATATGGAGTCTTGTTGCAATTATTTCTGAGAAGACTTCAGTTGATAATGAAGACTGCCATATCAATTGCTTGAACCCAGAATTTTTCATCCAATTTTGAGTCCTTCAACATTGTTCTACCCATTTCTTGTATAGTTCTATTCTTTCTTTCAGCAACTCCATTTTGCTGAGGTGTTCATGCTATTGAAAATTGCCTTTTTATTCCATTTTCGTCACAATATTGCTGAAATAATTTGGAAGTGAATTCTCCACCATTATCTGATCTTAAACACTTTATTTTCAAATCAATTTCATTTTCAACCAACTCCTTATAGATCTTAAAGCACTCAAATGCTTCAGATTTTTTCTTCAGGAAACTGACAGCTGTCATCCTGGTATTGTCATCTATCATTAACATGAAATATAATTCTCCATCTAAGCCTTTTGTTCTCATAGGACCACATAGATCAGTATGTATCAATTCCAATGGATGTGATGAAAATTGTTCTTTTGTTTTAAATTGGACTTTTGTTTGCTTGCCATGCCGACATGCCTCACATAGTGTGTTGGAGGGTTTTGAGATTTTTGGAATTTCTTGTACTGCTTCCTTTTTGCTTATCCTGACAAGATTATCAAAGTTTATGTGACCCATTCGTTTGTGCCATAACCAACTTTCATCTTCTTTAGCTAGTAGACATGCTTTAGTTGCTTCATCCAGAACATATATGTTGTTTGGAGCTCGACTTGCTGTAGCCACAATTTTACCATATCTTCCTTTAACACTGTTACCGATGAAATAGGTAACCTGACCTCAAAACGGGAATTCTAATCCAAAAAGACTCAAAAAACATGAAAAAACACCCCAAAAACCCCAAAAACAAAAAAAGGTGTATTCCAAAACGCACTTGGTCTTTTTTGAAGGTCAAATTTCAACATTTTATAAAATTATGCTAAAAAAAAAATTGTTTCTTGAAAAAAGGATTAAAAAAACACCCTTAAAACAAAACTAGTTGATGCTGGAATAACAAAAATAAAATAAAATTGTGTCATATTTTTGACATTTTAAAAAATAGAAATAACATTTTTTAATTTTTAAAATTCAAACATTAAAAAAAACCTAAAATTTAAGAAAAAAATAAATTTAAAAAATAAAAACATTTTAAAGCTTAAAATTTAAAAATATATAGGAATAAAAAAATAAAAATAAAAACAAAATAAAAATTTTAATTCAAACATTTAGAAAAACCTAAAATTTAAGAAAAAAAATAAAAAATAAAAAATAAAAAAAATTTAAAGATTAAAATTTCAAAATATGTAGAAATAAAAAAATAAAAATATTAAATTAAAAAAAAAAAAAGTTAAAAAAGGAAAGAAATTATAAAAAATAAAATATAGAGATTCAAATTTTAAAAAGGAAAAGAAAATGTTTATTAAATAAAAAAAAAATTAATTAAATTTTAAAATAAAAAATTAAATTTAAAGAAATATATTAAATTTTAATAAATTTAAAACTTTAAAATAAAAATTAAAAAAAAAAAAACATTATTGAAATTAAAAGTAAAAAAATGAAAAATTAATTAAAAATAAAAATGAAAAATAAAATACAATAAAAATATTAAATTTAAAAAATATATATTAAAAAAACAAATAGATTTTAAAAAATAAATTGAATTTAAATTATAAAAATTATATATATATATATATATATATATATATATATATATGTATGTATGAACTTAAATTAAAAATATATATATTAGATTTTATTAAATTTAAAAAAATGTTAATATTAAAATAACAAATTAAATTTAAAAAAAAATATTAAATTTTAGTAAATAAATGAATAAACAAATAAATTTTGAAATAAAAAATAAATTTTAAATATAAAGAAAAAAAAACATTGTTAAAATAAAAGGTTAAAAAATTTTAAAAATCAATTAAAATTGAAAAATTGAAAAAAATATATTAAATAAAAAAAAATAAAAAACAAATTAATTTGAAAATATTAAGTTTAATATATATATATATATATATATATATATATATTTTAAATACACAATTTTAATTGAAATAAAAAAAATATAAAAATTTTATGTAATTAAAAAAAAAAATATTAAATTCAAATAAATTTAAAAAAAAAAAAATACTAAATTTTAAAATATTATATGAAAAAACTAAACATAAAATTTAATAATAATAAAAAAATATGGAAAAAAAATCAATTAAATAAAAAAAAATGCAAAATTTAATAAAATTTTTTAACAAAATTTAGAAAAAAAAAATTTAAAAAAAAAATGAATAAAATTAAAAAAAAACAAAAAGAATTAAATCAAATTAAATTTCAAATATAAAAATTAAATTTAAAAAAAAAAAAAAAAAAAAAAAAAAAAAAAAAAAATATTAAAAATATTAAAAATAAAAAAAGAAGAAGAATTTTTTGATCGTGGTGGCGCCGCCAATTAGCCTCCCGCCTGTGTGTGGTGGTGAGGTTCTGGCCATTGGAATGAGGTCGATTCCGAGAATCTGCTCACTGGCGGAGGCTCTGCTCCGGACCCGGCCTCCCGCTGGGCGGGCTAGTAAGTGATTCCTGTCTCGCTCGCACCGCGCATGGGTGATTCCCGGACCCGCCTCGTATGCATTCCTGTGAATCGGCCTCAGTGGCGATTCCTAGAATCGGTTTCCGGGCGATTCTCGACGGCCTCCCGTCGGGCGGAGGGCGATCTCTTAACGCTCCCGCCACGCCGGAGGGCGATTATCTAACCGGCCTTCGCCTAGGCCGGCCGCTCCTTCTCTTCGCCACCCGCGGAGGCCGATCAAGTGTGCCACCACGATCAAAAAATTCTTTTTTTTTCTATTTTTTTTAATTTTTAATATTTTTTTTAAATTTGATTTTTTTTTTTTTTAAATTCAAAAAATTTAAAATTATTTGTTTTTTAATTCAAATTTTTTATTTTAAATTTAAATTGTTTTATTTATTATTTTTTTTTTTTTAAATTTTGTTTTTAAATTTAATATTTTAGACTAATTATTTTTAAAAATTTTAAATTTATTTATTAGATTTTAATTTAATTTGATTTTTTTTTTTAATCTTTTAGTTTATTTAGTTTTTCATTTTTAAAATTTTAAAATTGTTTCATTAAAAAAAAAACAGTAAATTTATGGATATTTGTTTTTTAATTATTTGCACGTGGTTTTTTTCATTTTTTTGTTTTTAAATGATAGTTTTTTATTTATTTATTTTAATTTTCTTTAAATTTGTTTTTCTTGTTAATTTTAAAATTTGTATTTTTTTTTCTTCTTCTTATTATTATTTTAATTTTAATTTTTTCTTTTTTGTATTTTATTTTTTTATCTAAATTTTAATTTTGTAATTTAAATTATTTTTAATTTATATATATATATATATATATATATATATATATATATATATATATATATATATATATATATTTTAATTATATGGTTTTTTTTAATAACTTAGAAAAAAATGTTTTTGATGTTTTTTATTTTTATTTTTTTTTGGTTAATTTTTGTTTTTTTTTCTTTAAATTATGTGTTTTTTTTTCAAATTTTGTCATTTCTTTTGATATAATTTTCGAATATTTTTGGTTTTATTTATTTATTTTTGTTTAAATTTTTATTTTTACGAGTTAATTTTGTTTTTTTACATTTTTATTGGTTTTTTTTTTATTGTTTATATATATATATCTAAGTTTTGTGTTATATTACCAACATGAAAATCACCACTCTAAAAAAAAAGGTTGATGCTGCATCAATACGTTTCAAAATTAGCATGAAAATCACCGCTCTAAAAAAAAAAGTTGATGCTGCATCAATACGTTTCAAAATTAGCATGAAAATCACTAACATTTTAAAACAAATATTCATACTTCATAAATAAAAATATTAGAGTGTCGAAAATGTGCTCCAAAAAAAAAAAGGTGATTCTGCATCACCACTTTTCAAAATCGGGTGTTTTTTATGCTACCAAAAAAAGTAGGTAACAGTGCGGTTACCTATTTCATCAGTAACACCGTTCTTTCCTGATTTCACATTTTGTGGGGTTGAATAGCATTGTGTGTCCTTGATCACACATTTGTCCAACAATGAGCAGATTATGATTCACGTTTTCGACCAATAGAACATTCTTGACTTTAACATCTTTGCTTCCGAGAGTGACGGTATCTGATCCTATAACATTTGAAGATCCATCATCTCCAAAGGATATGGTTCCATCCTTCTTCTCTTTTAGAGATACAAATTTCCTTCTATCTCTAGTCATATGCGTTGAGCAACCGCTGTCAACATACCACAAATTTTTGTTTTTTGAGCCTTGAGAGCGAGAGCACAATTATCAGTCTTCTTCTTCTTCCATGTTCGTTCATTCTGTGACTTCGAAGATTCTTTTGGAGGATTTTCAAGTCTGCAGTCTCTGGCTATGTGTCCAAAGTTCTGACATTTGTAACATTCCATATTATTTCTTAAATTTTCAAATCTATTGATGTTTTGTTGAGCCCTGGGAGGTTCATATTTGAAGAATCTCTTGGAATTGTATTGGTTCATAGGGTACGTGCGACATTCTACAGCTTTATGACCAAATTTTCCACATGAATAACAATAGCCATGAAAAATATGTTGGTACTTGGATGAAAATCTTCGTCGAGGAATCATCTTCCAAGGATGTGCTTGCGAATCTTGTCCAATGAAGTCTTCATGTATGTCAGATCTCATAGGTTCATTGTATTTTTTTGTAGAAGGTCCTGCTTCTTCTTCTTTGTAACCGAGGCCAATTATGTCATTTTAAGATCGTTGATTGTTGATGAGTTCTTCCAATTCCCTTGGGTTGTTGGCATAGTTTTGGATAGTTTTTCCCTTCTTCACTTCCTTACGCAGTGAGACTACTTTGGCTTCTAATGCTTCCCTTTCTTGGTTGCTTTCTTCCAACTTCTTTTGAAGTGACTCTTCAATACATTTGTGTTCTTCAACCTTAATTTTGAGACCTTGAACTTGTTCTTCAAGAGTGTTGGAATGGATCTTCTCAGCATTGAGCTCTTTTATAAGCTTGATTGCCTCCTCATAAAATTCTTCAATGGTCAACCCTTCTTCTTCATTGTTTGATACTTCTTGTTTATTGTGCTTGGCCATAAACAATACTTTCTCATTGGCTTCTTCTTTGCTGTCACTTTCTTCATTAGATGAGGAGCTATCTTCTTTAGAGAGAAAGTTCCTTTTGGATCCTTTATTTTTTCCTTGCTTGTTGAATTTCTTAATTCCTTTATTTCCTTTTGAGTTGCCATCACTTTTGTTCAGACATTTTGCTACAAAATGCCCAACCTCACCACAACCAAAACATATCAATGGAAGTTTATCTTTGAATTTTCCCTTACCAGGTTTTAGTTTTCTCGTAAAGTAAGCATATTCTTCATCTGAAAGACCTTCTCCATCATCTCCCTTTTCTTCACACTTGCAGGTGCATGTCATTTCAATTGAAGGTTGTTTGTCCTTATTGGTTTGCTTAGATGCAACGAACGCAGTTTCTAGATTTGAAGTACCCTTTTCTTCATCAAGTCTCATTTCATATCCTATGAGAACTCCATGTAATTCTTCCTTGCTGAGTTTGTCCAGATTTGCACTGTATTCTAAGACTGATACCTTTGGGTTGAATCTCCCTGGTAATGTTCTAAGAATCTTTCGTATAATACTCTTCTCGTCAACTAGCTCTCCCATTCCTTCCAGAGTATTGGTTATTTCATCAACGCATTGCAAGTATGTAGCAATGTTGCAATCTTCTTTCATTCCGAGTTGCTCAAATTTTGCTCTATATATTTGAAGCTTTGCTTCTTTGACATTTGAGTCACCTGCATATATATTCTCAAGCTTGTCCCATACATTTTTGGTAGTTTTACAACCCAACACCTTATGATAAGCAGATTCAATAAGTCCACTGATAATAATATTCTTTGTTTTTGCATCATTTACCAAATTCTTCTTACCTTGTTCATCCGCGGTTGATGTAAATCCATTTTGAACAGTGTCCCATACTTCGTAACCTTGCGCCAAGAGATAGACCTCCATTCTTCCTTTCCAAAGTGCATAATTATTTTCATTGAATGGAGGTACACCATTCTTGGTATGCTCCATGACCTCCTTCCAGCTGTTAAACTGTTATTGAAGGAACCAAGTTGTGATACCAATTGCTGGAAATATTGAGAGAGGGGGGTGAATCAGTATTCCTTTCAATTAGAGCATTATTTAATCTTCAATTATTATCAGTTTTTGTATAATGATAGCAAAAAACAAGAGGAACACAAGTGCACACAGTTTTTAAGGTGGAAACCCACTCTGGGACAAAAAACACCTAATGCTTTTCTAATAATTCTTTAATATTTAACTCCAATTGAAAATAAAGCTCCAACTTCCTAGAATCTAGAAAAGCATTCTTCTCCAGCTCCCACTGGATGGATGCTCCAACGCTCGAGATTCTTCAGTAGTCAACTGAACAGATGCCCCAACACCCAATGAGCTACAACTCACCCTAGCACCACCCTACCACCCTATAGAAGAATAAAAGAAGAATGGACTCCCGTACCAGGGAAAATGGTCCACTTTACAATGATATAGAATGATGTAGAAGAAGAATATATACTAGACCATAACCCCAACTTTGATACAACCACCTAATGATGATCCTAGACCTCCCAACACTACCTCTTCAACCCTTGGTAGATAGAAACTAGTACAATTTGTACAATAATGTATTTACAATGACTAAGTACAATGATACCTTTACAATGATTGTATGCAGTGCTGCCCACTTGAAGACTTCATATGATGAAATTTTTGCTGCTGTTATGCACCTTGGTTGCTGCTCTTGTCATGCTACCCTCTGCTGCACCTTTTTTTTCTTTTCTACCGTAGAAAGTCTAGTCCTTTGCAATCCTTGACAACACATGATCTAGCTTTTTCTTGCCTTCTAAGAGCTTGATATTGAATCTGGTGTATCTCTGTTATTTCAGATCCTCAATATCTTATTTTCGGTCCTATAGTATTCCTCTGAGTCATATTTCCAATGCCATAGGTCTGACCCAATTTGGATTCTTCAAGAGAGAGTTATACCCAATTTCTCACACTGCCCTAATTATGGACTATTTCAGTCGAGCGTAGTTGTACAGTGTGCCACGTGTCACTGTTTCTTAATTTTCATCTAAAATTGATATAGAGAAAACTAAAGACTATTCAATATCTACCACTTTTTATGGAATTCCAATCCGATACTTAGAGAGAGAGTTATGACGATTTTCCTAAGGTCTCTTCTTTGAGATGAATTTCAGGAGCCTGTAGAAACCCTTACTTCCACAGATCCTATCTCCAAAAATATTGCGCAACTTGATCTGAAATTTTTACTGCAGTTTCCTCAGGATTTCGGCTTTGCATCATCAAAATTTCAGCTTCTGAGCCTTCGTAGAAAAAACGTTAGAGTGAAAATTCCACAATGACCTATTTCAGATGGCCGAATCCCTTGCATAAGGAGGAAATGAAGATCACAATTTATATGAATTCTTAAGTTGAGAGGGGTTTCAACAAGTGAACGTGGGAGGGATTTTAGGAGCATAAAAAACATTAATTATGAATTTTCAATGACCCATGCCCCAACCCCATGGGATTTTAGCCCACTAACTGGGGGTACAAACTTCAAACATGAATATCTCTCAAACCGTGAAGAATTACATGGCGTGCCATATATCAATGGAAACATCTCGAAAAGTAGAAACCATCAAAATCATTATTGACCTAGAAAATATTAATTTGGTAAGTCAAAATTCTCATGCAATATTGGGTTAGCCCCTGGTGCTGCTTAGGTTGACATCAATGACAACCGCTGATCAACACTAGTGAGTCCTTTGGAAAATCTGGAACCCTTTGTTAGTGTTTTCTTCCTGTTTTTATAACATCTGATTCCTATGTGCGAGAAGATATTTTGGGAAAATATCTTCCCCACGTGCTTGTATACTGTTTCAGGTCTAAATCAAAAACATAAATGATAATGAGGTAAAACTACCTCTCAACATCTTACAACACAGGCCTAAATTCATTTCTAACTGAAATGTAGACAATTTACTAAACTGAAAGTGGAAATTGCAAGAGTGAAATAAGGATTTAACCCAAAATGACAAAGTGAAAAGGACATAAGGTAAAAATGCTTCACAGCCCTCGTCATGGATTATCATTGCTGATTAATGAGGCGAAACCACTGTTGTTGCTGATGAAAGAGATACTGTAGTCATGGGAAGGACCGACCTTCTGCGGTGGAGGGTCTGACACTGCTGGTAGTGGATGAGTTGGCCTTCTATGCTAGAGGTTCCTGTGGAATGGCCAATGGTCATGATCCATTGACTTAGACGTGGAATTGCACCACTTCATATTTCTTCTCTGCTTCCTTGGGAGTGGAGGATCATCATCCTCGGCCACAAGCCACTGTGATTGGCTATGAGATGGCCCGTATACTTGAAATGCCATGAAAACCTGCACAGATAGCAAACTTGTTAAATAAATCCTGTGATGAGGGGTAAACTACTTCAGAAGGCTTGGGTGAAGGCAGAGGAGCAGTGCGAAGGCAGGGAATGCAACGAAAGCGTTTCCATGATGAAAGCAACATTTAAATTTGATTTGGCACAAAGTTAAGAAAAGGTGGTTTTGTGAAAACCAGAGTGGTTTTCGTGCTGGTGGGAGGCGGTAAGCAATAATAAGAGAAATGGATGCGATACAGTTAGGTGGGCGACGCGTGTCCTAAAAAAACCACCCATTTTGCATCGGAGTTGCGCATTGGGGAGATGTTGCGAATTGGGTGCGAAAATGAACGAGAGCTGTCCGATCTGGGCAAATCAGATCAACTGCTGTGGTTGAAAATGACAGATGTACTTGCGTGGTTAGGTGGGATCGACGATGATGTCAGCAGTTTTTTCGCATAACGGGATGATCAGTTGCGGGGTTATAAAAGCGAGAGTGATGTGAGCCGTTGGATCATGATGGACATCAATGGTGGGGATCGACTGTGGGGGCACTTGGGGGTACAGATGGGTTTGCGGGCTGGGTGCCTCCGTAGTGAATATGGACCATTGGATGATGATCTTCCGCAGTCAAGGGAGTCAACTGTGGGGGCACTGGGGAGTATGGGCCACTTTGGTCGAGTGCCCCCAGAGTGATCCTGCGCCATAGATCTGAGTTGATCGGACGGTGGAGATTCTATCAGTAGAGGATGGACATCGAGGGAGAAAAATAAAGTGAAAATGGTGAAGAGAAATGTGCAATGTGTGACAGAGCGATGACTATTGGATCTGCGGGAGGAGATCAACGGTCAGGATTGCATCAGGGTTTCGCACATCGGCGGAAAAGAATTCAGGAGCGAGAACTTTGGAGTGTTGCGATGTGCGATGAGCGATGGATGGGCGCAGTGCGATGGAGTGATGACCGTTGGATCCGCAGGCGAAGATCAACGGTCAGGAGCTCGTCGGGGTTTCGCACATCGGCAGAAGAGTATAAAAGGCAAATGGAAATGACGATGTGCGATGTGCGATGGATGGGGGTAGCGCGATAGAGAGATGACCATTGGATATGCGGGAGGAGATCAACGGTCAGGATCTCTTCGGCATAGATGAACCTCGATGGTGAAACAAAAAATAAAATAAGTGGATTTGGGAATTAGCGAAGTCCGATGGTCGAAGAGGGCTTAAGGAATTTTAGCCATCGGTCATAAAGCAGGGTTATATGAGAAACGAGGGTCCAGGGGTTAAGCCAAAAGGCGCTTAGAGGCCCGATATATTATAATGAGCACATTTAAAGCTAAATGGTTGATTTTCAACCCATTCAAAGGTTCTGATAGGTGAAAAAGGGGCTTTGATGGTCCATGCGGTCCTTATAATATTTTATTTGCAGTATAGGGTCCCTTATCATTAGACATCCCGGCTCAGTGAGGGATGTCATAACAACATTGGCTCCACTTGGGGACAACCTGTTTGTCCTCAAACGCGTCGAGAACTCCACAGACCATCTGTTAGCCTTCTTCTTGCGAACAATGTCCCTTGATGCCTTCTCTTCTTTCTTCATGAGAAATCAAAAGAGAAAACATCATAATAAAAGCAACTGAATAATGTACAATATCATACAGCAGACCTTTCGGCCTGAATCAATACTGGAAAAAGGGTTTTAAGTATTCCCCATTCACAGGGGCTTCGAGTAGATCACCCTACAAATTTTCTAGTTTGAAAGTATTGTTTCCTTTGGCTTCTGCAATTTTGAAAGGTCTGAACCATAGAGGATCGAACTTTCCATGCTTTCCTTTGTCAGCCCTTCTTATGTCCCATCTTAGCACTAGATCTCCAACTTGCATATTTTTATCTTTAGCATGTTGATCGAACAGGTCTTTCATTTTCTCTTGGTACTCAGTTAACCTCTGATTTACTTGACTTCAAGTCTCTTCCAGCTCTACTAACTGGTTTATTCTTCTGGTAAGATCATTTGGTTCCTCTTGACAATCCTGCATGAATCTAGCCACAGGTAAGGCCAATTGTATCGGGAAAACTATTGCTCTACCATAGACCAATTCATATGGGGATTTTCCTGTTGACCTTTTACTAGTGACTCTATTTTCCCATAGCGCGAACTTGAGCTGTGAATCCCAGTTCTTCTGGTTTTCATTTATGGCCTTTTTCAATGCCCTTACCAGAGTTTTGTTTGAGGAGTCTGCCAATCCATTTCCTTGTGGATAATATGCAGTAGAGTGTCCTAATACAATATTATATTGTTGGAAAAATTTGATAAACTTGACAGAATTAAAATCCTGAGAATTGTTTGTGACAATCTTAGCTGGGCAGCCAAACCTTGAGATAATGTTATCTTCTAGAAACTTGATCACCACTGTGTCTATAGCATTCCTTGCTGGCATGACCTCAACCAATTTAGTGAAGTAATCGGTGGCTGTTAGTATCCACTTGTGTTGCCCGCTTGAGGCAGGATGGATTTCACCGATGAAATAAATTCCCCACTGCTGGAAAGGTTCTTCTATGTGTACCGAGATCATAGGAAAAGATGCAAACTTCTGCCGTTCAACAAATTTCTGAAATTTTTTGTAGGCCCTTACCCAAGCATAAACATCTCCGAAAAGTCTGGGCCAGAAAAAACCTGCTTTCAGAATCTTGTGTGTCGTGGCCCTCCAGCTGTAGTGGCCACCGCAGATGCCCTCGTGGAATTATGCCATCACTACTTCTACTTAATTTTCTGTGAGACATAAAATTAGTATGCCTGATGGATCTCTCTAGTACAAACGGCCATTTGCTACGATGAAATTCTAAGATTTTAGCCTCAGCGTTCTATACTTTGTCTTGTCGCAGCTTGGAGGACATCTAAGAGTCAAGAGGTACTCTACAATTTCCTTGTACCAGGCACTGAGAAGGTACTTCATATGGGTATTTTGTGTAGCAGTTTCTATCCCACGCTGCTCATCTGCTCCTCCAGGCTCTTCATTGGCCACCATAGACAAATTTATCCCCAAAGCCTGACATTTTGATTCAGAAAGGATCTTGGCTAACCCCTGTCCCTTTATTAGCTTAGTGGGGCATATCTCCAACTCATACTCCTGTATCTTGGCTATCCATTTACCTCTCTTTCCTTCACTATCTCCCTGAATCAAGATGTATTTTATAGCCACTGTGGGTACAAATGCAGTTATAGCTGACTGCAATCCATACATCCGAAAAGCATTAAGGGATTTGACCAAGGCATAAGCTTGTTTCTCTAGGATGTTATACTTTAGCTCAACGTCGCGAAGCACTTGGTTGAAAAATGCGATAGGCTGTTCATGACCTTCCTCATTTTTCTGCAATAATACAGCTACGACGGTGTGGGGAGATGAAAAAGAAAATATCATGAAGGGTTTTGCATAATCAGGTCCTGCTAATACTGGGGCTTCTGCGAAACCATTTTTTATTCTGTTAAAAGCTTCCCGTGACTCAATAGTCCATTTTATTTCATTATCCTTCTCCAGCATCTCAATTATGTACCAGACTATCTCTGCATAGTTCGGTATGAATATTCTCAATAAGTTGATACATCCAAGAAAAACTTGGACCTCTTTCTTGTTTATGGGCAAGGATATACCATTTATGACTTCTACCCTTTTCGGGCCAATTTTTACCCCTGCCTTTGTTACAATATGCCCCAACAGTTTACCCTCTTCTAAAGCAAATAGAGATTTTTTAGGGTTTAAAGAAAATCCATACCTACGGCACTTGTCAAAGGTTCTGCGCAACTGCTCTACATGTTCAGCATCATCCTTTGAGAAGACTATGATATCATCCAGGTACACCACCACGAATTTGTCTTGTTCCCCCACAAAAGAAATTTCCATGGCCCTTTGAAATGTAGCCCCTGCATTGATCAATCCAAACGACATTCGAGCATACATAAACGTTCCCCAAGGAGTGGTGAATGTAGTTTTCTCTTGGTCCTCTAGAAGCACTGCTATCTGATTATACCCAGAAAAGCCATCCATCATAGAAATTCGTGAAGATCCTACCGCCTTCTGCAATATATGGTCCAACTTGGGCAGTGGATAATTGTCTTTTAGAGATTCTCTGTTCAAGTTCTCAAAGTCCACACACAACTTTATTTCCCCGTTCTTCTTTTGGACTGGGACCAAGTTGGCCACCCATTCAGAATATCTTAATGGCACAATGATCTTAGCCTTCAACAGTTTCTTGATTTCCTTTTCTATGGAAGGAAGGAGTAAAGGATTGATCTGTCTTAATTCCTATTTGTGTGGCTTAGCATCTCCCTTTAATGGCATCTTGTGGTGGATAATGCTAATATAAAAGGTCTTCAAATCTTGATAGGACCAGGAAAAGACGTCTTTATATGTCTGAAATAGCTTCCGATATTTCTCTTTGTATTCTTTAGGTACCTTATTAGACAATTTCACAATCTTGGAATCAGCCTCAGTGCCGTGGTTCACACTAGAAAATTTGGCCCAATTTCCGATGGCCACTTCGTCGCTATTCCGACACATAGTCGTCGCAAGAGCGACAGTTCGAGGACGGGAAAAACGTGGTTTATCATTACGTCGCAATTCCGACGCACTGACAAAGTGTCACACTACCGACACTTTTTTCGTCGCTTCCAAAAAAGTGTCACTCTTCCGACGTTTCCCAAGCCATTGTGCTTTCGACGTTTGTAAATTATCGCAATTCCGATGAAATGTGGTACGACGTTTTGAACGTCGCTCTTCCGATGTTTGTAAACTATCGCAATTCTGATGAAATGTGGTCCGACGTTTTGAACGTCGCTCTTCCGACGTTTTTAAACTGTTGCAATTCTGACGAAATGTGGTTCAATGTTTTGAATGTCGCTCTTACAACGTTTTTATACTATTGCTCTTCCGACGTTTTTAAGCTGTCACAATTCCGACGCCATACAAAAGTGTCGCAAGACCGACACATTGCAAAAGTGTCGCAAGACCGACGTGTCCCAGAAGCGTCGCAATACCAATGCATTCCAAAAGCATCGCAATACCGACCCTAGGAAGAACTGTCACAATACTGACGGAAATCGTTCAAGACGTCAGAAGACCGACGCTTACAAAGCGTCGGTATACTGACGGTGGGTTCAATTTAAAAAAAAAAAGAAACTTTAAAACAGGACAGTAAATCTCCAATATTTGTTATGAATTGTGGGCGTTCCAATGACCGTGATTGGAGCGGCTCTTTGTTTGGGCCGCTCGCGCAGTGGAAATACGGACCTGAAAAATATTAGGGCGAATTTGATAAGAAATTCGCGTCACAACTCTCTCTCCGTATGCCAGCCCAAATTCGGACCCGAAAAAGATTAAGGCAGAATTCATTTGGTTTTTGCGTCACAAAATTGGCCGACGTCAGCAGGATATTTTGGAACGCGAATATGGTTTGAATTATGGTTTATCAACGTTGAAGTCCGGCGGGCTCCACGGCTAAAGGGTTCATTTGAAGTTTTGACAAAGGTTTTGTTATATATTTTATTTTATATAACGCGTCGCAGAATAGTTTTATTGTTTGTTAAGGTCCCACACTGGTTTTGGTAATATTTTGTTTTAAATGCGACGTATATATGTTATATATATATATATTTCATATATATATTAAAACATTTATAAATTGTGGACCCCAGGAGCATTTTAATAGATTTGTTATTTGCATAGTTTTGTTATGTTTTTAATATATGCGTTGCATATAAAAGAAAAGGGCTATGAGCCTGTTTCGGAATGTAGTTGTAGAGTTTATTACTAGCAATTGCACCAGGAGGTGCAAGGGAACGCCGAAAGTAGGAAATAACATTACTTGAGCTCGCATTAGTGAGGCTCATTGACCTATTTGAGTAGAAGGATACAGAAATGGTTGGCAATCCCTCTCAAGCCTCTAGAAATGGAATTGATATTGGTTGCCACAAACTGAAGCTTGTGTTGATTAACATCACTAAAGTTTGAGGCATGATAAACCAAGATACCCAATATTAGTGCTACAAATTCAAATCGGGGATTATTGTTAATATAAAGAAAATAAATTTCCCGATTTTGATAAACCAACACTAATCTCTGCACATAATGCTACTTTAGGACTCTTGAGGGGATATGAAACTCGGCATGTAGAGTAATGTCATTATGCAAAAATTCAACGCATGCCATGTTCACTGGACAAATAAAATATGGAACACTACACAATTAGAAAATGACATTGCAATAGCAAGTCAACAGAAGGTCAAGACATGCGAGGACAGGTGAGTGACACTGTTCAAGATTATGTCAGTGATGACGAATCAGAACAATGTCCTGAACATAAACCCAAAAATTTTCCATTTCCTTTTAAGAAACCAACACAAATTATGCAACATCTATACAATTGGGTAGGGATAGAATAATGTGAAAGAAATATTAAGGGAAAATCTGAATTTCCATATACACTATTCAAATAAGGATATACTTCAAAAAATAAATTATGAAAGCAATAACAAGAAAGCCATTCAAAAACTGTCAAATTTGGAATTTTAGAAAGAATGCCCTCAATTGAAAAGTCAGATATAATCCATCTACAACTTTAGACTTCCAATATAACAAAAAAAATATCTTAAGCATATCCAAATTTAAATATATTTAAATATGTATCAGGTGGGAAACCTAAAACAACTCTAAACTTGGTCTGTAACCTAAACTTCTTCCACAACAGGTTCAAGTGACTCCCAAATTCAAATGCAGGATTCTACAAGATCATGGTAGTGCTTGGCATATTTTCTTTGTGCAAGGAAAATAAAACAATAGACCATTTTCTTTGAACCATGCTTGAGAAACATGCTGAAAAGATGCCTTCCACAGGTTTGTATCATAGTCTAAAAGATGTAAATATTTTCAAAACCACTGTCATGGTCTTGTAGGCAAAAAAACAATGGGCCATTCTCTTTAAACCACGCATGACTGAGAAACATGTTGAAAAGGTGCCTTCCTCAGGTCTGTATCTACCTCTCAAAAAAATTAATATGATCAAAATCACAACCACGGTCTTGTATATCCCCAGAAACCTACAAAGAAACTGATATCTGCCAAGGAATGAACCGTCATTAGCTAACCCAAAAGAGTGCCACAACTTACACAATTATTAGGATAACAACTTGTTTGAGGGCCAATCAACAAATAGCATAGACAATTCTTCACTGTGAAATCACTGTAAAGATGTAAGAGGGTTACATGAGTATTGGTTGACACCTGAAAGGCATTAGATATGTGTAACAGGAGAAAAAAAAACATAAAATGAAAAAGAAAGGCAGAACAAAAAATAAGAATGCATTTTCAACTTTTTTGTGTGTTTTTTTATAACAATGACGAATGGATTTGAATTTTATGAAAATAAGAGCAAAGAAGGAAATATTAAGGAGAAGATAAAATAATGTGATAGAAAATGAAAGATTTAGGTTAATCAAACTTGATCACCCACCTTGGATACACTACATAAGAGAGAGAGACGAGCAAAAGGACCTCCTAAATGAGACAGTAGAAATAGGAACAAAAGAACTCAATGAGGATGACATGAGCTAAGTAGATATAAAAATTAATATGTTTCCATCCTCAAATCAAATACAAGTTCTTCTTATTAAAGCATATCCTGAAGATGAGTATTTATAATGAGATCTCCACGCCGAAAACTCCACGAGTGAATTCTATGAAAATTGGAAACTATTGGCTTGCCACTAACTGCCAAAACAAAAACACTTACAACCCATGACTTAACATGTTATATTACCTAGAACAAATGGAAGGTTGTGAAGTATCACAACACAGTGATTTACTCAATGACCTAAACAACAAAAGTCTAACCAAAATGCTAATGAATCTGGCATACATGTAGTCAATGACCTTTGAGGATAATATATTATAGATTCAACATGTTAAAGTTTTAATTGTCTGCTAAACAGGGGCATGAAATAAAAACTGCAGAACAATGTAAAAAAAATCCCCTATGCATTTATAGATATGTTTAACGAAAGAAAAGGGAGAAACACATCAGTCAGGGTTACCCTTTAGGTTGATGCCTTACGAAAAGGTTAAATGAAAAAGCCGTACAACTTTGTAAGACTACCTCTTGAACAATAATGTTGGTATAATGCATTAGGTGAGCTTTACAGAATCTGTATCAGGGAAAGTCCAAAGCCTTCCAAGCCATATTTTTCAAGAAAATTCTAAATATGCTCACAGGCATGAAATATTCATCGGATTTTAGTTAAGCTGCTATAAAAAAATAGATAGTAGAACTCAGCTTGAAGAGATCTCTGCACCTCAGAAATGGTATATTAACTCTATTACCAGAAAAAAAAATTGCTATTTTTTGAAAGTGCAATCCGAGATCGAGAATGTGGTTTAAATAATGAAGAAAAAGAGATTAACTCATGTATAGGATATCCAAAAGGAAAATTTAGTTTTAATGCTAAGAAGAACAATACCAGATGTTAATATACACAGCCAAATGATTATAACCACTGTTGTAACTCACCATCTGTTTATAATCAGAGGACTACTTCACACTGCTTGATATGTCCTCAATAACTTCAATTAAGACTTTTCTATCAAAGTCACTTAAAATAAATCATAGTAATATGCTTATTGTAGGCTGTGTGCTAGTTCACAGTTAGCAAGACCTTGGTCAATATATAAGCTTATTTTAAGCAACGATTTGACATATATCAGTCCAAAAACCAGAATCTATGGATTTATTCCTAATTTATTTCAGCCTAATGCATAAATTAATCTAGAAGTGCAAAATGGCCTTTAATCTATAAATTTGCATTCTAAGTCTTATTAAAAACTCGGTATAAAGACAACATTGTAGAAACACAGTATAAAAGAGAAATCCAAAAAATGATGAGAATGATATAGAGAATTACCGTGCAATATACAAGGTTTCCTTAAACCTTAAACCTTCCATATCCTTACGCTGAATTTTCAGTCATTTCACATATAGCTAAAGAAAATCAACCATGCACTCAGGGTGTTAGAATTGTACAAAATACATAATCACCAATAGTTTCTATACTAAATAAAAATAATTTATGATTATTTGCCGCATCAGTTTGGAGATATTCTGGTTAGATTGAGGTGATAAACTCTGCAAGGACAACATTAAAAGTGGATTACTATGGAAATTCTCTATTGTGGGAACAAATACAGACCTTGATCTATTTAACATCTGTTTCACTTTACTTATCATGATTCATGGTGTAGACATTTAGGAAATGAATGATTGTATTGTGAGATATTCAATCCACAGGCAGATAACTCAGGTTGGGAAATAGAAACATCACGTTGTAACAGAGGTCTTGGGCATAGAACAGGGGACTTGGGTTTCTTGGAATCAAAATTTAGGTTAATATGCTCATCTGAAGAATGGCACAGTGAGCCTTAGCATGGAGTTGGGAGTACCAATTTGAAGTACAGGTAGGGCATTTTACAATAGACATGTTAGATTTCTGGACCCTAATACAAAAGTTTCTTCTTCTTTCAAAACGCGTTTCTCATTTTCTGTAACCAATGTGGGACCTGTTCTTGTTTTAATTGGGGATGGATCATCATTTGTTATTGCTCCAGATGATCACACTCTGGGTAGCCCCGAAGGCTATTTGGGGTTGATGAGTCCAATAGGTCTCAATGAAGTGTTTCCCTCGCTGGGGAATACTATTGCAGTGGAATTTGATACTATTTTGGATGTTAAATTCCACGATCCTAATGGAAACCAGTACCTTTAGATCCAGTACCTATTCACAAAAGAGGGTGCCATAGTCATTCATGCGTGCAGAGAGGGTGAATTGCAGGCATTGCAACAGGAGGTGTTATTGTTGTTGCATTGGCCACTAGATTGTTTGTCTAGTTCTGTTACAAGCGCAGAGTATTGAAAAGGATAGAAAAATTTAGTTTAGATATTGTGAAATTGCCTTGGAAATTCACCTACAAAGAGCTCAGCAATGCTACGAAAGACTTTTTTTGAATGTGATTGATAATCGATAATTGCAAGCAAGGGTAATCCCCTTGTGAAACCCAAATTTCTGAGCATTTTCTAAAACCTGATGACAGATTCATTTTAATGAACAAGCACCTAGGTCCATATTACATCCAAATCTACCAAGCACCAAGATCCATAAAAAAAATCCACAGTATCTGCGAACTAATAAGAAGAGGCAGAAAATGTGTTATGCTTACCTGTTCGAATAGTGGTTGGGGTTTACGTCACGGAAAAAATTTGACAGAGCCCATGTAGCGTTTCTTATCATTGAAATTATGGCAGTGTCATTCAACTGGGCAAGCACCTGCCTTAGAGCTCCATGACTAAGGGCAAGATCCCTAAATGTTGCAGAGTCTCCAACAATATTTCCCAAATCCCAAACAACCTTACACGAACACCAGTTGAACTCAAAGTTGGGTCCTAGTTTGTTAAATCAAATTCCAAAATTACAGACATATAAAGATAGTTGGGAAGAATAATTTTATGCCTCTAAAATAAACGTGCTACCTATTCTCGAACATTATCATTCCCAGAGGTAAGAAGTTCCACAAATATAGGTAGTGCCCCGTAATCAATCACAACCTTTGTATTCTCAGAGGTTCCTGAGACTATATTAGTCAAAGCCAAAGCTGCTTCAAACTGCATTATCAATCAGAAGGTATCACCATCAAAGCTATAATTTTATGATAACAATTTATCTACCATTGATACTATAATTTTAAAATAGATACACCTAGTGATATAGACACCTAGTGAGAGTAGAGGTTAGGAAATTATAATAAGAATTATTACAAGACATCACTCACAATGCAGTTGATTTTTCATTTTCTGCTGTAACTATAATTTTAAAGAAGACACACTTAGTGATATAGACACCACCAAGTGAGAGCAGAGGTTATGAAATTATAATGAGAATTATTTCAAGATATCTTATTACTCATAGTACAGTTAATTGTTTATTGTTTGGTATAATAATTGTTTATTATTTATAAACACAATCAAACATATTATGAGAGACGGTGATGAAATTGACAATGGTCTCATAACAAACCATAACGGGCACATCCCCTAGCAAGATAGACTCTGAATAAGAAAGAAAGAAAAACAAAGTGATTACTTATAGGATCATAGGCTTCTTGAAGAACAATATCAAGAGCAGCATCTGTAACCCATAAAGCAACACCTCTCTCTGCAAGAAAAATCGCTACATCTTTCATATGTAGTCTAGCAAATTTTCTGAGCTCATCACGAGAAAGAGGATCAAATACAACTATCTCATCAAGTCTATTCAATAACTTTGACCTGAAATGTCTTCTAACCTGCAAAAATATTCAAAGGCATGTCAAAACACTGTAGCCAACTTCGTGATAAAATTATATGAAAAATATGCATACACAGAGTCCAGGAGAATGAAACGACAGGTGTATTGGCAGCTGCCGAAATGCAGCAACTAAAACGGCAGGTGTATTGGCAGTTGCGGAAATGCAGCTACTAAAATGGCAGGTCTGTCGACGGTTGCAGGTTTGTGGATTGTTGCTGGTATTTTCAGATCGATTCCATGGAAATATACTAGAAACCAGTGGTATGTCAAACCTAGAAGGTAACCCGAGAGACTATGACCGTCAGATTAAACAAGTAACAGGTGTCGTGCCTAGATAAGAAGTGTTGACGAAAAAAAAATTGATCTCTTTCATAACAGAAGGCCTATCAGCCTAAATATCTAGGACATGTGGCACTCCATGATAAAGACACATGGTGTGTGGATTTGAGTTTTTCAGGTGGTCAAGTGGGCCGAAAATAGGTGAAATGTGGCACCACTGAGAGATTGACATGTGCCAATTGGTACAAGTGGTAGAAAATTGGCATGCTCAAACAACGAGGTGATGCAGGAATGACATGAGGGAGAAAATATCAGAAAAGCCCCAAATCTGGAGAATTAAAGCTCATCACCAACCTGAGATTGACAACTTTACATGATGTAACCTATGAAATCGTAAATGGAGAAATCATAGTAACAATAAAGTAACCTATGTAACAATAAAGTAGGATTCATCCTGGGAGTGGTAATGGGATAAATCATAGTGAACAACAGGAAACATGCAGAGTTGCTTACAATCAAATAGATGAAAAAACACATACAAAAAACCTAGATAATAATCATGAGCAAGCTTAATATTGAATTATGAACTGTAAAGGAACTTACAAAATGTGACATTACGAACCTGGTCAAGCGCACAAGCAAAAATATCCTGGACATGACCCTGGTTGACAAGTTGTATTGCTCATGATGCAAGAGGATTTGTACCTGCACTGGCAAGTCAATCAAAATCCATCATTATCTATACAATAAATACAAGTAATTGATGTAGTATTTTTTACTCTAAGATGCATTCTTATGATAATGTTAGAACATATGTTGAAAATGTCAAAACATACCTAAATAAGCTCCTCTTCGTTTCAAGAAAAAATTATTGGAGTCGCATGAACTTGGAACAAGCCTCCCACGATCTGAAAGAGTAGCAACTAAGTCAACAGTGACTTTTTTGTTGCTACGCTAGATCGAGGGAGGTTTGCTCCAAGATTAAATCACTCTAATAAATTATTCTCTACTAAGTAGGGCCAACCACGTGAAGGTGGAAGCTCTTATGGCCCCTCTCCCTCCCCCCCCCCACATCACTCTCAATTCCCCAATACCCAATCTATATTTCATTTTTTACTTTCATGAGCATAAAAAAAAATATTCAATAACTAATAAAAAAACGATTCAACAAAAAGTACGCAAGGAAGCATTGAAATTAATGCTTGACATAAAAATAGTATGATAAAAGAGATTTTTATATAATGAAAAAAACGTTCCAAGTATGGTAACGTTTGTCTTATAATAATACAATATTTTACATTATCAAATTTTCTTTTTCTTCTTCCAATTTATAAAGCTCCTAATTACATCATCAATATCATCGTGCTCTGCTCCTGTTTCGTGCCTTTCGACCCACACTACTGACCTAGTTGCGTAGTCATGATGTCTGGTCTCATCCAGTGATGGGGCATCGCCTACAAAAACAGATAATATTAAATTTTAATTGTCAGTTTTTAAATATCATTGAACTAGTTCGGTAATATTAATAAAAAAAATTGCAATGAGATTATTTACCTAGCGCACCAATTGTCACCGTTGGGACTGTTGCCCTGTCTTCCTCTCTGGTGGCAAGATCCTCAAGGGAAACATTCTCTTTCATTTAAACAAAAAATGTTATAAGGACAAACATCAAGGTATAATTAGAAAAAATTATAAGGGGAAATTAATTACCATCACGACCCTCACTGATAGTAGCATTGTCGGCCTGGTCCCCACTACAATGATCAGGTTGCACGTGAGGAGCATCTACATCTGGCTCTAAAACTGGATTATTTGCCTCGTCGGTAGTGTTGCTCCCCTGATTTAAACAAATTTGTTAGACATTAAATTTATGGACGAAAAAAAACATATTGAAAGGTTAATGTTTTACCTTATCAGGAATTCTGGATCTTGGGACCTGCTCCAAGCTTCTGCGATGTTCAACTACGACTTGATAGCTGAAATGGAAAGCGATATTTTTATCTTCCTCTGTAGTTTCTGTTCCGAAGTCATCACCCTACATTACATATGATTGTGTATTTTTAATCATATTTGATAGGATTACAAAAATTGGAAGGCGATACAATTAATTATAAGATGTTTAGCTACTTAATTACAATTCTTGTGACTAATTTCAAGTAGCCACTCTGACCTAGCTTGTGATGGCCCTTTTTTTCAATCCTATCTTTGGTTGCCTTCGAGGTGTCAAGCAACCTAGCATCAAAATATTGAAGTCAGAGATGACATAGCACACTTTTATTTTAGACATAGAGAAAATTAAAGCTATTGAATTAAAGTTGTAATTTACCTTGCGAGTCCAGTTGGCATTTTTCCTTCTTTCTTTGCCCTTTTCTCTTTTCCGTCATGGATGAGTGCTCTCCACTCACTCTCTGGAACTTTGAGAGGATGCTTGTATCTAGGGTTAAATTGCAATTGCGTCCTATAGGTGTCCCTGGTATATTTCAAATATTTGTCGGCTACCCGAGCCATCGCTGTTCTGTCAAATGTGCCGACCCCAAAAAGGGCTTCTAGATAATCTAGAAGTTCTTTTTTCAGGTTGGAATTCTGGGAATTCCACCTTGTGCGTATATTTGGGCCAAAAATTACCAACGCATGGCTCTCCAAAAACCTATAGAACTCATTGTTTCCTACACAGAAAAAAAAGATATTATCATTAATTTAAAAATAAAAATCATGATAAATATGTTTTAGATAGAGTACATGAAATAGTTTAAATATTAAAATTTACTTGGGAGTTGTATGTGCTTTATAGGGACACCTTCATCGTTCACCAACAATGTGCCATTAATGGTCCCTGTGGAGCTGACACGTGTAACTCCAGGAAACACAATAATGTAGTTGGCCATATCAGCCTCATCACTGCCAACACGTTCACACGTTCAGCGGTTGGCTAGGTGTCTGCTCGGGCAGGGTGTGTTTCTTCGCTGGCACCTAAAGGAGTAGAAGGTGTATGAGAGGGTTGCTAGGCAATCTCTTGCCCTTGTGTCCCACTACCACCAACACCAGGTTCAGCAAGTGCCAGAAAACGCTACATACAAAAGAAATTTTTGTTAGTTTAGTCAATGTAAAAATTAAAAATCAAACTATCACAATTCATCTCATGTAGAACAAAAAAAATATCCTTTTGACTTTTTATTATTACCTGATATGTTTCTAGTTGGGTCATAAGTTGTTTTATCCTCTCTTCTATTTCAGGTGTTTGAGGCGCGGGTATCAAAGTATTAAATTCCGACCTTGCATCTCGTGCCTTTTTTTGCAACAAGAGTGCTGGAGATAGGGATGAAGAAAGCTCTTCCTCAAAGAGGGAATCATCAGGCATACCATGGCTAGGTGTCTGCATATTTGAACAAAATTAATATTATTTCAATTATGTAAATAACTAAAATACCTGAAGATAGAGCAATGCTGGCAGTTTACATGTTCTTCCGTTGGCCTCTTTCTGCGATCATCCCATCTCGGGGTTGTTCCTGTACTGCCCTGATCAGTCTCCCACATTGCAATAAAATTATAAATGTAAAAACTTGAAAACAATATCTAACTTGAAAACACAAAATGAAAATTGAAATAATTTCTAATAAGACACCGGAAGATAGAGTTAGAGTTTCAAATATGCCTTGCATTGAATTCAGTCCTGGAAACATGTCATTGCACATTAAGGCACCCAAACAAGAGACGAGTTGAAAATGAAGACCTTATTGAATATATTGTTGGAGAAACTTCTATTAAACTTGTTGTGAAGACCTTGAGGACATTTTTGGAGCAACATTGTTGAAGCTGATGGTATAGCATTGTTGGAGACGATCTTGAAGGGCCTTGAAGTGAAGCTTTTGGAGCAGCTATTGAAAAATCCTTAGAGCATTTAAGTAAGGCACTTTCTATATTCCATCACCTTTTTCCTTTCAATATCCTTTAAACAATTTTGTTGATATTTAATGTTTGAAATCACGTTATAATTCCTTGATTATATGTGTTTGGGGACTTTCCCTTTGAAATTACCCAAAAATACCCTGGCAATTTTATCTTCAGGATGCATGTCTGACTCTATTGTTCAATATTTTGATTGATAGTAGTAAACATAGAGAGTTAGGGGGCTCTGGAATTGGTTTGGTTGGGCCATTAGATACCTAACATCTACTAGGGAGAACCCCCCTTGAGTTGGAGGAGAGCTAGCCCGAAGTGAAAATAGGTTGATGAGGTGACAATGGGGCTATTGAATTACACATGGTATCACACTTTAGCTTTAGGACTTTATCTTGAGAAGTGCGAGATTTTGCTATATCAATTCTCAAATTGTTTACAATACTATTGTTAAGAACTAATAAGAAGTGATGTTGAGGGGTTTTTGGGTATAAGAAACAATACCATTTAAGAACTAGGGTTCTTAGTCCTTGGCATTCCTTCACCTGGGCCTAGGGGCACACAAGAATAATTTCACACTAAACCATGCAAACTTAAAAGTAACTTAACAGATCCGTAAAGTAATAATAATCATAATTCCTAATTTCCTATTGTGCGATATGATGCAAATTATTCAAACATGAAGCAATGAAGACATGCAATTTCTGAATTTCAAGATTGATGAACCAATACAAGAAGTTAGAAACTACAACTTTGATTCAATACTCTGTGTCCTAACTCCAGGAAGGAATCTAGTTTGTAGTACAAAACATGCATCGTGTATTATCAATTCTTAATTGAAAACAACTAAAGGTCATCTACCTCATCAATTCCTTCCCATTTTGTGTTTTATGTTATATTCCTTATAAAAGTGTCAAATTTCTCTCAAAGTAAGCAACCACTGAATAAAATAAAAAATAGTTGAGATATGATTGAGAAATGGTCATTTATTTTTTGAAAGGATCTTCACAATTTATTTGGTTGTTTTTCATCTCAAGAAACAAGAAATGACCTAAAAACCTATTGTGATGTAATATAAGAAACAACACCGTGCAATGGCCATTTTCAAAGCCAAATGATGTCCAGTGAGGACATGGCCTTTATTTGGTTCCTGTTTCATAGGAGTTTCGGGTAGAAATGGAACTTTGTTGTACCATTTCCAGTAGTAAAAAGGGAAAACCTTCTTTTTCCATGGGAAATAATTTACCTTTCCTTTTTCAAGATAATCTAAATCACAAAAAATACGAACTATACTGCACAAATTCTTGGATAATGTGAAAGTGGAAAAGGAATACCCTACACAAGTGATACACACATGTACATTTGAACACTAATATATTTTTGTAGTTGAAATGCAATGCTTGTTTTCATTTAAATGTAGGGTTTTTAAAGCAGGGAGAAATAATGGCTGCCAATTTAATAAGCGTTTCTTTGGGAAAAAATTAAATCTTGTATTGGGTGATGAAGATAATAGAGGGTATTGAATCTTGATTCTTGACATTGTGTTTAACTTGAATAACTCAAATGATTATAAATATCGGTGGATGAGTTCTTTTTTTCAAGTATGTCACTCAAAACTCTTATGTCAAAGCATTGTATGATGGCTAGCATTTGCTTGTTTCCCTTTCTTCAGTTCAATGTAAAAATTATATTAATATATTGGAGCACGAATGATAACTACAATTGTTTGCTCTGCAGTATATCCAGCCCCAAGATTATGAAATTTTTTCTCAAGTGGAGCTATTGGTCATTGATGAAGCAACTGCAATTCCATTGCCTATTGTAAAGGCTCTGCTCAGGCCATATTTAGTGTTTCTGTGCTCTACTGTAAATGGGTAATAATTATAAATGAGCCAACCACAATCACAGATTTTGTAACCATTCGGTTTCCATGGATAGTGATGATGATATTAACCCTATATATAAGTGACCTATATCTATATGATAATGATCTCAACATTGACCTTGATATGGTTGTATGGATGTGACCTTTGGTATGTCATCAAAAAATCCCCAAATCTGGAGAACTAAAGCTCATCACTTTCGATCTGGAGTACTACCCTTGTGATAAAGTTGATGAATTTCGATCTCCCATTCTATACAACTTTGCACTTCACCTTCAATATAGATCAGACCAAGGGAAATTTGTTACTAGGTGTTGAGATGGATGAGTTTGTCGAACTAAAATCCATAGCTTAAACTTCATGAAACTGGTGGATTCAAATTCATGCAAGCACAAACACATCTTACACATCCTCTTTGAAACTCATCCAAAAGAACATTGGAAGACAGCTAGAGAGAACCCTATAGTCTAACACAATCCAATGGAATTGACCAAAAAAACCCAAATAGAGTCAACCCTACTATAGGAGGAAGGGCCTGCAGTGAGAACTTACCATTTTGCAAGAGCTGAGGGTGAATGCTATTCTGTAAGAGATTAGGGCGAATGTTGAGGGTGAATGCTATTCTGCGAGAGCTGAGGGCGAATGCTGAGGGCGAATGCTGTTCTGCAAGAGCTGAGGGTGAATACTGTTCTGCAAGAGCTGAGGGTGAATGCTAAGGGTGAATGCCGTTCTGCAAGAGCTGAGGGCGAATGCTGAGGGCGAATGCTGAGGGCGAATGCTGTTCTGCAAGAGTTGAGGGCGAATGCTGTTCTGCAAGAGCTAAGGGCAAATGCTGAGGGCGCATGCAGAGGGTGAATGTTGTTCTGCAAGAGCGAAGGGCGAATGCTGTTCTGCAAGAGCTGAGGGAAAATGCGCGCATGATATTAGACGTTAATGTAGTTTTTAATAAAATCATTTTTATGTAGCGCGCATATAAGTGTCGTAGTTTTTAATAAAATCATTTTTATGTAGTGCACATATAAGTGTCGTTATACCGACGGCGGCCAAAGCGTCGCTATTGCGACGACTGCCTCCAAACGTTGCAATTGTGACACTTATACATTGTGTCGCACTTGTGACGTTTGGAGGCAGCCATCGCAATAACGACGCTTTGGGGCATAGTGTCACAATTGCGACGTATTCCTCCAAATGTCGCAATTGTGACACTTTTTCTAAGTGTCGGTATTGCGACACTTTTCTCTAAATGTCGGTATAGCGATGGTTTCGGGCGGGATTGAAAAAATTTGGGGAAATTTCTGACATTTGGTCAAAAGCGTTGAAACCAAGTGTCAGAATTTCCCCCAAATGTACTAGTGTCAGGTCATCTACCTGATTTTCTTCAATGACCTTACTTGGCTCGATTGGGACATCATTCTTATCAAATAGTCTCTTTAGAGGGACTAGTCCCCTCAGTATTACATTCCCTTTGAGCTGCAACACCTTGTGCCCAACTAAGGTATCCTGCCATTTATTTTGAGGAAGGTCCTCAGTCTCCTCCTCACCAACATCTATGTCCATATTGGAGAATTCCCCAACAGTCTCCATGAATATTTTCACTTGCTCTTCGTCTTCAAACACCTGCCAGTGTTTGAAATTGTCAGGGATGGAATTACGGTAGTGAACCTCTATTTCATACCTCAGGAGGGGGTTTTGAGGTGGTCGAAAAGTGCTTGTAGCTACTGCAAGAGAGTCTGCCATTCTATTTTGGTCTCTTGGCATGAATTGAATATTGAATGCTAAGAAGAAATTCTCTACCAAGTCCCATACCTCATTTCTATAAGCCCTTAGTCGTGGGTGCTTAGCTTGACATTGATTTCTTACTTGTCTCACCACCAGTTCTGAATCTCCCAAAACCTTTAAGCTCTAAATATTCATGTTTTTTGTTGTTTGTAGACCTAGAAGCAAGGCTTCATATTTGGCCACATTTTTCGTGGCTTCATATTCCAATTTTAAAGATAATGGGACTAGTTTTCCATTACGGGAGATAAGGATAACCCTAGCTCCATTCCCTTCCTTTGAGTTGGCTCCATCAAAGTGCAAGGTCCAAATCCAACCTTCTTCATTACTTGAAGACTGCTCAGTCTTCATTTGACAAAAAGATGGATCCTGCAAGTAATCTTGGTCTTCCTCAAGCATTAGACAAGAAAACTCACCCTATTTGTTGTACACTGGTGAATTTACTGAATTATTGGCTTTAGTGACCATCTTCACAAACCTCATTTCCTGGTATAATCTTCTTTCTTGGCCTCCAAACACAGGGATGGTCGTGTTAGCCACCTATAAAATTTGTCATATAAAATGGTGGATAAATCATTTTTGAAGCCTTCAAGAAACAATTTTATTGCCAAAATTGTTAGTTATTGAAGTCTTATGAAGATGACTTATCCTTGAATTAATCTTCACTGCTGTTTCCCTCTCAATTCTAAAAATATGTTGTTTTCCTGAAGAAAAGACTGCTGCAAAAAAATCCATTTTTCCCTCATTTTACCCCTTCTTCCACTCAAAATTAACCTCCATTTTATCCCCCTTTTCCCCATGAAATTCCTCTATTTTTCCTCATTACCCTTCTTCCTTTCATAAAAACCCCTTTGATAAGGTTTAAAACTCCTTTTTAAACCTTACCGAAACCCTCAAAATCCTTTGAAAATCCTCGAAAATCCATAAAAACCCACTTTTTACATTATGGGCTTTAGCCCCCTTCGGCTAAGCTCCTAAAACACTTCCCCACCATGTGAATTGGCGCACAAACCAAGTGCTAAGTCCTGAAGCACTTATCACAATCGGAACTTTCGACGAGCGCATTCTTTTTTGTTGCGTTAAAAACCCCCGATGCGATTGGCCCCTTTGTTATAAACCCCCGATCCCTTGCTTCCTTTGTAAAACCTAGAGCACGCAATTGGGTGCTAAACATATAAATAAACCATCCCTGAAGCCAAGTTTCCTTTGTATTTTGTTAAAAACCAACTTTCCTATGTTTGTATTAAAACCCGCCGGTTCATTGGTTGGGCGAACCTCCACCGTTGATCTTAAACCAATCAACGAACAGAAAAATCTCGCATCGAAGATTTCATTGGGTGCATTTGAATATTTTATTGCCCCCTCCCGATTGGTGACCTCCCGATGTTTTCTCAGCCATTGATTTTCACCGCTAGGCCTAGATCCGATGACCCACATCACTCTGTTCATAAGCCCATCCCTCTGCTTGTGACCTCTGCAGATTCATTCTCCGTTGTCGATTTGGCCCTCAGATCGATGGTCCTCATTCAATCACATCAGATATTTTCATTGTGCCTTTCCTCTCTCCTCCTTCGATCACAAATCCTCCGATTGTATCTGGGCCATCCATACAATAAGATCCGACAATCCAGATCATTTCTCCCTTCCCTTTATTGTTTTTCATGAGCCCATTGTATAAATTTTTAAATGGATCTCCGCCATTGATCTCTGTAGATCAAAGGGTCACATTGACCCATTCTTCGCTTACCTCCCCCCTCATATTTATTTTAGTAACCCACAGATCAAATCTGACCCGTTGATCTATTTCATCGAACGACCCAGATTTATCCCAATTGGCCCAACTCTTTTGGGTCCTAACCCTCCCAGATTAGATCTCCGTCGTCCATTCCTGATCTAATAGTCTAGATCAAAACCACTTAGACTATGCCCCACATCTTATCTCCCAAGCATCTATCCTCCATCGTGCTCTCTCCACGACCGTCCAATCTAAGGCCCCATATTTGACGGTCAGTGTGCAGTTTCACGTAAATTTAAGCCCGAAAGTTAATTCTCCAAAGTTAAGCGATATGGGCGGTTTTAAAAGGCCACCTATTGGCCAGTAACACATATCGTGTTCAAAAAGTTAAAACTGCCTTTCCTCCATTTTATCGCACGAAACCAACAGTTTTCTCAACTGAAACCACCTTCCCCTTTCCAATTACATTTTCTCAAAACTGATCTCTGAGATCTAATGGCTCACATTCCATCTAGCATTGTTCCATCACCTTCCACCCATCCTCCAAGGGCTTTCATCGATCAACCTTCGCCGTTGATCTCTGTAGACTGATTTCATCTGACGGTTCAGGTTATTTCCGAAACCCCAATTTTCATCAACGCCTTTTTCACTCCCGATTAAGCTTTTTTCTCATTTCTCTTTGTATTTTATCCCATTCCATTGTAAAGTAGCCCCTCCGATTTATATAGTCACGATTGATTTCAACCGTTGATCTCTGTGAATTAGTAGATCTGACTTAATCTCCCCACCATTTTTCAAATCACCTCCCATCTGACCCCCGTGAAGCAATCCCCGCCGTTGAATGATTTCATCCAACAGTTGCGTTATAAATCTAAACCTATGAAGCAGTTTAGACCCAAATACACAGGATTTTTCTAATTTTTCTTGGTTTGTGCAGGTTTTAATGGTTTTCCAATTATTTTAAAGGAAGATTGAAGGCCGGGGATGACGATCCCTTAAGCCTTTATACATCATAGAGATCATTTTTCCGGGGTTCCATATCATGTTTCATTCAGTGCCTCATGAGCACTGACGCCATTAAAGCCCCTATAATTCCTGCACATCAACAAGACACAACAAATCTTAATCAAACAGAGATTATCAGTTGGACAGCATGAAATCAAAGCAGAAAAATGTTTGAAGATTGTTAAACATAGTTTTGAGGGATCAAGACCTAAATCGACTATCTAAAGCCTAATCCACTCAATTAAATGCAGTTTGAAGAAAAGAAGACAGAATTTAGGCCTAATTATGCCTAACACATAGAATTAAAGAAAATTAACAGTGATTAAAGAAAGCAATAATATCTATCAGTCCAAGAAATACTCCACTGCCACATCAGAGGCTAATTGAATCCTCTCAGCTACCAAAAGCCACTTGTAGCCTCAAAGCATTCAAAAGAGGCCGAGTTAAGACCAGAAACAAAATATATTTTCCTCTATATAGCCGAGCGGTTAATTCATCCAAAGGAACTTATTGTAAACTATCAGCAGAGTTATTACAAAGATAACAAAGAGCCTTAAAGTCAACAAAATCTTCCCAGTAAACTTAATACTTAATGTAAACCAATTAATACAGAGAAAATATTAAAAAATTTCTCCATTGAGCCCCTCAAAGGCCGAGAAACATTAAACTGTATTAATTGAACCTAATAGATATTTTCTTTTATTCCACCCCCTCGTTTTCCTATAAAATCTTCTTGAGGAGCTCATTGTAAAGGGTTGGTTGCAGAACTTTGATATATACTTGTGCTCAAAATTTTCTACATGTAAATAGTCTTCAAAGGCTCTTGAAGCTCTGTTTGTGATCAAATAAGTTAGGCTGAGAAGAAAAGATCATTTCTGAACTGAAACATTGTACTTGAAGAATGTAACTGGATTGACATCAATATACAAGCTGATTCTTGGGATCCTGGTCTATATCACTAGTGAAGTGCTTCTTTCTGTGTTATTTTTTTCCTTTCATGTATGCCATTTTGTCCACTTATTCTCTGATAAAGAAAAACAATCATAGAGTTAGGATTTACTGTTTACAGTACCCTTCTCTGACTGATAAGCTTTATCTCAATGTTTTCCTCCAAATTGTGTGTTTAAGAATGACTTAAGTTAAGTGTTAACATTATCAAGGAATGTTGGTTTACCCCTGTCTTGATGTGCGAAGCTTGAAAGGAAGTTATTGAATGTTATTTTCATTATCTGCTAAGTAAAGTTAGACTAGAAAATTGTATGGTTTTCCTTATCTTCTAGTTTCTTTCTCCAAAGGTAGTTCTGAAAGTTTCCCTAAGAGTATGCTGAAAGTAGTTTAGATTTAAAAGTATCTTATCTGATCTTAGGCTACACTTTGTTTTTCTTATTTGTTTTCATCCCTTCTGAAAGTAATTATGCGGATTACTGGATTGTTTGTCTGTTGAGTTAGCTTTAATACAAACTTGCCCAAAGAAGTCTATGGTTAGCCCTGTCCTTTGGTTGGTTTTAAATAGTTACTTAAAAGGCTTTTCTTTTTTGGAAAGACTGATAAATCCTAGTTGAAATTATTGTCTTTTTCCACCCCTTCAACACTTTTATTGTTCCATTCCATCATTTTATCTTAGAGATCTTGTGATATAGATGACTTGCCCCTTGGACCACTCTTGAAATTGTTGCACAATTAAACCCTTTTATGACTCCATAGCCCAATGCACTAAAAAACAACGTTATATCTATCCTATCAGCCAAAGCTTGTTCTGATTGCTTGGAACTTCACACCTTTGAAACTCTTTCATTTCAGGACTTCCACTCAACTAGAAATCATGCTCAATTGTCCAAAAACAAACAAAAACCCTTGTTCCTAATAACTAGCCTAATATCATACCCAAAAGCCTTAAAAGATAAATCAATCTTTTCACTTATAAGAGAGATCCCTCTCTAGATTCAGGAGGGCTAGATCCTAGAATCCCAAAGTGGTTCAAGTGTTATCTTTGCAGTTTGTATTTGCCAATCTTCCAAATTACAGGGAGCTAACATTTCTGGTGACTCCACTGGGGAACTGAGTGAAATTACACCTACCCATGCTTAAGGACCTTAGGAAAAAATTTGATTCAAGAGTATTTGGTATATTATCCAGTTGAGCCACCAGGCATAACATTTTTGGTGACTCCACTGGGGAACTAAGTGAAATTACACCTATACATGCTTAAGGACCTTAGGAAAACATTTGATTCAAGAGCATTTGGTATATTAGCCAGTTGAGCCACCAGGCATAACATTTCTGGAGACTCCAATGGGGATTTTTGAGTCAATTTCATTTTAAATACTCCTAAGACTCAGAGCACCCATAATATCTCCATATTGGTATTCATAATAAACATGGTGGTGGAACCATAAAACATTTTACCTCCTTAAGAGCTAAAAATTTTCCACCTGGCGACTCCACACTCTACAACTCCCAAAAGACCAAATGACTCCACTAGTAGAAGACTCTGAACTGGTTGATAAGATACAGTGACCTCTTTTCTGATTTACAAACATGGATTGAGATATAGACCCAGAAGATAAACATATTCTCATGATGGAAAAATTAACGTACATGCTTGCAAAGAGAATGAATAGGTTTCTGGCCAATATGAACATTGGTAATCCAAAACAACATATGCCTTTCCCTAAGCTGACACAAGCTCTACCACTACAAGACTTGTATGATGAACTATATTATAAAGAAAACAATCAATAAGAATTTCTAATCATGATGGAAAAGATGATGTACATGTTATGAAAGAGAATGGATAGGTTGATGGCTAATATGAATATTGATCATCTCAAGCAACCTATGCCTTTCCCTGATCAAACCCAAGGCCACTCACTTCAAGACCAAGATATTAACCAAGACATGTATTATGATCAAAAATTTATAGAAGATGATGAGAAAAATTACAAACAAAACAATGAAGAAGGTTGTCAAGAAATGCTTGATTTCCTGCCTATGTCTTGTACCATGCTGATAAGAGAACCTCATGACCTAAATGCAACAACTTATAGTGATCATTGCTTTGATGAAACAAGTAGCCACTTTCAAAACGCAAAATCTAATGTGGAAGGAGAACCCGTACATCTAGGAACTCCTCCTATAGATTATAACCCATATCAGATTACACAAGAAGTGTGGCATCCTGATAATGAGCAAGAAACAACTCATGAGCCTTATATGCAAACTAAATATCATAATAATCATGAGGAATATTTTACACAAGAAAATCAGGGAACAATAGAAAATCCTCAAAGTTTCCCTACAAGCACAAGTCAAGATCCCTTAGAAGAGGCTCAAGAAGACATCTGGCCTCAAAATCAGCCAACACAAGAGCAAGAGTACTGATGTATCTCTGTCCTAAGCAAAAATAAAATTCCTTCTCTCTTAACAGAGGAAGAGATTGATCTAATATTGAATAGACTGCCAGCCTCCAAACCTTCATTTGAACCAAATGCTTCTGCTCATCTACCTACTCCATCTTGTTGTCTTGAAACAAAAAATAAACTTATAGATCAACTGAAAGAAGAGAAAACTGATAATCCAATATGTTTGATTGGTGAAATTGTTTATTATGATGATTTTCCAAATTTTAATCAGTCTGATGATGATGATGGGTTTCAGGCATAAACTAATCATGCAGGGCAACCAGCGTTTGATTGGTGTTATGATTTTCACCGTCATTAGCTTGAAAGCAGCAATCAGCCAATTCAATCCATCACAAATAGCTTTCACATAATTGGGAATCAATAGCCTTTCAACTCAAAAGGTGAAGAGAAGAGCAATGAAGAAATTTTTGAGCAAGTTGAAACTAAGGAGCCTTCTCTTGAAAAAGAGGAAACCTTTGAATACACCCCTACTCAAGAATATAATAACCTCTTCATAGAGTTCAGTCCACTGAATCTAGGCATACCAGGGCTGCAAGAGGATAAAACTGCCAAATATGATGAATCCTCCAGTTCATATGATGAAGAAGATGAGGGAGAAAAACAAATAGAATACTATCCTACTGAGGATATACCATCTTTTCAAGAAGAAACTTCTCCCTTCACTAATGTCAATCTGTCATTCAAAGAACCTGAATTTATATCAGATGCAAGCATAGATTTGGAGAAAGAAGAAATTTCACTACTTGTTGTTTTGCAGGTTAAGAATGATGATGCTTCCAAGAAACATACTGAAGAGATAGTCCTCAAAGCTGAAGTCTTGGAAGCAGACAATCTACTAGACATGAAGGGAAAAAATGAAGAGAATATTCATATTTTCTTTGTTGATCCTTTGGAAGAGTGTGTGGAAGTCTCGACTGGCTCAAATTATCAAGCATGGATCCTTTGCAAGAGCCAAAGTCATGAAAAACTGTCACCTTCTATGATAGCCTTGGTTTTGAAGATTAGTCTTCAAAATGTACTATGGCTACCCCTGACAAGTAGCCAGAGTTTCTAATTCTTTTTGACACTACTCAACTAGCTACATCGACACTTCTGTATCATATGATAATGTAAATACTCAAAGTTAGAATAGGTTAGATAGGAATTTCAATAAAGTTCAGTTTTGAGAAATTAGATAGTTGTTGATTTTTATCTTCAAGGAAAAATAAAAATACAAAAAACAATAGGAAGAGAAAAGAGGGTAGATTGATAAAACAAGAAAGGTACAACCCCATACCAAAAAAGGGAAACAAAATCTGAAAGTGTGCAAGCTCAAATGCCACTCCTGAAAAAAACACTACTAGTTAGTCATACAGCCTAATCATGACTAATTAGTTTTCAATTTACTCCTGATAGGTTAGTGAAATAGATTTTCCAAACAACTTAATCTTGGCTTGTCAGTTAGGTAGATTAGGATAGAAAAGTAAAGGTTCATACAAGCTCAAAATCCGAACCTCAGTTTTCAAAAGAAGAATGGCTCTAAACTGTTTAATTTTCGAGTCAAAGACAGGAGTAAACTGGTTCTAATGAACTCAAAAATTGAACCAGAAAATAATGTAAAACAACTCAAACAAACTCAAAAACAGAGCTGAAGAAAAGAGAAGGATGTGTTGAAAACTTTCAGATCTTAAGCCTTCACCATTTTGGTTTAATTTTATGCAAATAATTATCTATGTGCAGCCTATTTTTATGCCATAGATCAGCAACAAGTTAGACTGTTCAATCCTGACTTGTATGCTTTTAAATTTCTATTTTAGAAATTAGAGAATAAAAATCTGTTAGACTGTTTAATCCTAACAGATAGTAGATTAGGTAGAGAAGCATATGAACTCAACTGTTTAATCTGAGTTTGTGGAGAAATAAGGCGTAGACTTAGATTATTTTTCTTGTTTCAAAAGAATAAAATGTTTGTAAAAGAGTTTTCCAATCTGATCCAGGTGGATATCGGTGGCCACCCACCTATTCCATTTGGACCAGCACCATCAATTCTTGCAGCTTTTAACATTCAGCACAACTTACTACTTTTAGCAGGTTTTCGGGTCCTCCACTCCCGGAGCCGTTTTGGGGCCTTAATGATCCAAGTGGATATTGGTGGCCACCCACCTATTCCATTTGAACCCCCACCATCATTTCTTTCAGTTTTCAAGTTGCAACAAAACTTACTATTTTTAGCAGTTTTTCAGGTCCTGAACTTCCAGAGCCGTTTTAAGGCCCTAAATGATGTTTTTTGGGAAAACGGAGAGAAAAATGGGTCCATGGATCGATGTTGCTCATTCAAAAATTGTACTCCTCGAACATATCTTTCTAACGAGCTATTGAGCATGTCCAATGGAGATCGGATGACAAAGTTACTTCCCCGGGAAGTTGAACCACCAATTTACCCAAACGGGGCCCATAGTTTTCGCGCTTCATCTCCTAGGGTTAGGTTTTTGGAAGTTTAGAGTTCTCCATTATTTCTCAATAATAAATAGGCCCTCGAGCCTCATTGTAACACAGTTCAGAGGTTTGTAGCCATCACATCTCTTCTCAGAGATTCGCTACCAGCACCCTAGCTATTTTATTTCCATTCTGTTTGTAAGCAAATTTCAGTTCTTTGATATTAATGAAATGAAGCATTATTTCTGCTGCATCTCTATGTTCAATGTTTATGTATTTTGTTGCATTCTTGCATAAAATCCAGATCAGTGGTATCAGAGCGAGTCTGCTCTTTCTTTGTTTTTCTTTGCATGTCCCCATCGTGGTCAGGTTATAAGGAGTTAGGGCTCGATCTGGTTAAACACTTGCAAGATCACCCTCGCAAAACTCGACGACCTCCCATAGCAGAAGAAAAGAAAGATGAGGGAGCAAGAGATCCTATCAAAATATTGCTCGAGGAGGCCCTCGTGAAACAAAGGAACGTGATGATGGATAACTTTGCTCAAATCCTTCAACGATTGCCCACATATGGCGCATCTACATCCAGCAGCCACTACCTTCAAGGTACAGGTAAAATTTGAAATTCCTATATTTGAAGGAAAAATAGATGCAGATGATGTAGATAGATGGTTAAATTTGCTGGAAGGGTATTTCTCAGTCCATGACTTCTTTGACTGAGAAAATATTATTTGTTCACTCCTCAAAGCCACCCCTCATGTCAAATACTGGTGGGAAACCTACCGTGAGCAAGAGGGCGAAGGTGAACCCTCTTTGTTCTCGGCCACACTGACTTGGAATTCATTCTGAGATGACATCAAGGAGAAATATTACCTCGTGGGGAGCTATGAGGACAAATGCATCCAATGGACCACGCTGCGGCAACAAAAGGATCAAGATGTGCACGAACTGACGAATCTGTTCCATACCCTGCACACAAAGTTGGGTATTAAAGATTTAGAGAGACATTTGGTGCTCAAGTATCGCGGCTGTCTACACAAACACATTCAGGAGGAAATGGAGTTCCTCAACATTACATATCTTCGCACGGCATATCGCTATGCCGCCAAGATCGAGCAGAAATTTAAGCAAAAGAAGCGAGACTTTGGATCTGCAAATCCGAAAGGTTCCCCCGAAACAAAGAACAAGGGGCAAGGCAAAAGCAATGCGACTCAGAACAATACTACAAATCCAAAGAAGGACACAGGGAAGTGGTGTGAATTTCATAACAGCCCCACTCACAGCACAAACGAGTGTCGGGCCAAACAGTCTTTAGTGGCCGAACTAAAGGCACTTGAATCAGATGCATTTTCTGATCCTGAGTTAGAACCAGACAAAGGCAATGACAAAGGGAAGAAGATCATTGATGCAGATCCCAGTGCCATTCTTGCCACCACCAAGATCCAGAGGGAGGGTCCAGAGGATCCAAAGGAGGGGGAGTGTCTCTTCCAGTCGCAGATGTGGGTGAAGGGTTCTCCGCTGCAATTTCTCGTCAATAGAGGAAGCCAAAAGAACCTCATTTCAGTAGAGGTCGTGAAGTGTCTCAGGCTACCGACCATAGCACACCTGCAACCATATACCATTAGATGGCTCCACCCAGGGAGAGATCTCCGCATATGCCAGCGGTGCCACCTTCTGTACAATATCAAGCCATTCACGGATGAGGTATTGTGTGATGTTTCTCCTCTTGATGTAGCTAATGTATTATTGGGCCAACCATACTTTTGGAGGTGACATGATGTGTATGAGTCTAGGCCTCGTGCTGTTATTATTACTTTGGGAAATAACTTGTTCAGGATACTGGAGGTAGTACCGCCTCTTGTCATCTCTTTGACTACTGCAAAACAACACAGTAAGATTGTTTCCCAAACCAGGAAATTAATTTTCCTTACAACTCACTCACAGGGAAAGAAGAATATTATGGCCACAAACTCGAAACAAGTCTCCCTTGCACGGCTGCAGTAGATGGAAAAAGTCATGGAGGAATACGAGGACATTTTCTCCTCACTCATAGAGGTTCCTCTACACTGTCAGGACAAGCACTCCATTGATCTGAATCTTAACGCACCATTGCCTGATGTTGCCATACATCCTGCAACTACACAAACAGAATACAAACATGTACCGTCTGAGGCTGATAAAGAAACCAAATTTACTAAACGCATCCAGCATGTCCACCCGTAGGTCCATGGCATCTTCAACAAATCTAATACTCAGTTCAACATAATTTGCCTCATCTCATGGAGGATCTCAACGCAATGGGGACCATTGCTTCCTAAGGAGGGAGGAATGATCTAGGTGGATATCGGTGGCCACCCACCTATTCCATTTAGACTAGCACCATCAATTCTTGCAGCTTTTCACATTCAGTACAACTTACTATTTTTAGCAGGTTTTCGGGTCCTCCACTCCTGGAGCCGTTTTGGGGCCTTAATGATCTAGGTGGATATTGGTGGCCACCACCCACATATTCCATTTGAACCCCCACCATCAGTTCTTTCAATTTTCAAGTTGCAACAAAACTTACTATTTTTAGTAGTTTTTTGGGTCTTGAACTTCTGGAGCCGTTTTGAGGCCCTAAAAGACGTTTTTTGGGAAAATGAAGAGCAACATGGGTCCATGGATTGATGTTTCTCATTTAAAAGTTGTACTCCTTGGATAGATATTTCTAACGAGCTATTGAGCACGTCAAACGAAGATCGGATGCCAAAGTTATGTCCCTGGGAAGTTGAACCACCAATTTACCCAAACGGGGCCCATAGTTTTGGCGCTTCATCTCCTAGGGTTAGGTTTTTGGAAGTTTAGAGTTCTTCATTGTTTCTCAATAATAAATAGGCCCTCAGCCTAATTGTAACACAATTTAGAGGTTTGTAGCCATCACATCTCTTCTCAGAGATTCGCTACCAGCACCCTAGCTATTTTATTTCCATTCTGTCTGTAAGCAAATTTTAGTTCTTTGATATTAATGAAATGAAGCATTATTTCCACTGCATCTCTATGTTCATGGTTATTTCTATATTCTGTTGCGTTCCTGCATAATATCTGGATAAGTGGTACCAGAGTGGGTCTGCTCTTTCTTTTTTTTTCTTTGCATGTCCCCAACGCGGTCAGGGTATAAGGAGTTAGGGCTCGATCTGGTTGAACCCTTGCAAGATCAGCCTTGCAAACCCCGACGACCTCCCATGGCAGAAGAAAAGAAAGATGAGGGAGCTAGAAATACTATCAAAATATTGCTCAAGGAGGCCCTCAAGAAACAAAGGAACGTGATGATGGATAACTTTTCTCAAATCCTTCAACGATTGCCCACATATGGCGCATGCATCCAACAGGCACTCTGGAGGCACCACTCCCTGCAAGGTACAGGTAAAATTTGACATTCCTATATTTGAAGGAAAAATAGATGCAGACACTGTAGACAGATGGTTAAATTTGCTGGAAGGGTATTTCTCGATCCATGACTTCTCTGACCGAGAAAAGATTATTTTTGCACTCGTCAAAGCTGCCCCCCATGTCAAAGACTGGTGGGAAACCTACCGTGAGCAAGAGGGCGAAGGGGAACCCTCTCTGTTCTCAGCAACACACACTTGGAATTCATTCCAAGATGGCATCAAGGAACAATATTATCCCTTGGGGAGCTATGAGGACAAATAAATCCAAAGGACCATGCTGCGGCAACAAAAGGATCAAGATGTGCACGAACTGACGAATCTGTTCCATACCCTGCGCACAAAGTTGGGTATTAAAGATTCAGAGAGACATTTGGTGCTCAAGTACCATGGCTGTCTGCACAAACACATTTAGGAGGAAATGGAGTTTCTCGACATTACATCGCTTGGCACGGCATATCGCTATGCTGCCAAGATTAAGCAAAAATTTAAGCAGAAGAAGCGAGAAATTGGATTTGCAAATCCGAAAGGTGCCCTCGAAACGAAGAACAAGGGGCAAGGCCAAAGAAATGCGACTCAGAACAACACCAAAAATCCAAATAATGACACAAGGAAGTGGTGTGAATTTCATAACAGCCCCACTCACAACACAAACGAGTGTTGGGCCAAACAGTCTTTGGCTGCCGAACTAAAGGCACCCGAATCAGATGCATTTTCTGATCCTGAGTTAGAACTAGAAAAAGGAAATGACAAAGGGAAGAAGATCATTGATGCGGATCCCAGTGCCATTTTTTCCACCACCAAGATCCATAGGGAGGGTCCAGAGGATCCAGAGGAGGGGGAGCGCCTCTTCCAGTCGCAGATGTGGGTGAAGGGTTCTCCGCTGCAATTTCTGATCAATAGCGGAAGCCAAAAGAACCTCATTTCAGTAGAGGTCGTGAAGCGGCTCGGCCTACCAACCTTAACACACCTACAACCATATACCATCGGGTGGCTCCACCCAGGGAGAGATCTCCGCATCCGCCAGCAGTGCCGCCTTTGGTATAATATCAAGCCATTCACGGATGAGGTATTGTGTGATGTTGCTCCTCTTGATGTAGCTGATGTATTATTGGGCCAACCATACTTGTGGAGGCGACATGCTGTGTATGAGTCTAGGCCTCATGTTGTTATTATTACTTTGGGAAATAACTTGTACAGGATACCGGAGGTAGTACCACCTCCTGTCATCTCTTTGAATACTGCAAAAAAACACAGTAAGATTGTTTCCCAAACCAGGAAATTCATTTTCCTTACAAATAACTCACAGGGAAAGAAGAATATTGTGGCCACAACATCAAAACAGGGCTCCCTTGCATGGCTGTAGCAGATGGACAAAGTCATGGAGGAATATGAGGACATTTTCTCCTCACTCATAGAGGTTCCTCTACACTGTCAGGAAAACCACTCCATTGATCTGACTCCAAAAGCACCACTACCTGATGTTGCCATACATCCTGCAACTACACATACAGAATACAAACATGTACCGTCTAAGGCTGATAAAGAAACCAAATTTACTAAATGCATCCAGCATGTCCACCCACAGGTCCATGACATCTTCAACACATCTAATACTCAGATCAACATAATTTACCTCATCTCATGGAGGATCTCAATGCAATGGGGACCATTGCTTCCTAAGGAGGGAGGAATGATCTAGGTGGATATCGGTGGCCACCCACCTATTCCATTTGGACCAGCACCATCAATTCTTGCAGCTTTTCACATTAAGCACAACTTACTATTTTGAGCAGGTTTTCGGGTCCTCCACTCCCGGAGCCGTTTTGGGGCCTTAATGATCCAGGTGGATATTGGTGGCCACCCACCTATTCCATTTGAACCCCCACCATCAGTTCGTTCAGTTTTCAAGTTGCAACAAAACGTACTATTTTTAGCAGTTTTTCGGGTCCTAAACTTCTGAAGCCATTTTGAGGCCCTAAACGATGTTTTTTGGGAAAACGGAGAGCAACATGGGTCCATGGATCGATGTTGCTCATTCAAAAGTTGTACTCCTCGGACAGATATTACTAATTTATTTATTGTGTCAAACAGAGATCGAATGCCAAAGTTACGTCCACGGGAAGTTGAACCACCATTTTACCCAAACGAGGCCCATAGTTTTGGCGCTTCATCTCCTAGGGTTAGGTTTTTGGAAGTTTAGAGTTCTCCATTGTTTCTCAATAATAAATAGGCCCTCGAGCCTCATTGTAACATAGTTCGGAGGTTTTTAGCCATCACATCTCTTCTCAAAGATTCGCTACGAGCACCCTAGCGATTTTATTTCCATTCTCTCTGTAAGCAAATTTCAGTTCTTTGATATTAATGAAATGAAGCATTATTTCCGCTACATCTCTATGTTCATGGTTATTTCTGTATTCTTATGCATTCCTGCATAAAATCCAGATCAGTGGTATTAGAGCGGGTCTGCTCTTTTTTTTTTTTTCTTTGCATGTCCCCAACGCAGTTAGGGTATAAGGAGTTAGGGCTCAATCTGGTTGAACCCTTGCAAGATCGGCCTCGCAAACCCTGACGACCTCCCATGGCGGAAGAAAAAAAAGATGAGGGAGCAGGAGATCCTATCAAAATATTGCTCAAGGAGGCCCTCGAGAAACAAAGGAACGCGATGATGGATAACTTTGCTCAAATCCTTCAACGACTTCCCACATATGGCAGATCTGCATCCAACAGCCACTTTGGAGGTGCCACTCCCTTCAAGGTATAGGTAAACTTTGACATTCCTATATTTGAAGGAAAAATAGATGCAGACACCATAGATAGGTGGTTAAATTTGCTGGAAGGGTATTTCTCAGTCCATGACTTCTCTGACCGAGAAAAGATTATTTTTGCACTCCTCAAAGCTACCCCCATGTCAAATACTGGTGGGAAACCTACCGTGAGCAAGAGGGCGAAGGGGAACCCTCTCTATTCTCAGCCACACCCACTTGGAATTCATTCCGAGATGACATTAAGGAACAATATTACCCCGTGGGGAGCTATGAGGACAAATAAATACAATGGACCACCTTGCGGCAACAAAAGGATCAAGATGTGCACGAGCTGACGAATCTGTTCCATACCCTGCACACAAAGTTGGGTATTAAAGATTCAGAGAGACATTTGGTGCTCAAGTACTGCGACTATCTGCATAAACACATTCAGGAGGAAATGGAGTTCCTCGACATTACATCGCTTGGCACGACATATCGCTATGACACCAAGATCGAGCATAAATTTAAGCAGAATAAGCGAGACTTTGGATCTGTGAATCCGAAAGGTGCCCCAAAACCGAAGAACAAGGGGCAAGGCCAAAGCAATGTGACTCAGAAAAACACCACAAATCCAAGGAAGGACACAGGGAAGTGGTGTGAATTTCATAACAGCCCCACTCACAGCATAAACGAGTGTCGGGCCAAACAGTCTTTGGTGGCTAAACTAAAGGAACCCAAATCAGATGCATTTTCTAATCCTGAGTTAGAACCAGGCAAAGGCAATGACAAAGGGAAGCAGATCATTGATGCGGATCCCAGTGCCATTATTGCCACCACCAAGATCCAGAGGGAGGGTCCAGAGGATCCAGAGGAGGGGGAGTGCCTCTTCCAGTCGCAGATGCGGGTGAAGAGTTCTCCGCTGCAATTTCTCGTGATAGCGGAAGCCAAAAGAACCTCATTTCAGCAGAGGTCATGAAGCAGCTCGGCCTACCGACCATAGCAGACCCATAGTCGTATACCATCGGGTGGCTCCACCCAGGGAGAGATCTCTGCATCCGCCAGCAGTGCCGCCTTCCGTACAATATCAAGCCATTCACGGATGAGGTATTGTGTGATGTTGCTCCTCTTGATGTAGCTGATGTATTATTGGGCCAACCATACTTGTGGAGGTGACATGCTGTGTATGAGTCTAGGCCTTGTGATGCTATTATTACTTTGGGAAATAACTTGTACAGGATATCGGAGGTAGTACCGCCTCCTGTCATCTCTTTGACTACTGCAAAACAACACAGTAAGATTGTTTCCCAAACTAGGAAATTCATTTTCCTTACAACTCATTCATAAGAAAAGAAGAATATTGTGGTCACAACCTCGAAACAGGGCTCCCTTGCATGGCTGCAGTACATGGAAAAAGTCATGGAGGAATACGAGGACATTTTCTCCTCACTCATAGAGGTTCCTCTACACTATCAGGACAAGCACTCCATTGATCTGACTCCCAATGCACCACCACCTGATGTTGCCATACATCCTGAAAATACACATATAGAATACAAACATGTACTGTTTGAGGCTGATAAAGAAACCAAATTTACTAAACGCATCCAATATGTCCACCCGCAGGTCCATGACATCTTCAACACATCTAATACTCAGTTCAGCAGAATTTGCCTCATCTCATGGAGGATCTCAACGAAATTGGGACCATTGCTTCCTAAGGAGGGAGAAGTGATCCAGGTGGATATCGGTGGCCACACACCTATTCCATTTGGACTAGCACCAACAATTCTTGTAGCTTTTCACATTCAGCACAACTTACTATTTTTAGCAAGTTTTCGGGTCCTCCACTCCCAGAGCCGTTTTGGGGCCTTAATGATCCAGGTGGATATTGGTGGCCACCCACCTATTCCATTGTAAACCCCACGATCTATTCTTTCAGTTTTCAAGTTGCAACAAAACTTACTATTTTTAGTAGTTTTTCGGGTCCTGAACTTCTGGAGCCGTTTTGAGGCCCTAAACGACGTTTTTTTGGGAAAATAGAGAGAAAAATCGGTCCATGGACCGATGAGCACCCATGGACTGATGTTGCTCATTCAAAATTTGTACTCCTCAGAAAGATCTTTCTAACGAGCTATTGAGCACGTCAAACGGAGATCAGATGCCAAAGGTATGTCCCCAGGAAGTTGAACCACCAATTTACCCAAACGGGGCCCATAGTTTTGGCACTTCATCTCCTAGGGTTAGGTTTTTGGAAGTTTAGAGTTCTCCATTGTTTCTCAATAATAAATAGGCCCTCGAGCCTCATTGTAACACAGTTCAGAGGTTTGTAGCCATCACATGTCTTCTTAGAGATTCGCTACCAACACCCTAGCTATTTTATTTCCATTCTTTCTGTAAGCAAATTTCAGTTATTTGATATTAATGAAATGAAGAATTATTTCCGTTGCATCTCTATGTTCATGGTTATTTCTGTATTCTGTTGCATTCCTATATAAAATCCGGATCACAATCCAAGTGTACTCTGAAAGAAGAAAAAATGTTAGATTAGTAGGATTGGGTAGGTAGAAAGCTTGGTTTGATAGTATTCCATTGTCTTTCATGGCTGCTAACATTGTCAAATCAGAAAAAAAACAAGCAAAGTGAAGAAATTTGCAGCCCAATGGATGAGGCATTGGTCAGCCCCCCAGAGAATACAAGTCTGAAGTTCTTGATGCCTTCAAGAAGGCACCATCCCCATGTGGAGCCACTGTTAGGCACCTATAAAATTTTTCATATAAAATGGTGGCTAAATCTTTTTGAAGCCTTCAAGAAACAATTTTATTGCCAAAATTGTTAGTTCTTGAAGTCTTATGAAGATGAATTATCCTTGAGTTAATCTTCACTGCTGTTTCCCTCTCAATTCTGAAAATCTGTTGTTTTCCTGAAGAAAAGACTGCTGCAAAAAACTCCATTTTCCCTCATTTTACCCCTTCTTCCACTCAAAATTAACCTCCATTTTATCCCCTTTTTCCCCATGAAATTCCTCTTTTTTTCCTCATTACCCTTCTTCCTTTCATAAAAACCCCTTTGATAAGGTTTAAAACTCCTTTTTAAACCTTACTGAAACGCTCAAAATCCTTTGAAAATCCTTGAAAATCCATAAAAACCCACTTTTTACATTATGGGCTTTAGCGCTCTTTGGCTAAGCTCCTAAACCACTTCCCCACCATGTGACTTGGTGCTCAAACCAAGCACTAAGTCCCGGAGCGCTTATCGCAATCGGAACTTTCGACGAGCGCATTCCTTTTTGTTGCGTTAAAAACCCCCAATGCGATTGGCCCCTTTGTTATAAACCCTTGATCCCTTGCTTCCTTTGTAAAACCTAGAGCCCACAATCGGGTGCTAAACATATAAATAAACCCTCCCCGAAGCCATGTTTCCTTTGTATTTTGTTAAAAGCCCACTTTCCTATGTTTGTATTAAAACCCGCCGGTTCATTGGTTGGGCGAACCTCCACCGTTGATCTTAAACCAATCAACGATCGACAAAATCTCGCATTGGAGATTTCGTTGGGTGCATTTGAATAATTTATTGCCCCTCCCGATTGGCGACCTCCCGATGTTTTCTCAGCCGTTGATTTTCCCCACTAGGCCCAGATCTGACGGCTCACATCACTCTGTTCATAAGCCCATCCCTCCGCTTGTGACCTCCGCAAATTCATTCTCCGCCGTTGATCTGGCCCTCAGATCGACGATCCTCGTTCAATCACAGTGGAGATTTTCATTGCGCCTTTCCTCTCTCCTCCTCCGATCGCAAATCCTCTGATTGTATCTGGGTCATCCGTACAATAAGATCCGACGGTCCAGATCATTTCTCCCTTCCTTTTGTTATTTTTCATGAGCCCGCTGTATAAAGTTTTAAACGGATTTTCGCCATTGATCTGTCTAGATCAACGACTCACATTGACCGATTCTCTACTTACGTCCCCCCTCATATTTATTCCATTAACCCACAGATGAAATTTGAGTCGTTGATCTGTTTCATCTGACGGCCCAGATTTATCCTAATAGGCCCAACTCTTTTGCGTCCTACCCCTCCCAGATCAGATCTTTGCCGTCCATTCTTGATCTAACGGTCCAGATCAAAACCACTTAGACTATGCGCCACATCTTATCCCTCGAGCATCTATCCTCTATCGCACTCTCTCCACGATCGTCTGATCTAAGGCCCCAGATCTGACGGTTAGCACACAGTTTCGTGTAAATTTAAGCCCGAAAGTTAATTCTCCAAAGTTAAGCGATATGGGCGGTTTTAAAAGGCCATGTGTTGGCCAGTAACACATATCGCATTCGAAAATTTAAAACCATATTTCCTCCATTTTATCACTCGAAACCAGCAGTTTTCTCAGTCAAAACCACCTTCCCCTTTCCCATTACATTTTCTCAAAACTGATCTCCACCGTTGATCTCTGAGATCTAATAGCTTGCATTCAATCTCGCATTGGTCCATCGCCCTCCACCCATCCTCCAAGGGCCTTCATCGATCAACCTCTGCCGTTGATCTCTGTGGACCGATTTCATTCGACGGTCCAGGTTATTTCCGAAACCCCAATTTTCATTAACGCCTTTTTCGCTGGCGATTAAGGTTTTTGCTCATTTCTCATTGTATTTTATCCAGTTCCATTGTAAAGTGGCCCCTCCGCTTTATATAGTCACGATTGATTTCAACCATTGATCTCTGCGGATCAATGGATCTGACTTAATCTCCCCACCATTTTTCAAACCGCCTCCCATCTGACCCCCACGAAGAAATCCCCGCCGTTGAATGCTTTCATCCAATGGCTGTGCTCTAAACCTAAACCTCTGAAGTAGTCTAGACCCAAATACGCAGGATTTTTCTAATTGTTCTTGGTTTTTGCAAGTTTTAATGGTTTTCCAATTATTTTAAAGGAAGATTGAAGACCGGGGATGATGATCCCCCGGGCTTTTATACATCAAAGAGATCATTTTGCTGGGGTTCCATATCATGTTTCATTCAGTGCCTCATGAGCACTAACACAAACTTAATACTTAATGTAAACCAATTAATATAGAGAAAATTTCAGAAAATTTCTCCATTGAGCCCCTCAAAGGCTGAGAAACATTAAATTGTATTAATTGAACCTAATAGATCTTTTCTTTTATTCCACCTCCTCATTTTCCTATAAAATCTTCTTGAGGAGCTCATTGTAAAGGGTTGGTTGCAGAACTTTGATATATAATTGTGCTCAAACTTTTCTACATGTAAATAGTGTTCAGAGGCTCTTGAAGCTCTGTTTGTGATTGAATAAGTTAGGCTGAGAAGAAAAGGTGATTGCTGAACTGAAACATTGGACTTGAAGAATGTAACCGGATTGACATCAATATACAAGCTGATTCTTGGGATCCTGGTCTATATCACTGGTGGAGTGCTTCTTTCTGTGTTATTGTTTTCCTTTCATGTATACCATTTTTTCCACTTATTCTCTAATAAAGAATAGCAAGCATAGAGTTAGGATTTACTGTTTACAGTACCCTTCTCTGACTAATAAGCTTTATCTCAATGTTTTCCTCCAAATTGTGTGTTTAAGAATGACTTAAGTTAAGTGTAAACATTATCAAGGAATTTTGGTTTTCCCCTGTCTTGATGTGTGAAGCTTGAAAGGAAGTTCTTGAATGTTATTTTCATTATCTGCTAAGTAAAGTTAGACTAGAAACGTTTATGGTTTTCCCTGTCTTCTAGTTTCTTTCTCCAAAGGTAGTTCTGAAAGTTTCCCTAAGAGTATGCTGAAAGTAGTTTAGATTTAAAAGTATCTTATCTAATCTTAGGCTACACTTTGTTTTTCTTATCTATTTTCATCCCTTCTGAAAGTAATTATGTGGATTACTGGATTGTTTGTCTATTGAGTTAGCTTTAATACAAAATTGCCCAAAGAAGTCTATGGTTAGCCCTGTCCTTTGGTTGGTTTTAAACAGTTACTTAAAAGGCTTTTCATGTTTGGAAAGATTGATAAATCCTAGTTGAAATTATTGTCTTTTTCCACCCCTTCAACACTTTTATTGTTCCATTCCATCATTTTATCTCAGATATCTTGTGAAATAGATGACTTGCCCCTTGGACCACTCTTGAAATTGTTGCACAATTAAACCATTTTATGACTACATAGCCCAATGGACTAAAAACCAACGTTATATCTATCCTATTAGCCAAAGCTTGTTCTGATTGCTTGCAACTTCACACCTTTGAAACTCTTTCATTTTAGGACTTTCCACTCAACTAGAAATCATGCTCAACCATCAAAAAACAAACAAAAACCCTTGTTCCTAATAACTAGCCTAATATCATACCCAAAAGCCTTAAAAGATAAATCAATCTTTGCACTTATAAGAGAGATCCCTCTTTGGATTCAAGAGGGCTAGATCCTAGAATCCCAAAGTGGTTCAAGTGTTCTCTCTGTAGTTTGTATTTTCCAATCTTGCAAATTACAGGGAGCTAACAGGTCGCATAGGTTAGGTCTAGCTTTATAGATCCTGCAATTTTTGTACCCCATGATCTTGATAATAGCATCTCAAATCGCACTGGGATGTCAGCCACTACTATGTCCATTACCACGCTCTTAGCTGGGATTTGGGCTAGATTTACCACCAAATCCTTGATCATCCAAAAACATTTCACTCTTTCAGAATCAAAAGAGTAGATATCTTTATATGGGTGAGTGATCTTCAACCCCAATTGCTCCATCATCGACAGAGGTAACAGGTTATGGGACGCCCTGGAATCTAGCATACAATTGTGCAACAGAAAATCATGAATTACTAAAGAGACATAGATAATGAGGAGTTGAAGCATCTAACTCCTCAACATCAGGACTGAACATTACCATAGGCCTTTCTTCCTGTAGGTTTAAACTATCTGGGATTGGGGTTGCTTCTTGAGGAAGCATGAAAGAAGACACCTGAGACTGGTAGATTGAATTTTTCAGGAGTTCAGTTAGGGGGACTGGGATTTTAAACTTTTCTAGTTCTTTTTGAAGATTAAAAGTAGAGGGAGACTTTTCTATGGTATTTTCCTTTGGTTCATTTATCAAGGCTGAAGGTTTTGCCTCCCTTGGAATAGTTTTAACATTTGAATTTGGATTAGAGGCCAACTTAGAAGAAGAAGCAATGGAGTCATTAGAATATAAAGGTTCAGTTATAGGTCTCTTACCTTTATCTCCGACTTTATAAACAATGGTTTCCTTCTGAGGCATCTCTTCTTCTTGTTCTTGTGTGCGGGTTCTCTTTCTAGAGGACCTGAGATAATATTTTCTATGAAACTATGCTTGCATGAAATCTACAAATGGTTTACAGTAATCATCGATCTCTGGATCTTTAGCAGCGCTTGTTTTTTCTTCTTCTTCTTGCAAGGAAAGCTCCACTCCTTCATTTTCTTGCAAAGAAGACTCAACTTCATCACCATTTGAGTAAGCAAGATATTGATAATCTTGCCCATCGGGGATGTCTTCAGTAGGGCCATCCATCTGCCCTCCCATATACAGCGGGGGATGTATGTGGTCTTGCTGCTCCTTCCGATCTCTTTGTAATATTTGCAAGGAAGGCTTTCTGTATTGGGGATTATAACCCCTATTCGGAGCAGCTTGAGGTGGCCTAGAGGAGGAATTCTTTGCTTCGAGCTGAAGCTTCACCAGCTTGCTCAAAAGGTTCTTGATCATTTTGCTCATCTCTTCTATTTTGTAATCTTCTACCTCTCTATCTTGACCGAAGGTAGATGCTTCTTCTTTCCCTCTCTGTCTAGCATCATGGTTTGACCTCCCTTTTGATTTACCTGTAGAAGTAAAGTTAGCTTCCACTTCCAATGCATCAGTCTGGGCTGCATCCAGAGTAGCAAACTTCCTTTCTCTTAAAGAGAATTCGAATTCTGACTCAAAGGCTGCTACGAACACCACTTTAGCAGAAGTCTGGTGAGGCTTCATTTTGGCCGGGAGACTAGTGTATAATTTATTAAATCTCTTGATTAATTTGGACACATCTTCATTATGTCTCTTTCTAAGTGTGTTGAATTCTGTAAGACAGTATCCATGGTCCTTCTTCTCTCCCCATTTCTTGATGAAGGAATTTTCCATCTCTTCCCAGTTATTAATGAAGCGGTCCCCCAAGGTCTTGAACCATTTTCTTGCCTCTCCATCTAGAGACTGGACAAACAATCTCAACACCACATCCAGATGTTCAACACTGAAATATTCTGCGAAGGCGCAGAAAACTTCCAGGTGTTTCTGAGCTTCAGTATCATTTTCTCCATTGAAACAAGGTAGGATCTTTAAGTAATCCCGAGGCATGTCATTCAGGATCTGAGGCAATGCCAGGGGGCCATATTTGTTCAGTAGGAAGCTAGGAACAACCATCGGAGGTTGTGGAGGTGGCGAGAGAGTCTGATGTGTATTAGGAGGTGGTGGAAGAGAAGTATGCATGACAATGGGGATATACTGAAAAACAAATTGAGGGGTTGATTGAAATGATAGAATATGAGAAGTGGAAAACTCTGTGACTTCTTTAACTTCTTTGGCTTCGGGAGTGGGATGCAGAAAGAAGCTTGTGGTATCCACAGATTTAGCCTTATCTTTTACCTCAATATTTTCCAAGGAGGAGGTACTAGAAGTATAATCAAGGGTTATTGCAATAGAATTAGGACCTTGATCTTGAGCTAATTGAGAGGAGGATGGAGAGTCTTCCAGGGAGAATCTGGGAATATCTGTATAAGCTGATTGTCTTTCTCTCCAACTTCTCTTGTGCAAAATCTTCTCTGGATCAGACACTAAAGGTGTTCTCAACTGGGATGTATCCGACCTTAGGTGTGGCTTTTGGGAAGCTAGGACTGTGAATAGATTTATCTTTGAATGATAGTGGAGTCGCCAAGGTGAGGGATCTACAACTCCCAACCCTTCCTGCTCACCTATTCTAAAGGGTGGATGAATATTTGTCGAGGCCCAGGGATTTAGTTCTTTAAATTCTTTCCCCGGCAACGACGCTAGAAAGATGTTGTAGCTTCTAGAGACAACCTTGAGTTGTATAAAGACCAGTGCCTAGGACATCTTAAATGCAAGGAGCCTATGACTCAATTGATTACAGTTGACAAGGTTAGGCTCTCATGCTACTATCACTCAGATGAATGGTTTTGATAAGGGTGGAACCAAGACCCCAAAGTTAAACACAACAACTAGAAAAACTGCAGAAACTAAGTACAAAATGGGATAAGTAAATGCATTAGACAACTTTAAAACAGAATGTTGTAAAGGGGGCCAACTTCTAAAATGAACACACAGATATCAAGTTATATGTGAGCAATGACTATGGTAGAAGATGGAGTAAGATATTAACTATAACCAAGCTTATTTCAAGGATAAGAATCCATATATACTGGGCTCATGCAAAGATAAGAATTCGTATATCCAGAGTCGTTCAAAGATAAGAATCCATTGTAGTTAATATCGGAAGAGAGGTGGAGGAGATAGAAAATGAAACAAAGTATCCTGCCCGAGCCATATTTAAAGCACTATAGATGAGTAAATATGAGTATCTGCTATGATAAGTTCACTTTTAAACATGGGAGAACTCACATTCCAGAGCATTAGATATAAGAAATGTGGAGAGATACGAAATGAAAATTTGTATTAATAAACATGAGAAGAGTTACAAACTGTGAATCATCTAGGGTGGAATCCCCAATTCCAGTAAAACTTCTTATTACTGAGTCCCTACGGGATCTTCAAACATCAACTATCAAATTTCATACAAAAATACACATAGAACACTTGAGCTAGTGAGTCCTTTGGAAAATTTGGAACCCTTTGTTAGTGTTTTCTTCCTGTTTTTATAACCTTTGATTCCTATATGCGAGAAGATATTTTGGGAAAATATCTTCCCCGCGTGCTTGTATGCTATTTTAGGTCTAAATCAAAAACATAAATGATGATGAGGTAAAATTGCCTCTCATCATCTTACAACGCAGGCCTAAAGCCATTTCTAACTGAAATGTAGACAATTTACTAAACTAAAAGTGGAAACTGCAGGAGTGAAATAAGGATTTCACTTGAAATAACAAAGTGAAAAGGACATAAGGTAAAAATGCCACACAACCCTCATCATGGATTATCATTACTGTTTAATGAGGCAGAACCACTACTACTACTAGTGAAAGAGATACCGTTAGTCATGGGAAAGACTGGCCTTCTATGCTAGAGGGTCTAGCACTGCTGGTAGTGGATGATTTGGCCTTCTGTGCTGGAGGTTCCCGTGGAATGGCCAATGGTCATGATCCATTGACTTAGACGTGGAAATGAACCTCTTCATATTTCTTCTCTGCTTCCTTGGGAGTGGAGGATCGTCATCCTCGGCCTCAAGCCATTGTGATTGGCTATGATATGGTCCATATACTTAAAATGCCATTAAAACCTGCACAGATAGAAAACTTGTTAAATAAATCCTGGGATGAGGCGTAAACTGCTTCAGAAGGCTCGGGTGAAGGCAAAGGAGCAGTGTGAAGGTAGGGAATGCATCGGATGCATTTCCATGATGAAAACAACGTTTAAATTTGATTTGGAACAAAGTTATGCAAAGGCGATTTTGCGAAAACCGAAGTGGTTTTCGCGCTGGTGGGAGGCGGTAAGCGGTAATAAGAGAAATAGACGCGATATAGTTAGGTGGGGACGCTTGTCCTCGCAAAACCGCCCATTTCTTATCAGAGCTTTTTGTTGGGGAGTTGTTGCGAATTGGGTGCAAAAACGAACGAGAGCCATCCGATCTGGGAAAATCAGATCAACGACGGTGGTTGAAAATGACAGACATACTTGCGCGGTTGGGTGGGACCGGCGATGACATCAGCAGTTTTGTCGCATAGTGGGATGATCAGTTGCGGGGTTATAAAATCATGAGTGATGTGAGCCATTGGATCATGATGGACATCAATGGTGGGGATCAATTGCGGGGGCACTTGGGGGTACGGATGGGTTTGCGGGCCGGGTGCCTCCGCAGTGAATATGGACCATTGGATGAAGATCTTCCGCAATCAAAGAATTCAACTGTTGGGGCACTGGGGAGTATGGGCCACTTTGGTCAGGTGCCCCCGCAGTGATCCTTGTTGATCAGCGGTTGTCATTGATGTCAACCCAAGCAACATCAGGGGCTAACCCAATATTGAATGGGAAGTTTTACCTACCAAATTAATATATTCTAGGTCAATAATGATTTTGATGGTTTCTACTTGTCGATATGTTTCTGTTGATATATGGCACGCCATGTAATTCTTCATGGTTTGAGAGATATTCATGTTTGAAGTTTGTACCCCAGTTAGTGGGCTAAAACCCCATGGGGTTGGGGCATGGGTCATTGAAAAGTCATAATTAATATTTTATAAGCTCCTAAAATCCCTCCCACGTTCACTTGTTGGAGCCCCTCTCAACTTAAGCATTCATATATATTGTGATCTTCATTTCCTCCTTAGGTAAGGGATTCGGCCATCTGAAACAGGTCATCGTGGAATTTTCGCTCTAATTTTTTTTCTACGAAGGCTCAGAAGCTGAAATTTTTATGAGGAGAAGCCAAAATCTAGAGGAAGCTGCAGTAAAATTTTTAGATCAAGTTGTACAACATTGTTGGAGATATGATCTATGGAAGTAAGGGTTTTTGCAAGCTCCTGAAATTCATCTCAAAGAAGTAACCTTGGTAAATTCGTCATAACTCTCTCTCTGAGTATCGGATTGGAATTCTGTAAAAAGTGACAGATAGTGCACAGTCTGTACTTTTCAATATATCAATTTTAGAAGCAAATGAATAAATAGTGACACGTGGAATTCCATACAAGTGAGATCTGCTGAAACACTCCATAATTAGGGAAGTGTGAGAAATTTGGTATGATTCTCTCCTGAAGAATTAAAATTGGGTCAGACCTATGGCATTGGAAAGAAGACTCAGAGGAATACTACACGACTAAAAATAAGATATTGATAATCTGAAATAACAAAGATACAACAGATTCAATATCGAGCTCCTAGAAGGCAAGAAAAAGCTAGATCATGTGTTGTCAAGGATTGCAAAGGACCAGACTTTCTACGGCATAAAAGCAAAGAAAGGTGCAACAGAGAGTAGCATGAAAATAGCAGCAACCAAGGTGCATAACAACAGCAAGAAGTTCATCATATGAAGTCTTCAAGTGGGCAGCACTGCATACAATCATTGTACTTAGTCATTGTAAATACATTATTGTACAAATTGTACTAGTGTCTATTTGCCAAGGGTTGAAGAGGCAGTGGTTGTGTCAAAGTTGGGGTTATGGTCTAGTATATCTTCTTCTTCTACATCATTCTATATCATTGTAAAGTGGACCATTTTATCTAGTACGAGAGTCCATTCTTCTTTTATTCTTCTATAGGGTGGTAGGGTGGTGCTAGGGTGAGTTGTAGCTCATTGGGTGTTGGTGCATCCATTCAGTGACTACTGAAGAATCTCGGGCATTGGAGCGTCCATCCAGTGGGAGCTGGAGAAGAATGCTTTTATAGATTCTAGGAAGTTGGAGCTTTATTTTCAATTGGAGTTGAAAAGAATTATTAGAAAAGCATTAGGTGGTTTTTGTCCCGGAGTGGGTTTCCACCCTAAAAATTGTGTGCATTTGTGTTCCTCTTGTTTGCTGCTATCATTGTACAAACACTGATAATAAGGGAAGTTACTGAATTGAATGTTGCAATAAAGAACATCGTCCTTACCTCCCGCATTTCCAAAATCCTCGCGCCATAAAGATCCGAGTTGACTGTACTATGGAGATTCTATCGACTTAAGGATGGACATTAAGACGAAGAAAATAAAGAAATATGGTTATCACAGACTATAAAATGAGCGATGATCGTTGGACATCCTCAATTATTCAATGGTCAGGATCACATTAGCGTGTCGTACATAGGTGGAAAAGAATTCAGGAGCGAGAAATTTGGAGTGTTGCGATGTGAAATGAGCGATGGATGGGTGCAGCACGATGGAGCGATGACCGTTGGATCTGCGAGAGGAGATCAATGGGCAGGAGCTCCTCGGGGTTTCACACATCAGCAGAAGAATATAAAAGGTGGATGGAAATGGCAATGTGTGATGTGTGATGGATGGGGGCAGCGCGATGGAGCGATGACCATTAGATCTGCGGGAGGAGATCAACGGACAGGATCTCTTCGGCAAAGATGAACCACAGCGGTGAAACAAAAAAGAAAATGACTAGATTTGGGAATCAGCGAAGTCCGATGGCCGAAGAGGGCTTAAGGAATTTTAGCCACCGGTCATAAAGTGGGGTTATATGAGAAATGAGGGCCTAGGGCTTAAGCCAAAAGGTGCTTAGAGGCCAAATATATTATAATGAGCGCGTTTAAAGCTAAAAGGTGGATTTTCAGTCCTTTCAAAGGTTTTGATAGGTGAAAAATGGGCTTTGATGGTCCATGTGGTCCTTATAATATTTTCTTTGTAGTATAGGGTCCCTTATCATTAGACATCCCGGATTAGTGGGGGATGTCATAACAACATTGGCTCCACTTGGGGATGACCCGTTTGTCCTAGAACGCGTCGAGAACTCCACAGACCATCTGTTAGCCTTCTTCTTGCGAACACAGTCCCTTGATGCCTTCTCTTATTTCTTCATGAAAAATCAAAACAACAAACATCATAATAAAATCAATTGAATAATGTACAATATCATACAACAGATCTTTTGGCCTGAATCAATACTGGAAAAAGGGTTTTAAGAATTTCCCATTCACAGGGACTTCGAGTAGATCACCCTGCAAATTTTCCAGTCTGAAAGTATTGTTTCCTCTGGCTTCTGCAATTTTGAAAGGTCCGAACCATAGAGGATCGAACTTTCCATGCTTTCCTTTCTCAGCCCTTCTTATGTCCCATCTTAGCACCAGATCTCCAACCTGCATCTCTTTATCTTTAGCATGCTGATCGAATAGGTCTTTCATTTTCTCTTGGTACTCAGTCAACCTATGATTTACTCGACTTCGAGTCTCTTCCAGCTCTACTAACTAATTTATTCTTCTGATAATATCGTTTGGTTCCTCTTGAAAATCCTACATGAATCTAGCCACAGGCAAGGCCAATTGTATCGGGAAAACTGCTGCTCTACCATAGACCAATTCATATGGGGATTTTCCTGTTGACCTTTTACTGGTGACTTTTTTTTCCCATAGCACAAACTTGAGCTGTGAATCCCAATTCTTCTAGTTTTCATTTATGGCCTTTTTCAATGCCCTTACCAGAGTTTTGTTTGAGGATTATGCCAATCCATTTCCTTGTGGATAATATGCAGTAGAGTGTCCTAATACAATATTATATTGTTGGAAAAAATTGATAAACTTGACAAAATTAAAAGCCTGAGCATTGTCTGTGACAATCTTAGCAGGGCAGCCAAACCTTGAGATAATGTTATCATCTAGAAACTTGATCACCACTGTGTCTATAGCATTCCTTGCTGGCATGGCCTCAACCCATTTAGTGAAGTAATTGGTGGCTGTTAGTATCCACTTGTGTTGCCCACTTGAGGCAGGATGGATTTCACCAATGAAATCAATTCCCCACTGCTAGACAAGTTCTTCTATGTGTACTGGGATCATAGTCAAAGGTGCGTACTTCTGCCTTTCAGCAAATTTCTGACATTTTTTGCAGGCCCTTATCTGAGCATAAACATCTCCGAAAATTCTGGGCCAGAAAAAGCACGCTTTCAGAATCTTCTGTGCCGTGGCCCTCCAGCTGTAGTGGCCACCGCAGATGCCCTCATGGAATTATGCCATCACTTCTTCTACTTCATTTTCTATGAGACATAAAAGTAGTATTCCCGATGGATCTCTCCAGTACAAATGGCCATTTGCTACGATGAACTTCTGAGATTTTAGCCTCAGCATTCTATACTTTGTCTTGTCACAACTTGGAGGACATCTAAGAGTCAAAAGGTACTCTACAATTTCCTTGTACCAAGCACTGAGAAGGTACTTCATATGGGTCTTTTGTGTATCAGTTTCTATCCTGCGCTACTCATATTCTCCTCCAGGCTCTTCATTGGTCACCATAGACAAATTTATCCCCAAAGCCTGAAAGTTTGATTCAGAAAGGATCTTGGCTAATCCCTGTCCCTTTATTAGTTTATTGGGGCGTATCTCCAACTCATACTCCTGTATCTTGGCTATCCATTTACCTCTCTTTCCTTCACTATCTCCTTGAAGAAAGATGTCTTTTACAGCTGCTATGGGTACAAATGTAGTTATAGCTGACTGCAATACATACATCCAAAAATAATTAAGGAATTTGACCAAGGCATAAGCTTGTTTCTCCAGGATGTTATACTTTAGCTCAGCGTTGCGAAGCACTTGGCTGAAAAAGGCGATAGGTTGTTCATGACCTTCCTCATTTTTCTGTAATAATACAACTGTGAAAATGTGGGGAGATGCAAAAGAAAATATCATGAAGGGTTTTGCATAATCAGGTCTTGCTAATATTGGGGCTTTTGCGAAACCATTTTTTATTCTGTTAAAAGCTTCACGTGACTCAGTAGTCCATTTTACTTCATTATCCTTCTTCAGCATCTTAGTTATGTACCAGAATATCTCTGCATAGTTCGGTATGAATCTTCTCAAGAAGTTGATACATCCAAGAAAAACTTAGACCTCTTTCTTGTTTTTGGGCAAGGATATACCATTTATGACTTCTACCCTTTTCGGGTCAATTTTTACCCCTGACTTTGTTACAATATGCCCCAATAGTTTACCCTCTTCTAAAGAAAACAAATATTTTTAAGGGTTTAAAGACAATCCATACTTGCGGCACTTGTCAAAGGTTCTGCGAAAATGCTCTACATGTCCAGCATCATCCTTTGAGAAGACTGTGATATCATCTAGGTACACCACCACGAATTTGTCTTGTTTCCCCACAAAAGAAATTTCCATGGCCCTTTGAAATGTAGCCCCTGCATTGATCAATCCAAACGGCATTCAAGCATACATAAACATTCCCGAAGGAGTGGTGAATACAGTTTTGTTTTGGTCCTCCGGAAGCACTGCTACCTGATTATACCCAGAAAAGCCATCCATCATAGACATTCATGAACATCCTACCACCTTTTGCAATATATGGTCCATCTTGGGCATTGGATAATTGTCTTTCAGAGATGCTCTATTCAAGTTCTGAAAGTCCACACACAACCTTATTTCCCCGTTCTTCTTTCGGACTGGGACCAAGTTGGCCACCCATTCAGAATATCTTAATGGCACAATGTTCTTAGCCTTCAACAGTTTCTTGATTTCATTTTCTATGGAAGGAAGGAGTAAAGGATTTATCTATCTTAATTCTGTTTGTGTGGCTTAGCATCTCCCTTTAATGGTATCTTGTGCTAGGTAATGCTAATATTAAAGGTCTTCAAATCTTAATAGGACCAGACATCTTATGTAGTAGCAGTGTCTCACATTTGAGAGTATTTGTTTATGGGAGGCTTGTTTACCCTTATCATATGATTGATGCCTCACTATTTTGTACTGATTTGCTGTTCTTATACATCATGTAATGGCTCCATATTGTTCTTCTATATTTCTGCATTGATTTACACTGCTATTTCCATTTTTATTTCCTATATTGATGCTTTCCCTATTTGGGAATATTACAATTTTTGTCAGGGATATATTTTTGTTGGGCTATGAAAGGTATTATATGATGTGTCTAAGTGGTTATGTGTTAATATTTATAAAATGTGTGATTTTATATACGTACTAAAAAATGAAGATGCATTTTACCTTTGATTGGAAATGAAATTGGATTTTATGAATTTGGGACCTATTAATTTTCACATTGATAGTTTCCTAGTATTAAATGATAAATAACTAATTTAAGACTAACACTAAGTAACAATGGGCTTATTCAAGTACATGAAATTGCGTTTATGTCTAAATCTGATATCTTGGAAAATTTTAGTGGTTTGTTTGCTACTTATGTTTAGAGGATTTTGTTAAGTTTGAAATTTTTGGTTTGTTTTGGTCAAATATTTTATTAGTCCCTTGAATTCTTATAGTTATTGTTTTAGTATTATAATAATTATTGTTTTCTTTATGTATTTGGTGGTTTGAGGAAACATATTTTATTTCCTTTCACCTTGTGGCATGATTTCAACATCTTCACGTTTTAGAATATAGTAAATTATTATTCCTATTTTATATTTTCTTGGAAAACAATTATTGATATTTCGAAAGAGAAATAAACCCTGAGTAGCTAAATGAAGAGGAAAATTGTCTTTGTACTATGTTCTTGTGCATTATGTTAGGGCAAGGAGTCACTCCTCGATTGAAAAAGGAGTAAGCCTTGCACATCATAGTTCATTTCAAATTTAAAGGTTTAGAGTGGTGGGATGGCTTCTCAAAGAGTTTGAAATGATTTTTATTATTCAAGATTTTCATGCATTTGGAAGGATGTGGCAAGTATAAATTGTATGAGTAAATTGGTAGTATAGGGAGAAGATTTTAACAAATGAAAGGAGATAGATAGATGGTACTTATTCTGATAAATATTCATATCCTAAATCAGTGACAAAACTACAATGATGGCTCTTTACACAAACTATGTTTTATGTAAAGTAAACAACATTCAGAAAGTAGAGTACATGCATAAAGTATTTCATAAATATTTCATGAAACATGTTATACACAATATTTATATGATTTGCATGAAACTAAACAACTAATAATTAACTATTAGATCCTCTAACAGTTTCTTACTCACACTTAATAGCTGCTGCAACTCATAAATCAGAAGAAATAAACAATGAGAGAAACACACCATACATTGGATAGTTCTTGAATCACAAAATCCTCCAACATGAAGTGAGAAAGTGAGTTTTATTTATTATATTAGGTCTTCAGGTAGACCAACATCCAACAGTGAAATGGTAGTTACAAATGGTATATATAGAAAGAGAGGCACCAACTCTATCTCTCCTAAAAATAAGGAACCACTATTCCTAACATTACATAGGTGTTATATGACATTAAAACTATATCCCATCTAAATCTAAAGGAAAGGAAATATGTAGTTGAAATAAGAGAATATAATTTGGGCTGAATTATTGAGTATGCTAACATGCTGCCCCTTTTTCTGTTGATTTGTCTCCTCATGTCTTTGGTTCTTAAAAAACCACGTCTTCTTTGAATATGACCTTCAACAACCTCATAACCACCTATAAACCATAAATTATTATATCCATATCGTTATGAGTCCTTATATTTCCTGAATTGGTTGAGAAATGTTACTGACAGTTATCAAAAATCATTTAAAACACGCGTTACAAAAAATTATGATAAAAACCTGTAACTGCGCAAAAAACTGTAAAGCTACTAGAATTTCCGGTAGCGCTCTATTTATTTTTCAAAAATGCATAGTAAACACTTGAAAAATCTGTGCAAACATATACATATAGAAACTTGAGCCGTTGTTCAAAATTTCACTTGATAAGCAAAAATGTGTTTTATTAGGAAACCTTTTTACCTTTCTTCCATATGGGCTGCAGATCCAGCAAGCTTGTCCAAGTTTGATTTATTGTCAACTACTGATTTTGATCTTATGGCCCTTGTGGGTGTTTCTTTGACAATGGTATTTTTCTCCTTTGAACCCTTTTGGATCTTTCTTATTTTTGAGGGTTTTGTTTGATGATCTGAAGGGGCTTTTATTTTGTCATTCTTTTTGGACGCATTTGCCTTTAACCCTTCAGAGTTTCCTTCTAACTCTATGACCTATGTCAACAAACTTGGATTATGCAAAGCCTTAGATTTGAGCCTGAACTTGTTGTTGTCTATGGTGTGTCTTTTTTTGGTACCAACAATAGGTTTGGTCTCCTCTTTTTTTCTGTTGCTACTGATTTCACACCCTACATCTTTTAGGAGCTCTTAATCAGACTTAGTGGGTGGATGCTCTTTCTGCATTTTATGTTGAATGTCTATTTTTGGAATTTCCAGTAGTTAGATGTTTCTGTAGTTGCATAAATTCCTCTTCGAGCTCTGGTATAAAAATTAGGAAAAGGAGAAATAGGAGGCACCATTTTCATGGATTTAGGTTTATTTATTGATGAAATATCTCCTTTCTCTAACTTCCTTTCAACCTTGGCTGAAGGAGTCTTTTATTTTCTACTATTGGCCTTTTTATGGATGTTCTCCTTCTTAGCCTTTCCGTTTGTTCTTTTTGCAGTTTGAGGTGTTATTGTGAATCTGGAGAAAGTTGAGTTAGAGATGTAGGTGCAGACCCGACTTGCCCTGTAAAACAAAAAATGGTCCCATGATTGATTTCTTTTCCTTATTTATTCCTCAACTAACACTTTAATGAGAGATTCGTGATACAAGTTGTATTCTAAAGTTGTTGTGTGTGTTTGAATCCTAGTTGACATATTTTTCAAGCTCTTCAGTAGAAATAATAGCAAGTTGAGGGTCTTCGTACCTGCAACATGAAAAAGAAATCTCATATGATAAAGAAAAGCCATAGTATACCTCCTCTCACAGGTGAGGTAAATTTTGATGAGCTTAACAACTTCAACCCATTCATTTTTAAGGAAACTACTCGGAATTCCTTTGGCCTAGTTGGGATCTCTATGTCCATATTTAAGGAAACCGTTGAGGTCTCCTTTAGTGATGAAATGGTCTTTAAACAACTTTTCTCCTTCCCTTGGAAGGTTGACTGCCTCAGTAGCTGATACTTCTAATACCTTCAATCTAATAAAATAAATGGTTGCTTCTTGTCCATTGAAATAATTTGAAAACTCCTCAGCTACTCCTAAGTGAGAGCTTCCTTGTCTTGAACATAGAGGATACCACCCTGCTTAAACAAACAACCTTCTCACATTCGAGTTTGCATCCACTAGGTTGGCTTCTTATGTTTCAATTTATTTGAGCTTCCCTCCTCTTTTATTCATCTTCAGTAATTAATAATCTTGTATGCTCAAATTTGATAGGTGGAAATGCTAGAAGATCTCACCTAGCAAGTGCTGCTGAGTCTTCGATGAGATCTTTTCTGAAATCTAAGACTCCCATCTCAAGATTCTCACTAGAAAATCTCATTCACCAACAACTAAACTCAAAATTGATAGTCTTCCTTCCTTCTTAGTGGTTTAAAATACCTACATTAGTTCACTATCCCATGCAAGATATTTTTGTTATGGTAAGTATCCTGGACCGTAGCATGTACCATGTGATAGTCATTTTATCTTCAGTTGGCTACATAGATTCAGATGGCATGCTACAGGTGACTGGATATGAGCGAATCTATGACTGGCAGTCACCTCCATTGTATCTTGATTATTGGTTTAAATTTATAGTAGCGTCTATGCGTGATCAACCAAACGGTAATTGCATTAAGGCTGTGAATCCATGATCTATTCCAATGAAAATCATGTAATTTAACATGAGGATAAATTGGTTCAACAGACATACAAGACTGAACAATGGCTGGATTTGTTAATTGCGGATTGACACCTAGATGCTACACGTATAACCATGACTCTAAATTACCATTACTGACCGCAAACCTTTCCTATAATGTGACTTAAATCATGATAAGAGATTTAAAACATATTTTAAAACAAGAACACGTCGCTTGACACAAAGAAGATGTCATTTTATTTTATTTTTTTAAACGAGGGAAGTTACCAGAAATTTCGGTAGCATTGGATTAAAGAAAAAAGACACAATTTTATTTAAAAATAGATTGTCCGAAAATGGATAAAACAGACACTGCCAGAAATTTCGGTAGCATTCATTTTTTTTTTAAATTTACAAATTCAAATCCTAAAAAATAAAAATTTAAAATAAACTCATGACTTAGAAAAGAACTATGCTAACACATTCATAACATGAGAAAATATGTTTGTTTCCTTTGAAGGTGAATTTCTTGCTTGTTGCATAATTTTATATGACTACTATCATATTCCTTTCAGACTTCACGGGTAAGAATACTAGCCTATGTGTCTAGAATCACATGAGTAGAAACTATGTTTCCATCTTTCAATATTCATCAACATGTCTAAGGATACCAATATGGGAGAAGAACTCAGTTCTCATGATGCCTTAGCCCCTGGTTTAAAACATTCCTATAGGAGCGCTATTGACAAACAACACTATTGGAGCATCTCTAACAATATATTTAGCTTTCACTTCTTATTTTTTGAATTTTCTAGATATGTATTAGTAGAATTTAGTTGCAACGAACTGTATTATTAATTTTGTATCATCATCTAATTGTTTCTATAGTATAATAAGATAGAGCACTTTATATTATTATCTTTCTATAGTACTTTATTTAAAAATATGTAAGTTATCCTTTTGCATTTTGTATTTTTTTGGGAATTGGATATAATATAGACACCCTTGGATTAGGATATTTGAATTTTTTTTAGTCTTTGTGTGCTTTTGATCTCATTTCTTTATTATTCTTTTTCTAACAAAGAAATACATGTCCACGTGCAATTTTATATTTGTTTACATTTTGAAAATTTATAGGGGCTTTAAGGGAGTGGAAAGCCCCTTTTTCAAAGTTGTAAGATATTTTAATGGATGGAAAGATCATTATTGTTAATTAATCATAATATTCTTTGCAAAGAGATATATGGTTGCCAAAGTTGCCCTAATTTTTTCTTGATAAAGAAAATACTTAAAAAGAGATTTTTTTCACTCAAATGAGGATTTTTTGTTATTGAACCCTCTAATACCTTAGTTTTGATCACTGGAATATACTAGATCAGATTATGTATAACTATCAAGGGGTTATTAATTATGGGATTCTGTATGATTTGAAAAACAACACTATTGGATAATCTCTAACAATATATTTAGTTTTCACTTCTTATTTCTTGAATTTTCTAGTTATGTATTAGTAGAATTTACTTGCAATGAACTGGATTGTTAAGTTTGTATCATCATCTAATTTTTTATATAGTATAATAAGATAGATAACTTTATTTTGTTATCTTTCTATAATACTTTATTTAAAAATATGTAAGTTATCCTTTTGCATTTTGTCTTTTTTTGGGAATTGGATATGATATAGACACCCTTGGATTAGGATATTTGAATTTCTTTTAAGTTCTTGTGTGCTTTTGGTCTCATTTTTTTATTATTCTATTTCTAACAAAGAAATGCATGTCCACATGCAATTTTATATTGTTTACATTTTGAAAATTTATAGGCGATTTAAGGGAGTGGAAATCCCCTTTTTTAAAGCTATAAGATATTTTAATGGATGGAAAGATCGTTCTCATTAATTAATCGTAATATTCTTTGCAAAGAGATATATGGTTGCCAAAGTGGCCCTAATCTTTTCTTGATAAAGAAAATACTTAAAAAGGGTTTTTTTTTTCACTCAAATAAGGATTTTTTGTTATTGAACCCTATGGAACCTTAGTTTTGATCATTGGAATATACTAGATCAGATTAGGTATAACTATCAAGTGGTTATTAATTATGGGATTCAAGCCATGGAAACTTCAATAGATGATCATGTGTATAATTGACATAAATATGCTTGTATGGATTCCTTGTGTTCAACTCAAGGGCAAGTCTTGGTTATCTTTTAAAAAATCCCTTATAAGCTTATCTTCAAATTCTTCAGCTTCTCTCTTCATCTCTTTTTCTTCCTCATCTATTATGTGCTTCAACATCCCTCTTATTCTATTTCATTTCATTTTTGTACAACTTAAGGGCCCACAACCCAACCTTGCAGTGCCCCTTTATTTTTTGCAGCACCATGAACAATTACATAACATTGTGGAAATTTTTACACATCCACAACTAATTTTCATGGTTGTGAAATATTCCTTTCAATCACAACTTGCAGTAACCTACAATATTTTGAGGAAACAACTATTCTTAACAAAAACAACTCCAATCGTGCAACCTATCCGTTTTTTTTTCAAATGCATGAAACAATTCACCATAGATAAATATACATGTAAATGAGCATTGTGATATCTAGGAGTCAAGGAGTGGTCACACAATATCCCCCAACCTAAAGTAGGTAAAGCTAGCATCTCCCCTTTATCCCCACGTTGGAGATGATCTAAATATTGCTAGAATATTTTGCTCCAGTGTTCTTGCAAAGTATAGTTCTCTAATTGTTTCTCATGTTTAGAGAGAAATAGATGATATGGGTGACCAATAGGAGTATGTAGGATGTGATATGCTTAAAAATTGACCTACAAATTATCCTTCTAGATTTAATTTTACCTGAAATATGATCTAACCCTTAACAACACTATGTTGTTGTTCAATCTTGGTGTCCTTATAAATATCAACTGTTTCTTTCCAAGGATAACCCCATGGGAAACCCAATGTATGCTTCTCCACATTTGTAGATGACATCCCTAGTAAAGCCATATGTGCATACTAAAACTACAATTAGACAACACAATCAAGTCTTTACCAGTAATGATAATTAATTTCATAACCATATCAATAGTTGTTTATATGACATATTTATGGTTTGGTTGATAAACTATTTTTTGAAAAAAGAGGGGAAAAAATTCTTTATATTAGCTTTACAACATGATGATCTCTACCTACAAAAATATGATAAGGGATAATCAAAGTGACCTAGAACTAAAAATTATAGCCTCATCAACATTTACTGCATTAGCGTATGGACCATCATTAATAAAAAAATTAATTTTAATAAAATGTTTTCACACCCAGAAAATGCTTAGCCAACTTATGGAAAACACTCGAAGTTACCACTAGACTGCCTGAAGGACACCATTTCTATTAGTATGTTCTCGCTAAACATAATCAAGTGCCCATAAGCATTGAAAATCAATAAAATCTCTTGAATTAATCACTAACAATTTCAAAGCTTAGTTATACTCTACAATTATGTTATACTTTGAGCGAATGTTAAGTCCAATGATGTTATAATGCATGACGATCTCATGGGGTTCCTATTTCTTGTTGATTTGACAATATCTATTACCATATATTTCCTCACTCGTAATAATATGCATTTATGAGTTATAAAATAGGCTTATAAAGTGTGGTGTAATTAAGGATAAATCCGAGCAGTTGCAACCACGATTGGTTACCTATATTAAACATAATAGTTCAAAGCTATAATCAGTTGTATGTTCCCTTTTACATATCACTGATGAAATAAATAGAATAACATATTCATTTTGAATAAAAATCAAATTTTTAAAATCATTAAATGGGTAAAATCGTTGATGTTTGAGGATCCTCAAGTAGTTCTTGATGAAGTCAAGAAATGGGCAGCTATTCCGAAAGGTATTTGTGGGGTAGTTTAGCGAAACATCAATATTACATATAAGTGTCGTACATGTCAAAAATATCCTACCTGTGTTATTTATGTTCCTTGTTTTGGAGCTTGAAACCATGTCAATCATGATTACTCCATAATTCACACAAGTGGTGGTTTTATGATTGTGGAGATGAAACAATGTGGAAATCTGGAGTTTTTTTCACTAGATATAGAGGTCCAGGTTAGGAGAATCCCCTACCAATAAAATATGAAAATTTTTCAAAGGATGTGTTGGAGAACCTTGTAATTAAATTGAACGATCATCTAATACCTACAAAAAGAGTGGTCGAAGGAAATCCAAAGAAATGGGATGAAAAAAAATAGAAGAAAGGGTTGCTTACAGGAAAATTACTGTAATTATGGAAATGTTGCATAGTTTTTGTGAATGTAAAGAGAGACTAGTGATTTTCATTGCAACATTGATGTGTTATTCATATTACGGGTTGCTAGATAGTATACTAAAGACCTAATTTTTGTTTCCTAAGAAAGTAGTGTGAAAGCTATATGAGTTTCTTTTCAAGTTATTTGTAGATCCAAATTTTAATTATGAATTTTCAAAGGATTTATTAGGAATTGTTTGGTGCTTATGTCTACATTAATATGAGAGGGTGTTGATGGGAATAATTCCAATGCAAGTTCTAGTGATCATCCCATATTAAGAAACTTTTATGTGTGGCTTTTTACAGTGCCAAATCTACCTCAAAGAATTTTAATGGAAGTAAATCTTTTGGATGTGTTACATGGAAATCTAAAACAATTTTTTGTATCTTGTGCTAGAGAATATGGTCGGCTTATGGTAATGTATTTTCTATTAATTTCATGTTACTTTCACTTGATCCATGGTAATCCTAAGCCGAATTCTGTTGGAAAATCAAAGTAGTAATTAGTTGTAGATCAAGCGTGATTTTCATTAGCTTCATAACTTGTGAAGTTAGTGATGTTATTATTTATTGTTTTAGTCCTTATCCATCAAGAGATTAACAAAGAATTTAAACAAAAGAGATAAAGACACCAATGTAGGATTCACACCAGGGAAAAACCCCAACTTTTATGGAAATCCAAAACAATCTCCTTCTTATAGAATTTAGATAAAAAATGAGACAAATTAAAAATGCAATGACCAAACCTTCTAGCTACAAGTCAAATTCTTCAAGGGAAGTACTCTTAGTCAATGGAGGAATGTCACCTTCAAAATTCTACAATTTTGGATCACTCTAATAATTATACTTCTGCAATCCTCTTCTCGGGTGTCTATTTTTTATTGTGGTTTTCAGATTAATGAAATGTTATGAAATATTTGGATCACTATGGCTAATGAAATACCTTAGAATAACACTTTCTAACTAGATTTCAGATGATTGGCTCTTGAATAACACATGAAATTCTCAGATGATACTTACAACTGTTCTAGATAACACATGAAACTCTTAGATGACTAGTTCTATACTACTTCAGATTACACTTCTGTAATTTTGGATGGAACTTCTGTAATTTCGGATGGTACCTCTGCAATTTCAGATGGATTTTCTGCAACACAATTACTACTAAAAGTAAGCTTTATATACCATCAGATGGCATGGAACTTCTGGATGGAACATGTTATCACAAAATTAGACCTGATAGGTTGCTAATCAAATCAATCTCATGTAACTGTTTCAAACCAATCTTTTGATTGAGGCTTAGCCTCCTCAACTGGAGGGCTCTCTCAAGGATTAATGATTTTCTATAGAAATATAGATGGCTAACTCTATGTGGGGTAATAATGAGATAAATGATAGATATTGGTTGTAAATCACATTAAAAAGTGCACATTAGGCTTATGGATTCAAAATAGCTTCAGTAAAACAAAAAAATCTTCTTAGCATGGTAGTCAAGGCATATGAGAGTTCTAGTCAAGAGACATACATGTGAAACTATAAAACACACAGTCAATTTGTTTATTAAGGAAGTCAGAGCATCAATGATGAATTTTGAGTAACATGAGCAAACACCACTACAATAGGGTAGTAAAAATATTTAATTAAAACAAAAAAACAATAGAACTCTTTATTAATCTCAAGTTGGCTAAGTAGAAAACTCTGTATTAAGTTGAAAACCAGTCACTTACAATAAACACAGTCTTTTGCTAAAAATGTCCAACCCACTCTAATTTGACTCCTTGATCCTTTATAGATGATTTACATCATAAAATAAGCTTATCCTCAGCTAGATACATCGAATTCATATATTTGACACCTATCCCAACCATATAACATGGAATTTATTACAAAGACAGTTGTAAACCTAATAGAGAGTCCTATTACAAATAGAATTAGAACTCTTTAACTCTACTCATAACAACTTTATCTAAACTTGATTACATCATTTGCCACCTATATTTCCATAAGGTCGAATCCTGATGATGAGCTCCAACCTGTTATGATCATAATGATGATGATGTTGATCTCCTACAAACTAGGAAACTGTTCCCCTATTTTTAGGCTTAGGATTCTTTAAGTTCTTGAGACACTCTGACCACTATGAACCCATAATTTTGAGGCTATTTATTGTCAGGAACTTGAATAGCATATTTCCAAAATCATCCCCACGTGCCAGCTGTAAAAAATCAACTTCGAACCCTCAAAATAGTGAAAATAGACCTGCGCTACAAAAGCAGCACGGTTTCGTAGCGCTTTTCGTAGCATAGTATTTTTACCTATTTTCCTTCAAAATTTTATTTCCTTTCCTTTAGGGTTGTTTTGATATTCACTTGACATAGCTCCTCTAGAAGTTTCAAATCAAAACGCACGATCTTCCCTCCAAAACTTGATAAAGAAAGGGTGAAAAAGCAGCGACAGCAGTTTCGTAGCGCATTTCACCCTTTTTGCACTGTGTGCGCTACGAAACTGTTGTGTAAGCAGTTTTAACCAAATTTTCTTCAAAATTTGAAACAAAAATGTGCCAAAATTTAGAAAATCACTTGCTTCATCAAAACCATCAGCCATATGGACTAAAAAACATAACTTTCATAAATTTTATTCTTCATTTTCCTTTTGAGTTTGCTTTCAAATTGTTATTCTGCACCTTTTCTTTTTAGTTCATCTTGAGACAGTTTTAGTTGTAGTTCCAAATCTTCCACTTGACCTTTTAGTCTTCTATTACTGGCTCTCAAGTGAGTGTTGATCACTTTGACAATTTTTTCTTTTCAAAATTCTGTGGTTTTTGTTGATTGCAGAATCTAGATTATCCATAGTATCATAAAACGATTGTCGACGTTTCGAATCCCAATAGGGATCCATCTTCAGGACGAGAAAATGGATCCCCATTCGAATTCAAAGCGTCGACAATCATTTTATGATACTGTGGATAATCCGGATTCTATAATCAAATTTTTCTTCTTTAATGGCTGGAACTGTCCATGTAAAAAACTGCTCCGCACTACTTGGAATCTCAGACCTAGAAGCTATTTGAACTTCCCAAAAGCCTTCATTCTTTTAAATTTTGTTTTCTCAATGATGTGCTTTCTGGACCTTTTCTTCATCTTAGCAATCTCTTGTTTTGCTGATGTCAATTTCTCCTCAACCCTTTTATACTCCGTCAATTCTTCTTTTTCCTTCATTATTCTGCTAGTTGCATGCTCTACCGCTGGTGATGAGAGGTCAACCAAATATTTAGGTACTTTGACTATTTCAGTAGCTTCTTGGACCTCCTTACTATTTTCTTTGAGCCTTTTAGTATGCCTAGTCAAAGGCTTCCTAGCTTGAACGACAAAGGCTGTATTCTCACCTTCAAATTCTAGTTTCTTTGCTAATTTCATTTTTTTTTTGTGTTCATCTGTTCCAATAAAATTAGCTTGCACAATAGGTGACTCTTCTATATCAATTTCATGTAGGATGTCATCTAAATTTCCTTTTATCACTGGGTTGTCCTCTGTGCCTGAAACAACTATTTTTCCCTTTGATGCCACTGCTTGGCTTCTTGTCAATCTCTTGATTTCCTGCTGATTGAAAAATTGTTTTTGTTTTGCATTTTTGACACCTTTTGACCTCTATTTTGCAGGTGATGGAGTTTCTGCAACAAGTACTTGTGTCTTCTTTGCTATTTTATCAACTCGTTTCCTTGGTTTCAATTTCGCAAACCGCTTTGATCTTGCAACCACAGGTTGACTTGACTCTGCTACTGGTGGTGAAGGAGTTCCTTTTTTTTAGGGTTTCTAGCTGGGGTTAGGGTTTCCATTTCAAAATCATTCATAAAAAAAAGAGGAAGACCAATCCCTACTTATTTTCTGAAGCTCACTCAAAACCAATAACTTTATCAAACCATGGTGAAACAAAGATGTTTCACAAGCATCAGATTTGGCCTATACTTTATCATCCATTTTGGCAAGGCTCATATGCATGTAAAAGGGAAAATGTAGTGATATCATACCTGTGAAATGCAAAATCATATCGAAATGATAAGTATAAAATTTATGGTACCTACCTTCACATGTAAAGTAACTTTGAATATTGAACAACAACTTTGCATAGTTGTATTTGATATGGCTTCTAGGTATTGCGTTATTCAGGTCCATATCTACATATTCAGGTTTCATGAATTCCTTGCATGGTTCCATGTCAAACTTAAAACCTTTAAACCAAGTCTCCTTCCCCCTTGGTATTTCTGTCACAGAAGCAATTATCTCAGGTGTGACTGGCACATTTAACATCCCAATTTCAGTAGTTGTTCCACTGAAGTGTAAGGCAAACTCTTTAGACACCTGTGTGTGGCAACCTTGCAGCTTTTCACAAAACCTAAGACAACCTGCTTCGCTAAAAGCCTCCATCACTATTTGATATTCAATTATAGCCTTCACATTTTTAGGCTCATATCTTAAACAATGTCCCCCTCTGTGGACCTTCTTCTCCTCTGCCATGCTTCCTTTTTTAAAAAACCTGTCAACTTCTCTGGAATCAGTAAAATAGCCTTGCTTGATAAAAAGGAACAACCTCACATTATTACGGTGAAGATAGCCTTGGTATAGAACAACCACATGCTTAACTCTAATTCTTTAGAGCTTAAACAGTTGAGTGGAGGAAAATGAAAATTGGAATGACTGAATTAGGCAAGATTTTCGAATTTGAAATCCCATTTTACAACTGAATGATGCCCCTATCATGATTATGATGGATGTAAAATGGGTAAGTACTTTGAATCTGACCTCTAACTTACTCACCATATCGTTGCCCTATCATTTCTTAACAGATTTCTGACAAATTCTGGCTTTCTTGACATGAAATTTAAGAAACTGCGCTTTCGTAGTGCACACAGTGCATTTTTTGCACTTTGCGCTACGAAAGTAGCAGCGCTTTCCTAGCAAAAAACATTGTTTTTGAAGTAACGATGCTATGAAACGGAGGATTCTTAGCTAATTGCAGAAATTTGGCCTGAAACTTAATGGAATGACCCCTAAATGAAAAATATGAATCTTTGATCATGGAATGGACCTTGAAGGACTTTATTTGAACTCAAATGATGACCTTTAAACTTATAAAAACTATGACCTGCCCTTAACCAAAATAAAAATGACTTTCAGACCTATTTAAGACCATGATAAAAAACAATGTTGACACACAATGTTTTGAAATTTTTCTTGGGTGATAATAGAACCTTTGCAATTTCAATGGCTCTTCTGAAATACAATTGCTACTACAAATCACAACTTCAGTTTGAAATAATTCTCAATTTTTGATTTCAATGTTATTTCATGCTATTTTCTAGTAATGATATACCTCAGGCATAAAATATTGTGTGAACAATACCTTGCTTCCATTTTAAAATGTAATCATTGCTACAAGTTTGGAGAAATGAAAAATATGAGACTGTAGAACATAAAATGGTGGTTAATTGCAAGAAGGAAAGATTCTTTGTCCCATTCTTTTTAAATAGGTCACATTATGTGATGGTGGGACCTACAATTGATTTAGCCAATGAGAAAAATCCACCCAAATATAGAGAATATAGCTGGGGGGAGCTCATTAAGAGAAGGAGGGACAAAATTTTCAAGAATTTTGGCATAAAGAATCTTCAAATACATCACTTCTGTATTTCCCAAAATTCTTCTGAATGGGATCGTCATCTGAATATGTTTAATATCTGTATGCTTTCATATTTAATCACCTACTTATTTACTTAGCAAATCTTATTGTTATCTGTAGTGTTGGTAAGATCTTATTATTTCGATTATTAATCGGTTAAAATACTATTGTACATTGAATATACGGTTTGTTTTTCTTCTTGAACTAATATATAATGTTCTAATTTAATGATGACTTGGGTAGTTTATGATAAATATTTCTGACAACTTGTTGAAATCTATTTCTTGATGGAATTTATTTTTAGTGAAGTATAAATAGATCACATTTTTAAGTATTCCTTTGGAAAATTATTTATAGATTAGTGGTACCAATCCTAGGGTATGGGTGTTGGCTCTGACATGTACTATAATTTTCTTGCAAAAAAAATTCGTTAAAATCTTGAAAATTTAAAATTGTATTAATGCCTTCTCAAGAGAAAAATAGATCAAAGGAACTAGTGTCTACAACTAGCAATAATAGACCAAAAAAAGAGGGGTTGAAAAATACAACCCACTAAAATGAGTGAAAATGAAAGGAAAATTGAGTACAAGAATAACGGAAAATGAATCGACATAACATTGGCTATGTGCTAGCAGTTTATATTCCAAGAAAGAAAACCATATAAAGTGAAGGAGATCTTGTCAAGAAACATAGCATGGATTGATATGTAGATGCCACATAAGAGAAGGGAGGGAGTTGGTTTGCTCATCATCTGAGTCAATGGTATAGATGTTAGCACTGAGTGCATGACTAATAATGTCCTCTAGAGAGTGGCCCGTACTGATAGGTCCCCGAGGAGTAACCTTAGATGGAATTGATGATTCCTGATGGTGACAAATAAGACCTAATGGAAGGAAATAAACCAAAAATTCATCTTTCAACAATTGTCCTTTCCAAAAATTTTCATTATGAAATTTTCATTAATGGTAATTTTCTTTATTTGTAACAAAGACATTAAAGAGACATTCACAGTGAAGAAGATGTTGAGTACCAAAATTTTATCTCTAATTGACAGTCCCATTTTTCATTTCTGATTGATCAAAATTTGTATTCTATTATCTAGTTCCATTGACCTATCCTTTGGTTGTTTGTTGACGTTCATAAAATTACCTTATTATCTGATTGGAAGTAGGAAAATATGGGTGCCACTGAAACACTGAGTTGCATAGTGTCTAAAAGATATACAAACTTGTGTCCAATAGAAATATTAAGCCTCAGAGTAATCAGAGAAGAGGGGAAATCACAATTTAACTCTCTGATTCATAGAAAAATTATTTTGAGAAAGAAAATAGAACAAACATATTGATGCTTATCAAATAACATATGAAAATTTGATGAAGCTTCCAATTTTCGTATGTATCATGGGGATTCACCCATTTATTATATATATAAATTTAGGGGGTTTCTTAAAATTTTCCCTAATGGAAACCATTATAGAATAATCATCTCGCATCTGACCTCTGAATTTGGATAGTCAAGCGAGAAAACAATCCAAATAGTGACATTCCATTTTTTTAGCCACCGATACATGCATAACCTTATTCCATATTTAAGGCCAATGTTGGCTTATTTTATCTAATTATCAGAACATCCACATTTAAAGCTAATGTAAAATATGATGCCATAACTTTCCCTTCAAATGTGAAAGGAACGAGCCTACAAAGTCGATCTTCAATTTGAACTACCCCTAGTTTCAAGGATAACATAAAATTTTTAATGTGATCCTGGTGGATTAAACTTATGAAGAAATTTGTGAGCATCTTGGATATTAGAACATTAATTTCTTTATTTTTCATTTGCAAAATTAACTAGTTCCCACTATGAAATATTCCATAAAACATTAACCATCTTACAGTTCTTTGATTCTCCATCTATTTCTTGTGATTGTTAATCTTATTTTTCTTCCATAAAAAACCTTAAACATATTTTTAATGTCAACATTATATTAAAAATAAATAAATTCTTTACTATTTTAATTCTATTTTTTTTAGCTTACAACCAAACACGACTAACGATTGCTTTTATCAGAAAAAAAAAAGAAATATTTAAAAATAATGAATAGTGCTTGAATAGAGAAAAAATGTTATTTTATTCACAGATGGGGGACCCACAAGTTGGTTGGCTGGGAAGTCAGAGGTACCTAGAAAAACCTAAATAGCTTTACTGGTTCCGACCTCGACTTAAAATTCAGTCGAGGCAAGGTATAGGTCGGGGGCTTGGATTAGTTGTGAGGTTATAAGGTCGGAGGTCAGGAGATGGAAATGTTTCTATAATAGTTTTCTTAGGTCCAACCTCCGACTTAGGCCAGTCAAGTGAGAAATTAGTGTAGGTAGTGACATTCAATTTTTTTAGTGATCGATAGAGGTGAACATTAGTTTGATTTGAATTTGGTGGTTGGTTTCTCCTAAAAGGTCTGAATGTTTTTTCCACAACAGGTGTTTCAGAGACAACATTCTTGACATTAGTTATTTCATTAGGCAATTCCTTGGTCACCCTTTGAATAGTGTCCAGGTTATTTCTTTTTGTTTTTTTCCAATGACTAGTTTTGCTAGTTCAAGGTTTTTTTTGGAATTGTTTTGGTTTTTCGCTATCTATAAATTTCTTGAATGTTATTTTAAGAGTTTATTTTTTGATATTTAAAACTTCTTCCATATTTAAGGTCGATGTTACTTTCTCTGCTCCAATAATGGCAAAGTCCGTATTTGAGGGAAGGGTAGTAGTATAAACCTCAGTTAACACATCATCTCTTGGTATTCAATCTGTAGGTATATTATTTAAAATAGAATAAAATATTTGGTTGAAATATTCAATTGATTCAGGTGAGTTCATTATAATATTTGATATTTCCACAATTATGGATTCCTTTATTTTAGCTTCACCAAACTTCTATAAATTTCTTTTCGAAAATATCCAAACTAGTAAATTATGTAACCATCATAACATTGGTGAAGATCCTAAGTCTATAAGATTATTATGAAAATTTCGATTGAAAATTTCAAAATTCTAGAGGAATCTAGTTTGTATAGAATTAAATTCTTGTCACTGCCTAAGGGAAACTCATCTTCTTTAGGGAAAAATAGAAAGTAAGAAAACTATTCAAGGGTTTATTGGGTCCATTCCTATGTATTCTATCAAATCCACTACAAAGTTCTCCATAACCATAATTTACCTAAAAAATGGTAAAGATTTCCATGAACTGTTTCCAATTATGAGTTTGTTTGGATAGTAATGTCATTACTTCCTATGTGTGGGTAATCAATTGACATATTTAATTTTTGTAAACAATGTTTAAATTATAATGTGTAACATTAGAATTGATTAATATGCCTAAATGAAAAGAGTTACCTTCACCATGAAAATTGAACTTGTGTGAAAAGAGAATAGTTTAAATTACTAGAATGTCACCTAAGGGCCTGAAAAAAATTCAAATGATGGTGTCATATAGAAATCTGAAATTGATATATTGGTTTATTACAATAATTTCTTGAAATGGTTTTAGTTGATGGGTCGAAATGACCTTGGCCAATAGCATGGATTATGCCTAATGAAAACTTATAATTATATATCATACCATTTAGAATAGGAAACCCCTCAGGAGTGTATCTTTGCAGGAATTATTGGCTTGGTTTTTAACAACTATGGTTGTGGTCAACCACTAATGGTTTTCTAAACTAAATAATTAAATGTAGCTAATGTAAGATGCAAATGCATTTATCAGGACTTGGATTAATTAATAGTAAAACATATAATCATACATGCTCCTATCAATGATCCACAGATTTAGATTCCTAAGAGTAAATACAAGAATATTAGTAACATAGACCTATGCTCACATATTTTGACAACCATTTTTAGAGGATAGAAATAAGAATACAATAGTTATATACATACCCATAGTCTATAGTGTGAGATATATTATCACAAAATCCAATTCTAAGTAAAAGCAATAGAATAACTCTAAACATATACAACAAAGAATTGATCTTCATGTTAAAATACTCCTAGTTTTAGGGATAACATAATTTGTTTAACGTGTCGCTCAATAGTGATGAGTCCATCATAATTAAAATTAGGAAGCCATCTCTCAAAATATTTCTTTTAAATGGCTATATAATATTTGTAATCAATAACCAGTTACCTATTATAACTTAAACGATAACTAAACTAAAAATTCCAAATGATACAATTAAACTGAAAATTAGGGAAAATATATGACTTATGTTTGTACTTAGAATTATGTACAAAAATCATACAAATTATTGTACACTAAAAATACACTGTAACATATCTTAAGAAATGTTAACAAAATATCTTAAGATTCAATCAGAGTTGAATATCGATAAAGTTAGAAAATGAGTACCACATATATCCATTAACTAATTAAAAATTATGAAAAGACATCAGATGCATAAATCATAAATAGATTCAATTCTAAATTTGGTCTTTAAACAAGATTAACCTACAAAATTGGTTACAGAATGCAGGTATTCAGTTCGATAATTCATCGAACCTTACACCAATGTAAGAGTCCATGTAAATAGTAAAATAATTACAAAATATTCAAGATTTTCTTTAATCGAAGATCATTCAAAAACTAAAATGCTATCATTGTCGAAGGATAATTTACAAGAAAGACTACCAAGCTCTTTCAAACTTCCTCTTCATCTTTAGATTCCTTATCTTCAATGTTAAGTAGTTGTGGAGCATTTATTTGCATAAATATTACCCAATAAATATACACCTGAGAAATAACTAAAAAGTGAATTAGATGGAAATGAAAAATGTTAACCTGACACATTGACACCAAATTCTAACTGAGCTTTCTCCTCTTACTATACTTAACAACACACTTTGAAATTAATTTGATATGTTCAAAAGGAAATTGTAGAAACTTTTGGAAAGTTTGTTGCGCCCAAATTCTTATTTCAATACTCTCAGATCTTCTATTGTACTATTTTTTTCTTGTTGTTGATCCAAAGATCCAGGGACTACCTCCCTTATTGGTTTTAATCCAGGAAGATCAAATTATTCAATGAAGTGTGTCCCAATCTCCCATACACTTGGATTTTCTTTTCTTTTGAATCTCTATGGTTTAATGAAACATTCATGATCCTCTTGTCCTTTTTAGTGGTTTTAGGAATGTGGTTAGGTTGTAATTTATTTTCCCATTCAAGAATCAATGAAAATTTTTCTTTACTGTTTCTATATTTTTCAACCAAAGATTCAGTACTTTCATTGAGATTCACAATCTCCTGATAGAGTCTACAATTTTTTTACATTCTTCTGTAGAATATAGTTTGATATTTTTTTAGTATTTGGTTAATTGACACTGCATGTTATTTCAACACATTCAAACTTTGTTTAGCATCATGATATTGTTTCAATTGAGACTGTAGAGTTGTAGTTTTTTCTTTTAGTGTTGCAGTCATAACTTCAATGTTTCTTTCAACTTCTTCTTTCAATATCCAGTTTTTTTTGCTTCATATGCCTTTCTCATTTTCTCAACCTGTTGGGAATTCTTGGTTTCTAATTCATTCAATTCACATTAAAACTGACTTTTTAGGTTGGCTCTTTCAATAATAAATCTTCCAATCAGGACGGTAGAATGAAATTGCCAAATCTCTTCACTAAATGCATTTCTATTTTCGATTTAAATTATAACTCTTTAATTATTTGTAACTTATTTTGATAAGATGCTCCAAGTTCATTGACATGATATTATTTACTATTAATAAATTCTCCATGGGCCTCTGAATACTCCTCATATTTCTCTCTCATATCTCTCGTTGGTTGCCAACCATGTTCACACATTGTTTCAAGAGTGTCAAGCTTCCTTTTCTTATTCCTTACAACAAATTTTGTATTTTTATTAAAATAATATTCAGTTAAGGATGGAACCATTTTTGACATTGGTTTCATTTCAGTAACAATCTTAAGAAAATGAACTTAGAGGAATTTTTGTGGATATGGGACTCATGGAAACTGTGACGAAGGTTTCTGGTACTGAAAGCTTAGTGGTTTCAATGTGTTGTTGAATTAACTCTCTATTTTTATTAAGAATATCTGTAATTTTTGAATGAACAATTTCTTGTTCATCCTTTCTATCAATATCCATCTCTTCAATTGTTCAACATCTTTTTTAGACTGTAATTATTCTTGGGTTGTTTCCTTAGGAGAATCAAGGAAAATAATGTCTTTGCGGAAGAGACTCTTCTTCGTTACTTGCTCCTCTAATTCTTGTTTCTAATTCTTAACCTCTGTTATTATCATGCTCTCTTCAATCATCTCACCTTGTTGTTATTTTTCTTCAACATTAACATCATTTTTAGCCTCTGGTCCAGTTGATCAATGGTTTGTAACCCAAAAATCAGTAATATCTTCAATTTGAACTTCTTGAAATTGCTTAGAAGAAGATAGTGGCTATAAAAGAAGTTGAGTAAAATTAAATTTCAGACATTCAATGGATTTCAATTCTTCAATTGCAATAGAAGACAAGACACTTTTGTATTTAAGAAATCTTCATAATTTTTTCCTCTAAATTCTTGAAGTTTTTCCTTGTCCTCAACGCTCATTAGTTTTACCCTTTCAATTTCTTGATAAAAACAAACAGGTTATGAAAACACCATCAATTAGATGCTTTTGATGAGTGAATCCAAACATTGTTAAGTCTTCAACTTCCTTGAATTCATGACCTCTGTTCTTCAATTTGATTCTTCCAAACACAAATGGAAAATTTGGCCAAATATTCTTTTGAAGCTTACTAATCTTTCGTGCTTAAACATTTAATTTTGTTGGTTTTCTACTTCACATTGTAACCCTTGTTCAAATGTCGGAGCTCCTTCATACCTTCAAAAATTCAATATTTAAACTAAGCAAAAAAAATACTAGCTATGCGAACGCCACCTTATTTTAGAGTCAACTAGATAAAGATATCATTACTTAGTCTTCCTTTTCCATGAATTATGGAAAGGCACAGTATATAAAAAGAAAGGTTGCATATAAGAAAGGCGTCTCTAAAAATAATTAGGTAAAGACACATAATTCAGTTAATTAAATAATTTTATTCTTAACATTATTTCAAGAGGAATGTTGTAAATTAAATGAAAAAAATAGTGATAAAAATTAATTAATAAATTTTGAAAATAAGTTATGTATGACATTATTAGCATTATATATTTATAACAAATTTAATATTTTAAAATATTTGATATTTAAATTATAAATTTTCAATAAATAATATTAATATCAATGATATTAAATTATTTTTCTTAAATTTTAAATTAAAATAAAAAATAAAAATTCTGGATGATGACATTTTTAAACAATACAATTTAAAGGGAAAAAAAAATGTAAACCAAGAAACTGTAAATTTTTATGCATGAAACTGTTACGAAATTTAAAAAGAGAGGTCCAAATCATAAGGCGTAATGCACCAACCTTACTCATCTTGTCAAGTCAACCATTGAGATATTTTATTCACCACAAATGGAACTCGATATCAAAGTTGTATGTTAAAGAATTAAAAATGTAGAGCAGAGATTTACTTTTATCAATATTCCAAAACATTAGTAATAAATGATTGTAGTAAGATTGAATTCAATTAACTATGACACTTGTTTAGATAGTTATGGAACCTAGCAAGTGGTAGGAATTAGATTCTCTAAAACTCTCCCTTAATTACAATCACATAAAATTTTTCTTGAAGATGTCTGTTGGTCTAAGTTTTAGCTAGGATTATAATTTAAAAAGAATTAAACAACTTAATTCCCTTCTCAATATTATGAAATATATAAATATGATTTCATTGGTGACATCAATAATAAATAACTACAGTGAGACTGAACTACAACTCAACCAAAATGGACTTAACTCAACTAATTAAGACACTTGGATGGACGGTTATGACACCTAGCAAGTTGTTGGAAATAGATTCTCCAACAAACCCCATTATCTACAACCACATACAATTTTAATTAAATATCTGTTGGTCTATGTCTTAGGTAGGCTTACAATTAAAAAAATGATATCAACCAAATTTCCTTTTACTTTTTATTTTCTTCCAGATTCTGTAGCCTCTAAATTGTTTCAATTTTTTATTTTTGTTGTAGGCTTCAAATTTTAGATTTTTCATTTGCTGACGTAACTGTTCTAGTGTTCTAGGTTGTTTAAGTATGTATTTCTTCAAAAAAACAGCTTGTATGTGGACTCTTGCCACATGCTATCTTTTGCAGTGCAATCTTCATCATCAATTTTTTGAACACCAATTTGCTATGACATAAGATGAGAATAAAATTTTATCTCTTCAAAAATCCAATAGCTGAAAATACCATTAATGTTTTCATCATCCATGTTATTCTAAACATTCATTTCTGCAACTTCTATGAAGACTTTATCAAGGCATAGTGTTGCAATCCGTGCTTCAAGGAAATTCAACTCTTCTTCATAATTTTCTTGGTTACCTACACATTGGAAATAAATGTTAGGGTTAAAAATATTTTCAAAACCTTATTGGTTATGTTCTTTCTACTCTGCAATGAGAGATTTCTCTCATTGTGCTTCCTTCTCTACCTCTATTTATTTAGTTTCTTCAAAGAGGTTTTATTCCACTCGATTTGTAGACTCAAGTGGGATTCTCTAAAAAAATAACATCATGTCAATATCATGTTGTTTTTGCATCATCTATAACCATTCATAATTAGGAAACAATTCTTCATCAAACTTGAAATCAAAAAATTGAATTACTAATTCAACATAGCATTGGTTTCTTTAATGGTAGCTTCATTGTCATGAGAAAGAACAGTTGTTGGATTCACCAAATATTCTTCCACTTGTGGTTGTGCACAAGGGGATTCAAGTGCATCTACGTGCAAATTCTATGCTAGTTTTTAAAATTCTTCAAAGTCATCATCCAATTATGGCTGACCACAGTGGGATTCACCAAAATCCTTATTTTGATTACTCCCCATGAGACCAAAATTACTTTGAAGGGTTTCCCAAGCCTTGTTGGTTGTCTTTTCATGTACAATGAGGGGAATAATGCTATAATAGAAAATTTATTTTATGAATTTCAATGCGAAGGAATTCTTTTTCCTTTTTGTTTCCAAATATTTGAAAAAGATCTCTAATATCTCCTGTTGTCAGTTTGACCATCTCAACCTCCCAAATATTTGAAAAAGATCTCTAATATCTCCTGTTGTCAGTTTGACCATCTCAACCTCTTAGATTTTCCCATTTGTTGAGTCACTATGGCTCAACAAGAAAATCAAACTTCAAACAGAACCACTACTTGCGATAAAAAATATTTCTGGTGGCTTCTCCGGGGAAACTTTTAGGGGCTAATATTTGTAGGTGGGCTAATTTTCCATGCTTTTTTCAAAAAAAAAATTCACCAATTTCCATTTTTTTTAAAATTGATTCACCCAAATTTTATAGTATAAAGATATTTTACCATGAAAATCACCAAAATTTTATATATACTAACATAAAATAATCATAATCTTAATATTTTTACAAAAATATCATCAAAGATTTTACAATTTATATATTGAGGACTAGTAAGATTCGCCAAGGTTTATAAATTTGAAGATAAATTTCCATAATTCAAATTTTCCCTAAGCTTCTCTACTACTTAGATTCAAAAAATTCTCTAATGAGGTGACACTTTCAAAAAGCTTTAAAAAAAATATCACAATTCCCAAAGCCAATTGGAATAATGTTTTTTTTTTAATCTCCTTTTTAAGACTTTAAAAAATATCTCCTTTAAAAAAATTGCAGCACCCTCTTCTTTAATTTTTTTAGTAAAACCTTTGTTTTGTTTCAATAACAAAACCCCAATTTAGAAAAAAAAATCTGATAACATGCACCGCCATTTTCTTTTATAACAATTTCAAGTTTTGAAAAAAACATGAATAAAAATAATTTTGTTTTAACTAAACATCACAAAGGCTCCTTTTTTATTATTATAAATAATGGATCACCCTTGTATTTGAGTAGTGTACTTGAACGAATACTACGACAAAACATATAAATTAATAAAACCTTCCCATTGAAATTCGTGTTGGATTTTACTTTTCACAGAAAGGAAGGTACGTTTGGGGTTTCACATAAATGGAGTTTTTTTGGCATTTATTGAAGCAAACAAGATGTGCTGCGAAGCCGCAAGGAAGTCCCTGCTAATGTACTTGAAATGAACGGAATGGGTTCAACCATCTACCTTTTTTACCTTTATTGGCTATGCCCATCACCTTGTGAATTCGATCAGTTGTGAACTCAGAATATGTATGCTTGATAACTAGAAAAGTCAAATTGCCCATAGAGAGCATGATGATGCAAACTTTTACGCTTTAATATCTCTCCAGGATTTTCGTTCCACTGCCTTTCTCATATTTTTGAAAAATAAACATAAAATTTAGGATGAGAGAGTTACCGATTGGACTTCATTTAAGACTTTTACGCTTTAATATCTCTCCAGGATTTTCGTTCCACTGCCTTTCTCATATTTTTGAAAAATAAACATAAAATTTAGGATGAGAGAGTTACCGATTGGACTTCATTTAAGACTCTGTCATCTAAACCCTCATTCTGAAATTCTGACTGCATAATTTTGATAACGCTATCAACCACATGTATGTAGTGTGAACCCTCCCTTTAACATGAATTACATTTCGTGTTATTATGAGTTGCCACTATGTCCAACTTAACTCTTTGTAAGTAATTAGATGTTATATTTTTGTTTCGTTGAAAACAGAATAATTTATTGTGGAAGCCCATTATAGCCACCAGGTTTTAGATGGTTTAAGTCTTTGGTTTACATTTACAAATATTCTTAGGCTCTATCTATGATAACCTCTGCGACCTACTATTCGCAAGCTTAAATGCTTATTTTTTAATACATGGCATGCCTCCTATTTTCGTTTTAGAGGGAATTTCTTCTAAATTTCCTTCTGTCATTCATGTAATGGCAGTGGCAATTTTCCTTCCATGCAAGGATTTGACGGATAGCATTATTCTCGGGTCTCCAAGGCTACGACTTTGGAGTATTTTTCCACAAATTAACGAGCTAGAAATCTAACGTAAAAGGGTAAAAATTGTTCATTTGTAGTTGAGGAAAGTGGTTTAAATAAACGCTGGAGACGTTGGCGACCATCTCTCGCTCCTTGACGATTACCTCTGAAATATCCAATGTGCCAGACAGAGTCATACCCCCACCCTCCGGTAATCGACACGGGCTGCCAAAAATCTCTAAACACCGGCGTCATGATGGAACAAAAGGACCATGGCCACGATTATGAGGACCAGTCCGCATGCATTACACGAGGACCAACTTGCATGCATTACACATGCTTCGCATAATCTTGGGTAGTTCTAGACCACAGACCAAGGCATCGATGCTAATCTCACAGGCCACTTATAAAATCAGTTCAACTCAGTTCAACTGGGGTATCATTTTCTCCTTTACTGTAACTAAGCCCATACTTTGTAATTTTGGAAGCCCCTACCTAATTCATCCCACAAGCCAACAACTTATAAGCCACTTATAAAATTAGTTCTGCTACAGAATTGCTTTCTCCTTTATTGTAAGGAAGCCCCTAATTTAAGTTTTGAAGCCCCTACCTAATTCACGTCCACTGAAGGAGTTAGCTATGTAAGTGTTTCAGGAATTGGTGTGCGTTAAGGGACGACAGGTCCCAATATGGACTCGATTGGCATTCTCTTGGTATTATTGTAGGAGAGGCAAGCTCTCGAAATCCTCTCTTCATGAATCGATGTGCCAGAGTACCACACATAAGGAAGGGGATTGTCTTATGCATGTGCCAGAGTACCACACATAAGGAAGGGGATTGTCTTCATAAGGTGAGAAATAAATCTATTTCAACTTTCTGGTGTTCTTAAATGGCAGGTTCCTAGTTTTCTAGTGTTCTTAAATGGATCATTCTACCATTCCACTATCCTTCAAGTAAACGGGAAAGGCACCCAACAATTAACACACAGGGATGATTAAAAAAATGTCGGAAGCTCTGTAACTGTATGCGTAAAGAAAGAATCTATATTTCAAGTAAATGGGAAAGGCACCCAACAAGTAACACATAGGGATTATTAAAAACTGTAAACGTACGTATAAATAAAGAATCGCATACAACCATATCGCTCCCTGAGTTTTCAATGTTGCTACAACTGTTGTGGCAAGACGTCAATGTTGCTACAATCATTGTGGAAAGACGTGAGGCAGGGGATAGTATTTAGCCCAACTCCTGGTACATAATAATAAGAGGTGCATATTCTTCACATATGCATGGTACTAAAATGGAAAAGCTTCCTACAATTAACGAAGAACAAGCCCTTCTTTTCACCTGTGTAAAATGCCAAGCTTATCTCCAAATTAATGAGGAACTCCGCCTTTGAAGATTATTAAATAACAAGAATCCTTGAACCCTAACCATAGCAGCAGCCACCAGAAAGATAAGTGGTACTAAAATCGATGAATGTAAATGAAACAACAGTTAAAATAGTAAGTCGGCCCTCCCAAAGATGTGAACCATGCTCTCAACAAATGCAGTATAAGAAAACTATGGGAATCAAATGGCCAAGCCCACGACCTTTAGTGCGTGAAGCTGAGGCAAATGGTGAAAGCACTTGACTTTCAGCAGATCCACCCAGGATCAAACCTCAGTGGAGACATACACCTGTTGTGTCTTGGCTAGAAGGACGTCTCGGCTCTTGTTGAGGCATAAGTTAATTGCTATTGTGTGCGGCTTGCAGGCTGTTGCACCTAGCCTAGGTTTATAGTGGCAGCCAGTTGGATTTGAACCCGGGCCTTGCTAAGGCAACTCTCACCAATTACCAATTGTCCTAGATCTTTAAAAAAAAAAAAAATGACTTATGATACCTTTAAAAATCGCTCCCATTTCTTTAAATAACTCGGCTTCGTCGTTTGCACACTTCCTGACAGAATTTGTGTGCACAATTTTGTGCACAGTTTCCACTCATGTGAAGTGTCATCCCGAAACATTCCACAATCTAGTAAGTTTTTCACAATTTTGCGCACAATATTTTTTGTTGTGGCGTGAAAGTGACATACTGGACTTTCTTCATAGGTGCTAAAGTGATGCACTTCTTTTTTGTCATAGGTGTGAAATTCAAGTTGTTGTCGCACTTTCTCTATCAAGCTCCTTTCCCTATAGTCCATGACCTCTAACGACGTGTTGATCTCTCTGGTGTCTTCTTCGACCTGGGCTATGATACCAGGTTAAAGAATGAAAATTTTGGAAAAGATATTTTCTCTTCTAAATATTCCAAAAGAGTTAAATAGATTACATAGGAGACATTAGTAATAAATGAATGTAGTGAGGTTGAACAACAATTCACCATAACTCAACACTCAACTAACTAAAAAACTTGTATAGAAAATTATGACACCTAGTACATGGTTATAATTAGATTATCCAACATGGTACAACAACTACAAATCAATTCACTAAATTCTAAATTCATGTTAAAAAGTATTGGATAGAATAATTGTTAATTGTTTTTATTTTTTTATTTAATTTTATTTCACAATTTTAATTAAAATCGAGTAAGAATTGTTTTGTAATATTACATAAATCAATTATCCAAATGTTTATAAATATGCTCAATATGTTTATAAATGTTTCTAGTCCTAAGGATGTGATCCAATGGTTAGGTGGGGAGTTTTGATCCCCACAGGTTTTGTGGCTCAATTCAGAGAGGACTATGTATGCCCGAGAGCTGCTCTAGGAAAGATTTCCTTGATTGAAAAAAAAAACCTTAAATTCAAAATCATGTAAAAAATTATAGCACCATTTTTTTATGTAATCTTGGTGGGACTACATCTTCATCATGTCCAATATATCACCTTAATCAGGGAGGGGGAATTGAATCGGTGAATTCACATCAATTAGTGCCTTAACAGAGCACCCAATCACTATTTATCCAAGACCCCATGGGCCATATCAATTTTTTATTATATAAAGTGATATTGTTTTTCTATTAAAATTGTTTACTTTTTAATCAACATTCATTTTTATCATATACTAATTAGATTTTATATAAACTAATTTTTGTAGAAACTCTCTTCAATCCTTGGAGTCATACAACATATTCACACAAGGATTTATGTGTCCTTCTATGCCTCCTACTATTTCGTCTTGGGACAACTGCTACATATTGTATAGAAGAAACATCCTAATCTTCTATGTCAATAACTTGTTTGAAGCTTTCTCCTGATATTTTGCTTCAATAGGCTCCTTCTGTGGATTGTGTATCCTGTTTGCCTCTTTCTCCTAATAATATTTTTCAGTAACCTCCTACTGTTGATTTTGTAGTATGTTTGACACATTCTCCTTTTCCCATTGGGAATTATTCAAATTTTCAAGAGACTCGATCTTACGATGCTTCTTCCAATTGATTTCAATACCATTGAATTTTTTGTCTACCACCTCACTCACTAATTTAAATTCATTATCTGAGTGGTTGACCATATGGACATAACAAAATTATTCACGATAAGATTCTATACAATGATCAACCACATCAGAATTAGTTCCATCATAAACATAAATGATGAAATTTATCAATGAAACTACTCTCATCTTCCAGGAATTATTACCAACTTCCTTGAAATGATTTTATTATTAGAGGGAAGTGAGAGTTTCACCTTCCAGGGTCCTTGTTTTGTATTGTTTCAAGCTAATCAATTCTTTAGAACTACTCTTAGAATTTTCAATTCCCTTTTTTAAATTATTATCGATATTCTTAAAGGTGGATTTATTTTCTCTACACAAGCTATAAGAACTTTCTCCTAGAATTTGTATGATGTTAAGAGCATCTTTATATTTTTAAAATTGATCAGTTTTTTTCTTCCTCATAACTTGAGTTAGGGATGGAAACTCAACATGAAGCTCAATACCAACACTCAAGGGTTACAATTTCTGTCCACCGATACCAATCTTTTCATTTGAGTTAATACAAAGTAGCATAAGCGTTTTTCCCTATTGGGTTCCCCTATAAAATAATTGTGTTGGCTAAGTATTAGCCATAGATTAGTATTGCAGTGCAGATGAAGCTTTAAGCATTGAAGTTGTCATTGTAATATATCATTGTTATCATATAATATAATACAAACATAGGATGGGTTTTTCCCATTTGGTTTACTTAGTAAAAATTTTGTTCATTGTGATTGAATGATTACATGTGTTTCTATTGTTAGTCTTCGTTCCATAGAATTTAGTAGAAGCAATTTTTGCTTATTGATTTTAGTTTTATTTCATTAGAAACTAAAAATTTTGAGTTATTTCTACATGGTATCATAGTTATTGAAAACTGCATAAAAACAAGGTTCTTTATCATCTCTCAAATAAATTTTGAATAGAAGAGTTTGTGGTGGGGGTATTTATTCAATGAAGGAACAATGTATTTCAATGCATTAAGGATTGATTATGCATTGCAGGGAACTTCATTTTTTTTCTTGGAAAGACAGGATGGAAGTTATGTTGGATGGAAATGGAGTATTTTATTACACATAAACTGGTATTCCAAAACTAGCAATATCATATGCACAAAAATTGTCTTACTGGAAAAAAGACACAACAAAATCCAAAAGGATCATTCTGGAGGGAGTCGTAGACCATGTGGTTTCAAATTTGCATGAGAAAGAGGCTCCATTTGTAATGTGGGAAGCTATCAATTTCCTATTTGAAAGAAGAAATGATGCCAAGAAGATGGAATTGAGAGATAATCTCGATAGCATTCGAATGAATAGAAATGAAAATATCTTTTATTACCTATCCAAATTCACTCGGGTGAGAGATAAATTTGGAGGAGTTGGAGAGACTATCCCTCCATATGAATAAAAATGAATATATTTTTTAATACCTATCCAAATTCACTTGGGTGAGAGATAAATTTGGAGGAGTTGGAGAGACTATCCCTCCATATGAACTTGTGAGCTTATAAATCCTTGGTATTCCAAAGCACTGACAAAACTATGAGGAATAAATTAATGGAAGAGACAAGCTCCCACATTGGGAGAGAATTTGATCCGACCTAGTGTAGGAGGAGATTAAAAAAAAACTAGAGATCAAGTCACATCCAGAATTTATGGGGAACAATAATTTGATTTAGTGGGAAAAGGCAAGAAATCCAAAGGCAAGAAGAACCAAGGAAAGGCCGAATCTAGCCAGAACCATGGAAATATGAAAGACCTCCATAAAATTAAATTCTCTCACTGTCATGAGTATGGACACTATGCAACCAAGTGTGCATAGAATAAATCTAGTAAGAAGCCTACAATAGAAACATGACGAGTTTCTCTCACATCGAAATTCAAGTTGGATTTCACCGTTATTGCTTTCATGGAAATTATTTTACGAGGTAGTGTATGGTACTTAGACTCTGGTGCTTCATTTCATATGATAGGAAATAAGGAGTTATTAAACAACTTAGAGGATAAGGACCTACAATTACAAATCATAGGTATTATGTGATATTCATAAATGATTATTTCCCACAAATATTGGATCTATCAGATGAAGAAGAAATATGAGTTTTATTCAAATTTTGTTGAATTTAAAGCCTTAGTTGAAAATGAGATTAGAAAGAAAATTAAATCCTTGAGAAGTGATAATGGAGGGGAGTATGTTTCTAATGGCTTCAAATAATTATGTGCCGAGGAGTGTATTAGAAGGGAGTTTATTTCACCCAACAACCCACAACAGAATGGGGTTGTAGAGAGGAAAAGTAGAATTATTGCAAGAGCTACTAGAGAAATGTTGCATGAATAGGGGTCACCATTATCCCTGTGGGAAGAAGCTTGTAATGCATTTGTTTAACTGTGCAATAGGAGCCCTCAAAAAATATTGGAAGGGTTACAAATGAAGGGGATTTCACTAGGATAAATCCAAATGTAACACACTTTCACATTTTTGGATCCATAGTCTATTGTAATGTCTCGAGAGATAGCAGGAAAAATTTGGGGCCCACTGCAAAGAGAGGGATCTTTATAGGATATTTTGAGATACCTCATATTTATCGAGTGTACATGCCCTCACTCAAGATGATTTTTATGAGAAGGGATGTGATATTTTATGAGGATAAATCCATGAGGAGTTATATATAATGATATCTAAGAAAACTACCAGAGCAACAACTTCTAGCTCCAGAGGATGAGCCTTAGTCAGATGCACAGAAAGATCTTGCTCAAAGGCAATAAGAAATTCCAGGAGGATAATGTGGAGTATCCAAATGTGGAGGATCAAAGAGAATATCGAGTGGAGGCACCCACTCATACAAAGCCTTTCAGATAAGGGGGAAAGAGGACTAGTATGGTTGACTAATTGGTGTAGGAATATGAAGAGTAGGTTGGAGCTCCTAACACGTTGCATTGATAGAGGAGATAAATAGACATATATAGGATATATGGTACTCATGATAGACTAGATAGATTCTGAGCCATCTTATTTTTAAGAGAATATTTCCTAGAATATGTGGGTATATGCCATGGTGTAGGAGTATGAATCGATCATGACGAATGATGCTTGGGAGGTTGTGCCTAGTGTAACCACCACTACCACGCTTACCTAGTTTCACCAACCTACAAATTTAAACATGAGAGGAATAACTACTATGACCTGACTCGATCTCCTAGATGGACTTAAGAAAGTGGGATCGACAAATGATGACAAACTCAAAACTCAACACCTCCCACAATGTCTATAAGTCACCTAAGGGATGAAAAACCACCCCAGGTGGCCAAAACCTGAGATAAACCTATATTTCTTAGTATTTGGGCCTCAACTACTCCCACAACAAGGAATCCATGCAGTTGGGAGCCTCCAACCACATGCATGAGCCTGCATCCATGAGGTTGCAACCTAATTTTACCACTTTAGAGGGTGTGGTCTTGAATTATGAGTTTAAATTCCAGGTCAACCTATAGACCACTTCTGAGAACTCAGTGAGACTTTCCATAATGATAAGTGACATCAAGAAAAATCCATTCATGTAGAAAATATACATCGTATAAACAACATATAACTAGAAAATAACCAACATATAAACCATGACGACTCAACCATAACATCACCATCATAATCAATACATATTCTCATAGATCATAAGAGAAAATACCTCATATTAACACATTAAAATTCTAACCAAGTCAGGGATTTCCACGTACCACCCAACCATAGATTGGGATGAACAAAATATTTCTCTCATCCAGTCACCCCCACACCATATTCCAAGTGTGAATGTGGGATATCATGGAATAAACCAAAAAAACCCAAACCAGGACTAACCATGATAGTCATTTCATAAAACATATTGAGAACATGTAATCTATATGTTATGAATGCATATCTCAACATACGGGTCTGAACCTTATCTAAGGTTCCCCAAGAAGGTCTAATTCCCTCTCATAATAACTGTAATAACATTTTTAGCCCAAGAATTCATCACCCATTCATATATTCATCAAACATGTCAAATGCCATAGAAAATATACATCGTATAAACAACATATAACTAGAAAATAACCAACATATAAACCATGACGACTCAGCCATAACATCACCATCATAATCAATACATATTCTCATAGATCATAAGAGAAAATACCTCATATTAACACATTAAAATGCTAACCAAGTCAGGGACTTCCACGTACCACCCAACCATAGATTGGGATGAACAAAATATTTCTCTCATCCGGACACCCCCATGCCATATTCCAAGTGTGAATGTGGGATATCATGAAATAAACCAAAAAAACCCAAACCAGGACTTCCGAAGGCCAAACAACATCAACCCTTAACTAGTGATTCCACATTGTGGTTAGACATCACTAACACCAACCAGATCGATCTCTACCTAAGCTGTCAAGTGCCCCACAATTTTTTTTTCAAACCATGGCTCCAAAAACTAATAACTCAACCCAAAACCTTTTAGGGCTCCAGAGCATTCATCCAACCAATCTATAGGAACTCGTAATCCATCTCACCAAGGTATCCAAAGTGTTTGACCCAACCTAGGCTCCAAGAGTAGTAACTCAGGCCATGTTTTTCTAGGGCTTCTAGAGCATTTTTTCCAACCAATGGCTCTAGGAACTAGCAACTCAACCCACAACGATAAGGAACCTGAGAACTAATTAGAAATAAATGAGTGGAAAATCCCATTACACCATGGCTATCCATGACTAGCAAGGAAAGGTTGAAACCACCATCAATATAGGAAAAATCCATGCCAATTACATTATATACCGAGAAAGCACATGCATGTACCAAGCATCCCAAAATAATAAGGAAATTATACATGAAACTTGATACCTGCAAAGTAATCTAGATGTAGTTGTTGATCCACCTATTCCCTTGTGCTTTTCCACTTTCCTTTGCCTTCTTTCTCCACATTTAAGTGAACCAAGAATGCTCCAATATTTCTCCAATAATGCTCTAAGTGTGCAAGAGTATGAGAGAATGAGAGAATATAACGAGAGCTCCAAAAATTAACTGACAAAATTATCAACCAACAAAAGCCATGAATATATGTTTAGAGTCATTTTTGTCATGGAGGCCTCTATTTTCTTCGTTTTCCTTCATTTTTCCTTCAATTTCCTTGTCATGCAAATATGTGACCATTCATCTCCCTTTTCTCTTATTTTCCCTTATTTTCATAATCAAACGCCAATTATTTCCACTTTGCCTTTGTCTTTGTCTTTGCCTTTGCCAATTTCCTTAGCCACAATAAATTGAAAGCGACACTCACTAGCTTGTTTTTCCCATGATTTAGCTTGGAATACATGTCCCATGAACTTGGTATTATATTTTTTTACATGGAAAACAAACCAGAGGCTATTACAAACCCCTCCCCCTGGGGGAACACCATCCTAGGTGTTATATGACACCTATGACAAAAAAATCGTTGCAAACAAAACATACTGCCCATGAATCTTTATAACACATCTCGTTGCAACATTTATAATAAAAACCTTTTAAAAAATTGGTAACATACCGCTTACTAGATATTTATAACACAACTCATTAAAATATTTACAATAACAACCACATATACACGCATGCACATTTTCTTCAACCAATAAATAGTCATACTCTCTATGGAGCTTTATAAATCTAGCTCAATACATTATTCATAAAAAAATACAATTATATACATATGCACATTTTATCTAACCAAAAAATTAATGGATACGATGCCTACATCAGTCAACAAGGGAATCCATAGGCTCACACATCCACCCTCAAAGTAATATGAGGATTCACCTCCTTCCGAGAAATTTTAGAATCATTTTCCAAAATCAAACCTACAATGTCCAATGTTACAATCCTTGTGCTACTTGTTCTCTTAGTGAAAAATTACCAACTCATTGTTCCAGTTCACACTCCTAATGTGCTTCTGATTCCATCTAGTAATACAAATTACCAAAACAAATTCATTCCCCGACCTTTCCTTCTCTGCTACACGGTCCCTCAAAAAATCCGTTCACCCCCTTTTGTGCAGTCACAAACCTTCCAATTTATGTTGGCATCCCCTTCTCCACTACATATTCCCTCGGGTGATCCATCCCTTGGAAATGTTTCCTTGCATCAGAAGGTCAAAAAACATAGGCATATCCCAACTTCTCATACCAATCATAACATGCTCATGGAAATCAGTGGATACTATTGGTTACTAGTGTCCCATAATGGACCATTTCTTGAATGCTTTACCAGCATATTAGTACATGTTCCAATTCCTTTTTTCTAATGCTACTAATTTCAACAACTGAAACTGAGCATTTCCAACTAGACAAAGCTGTGAATTTTCCACGCTTTCTTGTACTAAGAGCATAAATGTCACTAGATTCAAAACAAATTGAAATAAATTCAAATCATACTTCACTGGTAACACGTCAATAAGGTACACCTGGAATTTTTTTCACTTCCTGTGACAAAAAGTCAAACTAACCGTTCGATCAAGTCATCATGTATAAACATATCACATCTAATTTTCTCAAAGCTCAACCATCATAAATCAGAGTCATAGATAACATGTAACAATCATAAATAAAAGTAATAACTCACATGCATAGTAAAAAATCGAAATAAAACATTGATGCTTATCTTTCAATAGGTTCTTTACTTCTACCTTTGTCCCTTTTCCTTTCTGTACACACATAGAATCAGTTTCCACATCCGAAAATTACCTAGTGTCATTCTCTTTCTCTTCAATCACGTACACATACACACAATGTACATCACAACACATACAACCACACTTGATGTACAACACCACATAATACATGCACCTACACCTGGTGCACAACACAATAAATACACCTACACTCGACATATGACACAACACATACACCCACACTAGGGATACAACTCAACACATACACCTACATCCAATGTACAACACAATATATACACCTACACCTAGTGTACAACACAATACATATATATACACAAAGTACAACACAACAAATACACATGTCATGATATGCCAAATACACAACACTCGTAACACAGTAGCATGTATACACAAAACAACATGTACGCCATGTACACAATATCACATGTACACAACACCAAATGCATACCGTGTACACAGTACCACATGTAGACAACACCACCTACATAATGTGTACACAACAACACATGTAGACAACACCACCTACACAATGTGTACATAACACCACATGCACACAACTCCACATGTACCAGATGTACATAGAAACACATGCACAAAAAAAACACATGTACAACATGCACACAACACCATATGTATACCACACTACATATACAACACGTACAAGGAACCACATATACATATACATTGTGCCATATGTACACAACACTACATATTCAACATGTACACAACACCATATGCACACAGTACTACATATGCAACATGCACACAACACCATATGTAAAAAACATCTCTTATGCAACGTGCACTCAACACCATATCCACAAAATATCACATATGTAACATGAAATCAAAAGCATATGTACAAAATAATGCATATAAAATCATGCACACAACACCATATGTACATAGAACCACATATGAAATATACATACAACCCCATATGTACACAACAATGATACTACACATCCTACGACCACACTATCTCTACCATGCAACCTTGCCTATGGTGTCTTTGCACTATTCATGCTTGTCCCAACATGTTACAGATCACACTTCTTTCATTCAACTAATTTATCACTCAGCATATCATGTCCATAACATAAACATAGACATAATATCAATTCATATCCGCATGATACCGACCTCATATATCTATTAGGGATATTATGACCACTTTATCACTCATAAACTAGGAAGCTCTTCATGCCATTCACTTGCATAAGAAATCATTCCTCCACAAGAATCATCTCTATCAACCCTACCAGACAATGGCATACATGCATATATAAATATACCAATTAGCATAAAACAATCACGATCCTTGACAACTGCATCCAACAATGACATACATACATACATGTATACATATATAGACATCAACATAATCATGTTCACAACATAATTACCAGATATCATAAGGTCAAAGTTAAGATAACTCCCTTATCCATGCATGACATGCAAAACCTTGAGAACAATAGCTCCCAACATATCCAAGGCATTTGACACCTCAAATAAATTTACTTTACCTTTCATACTACCTTTCTCATGAGTGGCGTGTCATCATCCATTTACCCCAATGGACCCATTAACCAATCCAACTGGCTAACATATTATTACCTTTAACTTTCCTTATACATGCATCGAGCTTCATCTGACTCTTACATTAACTATTGGGTTTCATTAAAGTCCCCCTAAGCTCCATTAAATTCCTCTTTTCTCCAACAAATTCCCAAGGCCCTGAAAACATAAAAGGAAAAAAAAAGAAACAAACAAGAGGAAACCATGCAAAACCAATAACAATATGACACCACAAAAAAATTTCCATGGCACCATAACAAAAAAAAACTTCAAATCAAGCACAAATAGATCACAAAGCACCAAGAGAACAAAAATAGAAAAAGCAACTATGACTCAACCCCATTTCTTCCCAATGCTTCCAAGGGGAAGCTCAACCTAAGTTTTCTTCAAGATTTCATGGAGATTACTTTTTCCATGCAATTCCTTCTATCATACTGCCATAACCACACAATTGTTAGTCCATAAATAAATATAAAAATATACCAGTTATGTTAGATCGTTGTACCAAACATGTTGACCTCTAACTGAACATGTTCATATATAATCTCTCAAGGGACTCCAATTTCTTGACAAATCCAGCCATAATTGGAAACCAATTGTTATACTTATTAAATACATGTTCATGAATATAGCACATATCCACATATATCAAACAAATTCAAGGTTAAGAAGACGTTCTATATGAAAATCACTTATTTGTTTGGAATTTCAGTTTCCAACATAGCTAAAGGAATTCTCACCCAATTCCTTTCTTTCACCTTTTCCTTGCTGCAATGTTTTCACATCGCCCTGTTGTTAGTTATATAAATAAATCAATTTTTACCTTCTCATGCTAATACCAAGCATGTTTCCCTACAACTATTCACGTATGTAAGTCATATGTTCCAAAGATCAAGATGTCATGTCAACTCATAGTAATTATTCATAATACTACAACTAGAACCCACTCACACTCAAGTACATATCATTTGTCTCAGAACATATTATGTTAGTACAACAATCATAAAACAAGATCATTTCTTCATGCAAATATTATAGACACATACTCATATCATCTAATTAATAAAATATTCAAAAAACCTGTAAACATGCCATGTTAGATGAACCAAATAGATGACTTAATCAAACTCATACCTCAATGTATCTTAGGGGAGGTTATCACATCTGCACAAGTCAATGCAGATTAATATGAAACAATATCTTCAATATATCAACTCATACCTAAATATCATAACTATAACCATCTGTACAAGTCAATCCATATTAGCATGATGAATAATAACATCAACGTCTTAGCTGCAATGACCATAACGATCATACATATAAAAAAAATACATACAACAACAAGTTAACTACCATTGATTATTATCTCATGGAAGTACATATGACCACACTAATTAACTCGCATCCATCATGCATGTAACCAAAACAACCATAGAATGACATGCATGTATATAACCATAATTCATATAACAACCATTAACCATCATACATGCATGCCAAACATACAAATCTGTATGACGTTCTGCTCGTACCCCAAGGTCCAGTGCTACAACCTCGCTTTGATAATCTACTTCTCCTGCTTCATTTCATTCAACTAATCAACATCATAACATACCAACAAAATCACGATGACACACACTGGATAATGAACACCATGATGCATGTATGACCTACTATGCAGGCATGAAAAAAACATAGATAATCCTACATGTATACACATTAAACACATCTACCCCGAGGTACAACGTTGCAACATAGCTCTGATACCATTCTGTAACAACCCCTCCCACATTTACCCAGTTTCACCAATTTTTAGGGGTAAACATGAGAGGAATAGCTGCTATGACCTAACTTGACCTCCTAGATTTAGTTAAGGAGGGGTTGACTAATGACTACAAAATGACAACTAAACACCTCACATAGGGGCTACAACTCACTTAGGGGTTGAAAACCCACCCTAGGTGGCCAAACTCTAAGCTAGACCTCTATTTATTAGTCTTGGGTCCTCAATCGCTCCCACAGAAATCCATCCATGTGGTTGGGAATCTCTAACCACCTGCGCGATCCTGCATCGATGTTGTTGCAACCCATTTTTCTTAGTTCAGAGGGTGTGGTCTCGAATTCTTACCCTAAATTCCAGGTCATCCTCTAGGCCACTAGCTATAATTCAGTGAGACTTTTTAGAATGAAAAAACACATCAACTCAAATCCATTCATATAAAAATTGATCAATTAGTTGACCTAACCAATCCCAACCATGGAAGTCATTTTTTTAATCATATTGACAACATGTAATCTCTAGGTCATTAATGCATATATTAACATAGGGGTCTAAAACTTATCCAAGAATCACTAAGAAGGGTATAATGTCTCTCGTAATATCTACAATAAAATTTTTTAGCCCATGCATTCATAAAATATTCATATATTCATCAAACATGTCAAGAGACATAGACAATATACATCATATAACGAACATTGAAACCATGGAAAATCAGTCATAATATCGTCATCATAATCAATACATATGCTCATAGAACATAATAGAAAATGCCTCATATTAACATATGGAAATTATAACCATGTCAGGGACTTCCATGTACCACCCGACCATATATTGGGTTGAGCCAAATCTTTCTTTCAGCCAATTACCCATGCACCATATTCCAAGCATGAATGTGGGATCTCATGGAATAGACCAAACAAAACCAATCTATGGATTCTAAAGGCCAAACTACCTCAATAATTAACCAGTGATTCCACCTCACGGTCGGACATCAATAACACCAACTAGATCAGTCTGTACCCAAGTTGTCCAGGGCTCCAGAGCATTTTTTCCAACCACAAGTACAGGAATTAATAACTCAACCCACAACCTTCTTGGGCTAGAGAGGATTCATCCAACCCCACTCCAAGGACTAGTAACTCAACCCACCAAGGGCTCTAGAGCATTTGCGCTAACCTATGTTTTTGTACTTGTAACTCAACCCAAGTTGTTCCAAGATTTGCATAGTATTTTTTCCAACCAATATCTTGAGGAAATAGTAACTCAACTCAGAACCATAAGGAACCTAAGCACAAATCATAAAATAACAAGCGAAAAAACCCGCAATACCATGGTTATATAGTAATGGAAAGGCAAGGTTGAAACCACTGTTAATCTATGAAACTATCCATTCCAATGAAAACACATACCAAGAACCCACATGAATGTACCATGCATGCCAAAAATAGTAAGGAAATCATAGATGAAACTCGATTCTTGCAAAGAATCTATTTCAAGCTTCTAATCCACTTGTTCCCTACACTTTATAGATTTCCTTTGCCTCAATTCTCCAAATCAAAGTGAAACTAGAATGCTCCAATCATGCTCCAAGAATTCTCTCTGTGTGCAAGAGTATGAGAGAATGAGAGAATAGAATGAGAGCTCCAAAATTGAACTAATAAAAGTCTCAACCATCAAAAGCCATGAAATTAACCTCGTAGGAATTTGTATCATTGAGGCCTCTATTTTCTTCATTTTCCTTCATTTTTACTTCAATTTCCTTCTCATTCAAATAAGCGACCATTCATTTCCCTTTTCTCCTATTTTCCTTTATTTTCATAATTAAATGCCAATTATTTCCACTTTTCCTTTCTCCAATTTCCTTAGCCATAATAAACCAAAAGTGACACACACTAGGATTTTTTACCCACCATTTAGCTTGGAATATGTGTCCCATGACCTTGTTCTTATATTTTTTTATATCAAAAATCAACCAGGGGTTTTTACACCTAGACCCGAGGGAAAATCTATTATTGGCTCCAAGTGGTTGTATAAGGTGAAACATGCAAGTGATTGCAGTGCTGAGAAGTACACAACCATATTTGTGGCCAAAGGCTTCTAACAAGTGGAAGGGATTGATTATGGGGAGACAGTTTCCCCTATGGAAATATACTCATCTATCATGACCATACTTGCATTGGAAACAAATTTTGGGTGGAGGATCCAATAAATTGATGTTAAGACTCCCTTCCTCAATGGAATGGTTGAGGAAGAGATCTAAATTGAGCAACCAGAAGGGTTTGAGATATTTAGCATGGAGACACATGTGTGTAAGCTCAATAAAGCTCTCTATGGTCTCAATCAGACACCTCATCCTTGTTACACTTGTATAAATTCTTATATTAGTGGATTAGGCTTCACTAAGAGTGAATCAAATGCCAATCTCTACTACATTCTCGTACATGGTAGTATTCTCATATTAGCTCTCTATGTGGTTGATCTTGATACTGACATGAGATGATAGGTTGATCCAATCTTGAAAATAATACCTTGTAAGAGAGTTCGAGGTGAAGGATATGGTTTTGATTCACTACTTCCTTGGCTTGGAGGTATGACATGGATCTGGAGACATATTTGTTGGATAGTGGGCGTACACCTTTGAAATCCTTCAGAGATTCCATATGTAGGATTTCAAACCCTTGGATACTCCTCTAGGTACTAACTAGAGGAAATTAGATGCTTCTATAGGCGAGGTAGTAGATGGCACTATATATAGATAGTTGGTGGGGTCCTTGATGTACTTAGTGAACACAAGTCTCGATATTTATTTTTTTGTAAAAAATTTTAGTCAATTAATTGTGGAGCCTTCCAAGATTAACTGGAAAGCAACAAAAAATGTTTTAATATACCTCAAGGGCACAAAAAAATTTGGTTTATGGTACAATCTGACTGACCGAGTTAAGATCGAAGGCTTCACATATACATATTGGGTATGGATTCCATCAAATAGGGAGATCACATTAGGAGAAGTCCATAGTGTTGGGCCAACTACAGTTTTTGGGTACAACATGAAATATATATTTGTAGCACTCAACCTACTAGAGGCTAAGTATATGGTTTCTAGTTAGGAATCATGTGAAGCTATTTGGATGAGGAAGATCCTGGTTGGTGTCTTTAGTTAGGTGATGAATCCTACATTGATCCACTATGACAATCAGAGTTGTATAAAACTTCCTGAAAATCCAGTATTTCATGATATGTCCAAGAATATATAAATTAGGTACCATCATCTGATATATTTTGTGAAAATAAGGATTTTTATGTTATAGTACATTCATATAGAGAAGCATGATGAAGACTTATTTGCAAAGGCTTTGTCAAGATGAAAATTTGAGTTCCACAAGAGTAGTTTTGGGGTTGTTCAAAACCATTTTATTGCTAAGAGGGAGTGTTAAATTGTAGTAATAAAAGCCTTCATTTTACTTGTATCTTAGTAAAATGAGGAAATTTGTATTTAAGCTTCAATAGGATGAGTTTTTAGTAAGTTAGAAGGACTGAAATGGCTAAATTAGTTAGCTAATTTAGTCAATTCGAGTTTGTGGGCTAGAAGTAGAGTCGTGTGCAAGTTGGTGGTTAAGATCCAGCTATCTAGTGATGTTGTCTTTAGTGAAAGTTTGTTATCTAAGATCTAGTGTAGAATAGATTTAATATGGGTTCATTTGAGTAGTTGTAACTATTGTAAACTCAACTAACTCTCATTTAAATTGTCAATTTACTAAAAATAACCCTGGTCATGCATGCAATTTGAACTTCCTAGTGAATTAGAGGAAAAAGGAATAATTAGAATCATTACTATATACTAGTGAGTGTACAGGGTTTTCATGTAACAGGTAAGCCATTTATCTTGGGATTTGTGCAAGGAAATAGGAGGAAGCACAAGGCCTATTTTTGATAAGTATTGGCCAGAGAAGGCTCAGGAGGAAGAGATCAATATTACAGTGTAGAGGGATCTTCAAACATTGAAGTTGTCATTGAAATAGATTATTGTTCTCATCTTATATAGTACAAATAGAGGAGGGTTTTTTCCCAGTTGGGTTCCCTAGTAAAAATTGTGTTCATTGTGATTGAATAATTGCATGTGTTTCTATTGTAAGATTTCCTTCTATGTAATTTAGAATAATAAATTTATGTTTATTGGTTTCAGTTTGATTTCATTAGCACCTATAGATTTCAAGTTATTTCTAAAAGCTCCACCCCATCACTCACACATAATTAGTTCAAGCCAAAAATCTAATAATTACACATGATACAAAAAAGATATCCATATCTAAATTTCAACTACAGAAATTGAGCTAAACTAAAAATGCAAAGGATATTCCATTCTACCTTGTTGGTGATTTAATATGAGTAGGTAGCATATGCATAGATTCTCTCCTAAACAAGAGGCTCACCATGCCTTGAGAGCATAGTTTCCTAATGACTATTGAGATCTGGCTTGAGAACATGGATTTTCCTATGGAGATCATTTCGACCCCAAACATTGGCAGAGAAAAAATCATTAAACAAAAAAAGTAAAACAACAAAGACGAAAACAAAACTCACTTCTTGAAAGAAAATATACATTCAAGGACATATATTAAATATAGGAACAAAAAATAATCCTCATTTACACAAATATCCACCATTAATAGTTTTAAATGTATATATTTTTGTCTTTCTATGAAAGAAACAGGCTCCATTATAAACAATATCAAGCCTTCATATCATAAGGATGATGGAAAAAAAAAACTGTTCAACATTGTCTTGTAACATGATTTGTATCTTCTTTCAACAATTTTTCTAACCTCAAAGCAAGAATATTCAGGTTGATGTTTGGGTACTACACAATATCCTATTAGATGTCATATATAATTTGTTAAGCTTCAATTAGGTGACAACTCAAGCAACAAAAATGTCACATAGATTCTAATTGGCCTCTTTGTAAAACTATGCATAAAGCATTTTTTTCATAGCACTGGGTTCTCCCATTTTCTCTACTAAGCTCAGATTTTTGTAATAGACTTTATTCCATAAAAAAATTTGAAAAATTGTATATTTTGGTGGAAGAGCATGTCCACTGGCAACAATATGGTAAAATGAAAAATTGGATATACTTCTGGTTGTGGGCTCTAGATGAGACTTGTTCAAGCCTTCCTAATATTAAAAAAATGTTCTATAAAATAACCTAACCAAATCTCACAAACAAATGTCCACAAGAATTTTTTCTCAAGCTTTATGTAACATATTTGTCATTTCCTTCTACATACTCACCCAAATGTATCTTGTGTATGTTGTTGTTTGGTTGGTTTACTTGGGTATCTAGAACTTATTTAGAAGCTGGTACTAATGAATGAAAAACTCTTGTAACATGACTCATGGTGGGACAATTATAAGGATGTATCTTTGTGCAAAGTAGTGCAAGATGGAAGATATTTCTTACATCCCCAAGATATGTGTAGGTTGTTGCTAAGAATTTGATTCACTTGCATAGTATTAGAAGCTCATATAATACATTTAACTATGATTCCATGCGAAAAAAAAAAACAGTCAAGAAATCCATTTTCAAGTCGAGTTTTCCCATATTAGGTTTCTCCATATTAATTTGTTGTGTGATCTTTATTATTTAGTTGATGGTAGTTTGCATTGATTTCATTGCATTTCTTACATTACTAGACATAGATGAAAAAACAAATAAGATAAATTATATATGGTCTTTATTAATGAACTGTTTTGGCCATATGTTGAGAAATTATGTATCAAATTAGTTTCCATGTTTTATTGAACTTAATGTCACAAGGAAGTTTATCTATGAATTGGGCAACTTTCTAGGAAATGGTGGAAGGGAGCAGTTCATTGAAAAACTTTAGACACCCATAATTAGGAAAATTTGGAAAACTATAGTTCTAAAAAAATGTTTTGAAGTTTATTTATTTCTCTCAAGCGACTCTCAAGTTGCGGCCACCGCCAAATTTTGGAGTTTGACCCAGAGCCAATCCCACAAGAATAATCAATAAAAAAACGAAGGCCCCATTAAGCTCCATTGAAGGCTTCCATATCCTTCATAGCTTGATGAAATAAGTTTTTTTTCTTTGATTTTAGACTCCATAGTTTGTTCAACTTGACATCGAGGATGGGATTTGAAAAAAATAATTTATAATGATCAATAGGCATGTAGAGTGATTACTTCCCTATTCTAATCAGTAGTTCTCGAATTTTTGATATTTAATACTAAACAAAATTTTATGAGTGGAATTTTTTTCATGTTTGTGGAAATAGTAAAAAATTATGTGGTCATTGATGCCATTGAAAGAGTTTATGAATGTGTAACCTTTCATTTGTTTATAAGTTCTTAGGATATTTGAGATAACTTTATTAATATTTTGTTAAATGAATCAATTTTGAAAGTGGCATAGGATCTTTGTGATGACTTAGGATACTTAACATCCCTTATTAGCCCTTCTTGCCTAGTTTAACAAGGGATTATACTTTCACTTGCTTTGAGTATATAATTATTATTATAATTTAGAAATTGTCATTTCTCAAGTTCATTACACTTGGTGTGATGCATGTTGGATACAACAATTTTTAATATCTATATTTTTTATATGTCATAAATTTATTGATTGTGCATCGATTTCACACATAGGTGTCATGCATGCTCATTACAACAATATTTTTTTATCTCTAATATATTTATATACGTGTTGACTCTTTTGATTATGTGTCTTTAGATGTTTCATCTCTTTTGACTGCATATATGAAAGTTCATATGCACACACCATTCAAGGATACACATCAACTCTGCCTCAATATGGTGCTTACTATAATTGTCCAATTTGCAGGAACTTCAGTGGCTGTGGCAAATGATCTTCATTAAGATCCTTGTGGAGATCCTTTAAGGAAAACAAACTACCAGGTTTTAGACCCTCATACCATTCCCTTGCCTTCCCTTATAATGTTAGCATGAACATATTCATGAGGAAATCTTCATGCAATTACATTTTTAACCTCCATGTATGTATATGAAATTTGATGAGATGTAACAAGGGGTCATCCAAATTTTCATCTTGAAATATAAGTAGGTTTGTGTTCCAATTTATTTGAGGTATCTTGTGGGGGAATCCATGAATATGATCTCTGTTCATTGGAGCATACCTGCATTGTATCCTTGGAATCATCTTTGTCAATCAGTCAGAGAAAAGGGATCACTGCATCTCTTTAACCAGTCTGAAGTCTTCTATCAGTGGAGTCTTCAGATCTATTGAGAGTTGTGGAGTCACGAGGTGGATAATTTCAACTATTTTGAGGCTGGTTGTTGTCCACCATCAACAATTGGATACCAATATAAAGATATTTTTGGGTTTTCTGAGTTCTTAAGGAGTCCTTAGGATGTTACTGACTCAGAATCCCAGTTGAGTCACCACAATGTTAGGTGACGAGTCAACTGGATACTATTGACAGGGGTTTTCTGAGGTTTTAAGGAGTGCTTAGGATGTTATTGACTCAAAAGTCCCCATCGGAGTCTCCCTTATGTTATGTCCCCGTAATTTGTCAGATTGGCAAGACCAAATGTACAAGGGTAACATCAAACCAGTATTTGGAGTCCTAGGATGTAGCCTTCCTGGACTCAGAGAGGGCTATCTCTATAATTGTATGAAAGATGTAAACTTGATTGATTTTAGGGTGTTGATTTTAGGCTAGTTATAATGTTTAGGGTTTCTTTGTTTGTTTTTCTTGGTTGGGTTGCTTTTCAAGTAGAAAATATTGAGTAGGAGATGTTTAGACCATTAGGTTGTGGAGTCTACAAAAGGTCTTGAAAGGTACAAAAATAGGTCAAGGGTGTTTCAGAGGGCAAGTATAACAAAGCCAAATGGATCTTTAAAGATTATGTGAGTGAAGTGAACAATAAATTGTGAGATTAGTAGGTTTAAAGGGCAGTTAAGAATCCTTTAACATGTAATATAACAAGAAAAGTCTTTTAAGAACACTATGCATAGATAAATAACCAAAGACAGGGCATACCATAAGTTTCTTTGACCAAAGCCTAGCAAGTAGACATTAAGACAACAATCCAGCAAACCATAAAGAGCAATAACTTGTAATTTCTCTAGTGATTTCACCTTCAGGCAAAGAAAACATTCAAGATAACATATAGTAATGATAAAAGAGAAGGGAACTCCTAAAATTTCTTAATCATACTACAAAGAACTTCAAAGCAACCATTTAAGATGGACAAAAGGGCAGGGCAAACCATGAACCTCTTTAGTCAAACCCTATTTAGCAATACTTCAAGGAAAAGACCTCAAAAACAATGTTTCAAGTCATACCAAAGGCATGGCTAACCATAAAATTCCTTTACATGAAATCCATTAAAACATTCTTGAGATAAAAAATCTGAGTGGGATTAGAGAGAAATTAATAATTCTCTAAACTGACCTAACAGATGAAAACATACAAGCAATAGAAAGAAAACAGAGCTAAGGTGCCTCTAAAAAACATTTCTTAACCCTCTTCTGCCGCATGAGAAAGATGAAACAAACTAAAAACATAAGAAAAAAAGCACTAATTTATAAAGACGTCATCATTATCCATGCTCAAGAATCTTTCTAGTGTGCTTGGCTCCATTGTCATCCCAATCAAAGCATTCATAACACTCTAAAGCCATTTTCTCCTCAACTCCAAGTCTATGTATTAATTCTAACAATCAACCAACAACTACAATGAGGCCTCCATGCAATATTTAACTTGCAAAGGAGGACCAAAACCCTATATAGGGTTTCAAAATATCATTAACTTCTCATAAATGCCAAATTTGTCCTATGAGACCATGAAAGGCCCAAGGCACAAATATCCTAACTTAATAAATGCAAAAATAAATGCTGACATAACTCCTTAGCTAAATCTGGAGTTATTTGCCTCAAAAACCCTCAAAATATATTTTTCATTAACTCCAAGTGTCTTTTATTGACTTTTTGGTAAGGGTGCAACGCCAAGGCCAAGGGCGCAGTGCCAAAATAGGAAAAATAGGTCGTTTTGCAGCTTCGTTTTGGAGGCCTTCCCAGTGTCCAAATGAGCTCCATGATAGCTCATTGGAAAGTATGTCCTCTATAATTTCCAAATATAAATTTATTTTCCAATTTGGATTCCATTTACCTACTCAAAAATTCATTCTCCCAATATTTCTCAAGGCACAGTGCCAGCTCTGAAAATAGGGCAGAAAGTTGATTGTTTGCATGTTTTTGGCACTTTTGGAGTACCAATTCTGCTCCAAATGAGCTGAAATTTTGTGTGGGTGATTTCCTTGGCCTGATAAACACAAAAATGAAATTTTTTCCTCCAATGGGTGCCCCAAAAAGGAGCGCAGCGCCAGTGGCGCTGCGCGCTAGACCCTTTAAAATAGTCAAAAACTCAAAATCTTCAAAAATGTGCCAAAACTTGGATTTGTCTTGCTAATCATGTTTGGGATGCTTGTAGGGATGCATTAGCAAGAATGTCAAGTTTTTCTTTTCCTTTTTCCTTATCTTCTTTGGCTAAGGCTTTCTTCAATCCAATTGTCCTTGGCCTTTTCCTCGAAATTTTTTCTTCCTCTTCTTCATCAATGACCCTTTCCTTAATTTTGTCAAGCTATTTAGTTGATATATAAGGCATGGCACCTTGCCTCTTAAGGGAAGAAAACACATAAATATTTCCCCTTTGGTAGGTCAAAGGAAAAGGTTGAATGTCAGCCATCTCAGTGTCATTTGTCTCACTGCCACTTGCATCATTGCTCTTTGACCCAATACCATCATCCTTATTTCTCTTTGCCTCATTTCCATTTGCTTCACTGATATATGCCTCACTTCCCTCATTTCTCTTTTCCTCACTGATTGATTTTTCATTATTTTCTCCCTCACTGTTTGATGCACTAGTACCATGAGATGATGGTGAGGGATTGTGAGAGGGTGATGAAGGAGGATCATCATGAGGTTAGGGTATGTGAGTGGATGGTGATGCATGAGTAGTGGGGTGTGATGGTGAAGGAGGAATGGGAGGATGAGAAGATGAAGGTATAGGTGTATGAGAATGAGTGAGAGGCTAACAACTCACTAAAAACCCTTTGCTGATATATTTAAACTCTATTTTGAAACACCTTTTGGCTGATGTCAAATTGAGATGAAGGATGGAAATGGAATGTCAGCCTTCGCAAGTGGAGGGATTGAATGTTATAAATGGGATGGGTGTAGGGACAGTTTAGGTGAATGAAAAACCTACAAACAATGTAATACATCTCTCTATTATTGATTTCTTTGTAGGCAGATGAAGCAATGTTTAAATAATTATTTCAAGCTCAATCCTAGGGTTTCTTCTTAGGGTTTCAACTTATTTTAAGTACAAATCATAAAAAATGCTTAAAGATGAGTGTATAATATGTACTTTCTCCTTGATGTGCTTAGAAAACCTTTGGCAAATATTTGGAGGTGACCAGGAGTGATTTGTGTGGTTAAATCACTTAGAGGACCTTCCTGGCAAAGGGTGCAACACCTAAGCTAAGGGCGCAGCACTCAATCCCAAGTGCGCAATGCTCAATCCCAGGGATGCAGTGTCAGTTTCTAAGGGCGCAACGCCTTTTTGCAGAGGGAATTTGGAGTCCTTATCGGTGTCCAAATTAGGCCCATCATAGCTCATTGGAAATATTACCCTGTCTACTTTCCAAATATATCTTTTTTTTATAATTGGAGTTGATTTGACCTGTCAAAAGTTGATTCTCCCAAGACTGGTCAAAACGTGCTGAATGATGGTGCAGAAAAGCAGAGTGCTAGTGCAGGAAACTTTTGGAGGCTTTCCCCAACTCCAAATTGAGCTCATGTTATCTCATTATAAATATCTACCAATCTAGTTTTCATTTTACTCATCAATCAAGTCATTTGGACACTCCATATGTGAGAAAACTTGATTTTCTGAAGGTCACTTAAAAAGTGCAACAAACCTCTTGTAACACCTGTAAATTTAAAATTGCTCTAAAACCATGATACCTGTGTAAACTCTGAAGGAGGAGTTTATTCTTGGACCTATGGTGGACAAAAACCTCTCTCAATTTTGTCAAATTCATCTCTGTTTGGTCAGAAACATAGTTTGAAGAAAAACTGGCCCTATGTGTGGAAAATGATTTGTCCTTTGGAATGACTTCTTGGAAATGATGGAGGCATGATAAGTTTATTTGAAAACTTTTGGATGTAATTACATAGTAGTAGCATCTTCAAAATCCTCATTTTCTTCCACCATGGAGTTCAACTCATCTTTTCACCTTTTCTATCCATCTTCTTCAAAACCCTAGGTGTCTGCAACTCTTTTATAGCAATCATTAGTGTTGTCTTAGAAGTTCTCTATAGCCTTTTTAAGTTCATTAATTTATGTCCAGTTCACCTCACCATTTTCCAAATCTCATCAATAATATTTGATAGACTTTTATTCATGTTTGGCCTTGCACCTCCACCATATCATTTCTGCCATTGATCACTGTTAGGCACTCTATTAGACCATCAAGCTCAAAACCCCCTAATTCTCTGCAAGAACACATGTTACCTTTTCTTCTGATGTAATTTGTCTTCACTTGGAAACAGACCACCTACCTTACCAATATTTTCTGCTAATAGACCCTTTAACACTCCCGCAGAAGTGTTAAAGTTTACATTTACCTCTTGCAGACCTTGAACTTGCTAAGGTAGTCTTCTTTGGAAAATTTTGTATATTTCTTGAATAACCATGTCTCAACATTAAATTAAATCTAAGCCAGATTATAGCAAGGGAAAAAAAATTCTTGGAACACCAATAATGACCTTAGAACATGTGAAACCCTAATTGACCTAGTGGGAAGGTTCTTTGACCTGATTTTGGCTAAAAATTGCCTTGGGGACCTCTAGTGAAAAACATAGTATTTTTCAAAGTGTTGTATTTGAATATCTATCCAAAATCCAATGTACTTGATTTATCTAAAGAGCCTATAGAGAAAATTTTGAGACCATCAATGCTTGAGGAAGAACATGGGAATGAATAGGCTTATAGGAAACCCTGTAGGGAAAGTGGGGTTTATTGGCAAGGGAAAAATAGGCCAATGAAGTTATAGGCAGGGAAGAGGTTGAAAATGATAGGTAAAATCTCATCAGGAGTTTTTAGGAGTGATAGGGTGACCATGGAATGGAACGCTGATGAAATAGTGAAAATATTTCTATAAGGATAATGAAGGCAGTGAGATTTCTAAAACTCACAATATTTCAAGGAATGTTGTTTTCAAAAATATAGAACCAATCTTTAGTCATCTACAGATAATTAAAAATACTGATGACTAACACACTAAGTGGATAGAATCCATTCCTTCCAGGAAAGCCACTGATACTGTCATAATCTCATTCTTAGAAAACAATATACTGTCTAGATCTGGATGCCCCCAAAAGCTCATTACTGATAATGCATCTTCTTTCAAGTCTAAAAATATGATTTACTTCTGTAATAAATACCACATTAGCCTTGGCCATTCCATAACTTATTACCCTCAAGGTAATGGTCTTGTTGAATCCTCCAAAAAAAATGTTGTGAATATCATCAAGAAAGTACTAGAAGACAATAAGAAAACATGGAACAAAAGGTTAGTAAATGCCTTATGGGCAGATAGACTCACCACAAAGAAGTCCATTGGTACATCCTTATCAACTTTTTTATGGGATGGATGTTGTTTTTCCATCCTCTTTAGGAGTACCAGTGATGAAGATGATCCAAGAACTATAGGTAGAAACAAATGATATCCAGAGAAGGATAAATCAGACCATACACTTGCAACAAACTAGGGAAGATGTCTATCTCAAGTCTCAAGTTGTTTAAGAAAATATTAAAAATATATTTGACAAGAATACTAAAGAAGATTATATTTATATAGGTGAAAAAGTTCTTAAGTGGGATTCCACGAGAGAAGAGAAAGGTAAACATGGGAAATTTAATTTCCTATAGAAAGGTCCCTATGTCATTTATGGATACACAGTTAACAATGCATTATTTTTGAAGGATTTGGATGGATCAAATCTGTCAGGTGGACCTATCAATAGTAGAATGTTGAAGCATTACTATTTCCCATAATAACAGTACTTCATTTTGTCTAATTTACTCATTGTACATGACATTGCAGAGTTTAGATTGGATTGGATGTTTTTTCTAGAAAATTTGAAGCTCAGAGAGAAGGACCTAAGCTTTGAAAGACAAAATATCATAAGTATGAATAATGCAGAGCTCAGAAAATAGTTCCAAGGCAAGCATAGTCAAAATTCAAGGCCACTGATCTCAAAGTTCTTGACATTTCAGCAGGAAATTCCATCCCCATGTGGATCCACTATTAGGGTCCTATAATAATAGGATTCATAATTTTGAATTGACTTTGATTAGTCTTGTAATATGTACATACTTTTCTTTCTAAAAATTGTTTTCCCATATTAGAAAAATAAAAAAATATAAAGAGGGTAAAAGTCCTAAAAGAAAAATCAAAGGACTTGAAAGAAAAAATATCAAAAAAGAATAAAAAATGAACCCCCCAAAAAAAAGAGATAAAAATAAAACATGAAAGTGATGCAAATTCAAATGCCACCACTTTTTACTTCACTTTGCAAAATATTATTGTGTTGCTTTTTAAAAATTCCACAATACATGAAAGTCAAACTGCTTAATCTTGAATTTTCATGCTTTAAATTTCATGTTGATAGATAGAGAGTAAATATCTAGCCAAAATGTTTAATCTTGGAATATCAGTAGTTAGGTAGAGAATAATAAATAGCTCAACAGTTTAATCTGAGCCCTTGGAAGAAATAAGGATATAATTAGTTAGTTTGTTGTTTAAAAGAAAAATGAATAAGGGTTTGCAAGCTCAAATGCACCCATGTAAATGAAGAAAATGTTGGAAATGTTGTCATTGATGGAAAAGGAGCACAAAGGAGCAGCACTTGAATCAACAATAAGGCAAAGTAGAAGACATGGAACAGAGGTAGTAGAGAACTGCATAGGCTGCATAGAACTGTAGAGGGGACCTGCATAATGCGTAGGAGAGATCTGAAAATATTTTTTACAGAAGGGCCATTTGATCGAGGATCTGGCCAACCTAGAGTATTGTGAGTAACCTTATGCATGTGTTATGGAAATATTTGATTCAGTATGACTGTGTATTTTCCGAATTAATTTCTGTATGAATTCGTCTTAAAATTCCATGAACCTGGTATGCACAAGAATCTGTAACTTGGTTGAGTCTATGTGTATATTAAATGATGAGAGCGCTTGAGAAAGGGATGATGGGATCCTGTGTTGAAACCCAACCTTAATGTGTTGATGCATTCAAGGAGTATGTCCAGTGTGCAATAGGATTCTCTGTAGAAGGGATTGAGATTGTAGTCATGTCCATGACTAAACTTAATAGTATTCCTGTACGCCCCTGGAGGGTTATTGGTGATACTGTGGTCGCGAATCGTGTGCCTATTAAAGCTCTGTGTTAAAAATTGAAGCCATGAGTGCAATTTTCAGTGAATCGACCTCAGAGTGATCGGTCTCTCAAATTCCTCTATTATTGATTAATCTCTGTGTGGTGGACTTCGAGCTCAAGAAGAATTAGATGCGTACGCATGAGAAACTCTGTTTCGAGGGTGAATGATAGAAGGTGTTAGAGCCAGTGGAAGCCAATGGAGGCACTGGATCATGATAGTGAAATGTCGTGAGAACATAAGCAGAAGAGCGAAGCTTTGGACGCAGTTGTGAAGGAATTAGTAAACAATTGAATTGCGTTGAAGATGGAACCTAGAGTAAGGGGAGTAATCGGAACCACGAAGGAATGAACAGTAATGACGGTTTGGAGTTCAACCCAGTGGTTTTCGCGCAAGTTCAAGACGGTAAGCTATATTTCCAATTCGAACGCGATCAATGCCATAGGCAGACACGTGGCCTTAAGTGGTTTGGATATACCGCCCTCATCGTGTGCCATTGCGCGTTAACCATTGATGATGGAATGAACGCGATATGGCCATGCACTGTCCGATCTAGAGGCGGGTCCATCGAACGATGGTCGCACGTCAAATTAGCATGGAAGATAACTCAAGGTACGCGCGATTACAATTCGCTATTGTATGTGTGGGACCTGTGAATCACCCTCGATATGAATTTCCATGTTAATGTTATAAACCATGGTTGGGTGCAATAGGAGCTAATGTATATGTTTAAAGGCGTCGAACTTTTTTTTATTAAAGTGCTAAGGTCTGAATTATGAACATGGTCTGAATTTTTTGTATTAAAGAAAGGCTCCAATTGTAAGGTCTGAATTATAAATGTGGTCTGAATATTTGTATTAAAGAAAGGCTCCAATTGTATGTAGAGCGCTTTATAAAGGAGAGCCAGGATTATATTATAAGGTATATATATATATATGGTATGTGTGCGTTGGTTTATTGGTGAGATAAAATTATAAAACATGTATATATATATATATATATATAGCAGATACACAACTACAGTGAGCTTGGAGAATATGTATAGAGGTAAAAAGAGACTGCAAAATAGAAGAGGTATGCAGTGAAGGGATTTAAAATTGCAGTGAACAGGTATACATGCACAGGTGCTCAGAGTTGGAGTAAACAAAGGTATGCAGGACAGATGCATGACAGCAACAGAAAGGACAAAATCAGCAAGCTAAGGGCTGAGTGAAGTTTATATATTGAAACTAAAAATGTAAATGTTTAATTGTTTTATATTGTTTGTGATGCAAAGGCAAGTATCCGAAAGAAAAGAAAAATCCCACTGTAACATTGAAATTTGTACATATTGTTATAATTTTTTTTAAGAGTTGGACAAAGGAATGAGAAGGTAGAAGCCAAAGAGTCATGGATGTTCACTCCAAATTCCTTGTGGAATACAAACAGTCATGTGATGAAATATATATATAATATCAACTTGATATGCATAGAGAGGTTAGAGAGAGTGAATATAGAGAATGCAGAGTATGGAAAATTGAGGCAGAGAAGATAAGGAAGAGAGGAGCAAAAAGAGATGCTACAGAATAGAGCTGATATCTGAGGTAAATCAGCAAACATTTCTTCTGATAAATTGAGGAAGTTGGAGCTTCCCTATCAATTTGAAGCTTGATAGTTGTCAGTTGTAGATGACTGAGGTTGGAGCCTCTTGTAGGTTGGTGTCTGCAGAAAAATAGTGGTGAGAGGGAGTTGGAGCTTTCCTTTGCATCACAACAATAATAAGATATGGTTTTCTCCCTTTATGGGTTTCCACTTACTTCTGCTGTCTCTATCTGTGTTACCTGTGTGCTGAGATGATTTACTAAATCTGCTTAATGTTTGCTGCTCTCATAATAAGTTTGATGTCACATTAATTTAATACATGCTGCAACATATTAAGATTGTTCATATACTAAGGTTGGTTATAAAAGCAAGCTATAAATAAGTTGATGAAAAATTCAAAAACTCATATATGTGTTAAACTGATTCACCCCCCCCTCTCAGTTTAACTAAGAATTCAACAATTGGTATTAGAGCAAAGTTCCTTTTGTACCAGTTTAACCACTGAAAGGAGATCCTAGGCCCTAGGATGGCTAGTTAAGAAGGAAGCTCAACCAATAAAGCCCCTTTCTTCACTGGTGCTAATTATGCCTTCTGGAAAATCAAAATGAGAGCATACATAATGTCTCTAGGAATAGAGGTATGGGCTGCTGTAGAATTTGGATATGCCCCAAAGGTAACTGACCCAGAAAGAGAAGCTAAACAAGAATTTGTAGCAAATGCAAAGGCCATGAATGCAATCTTAAGTGGACTTTGTGAGGCTGAATTTAGCAAAATAATGCACAGTAAGACTACCAAAGATATGTGGGACACTCTAGAGAATATCCATGAGGGAAATAAAAAGGTAAAGACTACCAAACTTCAAGTATATAGAGCCCAGTTTGAAAATTTAAAAATGAATGATGATGAAGATGTTGGCAGCTTCTTTTTAAGAGTTGCAGAAATTGTTAACAATATGAAAGCTCTTGGAGAAACCATACCAGAAAGTATAATTGTGAAAAACATTCTAAGATCTCTTCCATATACGTTTAATCCCAAGGTGTCTGCAATAGAAGAAACAGCTGATTGGGAGACCTTGACTATGAACTAGTGACTTGGAAATCTAATAGCCTATGAGATGAGACTCCCACAGAAGAAGCCAAGTAGGAGGGAGGCATCTTTTAAAACAGAAAATAATAAAGAAGAAAAGGAAGATACATGTTCTTCCTCTGATGAAGAAGAGGCTAAATTTGTCAAGAAACTGGATAGAGGCTCAGGTAAATACAAAGGTAAACTTCCTTTCAAATGCTTTAACTGTGGAAGAGTTGGACACTATGCTGCTAAGTGTCCTCACAAGAAAGTAAAGAATCATGCTCAAGAATCAGGGAAAAATACATCAAAGAAATGGCAGAAAGGAAATAAATTTAGTAGAAAATCCTTCTATGCTCAACAAGACAGCAGTGCATTTGAAGACTCATATGAACCCTCAAGTGAAGAAGGAACCTCTGAATTTTTATTGATGGCCATAGAAGAACTTGAAGGACTCCTGCTAGAAGATGAAGAAGAAGAAGGTGAAGTCGACCTTGAAGGGGAGCTAAGAAGTGCCTTGGAGGAAATTGATAGACTCAAACTGAAGTGCAGAAAACAAAAGGACATTCTCCTCATGTATGTATGAGAAGAACAGAATTCAGAAGTCCTCATGCAGCTAAAGATAGATCTTGAAGAAGCCAAAAAGATAGAAGACATTTTACTTAAGCAAATCAAGGAGAAAAATCAGGAACAAGAGAAGTTGGAAGAAGAAGTAGTATGTCTCAGGAAGAAATTAGAAAATGCTCAAAGGAAAGTGGCTATAAATTCTTCTCAAACAAAAAGCTCTGGTAAGTTGAATGAAATTTTGGATGCTCAAAGATCTCCTATGATAAAAACTGGAATAGGCTATGAAGGAGAATCAAGTAAAAGCAATGAAAAAAAAACAAAGAGATTATTTTTGTAAAAGCAAAGAAGGATGATTAAGCAGCTCAAATAATTCCTACAAAAGAAGAAACATGTAAGGAGGGAGACAGAACCCAGATGAATCCTCTAATAACAAAGAATGAAAGAAATACTCAGACAACAGAAAAAGATTCATATACCCCTGAATATGTCAAATTTGGAAGCCATCAAAGGAGATTCTTCCCTCCTTTGAAAAATGCCTCCTGTTGTGTCTGCCACAAGCTGGGACACATTGCTGCATACTGTCATGCAAAGAGGAGTAATTCAAACCAGCAAAAGATGAAAACAGTGAAGAGAGTGTCTCAAGAAAACAAATGGAGAAGACAACCTTACATCAAGTATGCAAATAGTTTCTATGGTTACTATTTTTATTGTAAGGAATTTGGCCATAAAATCATTGAGTGTAGAAAATATGGACAAAGATTGATGTTCAACACCTCAAGGGGGTTTATGAATCAAAGAAATTTTGTTCATACTCACAATTCTGCAAAAATTATGATCAAATGCTATGTATGCAATAAAATTGGACATATGCCTTCCAAATGTCCTCTGAGAGGATGTGATTCATCATCTCACAAATTATACCAAACAAAAGGATGCTTCCAGTGGAAAAAGAAGGTGAATAAGTGTGACCTGGCTCTAACTGCTAAAGACCTGAAAATCTAATGGTATCTGGACAGTGGCTATTCAAAACATATGACTGGAGACAGAAGCAAATTTATAACTTTTGACGAAAATAAAACTGGTAATGTTACTTTTGGCAATGAAAAATCAGGAAAAATCAAGGGAAAGGGCTCAGTCAGCTTAGATAATGGCAGAGGTAAGGCCCAAGATGTACTATTTGTTGATGGGTTGAAATCAAATTTGCTGAGTGTCAGTCAAATGTGTAATAAAGGCTGCGAAGTTCTTTTTAGAGCACAAGACTATGAAGTCAGATCAAGCACCATAGGTAAGACTCTGCTCAAAGGTGTTCGAACAGATAGTAATGTTTACATAGTGAAAGAGGAAGATGAAGCATGCCATCTTAGCAAACTTGAGGAGTCATGGTTATGGCATAGGAGATTGGGACATCTCAACTTCGATCATATCATCATACTGAGAAATAATAAAGCTATCAGAGACATGCCAGAAATAAAAAGGCCTTCTAATACCATATGCAAATCATGTCAATTGGGCAAACAGACCCGCACATCCTTTGAGAAATCATCTATTATCAGCATGAAGCAGAAGCAGTACACACAACCTTCTGCTGATACATAGCATTAGCAGCATGTTGTACACAAGTCATGTGGATGAAGCAAACCCTCCAAGACATGAAGGTAAGCATTGATGAACCTACCTCAATCAAATGTGATAATACAAGTGCTATAAGCATATCAAAAAATCCTGTGCTTCATTCAAAAACTAAACATATCCCAATCGAGTATCATTTTCTCCAAGAACAAGTGGCTTAGAAGGTAGTAAAGCTGGAGTATGTACCAACAAAAGAACAGACAACATATATATTTACCAAACCTCTTGCTAGAGAACCATTTGAATAATTGAGAGATAGACTAGGGGCAGTATCTGTAGATGCTAGTCTCTGATATGAAGAGAAAGCACAGTTTCAGGGGGAGAATAGAAACGAAAATATCATTCCAGGGGGAGATCAGCTAGCAAGGGAAGCATGAAACAGGTCCTCAGGATCAAAGGATTATGGCAAGAGTACATCCAATATAAAGGAGTCAATGAAAAGGCTAAAGGATCAGTATTTTTGTTTACTCTTGAAACATTATATTGAGCATCGAAGAAATATCTCTTTCTCTATAATTGAATGCCTTTCGTAAGTCAGCACTTATATATCTTCAAGGCCTCTGACTTAGGATTATTCATAAACTGTGTGAAGTTTGGTTGTTGAGACTTCAATCAAACAAATTTAAGTTGTGTGAAAGATCATCATGATAGAATAGTTAAAATATCTGGAGTATGAAGGACTATTTGATCAGTAAAGAGAAATTGACCATTGACATACATACCTCCTTATGTCATGAAGAAAATTGCATGATTGATAAGTGAGTCTGACTAATACATTGAATGTGTCTGGCTTCAAGGGTTTGTTCTTGAAAGTGGAGTGTGCAAGCAATAAAGTTAGTATTTGGTCTCTTAAATTGAAAGACCACCTAATCTCACAATAAGTTGTAAACTTTGGTTTGATTCATTGTTCACAACAACAATAAGGACCTTTCTACTATTAACTGTAATATCATTATCAACATCCTAGCTCATATAATCACCAACAGGCAAGAAAAGTGAATCACAGCTATAAAAGATATATTGGCATCATTATCATAATTGAACAGATGTGATACTGCACGCATGTATTGCAGAAGAAGACATACTCCAACTACAACTTCCTCAAAAAATATGGATTTTAGATGAAGATTATAATATAGACAGAAGTATAGCTGAAGAAAGCTTTATATGTCACATGGAGCATTCACAATACTTAAGTATTGATCCAATGATGCATCCCTGATTATACAAATCTGATTATATGTGGTTGTCATCACCTATGTATAGACAAGTTCAAATATTCTCAAAAGTGTTCTCTCAACAACTCGTGTACACCAGTTTGGAACAACAGGGTACAAAGTTAGAAGAAGAAGGCCTAAACACATCTTAGAGAGAGGAAATGAAAATATAGAAAGCACACTAAGAAATGTGCAACCCTTTGCCATTGATGTCAAAGGGGGAGGAAAAGCAACTAACAGAAGATAGGATCTTCTAAAAGAAGCCAGGCAGAGGAAGACTTAGCGGAAGCATTGGATTATTGGTGAAGGTGTTTCCATCAATGCCAAAGGGGGAGACTATTGGAAATGTTGTCATTGATGGCAAAGGATCACAAAGGAGAAACACTTGAATTAGTAATAAGGAAAAGTAGAAGACAGGGAACATAGGCAGTAGAGAACTGCCTAGGCTGCATAGAACTGTAGAGGAGACCTGCATAGAGGCTGCACTTGGCTGCATAAAGCATAGGAGAGATCTGAAAATATTTTTTGCAGAAGGGCCATTTGATCGAGGATTTGGCCAACCTAGAGAATTGTAAGTAACCTTATGCATGTGTTATGGAAATATTTGATTCAGTATGACTGTGTATTTGCCGAATTAATTTCTGTATGAATTTGTCTTAAAATTTCGTGAACTTGGTATGCACAAGACTCTGTAACTTGGTTGAGTATATGTGTATATTAAATGATGAGAGCGCTTGAGAAAGGGATGATGGGATCCTGTGTTGAAACCCAACCTTAATGTGTTGATGCATTCAAGGAGTATGACCAGCCTACAATAGGATTCTCTGTAGAAGGGATTGGGATTGTAGTCTTGTCCATGAATAAACTGAATAGTATTCATGTACGCCCTTGGAGGGTTATTGGAAATACTGTGGTCGCGAATCATGTGCCTATTAAAGCTCTGTGTTAAAACTTGAAGCCATGAGTGCAAGTTTCGGTGAATCGACCTCAGAGTGATCGATCTCTCAAATTCCTCTATTATTGAATAATCTCTATGTGGTGGACTTCAAGCTCAGGAATAATTAGATGCGTATGTGTGAGAAACTCTATTTCAAGGGTGAATGATAGAAGGTGTTAGAGCCAGTGGAAACCAATGAAGGCGCTGGATTATGATAGTGAAATGCCATGAGAACATATGCAGAAGAGCGAAGCTTTGGACGCAGTTGTGAAGGAATTAGTAAACAATTGAATTGCATTGAAGATGGAACCTGGAGTAAGGGGAGTAACCAGAACCACAAAGGAATGAACAGTAATGACGGTTTTGAGTTCAACCCAGTGGTTTTCACGCAAGTTCAAGACGGTAAGCTGTATTTCCAATTTGAACGTGATCAATGCCATAGGCAGACACATGGCCTTAAGCGGTTTGGAGATACCGCCCTCATTGCATGCCATCGCGCGTTAACCATCGACGATGGAATGAACATGATATGGCCATGCGTTATCTGATCTGGAGGCGGGTCCATCGAACGGTCGTCGCACATCAAATTAGCACGGAAGATAACTCAAGGTACGGGCGATTACAATTCGCTATTGTATGTGTGGGACCCGTGAATCACCCGCGATATGAATTTCCATGTTAATGTTATAAACCATGGTTGGGTGCAATAGGCGCTAATGTATATGTTTAAAGGCGTTGGACTTTTTTTAATTAAAGTGCTAAGGTCTGAATTATGAACGTGGTCTGAGTTTTTTGTATTAAAGAAAGGCTCCAATTGTAAGTTCTGAATTATGAACGTGGTCTGAATCTTTGTATTAAAGAAAGGCTCCAATTGTATGTAGAGCGCTTTATAAAGGAGAGCCAGGATTATATTATAAGGTATATATATGGTCTGTGTGCGTTGGTTTATTGGTGAGCTAAACTTACAAAACAAGCATATATATATAGCAGATACACAACTACAGTGAGCTTGGAGAATATGTACAGAGGTAAAAAGAGACTGCATAATTGAAGAGGTATGCAGTGAAGGAATTTAAAATTGCAGTGAACAGGTATACATGCATAGGTGCTCAGAGTTGTAGTAAACAGAGGTATGCAGGACAGTTGCATGACAGCAACAGAAAGGACAGAATCAGCAAGCCAAGGGCTGAGTGAAGTTTATATATTGAAATTGAAAATGTAAATGTTTAATTGTTTTATATTTTTTGTGATGAAAAGGCAAGTATCCGAAAGAAAAGAAAAATCCCACTCTAACATTGAAATTGGTACATATTATTATAATTTTTTTTATGAGTTGGACAAAGGAATGAGAAGGCAGAAGCCAAAGAGTCATGGATGTTCACTCCAAATTCATTGTGGAATACAAACAGTCATGTGATGAACTCTATATATAATATCAACTTGATATGCATAGAGAGGTTAGAGAGAGTGAATATAGAGAATGCAGTGTATGGAAAATTGAGGTAGAGAAGATAAGGAAGAGAGGAGCAAAAAGAGATGCTACATAATAGAGCTGATATCTGAGGTAAATCAGCAAACATTTCTTTTGATAAATTGAGGAAGTTGGAGCTTTCCTATCAAGTTGAAGCTTGATAGTTGTTAGTTGTAGCTGACTGAGGTTGGAGCCTCTTGTAGGTTGGTGCCTGCAGAAAAATAGCGGTGAGAGGGAGTTGGAGCTTTCCTTTGCATCACAAAAATAATAAGATATGGTTTTCTCCCTTTATGGGTTTCCACTTACATCTGCTGTCTCTATCTGTGTTACCTGTGTGCTGAGATGATTTACTAAATCTGCTTAATGTTTGCTGCTCTCATAATAAGTTTGATGTCACACTAATTTAATACTTGCTGGAACATATTAAGATTGTTCATATACTAAGGTTGGTTATAAAAGAAAGTTGTAAATAAGTTGATGCAAAATTCAAAAACTCATATATGTGTTAAACTGATAACTAAGAATTAAGTAGAAAAAATGTTAGGGTAGCAGATGGGTAGGAAGAAGCAGTTTTCACAAGGCATGGATAGAATAAAATTGGTCATTTCATTCACTAACTTCCTTTCAAAATCATTCCCCTTGTAAAAATACCCCATCCCCTTCATTTTTACTCTTTCCCCTTATTTCACTTATCTCTCCTTGCAAAAATCCCTTTTCCGAAGTTAAACCACATTTATCCTTCGGAAAAGTAAAAACCCCTTTACTAATTTCCCTTTTTATTCAAAAAACACCAAAAACCCATAAAAATACTTTATCCTATGTATAAATTCTTAAATTTTATGTCGGGCCCCAATGTGAAAATATCTATCTCCGTTTTCGGTTTTAACACTATACTTAGTGTATTTAAAATCCCGCATTACATTTCATTATTAACATATTAACCTTATGTATTAATTCCTTTAAATACACGTAAAGCCATATTTTATTAATTCCTTAATTATAAATTCCCAACCCACTATTTTATTTATAACATATGGTTTTAATTTCCCACACATTTTGATTTATTTCAGGCCCACTTATTATTATTACTGACTATTACTAAGCACCACTTACCTTAACCTTATTGGTTATATCGTATAAACCCCGACCATATGACATATATAACCACTCGCATCAAATTCTCGACCCCATGTGTATTAAACCATAGTTTATATGAATATTAACCAATCACATAACCAAATATCTTGGGTCCAATGCCTTTTAAAACCTGACAAATCCATTGCATCATCCCAATTGTTGGATCTTAACCGATCAGATCCGATGGCCATTATCACCTATCACACATTTCATTACCCGGTCATTAGCATAACTCCAACCATGCGATATCTGCGGTTTTCACAGCCGAACGCCTGGTTATGTGGCCAATTCCCATTCATTCGCATTGATCAGAAATTTACCGCTTACCACCTTTGGCTATTGCGAAAACCACTGAGTAGTTTTCTCCTAACCATTGTCAAACCACCAACCCATTTGAATTGATTGCATGTTAATGTTAAAAAACTGTTTGACTAAAAATGCATATTAGCCGCCCTTTGCTGCCTTTATCACCATTTATGTTACATCTTCGTGAAGAAGGAGAATTTTTGACCTTTTTTCGAGCCAAATATCACTCTTCTAACCTTATTCCAAATATTTTCACCAGAATTCAAGACCATTATCGCTACAGGACATTGCAGAACCAAATTGAATCTTATAACGATCAGCAGAGCCTCAGAAATCCTTTTGATGCCTCAAAAACCCTCTGCATACAAAAATATTTGTTTTTACCAGGCATTCCTCAAATAAAAGGTCGGTTTGTTGATACAAAGAAAAAATAATCAATAATTGAATCAAAATAGAAGCCTTTGCAGAGTATAGGAAATCTTATGTGCCTTTCAATCCTTTCCTATAGACCCTAGGCATCCTTTTGCAGAAATTTAAGGTCCTGAGATTATTTTTAATCACAGAAAATATAATTTGATTGATCTAAACCTTTGCAGACCTAAATAAAACCTTCTTGGCCTCCAAATCCTTTTAAGCAAACCCTGAACCTATTTTCACATAAATTTTGAGGTTTGAAATTTCTTTAAATCACATAGATTGAATATTTAATCAATTAAACCTTTGAAGATTAGAAGATAGACCCCTGTTTTATCCTAAATCAGTTTGCAAATTGTTAGAATCTTTCATAAGTGCTCCTATAGGCCTAAATCGGTTTTTCTAAGTCAAATATTAATTAATTGAATAAATCAAACAAACAATGACTTCCAAAGGCATTATATCTGTTAATCCTCCATAAGCTCCAGTTGTAGATGTAGAACACACTCCTTTAGCTGATAGAGACTTCAATATTAATGACGCGGTCATAGAATTTAATCTTCTTGAGCACCACTGCTAGAGTCATGAAAAATCCATAGACCAAGCAGATGAGGTTTTCATTCGGGAATCCAATTTTCCAAAGTATGTATTCCCACAAACTTTCCAGTGCCCAGAATTAATCAGACTTTGTCAATATTACTATTTCCCTGATCAGAGATCCATAATAAACCCCAAAAAATAAATCATGTTTACCATTACTGCTCAGTCAATCAATCAAATGCTCCAGATCCAATCCAGGCCATATGAAATCCATTTGTCCATTGAGGCTCTTACATAGTTGTATCTAAATTTGGACTTGCCCAAGAGGTTCTAGATACTCCAAACTTTCATGCCTTCCTCTGTAGAAATTCCCAAGATAAATCCTCCATACCCACCTGCAAAATTTTCTGAAAGAAAAAGACATATCATCTCCATGTTGTCTTTTATTCTTGGTTAATTCACAGATGAGAATAATGATGTTGCAGTGCTAGGATTTTTGTCTACTTTCACACCTGGTCAGCCTCTTGCTACTATTTTTTATTTTTCCCAATCCCTTGCTAATAATATTCATGAACAGTTTGTCAAAATTCCTTCTAAAGGTGTTTTCAAGTATTCCCCAGTCTTATTCCACATGTTTTTATACTTTCAGTCTGAGAAGTTTTCCATAAACCTTCAGAAGATTGATGTTGAAGGAATCCATAGTCAGTCATATTTTGGACTCCTTTAATAAGAAAATATTCCACACATTCCACCTTTACAGAGTTTATTGATTCCTTAATTCATCCTATGTTCAATTTGCTAAACAGCAGCAGGCATCCTAGAATTAGTGAGGAAATTAAGAAGGTCCTACAGTTGTCAGAGCATAATAGGACAGGAGATTGGTACTTGTATCAAAACCATACAGAGATAAGGGTATATGGATCAAATATTATTCCATATAGACTGCCCAAATAGATCCCAATGAGGTTATTTTCCCTTGAGTACATAAGACAGATTGCTAATTCCGATGCAATCAATTTCCTGGCAGCTAAGAAAAATACACAGTTCAAAATCAAGAATCAGGTTGGCCCTTTCATTTGTAACAACAGAGATGCAGGTCTAGAGGCTGAAAAGTACTTGCAGAAGTTTAAATTCAGTAAATGTTTTCTATGGTATTATGATCCTCTATGAGTAATAAGTAAATTGAGATTTAAATTCAAACTGACTCCTTATGTACATGAGAAGAAACCAAATATTGAGAAATACTATAACCAGTCTAAATGGTTGGAGAACACCTTGATTAAGACAGAGAATCAAGGTGATACTAGTCAAACCTTGCAGAGTCCATCCCAAGAAGATAAAATATCAAAGAGAAACAAAGAGGAAGGATCATATACTGCAGAAACAACCATTGAAACTAAATTTAAATTGATGTATAGGAAGAAGCCTAAATTAAATCCTGTCAATGAAGGAGTAGAAACAATAGAAGTGATTGACACAAAAACAACAGCAAAGGATAATGCACCTCCTACAGTGATTTAAGAAGAACATTAACCTTCAAATTCTAAAACTCAGCTTATGCATAAGTAGCACGGTGTTGAAATTTCATCTTCCAGCAAACCAACAGAGAAGGAGATGGACATTATGCAGAAATACAGAGAGATAAAGATGAAAAATGAAGCATTAAAGACTGATAAATACAATCAGTATTGGAAACAGTCACACAGTGACCAAAGCCGATTGCTTTCTTCTTTTGAATATAAGACTATGAAAACGTAGATGAATTTCCCGCAACCTAAATTCAAGCATCCTAAAACACCAGCTAATTACTAAAAATAATCATATGAATTTCAGGCATATGACCTTCATCCAATTGATCAGATAGAATTTCACAAACAAGCTGGTGAAATGCTTTACTCAACCATGAAAAATAAGGCAATGAGTATAAAGAAGCTTCAAAACACTCTTGCAAACATAAAGGATTGGCTCAAGTTTGAAAAGGCACCTTCTCAAGCTAAGGACAATAGAATCAAATCACTGGAAGATTTGGTTATTGAAGTAGGATTTTATCCTAGTAATGTCAAAGTTGCAGATGAACTGATTAAAAAGAAGAATGCAGACATTGCTGCATTAAGGAAGCAACTTAATTTTCCTCATACTAAACATCCTCAAGCAAAGGAGGTGTTACAAGATGAAAATTAGAAATATGAGATGATTAATCTCATACTACAGTTTACTGCACAAATCAAATAAATGGAGAATGAAATAGACAAGTTGGTCCAGGAGAAAAATGATAGAGCAGAAGAAGTCGTAGTCAGATTCATTCCTATAGTCACCACTGCTATACCTTCCACATTGGTAGATTCATTTTCTCCTACAGTGCCAATGGCTACAACACTTCCAGTCACTTCATCAACAAATTCAGCAACAGAGTCTTCAACAACAGCAGCCCAGCCTACAGATGAAGCAAGTAAACTAGTAAAAGCTATGCAGGACATGTCTATTCAAAAAAATGAAATTAACAGACTTAAAGAACAACTGAAAAGTCTAGAAGATGAAAAGAAAATTGCTAAGTAATTCACAAGAATGAAGAATAAAAAGCTAACATGTTGAATGAGCAATTGAAGAAGTTAGAAAAAATATCTAACATTGAAAGAATTCATGGCATAAGCCAAACAATAGCTTTGGGCCGATATCATTGAATTTGTCAGTGATATTTGGCCATCAATCTAGGTTATCTATGAGTAGAAAGACTTAGTCAAAGCAGAAAGAGAAGCTATTCAAAAGATAAAAGAATAAATTGGTAAGAAAATTGAAGAAGCTCTTAAAATCATCAGATTTCTTAATTCTAAGAATAGGCAAGAGCTAGAAGAAATTGGAATTAATGATAGAACATAAACCATCCTAGAAGTTAGGAAGGTAATTTCTAAAAAGAATCTGATGATACAGTTGGAAGAAAAATGCCAGAATATGGATATTGCCATCACAAGGTTGATGATTAAGTTTGATGTCCTAAGGAAAAAAGGCCTTCCAAATCCATTAGTTATTCATGATAAACTAATGAAGCAGGATGATTATGATAAGAAGATGAGAGAAGTTGCCAATCATCAAGCTAATTTTCCTTCCTCACAGGGTATTCCAACAAGGAAGGTACTTTACAAGAATTTTGAGAATTATTTTTACCTACAACATGAAGTGAAACACCCATTTTTCAACAAGCCTACATTCTCAAAATATATTGAAGCAGATGAAATATTCAGGAGGATGACGAAAATCAAATTGCTGGAGACAGAATTTTGGGAAAAGATGATTGATTTACTATGAATAAAATAGCAGTAAAAACAAAGTGGTAAAGATAAAATAGGGCAGCCACAGTCAAAGAGTATCAGTTTAAAAGTTAAAGTTAAAAGTCAAATCAGAAGTTACAAAGCAGAGTTTAAAGTGTATCAATTGAAAGGTGAGAGTGAAAATCAAAATAGAGATAAAGCTGCCAGCGTAGAGGAAACTCTGCTGCCTAACAAACAACCCTCGTTGAGCAACATCAAAGAGAGAAATCAACAACAAATTGAAGACAACAAACAATAATTTCAATAAAAACAAGGACAACTAGCATTAGTTAGAATGCTGTCACTATCTTCTTGCATGAAGATATTTATTTTTCCATGAATAATTCCTAAGTTTGTTTTAGGATATTTTGTAAAGATTTTTTGTATAAATACTTCTGATTTGGAAGTATTGAGTGTGGATGAATTTTTGAACATTTCTATAGTTGTACTATTTTGAACCTAAGGGTGATTGTACCAATTTCAAGTCAGCATACTTGATTTAAGAAATAAAGTATCATATTACAGGATTCATGTGTTGGGCCACTATAGTGAAGTACTTTCTAGTTGTTCAATTGTTTCTTTCTAAAGTTTTCATAAATACTTATATGTTTTCTTAATCTAAATGATAACTGGAATGTTATTACAGAATATGTTTAATTACACTCTGTCTTCAACTGTTTATCATTTATATGGTTTTCTTATGATATCCATATAAAGTAATTCTTAATTTCTCCCTTGTTTCAATTGACCTATGTCTTATCATTCATTATCCGGATTTGAGAACCCTTAATTTCTCTCTTACCCCGATTGAAACCAATTTCACCATCATCCTTGAAGATTTGAAGTAACTCAACTATCTTGCCCTGTAAACATTTCCCTTTAGACCTTGATCCTGATCTGACTACTTGACACATTGACTCCATTAGCCCAATGGAATAAAGAGCTCAATATATCCATCTGAGTAAGTGATTTCACCACCACACAAAATCCAAAATCAAATCCCAAATAGCCCTACATAACTAGCCTAGAATCAACTTAAATCAACAAAGATAAATCATATAGAGAGAGCCCTCTCTGAGCATTAGGAAGGCTAGACCCTAAGGCTTAAAAGTAGGTTTGTGGTTGCCTCTAATATTCTTTAAACCAAAAAATAATAACAACCCTTGATAATTATTGGAGTGATAACAACAACCATCCAAATAAAGAGGATCACAAGTATAGACTCAAGGTATGGTCACAGTCATCCAAATGAAAGAGTCATGTGTATAATCATGACTAATATATATAGACTCGCAGCCTAGGCCTTATCAGCAAAAACCCAAGGTCTTTCGCTCCATCATGACCTGATCAAGTACACATTTATGCATGTGAGTAAATGAGTTGAAGTCGAATATACAATAAAATCGCTTGATTACTAGTCAATGATGTAAATTGTTAACATGTGCAAGAGAAACCACCAATAATGACGATGGACCTCAAGATACTAGTAGTACAATCCATGAGATGTGAATAAGGAGTTCACATCGAATACTTGTGAAATCATCCGATCGAAGGCCAATGATGTAAGCCTTCCGTTGGATGGAAACAACCTACCATTAGGGCATGCAGGCTCTAAGGTATTGAAAAAATGATCTCTTAGATAAACTTCCCAGATAATGAGCTGAAGTTGAGAGGAAGCGATCCTTTGAAGGAGGGCCATAACGCATCCGACATCATCGACACAAGATGAATGCAATACAATAATAATGAAAGTGGTCAGAGAATCAGGTAACAAATAAGATGCAAAAGGAACTTCTCTTGAACATATCAGTGACACGACTCTGGAGTTTGGAAATATTTGATTCAAATGGAATCAGAGGTCACGTTGATGAAATTTTTAATGGCATGAGAGGCAAAACATATTTCCAAAACCCATGGAAGAAAAGTGATGAATGTAGGATGTTCCAAACCTGACACAAAACAAAGGATGTGTCATGTTCAAGAGCAACATACTGCCAACACAACTGATTAATACTTTCTATTTTCCACCACCATTTCTAGGGAGTACCCCTATTATTTTTGTATACAAGTTTGAAGGGGATAGCATATGCTTGTCATATAAGTCTATCCTTTAGAAAAATCCATCCTAGTACATTTTACGAGATCTAGTAAGGAAGAACTCGGTGTCATCATGATGATGGATCCAATTCCGTTAAATTTTAACGAGGCCAAGAAAGATGGAACTCGGCGTCTTTTCATGTTTAGAGAGTTTGAAAAGAGGCAAAAAGAAAACTATATATGGCCCTTTTTTTAAATAGTCCCCCATACCCGAAAAGGTGGAAAAAAAGTATGAGAGAACCTCCTAGTCGTGATTGACCAAGGTATTCCTTTTTCGTAAATAATTTATCCCAGCTCAAAAAAGAGGTAAACATATACTCGTTAATGACATTTTGTGCACTTTAACGAGCTCAAAATGACAAGAACTCGGCAATATTTTCACATTTAAAGAGTAAGAATGGAGTTGAAAGATGAATCTAGGGGGGTAAATCAATGATAGCCTCGACTTTCAAGGGATCAAGATGAATGCCTTCTTTATAGATGACAAACCCAACGAGTCTAATAGATTCAATTGAGAAAACACATTTATGTGGATTCAAACGAATATTATAGTTTCGGCAGTGTAGAAAAATCTCCTGAAGGTGTGCAGGATGGTCACGACACTTAGATGAATGAGAAGGGAGGTCATCCAGGTAAGGCTATACGATGTGCTTAATGTCATGGAAAGCATAGGACATCGTGCACTAAAAGGTAGCACCGACATTATACAGACTGAAAGGGAGATTTTTGTAAGCAAGGGTTCTCCATGGAGAGATAAAGGCAGTCTTGTGTTGATCAGTCAGCAGGATGTTAATCTTGTTATATCCAGAAAAACCATCCATAAAGGAAAATATCCCACTCCCAGCCCATTCATCGATGATCTGGTAAATAAACAGAGTGGGATAGTTATCCTTTGGGTAGGCCCTATTGATATCTTGGTAATCAACACAAACACGAATGGTACCCTGCTTTTTAGTGGCAGGGACAATATTGGACACCCAATATATCAATGGAATAGGATAAATAAATCCATCCTTAAGAATTTTCTCAATCTCTCCCTTTATGGTGGCCACCTTTATAGGGTGCAAAGGGCAAAGTAGCTGATGAAAAGGCTTCATGTTAGGGTAAGTCGGTATTTCATGTGCCACTATAATTAGGTCGATGTTAGGAATTTGCTCGTAGGACCATGCAAAAAAATCTCTAAATTCTTGAAAGAGACTAGTATAGAGCTTAACGTCATCTGGAGAGTAAGTCACCCCAATGTAAATGTTATCGAAAATTCATGATTTCACAGAAATGTCGATAGGAATTGTCTTAGTGATATTTCACATGTTCCCCTCAGAGAAGACCTAACGGGCTGACATTGGAAGTGGATCACATGGAAAATGGGGACCGATATTTTCAAGACACGACTGAACTACTCTAGGGCTCAGGAGAAATGACCAATGATGATGAATATCATTCAAAGGTGTTTCCTTGAGAGACATATTTTCCATGATGCTTTCATTAGATGGAAATGTCTCATTCAAGGGATTAGATGAGTCTGAGGAACCGGGCCAAGGAGACTAGGAGTACACGTCAAAATGCATGCTAGAAGTAACATGTTCAGAATAATTAGCTGAAGCCGAGATGATTTCACAAAATTTGACCTCTATAGGGATTAATGGCATCAAATCACCAACTAAATTGACATGATTAGGGGAAGGGATGATCCAGGGATCAGAATAAGAGGACACCATATTAACTTGAGAAAATTTTGGTGGAGGAAGAGAAAATAGACCCATCAGGGAAAAATCTTTGAAAAGTTCTACCCCCACACTCTCATAGGATGTGGTGGTATGGTCTACATATAGAAAATTTCCTTCCGAAGAAGTGGAAATGAAAAAGGAAAAATAATCAACAATGATGATCTTTCATTCATGCGAGAAATAGAGAACATGAAAGAGAGTGGACAACATGCAGAGCATAGCATGATTCCAACTACGATCGAGGAGAAGATTATAATTGAGTTTTGCATCAACGACTTCTACCTCAACATTGACCATTTTTCCTTCCAACATGATAGGCAAGTTGGGAAGGACACCAAAAGGATGAGAGTCCCTTCCGTCAAAGGCCTCCAGAGTATTTGGGGACTGGATAAGAGTTGTAGAACTAATGCCTTTTTAACACGAGACAGACATGATGCAAGTGGATGCACCTTCATCTACGACCACCCAATAGATGTTATTTCCATTAATACCAACTTGGATAATCAAAGAAAGTCTATGAGGGAGACACGGAACGAAATTTTCTAGATCAAAAGTAATGAGGCTCGAATCGGATGGATCAATTCCTCCGATAGCGGATAAAAATGCTTTCCATTGTGATGGACAAATATGAAGCACCTATAGCGTGGACATAGCAGAGGGTGCCTCATCCACCTCCTTAATAATATTTTAGTGTTGAGTGGTGTAGGTGTTCATATTATATGAGGACTTGCGGAGCAAACTTTTAGAAGGTGGTCGTACAATGGGATTAGAATTAGGCCTTTCAATGTGAAGAGGGCCAGAAGCGAGTGGGGGAGAAGGAATAGGAGCATTGAAAATTTATTTCCCTGCCGACTGACATGATTCTCAATAATATTTAGATCTAGTAGCTACAGATAGAGGCACAACACCATTCATCATGAAAACTTGAGAAACAAAAGAGGTGGAAGTTTGGGTTTTTCCACAATTTGAGTCTATTGTGTTGGAAATGGTTATTTAAGAACAAACAGAGTCCCTTGAATGCCTTTCAATAAAAAACTCACATCGGCCCATTGAGGACATTCCTTGGTGTAGTGCTCATAATCACATATCAGAAAAGGATACAGTTTACGTTTAGCTCCATCATTAGTGTGAGGTTTTGGGGAATCCTACTTTGGGGCATCGGATTTAGATTTACATTTGCCCTTCTTTTTTCCTTTAGAGGATTTATTGGCTATCGAATACTGAAGGATGTTGACCTATGAATTTTTTCTAGGATTCTAAGGAACAGGATCTGAGAAAGAAGACAATTTCTTCTTAGAAGCAGAACAAGACTTCCGGGAAGCCTGGGAAACATAATCAATAATGTCATCCACCGGTGGTGTCACCAGGGCTTTTGAGGTCGTATACTGAGAGCTCAGGCACAGAGCGGTGGGTAAAATATCATATAACATGTCAGATTGGAAGTAAGACAAATCAAGATATTGAGCACGAACTATGGATTTCTCTTCTGTGACAACTTCTCCCATAGAAATATCCTTAGCAATCTGATTCACGAATTATTTGGTAAAAAATTATGTCAACAATTGACCAGGAATATCAAAATTTATCAAACGATGACACCTTCTCCATTTATGAATATGATCGGAGATATGCGTAGAAGTATCATGCTTCAATGATGTAAGGAGGTGGGTTCATGTTTCATAATGAACAAGCAACTGAAAATGCATAAGGAAAGTCATGGCATAGGAGTTGAAATCCTAAAAAGTTCTGCACAGAATTTCAATGTACCACTTTACAGTGGCACCACTCAACTTTTTTTGAAAAATATGTAGACAGACAGAATCGTCGATCCAGGAATTGGAGAAGCACCAAATATGGTACGTCATAACATGCGCTTGGGGGTCTTCTCTAGACTTTCCTTCAAACATGGGGCAATCACTTGGAATTTTTGTTGGAATCGGGAGCCCATACAGATTATGAAGAATTGGATCATTGGTAAATATTGACACATCAGGGAGTTCCAATGTTGCGAGAAATGGAAATTGCAGATTGAAGTGCATGATGCTTGGTCTTTGATGCATGCCCATTTGTCGATTCCAACCAGGTCAGGAAGAATTCTGCCCCCAATGGTTTTGTCCCGAAGGATTTTTCCCATACGAATTCCATCCATAAGGAATGAAACCTTGTGGATTTAGACCATATCCCGATTGCTAACCTGAAATGGATTTTGACCCGCAGCAGACCATTGAGATCTAGCCTGACCATAATTCGCAGCATATGGATTTTTCTACTGAATGTTTTGGAATGGATTGCCCTTTGGTTGACCCTATGAACCCAAAAGGTAACCTTGGGAACCCAATGGTTGACCTTGTGAGCCCAAGGGTTGACGTTGGGGTTTCTAGACAGTACCCTGAGGATTAGATGACACGATACTGTGAGGTTGCTGAGGTTGGCCAGGTTTCCCCTAAGGACCAGGATGGTCTAGTTGAACAAAGACTTCAATTTGCTGGAAGGAGGGTTGTCCTTGCTAGACAAAAGGCTGACCCTTCTAAAATTGAGGTTGGCCTAGTTGACCAGAAGGTTGTACTTGCTGAAAATAGGAAAAATGACCTTCATGAGCAATATTTTGACTATTTTTTACATAAGGAATCGCCTGTTGTATGTAAGGTTTTCCTTGCTTCCCATAAGGTCGATTCTTACCATAGATAGGACCCTGCTAAAAATTATAACCCCTTGACTAAATGCCCGAATGCCCTTGAAATCCTTGCAGATTTATTGGCTGGGTATGCAATTTTTGGGAACCATATAGGATATAATTTTGTTGGTTCAGACTCAACAATTTTTTTTGATATTGATCATATGTTAACCCTGTTGGACTAGATGATCAAACATGCATAGGAATGCTACCAAAAGCTTGAGAGGAACCTGGAATTTGAACCTGATTCCCACTCACAGATGGACTAATGGAGGATTGGGAAACATTCAACAGGGTAGGACCCCCACCAGAAACTGAAGTTGATGGAATCAACGTAGGAACATTTTCAGGAGTCGCTGAAACACCGAAGAAAATAGTTTCCTTTGTGGAATTAGGTATAATTATAGTTTGAGCAGGGATGGAAACATATATGTTAGAAACACTCAGACCAGGGGCATATACCCTGATATTCTGCCAAATAGTATTGTAATACAAAGGAGTGGCACTAAACATACTTGAGACCAGGTGTCCGAAAAAGGTGTAACCATGTGGAATATACGACTGGGTGGAAGGCTGAGAGGTCACCATGTAGGGAAAACCCTCGAGAGGGAATTCATGTCCCTCAAACAAAGACTCATCTAAACTAATGATGGTGCTTGAAACCTATAGGGGCGATGAAACCTCTCCTTCAGAAGCCATCGGGAATAACTGACAGGAAGTGGTCCAATATGGATGCAGAAAATTCATGAATGGTACACCAGGTGTATCGTATCGGCTATATGGTCGTTGAGGGGAGATTTGAATGGGATCAAATAAAGGATTCGGAGGGTAGGAAATGTAGCTTACTGGCACATCAGGAGGAGACCAAGTAGCAAGAGGTTGGATACTCAGAACGAGGGTGAAATCATCATTTTGAGTCCCAGTCGAAGGAAAAGAGTCAGAAGAGACAGGTGACAATGTCTCTTCGAAAGAGGACAATGCAGAGGAAACTAAACTTGGTGGTTCAACCACGATGATATTATATCAACAAGCAGACGAGGAAAAGGATGATTACTTCAAGGTTTTGAAGAATATATTTATAAGGATTTACTCATGATGTGGCCTAGAAATTTTCTAACAGGTAAGCCATGTGATCGTGGGAAATTAATTTTAGAAAAAAAAAATGAAATAAACCAAATATGGTAAGCTAGGCAAAAGGATTACCAGGTAGCCGTGAACTGAAATATACACCTTGGTGATCAAATGAAATAGAAACTACCAAGGAATTAACATATGACAGTTAATCTCCCTGAATGATGTGTTCGATGTATCACGTCTGCAAGGCAGTCGAATCAGTTACCTATGGTAGGTTTACAACCTAATGGTGTCTCCCAAAATATACGCGACGATACATGGGAGTCCAAATCCATTGTAGTGTTGTCTGATGCATAACCATTTTATGAGAGCATCTAAAAATATAATTTAATACATCCAATTCCATACATGGGATATGATATCACCCCCGGGTTGTAACAAAGATTGTTAGCGACAACTCCTATGCTTAACGATGCTGGAACACGTTTCTAGCCTAGACCTATAAATGTGATTCGTTAGGTTCCAAATGATCCTTAGGTTGATTGAATAAATTTTAAGGTTGATATTTAATTATGTCTCAGTTTTAAAGTCCCGCCGATGTCACCCAAACCCCTAAGATGCAGCTAAATGAAAGAAGAAATCATTCATTTCGATGAAAACTACATTAATGAAGGAGAAGGAAACTCATGCAATCAACACAGAAAACAAAACAAATGCATAGAATGACATTAAATTTTCTCTTCAAGTGCAAGATCTTAAAGTGAAAAAAAAATTTAAAATTTCTTTCCTTTCACTAAATTCACTTAGAAGTGAATCGAAATGAAAATTTTCATTTTTCAAAGAAAAATGAAAAAAAATATTTTTGTATTTTTCTTATAAGTACAATGCAAAATGTAGAATGAAAATCAATCAACAATGCTTTGAGTACAAACAAAATCTCTCAAAATTCATGCAAGAGGAAAATATTCAAAAATCAAAGAGAGACCCAAACCAATTTCCTCAAAACAAGACACTCTTCATTTAGACATTGATGAATTACTTAAATAAAACAAACTTTAGTCGAAAACAAGCAATTGTGATCTATGCTTGATCATGAAAATAAACTCAAATGCACTTCAAGTTGACACTTGAAAATTCTACTCACGAGAACCGACCGAAAGGAAAACTCAATCAAACAATAATTCTGAAAGATATGACAAGAATTGATTCAATGAAAATTCTAGAATCAACAAAGCAAGCAACTACTTGGATGACTTGAAGACACCTATAAACCCTAGGATGACAAGGATGCACCATCTTTGCAAAAGAGACAACCAAAGATGTGAAAATTGAATCAAAATTTTCGTTGAATAGAGAATAAAAAGAGCTATTCAAACAAAAAATAGCACTCAGAAGGATAAGACCCACTAGCTGACCAAATGAAGGAAACCCTAAGAAATTTATACACAGAAATCGACGCGGTTGTTAAGCTAAAACCTGCATTGGAAGAGTAAAAGTGCTACTATGCAAATGCATTCAACGTCGATTGGTGCGATTGTCATTGCAATACTAGTGCCGATGGAGGAAAAGACCTGAAAATAAAAGGGTTTGCTAAACTGACACCACGCTTATCACTTCAACAGAGAGATAAATGTCTATAAGCAGTTTTAGAAGCTACAGAGACAAGGAGATGGACACTCGACGAAAATTGATGACAAAACAAAAAATAAAAAATCGAAAAGAGGAGACTTGAAGGCTAGCACTCCCAAGTGGAGTTGCCAATTTGTTATGCAGGAAAATCCTCCCTGCGGACAGAGATGATCCCTCTATCCCTAGAATGGGTCTAATAAAAACATGGAAGAATTAGAAGCCTACTTTCCTAGATTGAAAGTGGATGCAGATCGCGAATATATCACCTACCTCGATCTGATGTTGTTCCTCACTTGAAACCTTTGATCCTTTGCGCTTCGTAGTCAGATCCTTGTCATCACTGGAACTTGGTTACCTACACAAGGGGTCAAAAAATAGAAAACGTGATAACATAACATGTATCTCGCATAAAAAATCTACCTAGTTGATCAAGGAGAACTAAGAATCCAATCATACATTAAAAACAAGAATGGAAATAAAGAATCAATTGTATTATATTAAAATAGAGAGAGGGAGTTACAACCTACACCTTGATCTCGCGGCTCTCCTTCGACGGGTCCAAATCCAGGCACGTCTCCAAAGTGCTCACTTCAACTTGATATGAAGGGGAAAAATGTCTCAACTGTCGCTCGATACCTATAGCAAAAAATATCTCTATGATGTTCTTCTATCTATGTTCTAACTAGCATAGCTATAGGAGGATGTCCATTTTATAACAATAGAAGAGGGAACATGGATCCACTTAAGGTTGGGAAATGGGTTATCCCTTTGGGTGGTTCCACTTTTGTAGGAGCAAGAAGCCCAAAGGGAGAAGCTCGACTCTATCCTCAAGAACAAACAACCAGCTCTCCAGACTGAAGCTTCTGGATCTCAAAGCTTCACCTCCATTTTTTAAAAACTTTCCAGAAGAGGGTCGGTGTGGGTATGATCCTTATTATAGCGTTGATCGGCACTGCCCCAGTCCAAAAAAGAGTCATCATTGCGAGTAAGATACGCAGGGGGCACGTCGCTCTAGATAACCATGTTTTTAAGGATTTGCTTAAGGAATGGTCAACAAAGAGTTTACTCATTATGTCGTAAGGGATAAAATAGCACATTTTCATGATGGAAAATAGACACATGGGTCACTATTAGGGGTCTCCAGGATCAGGAACGGTGAGTATAGGGACAATGAAAAATTGTTGTGTAACAATCCAGCTCACAAATTAGAAGAAAAGATAGATCAACGACTTAGAAATAAGCCTCTTCGAGGGGTAAACCTCCTTTAAATTACATAAAAGAATAATTCTTGGACGATTCAAATGACAAAACCTCTTTTCTATATATAGGAGTCCAAGGGGTCACAATATAATCCTAGCTGACATAACAATAATAACGTAAGGGCACAATAATAACAATAGTGGGATTCTATGGGGCACAATAATAACAATATGGGAACTACATGGGCACAACAATAACAATAAGGGGGCTACATTAACAATAAGAATAAGGGGATACACTAGTATTATAGGGACCTAGAATTCCCCTCTCCTTCAAAAAAATGTTGTCCTCAATGCTTGAGTAGTTATCGATGCTTTTGTATAAAATTCTCATCCTCCCATGTCGAATATTTAGTGGGTAATTTCTTCCACTTGATGAGATACACTGAAATTGATCGATTTTGAAGCTGCCGAGTTCTTGCTTCTGTGACTTCTTTAGGTTCCAATATGAATTTTACTTCTTCGTCAAGTTATAGAAATATTGTTTGAACTGGGAGCTTGTTACCTATAACCTTCTTTAGGCATGAAACATGGAAAACTCGGTGCACTCGAGAAGATGCAGGAAGCTCCGATCTATATGCCATAGTACCAATATTTTGCAACACTTTGTAAGGACCATAATACTTTGGTGATAATTTATTATCCTTCTTAGCTTGCTTGAGGGACATGTGTTTGTATGGTTTTAGTTGTAAAAACACCTAATATCCTACACCAAAACTTCTTTACCTGCGATGTTGATCTGGCTATTGTTTCATTCAATTTTATGCCAAGGTGAGGTTATCCTTTAAGAGTTGGAGAACTTGTTGTTGATGCTCGATGTGAAATTCCACTCCTTGAACCTTATAATTTTCTCCTAAAGATGATGTGATGGAGCATGGATGATATCCATAAAGTGCCATAAACAGGGTCATTTTTGCTGCAGTATGAAAGGAAGTGTTATACCACCATTCAGCCAGAGGTAACCACTTGACCCATTGTGCATATTTATCAGACACAAATAAATGAAGATATATTTCCAAACATTTGTTCAATATCTCAGTTTTCCCATCATATTGAGGATGATATGATGAGCTATGAGATAATTGATTACCTAAACAAGAAAATAATTTTGTCCAAAAATTTCCTGTAAAAATGGGATCTTTGTCGCTTACAATAATCTTTGGGTTTCCATGTAGCTTTTGAATTGTTTCTGTAAATGCAGTAGCAGCTGTATTGCCTTTAAATGGATGATATAATGCAAAAAGGTGTGCATACTTGGTAAGTCTATCAATTACCACCATGATGTCACTTTTTCCTTTGAACTTGGGTAAAACTGTGATAAAATCCATTGATACCTCCTCCCAACATTGACTTGGAATGGATAAAGGTTGTAACAAACATAGTGTCTTAATTATGTCAACTTTATTTTGTTGGAAAATCAAACATTCGGCCACAAAATTTTGAATATCAGATTTAAGGTGACTGAAAAAAGATTCCTTCTTAACCTTATGGTAAGTTTTTAAAAATCCTAAGTGCCCTCCTAGTGGAGAGGTGTGAAATTCCAAAAAATATTTTGTTTCAGTTGGGAATTCTTACAATGATAAAAGTGATCTTTGTACCATAATGAATCATTTTTCCAGCTAAATGTTTAATATGTACTGGGATCTTGTTGCAACTTTTGAACGAGTGTCCACACCTCTTCATCATTCTTCCATTCATTCCTTACTTAGGCTATCCACTCAGGTTGGATAATATAAATGACAAAACTCAATGATTCCACATCCTCATCCTTTCTTGACAGTGCATATGCAACAACCTTTTGCTTCCCTTTTTTGTAGATGATTTCAAAGTCATAAACCAACCTATTTTTACTACTCTACTGAAGATAATCTTTGTTCCAAAAAGTATTTAAGACTATCATGATCATTTTTTACCTTGAAGTGTCTTCCCATTAGGTAAGGTCTCTATTGCTTTATTTCATGTAGTATTGCCAACATTTCCTTGTCATAAATAGCTTTCAGTAAATACTTTCCTTTGACTGGATGAATTTCAAAAGAAATGGGTCTTCATTTTTGCATTAAAACTACACCATTTGCATTTCCTGTGGCATCACATTCCACAATAAAGGTTTTTGTGAAGTCTGTCATAGCTAAGACCAGTGATTGGAACATTGCCTCTTTAATATGTTTAAAGGCCTTAGTTTCTTCTAGAGTCAAATAAAATGCATATTTCTTCAGTGATGATGTTAAAATTGTAGATAGTCTCCTACAATTCTTAACAAACTTGCGATAATACCTTGTTAACCCTAGAAATCCTCGAAGATGCTTTATGGTTGTAGGGATTTTCCATTCCTTAATGGATTTAATTTTGTTAGGGTATACCTTAACACCCTCATGAGATACAATATGACCCAAATATTCCACCTCTTGTGCATGAAAGAAACATTTAGAGGTTTTTGCATATAATTGTTTCTCCTCCAATAGTTTGAGCACCATGTCAACATGTTGAACATGATCCTTCCAAGACTTGTTGTAGATTAGTATATCATCAAAAAATACTAACAAAAATTTTCTAAGGAAGGGTTTGAAAATGAAATTCATCAAACATTGAAATGTGGAAGGTGCATTAGTAAGGCCAAACAACATGACCAAAAATTCATAATGACCCTCATGAGTTATGAATGTTATTTTTAGAATGTCTTCAGTCTTCATTCTAATTTGATGATATCCAAAATGAATGTTGGTTTGAGGGGTCTTGACCCAGGTTCATATTTTAGTTTTACCAACAAACCCTTATACTATTGGTCCTTTCAGAAATTACCTGCTTGCACAAGTCAAGGTCTCACCCGAAGTAGTAAGGGAGGGTGCTGGAACCATGTTTCTGCACCCTAAGAGAGAGAGAGTTTAATGAAGCAGGAGCCTTTAGATATAGTATAGGCTTGTGTTGAGGAAGCCCTAACCAGAAACCCTTAACAATATATTTGACTAAATAACTGATGTGAAGCCTGTAAACCATATGATAACTAGTTAACAGAAGAAATGTGAAAAAACATAACTAGATCTATGCATTCATTACTCTTCAATGCATCACATCAATTAGCTAATATTATTTAGCACACAAACATAACTTGGAAATAAACAGATAGTGCAACCCATAACAGAGCACAAAGATATTCCAATATCAGAAAAAGGTCTTCTCATTCATTAATACTTCATATTCCACTTACAGACTCTTTACAACCCTGCGCACATAGCCAACGGGGTCTGCACATAGCAGGACTTAGGGTCTCTACGCACACAGCCAACAGGAGCCCTTAACTAGAAAAATTTTGCAGAAACGTACATAGATCCAATAGTCTTCTTTAGACTTTATCTGAAAACTTACCTCTAGACTCGATCTTATTCATATATTTATATTATTTTATCCTGTGCTACTCTATGGTCCACAAATCATGGTTTGTGGACCCTTGGTCTACCCTTTGACCCATTACAATTCATTAGGGGTTTTGACCTTCCCCAAAGCCCCTACACCAGACTAAACTATTACAAAATATTACAAAAAAATATATAAAAATTTCATGCAGGTGACCCCGCTCCAACAGGCCCCCAACACAATATTGTGACTCGTCCTGAGTCAGAGTGGTAGTGGGGTCTTCATTTTGAGCTCAAGTGCCACGATAGCTACAGTAAAGGGAATCAAGATACTTGCACTTTGGGTTGCGACGTTCTGCACAGTTTCGACCAACTGTTCTGATGGAGGCACTACAGTGGCTGTTTGACTTGCTTCATTGTGTTGTTTAGACTGTAGATGGTAGCATCAAGGTCTTGAGAGAGTTGCATGGCCTCCTCCGCCCAAGTCTTGATGCGATCAATGACGATTTTCTTCCAACGATGGGGTGCCTATTCCTTGAGTTGCAGCACCTGGTTGGTCTGAAGGCATGCCATTTGCTGAGCAGGGATGAGGGTAGGGAGAAATTCTTGTAGGTCATCGAACTCCTGCTCTTTCGCACTCAGCTCATGATTGAGTTTCTTGAATAGAGGATATATTTGCATGGAATTCCATAGCCCCATGTCTTTGTGAAGTAGGGAGGATCCATACATGACATATGCTGAAATGCCAGCCACCGTGATTTGAATTGTAGCTATTGTGCACGCACTTCGGGGGGAGTCTTGGGCTTCACCCGCACCTACAAAACTGCAATCTGATGTTCAAACCCTGCCTTTACCAACTAAACTTCCAACCATGAGGCTTTGAGAGCTACAAACGGACTTTCGAATTTAACTTGCGGTGCATTCGAGGCTGGGATAGAAATGTCGGGGATGTCTTCGCATAACCAATCGATCACACTTTCTAATTCCACCCACTAAGCCGAGGTTGCCTGTTGTGCTATCCAAGCCTGCTAAGATTCTTTCACCTTGGTAGCTACGATGTGCTTGGCCTCGCTGACCTACTGCTGGGCTCATACCTCCCTATCCTGAAGCTCCTCTGAATTGAAGGTGTGCAATGCGTGGAGCTGCCCACTCAGAGCAGGCATGGAATTGGGCACATAAGTCTGTTGGATTCATGGATACTATAGCACCTGGGAGGGAACGGACTCTACTTCCGTGGTTGAAAAAATTGTTGTGGAGGGTAGGTTTGTGGCTACTGGCCTCGCTTGATCCATCCTCACTTGAACCAGCTTCGCTTGATCCACGCTCGCTTGCAAGGTATCTACCTTCAGCTGTAGAAATTTTAAGCTGGACTACAGGGCTTCTACCATAGCCTTGTGTTGAGCCTCTATGGTGCTCCATCGATCGTCAAATGCCAAGGTGATGGCATTGGTAATTTTGTCGAGGTCCTCCTCAGTTAGAGTAATCGCCTCCTCCCCGCCCTTCTTAGACCCTTTCATTTTCTTGCACGGTCTCTTAGAAGTTTATTATCTACGCTTGAGGCCACACGATGATTCTGTACTAGCTCCACCAAGCCCATTCAATCCACTAGGGTCTATCTCTGTGTGGTCAATGCCCAATTCTTGATCTATGTCTGCTTCATCATCTTCGTCATCATCGAGGTCTTCATTGGTGTCTTGCTCATCTCTTCCTGTCTCCAAGTGCCCTGTAGTGGTACCTGTGGGCACTGTGTCAGGTGGATCCAGGGCTGTCTCTGTCGGGGTGGTCTCCTTCGTGGATGTGTCTTTCCCAGATGTGGACAACGTGACCCGCTTTGCAGGGCCCAACCCAATCTTCCACGATTTTGGCCACAAGGCCACAACCTGTTCAACCTCCTCTTCTATAACCATGTAGGGTAGGGGATACCAATTAGGGCTCTTATGGGCCTTGATCATGATTTGATGCATGGTGACCTGAAACATTGCCACACCCTTATACTTTTCATATACGACCGACGAGAGGCGTGGTTGGGAATGAATCACCTAGTTAACGTGCTGGAAAACAAAACCCAAAAAATATTGTTTTCTTCGTCCCACTTTACATTCATCAATTCCCATAAATTTTCATAACGCACCACTTTATAGAGGCCAGGCTCGATGTTGGCAAGGACTGTGTTCTATAGGGTTTCCTATGCAACCAAAGCAATCAATAATAGAATCCACGAATAGCAGAATGGCTTCCCCTTTTCTTGTGACTCACGGATGTTATTGAGAAGCTACTCACAGAGGAATTGAGACCAGTTATAGAGTACCCCTTTTTCACATTTTCTCGCCAAGGAAATGACATGCGCCAGAACTATCTTTGGCTAGAATTTTCGCATAATATTACATCTTAGGATCAGGGTGCCCACAAGCACCACCTGATCATTGATGGTCTAGACCAAAAATCCCCATTTGTCCTGATCGACCACATATGTCTCCTTTACTTTGTTGAAACCTTCTTCTCGGTATTCTTACTAAAGCCCTTCAGTGGATGGGGCCCCCGCATAGGCAGGCCATTGATCCTTTGGATTAGTGCAACATCAATTAGGATTATTCCTTGATCCTGAGTGCACCATCATGGACTAGGGTCAACAATTAGCAAACACAGAGGCTGGTAATGGGGTACCACCAAAAATAGGGGATCCTCAGCATGTTGAAGATGCCCGTGTTGTGTAAACCACATGCCCACGGCATTGGTTCTACCTTCAGGACAATATAATATATGACACGCTCTAAGTAATTTTTAGGGGCTAGCTCAGGAAATGTGACCTCATTGGTGAGATCATAATTATCAAACTTCATTTGGGGAAGCATGTAGTGCATTTCCCCGACCATCTGTAGGCGGTCCCAAACTGCATCAAGGTTTTGCGAATTATGTGCCGAAGGCTTCTATGGTTTAACATATGGTGGCCGCCAAGAAACTGGCTCTACTTGCAGTGGTTCGTTAGTCATCGGCCGCTTGGATGGGTTGCCTTTTGTGGGTCACTTTGTAGAAGTTTGTCTAGGAGACAGAACATTCCTCATGGAGGTGTGGGGCTTAGACATAACCCACTTCGACAATTTTCCTTGCCTTTCGCCTTCACTGAGGTGGATGCAACTTCCTCCATCTCTGGAACCACTTCTCAGACCTCGTCCGATTATTCTCCCATAGATGCTATGAGGGGCATCGAAAGCTCTTCTGCATGATTGGTGGTCGTCATCCTAGCTTGGAATAGGAATTTGGGGTTACTGGCATTGGAAGGGGACTTGCAAACAGACATGCAGATGAGCTAGGTGGCCAGAGAACATAGCTTATAGAGGCTCACGGTGTGGCAATTGTTAACATAGTAAAGGGGCCAACTAAAACCCCCGCGCTTCTTATTATAAGCCGCCCATAGTAAAAACGGTCGGGTTACCATTAAATGGTTGGTACTACTATAGGAATGGTAAAAAATCTTCAGAGATTGCTTCATTTAATGCGGCTAGGTCGCCACTCCTAATGAAAATACAATTTTCCTCCCTCGCTGCATGGTTCCAACAGCTAGTTTTCCTAGATGCACACTACCCCTGCGTCTCAGTCACACCTTCTCGCACCACCTCACCTTCACACTATGATTGTGCTTCCATTGCACCTACCTGCTCCTCATAGTGCGCGCAGATCCTCCAATTCTGATGCTCCGGCCATATAGTCATTTGGTAGGCACATGATTTTCCCTTTATGGTTTCAGACAACTTCCATTAACATACGCGAGAAGGTAGTCTCCATGCAGCATGGCCAAGCACACCGCACCACCAACAGTGATTTTTTTTACAATATATGGTCCCAAATAGTGCTTACGAAACTTCCATGGGTGGCACACAAATTGACTATCATATAGCAAAACCAAATATTCTCCTTGAAACACTTTCTGTCGGATGTGCTAGTCATGCCAAGCCTTTTCATGTGTTTTCTATACTTTCTGATGAAAATTAGCAATAAAACGCTCTTATTTCAAGGAAACCAGATGCACCAATCATTCCTCCATGATGTCAAGTTCCACCATATTTTTAAAAACCACAATACGCAGATTGGGGACGATATATTCCATGGGCATGATAGCCTCTTTTCCATAGACCATCCTAAAAGGAGTCTTTCCTGTTAGCTTCTTTCATGTAGTCCGATAGGCCCATAACACCAAAGGGATGTGCATATCTCAGTCATCTCAAATGGCATTACAGATTTTGGTAAGTGCATTATCCAAAATTTTGTTGAAAGCCTCTATTGCGCCATTAGCTTGTGGGTGATACATATTACTTTTCGTATGATGGATTTGAAATTATGCTATCAAAGCTTGAATAATTTCATTAACAAAATTCATACCTCTATCGCTCATCAAGATTTTCAGGCAGCTGAACCTAATCAGAATATGTTCGAAGATGAAGTGCGCATCAGTATATGCAGTACAATCCTTAACAGCCTTGGGCTTTACCCATCTGGTCACATAATCAATGGTAGTAATGATGTAACGTGCGCCAATTTTTTTTCCCGGGGGATTTATCGGGCCTACAAAGTCTATAACCCATTTTTCAAATTCCTGCAAAGCCATCTGAGGTTGCAGGGGCATTTCGTCTCTACACAAAGGCTTCCCGATTTGTTGACATGCATCATAGGTTCGATAGTACTCATGTGCATCACTATGCAATGTGCGCCACCGGAACCTAGCCCTCAGCACCTTATCCACAGTGGCTTTCTTTTGAGTCCCAAACTTGCATCTTTCCTATACACCTTTCTAGACTTTTTCCATTTACCTGGACCTCCTAAGTCATCAACATCATTGCATATTAATCATAAAAGAGAATTTAAAGTGGTTTTTAACTATGTTTTGTGTCTGCTGTTTGAATTAGATTTTTGCTCATTGAGCTGCGGAATCTTGTCACTTTCCGCAGCTGCTTCAACTTTCCGCAGAAATTTTGTTAAAGTCTATATTGCAGGTGTCTTCAGGAAAATCAAGCCACATGGGCAAGTTGGAAATGACATGGATATGGACCGAGTCCTATTGGCTCAGTCGAATTCACCAAAGAAGGTCGTGGTCAAAGGTAGTCAAGCGGTGGTCAACCTAAGAGTCCTACGGTGACAGAAATCCGTTTTTCACCACGTGAAGACTTGCGTGGCCGTTCCTAAATCTTAGGGGACATATCAACACCTGTGAACTGCTCCATAAGCCGAATCCAACGGCCACCCTCCATAGATTTAATCTTCACGGCAGCCATAATGCTATATTTCTGGACGTGGTTGTTCACGTGTCTTTTATCAGCGCAGATTGTAGGAAAGTAGTTATGTCATCCTCTGTTATAAATAATGCGTTCTCATACACATAGTAGCTAGCTTCTGTAATGTAATTTTGCTAAAAATAAAGCCCACTGTGCCGTGACATTATTTCCTTGTTATGACTGCGTTTTGAATACATGAGAAGACTCTGTTCATAAGCATAATTCGTGGTTGATAGCTGTTGCCCGAGGATTGTGCAGAGGGCCCCTGCACACGCTGAGGTTTTGTTTATTGCTGTATAGTTTCATGCTTTATTTCCTTACGTTCATTATGCCATAGTTATTCACGTGTATATATTACATCTCTTATGGTATTAAAGTTTTATTTCTGTCCATAATTTTTCATGCTTTATACTGCTGTTAACTGATCAGTGTCTTTGTTCCATATTACAGTAGGCAGCCCGGGCATTTGCACATAGTTTTACAATGACTAATGACATGGAATCAGTCTTGTCCTTCTACTGATTTATTTTTCTTAGCTTTTAATTCCAGCACTGTTTTATTTATTTCAGTTTTGTACATTTTCTTTATTAGTTAGATTAGATATTATATTACTCATGTCATTATCAGTTACCTCCGAAAACCATAGCGAGACTAATGGTGAGGGATTGAAGTATGAGTGTGTAGTTTGATATTAGTTTATTTTTCTGCAAGTTAGATATTAAATTGCTCATGTCATTATCAGTTACCTCTGAAAGCCATAGCGAGACTAATGGTGAGGGATTGATGTATGAGTGTGTAATTTGATAATAGTTTATTTTTTCTGCAAATTAGATATCAGATTGCTCAAGTTGTTTATGATTACCTTTGAAAGCCATAGTGAGACTAATGGTGAGGGGTCAGAATATGAGTTGATGTAATTTGATTTTAGCTTTACTTTACTTGCAATTCTTGGGTTTCTTTGAGCACAGTTTCTTTTGTATTTAGACAGCAGCAAGGGTAATGGGTTTCATGATCAATAGTTCACTATTTGTTTGACTAGTATAGTGGCACATTTTCATTTTCTTTTAGGAATTAATTTTGTCATTGTATGTTTTAAAACCCTTTTGAAGTTTGAAGTTTGGGAAATCATTATAAAGGACATCATTGCCTTGAACATTTATATCCATACTTGTCTTTTAGAATTTCCATCTCACATTAGGAAACCAACCAAGATAAAAACCCCCAAGATAAATAAAAAAACCAAAAACGAAAAAAAAGTAAGAGATAGGTTATCTTTCACATATAGTGCACCACACTTCGTCAGCTTATGAATCCCGGATTGAAAATTAATGTATCAATTTAGGACACACTAAATTGACCAAACATTTTGGCGCCATTTCCGGGGAAGTGTAACTAGGTAGCCAATTTCTTAAAAAAAAAAAAAACAATAAAAAGAAGGGAAAAATTGATAACTTCTTGAAGTATGCTCTCCTCTTGCACCTAGTGTGATCTGAAGGATCAAAAAAGAGAGTTATTGGTTCAATAATTTCTTAAGTATGCTCTCTTCTTGCACCTAGTGTGACCTGGAAGATCAGAAAGAGAATTATTAGCCCAACTTAAAAAAAATAAAAAAAAAATGACATGCATAGAGCAAGAGATTCTAGGGGAAGGTTTATAGCTAGAGCCAAGAGTTCGATTTTCACAACTCCATCTTCTTCAAGACATAGACAAGATTTACCACCATCTACCCCTAGCCTTAAGATTCCTGGAATTCAAGGAGCAGCTGAATTAGAGGATTCTCCTACACCATCTACCAAATCTCATTTAGAAGAAGACCCTTTCTTTACTTCTACAGGAGAGCATATTGTAATTAAAGAAGTAGAATCACCTGAAGAATAAAAGGAAGAAACTCCCTCTCATCCTCCCTTGATAGAAGAACCAGAGGACTCTGAGGACTCTGAAGAAACTATCATGACAGAGGAAGTAGTAGATGGATTCGGAGGTAGAGGTAGAGGTAGAGGAGGAGGAAATAATGGAGGCAACAATGGTGGAGGTGGAGGTAATAATGGAAGAAATAGGGAAGGAGACAACTCGTTTGGATTCCCTATAGTTGATGAGGAAACTCGTACAACGATGAAAAACATCTCACCATCTGTCCTCCCCAACTTTTATGGATTGCGAAATGAGGATCCTGAAACATTTATGTTTGAGTTTGAAGTCGTGTGCCGAACCTATGACTATATGGAAGACTCTCAAAAACTCAAACTGTTTCCTTCAACATTGAAGGGAGCCGCTTTGAAATGGTTCATGGGATTAGTCACCCAATATATTAGGAATTGGAATGATATGAAACAAACATTTTTGGATAGATACCTGGACTATTGCATGCCCACCAATCACAAGGATGAGCTATTCAAAATGGTGCAAAAAGAAGATGAAAATTTGGAGGATTTACTTGAAATATTTCAATACAACTTAAAAAGAGCAAAGATGAGCAACTTAGATGAGGAAAATTTGAAGGCCCTTCTATTAAAAGCCATCAGAGATGAATGGATAGATATTTTAAACATGATGGGGAAAGGAGACATTTCTCAACTTCCACTTCGTGACATAACAGAACTATGTGTCCATCTCTCAAGGGGAAAATCTAAAACGGGAAAAGGGCCTAGAGATCCTTCTCTTATCAGGGCAAACAAATCTACAACTGGATCAGTAAGTAGGGCAGAGATTGGCAATATGATTGATGAATTCAAAACTGATATCTTAGGGAGCCTTAGTGAACAACTAGACACCCTTAAAATTCAAAACAAGCAGAAAGCAAAAACTGATGCTCTAGCCATCTTTTGTCCGAAATGTAGGAAGAAACATGCTTTAAGGGAATGTCCCTTGGATGCAAAAGTTGTAGAAACATGTATGATTTGCTCATAGAATCATGAGACCAAGGATTGTCCTTCAATTCCTGGACTCAAAGATGTCTTTCAAGAAGATCCAAATTCAATAGAATCTCTCTATTTTGTTGCAAGAAGACCTTGGCAGGAGCAACAAACTCAAGGGTTTAACAACCCTATGAATTTTCAACCCCCACCAAATTGGAATCCTCGGCAACAACCTTGGCCCCAACCTCAAAATTCATATCAGTCATGGGTACAAGGTATGCAAAATCCTTATGGGAGATTTTCTCAATTTTATCAATATCCTCCATCTTTTCAAAATCAACAAGCTCCACAACTTCCAAACCAAAATATACAACTTTCATTTCCATTTCCACAACAAAAACCTTCTCAAAAAAATCTAAATCCTCAACTCATGCTTCCATTCCAACAAAATACAAATCAACTTCTAGCTCAGCGATTGCCAAATCCTAACAATAAAAATCCTCAGAATACTTACATGATAGAAGGAAAAAAATTTCCTACCTATATGATTGTTCCTCTCAATGATGTACAACTCAGGTCTGGTAGAGTTTTAGAAAAACCTTCTATAGATGTCCAAGAGCAAGATACCTCTAAGGAGGACTCTCTTAAAGTCAATAAGGGTTCTGAGGAAGCATCTCTTCAAAACTCAAACATTCAAAAAGAGAAAGAAAATTTAACCCCCACAATTCCTATAGTTGAGCAACCTGTATCTTCATCCACACGTCCTTTCCCTGAAATATTACAAATTGATAAAGGGGTGGAAAAACAAATCTTGTTGCCTAACTATGATTTTCTAGATGAATTAAATAATGTTTGTATCAAGATTCCCTTGCTACAAGCCATTAGAGAGATTCATATTCTAGCAAAAACAATAAAGGAGTTGAGTCTCAAAAGACCAGGAAGGAAACTAAGAGATACAAGAAGAATCCACCTGGTAGGAAAAATTGCAGATATCATGATGGGAAAAATTACCATGCAGAAGTATGTAGATCCAGGTAGTCCAATTGTCAAGACACATATAAATGAGATAGAAATTCCAAACACATTGATTGACTTAGGGGCTGCTATCAACATTATGAGTAGACAGACTATGGACCAGCTAAAACTTCCTAACCTTCTTTTTACACCTACTTTACTGCAACTTGCAGATCGATCAATTATTAAACCAGATGGTGTATTAGAAGATATTTCAGTCTCCTTAGATTCTTGGGAATATCCGGTATATTTTATGATTTTGACTCCCAAGAATAATCTAGGAGGGCACCCACTTATCTTAGGAAGACCTTGGCTAGCCACAGCTGATGCTTTTATTAGTTGTAGATCTGGGGATATGTACATTTCTAATGGTAATTCGACAAAGAAATTCAATTTGTATCCTCCAGCAAAAGCAATCACAGAAGTAGGAGACAATGAATGGGCCGATGATGAGGACACTATACAACCTGTCTTTACCATTTCTGAAATCAGTGAGGATAGTCAAATTCTGAACACATTAGAAAATTTTGAGACATCTTCAGAATATGACCCCACACAATTTCAGTTGGAATCTGACATTGAATATTTATCATCAAGAAAAATGTCTCTTTACTCTATGGAAGAGTTCGGTAGTTCTACCATTGGCATTTTTCCAGGAAAAACATTGAATATCAACAAAAAATTGAAAAAGTCACAACAGGAAGAACTAACCAAAATCTTGCAAAAACATTCTACTGCATTTGCATGGGAGTATACTGATATGAAAGGTATTGATCCTAAGAATTGCATCCATCATATCTATATTGAGGAAAACAGTAGACCAATCAGACAACCTCAGAGAAGGATGAATCCAAACCTTAGGGAGATAGTGAAAGAAGAGCTCCAAAAACTACTCAATGTAAACTTCATTTATCCAATTTCAGATAGCCGATGGGTTTCTCCTTTGGTTATAGTACCTAAGAAGAATGGTAAATGGAGGTTATGCATTGATCACAGGGAATTGAACAAAGCAACTTTGAAGGATCACTTTCCTTTTCCCTTTATCGATCAGGTATTAGATACATTAGCAGGAAAAAAGTACTTTTCATTTTTGGATGGTTTTAGTGGCTATAATCAAATTCAGGTAGCACCTGAAGATCAAGATAAGACCACATTTACCTGTCCATGGGGGACTTTTGCCTATCGAGTGCTTCCTTTTGGGTTATGTAATGCACCCGCAACATTCCAAAGAGCAGTACTAGGAATTTTTTCTGATCTAATCCATGATTGTGTAGAGGTTTATATGGATGATTTTACGGTTTATGGTAATTCATTTGAAGAGGCATTAGAAAATTTGGAAAAAGTTCTTATAAGATGTAAAGAAACAAACCTTTCATTAAGCCATGAAAAATGCTTTATGATGTTTACTGAAGGGATTGTTTTGGGGCATCATATTTCGGGAGATGGGATTAAGGTTGATAGATCAAAAGTTGAAGTCATCTCCAAGTTGCCTATTCCAAATTGTCAAAGAGATGTTAGAAGTTTTCAAGGATTTACTGGTTACTATAGAAGATTTATAGAAAACTTCACTAAAATAGCATCTCCACTCTTCAAATTGCTTACAAAAGACTGTGAATTTAAATGGGATCCTGATTGTCAATCAACCTTTGAAACTTTGAAAACAAGAATATCTGAAGCACCTATCTTGAGAGGACCAAATTGGAAACTCCCCTTCCATATTTCTACAGATGCTTCAGATACAGCTCTGGGAGCTGTGTTGGGTCAAAAAGATTTAGTCCCTTATGCCATTTACTATACCAGTAAAAATTTGACTCCTATTGAGTTGAACTATACTGTGACTGAAAAAGAGTTTTTAGCTGTTGTTCATGCAATCAATAAGTTTAGACATTATATAACAGGCTATGAAACTTTTATTCATACTGATCATTCTGCGATTAGATATCTAATGAACAAACCTGTTACTAATGGCAGAGTGATAAGATGGCTCCTACTTTTGCAGGAATTCAATATTACTGTGTTGGATAGACCAGGGAAACAAAATACAGTAGCTGATTTCTTGTCTAGGATTCAAAATACTAAAGAAGATTCTCCTGTAGAGGATAAGTTTCCTGATGAATACTTGTTTGCAGTAACTACTAAGACTCCTTGGTATGCAGATATTGCTAACTATTTGGTTACAGGGAAACTGCCTCCACATTTATTTCCAAGTGAAAGAAGAAAGATTATTCAGGAAAGTTCAAAATATTCATGGATTTCTAACGAATTGTTTAAAACAGGGCCAGATCTTGTGATAAGAAGATGTGTCGGGGAGGATGAAATACCTGATATCCTCAAGGCATGTCATGATGAACCATGCGGCGGACACTTTGCTGACAAAATTACAGCCTATAAAATCCTCTCTTTAGGATATTGTTGGCCTTCCCTCTTCAAAGATGCAAAACAATATGTCAAAAGGTGTGACAGCTGCCAAAGAGTAGGGAAACCTACCCTTTCAAATGAAATGCCATTGCAACCACAGGTACTCATCGAACCCTTTGAAAAATGGGCTTTAGATTTCATTGGACCTATTAATCCACCATATAAGCAAAATAAGTATATATTGGTTTGTACTGATTATGTTACTAAATGGGTGGAAGCCAAAGAATTAGTGTCTACTACTAAAAATTCAGTTGTTAATTTTTTTTATGAGGATATTTTTACTCGCTTTGGTGTTCCAAGAGAAAATGTGACAGATCAGGGAAGCCAATTCACATCCAACCTAGTGGAGAAGCTGATGGAAGAATACAAAATCAAGCACAGAAGATCTACTCCTTACCATCCGCAAGCAAATGGTCAAGTGGAGTCTACAAACAAAGTTCTCGAAAGTATCATCACCAAAACTGTTCATCTACACAGAAGAGATTGGGCATAAAGGCTTCCTGAAGCCTTGTGGGCCTACAGAACTACATGGAGAAATACAACAGGACATTCTCCCTATGAACTTGTTTATGGGAAAGAAGTCATGCTCCCCATTGAGTTCCAAGTCAAAACCTTCAAGATGGCAGTTCAGTTGGGGATGGATCTATCAGAAGCCCAAAAGCATAGAATGGAGCAGTTGAATGAGCTAGATGAGATCAGACAAGAGGCAATTCTAAGAACTGATCTAGTTCAATATCAAAGAGCTAAATGGAATGACAAATACATCAAAGAGAAGCAGTTTCAAGAAGGAGATTGGGCATTGCTATTTGATTCCAAGTTTAAATATTTTAAAGGAAAATTTCAGATTCATTGGCTTGGGCCATATGAGATTGACAAGATCTTTAGCAATGGAGCGGTAAGAATCAAGGCCATTGATGAATCTCAAACTCCTCTTATTGTGAATGGCCACAGATTAAAGATCTATCATAAGCCACTCTCAAAAGAGGAATTTTTCAAAATGTTTCAAGATAATTCTGCAATAAGGTTGGTGAAGAAGAATCCTTCTTCTCCACCAGCCTAGCCTTTGTTCTTTTCAATTTCAAAAAAAAAAAAAAAAATTGTATAAGCCTAAAAACCAATCACTGATTTGCAGTCTTATACAGAAAATGTAGGGTGAAAATCAGGAACACCTGACACCCTATATTTTCCAAAAAAATTCCCTCTCTCTCTCATTTCACAAGTTTTATGACAACCCACTCCATTTCATTCCACTTCATTCCACTCCACTTCATTTCATTTCACTCCATTTCATCTATTTCATTTCATTTCACCAATAAAATTTTCTTTCATGACCATTTTCATTCAGTCAGTTATCATCTATCCATCTCCATTCACCTGAATAATTGATGTGTCAGTTTCCGCAGCTGACACCAGTTTCCGCAGCCAGAAGCAGTTTCTGCAGCCACCACTCTGTTTTTCAAAAATTTACAGTCAGATGTTAGTTCAACAATCATGAAATCAAATGCAGGTATGAGGACATATTATGAAGACATGAGGCATTCAAAAGCATCAACGAGGAGAAACTGATTGAAGACTAATGAAAAATGGCAAGAATTCCAAGGTATGAGTAGAAATTTATTTCAAATGGCATTCAAGCACATTTTTACGTAGTTATAAACCATAGCTCCATTATATGCAATGATTGCGTTGATAACTCCATAACCGTTCCACGATCTCTATACGATTCCCCCACAATCCTTGCATTCATTTTTAAATGGCCTCATAATCAAGCCTCCGGTCTTCACTCGTGTTCGGCTATACTTTGATACTCCACCTGTAATTATGGAATGTGGTTGATTTGACTACGGCTTCTCTCAGCCGCACAAAATCCGCAGCTGTTTCATAAACGTGCTTGCATCTACTCTGCAGCCACCCAATTTTAAATACTACCGGATGCACTTTACTCCCCCTACTATTCTATTGACCTCACGGCTGCATTTCTACCGTGTTCACATAAGCCTTCACCCCATTTTGTTCTCTGTTCCACTTCATTCCGTGTACCTATTCTCTGATATCCGCTTACAGTTACTGGTCTCCTTCATAAACCTTGTTCATTTCCGCTAATTCAGCCGTCTTACCTCCGCTAAACCCTCCTCACGCAGACGAGTTTTAAAGAACAGAAGGAAGGATGGGTTGGTTGTTGAGGACAGAACCAGAGGGACCCAAATTTATGGAAGGATACCCGCAAGTCAAAGACATATTGAAAAAGGAAAAATGGCTTCGGTTTATTCAAAAGTTTAAAGGCTACAATAAGGAGGTAACAAAAGCTTTTGCGAGGTCTTTCAACGATCTGGAGGTAGAAATTGGGGACCTCAAATTTACAGTGACTGAGGCATCCATAGCAGCTGCTACAGAACTCCCTCAAGAAGGTGAACGCTGGTTCAAGAACAAGAGCATTGGCGAAGAAGCCTGGAGAGTGATCCTACGTAACCCAGGTATGGATGTCACCATTTTCAAAAAGGGAATTCCTGTCCATGCTTTAAAAGAAGAGTGGGCCAATTTACTGTTGGTTATTCAAAATTTTATCACCTGTGAGGGACGTTTTGGATCAATGTACATGTATCATACCCGACTGTTGATGAATTTCCTAGACAACCAGACCCTCAATCTGCCATACTTTTTACTAAAAAGTTTGAAAAAGATGTCTGTAACCGTCCAAAATCATCTGGGAGACGTAGAACCACATTTGTATCACCATGGTCTCGTGAAAATCTTGATAGAAAAACAATTAAAAGAGAAAAAGGACACCTGGGAGCAGTTTTTAATTAGAAATTTCTTTGAAGAACCCCAAGAAACCCCTGAAGGCAGTACATCAAAAAGAAGTAGAAGAAAGAAAACAGATGATAAAACTCAAAGCACTCCTACTAACACAGTTGAAAGAACTAGTAGAGAAGAAAGACTGTCTAAAAGGAGGAAGGAAAAGACTGAGGGTAAAAAGCCAACAAAATCAAAAGAGAAAAGAAGCATTGAGGTTGTGCATCAAACCCCTTCCTCAGAAGAAGACCATCAAGTATTTTCTGAGAGAATAGTTCACCTTCAGGAACATTCAGCTATGGCCAAAAAGAAAGGAAAAGAAAAAAAAAGAAGGAAAAAGATAGTAGTCCACAGCATGTAAGAAGAAGCACCAGGCTTAAAGGAAAGTGGAGGAAAGCACAAACAAAAGGACCCCATTTTATTGATTTGGGAGAAGGAACACCTGAACAAACTCCAGCTGGCCTTAGTCCACCTCATTCTCAGCCAAACGTTGAAACTAGTCCTCAAGATGTTGACATGAGTCCTTTTCGGCCAGATTTTGAAGTCAATTCTCCTCCATAGCATTTTGGGGACAGCCCAAGGAAAACGACACCCGAGATAGATCCAAAGCAGCAAGAGGTGTATGATTACATAGAATCTTTAGAAAGAACAGCCACGGGTCCCAGCACTTCATCCACTCAGCCTCACACAGCACAAGAAGCTCTAGTCCAATCGTTGAAACAAGAAGTCTTTGAGTTGGAGGTTCTAAATAGACATATTAAAAATGAAAATGAAGCATTAAAGGAGCAAAGCAGATTGGACAAGATCATTCATGACAACACTATGCTACATCTGGGACTGTGGCACAAAAAGAACAGGAAATTGAAGAAGAAATGCAAGAAGATAAATAGAGCACTGATTAATCTCAAATTCATATGCTTGATGAAGAAGCCCAGGATGTTTGCAGCACCAAGAAAGAGGAGAAGAGGACTGGATGTACTAGCAGAGGTATCAGGGCATATGACTTGAAGGAGGATGATCAAAATTTTGGTTGCAAGGGGACATGCAACACCTTCACAGTGGGGGTATGTTGAGTCCCAAACTTGCATCTTTCCTATACACCTTTCTAGACTTTTTCCATTTACATGGACCTCCTAAGTCATCAACATCATTGCATATTAATCATAAAAGAGCATTTAAAGTGGTTTTTAACTATGTTTTGTGTCTGCTGTTTGAATTAGATTTTTGCTCATTGAGCTGCGGAATCTTGTCACTTTCCGCATCCATTTTGTTAAAGTCTATATTGCAGGTGTCTTCAGGCAAATCAAGCCACATGGGCAAGTTGGAAATGACATGGATATGGACCGAGTCCTATTGGCTTAGTCGAATTCACCAAAGAAGGCCGTGGTCAAAGGTAGTCAAGCGGTGGTCAACCTAAGAGTCCTACGGTGACAGAACTCCGTTTTTCACCACGTGAAGACTTGCATGGCCGTTCCTAAATCTCAGGGGACATATCAACACCTATGAACTACTTCATAAGCCGAATCCAACGGCCACCCTCCATAGATTTAATCTTCACGGCAGCCATAATGCTAGATTTCTGGACGTGGTTGGTCACGTGTCTTTTATAAGCGCAGATTGTAGGAAAGTAGTTATGTCATCCTCTGTTATAAATAATGTGTTCTCATACGCATAGTAGCTAGCTTCTGTAATGTAATTTTGCTGAAAAGAAAGCCCACTGTGCCGTGACATTATTTCCTTGTTATGACTGCGTTTTGAATACATGAGAAGACTCTGTTCATAAGCATAATTCGTGGTTGATAGTTGTTGCCCGAGGATTGTGCAGAGGGCCCCTGCACACACCGAGGTTTTTGTTTATTGCTGTATAGTTTCATGTTTTATTTCCTTACGTTCATTATGCCATAGTTATTCACGTGTATATATTACATCTCTTATGGTATTAACGTTTTATTTCTGTCCATAATTTTTCATGCTTTATACTACTGTTAACTGATCAGTGTCTTTGTTCCAGATTACAGTAGGCAGCCCGGGCATTTGCACATAGTTTTACAATGACTAATGACATGGAATCAGTCTTGTCCTTCTGCTGATTTATTTTTCTTAGCTTTTAATTCCAGCACTGTTTTATTTATTTCAGTTTTGTACATTTGCTTTATTAGTTAGATTAGATATTAAATTACTCATGTCATTATTAGTTACCTCCGAAAGCCATAGCGAGACTAATGGTGAGGGATTGAAGTATGAGTGTGTAGTTTGATGTTAGTTTATTTTTCTGCAAGTTAGATATTAAATTGCTCATGTCATTATCAGTTACCTCCGAAAGCCATAGCGAGACTAATGGTGAGGGATTGAAGTATGAGTGTGTAATTTGATATTAGTTTATTTTTTCTGCAAATTAGATATCAGATTGCTCAAGTTGTTTATGATTACCTCTGAAAGCCATAGCGAGACTAATGGTGAGGGGTCAGAATATGAGTTGATGTAATTTGATTTTAGCTTTACTTTGCTTGCAATTCTTGGGTTTATTTGAGCACAGTTTCTTTTTTTATTTAGACAGCAACAAGAGTAATGGGTTTCATGGATCAATAGTTCACTGTTTGTTTGACTAGTATAGTGGCACATTTTCATTTTCTTTTAGGAATTAATTTTGTCATTGCATGTTTTAAAACCCTTTTGAAGTTTGAAGTTTGGGAAATCATTAAAAAGGACATCATTACCTTGAAAATTTATATCCATACTTGTCTTTTAGAATTTCCATCTCACATTAGGAAACCAACCAAGATAAAACCCCCAAGATAAATAAAAAACCCAAAAACGACAAAAAGTAAGAGATAGGTTATCTTGCACATATAGTGCGCCACACTTCGTCAGCTTACGAATCCCGGATTGAAAAATTAATGTAGCAATTTAGGACACACTAAATTGACCAAACACTTTCCCTGCGTAGTGGCCTCCTGCCACCACTCCATGGGCCTCATCGAAGATAGCTTGTCTCTTATGTTCTAATACATAACTCCGCAATAACTCATCTGCTCCCAAATTGTATAATTGACCAACAATTAGAGTGAAATCAGCTGCGCGGACCACCACCTCCTTTTTCTGTTGTACTGAATAGTCCGTAGGTGTTGTCCCAGTGGTAAAGAAGTGAATAATGTCTGCAAAGTGCTCGTCAACCACCTTGATAGAAAAAAGACACACATAGGATAATCCTTCTTCTAGAATAGTTGTCTCTTCCCCACTCTCAATCTGGGAAAAGTGATCAGGTTTTGTGTTTAATCTCATGGGCTTCACAATAATCTCAAAATCGTACTCTTGAAATAACAGAAACCATCTACAAATATTCCCCCCCAACACAGGCTTATTGAACAGGTATTTTAAAGATAATTTGTCAGTGAACATTTTAAAGTGCCCTCCCAATAGATAGGGACTATATTTCTGTAGGGTATACACCATTTCCAGTCCTTCTCGTTCAATAGTAGAATAGTTGTGCTCTATCCTGGAGAGTTTCATACTACCAAAAGCAACCAGATGATCAATGTCTCCTTCTCTTGGTTGCACTAAGACATATCCCAAGGATATTCCCGATGCATCCACATGTAGATGAAATACCTTCCCCCAATATGGAAATATTAGAATAGGTTTCGTGACCATATTTCCATTCAGCAGCTCAAAACTCTTCAGACACTCCTCATCCTAGAAAAAGGGCACATCCTTCTTTAGAAGTTTTTGCATTGGCGCAGTAATCAAGGCGTACCCTTGAATAAAATTCTTGTAGTAACCTGTGTGCCCTACGATGGAGCGCAGTTGTTTCTATGTGGTGGGGACTGCTAAATTGATGATAAATGCAATCTTGGCTGGGTCAACCATCAATCCTTGATGAAATACGATGTGTCCCAACAAAATCCCAAATGGTACGCAAAATATGCACTTCTTTAGGTTCAGCGAGATCTGATGTTTTATGCATGTATCCAACATCATGCGCAAGTTCGACACATGTTTCTTCACCAATATAAATACTATCCAATCATCAAAATAAACCTCCATAAACTTATGGATGAATTCTTTGAATACTGCTACAACTACATGCGAGAAAATAGCAGGGGAATTTTCCAGTCCAAACAACATGACAGTTTACTAGAAGGAGGCCCATCTGGTTGCGGAGTTTTTCTTGGTGTGGTATTCAGGTACAATTATGATATGATGGTACCCTAAAAACCCATCAATGAATGATTAGGCTTCTTGACCTCCCACATTATCTAGGATTTCATCCAAGAATGGCGTAGAGAAGGGATCATGCATGCAGGCATCATTTAGCTTGCACAGATCCATGCTGATCCTTATTTCTCCTTTAGTTTTATTTTGTTGGACCACCATTGGGTTTGCCCAATCAGACTATTCTACTGGCTCTATGATACCTACGACCACCATCTTATCTATTTCCTCCTTGAATTTATGCTTATACTTAGGGTTCAGTTGATAGGGCCGCTGCTTGAAAGGGTGCACGTTTGGCCTCAAGGTGATTTTCATGACACCCAAATCTCCTACAATTCCCTTGAACTTAGACAAATTTGTAGGGAATAGGTCCAGATACTCAGTCAGTAGCTTCACAATCTTTTGAATAGTATCATCGTCCTAGTAATCCATGATTTTGGCGAACTTAGGTTGTTCCTCCATCCCAATGTTGACTTCCTTCAACTTCAATGGTTTCGTAACATCTATTGCCTGCAATAGAGGTCTTGAAACAATGCACTCTCCTTTCGACTCTGGTATAGTGATATTCCTAGGATCCTCATCACATTCTTCCACCGACAAATTTTGGTAGTTGACAATATCCTACATTTTCACATCCCAAGCTGGTGCAACACATTCTTTCCGAGGCAAAGACTCATCAAAGACAAGAGCATCTATATATTGCAGGGCTTCATCCAATTTATCCATCCCTCCAACTAAACCAAATGACATAATTAAATCCTCTTTCACTGTACCCCAGTGGCGAGTGCGTTGGTGTAGCTCTGTATCTAAATATCAGGTGGTGGGGATTGGTCCTAAGGCATGAATAAACAAATGGACCCACTCATTCCAGGTCCTTTCATTCCATACCTCCATCCACATAGCCAATTTCTTGTGCAGGTCCCCTCGGTCAGAAAAGAGCTCCATGGGTGGGTTGACTAGAGGTTCAAATCACAAGATCATAATTTTTCGGTATTCCTCCTAGTCCTGAAAAGCCCCCTTGTGGGTTTCCCACCACCGCGTAGGAGTTGCGCGCATAGCCAAGTCAAGTGCCCATAATATCCATTCTTTAGGGACATATGCTTCTAATGATTTAAGAATTTCATTAACGCTACCAAAACCATCAAAGTAGGGCAGTTCTCTTATCTATGAGGAGAGGCATCAGAAGCTCTTCGTGATCTTGAGGCACCGTAGCGCAGACACGTCATGCAACCGGTTCTGCCAATTTTCTATCTTGCCATCCAATTTTGAGAGGCATGTGTTGTATTTCTCCCAACACAACATGCCATTAGTTGTAGGGTTGATCCAATCATCATCTCGGGTAGTCAGTTTGTAAATATTGTCATCCTCCTCTTCGCACACCGGCTCTGTATATCATTCACCTTCCGCGGGATCTAGGGTGACTATTACCTGTGAACCATTGTTCTCAAATACCATGCTCCTCCTTTTCATATTGATGATACCTCCCATGTCAATAGCCCAATCCATTCCTAATAGCGTAGGGTAATGGTCCACATCATCCACAATCTGGATTACCTCGAAATCTGCATAGACCTTAACTCCCGCAATTTCTACCACAACCTTTGGCAGCTTGCCTAATGGAATGACCTTCTGCTAGTTAGCCATACGTAATTGAAGGGTGGACCACTCCATTTTTGGTTCTCCCATCCTTTTCCAGGTTTTTTTGGGCAGGATGTTGGCATCAGATTGCAGGTCTAGGATGACTTGGTTCATCTCATATTCTCCTATCTGCATAGTCATACACATCTCTTGACCATTCCTTTTCTTGTTCTTATAAATCTTATGCACAACCTTAACCTTCTTTCAACGGGCTTCCCTTTCTACATAACATTATATTAATACTTGGAGATTCTCAAACATCTTCTTATTGCATAGTAACTTCATACATGCTTGAATGATTGGTTTAATTGCTTCATCTTCTTTCAAATCCACACAAGTCCTCGAGGTGGATGCTTTGCCCCTAGAAAAATACTTCCTAACTTCGATGAAGGTTTCTTTCTCCTTATGTAGGTCCAAGTTATCCTTTTTGTCATAGGCCTTCCTGATTAGCGGTTTGGCCATAGCTTTTTTATCATCTCCTCTAGTGGCGATGCCACTGCGCGTAATTACATTGACACTGGGCCCATCATCACGTAGTTCGGCCTTAACCTGTTGTACATTTTGATTTGGTGTTTATTTTTTTTCCCACATTTCAGCTATCAGCACATGAAAGTCTTCAATTAGATGATCGAACTGTCTGCAATACTTGCAGGATTGGCACACAGGGTTTGGGCAGTCTCTTGCATAATTTCCAACGTCCCGACAGTTGTAGCAAATTATTTCCCTCTTCCTCGACCTGCACCTCCACCTCTCCCTACTCCCCACCCTCTTGCATGGGATCTCCCTCACCCAGAGGGAGATGCTAGCGACGAATGGTCAGCCGACACCCAGCATAAATTCCCCCTATCTATCATGTCATACGTTTGGCACTTGTGCTCATCATGACCCACCAACGAGTAGAATCTGCACCATTTTAGATTCATTTCTGGGACATAGGAAGCGAATCGTAGGAAATGGTTTGTATTATGCTTTCTTGCTACCTAAAAATCAGCGCACCACAGTGTGGGGGTACTTGGTCCAGCAATGTCTCTTAGGCGTAATGAACTTGGTCCCCCAACCTACATATAATTTGACAGTAGAGGGCACTGATCCTTGGTGTGGTCTGATACCTTGTTGCATATACAAAAAAAAATTGTGCTAGCTTCTTTACACTAGTCCCTCCTTAAATTATGAATTTCTAAGTGCATTTCCTCTAGCTGGCTCTGGATCTGCAACACCCTAAATTGAGCAGCGTCCCTTGGCGCAACTTCTAGCTTCATGGAAATCTCCAGGGCTTATTCCTGTGAATCAATCTTCTATTGACCCATAGGTACGCGAAGATGTGGTAATAGTATGGCGATGAACCATTCCTTATGCTATTTTTCATCATAAACAAATCCTCCGTCACAGATGACTTTCTTCAACCACTAGTCAGCTTCCCAGAAAGACTCCGTAGGTCCTTGCTTAATATCTTTCATCTCTACTATGCATTGAGAATAGGACTTAGGTTCTCGGAACTACTACTTTAGGGCATCCTTGATCTCTTGTATTGTAGGATTCACACGTTGAGTAATGTATCCCATGAACCAATCTAGAACCCGCCCTTTAAAGGCTATTGGTAGTTGTGCTCTTTTTACAACATCATTATTAACATTTTGAGCATCCCACCCCGCGTTTCCGACGAACCAAAATCGATCCATGTCCTCATACTCCACACCCTTAAAAGTAGGTAGCTTCATTTGAGCAGCCATATCGTTTGCAGGTGGTAGTGGGGGTGGGGTTTGAGAATTATTACACTTGCGGGAGTTTGATGGTGGCATAGATGGAGGTATGGTTTCTTTGTGCACAACATCACCTTTTTTTAGATCAGGTCGGTCCCTTAGAGGACTGTACACTAATCAATATGCTTCTTGATTAACCCTGTAGTATTTACTGCTTCGCGCTGTGCTTCCACTCTCGTCAGGGATCATTCACTCGGTCTGACTACACAAGACACCCTTTTCACAAAATAGCATCTTAATCAGCAACGACAACATTTTCAAGAACTTACCCCTAAATCCTTTGAAAATCCTCTGCTCAACTTCATAATAGGACACAAACTGATTGACTGCAAAATCAGTTACAAATCCACCCAAAACACTCTCAACCCAGTCTTCTACAGTCTGGGTAATAAATTTATCTTCCTTTTCCAATTTTTGGATTGATTCAAGGGTCCACTGCATGACCTGATCATCCTTCCAACAAGTTTGGAAATGTCGCTAACCTTGCCAACCACTCTCGTAGCTCGTGTGCGAAGGTTACAAGGAAGATCTCATGTACTTCTATAAAAATATACTTATTCTTCCACTGTTCAGTAGATAGCTTCTTACTTCTATTTTATTTTAGGGAAAACTCTTGGATCTACTTTTCAAACCAGTCCTCAAGTTCAGGCTTTAATGGCTGCCAATGACCCCATGGCATTACCCAATCTCTCTCTCAAAATTCTCCCGGTACCGGCAACGGAACCATTTGTTGGTTTGAGGGGTCTTGACCCAGGTTCACATTTGATTTTTACCAACAAACCCCTGTACTATTGGCCGTTTTGGAAATTAAATGCTTGCAAAAGTCAAGGTATCACCCGAAGTAGTATGGGAGGCTGTTGGAACTAGGTTTCCGCACCCTGAGAGAGAGAGAGAGATTAATGAAGCAGGTGACTTTATATCTATAACAGGCCTGCGATGATCAAGAAACCCTAACCATAAACCCTTAACAATATATTTGACTAAATAGCTGATGCGAAGCCCGTAAACCATACGATAACTAGTTAACAGAAGCAATGTAACAAAACATAACCAGATCTATGCATTCATTACTCTCTAAATGATCAGATCAATTAGCTAAGAGTATTCAACACACAAAAATATCTTGGAAATCAATAGATAGTGCAACCCATAACAGAACACAGGGATATTATAATATTAACAAGAGGTCTTCTCATTCATTAATACCTCAGATTCCACTTACAGACTCTTTACCAGCCTGCACACATAGAAAGCGGGGTCCACAAACAGTAGGACTTGGGGTCTTCATGCACACAGCCAATAGGAGCCCTTGCCTAGAAAACTTCCACAAAAATGTACAAATATCCAATATTCTTCTGCAGACTTAATCCAAAAACTTACCTCTAGACTCTATCTTATTCATCTATTTATACTATTTTAGCCTACGCTACTCCATGGTCTACAAACAATGGTTTGTGAACCCTTGGTCTACCCTTTGAATCATTACAATTAATTAGGGGCTTTGACCCACCCAAAATCCCTTGCGCCAGACTAAGATATTACAAAATATTACAAAAAAATATATCAAAATTGAATGCAGGGGACCTCGCTCCAACAATGAAGATCCAGCTTGGTGAAGTAAATTTCTCCATGCAATTCATCCAATAATTCATCAATGATGGGGATGGGAAATTTATATTTAATAGTGAGCTTGTTGAGCTCCATTTAATCTAGACACATCCACCATGATCCATCCTTCTTGTGCACCAGTACTACTAGAGCAGAGAAATAATTTTGACTAGGTTGAATTATGCGAGCCACTAACATTTCTGTAACCATATGTTCAATCTCACTGTTTTGATCATAAGGATATATGTAAGGCCTGATGTTTGGAGGAACACTTCATGGAATAAAATGAATCGAATGATCATGATCATGAATATGTGGTATTCCTTTGGGAGTCTCAAATACCTTGGAATTATTGTCCAAGACTTTTTGGAGATTTATAGAAACATATGTTTTTGATGTTTGAACCTGTAGTGAGCATAATTGTGAAATTACGCCTCGTTGTTCTTTCTTTCATAATATTTTTCATGAAATTAGAGATGATTATCTTCCTTGGCTTCCTTATGATACCCCTTAATTCAAATTCCACTAGAAAATTTGGCCCATTTTCCGGTGGCCACTTCGTCGCTATTCCGATAGATATTCATTGCAAGAGAAAAAGTTCGAGGTTGGACAAAATGTGGTTAGCCATTATGTCACAATTCCGACGCTTTGCCAAAGTGTCACAATACCGACACTTTTTCCGATGTTTCCAAACAACTGTCGTTCTTCCAACATTTCCAAACTGTCGCTCTTCTGACGTTTGTAAACTGTTGCAATTTCGACGATATGCGATCTGAAGTTTTGAACGTCGCTCTTTCGACGTTTGTAAATTATCGCTCTTCCGACGTTTGTAAAATGTCGCAATATCGACTCTATGGCTAACCACGCTTTTAAAGCGTCGCAAAACTGATGCTTTGTAGGTGTCACTCTTCTGACACTTTGAAGGTGCCACTCTACCGACGCTTTGTGGGTGTCGCTCTACCGACGCTTTGTAGGTGTCTCTTTACCGACGCTTTGAAAGTGTCAGTCTTCCGATGCTTTGAAGGTGTTGCTCTTCCGACGCTTTGAATAGTCTATGTTTTCCTACACCGATGCTTTGAAGGTGTCGCTCTACTTGCACTTTGTAGGTGTCGCTCTACCGATGCTTTGAAGGTGTCACTCTTCCAATTCTTTGAAGGCGTTGGTCTTCTGACGCTTTGATAAAAAATTAAAAAAAAAATTTAAACACGGGGTATCATCTGTATATCACATTTTGTTAGTGTTTAAAATGGAAATATAGAATATAACATTGTCATCCATATTTTTTAAATTTCATACTTTATAATCTCCTGAAGCAAGCAACTGGACGTAAACCACATGTACAACATATCAACCATGCAATGCACAACCATGGTGGTATTTTTGATCAACTGTAAACTTGATGACATCTTTTCTGAGATTCCCTAGGTCATATTCACTGGCTAGTTGGAAGAGTGCTTTGTAATTTGTTTAACAACGGTTATGTAAGCTGGACTCTTTAATGCACTAGCTGATGAGAATGTTTATAAATACTCTACTGTCATAGTTTTGGATATCCTCATATGCTATTTCAGACTCCATATTCACTCTCTGTTGGGCCCTAACTTTCCAACATCAGCTACACTGTATTTGTTTCTCGCAATATGCAAAACTCAATGGCTGGTGTATGTGGATTCAAAAAATTTGGTTCTTAAGCTTCTGGATCATGTCCATAGTGTTTTTGGACTGGAATGGTTTCCAAAAAATTTAAAAGAAAAAATTTAACACAGAGTATCATCTATATATCACATTTCATTAGTGTTTAAAATGGAAATATAGAATATAACATTGTCATCCCTATTGTTTAAATTTCATACTTTATAATCTCCTAAAGCAAGCAACTAGACGAAAACCACATGTACAACATATCAACCATGAAATGCACAACCATGGTGGTATTTTTGATCAGTTGTAAACATGATGACATCTTTTCTGAGATTCCCTAGGTCATATTCACTGGCTAGTTGGAAGAGTGCTTTGCAATTTGTTTAATAATGGTTATGTTAGCTGGACTCTTTAATGCACTAGCTGATGAAAAGGTTTATAAATACTCTACTGCCATAGTTTTGGATACCATCATATGCTATTTTAGACTCCATATTCACTCTCTGTTGGGCCCTAACTGTCCAACATTAGCTACACTGTATTTCTTTCTCGCAATCTACAAAATTCAATGGCTGATGTATGTTGATTCAGCAAATTTGGTTCTTAAGCTTCTGGATCATGTCCACAGTGTTTTTGGATTGGAATGGATACCAAACAATTTAAAAAATAAATTAAGCACGGGGTATCATCTGTATATCACATTTCGTTAGTGTTTAAAATGGAAATATAGAATATAACATTGTCATCCCTATTGTTTAAATTTCATAATTTATAATCTCTTGAAGCAAGCAACTGGATGCAAACCACATGTACAACATATCAACCATGCAATTCACAACCATGGTGGTATTTTTGATCAGTTGTAAACTTGATGACATCTTTTCTGAGATTCCCTAGGTCATATTCACTGGCTAGTTGGAAGAGTGCTTTGTAATTTGTTTAATAATGGTTATGTTAGCTGGACTCTTTAATACACTAGCTGATGAAAAGGTTTATAAATACTCTACTATCATAGTTTTTGATATCCTCATATGCTATTTCAGAGTCCATATTCACTCTCTGTTGAGCCCTAACTATCCAACATCAACTACATTGTATTGCTTTGTCGCAAGCTGCAAAAACTAAATGGATGATGTATGTGGATTCAGCAAATTTGGTTCTTAAGCTTCTGGATCATGTCCATAGTGTTTTTGGACTAGAATGGCTGCCAAAAAATTTTAAAAAATAAAACAAACATGGGGTATCATCTGTATATCACATTTCGTTAGTGTTTAAAATGGAAATATAGAATATAACATTGTCATCCCTATTATTTAAATTTCATAATTTATAATCTCTTGAAGCAAGCAACTGGACGCAAACCACATGTACAACATATCAACCATGAAATGCACAACCATGGTGGTAAACTTGATGACATCTTTTCTGAGATTCCCTAGGTCATATTCACTGGCTAGTTGGAAGAGTGCTTTGTAATTTGTTTAATAACAGTTATGTTAGCTGGACTCTTTAATGCACTAGCTGATGAAAATGTTTATAAATACTCTACTGTCATAGTTTTGGATATCATCATATGCTATTTTAGAATCCATATTCACTCTTTGTTGGGCCCTAACTATCCAACATCAGCTACACTGTATTTCTTTCTCGCAATCTGCAAAACTCAATGGCTGATGTATGTGGATTCAACAAATTTGGTTCTTAAGATTTTGGATCATGTCCATAGTGTTTTTGGACTAGAATGGCTGCCAAAAAATTTAAAAAAAAATTAAACACGGGGTATCATCTATATATCACATTTCGTTAGTGTTTAAAATGGATCTCAATAGAAGGTTAAATGTCTTCCAATTGTTGATTTCACTAGCAAATCCATATCCATTTCTGTTCAATCAACTTGAGAATTTGCACATGAAATTCAGTAATGAAAAAGGAAGAAAATGGCAGGTTAGAGAAAGAGAGAGCTTGCCACAGAAGATGGAAAAAATAATCTATTAATTTACAAGAATGGACTCCAGCAAAATGAAAAACCAAACTCAGAAAACTACCAAGTATCCATTCATTTTATACACAATTCTTCTAACTACTGTAGGTGAATGAGATGAAAATTAGCACCTTTACAAAGAGCTACACGTGGCTAAATTTTCATACCACCCATTGGTCGTTCCCATATCAGCTACAATTCCAGCCCAGGTAGTGGTGATTTATAAAAATGGTTCCCTTTGAACGCTTCTATCCATAGTAGAAACTCAGAACATATCGTGTAGGATTGAAGCTAGCAAGTACCACTAAACATACAATGCACAAACGTATATTTTTCATGTTAGATCGAATAAATAACACATAAAAAATATTGTATAGTTAGCAGAACAAAAAACTTGAAAGTTCAAAACCAAATTTGAAAAGACTGAAATAAATATACATTTTAAGGCTCTTTGAATCACTTACAGACTGGAAAGAGAATAATAATAAAGCCAATAGGGTAGAGGAAAATTTTTTTCTTATCCAAGAAAGGTAACATTGTAGCACATGCACAGAAATATCTGAAGTATTAAAGATAAACGTATAGGAAAAACTTAAAAAATGGAACCTTAATTCAGTTCAGATCTAATAACTTTTATCAAAATAAAATTACCATTAAAACAGAGTCAAGAAGGGATGAACCTGAAAATCCTCTATAACCTCCACTGCCTCCCAACCTTGACCCAAGGGATCCTCCCAAACCACCAATATCACCAGATGTTAAACCCCCACCAGAATATAGAAGTTGTACCCAGAACAAAAAAATAAAATATTATAAAGTATCGAATATATACAACATACAACAGAAGAAAGCAAAACAAACATTGTTAAAAGAATGACTGAGATAATTAAGAAAATACACCATTTTTGAAAAGTCACCTGTTGAATCTTAATCCCTTTGAAAACCCAGTAAATCATCCATTGTCTTCTCTAGTAGAACATAAGGAAGTATGAATGGAAAAAAACCATCCCTGCCAATGGATCTACTATATATAAACCCTCATATTCTAAGTTGCAAGGAGTAGGGAAACACTAAGAAAGACTAGGGCTTAGGGCTTTCTAGGTATTAGGGATTAGGAGGAAATAGGGTTTTCCAGGTTTTAGAGATAAAAGAAGAGATTGTTCTCCTTCTGCTAGGATGTGCCTCCGCCGAGTTCCATAGATTTGCGATGACTTGTGACGGGTTTCACGTGGTGGAGTGGTAATGCTATTGGAGAAGAAGGTGCAAGACGATCAACCATTGTTTTCCCATTGTCGCCGCCCCGCTCCTTCTTCGTGCGATCCAGAGACATTTTCTTCATTCTGTCTATCTTGCCCTCATCAACTGGTATTCGAAATGAATGGCTGTGAACAGTAACGAATGAGGGGAAAAGAGGAAATTGGATTTTGACCCTGATTTTTAAAGTTAAAACCAGAGGGAGGGGGAAGTCGAGAATGAAGGAATTTTGATATTGAATTTAAAAATTAGACGGGGGAGTAAAAAACGAGCGACAAATTTTCCAAATTTGAATTATATAATCTCCAATTTTAACCACGACAAATATAAGGCTGTGTACAGAGTCAAAGGGAGAGGGAAATGATTTATTTGATTTCCTAGGGGGCTTCAAACTCAACCCAATCGAGAGCCAACATATGATATTAGGTATCGTTAACCCAATCGAAGGAGCCCACATATGATAATCATAATTAGGTGTCCTTATGTATATGACCATTGTTTTGGTTATGTAGAAAAAATCACTTATTTATGTAACAATTTAAATGTATTATGAAATTTTTCTTTTTCGAATTATTTAAAATAATAAAATAAATATTTAAAATAATAAAAAGTAAAATTGATATTTTAAAGTTAAAATTAGATAGGAATATTTTGTATATATTTTTTAAAATAAATTTAAAAAAATGAGTAAAGATTATCTAAGTAAGATTTAATGATGGAATAGTGGATATTGAAAGTTTTTTTTAAGGTGGATTATGTGGATGTTCATTATAACCTTTAAGCTAATGCTAATAATTTGAAAATTAATATTTAATCTAAAAAAATGTATGATATAGTAAAGGTTGAGACATCTAAAAACACAATTACAAGTAATGTCTATTTTTTAGCCATGTTTTAATGAGCTAAATGTTTTGTTGGGATTTGAATCTAGGTAGTGAAAGTGTCAAACCCTTCTTCTAATGATTTGAGCTATTGCTCCTTGACTTAACAAATATTAGATGTTCAAAAAAGACAAAAAAATCTAGAAGAATTTGTAACTAGTTGTGATTATCTCAGTAGTATCTAGTTGGTTGCCAATATAACCCCTAAGCTAATACCAACAACGCACAACATAAAAACTAACTCGTGACTTAGTAAGGGCAAAAATGTACAAAGATAAACCTACAAGTGGGTCCCACTCATGGGGGGCACCTACCTATAAACCTTATCAGAAGGGGGACAGTGCAAGCCTTATTTTTGGATAATATCATCAAATCAGGCCAACTAGCAAAGTTTATAATTTTTTAAAACCATGGTTAATCAGTAACTTGTTGGAGTAATTTGGGCAAGACCTATGATCTAACCTAGTGGTTGCCACTATAACAACAAGAGTATATCAAATAGCCCATGTGTTAAATATATCAATAAATTGTGACTTAGCAAGAGTCAAGACTCTGTGTGGCAACCGAAACGACCTGACCCGAACGGGTTTGGACGGGCGCCCTCAAACGAAATGGAAAATGGGCTACACGAACATGCACAAGGCACCAATGCGGTCACAACTTAGAAAATTTGATACGGCCACCATCAACCGAAACGACCTGACCCAAACGCATTTGGGTGGGCATCCTCAACTGAAACAACCCGACCTGAATGCATTTGGGTAAGCGCCCTCAACGGAAACGACTCGACCCAAACGGGTTTGGGTGACCACCCTCAAACGAAATGAAAAATGGGCTGCACGAACGTGCACAAGGCACCAATGCAGTCAAAACTTAGAAAATTTGATACGGCCACCCTCAACCGAAACGACCCGACCCGAATGCGTTTGGGCAGGCGCCCTCAACCGAAACGACCTGACCAGAACGGGTTTCGGCTGGTGCCCTCAAATGAAACGACAAACGGGCTACAAGAATGTGCACAAGGCACCCATGTGGTTAGAACTTAGAAAATTTGATACAACTGCCTTCAAACGAAACGACCTGACATGAACGGGTTTGGGCGGGCTTAATTGGTGACCTCACACGACGTGACATGATGTGCCAGACTGAACGATGCCACAAGGGAGAAAATATAAAACTGGCCACTCGAACGTGCAGAAGGCACTTGGGCGGTCACAACTTAGCAAAACTGATACAGGTTCCCTCGAAATGGCCTCGCACATGAAGGAATCAGCATAAACACTGAATAAGTGAAAAAGGGTTCCACATATGCTCAGATAGAACTATGTCGTTATAAAAAAAAATTATTTAACATGCAAATGCATGACACTATTATGGAATTATAAGGGAAGAGAAAGGCAAAGGCTCAGGTATCATATGAGAGAAGGAAGCAATTGGCAAAATTGAGATACCCTCATAACCTAGTATTGTACTGTGCTAGGAAGACTTTCCAAAGAAGTTGGTTGGCATCACTATGAAACTATTACGGAATTAGAAGGGAAGAGAAAGGTAAAGGCTCAGGTATCATATGTAGAAGGAAGCAATCGGAAAAATTGAGATCAAAAGCAGTGGAGTTAGCCGAAAAGCAGCGTGCCCCAGAGATAGATAAGATAAAACTTGACAACATATTAGTCAATTTCCTTGACCCTTTATTGGTTGTTCAGAAGGAGTATGAATGCACCACCGTTAATATCAAGGTAACTAGCCCCTAGCAGATCAAGGGCTACAAGTTGTAGTTTTCGTCTAAACATCAACATACCACAACCACGCTTACAACCAGAAGCCTTAATGTAACAATTTTGTAAGTATTGTTGCTTGTTGCCATGTCTTCTTTATTTATTAATTTATAGTATTTGTTAGCCATTGCTTTACATTTATTGATGAAAAGGTCTATTGCAATCAAACCAAATGTATGAGAGAAGGAAGCAATTGGAAAAATTGAGATCATGAAAAGCAGTGGAGTTAGCCGAAAAGAATCTTACCCCAGAGATGGATAAGATAAAACTTAACAACATATTGGTCAATTTCCTTAACCCTTTATTGGTTATTCAGAAGGAGTATTGGTTATTGGGGTTTAGGGCATTAAATGGGTTAGGGTTTCTGCGGTTTAGGGGGTTAGTGGATTTAGCGATTAAGGATTTTAGAGGTTAGGGTTCATTACAGGTTAATGGGGCTAGGGTTTAGGGGGTTAAATGGGTTAATGTTTTAGAGGTTTAGGGGGTTAGTTGATTTAGTAGTTAACGATTTTAGGGGTTAGGGGTCGTTACAGGTTAATGGGGCTAGGTTTTAGGGGGTTAAATGGGTTAGGGTTTTAGGGGTTTATGGGGTTAAATGGGTTAGGGGTTAAGGGTTTAAGGGTTTAGAGGTTTAGGGTTTAGGGGTTAAATGGGTTAGAGGTTTAGAGTTTTATGGTTTAGGGGGTTAAATGGGTTAGGCACCCGACCGAACGATTCCACAATGGAGCAAACGGAAAACGAACCACCCGAATTACGTGCATAAGGCATCCGGGAAGTCATAATTACTTAGAAAAATTGATACGGGTGCCCTCAAATGAAACGACGTGACCTGAACATGCCCGATCGGGCACCCTCACATGGTGCGACAAGACATGCCCAACTGAACAAATATGCCACATGGGAACAAATCGAAAATGGGTCGTCCGAACGTGCACAAGGCACCTAGGCGGTCACAACTTAGCAAAACTGATATGAGCGCCCTCGAAAAAAATGGCATGAACTGAATGTGCCTAGTCTGGCGACCTCACACGGCGTGCCCACTCGAACGATGCCACAAGGGAGAAAACTGATACTGGCGCCCTCGAATGAAATGACTCGACCCGAATGTGCCCAGTCGGGTGACCTCACATAGCACGACACGATGCACTTGATGTGAACAAATATGCCACAAGGGAGAAAACAACAAACAGGCCACTCGAACATGCACAAGGCACCCGGACAATCACAACTTAGCAAAACTGATACGGGTGCCCTCGAACAAAACGATCCGACCCAAACGCGCCTAGTCGGGTGACCTCGCATGGCGCGACACAACGCGCCCGACCGAATGATTCCACAAGGGAGCAAATGGCAAACGGGCTACCTAAACATGCACAAGGCACATGGGTGGTCACAACTTAGCAAAAATGATACAGACGCCCTTGAACGAAATGGCCTGACCCGAACGCGCCTGGTCAGGCGACCTCACATGGCGCAACACGACGCACCTGACCGAACGAATATCAAGGGAGAAAATAGCAAACGGGTCGTCCGAATGTGTAGAAGGCACCCAGGCAGTTACAACCTAGTAAAACTGATACGAGCGCCCTCGAACAAAATGGCTCGAACCAAATGCGCCTGGTTGGGCGAGCTCACATGGTGCAACACTGTGCGCCTGACCGAACTATGCCACAAGGGAGCTAAAAATGGAAAGCGGGCTGCCTGAACATGAAAATGGCACTGAAGCAGTCACATGAACTTAGAAAAACTGATATGGGCAACCTTGAGCGAAACAACCCGAACCAAACGCGCCCGGTCGAGCGACCTCACAAGGCGCTACAGGGCGCACCTGACCGAATGATTCCACAAGGGAGAAAAAAAACAAACGGGCTGCCCGAATGTGTACAAGGAACCTGGGTGGTCACAACTTAGCAAAAATAATACAGGCACCCTCGAACAAAACGGCCGGAACCGAACGTGCCAGGTCGGGTGGCCTCGCACGATGCAACACACCACGCCCGGCCGAACGATTCCACAAGGGAGAAAAATGATACGGGTGCCCTCGAACGAAACGACTCGACCTGAACGCACCCAGTCGAGTGACCTCACACAGCGTGACATGATGCACCTGACCGAACGAATACTCCACAAGGGAGAAAACGGAAAACGGGCCAGCCGAACATGCACAAGGCACCCGGGCGGTCACAACTTAGAAAAACTGATACGGGCGCCCTCGAACAAAATGGCCCAACCCAAACGCGCCCAGTCGGGCGACCTCGCATGGCGCAACACAGAGCACACGACCGAACGATGCCACAAGGAAGAAAATTGCAAACGGGCCGCCCGAATGTGCATAAGGCACCCGAGTGGTCACAACTTAGAAAAACTGATACGCGCACCCTCGAACAAAACGGCCCGACCCGAACGCGCCTGGTCGGGCGACCACACATTACGCGACATGACGCGCCTGACCAAACGAATATGACATAAGGGAGAAAACAACAAAATGGTCGTCTGAACGTGCACAAAGCACCTGGGTGGTCACAACATAGCAAAACTGATATGGGCGCCCTCGAACAAAATGGCCCGAACCGAATGCACCCGGTCGAGCGACCTCACATGGCGAGACACCGTGCGCTCGACTGAACGATGCCACAAGGGCGCTGTAAATGGAAAACGGGTCGCCCGAACATGCACATGGCACTCGAGCGATCACATGAAATTAGAAAAACTGATACGGGAGCCCTCGAACGAAACAGCCCGAACTGAACGTGCCTAGTTGATGACCTCACACGGCGCGACCAAGTGTGCCTGAATGAACGATTCCACAAGGGAGAAAATGGAAAATGGGCTGCCCGAATGTGCACAAGTCACACTAGCAGTCATAACCTAGAAAAACTGATACGGGCGCCCTCGAACGAAACTTCCCAAACCGAACATGCTTGGTAGGGCGACCTCACACGACACGACACCGTGGACCCGACCGAATGATGCCACAAGGGAAAAAATTGAAAACAGGCCGCCCGAATGTCCACAAGGCACCCAGGTGGTCACAACTTAGCAAAAATGATATGGGCGCCCTCGAACGAAACGGCCCGACCCTAACGCGCCCGGTTGGGCGACCTCACACAGCGCGACATGACGCGCCTGACCGAATGAATATGCAACAAGGGAGAAAACAAAAAAATGGTTGTCTGAATGTGCACAAGGAATCTAGGCGGTCACAACTTAGTAAAACTGATACGGGCACCCTTGAAAAAAACTGCACGAACAAGAAGCACCTGGTCGGGCAACGTCACATGGCGCGACACCGCGTGCCCGACCGAACAATGTCACAAGGGAGCTGCAAATGGAAAACGGGCCGCCCGAACATGCACATGACACTCGAGCGGTCACATGAACTTTGAAAAACTGATACGGGCACCCTCAAACGAAACAACCTAAACTGAACATGCCCAGTCGGGCGACCTCACACGGCGCGACAGGGCGCACCTGACCAAACAATTCCACAAGGGAGAAAAATGGAAAATAGGCTGCTCAAACGTGCACAAGGCACCCTGGTGGTCACAACCTAGCAAAACTAATATGGGCGCCCTCGAATGAAACTGCCCAAAACGAACGCACCCAGTAGGGCGACCTCACACTGCGCGACACCTCGCACCCGACCGAATGATGCCACAAGGGATCAAACGAAAAACAGGCCACCCAAACATCCAAAAGGCACCCAGGCAGTCACAACTTAGCAAAACTAATATGGGCACCCTCGAACGAAACGACTCGACCCTAACATGCCTAGTTGGGCGACCTCACACGGCGCGACATGACACACCTAACCGATTGAATATGTAACAAGGGAGCAAACAACAAACGAGCTGTTAAAAAGTGCACAAGACACCTAGGTGGTCACAAATTAGAAAAATTAATATGGGCACCCTCGAACAAAACGGCTCGGACTGAATGCGCTCGATCAGGCAACCTCACATGGCGCGACACCGCGCACTCGACTAAACAATGCCACAAGGGAGAAAACTGATACGGGCACCCTCGAACGAAATCACCTGACCCAAATGCACTCGTTCAAGCGACCTGACATGGCGTGACACGACGCGCCTAACCCAACGAATATGCCACAAGGGAGAAAATAGTAAATGGGCCGCCCGAACGTGCACAAGGTACCCGGGAAGTCACAACTTAGCAAAACTAATACAGGCACCCTCGAACAAAACGACCCAACTCGAACGCTCCCGGTCGGGCGACCTCGCATGGTGTGACACAACACACCCGACCGAACAATGCCACAAGGGAGAAAACAACAAACAGGTTTCTCGAACGTGCATAGGGAAATCGGGCAGTCACAACTTAGCAAAACTGATACAGGTGCCATCGAACGAAACGGCTCGACCCGAACGTGCCCGATCGGGCGACCTCACATGGCGCGACATGACGTGCTTGACCGAACGAATATGCCACAAGGGAGAAAACAACAAATGGGATGTCTGAAAGTGCACAAGGCACCCGAGCGGTCACAACTTAGGAAAACTGATATGGGCACCCTTGAATAAAACGGCCCGAACCGAAGATGCCCGGTCAGGCATCCTCAAATGGCGAGACACCATGCACCTGACCGAACGATGCCACAAGGGAGCTGCAAATGGAAAATGGGCCACTTGAACGTGCACATGGCACTCGGGCGGTCACATGAACTTAGAAAAACTGATACGGGTGCCCTTGAATGAAATTTCCCAAACCGAACGCACCCGATCAGGCGACCTCACACGGCGCGACAGGGCACGCTTGACCGAATGATTCCACAAGGGAGAAAAATGAGAAAAGAGCCACCCGAACGTGTATAAGGCACCCTGGCGGTCACAACCTAGCAAAAATGATATGGGCGCCCTCGAACGAAACTGCCCAAATCGAACGCGCCAGGTCGAGCGACCTCACACGGCGCGACACTGCGCCCCAGACCAAACAATGCCACAAGGGATCAAATGGAAAAAAGGTCGTCCGAAAATCCACAAGGCACCCAGGCGGTCACAACTTAGCAAAACTAATACAGGCGCCCTCAAACAAAACGACCTGACCCTAACGCGCCTGGTTGGGCGACCTCACACGGCGCGACACGACGCGTCTGACCGAACAAATATGTAACAAGGGAGCAAACAAAAAATGGGTTGTCTGAATGTGCACAAGGCACTTAGGTGGTCACAAATTAGAAAAATTGATACGGGCACCCTCGAACAAAATGGTCTGAACCAAATGCGTCCGACCGAATGATGCCATAAGGGAGAAAACTGATACGGGTGCCCTCGAACGAAACGACCCAACCCGAACGTGCCCGGTTGGGCGACCTCACACGGTGCGACATGACATGCCTGACTGAATGAATATGCCACAAGGGAGCAAATAGGAAATAGGCCACCCAAATTTGATAAGGCACCCGAGCAGTCACAACTTAGCAAAACTAATACGGGCACCCTCGAACAAAACGACCCGACTCGAATGCGCCCAGTCGGGCGACCCTGCACAGCAGGACACAACGCGCCCAATCAAACGATGCCACAACAGAGAAAATGGAAAACAGGTCGCCCAAACGTGCATAAGGCACCTGGGCGGTCACAACTTAGCAAAACTGATACGGGCGCCCTCGAATGAAATGACCCAACTCGAATGTGCCAGGTCGGGTGACCTCACACGGCGTGACACGACGTGCCTGACCGAACGAATATGCCACAAGGGAGAAAACAATAAAGAGGCCGTCCGAATGTGCACAAGGCACCCAAGCAGTCACAACTTAGCAAAACTAATACGGGTGCCCTCGAACAAAATGGCCAGAACCGAACGCACCCAGTTGGGCGGCCTCACATGGTGTGACACCGCACGCCCAACCGAACGATGCCACAAGGGAGATGCAAACGGAAAACAGGTTGCCCAAACATGCACATGGAACATGGGTGGTCACATGAACTTAGCAAAACTGATACGAGTGCCTTCAAACGAAACAACCCGAACCGAACGTGCCGGGTCAGGCAACCTCACACGGCACAACAGGGCGCGCCCGACTGAACGATTCCACAAGGGAGAAAAATGAAAAACGGGCCACCCAAACGTGCATAAGGCACCTTGGCAGTCACAACCTAGCAAAACTGATAAGGGCACCCTTGAACGAAACTCTCCAACCCGAACACGCCCGATCGGGCGACCTCACACAGCACAACACTGCATGCCCGACTGAACAATGCCACAAGGGAGAAAATGGAAAATGGGCCGCTCGAATGTCCTCAAGGCACCTGGGTGGTCACAACTTAGCAAAACTGATACGGGTGCCCTCGAACAAAATGACTCGACCCTAATGCGCCCGATTGGGCAACCTCACACGGCGCAACACGACGCGCCTGACTGAACGAATATGCAACAAGGGAGCAAACAGTAAACGGGTCGTCTGAATGTGCACAAGGCACCCGGGCGGTCACAAATTAGCAAAACTGATACAGGCACCCTCAAACAAAAAAACCTGAAACGAACGCGCCTGGTCAGACGACCTTGCATGGCGCGACACAGCGCACCTGACCGAACGATGCCACAAGGGAGGAAATGACAAAATGGCCACCTGAACGTGCAAAAGGCAACCAGGCGGTCATAATGTAGCGAAATTGATATGGGCACCCTCAAACGAAATGACCCGACCCGAACGCGCTAGGTCAGGCGACCTCACACGATGAGACACGACGTGCCTGACCGAACGAATATGACAGAAGGGAGCAAAAAGTAAACAAGTCATCCGATTGTGCACAAGGCACCCGGGTGGTCATAACTTAGCAAAACTGATACGGGCGCCCTCGAACAAAACGACCCGAACTGAACGCGCCCAGTCGGGCAACCTCACATGGCGTGACATCGCGCGTGAAACTGAACGATGCTGCAAGGGAGCTGCAAACGGAAAACGAGCCGCCCGAATGTGCACATGGCACTCGAGCGGTCACATGAACTTAGCAAAACTGATACGGGCACCCTTGAACGAAACGACCCGAACAGAACACGTCCAGTTGGGCGACCTCACACAGTGCGACATGGCGCGCCCGACTGAATGATTCCACAAGGGAGAAAAATGACAAACGGACCTCCTGAACATGCACAAGGCACCCTGGTGGTCACAACCTAGCAAAGCCGATACAGGTGCCCTCGAATGAAACTGCCCGAACCGAACGCACTCGGTCGAGTGAACTCACACGACACGACACCACGCGCCCAACCGAACGATGCCACAAGGGAGAAAATAGAAAATGGGACACGTGAATGTCCACAAGGCAACCAAGCAGTCATAAATTAGAAAAACTGGTACAGGCGCCCTCAAACGAAACAGCCCGACCCGAATGCACCCGATCGGGCGACGTCACATGGTGCGACACGATGCACCTGAGGAACAAATATGCCACAAGGGAGCAAAGAGAAAATGGGCCATCCAAACGTGCACAATGCACCCGGGTGGTCACAACTTACCAAAACTGATACGGGTGCCCTTGAACAAAATGGCCCGAACCGAACGTGCCCGGTCTGGCAACCTCACATGGCACGACACCGTGCACCCAACCGATCAATGCCACAAGGGAGCTGCAAATGGAAAACAAACCTTCTGAATGTGCACACGGCACTTGGGTAGTCACATGAACTTAGAGAAATTGATACGGGCACCCTCGAACGAAACGACCCGAACCAAACGCGCCTGGTCGGGTGACCTCACACGGCGCGACAGGGCGCGCCCAACCGAACGATTCCACAAGGGATAAAAATGGAAAACGGGCCACCTGAACATGCAGAAGGAACCATGGCAGTCATAACCTAGAAAAACTGATACGAGTGCCCTCGAACTAGATTTCCCGAACCGAACGCGCCCGGTCAGGCGACCTCACATGGCGCGACACGACACACCTGACCGAATGATTATGCTACAAGGGAGAAAATAGCAAACAGGCCGCCTGAATGTGCACAAGGCACCAAGGTGGTCACAACTCAACAAAACTGATATCGGCGCCCTCGAACAAAATGATCCAATTTTAACGCGCCCGGTCGGGTGACCTGACACGGTGCATTACGGTGCGCCCGACCCAACGATGCCATAAGGGAGAAAAGGGAAAACGGGCCACCCGAATGTGCACATGGCACTCGGGCAATCACATGAACTTAGAAAAACTGATACGGGCACCCTCGAATGTGCTCGGTCACAACTTAGCAAAACTGATACGGGCGCCCCCGAACGAAACGACCCGAGCCGAACGCGCCCGATCGGGCGACCTAACATGACGCGAGTTGATGCGGTCAAACGGACAATGCCACAAGATATCAAATTACGGCAAATAGGCCACCCGAACATGCAGTACAAGGCACCCGGGCGGTCACAACTTAGCAAAACTGATACGGGCACCCTCGAACGAAACGACCTGACCTAAGCATGCCCTGTCAAGTGACCTCACACGACGCGACATGGCATGCCCAACCAAACGATTTCATAATAGAGTTTTAAGAAAATTCTCTATTTATCTCAATCATTGACAAATAATCTCAATAAGGTATATCCTTTCTTTCTGAGAAAGGTCTTTTGAAGTGTCAAGAAAAACTCTCATACATAGGGATTTTCAGCTTTAAAGGAAATATTGTAATGTTTCCTTATTAGGTGTTGGGTAAATTCTTTGTAAAAAAGGTGTGTCACTAATGTAAATCCCTAAAACACTTTTTAAATAAATACCAAGAAACTACGACGCATAAAATTTTGTTTGAACTAAAGGAGATTGATGATTATTCCTTTACCATTCAACTCAAACATGAGATAGCTATAGAATTGTTATGGGAATTCATTGAAAAATGGCTAAAGAACAAAACACAAAGGAATAACTGTCTAAAAAACTCAAAATCAAACCGTCGCAATAGCGACACATAGCTTTTATCCGTCGCAATTGCGACACTTTCGCCCAGATCGTCGCAATAGCGATGCTTGCCTCTTACCGTTGCAATAGTGACACTTTCCTCTTACTGTCGCAATAGCGACGCTTGCCTCTTTCCGTCGCAATTGTGACACTTTTTCCCAGACCGTCACAATAGCGACGCTTGCCTCTTATCGTCGCAATAGTGACACTTTTCTCTTAGTCGTCGTAATCCTGACACTTTCGCCCACAACTGTCACAATTCCGACGCTTCTCTACAAGTTTCGCAATACCGACACTTACCTCTAAGTGTCGGTATTACGACACTTGTAGAAAAGCATTAGAATTGCGACAGTTGTGGGCGGGATTCGAAAAATTGATAAAATTTGGGGAAATTTTGTGACATTTGGTCAAAAGTGTCAGAACTAAAGTGTTGGAATTTCCGCCAAATGTACTAGTGTTCCTTCCAAAAAAAATTTCAGGAAAATTTCTTGAAAATTAAAAGCTATCGTCTCCAAATATTATAACCATTGTACTCCTAGTACAACATCATCACTACCCATTGGTATGGAGAGCATTGGAATATTAAATACATATTCCTCCATGGTTAGTTTTATATTCTGCCACTTTCCAGAGCAAGTTATGGCTCCTCCATTTGCAACCATCTCTTGACACTATAGTTCTAAGTATAAGAAGCAATTCAATTCCTTGGCAACCTTACAATGAATTAAACTATGGGTACTACCCGAATCAATTAACACTATTAAATTTTTCTTCTTGATATGTCCTTCTATCTGGAGAGTTTAAGGAGTGGTAATTCTTGTGTATGCATTACAGGATATGGTCGGATTCATTTCTTCTTCCTCTAGGGTTGGTTCTTTTTTTATATCCTCTTATTTTAAAGTTTCTTGTTCCTTTTCTGCGTCCTCTTCACAATATATGAAAAATAATTTCTTCTCAGCACACTTATGCCCTTTAGTATATTTTCTATCACAAATGTAGAAAAGTCCTTTTGCTCTGTTTTCTTCCAATTTTTGTGGTGTCAACCTTGTAGGTTGTGGAAGTCTAGGAGTAGCAACACTTCCATCTTTATAGTTGTGAGTGGTAGGCTTCCTTGTCGCCGTAATTTTTCTTTCAATTTTTCTTGCCAACCTAAATGCCTTCTCCACTGAATCAAGTTCCCAAAGGTGAACCTCATGTTGGATGTTATCCTTTAAAGTCCCTATGAAGACATCAATCATGTTCCTTCAAAATATCAATTACCCTTATATTCAATTTTTGGAAGCCCTTAAAGAAGTTGTTGCACTTTGTATCCTCACAATGTGCTATCATTTCCTCCATAAAAATGACCAACTCACATTTTTTTTACAAGAGAAAATTCGTCTATACCATACAAATGTATTTTGTTCTACATATAAATTTTCAATGCATACCTTTTTTGTTTTTTTCACATTATGGAGAAAAACAATATTGCTCCATGTGTAGTATCAATGTTACCGGATCCTTTACATCAAAATTCCTCATATGGAACTTTGGAATATGGTGGGTCTTAAATCCAACATTAGATTCTATGAAATCATGATTAACATTTCTTTTGTTCTCATCATGAGTTTCAACTACTACTGTTTTTCCATTAGGAATCATTTCTAGTAGCAGCTTTATCAAACCTTCCTTCAAATTTTTCATGTCTGCTTTTAGACCATTCTTCATGTCTTCCATGTTTTCTTTCAGTTTTACTTATATACCATCGATCTTAGCTTCCACACATTTCTTCAATCCATCCATGTCTTTCTTCAAGCCATCCATATTAGCTTCCATTTCATTTTTTGGTACTCTTTGTGAGAGTGAAATTTGTTGCACTTGGTCTCGTAATTTTGATATATCATGTTACACTTCTTCCTCTTCATGAGTCATAGTAGAGCCTTAAGAAGTATTAATAGGTGTGGAATTATCTTTGGGGGGGATTTTAGAATCCAATACTAATATATATGCTTTAATACTCCCTTGGAATCACTTCAAACTAATTTTTCAAACACGACTTATGCATTTTGTTTAAACAAAATACATACTTTTTTCTTACTTTTGAGGAGCTCAAAATTGAAACTGATGTACCTTTGTAATTTCAGATATCCATGATTTGATATTTAGTCTTATAGTTTCCCTATGAGTCTTCTTTCCAATTCCATAGGTCACACCTAATTTGGATTCTTCAAGATAAAGCTATGCCCTATCTCCCACAATGACCTAATTATGGACTAGTTCAGCAGAGCGAAATTTTATGGTGTTCCATGTGTCATTTTTTTGACTTTCAATTTTTAAATTGATAAAAAAGAAACTACATTTCATGTACTTGTGGTCATTTTTTACAAAATTCCAATCATATGTATGAAATGAAAGTTATGACGATTTTCCCTTGGTTAACTGTTTGATATGATATTCTCAAGCCTACAAAAACCCTAAATTCCTCAGACTATATCTCCTAAAATATAGCAAACCAATATCTGAAATTTTTACCCAAAGTTCTTATAGATTTCAGCTCAAATGGTTTTTTTCAACTTCTGAACCTTCGTAGATAAAAGCTATAGTGAAAATTCCAAGATGGCCTGTTTGCAGTAGCGAATCCCTAGAATCCAAAGCTCTGATTCAAAATGTTATAAAGCCAGGTCACAAATTAGAAGAAAAGATATATCAATGACTTAGAAATAATACTCTTTGAGGGGGAAACCTCCTTTACATTAAATAAATGAAAAATTCTCGAATGATTCAAATGACAAAAAGTCCTTTCTATATATAGGAGTCTAAGGGGTTGTAATATAATCCTAGCCAACATAACAATAAAAATGTACGGGCACAACAATAACAATAATGGGCTTCTATGGGGCACAATAATAACAATATGGGGACTAAATGGGTACAAAAATAACAATAAGGGGGCTACACTAACAATAACAATAAGGGGATACACTAGTATAATAGGGACCCAACATTAACTAATCATGATTAAAACACCATGGTTCAAGAAGTTGCCACATTAGTTGTTGATTCCATGGGTTATATTCAATTAATTTGGAAAATTAGTAACAAATTTCAACCATGGGACTAAATTCCTCTTTTCTAGAGGACCAATTTTGACCTTTGAAGAATTATATTTTGACAAGAGAAAGTGTATTTTTGAAGTGAAGCCCATTTATGCACAAAAATCCAATTTTTACCATTGAAGTGAAATTGGACACCCTTGGAAGCCTATAAATACAAATCACCTCAACCTCATTTGAAAATAATCATCAAGAAACTTCCTTTTTCTTCTTTGGATTGTTTTGCATAGATTTGAAGCGAGTTCATGGAATTTGGTTTGTATAGGTTTGAAATTACAAGGTTTGAAGTTGCCACATGTGATTAGGGTTTTTGGTTTCTAGCCATAGGGTCATCCCAAGATATTTTTTGGTTATAACAACATGCCCATAGGCTCGTCCATGTCGTTGCAGAATCTTAGCCACATGCTTAACTATCCCTTCATGAGGATGGGATCTAGGGTTTCAGTTTGAGAGTTGATCGTAGTTGACCTTAGATTGACTCAAATTAGTATTTTGCTGGAATATTATTTTGATATTGCTTGGTTAATATTTTTTTATATTGTCTTATGGGCTCCTTGTACTAGCTTCTAAAATTTTTATGACAATCTAATAGAAGAAAAATTTTTAAAAGGGTTTTTGCCCTTGTGGGGTTTTTCCATGGTCGTTGACCAAATATGGTGTCTCTTGGTGATGTGTTTATTGTCTCATGTTGTCATTGCAATTATTATTTTATCTTTAGTTTCTATTGATTATTGATAATGTTATTAATTGATGAAATATTGCTAATTGAAGAATTGAATTGGGCTAAAGTAATTGAAATATCATAGAGAAGTGGTAAAAATTAACATGGTACCAAAGCTAAGCTGAAGAAAAAATACCAAACGAGACATGAATTGAAGCAATCATCTGCAAAAATTTGAAGGAGAACATCTAAACAAGTCAATATGTCTACCTCTTTCTTCAAGGAAAATGAGAAGTTGGGAGACTCATCCAGTTTTTTTTCATGGAAGGTCAGGTTCGAAATCATATCAACAGACAATGATGTGTTGGAATACATTCAAGGAAAAATTCCTGAGCCCTTAGAAAATTTTCCCGTTGTCGCCAAGAACAAGTATAATAAAGGTGAGTTAAAAACAAAGACAATTATAGATGATGGCTTACAAGGTCATTTACTTTCTTATGTTGGGAATTTGTATAAGTCTAAGAACATGTATGATAATTTGGCTAGCATATATGAAGTCAACATTTTGAATGAGATCATCTCCTTGAAGGATCAAATCAAAGATATGAAAATGAATAAAGGAGAGTCTATGTAATCCTACACCATGAGGATATCTTGTCTTAGAGATAAATTATAGAGAATTAATGAAATTATTCCTGATAGGGATCTAGTGTTGGTAACCCTAAGAGGTCTCCCTCTTATTTTGGAAACCTTCATTACAACTATAAGAAATAAATATATCTTCCCAAAATTTGATGATATAATTGAAAAGCTCACTCAAGAAGAATCAAGGATGATCTCAAGAGGCAGGTTACAAAAGAATGAAGAAGGAGAGCATGCTTCTTTAGTCACACATAAAAATAATAAGAACGGAAAAGGAGGTCCATCAAGTTCAAGAAAGCGTCCTCCTCAAAATTGAAATAGAAGTTATGAAAGAGAAACATCGCAGATTGATTTCTACAATTGTCACAAGAGAGGACATTATGCTTGAGATTTCCCTTAGAAGAACAATGGTCCACAATAAAACACTAAAATAAACAGTAAGAGGTTCAATAATCGAAGAAGAAGATACGATTGAATAAATTATCATAATGGAAGAGATGAAAGAAGAATAATCGATAATCCAAGTGATCTTGAAGTGAACCAATGTCTTCAAAAGAAGTCAATAAATAATAGGTATGAAAGTAACGTTGCAAATCAATCTGAATATATCCTTATTTCTACACTTTCTAGTTCCTCTCCTTCAAGTACTTGGGATAATTGGTTGGTTGATGGTGGGGCCTCCCAAAATTTTTTTGGGTATAAGGAAGTTCACTCTAATTTGGTGGATAGGGAGTCTAGTTTGAAAATTATTCTCAGAGACAACTCTACTAATCCCATTAGAGGCTTTGTTTTTGTTAAATTTCATTTGAATTTTTGAGAATCTGTGTTGTTGCATAATATGATGTATGTGTTGGGATTCAATAAAATTTTGGTTTCTATATCCTTGTTGGAAGAAAAAGGAATGAGAGTTGCATTCATGAAAGGAAAAGTACTTACTTGTCTTGTTGGATCCTCTGTGAGAGATAAGTTTCACATTCAAATTGAGATTTGAACGACTCTATAGAGTCACTATAATACCTCTTTTAGCATTGGTCCATGATATTAATTATCAAAGCGAGATTTGGAACCGAATATTGGCACGTCTATATTATTATGCTTTTCCGAAATTGAAGAAATTGGTCATTTAGATCCTCAATGTTCGAGCCCAACATGATGGAGTATGTCTAGGTTGTGCCAATGGAATGAATACAAGGGGACCATTCCCCTCTAGCAAGAACAAGAAAAATTACATCCTCCAACTCATTCATTTGGACATATGTGGTATGATGCCCATACATTCTCCTAGTTTCCATATCTACTACAATACCTTTATTTTTTTCTCAAGGAATACTTAGATATACTACTTGAAGCATAAGGATGAATCCTTCAAAATGTTCAAGGAATTCAAAGATTTGGCCAAAAATCAATTAGGGAAGAAAATTAATATCTTCAGGTCTGACAATGGTGGAGAGTAAATATAAAATGAATTCATAGATATTTGCAATAAGGAAAGCATCAAGAAATAAATTAATGTGCCCTATAATCCCGAATAAAATGGACTAGCTAAAAGAAATAATAGGTTTATTATAAAAGCTACTCATGCCATGCTCCATGATCAAAATTTGCCTAAGTTTCTTTGGGGAGAAACAATGAATGCCACAACATATGCTCAAAATAGGGTTCATGATCAAGAATTGGACAACAAGTCTCCTAAACAAGTGTTCACAAGTATCAAGCCCGATATTGGTCACCTTTGCATATTTGAATATCCTGTGTATTTCCATGTGCCAAAAGACAAAGAAAAACAATTTGGAAGACATGGGAAGAAAATGTATGTCTATTGGATATTGTGAAGATTCTAAATAATTTAGAATATATATTTCTAGTTAAAGGAAGGTTGAAATTAGTACGGATGTAACATTTTATGTGGATGTTTCCCTTTGGAAATCAAGGGAAGTTCCTCCACCTCCTCCTTCTGAGAAGAAGAATGATGATATGGATATTTTATAAGGTCCTTATGTTCTTGAATTCAAGGGAGACATTGTTGATGATCGCATGGAAACCATGGATCCCTTGGATCCTTCTCCATGTGATCCATCTACTAGGAAGAGGCCACTTTGGCTTCGTGACACAACATAAGATGCCAATAAACACATTCTTGCTAGGTATTTTAGAGAAAGAAATAATCCATGTAGCTACCAGTGATATGTTGTAGCTATGAGAAATATGATTCAAGTTAAGCCTAACACCTTCCAAGAGTTGTGAAAGAACAAGTTTGGAAGGATTGTATGGCCAAAGAATATGAATAAATTATGAACAATGACATATGAGATGTTGTGCCAAGACTGAAGGGAAAATCCGTGGTCACCTCAAAATGGTTTTTCAAGATAAAACATGGGTCGATGGAATAATTGAGAAAAATAAGGCGAGATTTCTAGCCCGGGGATTCTCCCAGATAGAAAGAGAATATTTCGATGATATATTTTCTCATGTGGATTGATACACCACCATTTGTTAGATAGTTTCCCTCGTTGAAAGTCAAGGATAGACCCTTCATCAGATGGACATGAAGATAACATTCCTTCATGGCATGTTACAGTAATAAGTTTATGTTGAGCAGTCATAGGGATTTGAAATAGAGGACTGAAATACACATGTTTTTAGGTTGAAGAAGGTATTTTATGGTTTGAAGAAAGCCCCCAGAGAATGGTGTGCTCACATATAAAGTTGGTGAATCTAGGATTCACAAGAAACAATGCAAATCCCAACCTCTACTTCAAGGTAGTCTAAGGTATGCCATTGATTCTTATTTTATATGTTGATGATCTATTCTTAAAACGTCGTGAGCCCCTGATGATTGAGTGTAAGAGGGAGATAGACTCTGAATTCAAGATGAAGGACCTTGGAATCATGCATTGCTTCATAGGCCTTGAGGTGTGGCAAAGGCCCAGTGATATCTTCCTTTCACAATAAAAATATGCCGTGAAGTTGTTGGATATATTTGTAATGACATAATGCAAATCCACAACCACGTCGATGGAAATTAATTTCAAGAAACTATGTGGAGAAGTTGCAGGACCCGATTTGATAAATCCATGTGAGTATAGATACTTTATTGGGTTCTGATGTTCTTAGTGAATACTCATCTAGATATATGGTATACACTGAACACCTAGAGTCAATTCATGACTGAGCCTCACCATGAACATTTGATTGACGCCAAACACATTTTGAGATATTTACATGGATCTATCACCCTTGGTGTGGGATATCTACTAGAGATGTTAGAATTCATGGATATACCAATGTTGATTGGGAAGGAAACATCATTGAGAGGAAAACCACATCTGGGTGTTTTTTTAGCCTTGGATCTGGCAAAATATCTTGGATGAGCAAGAAACAGAAGTTCATAGCTTTGAGTATCATCGAGGTAGAGTATATTGTCACTAACATGGATATCTATGAAGTATTTTGGTTGAGGAATCTCCTTGGAGAGCTATTTGAGAATGTTATGGACACAGAAGTGATGTATTGACGCAATAAGAATGGGATCTGATTGGAGGAGAATATTGTGATTCATGACAAGTCCAAGCACATAGAGATTCAATATCATTAAATTTGAGACGTGGTGCTTAGAGGAGTTGTTATAGTCCATCACATATTGATAAATGAGAAAATTGAAGATATTCTTACCAATTATTTTCCAAAAGGGAATTTCTTGGTCTTCAAAGAGTAGCTTGGACTGATGAATGTGACCCATCATGATAAGGGGCATTATTGATCGATGACATTGAGATACATATTCCCCCATGTCTAATCTCTTGAGGTGAGGAATTGAGATATAGAGCTCTTAGGGTTTAGGGATCTTTGTAAAATAGGGTATCACCCCTATCTGTCGCCCATAGGGTTGAAGATGTATATCCCATATCTTGTTAGAGTATAGAATACCCCAGTTGGAATCATAACCACAAGCTAGGCTTGTTGGTATTATAGCTCCTAGCCTAGCCAACGGGTTGAGAAATATTGGGGGTGTATGATCCTTACCATTGGTAAGTCTGGTATCTCACCTAAGCTTTATTATGATTCAGGTTTTCTACCACATGACTCTTGATGGTCATTGTTGGGAAGGTATCGAGGAAATAGGTTGGATGAAATGTCGTATATTTCTCAAAATAGGGTGGAAGATGTTTGCTCCCATATGATATGACTTGGGATGAGAGCGTCCCATAGGGACTTTTCCACTATCATAGACACCAGGTGAGAGTGTCCCATAGGACCTTCCTCATTGTCCCATGAGGGTGTAGCTTTAGCTCCCCGATGACTTTTCTTCTTTATATTCTAGAATTCTTTAGTAGATAGAGTCAAGCGGAGACTAATGCCAGGATATTTGTGATGGGTACATGATGCAGTTGGATTTTTTCCCTAGCTGAGGGCGAGTATTAATTTGGAAGATCAGTGAAAAATTACAACCATGGTACTAGTTTCCTATTTTCTATAGGACTATGTTTGACCTTTGAAGCACTCGATTTGTACAAGGGAAAGTGTATCTTTGAAGTGAAGTCCACATATGCAAAAAAAGTTAGGTTGGCCCTAAAGTGAAATTTGACACCCTTGGAGGCCTATAAATACAAGTTATCTTAACTTAATTTGCACATAATCATCAAGAATCTTCCTCTTTCTTCTTTGGATTGTTTCACACATATCTAAAGTGAGTTTTTGGAATTTGGTTCGTACACTTACAAAATTAAAGGGTCTGAAGTCGGCACCTATGATTAGGGTTTTTGTTTTCTAGTCACAGGGTTGTCTTAGAGGATTTTAGATTATAACCACAAGCATGCAGGCTCATCTATGTAATTGGATCATCTCAGTCGCACACATAACTCTCCCTCCATGCAGCTTGAATATAGGGCTTCAATTTGGAAATTGACTGTAGTTGACCACAGATTGACTCAGATGAGTATTGTTGTTGGAATATTATTTTGCTATTTTTTGTTTAATATTGGTGGATATTGTTGTATGGGATCATCTTACTCTCTACTAAACACTTTATGAAAATCTAATAGAATAATAATTTTAAAAGGGTTTTCCACCTTATGGGGTATTTCCGTGGTCGTTGATCAAATCTAATGCCTCTTGTTGATGTGTTGATTATCTCCTATTGTCATTGAATTTACTATTATATATTTAATTACTGTTGATGATTGATAATGTTATTGATTGATGAAATATTGCTAATTGGATAACTGAATTGGGATAAAGTAATTAAAATAGCATAGAACAGTGGTAAAAATTAACATATTCATGGGAGGACTACGAATAAGGCTCTAAAAGGGCCAAAGTTGTAACTCTAGTTAAGAGTTGGATTCAAACCTAATCTTGAGTTAGCAATTGGTTATGTTAAAAACTAGGTAGTAGGATGAGAAGAGGCTCCAATATATGCATTTGTATCTTATTACATGGTAGAGAAGAGCAAATGGGAATGTGATTGAGAGAGAATAATAAAGGGGTTTACTTTTTCATCACAAAATAATAGGCCACACGTCTTAAGTAACTCCATAGAGAGTTCCTTCTCCTTTTTACTTGTATTATTTATATACTGGATATAAGAGATAGGAGCATCCTCATGTTCTAGTTGGGTTTTCTCTCATAAGGAATTCCTAGAGATAATATTTGTGTTCATTATGGTTGGTGTGCCATTGTGTTTTTTATTATTTATTTTTCACAATTTATCCATTACATGCATAAGCATAAAATTAGTAATTAGAAATATAGATTCGAAAGGAATTTGACCTTCATAATATAGATTTTAGTTTATCCTATCATATTTTTTCTATTGAAATATGTAGTTGAATATCTGCATTAATTTACAAATTAGTAGGATTAATAATGTAAGTGCATTTTTAGTAATGCATATATATTATTACATGTGTGCTTTCATTCATACCCCAATGCCAATTTTTCAACCATCAACATTGTGCGAGAACCATTCCATGTGGGTGAGTTGATCATCTTTGGAGAGTCCATTATGATTTCTTGGAAACTCTATAATTATTCCCTTCCTATTGAAATATCATGTATAATTCTGTGAAATCCATGGTGGTGGGACCAAGTTTCCATAGCCATCCAACACCCAAAACAATGTCACAACCTCCCATTTAACTATAGAGCACATTAGATTTCATGGATAATAACCAATTTGAAGGCACACAATTTCACAACAACCTTAGCATTTTGATAGAACCTCCATTAGTAATAATTATATGAAAGTTACTCATTGCATGGAGATACCAATGTGTCATCAAGGCTAGTAGACAGAGAATAACTTTATGGGTACTACCACTATCAATTTAAATAATTAAAAGAGACTTTACAATGCTTGAAGTATCCAATCAATTTAATGTTTTTGGGAGCATGAATGCTAGTCAAAACATGTAGGTAATTTTGGGATTCCATGTGTGTAGTCAATTTAGCGTCCTAAATTGCTAACATAAATTATCAACTAGGGCTAGTAAACTGATGAAGTGTGGTGCATTATATGTGCTTAAGTGACCTCTTCCTTACTTCGTTGTATGTGTTTTTCTTATTGTTTTTATTTTAATGCAATGAGGATCTTCTATCAAACTTAAAAATGAAATGAAATGACAGAGCTGAACTAAATGTAATCTACCTCCGGAGTGCTCTAACTAAATTAACATGCAACTAGTCTATGGAATTCTACAGCCCATCTTGTTCATGATGAATGATATTTTGGAAGAATTTGTAAAACAGTCCTGGCTGTATTATCCAACGCAATTGAACATAAACGTAAAACTGAAAGCAAATACAATTAAAATCTAAGACACCACAGCTATTTCTTACTCATTATTATGATATTTTGGAAGAGCTTTGTAAGAGTCCAATGGTATCTTCTATAATTGTACAACTCAACAACCTAAAACTATTACTATAGGCTATGCCTTATTCATCCTTAATGATGGGAACACCCTTTAAAACGCAGAGTAAGAGATCTAATTGTGATGATGTGAAAAATACAATTAAAATCTAAGACACCACAGCTATTTCTTACTCATTATTATGATATTTTGGAAGAGCTTTGTAAGAGTAAGAATGGCGATGCCACTTAGTGTAAACAAGCAACTAAAACCTACAATACCACAGTTATGCCTTATTCATCATAATGATATTTTGGAAGAGTTTATTAGAGTAAGTCTAACTGTGATAATTAACGAAAGAAATACAATTAAAATCTAAGACACCACAGCTATTTCTTACTCATTGTTATGATATTTTGGAAGAGCTTTGTAAGAGTAAGAATGGCTATGCCACTTAGTGTAAACAAGCAACTAAAACCTACAATACCACAGTTATGCCTTATTCATCATAATGATATTTTGAAAGAGTTTATTAGAGTAAGTCTAACTGTGATAATTAATGAAAGGAATTGCAACTAAAAATGCTAATTAACTCAACATAATATAACCAAATATTTTTCATCTAATAATGATATGTTGGAAGAGCTTTTTAAGAAAAAGAATGGTTGTAAGATAATGAAGATCTTTTAATCTAATTGCAAAATAGAAAATGCTAATTAACTCAACATAATACAACCAAATCTTTTCTATCTAATAATGATATGTTGGAAGAGCTTTTTAAGAAAAAGAATGGTTGTAAGATAATGAGGATCTTTTAATTAAACAAATAATGCAAGACATGATTTAAAAGCTAACAACACATAATTAAAAGCTACTTATCTAGAAAGCATGTAGAAGCCTCCTTGGATAGCAGGGGCCCTCTGCTACCAATTTGGTGAAGTTCTTCAGCTCCTTAAAGTTGTAATCAAAATAGCATCAAAGAACTGAAATTCTTTATTGAAAAACTCACAAATCTACATCCCATTCCATCTTGAACTTTGTTACAAAAGACTCTCTATTCCTTTCTCATTACTTTTTCATTACCCATGATAGGAGAAAGCTTCTCCTATTTATACAAAATATGAGAAGTTATCTCATTAATGGGAGTCCATGAATCTCTCCCACTAGAGTTACAATCAAAATAGGAAATGATAAGACACATGTATTTCTAGAGTTTTAACACAACTAAGAAATGAGACACATATCCTCTTAGAGTTTCAATACAACAAGGAAATGAGACACATGTTCTCATGATTCCATGATCTTCTCCAACCAAATTCGAATTTGGCCTTAGAGTGCCACATAAGGGTCTTCTAGAAGTCTTATTTTGACCTACACATGTCACAAAACTCATAACACATATATAGATATATGAAACTATGTTAATTTTCTAGTTTCTAATCATAAATTCATTTTAAATACATAAAATAAATAACTTTGGAAAACAAGGATCCTAACCCATATATTTATGAAAATGGTTACTTGATGTAGGGTTTTAGGTCAAATGGCTATGAAATAAGAGCTAAATGATTATGACATAATGGAAATATGTATGAATATGGAAAACACTTTTGAGACTCAACATACCCCCCAACTGAAGTTATTGCATGTCCTCATGCAACTATTGCAATGATCTTTTATGAGTGTTGACTCATATAGATTCGTTCCAAACTTTGCTTCTTGATATTTTCTTTTTGGCAAAGTATAATACATTTGATTGCAACATTTTTTTAATGGTTGGTTCTTGTGTGACAACCAATTTTTTTTTTTTTTTTTTTTTTTGAGCAATGGTTCTTGTGTAACAATGCTTTATTTTCTTTGTTGCATCAAAGTTCATGAAAACATTTAGAATCAATTACTTCATCAATGAATTGATCATTTGCAAGGCATATAATCTTTTGGATCATGTTGCAACAATAGTTGGTTGGGAAGTATATATGGGTGGAAATGAAATGAAAATGTGTGATAGTGTATGACATGTGGATATGAAATGATGTCCCTTCCCCCCAACTAAAGATATGACAATGTGAAAAAAGGAGTGAGGAATTTTTCCAAAGTTACAATTTTAGCATTCTAATGAATTACATGACTAAAAATTAGAAAACAACATACCTTCACTTACCTTAAATGTGGATGAGTTGTGCATGTGTGGTGGCTACAAAATTCTGATCATATTCTTCTTCAAGTGGCTGAACAAGAGGAGTCATGGATAAAGAGATGAGATGACTTTTTATTGCTCCTACTAAAACTTGCTGAATTTGCTCCAAAATGCTGAAAATAATAGTCTTCATGTCTTCAAAACTCATTGGCACAATTCCTACTATGTGAAAAGATGTTCTGATGTCGAACATAGTAGGAAATTGTTGACTTAGTGGCCATTAATGGATGCCACTAGTCAACACGAGAACTCTCACCATCGATGACAATGAGAGTCAAGATGCCCAAACACATCTTGCTAGGTACGAATGATTTTGCCGATGTCGAGTCACCTAGAAGATCTGACGAACAAGGGAAATTAATGTATTCCCATTGTTTGTCAGCATGAGAACTTGCCATTAAGGCATGCAAGCCTCAAGGTGTTTTTACAAAGAACTTAGACTCAAAGGACTATGGACTCAATAATTTGCATTAAAGCAGGGCTTATTTGCGGAATGAAAATGACAAGAAATGGAAGATGAAAATGGAAGATGGCAATGGAGAGTAGAAATGGCAATGGGCAATAAGCATGTGAATGAGCCTCTTGCTTTTATTTGTGGGTTATGAATGGACAAAAGGAAATGGAAAGTGGATGTGAATGTAAATGGAAAATATGAAGTGAAATGAGGTGAATGGTTTATTATGAGGGATGGATGTGATGGAGACAATAGTATTTGAAATTTTTTCAAGTGTTTGGATCTGATTTTGCATCAACATATTTCCTCTTTGTTGCTGATCATCATCTTATGAAACAAATTGGTCTCTTAGAGAGACACCATTCTCTTGTAGTCATTTTTCCTTCCTCCTGGAACCTGCAAAAAAAACTAATACTTCTTCTGCAATGGAATGTAAGATTATCAAATGAGAGAGGTGATTAATCTCTCTAGTTATGATATTTACATATAAAACTAAGAATTTGTATTAATGAAACAAGTTCTCAAAGGAAAAATCAAAAGAATTTATACCTATTTTGGAATTAGTGCCTCAAGTTGAATGTTGCTTCTTTTCAGCAATTTATTTCATTATTTACCTTTTCAAACTTTAATGATGGGTTTTTCATTGTGTAGATCTTGTTGAGACATTTCCAACGATACTTAAATCATCAAAATCTGATTTTGTATAAGAAAGTTAGGCTGATTTGAACAATGAGGTTTTTCTGCTGCGGAATTGGAGAACAGTTGTGGAATTGGACTTTAGCTGTAGAATGTCGACGGTTTCTGTAGCCAAAAATCTTGAATAAAAGGTTAGCTATTCATCTTTCATCATCAGTCCAAAATTAATCAATACCTTCAGAAGAGTGAGCAAATAACTTATTCATTTCATTGATTCAAAATTATTACCTTTTTTTTTTTTTAATCAAAACAAAATTGAAAAAGAGAAATGCAATTTTTTTTTTTTTTTGATAACAAAATTGAAAAAAAAGAAATTATTATTATTATTATTATTTTTTTTTAATTTTTTTTTTTTTTTTGAAACAGTTCTAAAGAAAATGGCCGAAAAACATGGGTTTGCATTGTGCTACCTCGTGGAGTTACATTTTAAAATCAGATCATAGCGAGTATGAGTCAAGATTTGGGCCACAGATTGGCAATACGTTCTAAAACTCCACCACTCTTTGTAAACAAGCCTGAAAAAGGTTGTGGAGTCGTTGCAGGAGGGAAGTCTTCGGCTGGCATTGCAAATGGACGCATCATATTTTCTAGCCTGTCAAGTGTTAGACAAGAGTCTGCTTCCTGCAATCTCTCTGGACCCATAATAGGAAGTGTATGATCTCGATAATGTGGTGAAGCCTCAAGAGGACTGAGATCTGCACCGCGACTATATGTCAGTTCAATACGGAACCTCCATGGATCATTTTGTGCTACCTCCGTGTTCTCAAACATCTACAATACAATGTAGGCCATATAGTCTAGTTCTCTAGTTTTATACAAGCGGTGAAAAACATCATCACAAACAAGACTACGTTCTCCTTGCGGTGAATCATCCAAGTTACAAGAATCCACGTTGCTCAAGGTTGTTGATTGGCTTTAATAGAATTTGTTTTCAATTTAGATTCTTCTTCCTGGAGATTAGGAGAACCGAATCATGGTTGAAATCAATGCAGAGTGCCATTCTCAAACTCTCCACTGTACAAAACCGTTTTGTCCTCACGTGGCAAACAAAAGTGGGCTTCAAAGAACCGAGAAATTATCCCAGACCGCCACGAATTTCGTAAAACGATTTCTGGGTTATCTAATTGACCCCGTTGGCGAAAAAACCCATGTCATGGATTTTTTAAATTCATCCTCAATCGATCAGAAAATTTGTTTCAAATTGACATGTCAAATAGCAGTTACGTTTTCTGAATCGCTGTAACAAAATCAATTTCTTCCAGCGTTGATGTATTGGGAGAACCTATGGACATCTTGACTATTTTGCAGTTTGTATTGAAAAAATCATTGGCCCATGATGGTCTTGCTAGGGGTCTTCATGAAGGTGCCAAAGCTATTGAGAAACACGCAGCTTAGTTGTGTGTTCTTGCAGAGAATTGCAGCGAACTTGATTTCACAAAATTAGTCCAATCATTGTGTGCTGAGCACAATGTGAACTTGATTTCTGTTCCCAACACAAAGAAGCTGGGTGAATGGGTAGGACTTTGCAAGATTGACTCAGAGGGTAAAGCTCGGAAGGTGGTTGGGTGCTCTTGTGTTGTTGTGAAGGACTACGGTGAAGAAAACCGAAGGCTTGAATGTTATTCAAATATGTGAAGACACATTAAAAAAAAATAATTTGGAAAATTTTCTCTGCTAGAGCTCCACGTGCCTGAATTAATGAAGTTTTGAACCACTTTTCTGCCTTCTTTTTCCATGCTATTGTAGAGTTCACGCTCCTCGTGAGACAGTTCTACTAGATGGATCGGCACACATTTAGGTAGAGGTTCCACTAAGCACTGCCCATTGATTTTCATATCTTTGGTCCTTCTAAGAGTAACGGTCTCCAATAAAGCCTGTAAGCGTGAACAACCACTCTTGTTGCCTTGAGATAGCGGGCGTTGAACTAAGCTTTTCCAATAGGATTTGATTGAAAATGGTTCAAAATGCAGGGTTTGTTTTGCAGAATCAAAGCATCAACAATCTTGTGCGTTCATCATCTGTGTCTATGTGTGAATGCCTTGGCGTGCTGTGCTGTAGCTTAGAGAATTGTTGCTTTAATGTTTTGTTTGATGCGTGGAGAGACTTGGATCCATTGGTTTAGAGGCCTGTGCATATGCGAATCGAAAGAAGCAGTTTGGCTATTTCAAATGACTTGAAATTTTGCAGATTGAAGATGTGTTATTTTCTACAGGAGAAACTTTGGCGTTTGTTTTATTGTTCAATTTTTTTTTTCAAAATGCCATGGCCATTTCATTGGTTTTTGTTTATGTTTGGTTGTTTATTGATTTGTTTTTTTTTTTAATTTGTTTTGTTAATAAAACTTCATATGTTATATTTTCAAAAATTAAAAATATACGTATATGTTTTACTAAACAAAATGATTTATTGATTTTTTTATTTTTTATATTTTTTATATTTGTTTTTGTTAATAAAATGACATATGTTGTATTTTGAAAAATTAAAAATATACATATGTATTTTACTAAACAATTTATTCAATTTTTTTATTTTTATTTAAATGATCTGTTATTAAAATTATATATATATTTTCAATTTTTTTTTTTTTTTAAATATACATATATAGTTTAGTAAACAAAACAATTTAAATTTTTATTTTTATTTTTATAATTGATTTGTTTAATAAAATTATGTATGTTATATTTTCAAAAATTTAAAAATACACATATATATTTCATTAAACAAAACAATGTATTGGAATTTTTTTCATTTTTTTTTTTTTAAATTATTATATATTTTTTTTTATTGAATCAATTGAAATGATGAAGTTTATATTGTCTCCCTTTTTTTTTTTACATAACAATTCTTTTTCTGATCCTCCAGATCACACAAAGTGTAGGAGGAGAGCATACTCAAGAATTATTAATTTTTTTTTTTACATAACAATCCCTTTTCTGATCCTCCAGATCACACAAAATGCAGGAGGAGAGCATACTCAAGAATTATTAATTTTTTTTAGATGTAAGAAATAAGGTCTCCTAATTACACTTCCTCGGCAACGACGCCAAAATGTGTAGTCAATTTAGCGTCCTAAATTGCTAACATAAATTATCAACCAGGGCTAGTAAACTGATGAAGTGTGGTGCACTATATGTGCTTAAGTGACCTCTTCCTTACTTCGTTGTATGTGTTTTTCTTATTGTTTTTATTTTAATGCAATGATGATCTTCTATCAAACTTAAAAATGAAATGAAATGACAGAGCTGAACTAAATGTAATCTACCTCCGGAGTGCTCTAACTAAATTAACATGTAACTAGTCTATGGAATTCTACAGCCCATCTTGTTCATGATGAATGATATTTTGGAAGAGTTTGTAAAATAGTCCTGGTTGTATTATCCAACACAATTGAATATAAATGTAAAACTGAAAGCAAATACAATTAAAATCTAAGACACCGCAACTATTTCTTACTCATTATTATGATATTTTGGAAGAGCTTTGTAAGAGTAAGAATGGCTATGCCACTTAGTGTAAACAAGCAACTAAAACCTACAATACCACAGTTATGCCTTATTCATCATAATGATATTTTGGAAGATTTTATTAGAGTAAGTCTAACCGGCATAATTAAATCTAAAGCAAATACAACTAAAATCTAAGACACCATAGCTACTTCTTACTCATTGTTATGATATTTTGGAAGAGCTTTGTAAGAGTAAGATTGGCTATGCCACTTAGTGTAAACAAGCAACTAAAACCTACAACACCACAGTTATGTCTTATTCATCATAATGATATTTTGGAAGAGTTTATTAGAGTAAGTCTAACTGTGATAATTAACGAAAGAAATACAATTAAAATCTAAGACACCACAACTATTTCTTACTCATTGTTATGATATTTTGGAAGAGCTTTGTAAGAGTAAGAATGGCTATGCCACTTAGTGTAAACAAGCAACTAAAACCTACAATACCATAGTTATGCCTTATTCATCATAATGATATTTTGGAAGAGTTTATTAGAGTAAGTCTAACTGTGATAATTAACTAAAGGAATTGCAACTAAAAATGCTAATTAACTCAACATAATACAACCAAATCTTTTTCATCTAATAATGATATGTTGGAAGAGCTTTTTAAGAAAAAGAATGGTTGTAAGATAATGAGGATCTTTTAATCTAATTGCAAAATAGAAAATGCTAATTAACTCAACATAATACAACCAAATCTTTTTCATCTAATAATGATATGTTGGAAGAGATTTTTAAGAAAAATAATGGTTGTAAGATAATGAGGATCTTTTAATTAAACAAATAATGCAAGACATGATTTAAAAGCTAACAACACATAATTAAAAGCTACTTATCTAGAAAGCATGTAGAAGCCTCCTTGGATAGCAGGGGCCCTCTGCTACCAATTTGGTGAAGTTCTTCAGCTCCTTAAAGTTGTAATCAAAATAGCATCAAAGAACTGAATTTCTCTATTGAAAAACTCACAAATCTACATCCCATTCCATCTTAAACTTTGTTACAAAAGACTCTCTATTCCTTTCTCTCCTTCTCCTATTTTTCACTACTTTTTCATTACCCGTGATAGGAGAAAGCTTCTCCTATTTATACAAAATATGAGAAGTTATCTCATTAATGGGAGTCCATGAATCTCTCCCTCCATCTCTAGAGTTACAATCAAAATAGGAAATGATAAGACACATGTCTTTCTAGAGTTTTAACACAACTAGAGGAATGAGACACATATCCTCTTAGAGTTTCAATACAACAAGGAAGTGAGACACATATCCTCTTGATCCCATAATCTTCTCCAACCAAATTCGAATTTGGTCTTAGAGTGCCACATAAGGGTCTTCTAGAAGTCTCCTTTTGACCTACACATGCCACAAAACTCACAACACATATATAGATATATAAAACTATGTTAATTTTCTAGTTTCTAATCATAAATTCACTTTAAATACATAAAATAAATAACTTTGGAAAACAAGGATCCTAACCCATATATTTATGAAAATGGTTACTTGATGTAGGGTTTTAGGTCAGATGGCTATGAAATAAGAGCTAAATGATTATGACATAATGGAAATATGTATGAATATGGAAAACACTTTTGAGACTCAACACCATGTCCTATTAATTACCAATAAGTCATCAATTAGAAGAGCCAAAGGTTCTTGAGGGATAGCATAAGTTTCATCGTTTGGAATGTCCTCTAAAATGTCCATAAGTAGTTTCTACTCCTTACACATGTGCTTGGGAAAATATTTTCATCACAATTGTAGTAGAGACCCTTAACTTGAGACTTTCCCACTTTTTCATGAGTTAATTTGTGGACCTTGAGAAGAGGAGAGGGAGAATATTGATTGGTGGGATGGGGACAAAGATTAAAGGATGTTTTTTATTTTTTATTTTTTTTTTATTTTTATTATTTGGGCACTGAAAATATGTTGTGCTTTCCTACCTTATTGAGTGTCTTCAATACATGTATTAGGATAAGCCATGAAGGATTGAGCATATATCTCTTCCTTGAATACACTAATAAAGGATTATCCGAAGAAGGTACTGAACATGCCTTCAAAATGGAAAGTAAGTTCCTCAAAAGTAGATATGTACTCTTCAACTGTGCCTTAGTTTTTAGTTTGGTCAAGAATCCCAAATGGTGAGTGTTAGGTTCAAAATGTTCATACAAATCTATTACAAATCAATTCTAAGAAATATAACCTTTGTGGGAATTTTAACACCATTACCATTATTTCCAACACTCAATATTCAAATATAAGATACCCACTCTAAGTTTCATTGAGCCATTAGTGAATCCATATAGTGAAATAGTGTTCAATCTAGGTGATATAGTTGATGGTGTTAGAGCGATTAGATTTACTCATATCAACTTTAAGGGGGTAGATATCATGAATAAATTCATTAGAGTGAGGCCCTATAGAAATGGATGATTTGAATCCCTTAAGGAGGATTAATTGTTTCTTCAATTGAGTTATAAGTGGACAGAACTTGTGGAGGGATTCTAGTTTATTAAGCTTGCCATTAATTGTAGGAAATTTTTTCTTTATAGAAAACTGATTCTTATCTATTTTTTTTACAATTCATCACATATAATTTCCATTTTATCAATTCATGTAATATAATCATGGGTTAAAGTAGCCATTCGGATGGGGCACGGAATAATTCTTTTTACTAAAGGCTAGTACCAATGTGAGCATAGCTACTAGTTGGGGATAGTAAAATAAGTGTGAGGTAAGGGGATGAAAAAGTCCAAAAAAGAAAAGGATTACTAAAAAGTGGTATCAATGTGATAAACCTTACTTGTTGAGGCTATTGAGAAGGGTAATGGGTAATGGAATGAGAAGTTGACCATAATTAATAATAATAAGAGAGAGAGAGAGAGAGAGAGAGAGAGAGAGGATTAGTGCAAAAAAATGAGTCTATTAAGATAGCTTCAAAATAAGGGTTTCAACAAAAAAGCACTTTATATCCTTTATTTTTATTTACTCTTGTTGAATTACTACTGCCTAAAGAATATTGTTCTAACAAAATGTTGAAATTATTAGTATGGTACTTTATGTAAATTTTTTTATGAAAAGTGCCAAGAATAAGGGTTTATAGTGGTATAATATTCATTTTTTCATGATAGCCTCTTGTTTTATAAGTTTCTAGGATTGGTAGTGAAGAGTCGGGCTTCAAGGGTTCTAAGGAGAAGGGAGTTACTTGTGCCATAACTCTCTCATATATATGTAGGGTCCAATAATGTATTGGATCCAATATCTTGGCTCTGTAACTAAGGAGGTTCTACTAGACCCTTGGAGAAGCTACCCAATTATTGAGGTACTAGAGAGTAATCTTGCTAAGTGTTGTTATTTATTCCACTGTAAGGGTATGGTGGTTGAGTAATTGATCTAGAGTTATATTTAAGACACCTTAATGACTTCTAATATATCTAAGGTTACGTCGAAGAAAAATTCTATAAATAGGTGTTTTCTAATGTGGTAGTTGTAGAAATTATACAAGCATGTATATCTTGGATTCACCCGATCTAAAAATGTTCTAAAGTTAAATACTGAATCACTTCTACAAATATTTTGCGAAATAAAAAACACAATCGCTAATCACATGAACATGAAGAAAGATTAATCACACACAACACAGATAATTTTCCGGGGAAAGATTACAGCTAAAAACCCCACTATCTTCCATTGTATATTAAGCACAGATCATGAAACAATTACATACAAAACTCTTCTCACAAGAGCCCTCCAGTACTCAACTAATTGTCTCACACTATCATGTGCAAAACTAACCAACACATATCCAATTCTCAGCCTCCAGACAACCTGCCTTGCTTGCGCAATTCCTGATGGTAAATATCCCTAAAAGATAGGAGTTATTTTCTACCTTGACCGCGCAAGTATCATAGGAACTCCAATGGGTGTTTTCCTGCATGTGTGCAAGCATATAATCCTACAACTGATAGTCAACCTCCCTTTCACCTAGAACTCAATTGGTTCTCCATTGGATTTGACATGCATGTAGCTAATAATAGTAAATCCTTAGTTGCATGTGAGATCATTGATTGTGAATTAATTAATATTTAATTCACTATATCTCTCACTAGTGTATCTTCAGTTACAACTAGCACAACTGAGTTTAACTCACTCAACTAAGTTAAACTGATTTACAACTTGCACCAACTCATGCACCAATGCACTTCGAACTCTGTTACAACTAGAATTACTATGCATGCCTCACCAACAACCTCTAACACGAAATCCACTAGCTAAATGAATTTATCACTTTTAGTTAGCTCATTCAAGTCCACATTGAGAATAGATTACAGTTTAATGTCCATCTTAATTAAGGGATAGTAAAAATAAACATGCACCCAAAAATAGCACTATGGGCCACACCCTAGTCTTGGTGCTTAATGCAACCAGGTGTTGAATGCAACCATGTGCTTATTGCACTAGGCGTGGGTGCTGAATCTTCTTGTTGAATCTCAACACTCCCTCTCAACAAGAAAGGGATTATCCTTTATCTCAATAGTGTCTCTATGGTATTCGAATTTTCTCTTGGTGAGCACCTTCATCAAAATATCTACATCTTGATCTTTCGTGGGAATGTATAGAAGCAACATGATCCTTCTTTGCACAAAATGTCTGAGATGATGGTACCAGATATTTATATGCTTGGAACTATCATGAAACACAGGATTAATTGAGAGTTTAATGAAACTCTGATTATCACAATGAATCATTGTCGGATCCATCTGAGAACCAAACAAAATAACCAAGATATTTCTCATCTAGATAGCCTCACATGCAACTTTAATTGCTTCCATGTATTCTGCTTCCACTGAACTAAGTGCCACGGATCATTGTTTCCTGCTGTACTAGAAAACTATTGTCGATCCAACGCTAAAGATCCCCCCTGATGTGCTCTTTCTGTCTGATGGACTGATAGCCCAATCTACATCCGTGAAGCCATGGAGCTTCACTCCATCTGTCCATCTATACCATAGACCATAGTCCGATGTGCCCCTCAAGTATCTCAGGACATGCTACCCTGCCTTCCAAAAGAGCTTGGTAGGCTTAACCATAGCTTGACTTAGCCAGTTAACTGCGTATAAAATGTCCAATCTCATGTTCACTAGATACATTAGCAAACCCACTAATTGTCGATAGATACTACCATCCACTACCTCTCCAGAAGTAGCATCCCATTTCTTCCAATTTCCTGGAAGAGGAGTATCCATGGGTTTGCAACTCTCCATGTTAAAATTACCTAGTATCTCCTTTGCATACTTTCCTTGAGACAAAAAAAGTTCACCATCTTGCTGCCATATTTCCAATCCAAGGAAATAATGAAGGAGGTCCATATCCTTCATTTCGAACTCCCTTGCAAGATCCTCCTTGCATGAGTGTATCAATTTCTCATCACCAGTCAAAATTAGAACATAAACATAAAGAAAAATGATCAATATCTTTTACCTCAACCGCAATCTGGTACATGTTTTCATCTGCTTCACTTTTTTGGAAGCCCAATCCAGTGAAATAGATATCTATCCAAGTGTGCTAAGCATGGGGTGCTTGCTTCAAACCATACAGTGCTCTTTTAAGCTTGTACAGATGCGACTCACTGTTGAATATTTCGAAACCTTTAGGCTACTCTATGTACACCTCGTCCTTAATGATCCCATTGAGAAATGTAGTTTTCGCATCCATATGATGAATACACTAGCCCATATGCGCTGCAAGTGCAAGGATGGATCTTATGGAAGAGTACCTTGTGACAGGCGCAAAAGTATCATCATAATCTATCCCTTGGATATGTGAGAATCCCTTGGCCACATATATGGCCTTCTATTTCTCGACACTCCCATCAGTAGCTTTCTTTACCTTGTAGATCCATCTCAATCCAACCATTGTTTTTTCAACCAGTCTTGGGACTATCTCCCATGCACTATTCTTGAAAATGGAGTCATACTCATCCACCATTGCATCAACCCAAGTAGACTGTTGCACTGCTTCTTGAAAGAAATATGGTTCAATCACAATAAATTTGCTCATAAGAGCCATGTATCCAGTAAATCAGTCAGGAGACTGTCTATATCTGCGCTGTGAAGTAGGGGCTCCTACATTCTGTCGAGCATCAAGTCTCAGCCTATCAACTTCCGTGGCATGCTTCTACCATTTCTGATGTATGGCTCTGCATGAGTAATTTCCTCCACTCCATGAACCTCCTCATGTGGATGATCCACATCTTGAGACTCATCCTTGGGAACCAGCAGTTCCTCCTCTGCATGCAAGTCCAGCTCCCTCTCAAGGGACAACCTCATGGCTTTCTCTTCATCAAATTTTATATCTCGTCATACAACATTCATTCTACTTTTTGGAAAATACACATGATAATTATGGGGTGTTTTAGTGTACCCCATAAAAATCCCAACCTCAACAGTCGATTCTAGTTTCTTCTTAACGTCCTTTGTCACATGCACATAAACAGATGGGCCAAAAATATTAATTTGTGAAACATCAAGTTTCTTACCAGTGAAATCCTCTTCATGTGTATTCATGCCAAGTACTCTATGAGGAAAACGGTTTTGCACATGTACGGTTGTATTACATGCTTCCACCCACAGATGCATCAGTAAGCCTTGATCATGCAACGTCACTCGTGTTGTACCGATAATATCTTTGTTCTTCCTTTCCGTGACCCCATTCTGCTGTGGGTTATGATGCACTAGGATTTCTCCTCGAATTCCTTTCTGCTGCAGAAGTTCTTGAATTCGTTAGAGATGCATTCTCCACCATTATTGCTCCTAAGAGCCTTCACTTGCTTCCCCGACTCTTTCTCCACCGGTACCTTAAACTCACAAAGCTTAGAGAATGTTTTATCTTTCTTCTACATGAAGAAGATCCAATAGTTACGAGAAAATTCATCAACAAATATTACATAGTACTTATGTTTTCTTTTTGAAGCAACTGATAAAGGACCACACACCTTTGTGTGAACTCTCTCAATGATCCCTGAAGCTTGGTTTTCCTTCTCATGAAAGGTGGCCTTTACATATTTTCCCATAGTACATCCCTTGCATGTGTCTAACTACGCAAGTGCAACCTGGGAAGACCAATATAAATCTACTACATGACTTTCAAGGCTCCATGGTGAAGATGGCCCAATCACTTGTGTCATAATTCGCCCTCATCCCAGCTCACCACTTGATCTACCTTGCCCATCATCACTGTGCAGCCATCTACCTCCAGCTTGTAGATATTATTAACTCGAATCCCTATCCTCTTGGATTTCCCTGTTGTTTTATGTCGCAGGAAAGATTTTCCATCAGTAAAAAGGACGTCATACCCTTTATCCTCCAACATTGCAACTGAGACCAAATTTTACTTCAGACCTGGTACATGAATTACATATTTTAATTAAAATGGTTTACCTGGCTCCCTATGAAAGGTAATGGTACCAATCCCGATAGCACTGTACCTTCCGTTGTCACCCATCTCAATATGCATCTGGATATATTTCTCCTCCAAGTCATTAAAAATTTCCTTATCTCCCATCATGTGAAAGGAAGCACCACTATCGAAATAACACACAGATCCTAATGCACTGGACTCCATGCATGCGATCAATGAAAATTTAAGCTCAAATTGCGAGGCAAGGGCCTCACCAGCTACAGATCCATCAACCTTCTTGTGCTTCTTCTTTTGTGGATAGTTAGTAGAAAAATGCCATGCTTGTGACAGTGAAAACACTTCACCTTGGACATGTCCTGCTTCTTTCCATTCTTGGACTCAGATTTAGAATGGAATTTTTTCCCCTTCCCCTTCCTCACCTTGGAATAAAAACACAATCCTCTTCATTCTCATTCTTAGATGAAGATTCATCTCTGGTGTTCCGTATTAACTCCTCCTGCACCAAATCCGACCATAGTCGTTCCCAATCTGGAAATTTTTCCCTTCCATTGACAGAGTCTTGATAACTATGCCAACCCTTGGGAAGTCCTAGGACAACCAAGCTCACCAAATCATTATCTTCAACTATTATTCCAATGCTCCCCAATTCATCCCGACCTTGGACAAATTTTGTTAGATATTTTGGAATGGTGTCACCCTTTTCCATCGTGATCTTCCTGAGTTTATCTTTGAGCGCCAATTTCCTATGGTCATTGTTGCTTTGGAATAGATCCGTCAATGATCTAGGTGGATATTGGTGGTCACCCGCCTATTCCACTTGGGGCCCCACCATTGTCTCTTTCAGTTTTTTAGTTTCGGCACAACTTACTATTTTTAGTAGTTTTTCGGGTCCTGAATTTCCAGAGCCGTTTTGAGGCCCTAAACGACGTTTTTTGGGGAAACAGATAGCAAAATGGGTCCATAAACCATGTTTCTAGTTCAAAATTTGTAGTCCTCAGATAGATCTTTCTAACGAGGTATGGTACGTGTCAAACAGAGAAATTTACCCAAACGGGGCCCATAGTTTTGGCGCTTCATCTCCTAGGGTCGTAACTTTGGCATACGATCTCCGTTTGATGTGTAGCATACCTCGTTAGAAAGATCTATCCAAGGAATGCAAATTTTGAACGAGCAACATCAATCCATGGACCCATGTTGCTCTCCGTTTCCCCAAAAAACGTCGTTTAGGGCCTCAAAACGGCTCCGGAAGTTAAGGACCCGAAAAAATGCTAAAAATAGGAAGTTGTGCCCAAAATGAAAGAGACAATGGTGGGGCCCCAAGTGGAATAGGCGGGTGACCACCAATATCCACCTAGATCAGTCAAAGCCTTTGACATTGCATATGGTGTGGCTTTCCCATGGAGGCTTGAGACAATGTGGTCTCATACTCCCTCCAACAGGATCCTCCTAGCCTTTTCCACTTTCTTTTTCCATGCATCAAGATTTGTAGCATCTGCAACATTGGGTTTACGAACATATTTGTCAATGAATTCCTTCAACCCATTGTCTTCAAGTATTTCCTCCATCCTGTCCTTCCAATAAATGTAGTTTTAGCTATCCTCGAGTGCATACTCTAACCTCAAGCCATTGAAAGCCATTTCGATCTTGAATTAGCTATATCACCAAGAAAGTCTTTCTGTAAATTTCAATTCTATCTAGTCACAAACTCAGCTCCTGCTTCACTTCTTCAATTTCCTATGCTTTGATACCATATAGAAATTATACAACAAGCATGTATATCTTGGATTCACCTGATCTAACAATGCGCTAAAGTTAAATACTGAATCACTTCTACAAATATTTTGCAGAATTAAAAACACAATCCTTGACCACATGAACATGAAGAAAGATCAATCACACACAACACAGATAATTTCCTGGGGAAATCTTATAGCTAAAAACCCCACTATATTCTGTTGTGTATTAAGCATGGATCATGAAACAAATACATACAAAACTCTCCTCAGAAGAGCCCTCTAGTACTCAGTTAGTTGTCCCACATTGTCATATGAAAAACTGACCAACACATAGCCAATTCTCAGCATCCAAACAACCTACCTTGTTTGCACAATCCCTGATGGTAAAGATCCCTAAAAGATAGGAATTATTGCCTGAGTTGATTGTGCAAGTATCATGGTCATTCCAATGGGTGTTTTCCTGCATGTGTGCAAGAAGATAATTCTAAAACTGATAGTCAACCTCCCTTTCACCTAGAACTCAACTAGGTCTCCACTAGATCTAACATGCATGAAGCTAATAATAGTAAATCCTCATTTTCATCTGAGATCACTGATTGTGAATTAATTAATATTTAATTCACTAGACCTCTCACTAGTGTATCTTCAGTTACAAGTAGCACAACTGAGTTTAACTCACTTAACCGAGTTAAACTAATTTACAACTTGCACTAACTCATGCACCACTGCACTTCAAACTCCGTTAGAACTAGAATTACTCTGCATGCCTCACCAACAACGTCTAACTCGAAATCCACTATCTAAATTAATTTATCACTTTCAGTTAACTCATTCAAGTCCACATTGAGAATAGATTACAGTTTAATGTCCATCTTAATTAAGGGATAATAAAAACAAACATGCACCCAAAAATAGCATTGTGGGCCCCACCCTATTCTGGGTGCTTAATGCAACCAGGTGCTTAATGCACTAGGCGTGGGTGTTGAATCTTGTTGTTGAATCTCAACAGTAGTACTCAAAAGAGTACCAACAAGGGTTACAAAGGTTTCCAACTAGGTGAAGCCTCATCTACTTCATGTATGTATGATTCCTTTATTGCAAGTTTACTCATTGAATGATATATCACCATGTTATCTATAAATTCTAGAACACATCTCTAGCTTGAAAAATAATTACTTTAAAATTGTGCTTAGAAAAGTGCTTTGGCACTGCTTGTGATGTTAAAACTAGAAATATTAAAAGAAGAAATTGCATTTATTACCCAAATATATTGTTGAAAAAGATAAATTTTCAAACACAATAGACAATAAGATCCAAAATATTATATATTTACTAATAAAGAAGCAATGTTCACTTGCCTCTTCAATGGGGGGACCTCTAATGGAGTAAAGTTAAGATTATAAATGATTTCTAAGATGTCTTTTGTAATGTTTCTACATATGTATATACAGTTTTCTAGGGAAAACATTCCAATAAGCGTTACAATAATTGTTTTCACATTAGTGCATTGAATTTATTCATAAATAATGACCTCCACACACACAGTAATATATAATAACCTATGTATCTACTTATTGGATCATTGGGGAGGCTAAGACCTAACACACACATTGGTCACATTGTTTAATAGATTAAGATTTCTCTCTCTCACACACATAATGAGGGAAAGTTTCCAAGGTCCTCCATTTTTCCCTAGAATATTCAAATGGAATTAGGCTAAAGTGCCAATTACAAGTAAAGGTTGATAAGGTAGAAAGGCTCATTTGGGCTAAAAACTAGAGGCCTAGTAGTGAGCTCTACTTTGAAAGAATCCATTTGCATTGGTTGAAAGTTTCCAAAGTCCCCCACTTTTCCCTGAATATTCAAATGGAATGGGGCTCATGTGACAATTACAACTAATGGTTGATAACTTAAAAGAGCCCATTTGGACTAGAACCTAAAGACCTAGTAGTGAACTCTACTTTGAAAGAATCCATTTGCATTGGTTGAACTAATCGTGCATTTAGCAGAGACACACGTTGAAAGATGTAAAAAACATTATTTAGATCATAAATAAAAAACAATATCACAGAAAATTTAATTATATTAACTAAACAATCTAGATTTTTACCCAATAGATGGTTACAATAATTTTCACATTCACTTAAAATTAAAAAAAAAAAAATCTATTTAAAAAAATTCAAATAGTAAACTTATATGGCCCCATGGCCTAAATTTTTATATTTCTAGTTTTCTATTTATATTTTGTGTGGTATCATTTATAAAAAAAATGCTTTTCTAATAATTAAATAATATTCACGTCACGTTAAAACAATTTAACTTTTGTTGTGCATTTGTAGACTGACCACATAAAAAGTGATTCGTTGCGTGATTGAACTACAAAGTAATATGCTACATCTTAATGAGTTAAGGAATGTGGAATGTTATGAAGGGCCATCCCACTGCAAAGTGACTCAGAATCTGGAATGTTGAACGGCGGGTTGGCTACAAAGTGTGATTGTCTGCGTTGTATTGAGTTAAGAACTAGATAGCAATTATGTTTGCCTATTAATAGCAACCATAATCATTTTCACATTTACGGTCTAATTGGTTACTGAAGTAGATTTCATTGGTAGCTGAAGCACATTTCAGCACCTATTCAGAGGATAGAATGGAAGGTAGAAGGGGAAGAGGTATGAGTGGGGTGATCAATCTGGTATTGGTAAGGAAAACTGGCAATGGGAAAAGTGCAACTGGTAATTCCATCCTTGGGCGCGAGGCCTTTAAGTCTCTTTCGAGATCTTCCGCGGTTACAGGCACTTGCCAGCTGGAACAAGTCCAAATGGAATAGGAAAAATGAAAGACGTGTTGGAAATGTTGTCATTGATGGCAAAGGAGGCAAAGGAGGCAGCGCTGAAGCAAAGACAGACAAAAGAAGCAGCGAATACAATGGAGGTAGCAAAGAAGAAAATGAAGGCAGAGGAAGCGAATATAATAGAGGCAAAACCGTTATCATAGAGACAGAAGCAGAGGCAGAACGACAGAAGCAGCAAAGGCAGAGGTAGAGAAGTTATAAAATTCCGAGAATCATACCCCAAGCCGGGCGTTACGCATATAATTGCACAGAACCATATTCCGGGAATCGCTTAACCCCAAGTGGCAAGGCACATAAATTCTGGGAATCGCCTACCCCGATGGAGGATACATACATATATATATATATATATATCCATCACCGTACATATATGTGAAGCGCATCATATAATCAAAGGTCTAAGCTTAAATAGATACAAGCGGAGCGCTTTATATCTATATAACCAAAGGTTCTATCAAAACGAAATGGCTTATAAGGTGGGACCCCTCCCCAATCGCAATCGGAGATCACAAGGGGAGCGGAACATCACAAACAGAAAGTTGCGATTGCGATTGAGTTCCGGATCTGATGAGTTATAAATCACGATTGATATATGTTTTTAAGTTCCGTGAATAGTGGTCAATCGCATCGGCATTAGTCAATCGCATCGGAAAGAAACAAACCATCGCAACACATATTAAAAGAATTGTGATTACGATTGAAAGTCCGGACCCGATGGATGTATGAATTATAATTCAAATGTGTTTGAAGTCCGGCATGATCGCATCGGAACAATCCAATCGCATCGGAGAATATAAGAGTTGTGATTGCGATTGGAAGCTCGGACCCGATGGATGATATATATTTGAAGTCCGGCATGATCGCATTCGAACAATCTAATCGCATCGGAGAATATAAAGGGATCGGAACGTCCATACAGGAACTTGCGATTGCGATTAAGTTCCAAACCCGATGGGTCTATAAGTTATGTTTTAATAAGTGTTTGAGTTCCAATCGCATCGACAAAGAATAGTGAACAATACCCAATCGCAATCAGAAGATTTCAATTGCGATTCATCTCATCGGCATTTCAAAATGAACAGTGGTCAATCGCAATCAGAGGAGCAATATATTTCATCGGGAAGCGTGTCAAGTGGGCCCAAAAGGAGTTCTTATATGTTTAAAAGGTCTTCATTATATTATGCCAAGAATTGATTTAAGTCATTTCAAAAGGAAGTTTGTATGTATGCCGAGAGTTGAAATTACATTATATGTATATATAAAAGGGCGCTGTTATATATATAGATATAACATGGTTGCGGTGGTATTAAAGTATGCCGCGTGGTTTGTGGACTCACGGGCCTCGGCTCGAGGTGGAGGGCAATTATTAATGTAATACAATTTTGATATATGTCTGTTCCGGCCTACGGAACTCGCCACATCAACAAGACACTCGTGGCACGAAAAGGATTGGAATTTCCCTGTTGTAAAAGTCTGCAACTACATTTTATTTATTTAAAAGGCACTGTTACACGTATGCAACAATTACACCACAGAAGAGGACAGAAAAGGATACAGAGCAGAAAAGAGTTAAAACATAGTCACAGAAAAGACAAGCACAGTCAAAGAAAAGCCAAAAGACTAAATAAGTTGAACTCGAATTCATTTTGTAATTCGAATGTAATTGTTTTAATTGATTTTTATTGTTTGTGATGCATTGGCAAGTGTCCGAGAGGAAAACAAACTCCCACTGTAATGTTAAAATTGACACCTACAGTTATAATTCCTGAGTAAGCAGATAAAAGGAGTGAGAAGGCAGAAGGAAAAGAGACATGACTGTCCATTTCAAATTCCAAGTAGAATACAAACAGTCATGAGAGGAAATATATAAATAATATCATCTTGATATTCAATATAAGAGAGAGAGAGAGTAAATTTAGAGAAGGCAGAATACAGAAGAGTGAGGCAGAAAATATTAAGAGAAGAAGTGCAGAAAGAGAAGCTACAGAACATAGCTGATATCTGAGGTAAATCAACAAACATTCAGTTTGATAAATTGAGGAAGTTGGAGCTTCCCTATCAAGTTGAAGCTTGATAGCTGTCAGTTGTAGTTGACTGAGGTTGGAGCCTCCTGTAGGTTGGTGCCTGCAGAAAATTGAAGGGAGTTGGAGCTTCCTTGCAAGTTGTAGCTTGCAGAATTGAGGTTGGAGCCTCCTGTGGGTTGGTGCCTGCAGAAAATCAGTGGTGAGAGGGAGTTGGAGCTTGCCTTTGCATCACAACAATAATAAGATGTGGTTTTCTCCCTTTATGGGTTTCCACATATATCTGGTGTCTATGTGCATGATGTCTATGTGTTGATATGATATATCTATTCTGCTAATACTTGCTGCTAACATATTAAGACTGCTGGTACATTATTTAATATGCTTATTAATTGTTGCTCATAAATAAAGATTGCTCACACATTATGTTGATCATGAAATGAAGGTGTTAATAAAGTAAAATAAGTTTTAAAGGAAAAGTTTCAAAAGTCCATGAATGTGTTAAACTGATTCACCCCCCCCCCCTCTCAGTTTAACTAAGAGTTCAACAAGACGGCAGAATAGTGAATGTCATTGATAGGCCAGGTGATTATCTTATTTATTTATTATTCAATGCGTTTAAACCCGGTGTTAATTAAATTTAGAAATCTTCACATTAAAATCATTTATGTGAAGAATCAGGGAGACTTTTTTTTTTGTTGGGACAAATTACTTATGATCTCTTCTCAGAAATAACACAAAACTATCTCAAACGAACATAAAGAAAATGAACAAAATTGTTGAAATTATTGAAACAGTGAAAGGGGATATGAAAGAAAACAAAGATATTGTTTTCCATCTTGTTGAGGTACAAGCAAATGCAGAAAAAAATTAAGATAAAAAAGACAATGAAATATTGAAAATAAAGTTAAAAAGGAAGAAAAAAAATATATGAAATATAAATTTTAAAACACAAGGAAGAGAAGAACAATTTGCACAAGTAAAACACATTTTTGACTTGATCTAAGTGCTGTAAGTCTGGTTGTCATATAGACCTGAAAGGTATAATGGTAACAATTAAAAGGAGTTTTAAAGATAATTACTGCCAATAACTAACAGGTAGCATGTAGTTTTTGACAGCTTAGGTTTAATTTATGAACAATCAGTTACCAATGTCTTAATTAAAATTAGCATATTTATTACTAATATTTTGGTTTAACTATTTAATTAAATCAAAATCAATTTTAGTTACAGAGTAACAACTCTATTGCAATGTTTTATTATTGTGAGGTTTTCAGTTCTGTCCATCCAATTTTTACATTGTCTACTATTTTTGTTTCAGTATATTGCAGCCTATATTGTCTACTATTTTTTATTCAATGTGTTTCATCCTATTGTAACAATAATAAATTAAAACTGTTTTTCTTTTAAATATATTTAAGACTTCCTCTAAATTTTGAGTTTAATATCTATTTTTTTAAAGTCAATTTTCCTTGTAAAATCACTTTATCACATTCTAACTGATTCAACATAGTTCTAGTTATACTGAACAAAAGACCACAGAATTATCTACGCTACATTATTCACTGTCTTAATTCCTCCAGAAGTTTTATTGAACTTCCCTTAAATTCCAGTGGCCTCTGACTATCCGGAAATAAACTTGCGTTAAGACTCCTGCGGTATTCCAAATAACCTCACAATACGTAGCATAAATCTCCCCTATGGAAACCATGTCCATTCCTGTCTCACTACGGTTAAGGTGATTTTTTTTTTAGTGAAAAGACCCTCCGCACACTGAACTACTAAAGAGGTGATTCATGTTTTTAGAAGGTGATAGATTCAAAAGACTATAAGAGCAAGCGTGATTCATGTTTTATAAGGTGATGGATTCAAAAGACTAGAAGAGCAAGTGTTCTCACTGTATATTAGAAATCATGTAAAAGGTAAAATTAGTTAAAAAAAATATTATATATATATATTATTTTTCTGTTTAGGAGAATGTTTTATTTTTTGAATGATGTGTAAATAGATATTTAAGATTTATTTGTAAATAATTATTTTGTGATTTTAATTATTTTTTAGTTTTTGGGTATTATCTATTTTATAAAGTGTTTTGTGGTTAAAGTTATCTATATTTTTTATATTGTTTTCCTCATTAATCATATTGTTATTATTTTTTGTTGAAATTTCTAGCCAACTAGAGTAGCCGGTTCAAAACACTCACCAAAAAGAGTGATTATGTGATTAAACTAGAAAACATTCTCAAAAATCAAGATCAATCGTAGAAACCTAGAATCACAAGCATCTATTTCTAGGTTGTTCTAAATAGGTCATAGGTTCTCTAGTGTGCTTGGTGTTACTTGTGAATGGCTATAACGTTGTTGATTTCGTATGATCTCCTTTGTTATAGTTATGTTATCTTTATAGCACACTTGTGTGGGAGCATCTTTTGTCTCTACAGAGTGTGTTGCCCTAATGCTACTAATCTCTCCATTACATGTTTATGGTTTGTTAGTGGTTCCATTCAATACTTCTATCTCTTGTGATCATATCAAAGTGGCTAAGAATCTCTATTACCTTTTTCACCATTATTCAAGGCTTTTTGTTGGTTTTTTTCTATAGTAACTACAATTTGCAATGAAAGATTGTGCCTAAAGTACCAAGTATTGTGGTTGTTTTGTGGTAATCATATTTCTTGAATAATGGTGCCTTACTTTGTGTTTATTATACCCTATTTTATGCACTTTCCTAAAGGTTTTATCCATAGATTTGAGCCCTAGCATTATGGCTTACCCCTAGATCTATTTTTCACCCATTTTTTCCCAATTTGATCTATGACATGGACTAGTAGCATCATTGTTTTTCTTCTTGTTGCAAACCCATAGTTAGACAATTCATCTTCTCATTTTAAGAAAGTGGATTTTAATCATGTTCAAACCCTCATGTTCATCATTTTTTAATACACAACCCATAGCCTAATTAGATGGGCAATGGTATTAAAAAATTCCAACATGTATCTTGTAACTTGTTTTAATGAAGCCATCAAAAACATTATTTTCTAGCCCCCCACCCCCCACCCAATTATGCCAAAAAAGAGAAGGAATGAATTGAAAAAAGGTATCATTATAGTGATATTGGGAATAGTTCTAAGTGCATTGATCTGGATTTATGCAGGAACGCAATAGAATAAACACATAACCATAAATACAGAGATGCAGTGGAAATAACAATTCATTTGATTAATATCAAATAATTGAAATTTTCTTACAGACAGAATGGAAATAAAACTAGCTAGGGCGTTGGTAGCTATCTATGAGAAGAGATGTGGCGGCTACAGGCTTCTGAACTGAGTTAAAATGAGGCTCGAGGGCCTATTTATTATTTAGAAACAATGGGAAATCCTAAACAGCCAAAACCCTAACCCTAGGAGATGAAGCGCCAAAACTATGGGCCCCGTTTGGGTAAATTGGTGTTTCAACTTCCCAGGGGCGTAACTTTGGCACGATCTTCATTTTATGCATACCATACCTTGTTAGAAAGATCTATCCGAGGACTACAAATTTTGAATGAGCAACATCGGTCCATGGAATTATGTTACTCTCCATTTTCCAAAAAATGTCGTTTAGGGCCTCAAAACAGCTCTGGAAGTTCAGGACTCTCCTGTCATTTTTTGCAGTTTTCATTGTGAAATTTTGGAGAAATGGTTATAGATCTAAGCTCCCCTTGAAAAATCACCCAATTTCAAAAAAAAAAATCAATCGAATCGGAGTTCGGATGTGGGAGTTATTGTTGATTTAAAATCAACTATTTTTTTAGAAATTTTGTGACGGTGAGACAGTTCCAGCGCGAATTTGAGAGTCTAAAATCTCTAGATGGTAGTTTCAAATACATGAGAAGATGCAGAATGATCATTCCATTTCCAAAAACAGGTTATAATAAATATTCCGAATTATATTGGTTGAGTTATGCTCATTTTAAATCTGGAGAAGCATTTAAAGCAGGTTCCCTTTGGAGACGTGCCCTCCCACCCCGCTTTAGTAGGCACCTGCTTCACATTCATCAGTTTTAGCATAGTAGCATTCGGCTTGGGTTATTTGGAGACGTTTCCTTCCACCCCAAGCTATGTAGGCACCTGCTACTTCATCAACAATCAACATCACGGTTATGGGTCAACAGCACAAAATCCTTTTCATCGAAGTCCATTTGCTAGGCTGCAGACTATAGTGGATAAAAACTATAGAGTGAATTGTAAACTATAGTGGATATTCCATTAGAATGTTTTTCACAAGATATTTGATACAAAAAGACTAAAATATGAAATCTAACTACAAGGGTAACTTTTCCTTATACTTCTAGATTTATCAATTATTATTTTTCTCCTAATGTCAGCAATAGATAAAATGAAAAAAAAATAGATAACGATGAAATAAAAACACACCCAAATCACAATGAACACCAATATATGATATGGGAAACCCTTTTGGCAGATAATGTAGCTCGAAAATGGGGCTTATTTTCTCTCTGTTGTTTGGAATGGAAATGTTGTAAGTACAAAAGAGAAGTCACACTCTATGGATTTGCATGAGATTTGTAGCCCATGGGTTGTTAGAAAACACAAGGCACAAGTCCATGTGTTATACTCTCTCTCTATCCATACTTAGCTACGAAAAAAATGCACTCGAATATAATGGAACCCCTTTTCCTCCTAGTGGCTCAATTATAACTCATCCCACTAGCCAACTAGGGGTTAAATTTGATCCATTCAACCCCAAACATGAGTTATAATTTGACCACTCTAGAGTCTTCTTCATATTTCCCATGTGTATATCACCTTTCCCATGAGTATTGGGGTCTAATGTGGAATCCTCAATCATTACGATGGTTAATCACGATAGGTCAACTTTCGAGAGGCATAACTTTTGGATTTGAATTCTAATTGGCATGATCCTTGTACCACTCAAAAGGTATTCAAGTGTAGAATAGTTCCATGGATTGCATACTTATGATACAAATTTTTATCCTAAAAACACATAATTTAAGGCCTCAAAGTGGTCCTAGAAGTTTTTTGACCCCAATTCTCCAAATTGGGTCCTTCCATTAAAACTGCTCCTATAAGACGATTCTTCTAATTTTCCATCTTAAAATCATCAATATGGATGATAAATATAATAATCCAATCCAAAGCATATCTCCCCACATTGGGAGGATTTTGGTTCTCAAAACCTTTTATTTAATGAGGTGAGGAAGTTTTTCCTTTATCTTCTCCCTAGAGTACATTTGAGCCTTTCATGGAAGTTATCATTTTCACTCAATTTTCCAAAGGTCATGCTACCCATGTATTGTATTTCCTGACCTGTACTAAAAAAAATGATCATCTATCAACATTACTTGAGAATTTGTAGCTAATTCCACTATCGAATGTATAACCCCCTCCTTATCTTAATATAGCATGGATGACTCATATAATTTTAGACTTTCCACATTCACCACTAAGTAAATGCACATATATTGAGGTATACTGAGTCCATAATCATTATCTCCCACCTTTTCTAGTATAGGAAAGGACCATATCATATATTGATCATTTCTTACTAGGACCCTATAGCCTCTCCTTATTCAATCGTAATCATGTTATGTCTTCCCTTTTGAATAAATTCTCTATTCTTTGTTGATCATTCCTAGGTTTGTACTTTTCTCGTAACTTTTTTAATGTCCCGTGTACTTGTCGATGGATCCGCCTCATCTTCTCAATACAAGGCATACCATATGAGATCCTCTGTCACTCCTCCTCGTTGTCCATATGCAATATCGAATGTTGAAGGTGGAAAGTATCCAAAATGAGTTTCAAATGGAGACTTACCAATAAAAGTGTGGATTTCTCTATTATAAGAGTGTCACATAGATACCATATTTTCATCCAAAGTCCTCAAATGGTTCTAATTATGATTCCTCAAAAACTATACCAAATTCTGGTTGACTACTTTTGTTTCTCCATTTGTCTGTGTATGTAATGTTGTAGACCTCTTCAAATTTATGTCCATATTTTACCAAATTGTAGTTAAAATTACATAGTTAAACCTATTGCCCCTATTTGAAACAATGCTCCTTGGTATCCCAATGTGCACTCAAACCCATCCAAAGAACCATTTTGTTACTTATTTTTCACTAATGGTCTTTTTACAGGGCATGATAATGCACATTTTGTTGAACTTATTAAATTGTACCACGAATAGGTAGTCATGTTCCTTCCTCGTTGTCAATAAACCTCTGACAATGTCCATATAAATGTTTTTCCAATGACGAGTTAGTGCAGGTAAGCGATGGTTTAGACCCTGTTTTCTATTACTAGGCACGCTAGTACAACAAATCATACATCCTCTTATGAACCTAGCTACATATTCTTGCATTATAGGTCTATACATATACCTTTGTAAGTTTACCACTATTTTCAGTACAATAAAATTCTATACAACATTGAAAGTGTAAGCCTCTTTGATATTTTATAGTCAATCATCTTTAAGAGCACATTACTTGTCTAACCCATAGAGTAACCCATTCTAGAGATGATAGTCAAATGTGTTATCTCCATTGTATACTTAAATTTTTCTTTGCAATTGCTAAAACACCTCATTGAATTCATCATCCTCTATATTTTCTCTATGTGTGCATAATGGATAAATGGGTCCATGGGCATTAGAGTCCCCAAAGCTACAATTATTGATGTGAGTGTACTTGAAAGCATGTTGACAAACCTGTTTTTTCTTCCCTTCTTGTACTTAATCACAACATGAAGCTACTTTAAAAAACACATCTAATTATAATGCATGATTTGTTGTAATTTATAGGCCTATAAGTATTGTAGTGGCTAGTGATAAGTGTGGACTACTATCTCCTTTTCCATTAAATAACCTTTTCACTTCTTAACAACTTGTACCAAAAAATGTAACTCCTTATCATAGGTAGGGTAGTTGAGAACTACCCCATGAATTACTTCAAAATGGTAGCATATAGATCATCCTCCTTACATTAAGATTTCTCCCATATCATATCCACTCACATCCATCTCCACTTCAAAGGGATGTTGAAAGTTTGATAGTGTAAGAATCGATGCTTGAATAATTTTATTCTTCAAATCCTCAAGGGCCTTATACCAACCCTTCCCCACCTAGAAACTCTTGTCACTTACTACTATGGAATTTTGTGGTGCAACTACTAGTGAAAATGAGTATTGATTTCCTTGGGTATTTTGCTACTGCAACAAAAAAAATAAGTATGCACAGGTCACTTAATGATGACCTCCATCTTGAAAGGATATATCTTTAGCTCCCCTCCATCAATCATATACCTAAGAAAACAAAATATTAAAACATAAACTCACACTTATTGATATTATCCAGTAGTTAGTGCTTCCATAATGTCTCTTACACATACATCAAATGAGAAAAGTGAGTCCTTCCACACACTCCCACGGAAAGGCATGCCAACGACTATGGAATTTTTCAGCTAGTTTTGAGCCAATGACCCCATATTTTGAGCCACTTTTTAAGGGCCAAGACTCAAGAAGCTTCCAAGAACTTCATGAAACCTTCATAAATGATAAATAACATTGAAATAATATTACTAATGCAAAAATTGGTATAAGTGCTTGATCTTACCCCTACTAGCCATGCCAAGAATTTCGTCAAATATGTCACAAATATGTAATCTATAGGTCATAATAACATATTTGAGCATAGGGGTCACATACTTGTTTGAGATTTATAAAGAAGCATTGATTACTTATCACAATAGTTGCATTATCATATATTAAGTCATACATTAATTTTTCATTCATTTTCTAATAAAAACATGATGAGAGCCACACGTCAAGTTTGTCAATAAAAATACTCATAGCCAAGATATATAAAAAGGATATAATAGCCATAAGAATCACATATGAACCAACACATGTAGACATGAAGAACCAAGGATAATTAGCTATTATTAATGAATGCATATGCCATCCAGGTCTGGGACTTCCATCAACCACTAGGATAATGCTTGGGTTGAACCAAACCTTTCTTTCAGCTAATCACCCCACTTCCATATTCCAAGCATGAATTTGGGACTTACAACAAAACCAACCAAGGCCTCCAGAGGCTAGACAACGTCAACCCTCATCAATAAAACTAGGCTTTACCACTATCCCAATGGATCACTAGGCCATAAACAAGCATGGATGCCTCTGGATCTCTCCACCTACACTGCTAGGAATTTTCCTATCTCCAGTATCTAGGCTTTATCGTATATCTCGCCATTGATCGACAGAGGATTCATAGGCCTAATGAGACTACACCCTCTAGGATTTACCACATATCCCACTATTCATTGATTGAGGATTCCAAAGGCTAATTGAGGGAACACACCTCTAGTATTTACTTTATATCCCGACATTCACCAGTTGAGGATCCCATTAGATAACTTGTGAGGTCTAAAATGGGCCTCCTAAGAAAAATTTACAATAAAATTAAAAATTATATTAACCAATAAGATGAAATATGATGATGTCAACCATGGGGGATGATACACCATTTTTGGGGTAAAAAATTAAAAATAATAAAAAAGAATAAAATAATAAAACTGCTTTTTCAATTTGTATTTTCAAACTATCTCCCTAAGGTTTTACTATAATTTCAAGCAGGAGTACTCATTGGATACAAGATCTAATTCCTCATCCAAGGAGTACCCATGTTGCATACTTTCGATGGACCGTGCTACACAAAAAATGAGAAACACATGAAAAAACTTGATTGAAATCATGTTTTTCATGTTTTTCTCCATTTTCGTGTAGCAGGGTCCATAAAAAGTATGCAAGATGGGTACTCTTTGGATGAGGAATCAAATTCTGCATCCAACAAGTGTTCCCACTCAAAATTTGAGTAAACCCATAGGGATATAATTTTAAAATACAAGTTGAAAAAGCTGAGTTTCTCCTTTTTTCCCTAAAAAAATTGATGATGTAATCTAATGTTATTTTATTATTTCCATTATTATTTTATAATTTCCTTAGGAGGCCTATTTTATACCTATAAATTCATCTAATTCTAGGCCCATTGAGATACACACAAATCTAGATTTCTGCAATCCCACCTTCACCGGTCGAGGGATTCCTAGGCCGTGTGTTCTTCTCCAGAGATCACCCCACTCAGTTTCGAAACCATCTGGAAATCCAGCCCAACCAAGTAAAAGAGAACCCCATCACATTATGGCTATCCTGAAATGGCAAGGCAAGGCTGAAAAACATTGTCACTCCTGGAAAAACCCATGCCAATGAAAACAAGAGAACCAAGAACACACATGCGTGTACCATGCATTCTAGATCTACCAAGGAAATCACACTCACAAATAGATACCTACAAGTAATCTCATTGTAGTTGTTTGATACCTTTCTTCCTTGCTAGATCTTTGCTTCCCTTTGCCTTCTTTGTCCTTCCTTTTCTTTTCTTGATCCAATACTAGAGTGCTCCAAGAATTATCCTTGTGTCCAAGAATGAGAGAGAGACAGAATAGAGAGAGAGCTTCAAAAATGAACTAACAAAAGGTACCAATTTTACCTTTCACCTTCCTTTTTTCCTAATTTCCATTATTTTCATAAATAAATTTCCAAAAATTCCATTTTTCCTTTCCAAACCCTTTGCCATTTCCTTTTCCAATTTCCCTTAGCCATCATAAACCAAATGAACACCCACACTAGGTTTTTTTTCCCAACATTCATCTTCGCATAAGTGTCCCATAAGAACTATTGTCTGCACTTCCTGAGCACTATAAATCTTAAGCCCGCTACCTTGATTCTACGAACAATCCCTAATTATTCTCCTAACCATATGTCCAACACTATAACAATCCCTTACCATCTCCTCTATTCTCCCACCCTCCATGTTGCGACCCATTAAACTTCTTATAAGTTGCAACATTTTCTTTCTCTTTGTCATTCTGAGGTCTTGTTATTTTCATATTCCATTTACCTTTATCTTTGTCTTACCATTTCCATCCTTAATGATATTTTTTCTTATGCTTTGATTGGTCATAACAATGCTTCAATTTCCCAATAACTTACTCAAGCGATCGAGGCTCATCATACTCAATTTGTTCTCTGAATGCTAATGGAAATCCACTGAAAAATACCTGAAATTTTTCTTTTTCATCCTTAAGATATGGTAAATACATCAATAAATCCAGGAACTTGGTCATATACTACTAATTTGTCATTGATACCATCTTTAACTCATAGAATTCCTTATATTTGTTGCCATAACACCTCTGTGACAAGTATTTCTTCCTGAAAAGTCTCTTGAATTCATGCCAACTAAACTCTTTTATCTTGATTTCTATGACCCGATTCACACTTTCCCACCAGATGTCTTCTTTCCCTTTGATTTTGAAGATAGCTATTATGGCCTTCATATTCTCTATGTACTCATGTAGCTCAAAGAACTTTGTCATCCTGAGTAACCATGCCTTTGCATCCTTTGGCTTCTTCAAATCTCCATCAAAGGCAAGTGGCTTTGCTTTCTTGAACTAATCATGCAAATATTCCCTATCACTCCTCTTGTAAGGATGATAACAAAGATGATCCTAGTGCTTATTAGAATCTAAAATAGAATAGAACATGTGTCCATCACCCCTCCTATTTGGAGTTTCCAATATCCTACCATATTTGATCATGTCATCTTTATCTGACCTATGCCCACCATGAGATCTACTGCCATATGCCCCATTAGTCCTATCCTCCTTCCCATGACTGATCTGATGTGGTACCTATCTCCGAAATTATAACAAACTCTGAAGGATTAGTGAATTGAATTCTACTTATTTCTCTTATGCCTGAATGATCCTATCATTATCTACCTTGCAACTTCTTATCTCTACCTTCAATATTCTCATTGTGTTTTTTATATGATGAGAGTACCTATCACCATGTTTCTCATCTAATCCATAGGGAGAATATCCTAAATTGTAGTCTACCATCTTTCTAGACATATTTTATCTCTTTCCTGCAAGTATAACATGTCAACTAAACCAAAAAATAACACAATAAACATACCTCAGTATAGTTCAGGGGAGGATATCTCATCTGCAAGATCAACTAGATTATCACAATACATGTATGTACATAATCATACCAGTATATAAACATCATTTCAACTATTATTAAGTTATCAATGCATGACCATACTGACCACATAGCACGACCTCATGCACTACAACTATCACTATATCAATGTAAATGCATAACAACATATAAACAATTACATGCATAACCAGTGAATAATCTACATACACTCATGAGGACCACATCCAACAACAACAATATCATTTTTCACGTGGCGACACAACTGCAACCATGAGCAACACCATGCATATGCAACAAACACATAGACCTCAATCATAAGGAACACATATGAAGCTGACATGTATTCACAATCGACACAACGCTCATCTAGTCCAAGGGGTGAACCATGATTTGATACCACCTTGTAACACCCTACTCCCACATTTACCAAAGCTAACCAGTCCATTGGAGTAAAAATGTGATGAGAGGCTACTATGATGTGATTCAACTACCATGTACAGTTAAGGAAGTGGGACCAACAAAACAAAATCAAACTGCCCTTCCTCATGAGCTAGAGACCCTTCAGGCAGAAACCAACCCTTCCATGTTCTTAACACCTAAAAAAAATTATCATTTTTTTGATGTGGACCCTAAGTCGCTCCCATGAAAATCCATGACTGTGACTAAGACCTTCCAATCACTAGCACAGCAAGACATGCCAATGATTGTGGACATTTTCATCGAGTTCTGAGATAGTGACCCTGAATTCTGAATTAGGGGTATTTTGAGGCCTAAAATGGGCCTCCTAAGGAAATTATAAGATAAAAGTGGAAATAATAAAATAATATTAGATTACATCATCAAATGTTAGAGGGAAAAAAGAAAAAACTATGTTTTCAACTTATCTCCCTATGGATTTATTCAAATTTAGAGTGGAAACACTCGTTGGATGAAAAATTTGATTTATCATCAAAGGAGTACCCATGTTGCATACTTTTGATAGACCCTGCTACACGAAAAATTAGAAATACATGAAAAACGTGATTGTAATCACGTTTTTTTCATGTAGTTCTGATTTTTCGTGTAGCAGGGTCCATAAAAAGTATACAACATGAGTAATATTTGGATGAAGAATTAAATTTTGCATCCAATGATTAGTCTCGTTCAAAATGTGAGTAAAAACTTAGGGAGATAAGTTGAAAATATGTGTTGAAAAAATAGTTTTATTATATTACTATTTTTTAATATTTTTATATTTTTACTCCAAAAATGGTGAATCATCCCCCATGTTTGACATCATCATATTTGATCCTACTATTTCCTATAAAGTTTATTTGGCTTGTACATTTTTCTTAGGAGGCCCATTTGAGACCTCAAAATTCCCCTAATGAACCACGTTTTCAGGGCCAATACTCGGGCCACTACCCATAACTTCATGAAACATTCCGAAATGATAAATAAAATTGAAACATGGTTACTAATGAAAACATTGGTACAAGTACTTGATCTAACCCCTAGTACCCATGGCAGGAATTTCGTCAAACATGTCACAAATATGTAATCTATAGGTCATAATAATAGATCTGAGCATAGGGGTCACATACTTATTTGAGATTCGTAAAGGAACATTTATTCCTTATCATAATATCTACGTTATCATCTATTCGGTCATACATTCCTTGTTCATTAATTTTCTAATCAAAACATGATGATAGCCATACATCAAGTCTATCATAAAACATACTCACAACCAACATATAACCAACATAAATAAAAAGGATATAACAACCATAAGAATCACATATGAACTAGTAAATTTACACATGAAGTACCGAGGAGAAGGAAATTTTATTAATGAATGCAAAAACCAACCAGGTTTTGGACTTCCATGAACCACCCAACCATAGATTGGGCTGAACCAAAGCTTTCTTTAAACAAATCAGCCTTGTGCCATATTCCAAGCATGAATGTGGGACTCACAACAAAACCAACGAGGGATTCGAGAGGCCAAACCACCTCAACCCTCATCAATACAACTAGGCTTTACCGAAATCCCTTCGGATCACTAGACCCTAAACAAGCTTGGATTCATCATGATCTTCCCACCTGCACTGTGAGGAATTTACCTATCTCTATTCTCTAGGGTTTACCATATATCTCATTATTCACCAGTAGAGGATTCATACACCTAATCAATACTTCACCCTATAGAATTTACAATACATCCTACCATTGACCAGTCAAGTATTCCTAGGCCTAATCGATGACACACACCTCTAGGTTTTACCGTATATCCCTCCATTCAATAGTTGAGGATTCCTAGGCCCAACAAGGTACACACAAATATGGCTTTATCACAATACCAAATTCACTGGCCCAGGGATTCCTAGGCCTTTTTTTCTTCCCCGGAGACCACCCCACTCAGTTTCGAAAACATCTAGAAATCTAGGGCAACCAAGTAAAAGAATACCCCATCATATAATGGCTATCAAGAAATGGAAAGAAAAAGGCTGAAAAAACTGCCAAACCTGGAAAAACCCATGCAATTGAAAACAAGAGAGCCAATAACACACATGCATATACCATGCATGCCAAATATAGTAAGTAAATCACACATGCAAATCGATACCTGGAAGTAATCACATTGTAGTTGCTTGATCCTACTCTTCCTTGATTGATATTTTCTTCCCTTTGCCTTATTTTTCCTTGCTTTTATTTTCCTGATCCAAGTATGGAGTGATCCAAGAATTCTCTAAGCATCCAAGAGTGTGTGACAGAGAGAGAGAATAGAGAGGGAGCTCCAAAAATGAACTATCAAAAGGTACCCATTGGTCCTTAGAAGCCTTTTTATTAATGAGGCCTATATTTTCTTCAATTTCCATTATTTTTCCTTCATTTTCTTCCTCACATGCAACCTATGACCTTTCACCTTCCTTTCCTCCTAATTTTCATTATTTTCAAAAATGAATTTCCAAAAGTTCCATTATTCCTTTCCAAAGCCTTTTACATTTCCTTTGCCATTTTCCCTTAGGCATAATAAACCAAATGAACACCCACGCTAAGAATTTTTTCCCAACATTCAGCTTGGAATAACTGCCCCATGAACTTGGTTATTATTTTTTCCTTTTTTAACTGTATTACATGGAGTTTTTACCTAGGGCTATTACAACTTCAAGTATAAATAAAAAGTTTCAAGATACATGAGTACAATGAACATCACTAGCTCCAATAGTGGAGTGTTAGAACCACTAATTTCTCTCCAAAATAACTATCTCTATCTCTCTAATTCCTTATGGGAGAAGACAGGGTGAGAAGTCCTTTCTTTGAGTAATGAGGCTTCTTTTATAGCTGTAAGTGTGACCTTTCATATCTGCATTACTCTTGAACTTCCCACATGACTCGTCAACTTCTAATGTGAGTTTTGAACTTATATGTGACTTTCAGAATTATCTACATATTTTTCACTTCTATATGTGACCTTTAGATTTATCCATGTGGATTTTTGTCCATATATGACTCTTGGACTTCCACATAATACATTTATGATCATTACAAAATAACATCATCATCTCCACATTATCATGTAATGATATCATTACAAGTCACTCACAATAATGACTTGGAACCATAGTGACTTGCAACATGGACTTTCATGGGAGGTGACGATGGTGCCACCTATGTATTACGTACTTGATGTAGATTCATTATTGTTGTTTCCTTCTTCCCTCCAAAGGGTATTGAGATCATATCGAGTCTTTATGGATCACTTTGATCATGTGAATCCAATGTTCTTTCTCTTTTTACAACAACTGTTCTATTTTTTTATGAAAGTTTCCTTAGGTTGTGTCCTTTGACAGATATCCTCATGCATCCTTGTTATATTTTTCTAAACCATCTTGCAAGTAAAATCACTCATATCAATTATTATGTTCGTTCCTTTGACAAATATCCTCACGCATCCTTTTTTTGTTGTTTTAAAAGCTCTTGCAAGTAAAGTCAATCAAAGAAAGAAACCATTAGCCCGAAAATATCCTATTCTATCGTATTTCATGCAAAATTTCTGACTATGAATTAACAACATGCTCATAATGGGGAAGAGGGGGATTTAGGAATTGGATGAATTTTCAAGAGGCAAGGAGTTGTGTGCTAGCCACTAAGGATGCATTGTGCATTTTTTTTATAAGACGAGATCTGATGTAGGGCACAGGGCGTAGTCACAAGAAGACAAGGAGCTCACTGTGGAGTGTTAATGTGTTTTTGATCCAAGATATTTTTCTTTAAAGATGCATTTAGAATTACATATAATAGATCATGTTAACTAGGTAAATTAAACCACATGAAATGAAGTGGAAAAACATATGCAATCATGATATCAAAGACACAATGATTTAATTACGGGGTTCACCCAATGTGGGCTATGTCTTTGGGCCCTCCTCAATAGTGGGGAGACCTTATTTTATTAAGTGGAATCAAAGAAATAAATTAAAAGAAGCTTTACAAAAATGACCCTTATACCTCCAATCCGTATGATGGTTTGAAACTAGAGAGATTAGATGGAGAAATATATATCACCACTAAATTCCTAATGCCAAAAAATGAAAATTTGATTATAAACTTGACCAATTTTGACACCGACATGTCTCACACTTAAGGGAATTTTTTTTTCATCAATTGATTCTCCTTTCTCATGGTTTCACTCCTCCTAGGCAAGATTCTGTCGCTCCTCCACTGGCCGCCCCCAGTCAATTGAGTTTGAAGGAACTTAATTAAGTTTTTGGGTGGATAAAACAACATAGGGTCATTGGCCCATTTGTAATACTCCACGTTGGGAGTGGTCAGGTCGGGGGTTCAAGCCCCACCTATCCCCCATATACAAAGGTGCATATTTTTTTAACCATAAACAAAGACATTTGGTAGATAATATAGTTTTGGTTTCATTATTTTTGGAGTTGGCCATCGGGGGATGACCCACGTGGAAAAATCGGGTTCAACCCTCCTCGAATCCCCTCCAATCGGCATCGACGTATGGAATATGGTGGCCTTCCCACATGTTGTAACATATATATGGTATAGGTGGTGGGTGTGCGGTGGGGGTGGCGGCTTGAAACCCCATTTTTTGTTTTTTATATTATATATAATATGCAAGGTGAGCGGTGGGATGGGCGGGTCTAGCGGGCCAGACTCGCCCCTTTAAAAAAAAATGGTTTTATAACCAATATGGCCATTTTTTATTTTGCCGAAAATAAACATCATTTGGCATTTTAAATATTCGAAAAATTCGTTGATTTCCGATGGAAAAATTTTGTGCATCGGATATTTGTCAATTTATTGCCTCCTTGAGCCTGCCACTTGGCCAAATTTGACAAAATTTTTGACCAACTATAACTTGACCATACAAACTCGGATTGGAGTGATGTTTACACCATTGGAATCAGGGTAACGAGAAATCTGATATGGTCCTAGTCTTATTTCCATATGAGAAATTTTGATTTTGAGCTATTATCAAGGCCACTTGTATTTCTCGATCTTCTTAGATCTGTTTTGCACTCAACTAGGAAGGCTTGGGCATAAGTATGGCACAAGGATCACTTTCAAGGCTTAAGGAATGTTTCAGTAACTATTGATGGCGTGTTGTGCAGTCAACTAAGAGAAAGGGCTAGTTTGGTGTTGTTTGGAAGAAAGAGGGCCTTGATGCTTGAGATTGCTCTATGTGCTAAAGATAGGGGCAAAGCTTAGTTTGGGCATAGGGTGAAATATAAAAAAACAAGGGGGGGTTTCGACTAAGCCTTAAGAGTGTGTAGTGCACTCTCTGTAGCCTAGTGGTAAAGCCTATAGATTTTGAGAATTTATCTAATTCTCGAAGATGGAACATCGGAAGAGACATTGAGATAAAAGTAGAACATAGTGAGACACATACCAACTCACTAGTAAAAATTAGACAAGACCCAATATTGGGAATTATACATGAAAATGCTAGTTAACAACACTCTCCTAGTAAGAAAAAAAAATTATATACATTTGTGATCAAAAGTGTTGTTTTGTGACTAGAAAATGTGCCATGACTATGAAGGTCACCATAGACGTTCTTAATGACTCGACGACACTTAGGAAATAACAAGGATGCTTGTAACATGTGTGATAACATGAAACAACACTTTATGACCAAGAGAAACACATGGTATGATGGTTGGTAGACTCCATAATTTTAATCATTAGATAAAATTTGAGGTCTAAAATGGGCCTCATAAGGAATATTATAAAACAATAGTGGAAATCTTAAAATAAGATTAGATTACATCATCAAATTTTAGAGGGAAAAATAAAAAACTACTTTTTCAACTCGTATTTTCAACTTATATCCATAAGGTTTTACTCAAATTTCAAGTGGGAGCACTCGTTGGATTCATAATTCAATTCTTCATCCAAAGAGTACCCATGTTGCATATTTTTTATGGACCACGATACACAAAAAATGAGAAATACATGGAAAACATGATTGCAAACACATTTTCCATGTATTTATCATTTTTCATGTAGTTGTGTCCATCAAAATTGTGCAACATTTGTACTCCTTGGATGAGAAATTAAATTTTGTATCCAACAAGTGCTCCCGTTCAAAATTTGAGTAAAACCACAGAGATATAAGTTGAAAATACGAGTTGGAAAAGTAGTATTTTCCTTTTTTTTACTATTTTACTCCAAAAATGGTGAATAATCCCCCATGGTTGACATCATCATATTGAATCCTAATGGTTCTTATAAATTTTATTTTGTTTATACATTTTTGTTTTGAGACCCATATTTTGCCTCAAGCTTTCTCTAATGGTAGCAAGATTTTGGAGGGTGTTGTAGCAATGACAGCACTTGGTGATACACTAGTTGAGCTTCAACTTCTTTTAGGAATAATTTCAGTAAAGGTTTAGCCTTTCAGGAAGTATTCATTAAACAATTAGGTTTACTTGGCTCTTCCACTCAACCTAGTTATATATGCAGTATCCACCATTGATTTCCTTCGTTGAACACCCAAGAGATTATGCCACATCACAATTGTTTCAACTAGGAAAGGGTAATATATCATTTCAATTTTAAGATTTAAAGTGTGAGTTTCATCTCTAGGGTTTCTCTGCTTCAAAAAATCCTATAAAATACGTTGGTGGAGTCACTATAGGAGCACAAGCATTGCTTCACTAACAGTGATCCTAGATAGTTCCCCAGCGAAGTTACTAGCTTCATCTCTCTATGATGGAAGCCTTTCTCTTATTTCACCCTATATTTATTTACACATATAAATTTTCTTAGGAACTCAATAATTAAATGTGACTAAAGAGGTATCCTAACTTATTGAGAGAAGAAGAGGTTGTACCTTCAGAGAATTATAAATATGAAGCCTCTAATATATATTTTCTTGCCATATATCTTCCCCTTATATTTTCTCTAGTATATTGGATAAGCATGTAAAATAGTGAGTCGATTCAGTACCAAGGTGAGGAGTAGAGATGCTAAAATTAATGCTAGTATCATGGGTACACTCAAGGTTCTCTTTATCAATGTATCATATTTTTCATCTAGACATTACTTGACTTAAGTTATATTCCAAAACAAATAAGGAGAACTAACAGATAACGAAGTGTTGTAGTTGTCACATCCCTTATATATTTCACCACATAGTCCATCAACATTGTACACACTTTCACATAGGTTTGTATTTATGTAAAATGACCAAAAAAAATGGAAACAAGACAAGACATAAGTTAACACCAAAGAGAGAAAAGTGTATAAAGGAATGGAGCTTAGAACCACTACTCAAAATAGTGTGTAATAGGAAGAGGGTCAATCCTCCCATCCAAATATTTCATCTTGAAAGCATTAAGGTTGACCTTTTATTTTTTGGTGAAGGGGCCTATCCACATAGATTGAAAATTTGTACATTTTCCTTTCTCTTTGTGGGATTTATCCCATTTCAATACTAAGTCACCCACATAAAAAATATTAGTCCCCTAGTATTTATTATTGAACTAGAACTTGATATGGTTTTCGTGCACAACAAATATTTCTTTAGCTTTGATCCTTTATTCCTCAAGTTTTAGCAAAGTATTTTTCCTACTTTGAACAAGGAGCCATGATTTTCCTTGATACTCTTGGGAAAGTTGGAAAGGTTGGGAGAGACATGTTTGGTGGCAACATAACTTCTTTCCCATAAACAAGGAAGTATGGTGAGATTCTAAGGGGGGGTTTGGGAGTTACATTGTTAACCTATAGTGCATTCACCAAATCATTATGCATGTTCCTTTGTTCATAGAATAAGGTCTTCTTGATTATGCAAACGATATTTTATTAGTTTATTTTGATCATTCATTTACATGTGGGTAATAATTTTATGCATCCTATAAAACAATACCATTTTATAATGCAAACTTAGAAACTGTTAACGAGGAAAAGTAAGTTTCATTATCAAATACAAGAGACGTTGGAACACCAAATCTTGTTATGATATTATTTTCAAAAATTGGATCACCTCATGGTCATTAACTTTCCTTAAAAGAACCGCTTCAGCTCGCGAAGTGAAATAATCCGTTTCCATTATAATGTATTAGTGTTTCTTTGACAAATGTGGAAATATTTCACCAATAACATCTATTCCCCACTGTTGGAAAGGTTCCTCGACTGCTATTGGTAGTAGTGGGTAGCTAAATTTGGGTCTCGACCAACACATATCTAGCATTTTTGGAACTTATAGGAATAAGCACGAGCATCCTTGAATAAAGTGGACCAATAATAAGCATACTTGATTACGTTATAAATAGTTGTATCACCCAAAAAAATTCCACCTTATAATTCATCATGCAAATCCTTCAATACTCAATATGTATCTTGAGGCACTAGGCATCTTAGCAAGACAACAATATGGTGCTTTTGGAAAAGAAATCCATGTATGATCTAATAAGATGGACCTTTAGGATGAATTTCCCTATCATTTTTATTTGATATATGTGTGGCAAAGGGGCCATGCTCTAGATATTGTCATATATCTAAATAGAAAAGTGTCGTTTAACTTGTCATAGGAACTTGCTCAATGTTGTACATTTATATTTCAAATTCCCATCCTAGGAGGAATTTTTTTTAAGAATTCCTCACTTTTGATGTAGGTCAACATAAAACATGACCCTTAACAATATGATATGGCTTTAACTTGAGGTCATATTATTACATGTAGGTCATTCAATTCGCCCTCTTCTCACCCAACTCTTGTTGCAAAAAAAGCATTATAACTATTGGGTGATGCACATAAATAATTATGTGATATTTAAGGAGACATGGCCTAAAATTATTAACTTCCTTATATACTACATAGGATTATTTATCAATGGTAGGGTAATTCAACTCTGCCCCATGTAAACCAGCACTCATAAAAGATATAGGTCATTTGTTTCCTTCATTATCCTATTTGGTGAATGCAACCACCATGAATGAATAAGAAGAGAAAGTGTATAACAAGAAATATTTTCAAAAATCTAGACTATATAATGCAGGAGCATCAATGATAGCTTTCTTAATATTGGAGAAAACATCTTTCTCCCTTTTGTCCCATTTGTAAATTGCATCTTTCTTTATCATCTCTTCCAATGGATTGAAAATTTGTGCGTAATCAAGGATGAACTTATGTTGGAAACTATTTTTTCCCAAGAAATATTGTGTAGCTTTATTGTTCACAGGAAAAGGAATTTGCGCTATAGTTTTGACCCTTTCTAGATCAACCCTGATTCAAAATTTAAAAATGATCTGTCCTAAGAGAGTATCTTTTGACACAAAAAATATTCTCTTTTTGGGATTCAAAGAAATCCCATACTTACAAAATCACTTGAATATCTACTTTAGGTGACACACATGATATGATCTCTTCTTTAAAAATAAAATTACATCATCCAAATAGACTACTACATTATTTTCCAATTAAGCCACAAAACATGGGGTCCATATCCCTTTGAATGTAGCGTTGGAATTAATAAGTCCAAATTGCATGTGCTTAAAGGAAAATGTTCATCACTTTGTCCTGAAGGTATTTTTTACACGATATGGTTCTGTTACTAACACTTAATTATATCTGAAGAATCCATCTAGCAGTGAGAACGTCTCTGACCCATATACTATTTTAAGTATATATTGGATATATGAAACTAGTTATTTATCATTATCTGAGGTATGATTGAAATTGTGGAATTCAACACATAGGTGTATATCCATAGATTTTTTTTCCTTACATGGACCGAGTTGGAAACTGAAGTAGAATATCTTATATTAAAGATGATTTGAGCATCTAACAAATTCCTTAACTCCTTTTGGATCAGGGGCTCAAGTATTGGATGAAACTTTCTAAGCTTCTATTGATATGGCTTGGCCCCTTCTTTGATAGTAATTTCATGTTGGATAATACATGTATCATATGTCTTCAAATCATTGTATTTCCATGAAAACACATCACAATACTATTTGAAAATATGAATGAAAGTTTTTTGTTCTTGCGGAGAGAAACATGTACTAAGGGTTATGGATTTTTTATCGTCTTTGGTTCCCAAGTTAACTTATTCATGTGATAACTTTGAGCTTTGAAACTTAGGGTTAACTAGTCCTATGAAACAATTTTCCAAGTCTTTGATTTTTTATAGAGACACCAAACCTTTATGCATAGTATTCCCTTTCAATTTTTCAATTACTTCCTAAAAAGCCTTCTCATGCTCATCTTCTTCAATGGCTGCATATTTAAACATATCCACATTTGCCATGAAATTCAATATCTGTAGGTCATCAATGAAGACATGAAATTTAGTTATGTTATGAGGTACATATGGATTATCAAATAATATCTATAGAAACATAATCGCTTAAAGGAGACATCATAGAAGCTGCATTGGCTAATGTATATACGATAGGATTATGAACTCTAAGAACAGAAATTATATTAAATGATTTAAAATGAGAAATAAGTTTCCACGATTATTGATTATAGTTTTTTAAACTTGGAGAAACTTAGTGGATAGTATTTTACACATGAGAGGTGACAACCTCTGAATCCCCAATTATCTTAAGCACATCTACCTTGATGTTTATGGATTTATTTATTCCAAAAACAAGTGTTTCATACTTAATGGTGTTATTCGTACACTAAAAATCCAAGTGACATGATAAAATATACTTTTTGTTATGAGGGTTAATGAGGACATAACTAGCTTTGGAGCCATCCTGAGTATTACAACCATCGAAATATAAATTCCACAAAATACTAGCTACTGAGTTTGTTCCTATACTAATATTATCTACATTTGTATTACAAGATTCATTTGCACCAGTTAGACTAGAAGGAGGTAGATCCAACAGTTTATTTTATGGGAGGGGTTATGTCTATTCTTGATAACACTATGGTCAACCTCTAAGAAAAAATTTCCAAAAATAACACCTGCAAAGACAACTAGTTCAATGTGTCCTTCAAGTGGTGTCACAATGTAATTCATATATTTCTCACTTTCTACTCGAATATGGTTATTTATGCCCTTATATGGAAGCCATAAATGTGTCCAGTTTGTAGAGAAATATCCTTGTATCTTACTAGACCAATATTTGCACAAAATTACACCATAGGCTTCGGGAATGTCCACAATAACAATGTTAATTCATTGGTGTACTTTATGGTATGATGAAAAATGACTGATAGCATTGTTGAACTCAAACATTTCCTATACTAGTGCTTTGTTTAGTTGTATGATGCATGCTTCAGATTTATCCCATTGGCATTAATTTTCTTGGTAACAGATAAAGAAATTACATTTGTAGATGTACCCGAATCAACCAAAAATTTATGGCCATTACAATTAAATATTTGAATCATTAAGAGAAAATGGGGGGGGAGTGTGTTAGTATTTAAATTTGTATCATTAACAAAGGATTCAAGAATACCAAGAGACTTACTAGAAATGGATTAAGAAATATAAACTTTATCACTTGACGAGGGTTGTGATGACAATGCTTGCACAATCAACTCATGTTGGCATGTTATATTAGGGAGCTCAAAGATTGAAATTTTGGCACAATATCTCTTCATATCCTCAATGATGTTATAATCAATACTTTAATTCCTAATAGGCAATGTTGAAGTATATGGTGGTGTAGCTTTGTTAGAAACTTCCGGAGTGATGGACTTCTTCTTATTGTTTGTGGAAGTGTTCTTGGAAGCTTGATGACTTCGAGACTTGTTTTAACTTGGATTGGTTGTTTCCTTCTTAACAGTTGCTTCTTCAACTCTTTCTTAGAAATTGTTCCTTTTCTCCTAAAATTATATCGACCATTTGGGGGTTGAGAAGGAGTTTCACTTGCTTGTGGTTTCTCAACACTTTTCTTATCAACATTTTTTATGATATTGAATGAATTAACTTATTATAAAACAGCTATACTTTCGTTTGCCATGTCAGGTTCATTTATTTATTCAATCTACTCATACTGCTCATCTACAAGTAAGGTATCAATAGTATGATCCACCATAGAATTCATGTTGTGATTCCACTATGGGCATGTTTTCTCTAATTTCCTATCTTTATGGAAGGTGCAATATTTTTAAATTCCTAAAATTTCAACATTAAACACAACATTCGAGCTCTATGTAGATTTGGTTGATTTATTATTGTTATTTCTCTTAAGAAAAAATGGTTTAGAAGACTTGATGCTAGAATATTCCTCGCTTGATTTTCTATTTAATTAAGATACTTCATTATTAAGTGAATTTAAATATTTGGCCAATATTTCCATGTTAATGTAATATTTATCTTTGGATTTGGATGAAGAAGCTTGAGTTTTCCTACCCACATATTTGGGGTCTTTCTAATATTCATGATCTTCAATTGCTCCAATGGAATGCAAGTCCTCAACAACAATGGTTTCTTCAAAATTTAAATTCAGTGTGTCCTTTGAATCTCTCTTAACAAATACATAAATATTTGTAGGCAAGGAATTTATGTAATCATCTTTAGTGATGGTATCGCATGGTTGCGCATATGTAGGGAACTTATTCAATATACAAATAAATATTTGATTGAAATCCTTTACCTTTTTTTTGTCCCCCATCTTGATTTTCTCGAGTTTTTTTAACAACGTGGTGAGAGTTTTATCATCCAGAAACTTGTAAAAACAACCTCTTAAACTCCCTCCAATTGTGAATTGAATTAGCTGGAATAATCTGATACCATACAAACACTCTACCTTCTAATGGAAAAAGTATATATGCATTGTCATCAAAGCGTACCTCAAGCAGTCATAAATTCATGTAGAATTCATCAATATGATATTCAACTTTTGTCTTATTTTCAGGATCAAAATTTGATTGTAGTTTTTCCAAATGCTTAGGCATGTGGTAGAGATTCTCTGGAAGAGTAAGTGGCACCCCTTGGGCCATCCAATTCAAATATTGATCAGCCATGGATTCTCCTCCCCCATCCCCTTATTTTTGAATCTAAGAGTCTTCTCCTTCACCATTGAAATATTCACTATAATAGGGTTGTCCTTCATATCTCAACTATTTTTTGTTAGAAAATTGAAAATCTCCCTCATCAACGTATAAACCTTCCTCACTAGGTGGACAGTCCCCTTGTTGGATTGCCTCTTCTTTGGGTTTTGCTAATTCTTCAAGGGTTGTGATAACCAAATATTCCACCGATGAGACCAATACATGAGTATAATTAGTTTATTTCTTAATTTATTGTATTATGAGGAGTATTTTGAGCAACGATAATTAATACAAGAGCTATTGAAAACTGGCGAGTAATTGGTAGGAGTGTCTAGAGTGAATCATAAGTAACTTCAATTATTTTTTCTAAAACAAGATGAGGAGACTACCCAATCTCAGGGATGAGGGTCAGAGTTGAACTTGGACAATTACTACCTTGCACAGATGCTTTGTTATTGGGGTGAGGTAAGTTGTAAGCCATAAAAAGGTGGATTCCCTACTTGTAGCACTAGAAAATTAACGGTGCAAAATAACGCTAACATATAGGGGATCTCCCTGATATGAAGTCCCAATTAGACCTCACACCATTTTGTATAGGATTCCTAAATAGAAATATGGCATGGCTACCATTTCCTTAAATATTTTTCTGGGATTGAGCAATTAGCATAAGAGAGTAGTGCTCATGTACTTTTCAATGCGCAGGAAAATATTCCTTGTGAAACATTCAATTTCAAATGTATTAAGGTTCTTTCACTCCAACGAATCAAAAGTGAGTCTTTAAAAGAAAAGGAATAGTAACACTTTAGTAAAGAAACCCTGACATCAATAAATGAGAATTGTTAGTCATCAAGTTAAATAGTTCACATAGATGAAATGATCATTATAACAATCACAACACATTTTCAATAAGATAAGCACCAAAACCACTGTAATAGTTCAATTTCTCTAGTACTAGTGAATACCAACATAAACCATAAGAATTCAAAGAAAAGTCTTAAATATCCATTACCTATAAATGAAAATGTGTTGGTTGAATTGGCTTCAATTATTAAGAAAAAATTCCAAGATACATGATTATAATGAACACTACTAGCTCTGATAGTGGAACATTAGAGCCACTACCACTACAAGGAAAAGACCTCTAGTGGAGGTTATAAAGGAGGGTTTTAGTGTTATAAAATTGTCCGAAATTGTCAAAAAAACATATGCTAGCACATCCGTTTATGGTTACGGAGGTTTTGGCGGAGCTTTTAACGGAAATTCAACACAACAAAAAAAAATGGGCGGCCGGAGGTTATTACGGATGTTTTTTTCATCGGTGCGCTAATTAGGATTTAACACACTGGTGCGTACCTATGGACAACACCTCAGGGCGGTCTAAGGAGAATGCACTAGGCTGTTAAGGTATAAAACAACACCGGGCATAGTGTTCGTGATACAACGCACGAGGCAGTTATAATTGGTCTTGGGAATTGAGCGGTGCCCATAGGTCGTATCAACAGGCCAGTGCGTAGACTTATAGAAACTCACCGGTACATCCTTTCACACAAATGCACCGAGCTTTATAATTGGTATCAGTATTGGTGCGGTGAAAATATGCCATACAAATACACAGTGCGTATAGACTCTTAAAGGCCCGAGTGCGCAGTATCACACAAATGCACGGAGATTTATAATTGGTATCAGTATTTGTGCAGTGCCCATAGGTCGTCTAAATGCACTGATGCGTATAGACACAAAAACACCCCAGTGCATAGTATCACACAAATGCACCGAGATTTAGAATTGGTATCTGTATTCGTGCGGTGCTAATAGGTCGTAAAAAGGCACTGGTGCGTAGATAGACATAAACGCACAGGATAGCTGTACCACACAAATGCCTCGATATTTTTAATTAGTTTTGGTATTTGTGCGGTACCCATAGGTCGTAAAAACACACCGAGATGCTTAATCATATAAGCACACCGGTGTAAGTATACACACAACAATTTTCATTTTGTATTTTTTAGAAACATCGACCTGTGACAATGCAATTATTGTGATTGTTTTAAATTCATTATTCATCAAAAGCTGACATATCTTATAACAATATTCAGGGTTAATTAAATTTTTATTAATGCATTTGAATGTGATGTTTGGATTGATTTGTTATATCATATCAAAATTATTGTGGTTTTTAAAATTCATTATTCATCAAAAGTTGACACATATATATCTTATAACAATATTCATATGAATTAAATTTTTATTAGTGCATTTGAGAACGACAATGGAGAACACAATAGAATAAATTAAAACAATTTTTATTATATAAATATATATGAATAAGACATTCTTTGTCATACAAAATGGGACAGTTATTGGTATCCCTTTATCTTTCAATTGGGACACAATGTCCATTACATTAAAGAAAATGTCTGATTTCACATACATTTTTCAAAAAATACAATGCTTTTCTTTTATATCCAAATATAGTGATCATCATTCTTCGCTTGAACTGTTGTCACTACTAGAGCTACTTCCGTGACTTGGGTTATTTTCAGAAATGTTTTGTTCACGTTGTTGATTGTTTTCTTCTTCTTCACCTTTCGTCTACAAACATAAAAATAAACTGTAATGAGTGTATATACATTGGTGAGAATAATGAAAATAGCAATATTAAATAATATACATCAATGTAAATCGAAAAGAGATGATGTACCAATGCAACAATTGACTCATAAACTCTACACATTCTTTCAAAACCATGTAACATTCCATCTTTCAAGATTTGATCTGTTGGCGCAGTGCCATACTTTGTTTGCTGCAAGTTATATAGCCCATAACATACCATATATTTAATATAAAAGATTTATTTTTTCTATTAATTATAGATGGAGCTAAGTAAAACAAGATCGATAGATTCTTACAAATTTCACAATTAAGTTTTGATATGCCAACATATACGCACAACCCATATTTAACGCAATTTCAATCAATTCCTCTGATGGTTCTTCTTTGTATGTTAGCACTTGCTTGAAGCCATTCAATGATGATTTTTGTAAAACAACTTAAAAAATACAAAAATGAAATCTAGTTAAGTTGTTATAAGGAAGTAAAAATTACTCACAAACTTAGATATCAATCCTTTTCTTCCTTGTCATCCTGTTTTATGTGCTAAATGGGTTCCATTTTCTCTTTTTTTTTGCAAGAAAATACTTGAAAATTAATATTTAATGCTAAATTGTTTAGTTATTTTACCTAATGATCAAAAAAATAAGTGATTGCATATTAAATTTGAATCAAGTTGTTGTTGAGATGGATCCTTCAGTGATGCAATTTTGTCCATTTCTTTGACCATTTCCTTGTACACCTTTTTGGACATTCCTACTGGCATATTTCTGATATAAGCTCATTCATCTTTTGAGATTTTCATAATCTTCCTAAAAATGTAACATGACAATAAACTATTTAATTTTTATATTGATATATGAAAAGTAAGTATAACAAAAGTGATATTTATAAATAATTCTAGACAAACATCTAAAGGAATATTACTTTTTCATTCCTTCTTTTTTGTTGGTGTACGTTTTTGCTATTAAAAGTCTGACATGTCTCATTGACCAATTCTCTGGAAACTCTTCCTGTGGTTTACATAAAATTTGGTTCTTGGAATCATTGGATCGGTTTTTATATTGTAAGTGGAAAGAACATCTATAAATTCGTTCCACTAGATCCCTCAAACTTTTGTAAAAGTTTTTCCCCCTTTCGTTAACCTCCAACACCACTCCAGATGAGCTAAGGACCATTTCATTTTCATTTGCATGTTCTATTTTTTTCCTTTTCTTAGAACAACGCTCGTTTTTTGAGTTGTTGGTCCCTGTAGCACATTAAATAGATGTGAATTAATAGAATTTTTCACACATGTTATCTAATAATTTTAATTATATTATTAATGAAAACTAAAAAAAGAAACTCATATTGGATCGATAGTATTTTTTCATTCACTTGATTCATCCTTTTGCAATTTTTCAATCAAGCTTTTACGCTCTTCTGGTCCTAGATCAGAAATAATATTATCGAGCTTCGTCATTTTGTGGCTCTGCGTGATACACAGTAAAAAATACATATTAGTTAAACTTTCATATAGTTCAAAAATAATTTTTTTGTAAACAATTTACAAAGAACTTGCCTTTTTTGTTTTTCTTGATGTGTTATTAGTATTTTGATCACTTGATCTCTTGTCACTAATTTCTTTATCAATCTAAAACCAGTACCATATCATTCAATAATATATTTATAAATAAATTGTCAACTTTTTCAAGTAAAAAAAAAAATCTCAAAAAACCGGTGCGCCATTCATGGTTTACGCACCTATGCCGGTGTGTGTCTCTCTTCCAAATGCACCTCCATAACAGTCTAATAGACCGTACAGTGCTCTATTTCAACAAGGAGCACCAGTGTGTTACATGTCAATGACCGCACCGGTTAACCATGATAAAATAATAAAAATTGTCCAGTGTTAGTTTTTTAGCAGAAATCGGTGCCATATTTTACATATGGCGCACCGATAAAAAAATTTTAATTTTTTATTACATTACATTGTGTGGTGCGCTTGTAAAATAAAGAGCCTTAGTGTGCTACATACTCCAGGTGCACCAATAAAAAAATCTGTTTTTTTTTAAATTCATAGGGCCCACATGGATTGGGATCCGACTATGCTAATCGTCTTGTCGATTGGATGTCTTAGGTCTATATTTAGCAATACAAACCCTATAAATATAAATTGAAAATCCCTAATTCTGAAATCACGGAAAGAAGAAGAAGAAAGGGGAGAAACAAAAAGAATGTAATGTTTGTATCTTTTGAAAGTATTTTTTTTTTTTCGAAACAGAATGTTCGCGGTGCGCCATAATAAAATAGTGCACCGGTTGCATATTTTACAAATGGCGCACTGAAAAAATATTTGTTTTTCTAATTTTTTATCACAGTACTTGTGCAGTGGGCTGGGAGAACCGAACGCACCAGTGCGGTATTTCGCACAGGGTGCACCGATTTTTTTTATTTTTTATTTTTATTTTATTTTTACGCAAGGGCCGACATGGATTGGGATCAAACTATGCAAGTCCTCCCATTGGTTGGATTTATTAGGCTTATATTTAGCAATACAAACCCTATAAATATAAATTGAAAAGTCCTAATTCTGAAATCACAGAAAGTGGGAGAAGAAAGAGCAGAAACAAAAGGAATGTAGGGTTTGTTTCTAAAATGTTTTTTTTTCAAAACAACACGTTTGCGGTGCACCATAATGAAATAGCGCACCGGTGCCATATGTAACATATGGCGCACTGATAAAAACATATTTTATTTTTTTACTTTTTATCACTGTACTTTCGTGGTGTGCTGCTATAACTGAGCACACCGGTGTGCTATGTTATGTAGGACACACTGATGAAAAAAAATTCTATATTTTTGTAAGATTGACACAAGGGCCGACATGGATTGGGATCTAACTATGTAGGTCCTCCTGTTGGTTGGATGTGTTAGGTTTATATTTAGCAATACAAATACTATAAATATAAATTGAAAAGCCCTAATTCTGAAATCATAGAAAGTGGGAGAAGAAAGGGCAGAAACAAAAAGAATGTAGGGTTTGTTTCTAAAATGGTTTTTTTTGCAAAAAAACACGTTTGTAGTGTGCCATAATCAAATAGTGCAATGGTGCCATAAGTTACATATGACGCACTGATAAAAACATTATTTTATTATTTTTTCACTGTACTTTCGCGGTGCGCTGCTATAACTGAGTGCATCGGTGTGCTCTGTTACACAGGGCGCACAAACGAAAAAAAATCTGTATTTTTTTAAGATTGACACAAGGGCCAACATGGATTGAGATCCGAATATGCAATTCGTCTCGTGGGTTGGATGTATTATGACTATACAAACCCTATAAATCTAAATTGAAAAGAAAGAGGGAGAAGAAAGGGCAGAAACAAAAAAAATCTAGGGTTTTGTTTGTAAAAATGGATTTCTCTTTTATTTTTGTTTCTGAAAACTGTAGAAAAGGTTAAAAAAATGTAGAAAAAAATTTAAAAAAACAATAAGCTTTCATTTTGTTATTTTAATTCATAAAAAAAGCTACAAAAAAAGTAGAAAAAATAATAGACTTAGATTTTTTATTTTACTGCATAAAAAAAAACTGCAGAAAAAAGTACAAAAAAACAATAAACTTACTCACATTGTTTGAAATTCTATGGTACAGGGTTTGACTAACCAGAGGTTTGGAATTTTGATTTTCTGAATACTTCTGTTCGAACGTATTTCCCTGTTGCATAGTGCTCTCGTGCTATGTTTTCTCCAGGTATGTATCCTATAAATCACTGGTTGAATTTTTTTGCAAAAATAGTGAAAATGAAAGGTGTTTAGTATTTAAAGAAATGTTTTATGAAATTAGATTTTCGAAAATATTTTGCCACCCATTTTTCAATTTACTGCTTTTTTTTTTTCACTTAAATAAAATAGGCTTGCACTTTTTTTATTTGATGTTATTTGTTTACTGGTGCATCCTTCAATTTAACCGCATAGGTGCCTCGTTTTATAAAATGACACCGGTGCGCAAAATAAAAAACTCACCAATGCGGTTATCTGTACATTACGCACCGGAATGACATTGAAGTTTGTGCACCAAAATTTATTGTTGTTTTTCTCAAATGCAGGGAGAAAATATCATATATTATATGGAATCGACAATTCTTCAAAATCCAATTCGTTCCATAATATTTCTCAAAGTCCATCACATAGTTCTCCCTATCCATGTGGAGACGTAATATTTACTTCAGTTTTGTTTTATTTTTTCACTATGTAATTGAATTTATATATGTTTTTTATCCATGCAGTCAATCACGCACAACTTAATTAAATTTATAATGTATACAAATTTACAGGTTCATGCAGATTCAACATCGAGTTCAGATGCATAAAATATTCAAACTACTCCAAAACGTTGGAAGTTCTTATACCGCAAGGCGCATTTGGTAGATGAAAATGGACAACCGCTTCAACCTGCCAATTGTAACAATATTGCATCTTCTAGCCATAATCAAGAAACAATAATGGTAATTATAATTATAATTTTTTGGTATATATATTGATTAATATATAATTATTTCAACGTCAAACCAATTTATAATCATGCAATATTGTCAACGTGGTTACTAATTGATATCATATATTTTGTACTAATCATGTTCAAATTTTTTTTTTTTAATTATTAGGATTCTAGTGATGATGAACGACCTACCTACCATATTCCATTGCACCCCACGACAATTTCAAATCGAGAGAAGACTGAATTAAGAGAAAAAATCGGAGAGGAACGATACCAAGAATGGTTGAATCAACCACCGATTCAATTCCCGCTATGTCCAGATTCACCAATTAGGAATGACTACAACAATAGTAGTTCTTCACAAGCTGGCAATGGAGGCAATAAAATAGAGGTTGGTATGGATGATTACTTAAGGGATATGATTTCCATGGAGACAAAGTTGTTAGATGCATTCCAAAATGATGATCAGCTAGGGGATGATGTTCATCTCGCTGACACCTTTTTCGAAAGCCTTAAATTTTCTTCCACCACCCCTCCCTTTGGACCTGGCGGTCAGTCAAAGTCTACCCAATTGGGGAAAACAATGTTACTGTACAACTTGAAAGCAAATTTTGGCTTTTCGAATGCATGTTTCTCGAAACTTCTGAGGTAAGTTATCATAAAGTACTCCCCTTATATAAATTTGCAATATAATCAGTACACTGCAATGAACATTACAAATGTTAAATTTTATGAACGTTAATAATTATATCAACATTAATGTACATTTAATATTAATATATTTTTCCATGATAACTAACTACATGTTATTCAAAGATAAGGTTCTTCCGAGTGATAATGTCTTGCCCAGTAGCTGTGAAGAGGCAAAGAAATTGTTGAAAATGTTGGGTGTTGAGTACATATCATATCATGCATGTCCAAATGATTGTATTCTATATAGAGGAGAATATGCAGACAAAGAGATGTGTCCAAAATGTGGGCATGGCAGGTATGATAAATAAAAAAATAAGGGTAAATCATGTACTAGTCCTCCTTTTAAGATATTGAGGCACATGCCTATAATCCCAATGATTCAAAGGCTCTTTCGTTGCAAAGAATTAGCTATGTTGTAGGGATGGCATGCCTCACACAGAAGTGAGTTGGGAGTTATGTGAATCCCAACTGATTCAATAGCCATGAAGCATATAGAGGATACATGGCCCGAAAAATTCAAGAATGAAGTACGAAGTCTACGACTCAGCATAGCCATGGATGGTGTCAACCCATATTCCCTCCTGAACACCAACTATTTTTTTGGGCTGTAGTAATGATCAATAACAATATCCCCCCATGGTTTTCCGTGGAGAATGAACATATTATGTTGGCTCTCATAGTCCCTGGTAGAAGACAAGTGAAGAATATGGATGTCTACTTACAACCACTGTTAGATGAATTGAAGGAATTATGGGATGGGATAAATGTATACGATGTATCGACCCATCACAACAGAGAGGAGTTTTACGTTGTATGGAATATGTGCTTACATGACACATGATTATCTAGGCTTAGGAGTTTGCTCTGGTAAATTACATGTTTAATTTATTGATTTGTTTATATATAATGTAGCAATATTATTTCACATATTAGTTATTTAATTCGTTGTAATAATATTTGTTCTGATCTTCATGATATTCTTTAATGTGCCATGCATATGTATACAAATATAATCTCGTGGGCCTTGTAACAAAAGGGTATTTTGGATGTAAATTTTGTGGACCTTCTCTGAAAGCTAGATGGTCCAAGGACCTACAAAAGCCAGTGTATGATTGCTCCAGGATATTCCTATCAGAACCACACCCTTACAGAAGAGCAACATCCGCTTTCAATGGTAAACGAGAGATAACCCAAAGGCCTCCAATAATGACACCAGCTCAATGGCTTAGAGCATATGAGAGAGAGAAGGAGAAGGAGTTCATATAAATGTTCGATTCAAATGGGGAGCCTAAGTTCGATGATCCAGATTTCTTCAACACCTATGTTGAGAAATTTCCCATTGGGATGAAAAGGAAATATATCTTTTATGACCTCCCATATTGGGAGAATCTTAATATTTCCCACTTATTAGATCCCATGCATATATTTAAAAATGTTTCATCTTCTTTATGGAGGCACATATCATCAAAAAAAAGTGACACATTAGCTGTTAGGAAAGATCTTATTACTTCAAAAACTAAAAATAAATATTGGCTAAGACGATTAGAAAGTATGGGATCAGAGGTAGGCGCTAGTCCCTCTAATTCATGGTTTTTAAAATAAGGTGATGTCCCATGGATTTTAAAAAAATATGATATATCTTTGGCAAAGGAAGTTATAATGGATGTGAGGGTGCCAACTTCATATGGGTCTTCACTACGATGTTGCTTCATCGTGGATGACCATTTGTTAGGGTTGAAATTGCATGACCATTTGAATATTCTAAGAGTACTTATAATGTCAAAAGCATGATTTTATTATTTGTTATATGAATAAATTTTATCCCATGCAGGGATCATAAAACATAACTAATTTTGTATATCATTGCACGTGTTTATAACTTTGCAGTGTCATTATCCTTTGTTTGTGCATGGGTGTGTGAAAAATGAATTCCCTCAAGACCTAGGACGTGCCATATCTAAATTATCTTCATTTGTACATTGGATCACGTCAAAGGAGATTCATGTGGCTAGCATTCCATGGTGGCATCAAGAGATAGTTGATATTGTTTGTATGTTTGAGAAGGAACTGCTGACGAGTTTCATGGACTTACAGGTTCATCTTCTAATCCACCTGGTAGATGAGGTTGAATTAGTTGGGGTTGTTTCTTGTCATTGGATGTTCTTCTTAGAGAGGTACATGAAGAAATTGAAAGGTTTTGTTCGACAAAGGGAAAAACTCGAGGGGTCTATGGAAGAGGGGTACATATCTTAGGAGTCCTTCTACTATGCCAGTGATTACATCAATCAGATTGACAATAGACCAGGTGCAGTGATTTGGGATGATAAAATGGATGAGGACAAAAGAGAAGGAGAGTTGCTCCAAACGAGTGGAAAAAAGCTCTTGATAAAGAGTAAGCGGCTTATAAATTTTCAAATTTACAAAAAGTAATTAATATTGATGTTGAAATTTGATATAATGTATATTTTGATCTCTAAGTACTATATAATGTTTGTTTGATTTCATCAACGAATGCAGAAATTGAAGCAATCAATAAATTCATTCTTTACAATTCTGAAGCGACACAACCGTGGGTCTCATTGTACGAACAAAACAGGATGAAATGGAATAGTGACAGGAAAGAATTCAAATGGTTGAATGGTAGAAGTGTGCCTTATCCCAATCATTTAAAATAAAATATACCAAAAGTATGCCCCAATAGTTGGGTTGCTGACCAATTCCAAGAGAAATACGGTGCTACTGGTTGTTACTTGCGTGCTGAAGAGGATGCGCTAAACATAGGGATTGGGTGCAGCAACTCAGTAATAATATTCTTGATTTATATGTAAATTTGAAACATATATTAAGACATCTACATTTCATATTTTAACTACTGTTGGATTATTATTTATAAGACACATGACACTATGATTTTTTTTAACTTTTTTATAATAGGTGCATTTGTTCCCATCTATGTGGGCATATGGACACCATTTTCGCACAGAAAATGCCGATACTGGAAACATCACAAAAGAATGTGGAGTGGAAGTCGAGTTCGATCAATCTAGTTGATCTAGCCACCGTGATCAACAACTAGTACAAGGGACGTTAGGTTACGTCGGAAAGATACAAGAGATCATTGAAGTGGATTTTTCTTCTTTCCAATGTGTTATTTTTAGGTGCAAGTGGTGGGACACCTTTGATCAGAATAATGTAAAAGAAGATCGCAATAGTAGGCTGATATGTATCAACTCTAGAAATATGTGGGATGAAGCTAAGGAGCCCTATGTTTTCCCTAAGCACTGCAACCAGGTGTTTTTTTACCCAAATGTGTTGGATAGGGATTGGTGGTCCGCATTGACACATGAACCTAGATCAAAACATATTTTTTAGAAAAATAGTGTTATCATGCCATGCGAGCTAGAAGATAATGAGGCCAATCATGAGAACTGAGAGTGATATGGTACATGTGTTATTTCATCAATATTTATACTTTTTAAGATGGGTTTTTCAAAATATTAATATAATATGTATTTTGAATTAATTGGTAATTTGCATTGTGTTAAAGTTAAAATAAATAATTCACTTGATAATTTGGTATTATGTTGATCTCGAAAACAATGGTGTATTGTATAAATTAATTCTTTTTTTTTTGTATCTAAGATCATAATAAAATAATTGTAATTCTAAAGTACAGGAATTTATTTGCATTCTTTTCTAAACTTTATTATGTTACAATAAATCATATTATTCTAGATTTATTATTTTACAATTATTTAAAATTTACAAATTTACAAATTTTAATAAATTCATTTCACATTAATAAAATTAAATTTTTACAAATATTTTACATACAATTAGAATTAGAATTAGAATTGGAATTAGAATTACAATTTTACAATTTCATGTACAATTACAATTTTAGAATTTTACATATATACAATTACAATTTTACAAATTAAAAAATTACAATTACAATTAGAATTTTACAATTTTAAAAAGTACAATTACAATTACAATTTTAGAAATTCACATATATACCATTACAATTACAATTTTAGAATTTTAAATACAATTAGAAATACAAATATTTCAAATTTACAATATCGTGATCATTTGGTATTAAATTAATTAATAAACATCGCGTTCATGATAATCATCGTACAAACATCATATTTGACTAAAAAACACATTCAAAATCGCTAACTGCATCGTCGTGTTCATGATCATCTAACAAAACACAATTAACATTATATATTACCATCATCAGTATAACACAAAAATCAAATATACATATCATGATATCACATACACATATATCTGCAAACTGCACATTAAATGAACATATCTAACATGACCTAACAACATACACATCATGATGATCACCAATATGTAAATTAAGTACAACTGCAACATGAACATAAAATACATGGACCATATAATATATATATATATATATATATATATATATATATATATATATATATATATATATATATATATATATATATATATAACTGAATAATCTTAAAAATATACAACTATAATATAAATGTCATGGATCAGCTGGTGGTAGTACAACATCAATTCAGTACAAGTGGTCGATGGTCCAGCCTCATCTCCGTGATGACTGCTGGTAGATGCTAGTGGAGGCTCATGCAAATCTGGCACGGCGCGAGGCTGTGAACAATCATGAGATGATAGTATGTTGTGCCTAGCAGACTTTCCATCATGTGTTGCAGCTCGATCGTAATGTGCAACAGTCCTCATCAGTCACGTAAAAGTTGTCGTAACTCCTACAACATGCCGCATCAGTCTATACATGTCACGCGACATGCCTCTCCACATCCGTGATAGCCTATCATTGGCCTCTATGTCTTTGAAATCAGTGGGCCTGATGCCTGCCTCAACCATCAATGCAATGAGTTGGTCGCCCAACTCCATCCTGTATCTAGCATCACTAAGACGTCGAACGCGCACCAGCAAGAGTAGGTCTCTGATTTGGACCGACCTTCTGATGATCCTCGAAAATATTTGACATGCCCTCATCCTCATCATGAGGTTCCACACTTGGATCAGGTGGTGGTGGCAGAATCTCCTCGCCATCAAAAGAGCCAATGTCTGCAAAATATATACAAGTACATAACAATAATTAGAGGATTTTATTACACAATTTAATAAAAACAAGTTAAATAACATGTTAGAATAAATTTAAATAAAACAATAACATTACCTTTATCATCTGAAGGCTCATCAGATGTGAAGAGGATGTTGGCACACCCTCGCCAATCCAACCCCGCATAAGGACAGGGGACCAAAATGAAGGGATGCTCATCAAAACTAGCTAGAAAGTCCAGTGCATCATCTGATATCCTCGCTGGAAAAAGAGTCTCCTCCCTCTTGGGCATCATCTTCCCCCACATGTGCATACATGCCTCAGTAATCGCCCTACGAGGCTACCAAAGAAAAGAAGGCCTTGTCTCTAGAAACCTCTCAAAAAATAAACAAAAAATCTCTGAAGAAAAAGGGAATTTGACCCTCCCTTGTGCATGAGCACGACATCTATCTAATGCTGTACAGAACTACCGCAAAAAAAATGGGAGACCACCTGACAAGCCGTGGCTGCTGTAGTAAAGAATCAACATAATATAAAAGTTGGCAACTAATGCATGCCCATCATTGGTGTTGTGCCAAATGGTCGAAATGATAAGTGAGAGACATTGGACTTCCTCATGACCAAACACACCAATACATAACTGCCCTCCAGCAACCTGAAACTCTGCAAGAGATACTAAATTTTGTCCAATGTATATCTGGGAGTAAACTAACTGACTCCCTGCCACACAGCTAGTTGGAACCTTGGGGAACGAGGTAAAATCCACCCCTCTCCTCAATAGACCTGTAATAAAATATACATCCTCCTCAGTGGGCATGTAGCACTGGTTGATACCAACCCGGAAAGCCTATTGCTAGGCATTCCACCTTCGGATAAGATGTCTTAAAAACAAACTATGGGACTTTAGGGAAGTAGCCTCCTCATAGAACTTGAGGAGGCCTACCTGCCTAAGGAGCCCCTGTGTTGCTGATGTAATAGGGCAAGGGTACGCATCTCTCTCCCTCTCCCTTGCCTCCCACAGGCGAACCATGTTATACTGTTCTGCCTGTTGTTATTGTTGTTGCGCCTCTTCTCTCCTTTCACATCTCTAAATGATTGACATATTAAACACAATTTTTTTATTAAATGAAACATGTATTTACAAATATAAGTATATATTTATTTTTTGAAAAATAAATAAATCAAGAGTTAGTGTGCCAAAAACATAGTCATGCACCGGCCCCAATGTGTCACACCACTGAGCACACTGGATATGGTGCACCTCATGATATCGACCGCACCAGAAGCGGTGCTCCAGAAAATGTTTTTAGCACACTGTTCACTACGTGCAGTGTCAAGAGGCCAGTGTGTTGACTTCACTCACTGCCTGGGTCTTATAACTAAGTCAGCACACCACTCTCCTGCTACCGTACATAGTCATCGATGCATTATTTTAAGATGCCGCATCGTTGACCTAGGAAAAATATGGTAAGACGTGTGCTGACAAAAATATCCGACCTGGCGTTGTTATCATAGTCAACGTGCCGCTCCACCACAATCGAACTAGGTTAACGGTGCAGCCAGGTAGCTGACCACACCGCTCTTTTTAAAGAAATTTAAAAAACATGGTGCACCTGTGGTATCCACCCCAGAATCAGTGCGGATGCCCTTAACACTGGTTTACCAGCCCAAACCATTGACAATGTCGAATTTCGGTTCTGGTACATTGAAAGCATTACCTTCTCCGGGGCGGGTAAGTTCGTCAATGCAACAAGTTGCCGTGATACACCATTGTCAACGGTGCAGCCTGATAACTGACCGCACCGCACTTTTAATTTTTTTTAAAAATAACACGGTGTGCCGCGCGGTACCGTGTCGAAACCGATGCGGATACCGTCAATAGCAGTTGTGGTGCGACTTGTAAATTTACAGGTAGCACTGCAAACTGGTGCGAGCCGAACGACTCGAGCGCACTACACGACAAATTAATTTTTTTTTTTTAATGGTTAATTTTAAGGTTTTTTCAAATTCTAATCTACTAAAAGTTTTAATTATGGAAAAATAAGAAAAATACCTGTACATTTACTCATCGAGGAGGCATATTGGCTGTACAATTTGCAAAAGAAATTTTTTCCACTGTTTTATAAAATTCAAGCTGGAGATTGGTGGCAATGCATAGCAGGAGTACGTGCAATAAGTGCAATGGGAGCATGGATGTCAGTGCGGCTCAAACAAGGATAAATTGCACTGGTGCTTGAGAGCTCTGTAGCATTGAAAAAAGTGAAAGATGCGGTTTTTTGGCCGTAATTTTTTTTTTTAATTTAACCCTGTTTTGGTGTGCGGGGTTTTTATTGGCGTATCAGTGCATTTGCATTATGTCACCCCGGGCGGTTTCTATTTTCGCGCGCATCTAGGAGGCACCGGGGTGGCCTAGCGGTAACGCATTGGTGCCCTACAGTAATAAGACGCACCAGGCACGCTGTCCGGTGAATCAATGATTTGTGCGGTTTTTTGGCCGTAATTTTGTTTTTTTTTAACCCTTTCCCAGTGCACAGCATTAATGGGGCCCCAGTGCATTTCGGTCATTCCGCACTGGGAAGTTTCTATTCTAGGCAATTTTTATGAGACATTGGGGCAGCTTAGCGGTAACGCACCAATGCTCTATAGTAATAAGATGCACCGGGAACATTTTCCGGTGAACCAATGATTTCTGTGGTTTTTTGGCCGTAATTTTGTCTTTTTTTAACCCTTTTCCAGTGTGCGGTATTATTGGAGCCCCATTGCATTTCAGTAATTCCACACTGGGCAGTTTCTATTCCACACACTTTTTATGAGACAGTGGAGTGGCTTAGAAGTAATGCACCAGTGCTCTACAGTAATAAGACGCACTGGGAATTTTGTCTTGTGAACGAATGATTTCTATGGTTTTTTTGCCATAATTTGGTTTTTTTTTAACCCTTTTCCAGTACGCGGTATTACTGGAGCCCCGGTGCATTTCAGTAATCTCGCACTAGGCAGTTTCTGTTCTGCGCGCTTTTTATGAGACACTGGGGCAGCTTAGAATTAACGCATTGGTGCTCTACATTAATAAGATGCACTGGGTACGTTGTCCGGTGAACCAATGATTTGTGCGGTTTTTTGGGCGTAATTTTGTTTTTTTAACCCTTTTCTGGTGCGTGGAATTTATGGGGCCCCGGTGTGTTTCACTCATTCTGTCCCAGGCAGTTTCTGTTCCAAGAGTTTTTTATGAGACACTGGTGCTGACGAGTTGAAAGGCACTGGTGTTGTTCCTTAATAAAAGGCTCTGGGTAGGTATGTACGGAGCGCACAGTTTCCGGTGTGTCAATGTTTTATGTAGTTTTTTTGCCCTTTTTTTTCATTATTTAACCATCTACAGGTGCATGCGTTTTATGGACGCCCCAATGCATTTTATTGATTCCAAACCAGTGAGGAAGTTATGTAAAGTACCAGTACTCTATAGAATTACAATGCACTGGGTGTGTGTGTACGGAGCACACGGTGTCCAGTGTGCCAATTTTTTAACTACACCGATGCTTTCTCATCTTGAACGCACTGGTGCGTTTTTCGGTGATAAGAGCACCAGATGAAATACATCTGCAAAAACCTTTGCCCGCCAATGTCCTCTAGGAACCTCCGCTAGAAATGGATGTATGGGGTATTTTTATAAGGGCTTCCTCAAAAACATCTGCTAGAGGGACTTTTCCTTGTAGTGTACTTTATTTCCAAAAGAAATATCTCCAGTATCTACTATTTACGATATATCTCGCCATTGATCGATCGAGGATTCCTAGGTCAAATTGAGACTCCAACCTCTAGGATTTATCTTATATCCCACCATTCATCGATTGAGGATTCCTAGGCCTAATCGAGGAAAAACACCTTTAGTATTTATGATATATCCCACCGTTCACCGGTCGAGGATCCCTAGGCCCACCGAGGTACACATAAATCTAAATTTACTATAATCCCACCTTCACCAGTCCAGGGATTCCTAGGCCTTTTTTTCTTCTCCAGATAACACCCCACTTAGTTTCAAATCCATTTGAAAATCTAGCTAAACCACGTAAAAGAGAAGCCCATCGTACCATGTCTATCTGGAAATGGCAAGGCAAGGATGAAAAATATTTTCACACATGGAAAAACCCATGCCAATGACAACAAGAGAACCAATAACACACATGCATGTACCATGCATGTCAAATATATCAAGGAAATCACACATGCAAATTGATACCTGCAAGTAATCTCATTGTAGCTACTTGATAATTCTCTTCCTTGATTTATATTTTCTTTCGTTACCTCCTTTGTACTTGCTTTTCTTTTCTTGATCCAATTCTACAGTGCTGCAAGAATTCTTGAAGTGTCGAAGAGTGATAGAGAGAAAGAATAGAAAGAGATCTCCAAAACTAAACTAAAAAAGCATACCAATTTCACCTTTCACCTTACCTTTCTCCAAGTTTGCATTATTTTCATAAATAAATTGCGAAAAATTCCATTTTCCCTTTCCAAGGCCTTTGTCATTACCTTTTCCAATTTCCCTTAGCCATAATAAACCAAATGAACACCCACACTAGGATGTTTTTCCCAACATTAAACTCAGAATAAGTGTCCCATGACCTTGGTTATTATTTTTGGCTTGATTAAATGTATTACATGGAGTTTTAACCTAGGGTTGTTACAAACCCTTCCCCCTTAGGGGAATATCTTCCTCTTTGTTCAATGACACCTGCTACCAAAAATACTTCTAAAAACAAAACATACTTCCGATGGATATTTATAACTTAGCTCGTTGCAATATTTACAATGATAAACCTGCTGAGAAGCAAAGCAACATGAAAAAATAACAACATGAAAACCATAATGGCATGAAACCCATACTTCTTATTGGAGGTTTATAACATAGCTCATTAGGGCATTTGCATCCAAAAACATATGGACATATACCAAAACATATACCAAAAGCCTTCACTCAACATAGAGAAGGATACATATCCCACATCTAATAAGTTGTCTCCCATGTAGCTTCATTATGCCCAAAGTGCTTCCACTAGACTTTAAGCTACTTGATTTCTCAGTTTCATAGCATGAGTATCTTTCTTTGCAAAATACACTATTGTTCCAGCTTGAATTCTCCTTCTGGATCCACCTGCAATATAAACTAGTCAATCAAATGATCAACAAATTTAACATACTTCTTAAGAAATGACTCAAGGAAAACATCATGTAATTTCATTGTGAGAAGAAGTGCAAGTCGATAGGATACTGGTCCAATTCTTTCAAAAATCTTCAAAGGTCCACAAAACTGAGGTGTCATCTTAGCACATGATCCAATTATCAAGGAGATCTTCTCGGGCTTGATGCACAAGTACACATTTTCCCCAACCTGAAACTCCTTAAACATTTTGTTCCAATATGCATAAATTTTTTGTATGTGCTGTGTTTCCTTTAGATTATTCTTGATCACCTGTAACTGATGTTCCATCTATGCCAACATATTTTGTCTTATCAACACCTGGGTCACTGGATCACCGCAACTAATGGGAGTATTACAACTCTTCCCATAGAGTTCCTAAAACAAGCTCATCCTTAGTGACTCCTAATACCCATTGTTGTAAGAAAACTCAACCAACGTAAGATACTCCTACCATATCCTTTGTTGCTGCATCACATACATCCTAAACATGTCTTATAGTGTCATGTTTAACCTGTTTGTAAGACTTGATCCTCTAATTCTATCCCATAATAACTCATAACTACTATATGATTCACATATATCCTCGTGCTAAGCGAATCTTCACCCCTGCTCTCTTTACCTTTAATGTACTTGATCTCAAATTCAAACTCATTTATCGTGGCCACACATATATCTTGCCTAGAATTTAGATCCGATTGGTCAAATAGATACCTCAATCCACTATGATCACTCATCAATACAAACCTCCTTCCAAGAAGATAATGCCCTCACATATTCAATGCATAAATGATTGTTGCCAACTCAAGGTCACGTGTCAGATAATTCTTCTCATGCTCATTAAGTTTTTGTGACTCATAGCACACTACATGCCGTTCCTATTTAAGGAATCCATCAAGTCCTCTCTTGCAAGCATTTGTACCACAAGGGCTTCACTGGAGGAGTAAAACCATACCATGTGCATTCATATCAGGGGATGTACATTGAGGGAAAAATTACATAATATATTGAGCATATATTAGGGGGTAAAGAGTTTTTATATATTGTGTATAAAAAATGGAGCTCAAATTTATTGAAAAAATATAAAGGGGTATAAAAAATCTTAATGAAAAATATGATACCTACAATATCTAGTAAAATTAGGGTTTTTTTTAAAATTGGGAAGGTATATTGGGTTAATATTGGTAGGGAGTTAAATAAATTTATTTTTAGAGGTATTTTCCAATATGTAGTCACATTAAGGGTTTTTTTAAGTATTCCATGAACACACTTGCTATGTTATAGGTCCATTGAGTGAAGCCCATATGATTTGTACATACCACAAACTCTTTGTCCAGATCTGCAATCTTAAACATTGGAGCATTTATCAATATCTGCTTCAACTGCTCAAAGCTTGTTGCACATTATTTTTTCCATTAAAATTTATTACCTTTCATTTGCAATGATGTAATTGGATAAGAAATGTGTGATAAGTTCCTAATAAAACTCCTGTAATAACCTTCTAACCCATAAATTATCTTACCTCATCCACATTCCTAGGAGCTGCCCATTCCATGATAACCCTTATATTTTCTAGATCCACTGCTATGCCTAGGCTTGGAAACAAAATTTTCCAAGTAATGTACTTTTGTCTGAAAGAAACTGCACTTTCTAAGCTTGGCATACAATTGATTCTCTCTTAACAATATCAATACTAATACTGAGTGTTTTGCATGATCTTCATCATTTTTAGAATATATCAAGATGTCATCAATGAATACAATAAAAAAATTTTCAAGGTAAGGATGCACAACACTATTCATCAAGCACATAAAAGTAGTTGTAACATTAGTCAAACCAAACGGAACTACAAAAAACTCATAATTCCCATACGTGGTCCAGAAAGTTTCCTTGTAAATGTCCTCTTCCTTAATGTGTACCTGATGATATCCTGATCTCAAATCAATCTTCGAGAAAACTTCTTCTCCCTTCAACTAATCAAACAAGTCATCAATCCTTGGCAAAAAATACCTATTCTTGATGGTTACCTTGTTCAACTACCTGTAACCAATGCATAACCCTTGAGTACCATCATTCTTCTTTACAAACAACACGAGTGCACCCCATGGTGATACACTTGGCCTAATGTATCCCTTGTCAACCATTTCCTTCAACTGCAACTTCAACTCTACTAATTGTGTAGTTCTCATCATGTATGATTCCTTTGGTGTTGGTGTTGCCCCTGGTACCAAATCAATGGAAAATTCTACTTCTATGTGAGGTGGAAAATGTGAAATATCTACTGGAAACACATCTTGAAACTTATGCAATATTGGGTACATGCTTAATATCTCTACATCCTCATCCTCCTTACCTTTATATCTATAAATGTGCACCTCAAATAAAAAGCGCCCTTTCTTATGACTACAATTTTCTTGCATAGTTGTAACCATTCTTACTAGTGTTACCTTGTTCTTACCCTACAATATCCATTTTTCCCCATTGTCATCCAAAAATTCAATAGATTTTCCATAACAATCCACCTTAGTCCTGTGAAGATACAACTAGTCGATACCCAAAATAATGGTATACAATCCTAGCGAAATTACATTCAAGTGTGCTCATGTAGGCATACCATTCAGTTCAAATGTGCAATCCCTTACCCAATGATGAACTCTTTTCTTTGTACATGTAGCCAACTGCACTAACCATGATTAGGCATGAACTTATTTATTAAAACAACAATTATCCACTAGGTTAGGGTTAACATAACTATAATTAGATCTAAGGTCAATAAAAATAGAAAAAAATGTATCACAAATATTATTGTCCATATCGATAATAGATGTTTGGTGATGTTACTGCCTGTTATCCAATGTTGCATAGATGCCTGGAATGATTTTCCCAACATCCCTAACTATTTGTGCTTCCTGAGCACTATAAATTTGAGGCCTACCACCTTTATCTTGAAAAAAATCAGTCTTAATATGCTCCTTACCACATGTCCAACACAACAAATATCCCTTACAATCACCTCTGTTCTGCGACCCTCCATGTTGTTACCCATTAAACTTCTTATAATGTGAAACATTTTATTTCTCTTATGAATTCTGAGATCTTGTTCTTTTCAACTTCCATTTACCTTTAGCTTTGTCCTTGTGATTTGATTTCTCATAACAATGGTTCAATTTACCAAAACTTCCTCAAGCGACCAAAGCTCATAATAGTCAATCTGATCTATATATACTAATCGAGATCCACCAAAAAATCTTTGAACTTTAGCTTTTTCATCCTTAATATACGGTACCTACATCAAAAAATCTAGGAACTTGGTCATATACTCCTCATAGGTCATCAATCCCATCTTTAGCTCGTACAATTCCTTATATTTGTTGTCGTAGTACCTCTATGAAAAGTATTTATTCTTGAAAATTCTCTTGAATTCATGCTAACTCAACTCTTCTGTCTTGATGTTTCTGACCCGCTTGAAATCTTCCCAGTAGATGTTTGCTTGCTCTTTAAGCCTAAATATAGATATTATGTCATTCATATTCTCTATGTACTCATGCAACTCAAAGAACTTCTTCATCCTGAGTAACCATGCCGCTGCATCCTACGATTTCTTCAAATTTCCATCAAAGGTAGGTGGCTTTGCTTTCTTGAACTCATTCGGAAAATATGCCCTATCACTCCTCCTGTAAGGATGATAGTGATGATGATAATAGTGCCTATTAGAACCAAAAATAGAATAAAACATGTGTCCATCACCCCTTCTATTAGGAGTATCCAAGATCCTACCATCTTTGATATTGTCATCCCTATTCGATCTGTGCCCACCATGAGATCTACTGTCATATGCCCCATTAGTCCTATCCTCCTAATCATGACTGATCCAAAGTGGTACCTATCTTTGCAATTCTAAAATAAAATTTAAGGATTGGTGCATTGAATTATGATTCTTTCTCCTTTGACTGAATGATCCTATCATTATCTGCCTTGCACCTTCTTATCTCTACCTTTAAGCTTCTCAGTGTGTCTACTATATCAAGAGAGTACCTATCGCCATGTTTCTCATATGACCCATAGGGATAATATCATGAATTTTATTCTACCATATTTCTAGTCATATTTGATCTCTTTCTTGCAAATATACCATGCTAGCTAAACCAAAACATAACATAATCAACATACCTCAATATAGTTTAGGCGAGGATATCTCATCTGAAATATCAACCAGATTAACACAGTACATGTATAAACATAATCATACCAGTATATAAACATCATTTCAATAATTATATAGTTATCAATGCCTGACCATATCGACCACATACCATGACCACATGCACTACAATTATCACTATGTCAATGTATGCATAACAACATATAAACACTAACATGCATAACTAGTTCATAACCAACATACACTCATGATGACCATATCCAACAACAACAATATCAATTTTTGCATGGAGACACAACTGCAACCATGACAGACACCATGCATATGCAATAAACACATAGACCACAAGCATAATGAACACATATGTAACCAACATGTATGCATGACCAGCACATCACCCATCTAGTCCAAGTGATGAACAATTCTATGATACCACCCTATAACACCCTCCTCCCACATTTACCCAAGCTAACCAGTCCACTGGGTCAAACATGTGATGAGAGGCTACTATGATGTGATTCAACTCCCCATGTAAAATTAAGGAAGTTGAACTGACAAAATAAACCAATTTGACCTTCCTCGGGAGCTAAATAAGCTTTAGGAGGCAACCAACCCTTCCATGTGCTCAACCCCTTAGAAAAATTATCATTTTGGTTATATGGACCCTGAGTCACTCCCATGTAAAGTCATGCATGCGACTAAGGCCTTACAATTTCTCACACAGCAAGGCATGACAGTGATTGTGGACTTTTTCAGCCATTTCTTAGCTAGTGACCATGAATTTTGAGCCACTTTTTCAAGGCCAAGACTCAGTCAATTTCCCATAACTTCATGAAACCTCCATAGATGATAAATAACATTTAAGAATCATTACTAATGAGAATATTGGTACAAGTACTGGATCTGACCCCTACTATCCATGCCAGGATTTTTGTCAAACATGTCACAAATATGTAATCTATAGGTCATAATAACATATCTGAGCATAGTGGTCGCATAATTATTTGTGATTCGTAAAGAAGAATTTATTACTTATAATAATATATTATTTATCATTTATTAGGTCATACATTCATTGTTCATCCATTTTATAATAAAAATATGATGAGAGCCATACATCAAGTTTAGCAAAAAACATACTCATAACCAACATATAACCAAAATAAATAACAAGGATATAACAACCATAACAATAACATATGAACTAGTACATTCAAAAATTAAGTACCAAGGAGAAGCAACTCTTATTAATGAATGCATGGGCGAACTAGTTTTGGGACATCCACGAACCACCCGAACATAGATTGGGTCGAACCAGATCTTTATTTCAACCAATCACCCCCATGCCATATTCCAATCATGAATGCGGGACTCACAAAAGAACCAACCAAGGCTTCTATAGGAAAAACCACCTAAATTACCCTTATAAATACCACTAGGATTTACCACAATTCCATTGGATCAATAGGCCCTAAACAAGCATGGATTCCTATGGATATGTCCACGTATACCGTGAGGAATTTCCATATCTCTAGTCCCTATACTTTACCATATATTTTGATATTTAGCAATCGAGGATTCCTAGTCCTAATAAAGAATCCACCCTCTAGGATTTACCATACATCCCACCATTCACCAGTTGGGGATTCCTAGGACTAATTGATGCCACACACCTCTAGGATTTACTATATGTCCCTCCATTCACTGGTCAAGTATTTCTAGGCCCACCAAGGTACACAAAAATATGGCTTTACTATGATAGCACCTTCAACGTTCTAGGGATTCCTAGGCCTTGTGTTATTCTCTCGAGACCACGCCACTTAGTTTCAAAACCATATGATAATCCAACTCAACCAAGTAAAAGAGAAACCCATCACACCATGGCTATCCATAAATGGAAATGCAAGGCTGAAAAACTGTCATACCTGGAGAAACCCATGCCATTAACAACAACCGAGCCAAAAACACACATGCATGTACTATGCATGCCAAATATATTAAGGAAATAACACATTCAAATTGATACCTACAAGTAATCACATTGTAGATGCTTGATCTTGCTATTCCTTGCTTGATATTGACTTCCTGTTACTTTCTTTGTCCTTCCTTTGATTTTCTTGATCCAATGATGGAGTTCTCCAAGAATGCTCTAAATTTCCAAGAGTGAGAGAGAGAGAGAGAATAGAGAGGGAGCTCCAAAACTGAACTGTCAGAAGTTACCAAGTCATTCTCATAAGAATTTTTATTAATTAGGCCTCTATTTTCTTCAATTTCCATTATTTTTCTTTCATTATCCTCCTCACATGAAACCTGTGACCTTTCACCTTCCTTTTCTCCTAATTTCCATTATTTTCCTAAATAAATTTCCAAAAATGTCACCTTTTATTTACAAATCATTTTACATTTCCTTTTCTAATTTTCCTTGGCCATAATAAACCAAATTAACACCCGCACTAGGATTTTTTCCCAACATTCAACCTGGAATAAGTTTCACATGACCTTGTTTATTATTTTTTCATTTACTAACTTTTTGCATAATTTTTTAACCCTTGTCCATTACAACTTCAAGTATTAAAAAAAAAATTCAAGATACATGAGTACAATGAACATGACTACCTCCAATAGTGGAGTGTTAGGGCCACTACTTTCTCTCCAAAATAAGTGTCTCTATCTCTCTAATATCCTATGGGAGAAGACAAGGTGAAAAGTCCTTTCTTTGAGTAATGGGGCTTATCTTATAACTATACGTGTGACCTTTCATATCTCCATTACTCTTGAACTTACCTCATGAATCCTCAACTTAGAATGTGACTTTTGAACTTCTAAATTACTTTTGAACTTCAATGTGACTTTTGAAATTATCTATGTCTATTGGATTTCTATATGTGACATTTTGATTTCTCCATGTGGATTTTTTATCCATATATGACTCTTGGAATTCCACATATTACGTTTACAATAATTGAAAAATTACATCATGATATCCACATTATCATGTGATGATATCATTACAAGTCACTCACAATTATGACTTGCACCCGTAGTCACTTGCGGCATGGAATTTCTTGGGAGGTGACAATGTTGCCACCTATGTATTCAATAGTTGATGTAGATTTATTATTATTGTTGGTTTCTTCCCTCCAAAGGGTCTTGAGATCATATGGAGTCTTTATGGATCACTTTGATCATGTGAATCCAATATTCTTTCTCTTGTCACAACATGTGCTCTATTTTTTTTGAAAGCTTCCTTAGGTTGCATGCTTTGACAAATCTCCTCATCCATCCTAGTTTTGTTGTTCTATAAACTCTTGCAAGTAAAATCACTCATATTAATCATTAGGTTTCTTCCTTTTATAGATTTCCTCATGCATCCTTGTTTTCTTGTTTGAAAAACTATTGCAAGTAAACTCACTCATAGAAAGGAACCATTAGCCCCAAAATCTCCTATTGTATCATATTTCATGCAAAATTTCTGACTATGAATTAATAACATGCTCATAAGGGGGAAGAGGGGGATTTTAGGTGTTGGGTGCATTGTCAAGAGGCAAGGAGTTGTGTGCTAGCCACAAAGGATGCATTGTGCATTTTGCTGATAAGCGAAGATCTGATGTAGGGCGTAGGGTAGAGTCACAAGAGGACAAGGAGCTCACTGTGGAGTGTTGTGTTTTTCATCCAAGATCGTTTTATTTAAAGATTCATTTATAATTACATATAACAGAGCATGTTAACCAGGTAAATTAAACCACATGAAAATGAAGCAAAAAAACATAAGCAATCATGAGATCAAAGACACAAATATTTGACTACGGAGTTCACCGAAGGTGGGCTACGTCGTCAGGCCCTGCTCAATAGTGGGGAGGCCTTATTTTATTAATTTACATCAAAGAAATAAATTACAAGAAACTTTACAAAAATTACCCTTATACCTCCAATCCGGAGGATGGCCTAAAAATGGACAGCTCAACTGGAGAAATGGACTTCACCACTGAGTTCCTGGTGTGAAAACATGAAAATTTGACTATAAACATGCCCAATTCTAGAAACAACACCTTTGACACTCTAAGGGATTTTTTTGGGATCAATTGATTCTCCTCGCTCATGGTTCCAATCCTCCTCTTGGGAAAGGTTCGGTTGCTCCTACTTTGGATGCCCTCAGTCAAATGAATTTGAAGGCACTTAAGCAAGTTTTTGCGTGGATAAAAAAACATAGGTTCATTGTCCTGTTGCTAATACTCATGTTGGGAGTGGGCAGGTCAGGTGTTCAAGCCCCACCAATCCCCCATATACAATGGTGCATATTTTATTAACCATCAACATAGAATTTTTTTATATAATATAGCTTTGGTTTCATTTTATTTTGGAGCCGCCAATTAGGGGCCAACCCACGTGGGCCAAGCGGGTTCAACCCTCATCGACTCCCCTCCAATTAGCATCGAGGTATGGAATATGGTGGCCTTCCCACATGTTGTAACATATATGTGGTATATATGGTGGGGGTGGCGACCCACTACCCCGTTTTTTTTTGTTTTTATATTATATATAATATGTAAGGTGCCCAGTGGGGTTGGCGAGTCTGACGGGCCGGACCCACTCCTTATTTTAATATTTTTTTTGGTTTTTATAATCAATCTTGCCATTTTTTATCTTTCCTAAAAATAAGCGTCATTGGGCATTTTAACTATTTGATAAATTCGTCGATTCTCAGTGGCCAAATTTTGTGTGTTGGGTCTCTGTCAAATTTTTACCTCCTTAAGCCTGCCACCTAGCCAAATTTGACCAAAAATTTAACCAAATATAACTTGACCATATGAATTTGGATTTGAGTGATATTTTCACATTTGGAACCAGGGCGACGAGAACTATGATCTAGTCTTAGTTTCGCTTCCATTTGAAAACTTTTATTTTTGAGTTATTTTCAAGGCCACTTATATTTCTGGATCCTCCTGGATCAATTGTGCACTCAATTGGGAATTATTGGGAAGAATGATGGCACATGGATCACTTTTAGCTTAAGGAATTATTTACTAACCATTTATGGTGTGTTGTGTGTTCAACTAGGAGAGAGGGCTAGTCTGGCACAATTAAGAAGAAAAAGGGCTTTGATGCTTGAGATTTCACTATGCGTTAAAGAGAGGGGAAAATATTAGTTTGTCCATAATGCGCAATATCAAAAAACAAGGTGGGGTCTGACTAAGCCTTGAGAATGTGAAATGCGCTCTCCATAGCCTAGTGGGAGAGCCTGCAAAGTTTGATAATTTATCTAATTCTAGAAGGTGGAACATGCGAACACACATTGAGGTAAAAGAATAACATAGTGCAACAAATACCAACTCATTATTAAGACTTAGACAACACCCAATACCAAGAACTATACATCAAAATGTTAGTTAACAACACTCTCCTAGTAAGAAAGAAAAAATATATATAGTTGCAACCAAAAGTGTTGTTTTGTGACTAGAAAATGTGTCATGAATCTGAAGTGCACCATAGATGTTCTTAATGGCCCGACGATACTTATGAAAGAATGAGGACACTTGTAACATGTGTAATAACATGAAACAACACTTTATGACCAAGGTAATTAATTGGTATGATGGTTGGTAGACTCCATAATTTTTATCATTAGATAAAATTTGAGGTCTAAAATGGGCTTCGTAAGGAATATTATAAAATAATAGTGGGAATCATAAAATAATATTAGATTACATCATCAAATTCTAGAGGGAAAAAATAAAAACTACTTTTTCAACTCGTATTTTCAACTTATATCCCTACAATTTTACTCAAATTTCAAGTGAGAACACCCATTGGATGCATCATCCAATTCCTCATCCAAATACTATGGATGTTGCATACTTTCGATGGACCCCGATACAAGAAAAATGAGAAATACATGGAAAACGTGATTGCAAACACATTTTCCAAGTATTTCTCATTTTTCGTGTAGCAGTGTCCATCAAAAGTATGAAACATTTGTATTTCTTGGATGAGGAATTAAATTTTGTATCCAACAAGTGCTCCCACTAAAAATTTGAGTAAAACCACTAGGAGATAAGTAAAAAATACGAGTTGGAAAAGTATTTATTTTATATTTTATTTTTTTTACTTTCTTACTCCAAAAATGGTGAATTATCCCCCATGGTTGACATCATCGTCTTGAATCCTAATGGTTCTGATAAAGTTTAATTTGGTTATACCTTTTTTTTTACGCCCATTTTTCACCTCAAGCTTTCTCTAATGGCATCAAAATTTTGGAGGGTGTTGTAGTAGTTACAACACTTGGTGACACACTAGGCAAGCTTCAACTTCTCTGTATAGGAATAATTTTCAGTAAATGTTTAGCCCTTCAGGAAGTATTGATTCATGAATTGGATTTCATTGGCTCTTCCACTCAACCTCGTTATATATGCAGTATCCACCATTCCATTCCTTAGTTGAACACCCAAGAGATTATTCCACATCACAATTGTTTCAATTATGAAAGGGTAATATATAATTTCAAGTTTAAGATATTCATAGTGTGAGTTTCATATCTAGTGTTTCTTTGCTACTAGCAAGCCTAGACAATACCTCGGCGAAGTCACTATAGGAACACAAGCATTGCTTCTCTGACATCAAACCTAGACAACTCCCTGGTGAAGTTACTTGCTTCACCTCTATGAGAAGGAATCCTTTCTCTTCTTTCATGCTATATTTATTTACTAATATAAATGTGCTTAGGAAATTATTATTTCAATGTGGCTGAAGAGGTATCCTGACTTATTGATAGATAAGATGGTGCACCTTCATAGAAGTATATATATATATATATATATATATATATACAATATGATTTTCTTAATTATGCGAATGAGATTTTTATTAGTTGATTTTGATAATTTGATGCATGCTTTAAAACAATGCAATTTTATAATTCTAACTCATAAATGAGGGAAAGAAAGTTATATTATCAAATACAAGCATTGTCGAAACACCAAACCTGGTTATGTTATTCTACTTCAAAAATTGGATGACCTCCTAGTCATTGACTTTCATTAAAAGAATTGCTTTAGCTCACGAAGTGAAATAATATATTTATATTATAATTTATCATTGTTTCTTTGAATAATGTGGAAATATTTCACCAATAACATCTAGTCCCCACTATTTGAAAGGTTCCTCGGCTTCTATTGCTAGTAGTGGGGTAGCTAAATTTGGGTCTCGGCCAACCCATTTCTAGCATGTTGGGAACTTCCAGTAATATGCATGAGCATCCTTGAATAAAGTGGGCCAATAATAAGCATCCTTGATTACTTTATAAATAGTTGTATCACCCATAAAGTGTCCACCTTATAATCCATCATGCAAATACTTCAATACTCTATATGTATCATGAGGCTCTAGGCATCTTAGTAGGACAAAAATCATTAGAGAACTTTTGAGTTATAAAATGGGCCTCCTAAGAAAAATGTACAAACAAAATAAACTTTATAAGAACCAATAGGATTCAAGATGATGATGTCAACCATGGGGGATCACTCACTATTTTTGGGGTAAAAAAGTAATATTAAAAAATAATAAAATAATAAAACTACTTTTTCGACTTGTATTTTCAACTTATCTCCCTAATTTTTTACTCAAATTTTGAGCGGGAGTACTCATTGGATGAAACTTTTAATTCCCCATCCAAGGATTACTCATGTTGCATACTTTCTATGGACCCTACAACAAGAAAAATGATAAATACATGAAAAACATGATTGCAATCACGTTTTTCATGTATTTCTCATTTTTTGTGTACCAAGGTCCATCAAAAGTATGCAACATGGGTACTCCTTGGATGAGGAATCAAATTCTTCATCCAAAGAGTGTTCCTAGTCGAAATTTGAGTAAACCCATAGGGAGATAAGTTGAAAATCCGAGTTGAAAAAGTAGTTTTTTCTTTTTTCCCTCTAAAACTTGATGATTTAATCTAATATTATTTTATTATTTCCACTATTATTTTATAATTTCCTTAGGATGCCCATTTAGACCTAAAAATTCCCCTAATGATGGTTCTTTTGGAAAATCACTCTATGTACGAGCTAATAAGATAGATCTTTAAGAAGAATTTCCCTCTTCTATTTATTAGATAGATGTGTGGGGAAGGTTCTATGCACCGATATTGTCGTATATTTTGAATACCAAGGTTTGGTTGAACTTTTCAGAGGAACTTGATCAATGTTGTACATTTATATTTCATGTTCCCATCCTAAAAGGTCAGCTTTTGGAGAATCCCTCACTTCTGATGTAGGTCAACAAAAAACATGGCCCTTAAAAGTATGAACTGGCTTGAACTTGAGGTTATATTCTTATATGTAAGTTATTCAATTCTCCCTCTTCTTACCCAAGTCTTGTTGCACAAATATAATTCTAACGATGTGATGTACATATATAATTATGTGAGATTTAAGGAGATATGGCCTAAAATGGTTAACTACCTTATATACTGCATCAGCTCATTTATCAATGGAAAGGAAATTAAACTTTGAACCATGTAAACCAAAACTCATAAAAGATATAGGTCATTTGTTTCCTTCATTATCCTTTTTCGTTAATGCGACCATAATAAATGAATAAGAACTGAAAGTGTATAACAGGAAATTTTTGAAAAAAATATAGACTATATAATGTAAGAGCATTAGCGATAGCTTGTTTAATACAGGAAAAAGCATCTTTCTCCCTTTTATCCCATTTGTAAATTTCATATTTCTTTATCATATCTTGCAGTGGCTTGATGATCTGTGTATATCAGAGATGAAATTACGCTGGAAATTATTTTTTCCCAAGAAAGATTGCATAGATTTCTTGTTCATAGGAAAAGAAATTTGAGCTATAGTTTTGACCCTTTCTGGATCAACCCTAATTCTGAATTTAAAAATGATGTGTCCTAAGAGAGTACCTTTTGACACAACGAAGATTCGCCTTTTGGGATTCAAAGAAATATCATACTTGCAAAATCGCTCGAATATCTTCTTTAGATGAAATAGAGGAGATGATATCTTCTTTGAAAATATAGTTACATAATCCAAATATACTACTACATTTTCTTGCAATTAAGCCACAAAACACAGTGTCCATATCCCTTTGAATTTAGCGTTGGAATTAATAAATATGAATTGCATGTGCTTAAAGGAAAAATTTCGCCACTTCGTCTTGAATGTGGTATTTATATGATATGGTTATGTTACTAACACCTGATTATATCCAAAGAATCCATGTAGCAGCGAGAACATCTTTGACCCATATATTATTTGAATTATCTACTCTATAGATGAAACTGGGTATTTATCATTATCTGAGTCCCGATTGTCATTGTGGAATTCAAAAAATAGGTGTATCTCCACAGATGTTTTCCTCATAGGGACCAAGTTGGAAACCTAAGTAGAATTTCCTACATTAAATATGATTTGAGCATCTAACAACTTCCTTAACTCCTTTTGGATCAGGGGCTCAAGCCTTGGATGAACCTTTCTAAGCTTCTATTGATATGCCTTGGCCCCTTCTTTTATAGATATGACATGATGGATAATACATGTATCTTATGTCTCCAAATCATCATATTCCCATGAAAACACATCACGATACTATTTTAAAATACTTATGAAAGCCTGTTGTTCTTGCGGAGAGAAACATGTACCGAGGTTTTCTTATTTTTTATCGTCTTTGGTTCCCAAGTTTATTTCTTCATGTGTCAAAATTGAGCTCTGATTATTACAGTTAATTGTTCCTCTGAAAAATTTTTGTAGGTCTTTGAGTCTTTCTACAGATGCCAAACCTTTATGCATAGTATTCCCTTTCGATGTTTGAATTGCTTCCTACAAACCCTTATCACGTTCATATTCTTCAACAGCCACATATTTAAACATATCCACATTGGCCATGAAATGCAATATTTATTGGTCATCAATGAAAACATGAAATTTAGCTACGTTATGAGGTACAGATGGATTATAAAATCATCTTTATAGAAAATCCATCTCTTAAAAGATACATTCTAGTAGCTGCATTGGCTAATGTATCTACAGTAGCATTATGAACTCTAGGGAAAAAAATTGTATTAAATTATTTAAAATGAGAAATAATATTCCATAATTATTTCTTATAGTTTTTTAAACTTGGAGAAACACACTGGATAACATTTTATACTTGAGAGGTGACAACCTACGAATCGCTAGTTACCTTAAGTAAATATACCTTGAGGTCTATGGATTTATTTATTCCAAAAAAAATTGTTTCATACTGAGTGGTGTTATTATTGCACTCAAACTCCAAGCGACATGATAAAATATACCTCTTCTTATGAGGGTATATGAGCACATAACTAGCTTTGGAGCCATCCTAAGTATTACAACCATCGAAATATAAATTTCACAAATTAGTAGCTACTAATCTAGTTCCTAAACTAATATTATGTACATCTATATTAGAAGATTAATTTGCACCAGTTGGAAAACATGTATCTCCAGTTGTGTATCTGATGGGAGGGGTGATGGTTGCGCTTGATAACCCATGTGATCAACCTCTAGGAAAAAATTTCCAAAAATAAAATCTACAAAGAGAACTAGCTCATTGTGTCCATCAAATGGTGTCACAATTTACTTCATATATGGCTCACTTTCAACTCGAATAAGGTTACTTCTACCCTTATATGGAAGCCATAAAATTTTCCAAATTGTAGAGAAATACATTTGTATCTTACTAGACCAATATATACACCAAATTAAACCATAGGCTTTGGGAATGTCCACAATAAATATGTTAATTCATTGGTGTAATCTATGGTATGATGAAAAAATAATGAGAACATTGTTGAGCTCACTAATTTCCAATATTAGTGATTTGTCTAGTTGTATGATTAGTGCATCAGTTTTATACCATTTGGCATTAATTTTCTTGGTAACAGATAAAGTAATTACATTTGTGGATGTACCAGAATCAACCAAACAATTATGGACATTATAATTAAATATTTCGAATATTAAGAGAAAAGCGGGGGAAAAGAGTCTTAGTATTTAATTTTATAGCATTAACAACATATTCAAGAATACCAAGATACTTACTAGATATGGATTGAGAAATATAAACTTTATCACTTGATGGGGGTTCTGATGACATTGATTTGAAAATCAGCTTATGTTGGCATGTTATATTAAAGAGCTTAAAGATTGAAATGTTTTCATGATTTCTCTTCATATCCGCAATGATGTTATAATCCATACTTTCATTCCTAATAGGGAGTTTTGAAGTATATGGTAGTGTAGCTTTGTTAGAAACTTCTGGAATGATGGATTTCTTCTTATTTTTTGTGGAAGTGTTCTTCAAAGACTGATCACTTCTAGAATTTTTCTGAGATGGATTTGCTGGTGGCAGAATCCTTCTTAACAGTTGCTTCTTCAACTCTTTCTAAGAAATTGGTCATTTTCTCCTTTAATTATATCCACCATTTGGGGGTTGAGAAGGAGTTGCAATTGCTTGTGGTTCCTCAACACTTTTCTTATCAAAAATTTGTATGATATCGAATGCATTGACTGATTATCGAACACCTATACTTTCGTCAGCCATGCTAGGTTCATTTATTTCTTCAATTTACTCAGACTTCTCATCTAGAAGTAAGGTATCAATAATATGAGCCACTATAGAATTCATGTTGTGATTCCACTATGGGCATGTTTTCTCTAAATTTAGATCATGATGGAAGGTGCAATAATTTTCCATTCCTGAACTTTCAACATTAAACAAAAAATTCAAACTCTATGTAGATTTCGTCGATTGATTATTGTTATTTCTCTTAAGAGAAAATGGCTTTGAAAAATTGATGCTAGAATATTCCTCGCTTGATTTTCTCTTTAACTCAGATACTTCATTATTAAGTGAATTTAATTATTTTTCCAATCTTTCCATGTCAAATTAATATTTCTCTTTGGCTTTGGTTGAAGAATCTTGAGTTTTCCTACCCACATATTTGGATTCTTTCGAATCTTCATGATCTTCAATTGCTCAAATGGAATGCAAGTCCTTCTCAGCAACAATGGTTTATGCAAAATTTAAAACCAATGTCTCCTTTGCATCTCTCTTAACAAATACAAAATTTTTTGTAGGAAAGGAAGTTATTTGATAATCTTTAGTGATGGTTTCGTGTGGTTGTGCATCTAAGTGTAACTTATTCAATATAGAGGTAAATATTTGATTGAAATCCTTTACCTTCTGTTTGTCCCCAATATTTAGTTTCTTGAGTTATTTTAACAACATGGCAGGAGTTTTATCATTCATAAAATTCTCTAAAAATAACCTCTTAAACTCCCTCCAATTTTGAATTGAATTAGCCAGAAGACTATGATACCAACCTTCTATAGTTTATGGAAAAATTATACAAGCCATGTCATCAAAGAGCACATAAATAATTCATAAATGCATGTAGAATTCATTAATATGATCTTCAATTTTTCTCTTCTTTTCAGGATCAAACTTTGATAGCAATTTTTTTGTATGTTTAGAAATGGGGTATAAATTATCCAGAAGATAAAGTAGCTCTTGGGGGCCATCCAATTCAAATATTGATCAACCATGTCTTCTCCTCCTTCCTCCTCTTATTTTTGAATCTAATAGTCTTCTCCTTCACCATTCAAATCTTCATTATAATTAGGTTGTTCTTCATATCTCAAATATTCTTCATTAGAAAATTTAAAATCTCCCTCGTCAACTTCTAAAACTTCCACAATAGGTGGAAGGTCCCCTTGTTGGACTGTCTCTTCTATGAGTTCTACTAATTCTTCAAGTGTGGAGATAACCAAATCTTCCACCGATGAGACCAATACACTAGTATGAGTGGTTTATTTGTTACTTTCTTGGATTATGAGGAATATTATGGGCAATGGGAATTAATCCAACAACTCTTGTAAACTGACAAGTAATTGGTCGGGGTGTATAGATTTAATCGGAAGTAACTTGAAAATTTTGTTCTAATCAAAGATGAGTAGATTCTGAAATCTCAGGGATGAGAGTAGGAGTTGAGCTTGGGCCATTATTGCGTTGCACATATGATTCGTTATTGGGGTGAGGTAAGTTATAAGCCATAAAAAGTGGATTCCGTTCTTGTAGCACTAGAAAATTGATGGTGTGGAATCCCAATAACATATAGTTGAGCTCCCTAATATGAAGTCCAAATTAGACCTCATACTATTTGCTATAGGAGTACCATATAGAAATATGGCCTCGATGCCATTTACTTAAATATTTTCCTTGGATTGAGTAATTAGCATAAAAGAGTAGTGCTCACGTACTTTTGAATGAGAAATAAAATATGCCTTGTGAAACGTTCAATTGAAAATGTATCAAGGTTCTTTCACTTCAAGGAAACAAAAGTGAGTATTTAAAAGAAAAGGAATAGTACTGCTCTAGTAAAGAAACCCTAACATCAAAAGAGGAGAATCATTAGTCATCAAGTGAAATAGTTCTTATAGATGAAATTATCATTATAACAATCACAACACACTTTCAATAAGATAAGCACCAAATCCACTAGAATAGTTCGAATTCTCTAGTACTAGTGAATGCCTGCATAAACCATAAAAATTCAAATAATACTCTTAAACATACATTACCTATGCATGAAAATGTGTTGGTGCAATAGGCTTCAAGTATTAAGAAAATTTTCCAAGATACATGAGTATAATTAACACCACTAGCTCCAATAGTGGAGCGTTAGAACCACTACTTTCGCCCGAAAAGAACTCTGTCTAGTATCTAGGATTTATTGTATATATGTACATTGATCGGTTGAGGATTCCTAGGCCTAATAAAGACTCCACCCTATAGGATTTATAGTATATCCCACCATTCACTGATTGAGGATTCCTAGGCCTAATCGAGGGAACATACCTCTAATATTTACTGTATATCCCCCATTCACCAGTCGAGGATCTCTAGGCCCACTGCGGTACACACAAATACAACTTTACCACAATCCCACCTTCGCTGGTCCAGGGATTCCTAGGCCTTTTTTTCTTCTCCGAAGACCACCCCACTCATTTTAGAAACCATCCGAAAATCCAGCTTAACCAAGTAAAAGAGAACCCCATCACACCATGACTATCTAGAAATGGAAAGGCAAGGCTGAAAAGCACTGTCACACCTAGAAAAACCCATGCCAATGATAGAAAAAGAACTAAGAACACACATGCATGTACAATGCATGTCAAATCTAGCAAGGAAATCACACATGAAAATTGATACTTGCAAGTAATCCAGTTGTAGGTGTTTGATACTTCTCTTCCTTGCTTTATCTTTGTTTCCCTTTTCCTTCTTTGTCCCTCCTTTTATTTTCCCTATACAATTATAGAGTGCTCCAAGAATTCTCTAATTTTCCAAGAGTGAGAGAGAGACATAATAGAGAGAGAGCTCCAAAATTGAATTGAAAAAAGGTACAAATTTCACCTTTCACCTTCCTTTTCTCCTAATTTCCATTATTTTCATAAAGAAATTTCCAAAAATTCCATTTTTCCTTTCCAAAGCCTTTTTCATTTCCTTTTCCAGTTACCCTTAGCCATAATAAACCAAATGAACACCCACATTAGGATGTTTTCCAAACTTTTAACTTGGAATAAGTGTCCCATGACCTTGGTTATTATTTTTGTCTTTATTAACTTTATTACATGGAGTTTTAAGCAAGGGTTGTTACAAATCCTTTCCCCCTTGGGGGAACACTGTCCTCGTTGTTCAATGAGACCTACAACCAACAAGACTACTAAAAAAAAAAAATATAATCCCCATGGAGCTTTATAACTTAGCTCGTTGCAGTATTTACAATGATCGACCTGCTGAGAAGAAAACCAACATGACAACATAACAACATGACAACCATAATGACATTACACCAACACTTCTTATTGGAGCTTTATAACATATCTCATGGTGGTATTTACATATAGATGCATATGTACATATACCAAAACATCACACCAAAACATATACCAAAGACATTCACTCAACCAACAAATAGAGAAGGATACATAGCCCGCATGTGATACGACATCTCCCATGTAGATTCATCGGGCCCAAAGTGATTCCACTACACTTTAACCTACTTTATTGCTCGATTTTAGAGCATGAGCATATATATTTTCAAAATACACTATGGTTCTTGCTGGAATTCTCCTTCTAGATCCACCTGCAATACAAACGAGTCAATCACATGATAAAAATATTTAACATACATCTTAAGAAATTAATCAAGGAAAACATCATGGAATTTCATTGTGAGAGGAAATGCAAGTCAATAGGATACTGATCCAATCCTTTAAAGTATATTGAAAGGTCCAAAAAACCAAGGGGCCATCTTGGCACATGGTCTAGTCCTGAAGGAGATCTTCATGGGATTGATGTGAAAGTACACATGTTCCCCAACCTGAAAATCCTTAAACATCATGTTTCGATATGCATAAATTTTATGTATGTGTTGGGTTTCCTTTAGATACTTCTTTATCACTTGTATTTCTTGTTCCATCTGTTGTGTAACCAACTCCAAAAATAGAAGAAAAGAGATCTCAACGCCTTATAAATAAGCCACTTCGAGGGGGCAACCTCCAATACATTACATGAATGAAAAATTCTTGGATGATACAATTTACAAAACCTCCTTTCTATATATATGAGTCCATGTGGCCATAATGTAATGCTATTGGGCCACAATGTAATCCTAGCCGACCTAACAATAATAATTTAAGGGCACAATAATAACAAAATGGGGGTTACAAGGGTACAATAATAACAAATAAGGGACTATCCTAGTAATATAGGGACCTAACATGCCCCTCTCCTTCAAAAAAGTGTTGTCCTCAACGCTTGAGTAGCTCTAGGTGCTTCTGTATAAAATTCTCATCCTCCCATGTAGAATCTTCAGTAGGTAAGTTCTTGCACTTGATGAGATAATTTGAAATTGATCGATTCCGTAGCTGTTGAGTTCTTGTTTCCGTGACTGCTTCAGGTTCCAATATGATTTTTCCTTCCTCATAAATTTTTGGCAATATTGTTTGAATTGGAAGATTTTCACCTATAACCTTCTTTAAGCATGAAACATGGAAAACTGGATGCACTCGTGAAGAAGCAGGAAGCTCCAATTTGTATGCCATAGTAACAATATTTTGCAACACCTTGTAAGGACCATAGTACTTTGGTGATAGTTTATTATCCTTCTTAGCTTGCTTGAGGGACATTTGTTTGTATGGTTGTAGCCGTAAAAATACCCAATCTCCTACATCAAAACTTCTCTCGTTGCGATGTTGATCTGCCTGTTGTTTCATTCGATTTTGTGCCAAATTCAGGTTATCCTTTAAGAGTTGGAGAACTTATTTCTAATGCTTGATGTGATCTTCCACTGCTTGAACCTTTGAATTTTCCCTTAAGGATGATGTGATGGATGGTGGATGATATCCATAAAGTGCCATAAATGGGGTCATTTTTGCTGCAGTATGGAAGGAAGTGTTATACCACCATTCAGCGAGAGGTAACTACTTGACCCATTGTGTTTGTTTATCAGATACAGAACAACAAAGATATCCTTCTAAACATTTATTTACTATCTCAGTTTGACCATCAGATTGAGGATGATAAGATGAGCTATGAGCTAATTGAGTACCCAAACAAGAAAATAACTCCGTCCAAAAATTTCCAGTAAAAATGGGATCTCTGTCGCTCACAATAACCCTTGGGCTTCCATGTAGCTTTTGAATTCTGTCCATAAATGTAGTAGCAACTTTACTTGCTTTAAATGGATGATATAATGCACAAAAGTGTCCATACTTGGTAATTCTATCAACTACCACCATGATGACACTCTTTCCTTCGGACTTAGGTAAACCTGTGATAAAATCCATTGAAATCTCCTCCCAACGTTGACTTGGAATGGATAAAGGTTGTAGAAGACCCGGGGTCTTAATTGTCTCAACTTTATTCTGCTGGAAACTCAAACATTCCACCACAAAATTTTGAATCTCAGATTTAAGGCCATCCCAAAAAAATGATTTCTTCACCCTGTGGTAAGTTTTTAAAAATCCGAGTGTCCTCCTAAAGGAGAAGTGTGCAATTCCAAAAGAATATTTTGTTTTAGTTGGGAATTCTTACAAAGATATAAGCGATCTTTGTACCATAAGGAATCATTTTTCCAATTAAATGTATCAGATGTACTAGGATCTTGCTGCAACTTTTGAATGAGTGTCCATACATCTTTGTCCTTCTTCCATTCATCTCTTGCTTCGGTTATCCAATCTGGTTTGATAATAGAAATGGCACAAAGCAATGCTTCCACCTCTTCATTCTTTCTTGAGAGTGCATCTGCAACAACATTAAGCTTTCCTTTTTTGTAGATTATTTCAAAGTCATAACCCAACATCTTTGTGACCCATTTTTGCTGCTCTTCTGAAGATAGTCTTTGTTCCAAAAAGCGTTTAAGAGTATCATGATCAGTTTTTACCTTGGAGTGTCTTCCCATTAGGTAAGTTCTCCATTTCTTTAGTGCATGCAGTATTGCTAACATTTCCTTCTCATAAATAGGTTTCTGTAAATACTTTCCTTTGATTGGATGACTTTCAAAAGAAATGGGTCCTCATTCCTGCATTAAAACAGCACCAATTCCATTTCCTGAGGCATCACATTCCACAATAAAGGTTTTTGTGAAGTGTAGTGTAGTTAAGACCGGTGCTACGCACATTGCCTGTTTAAGATGTTCAAAGGCCTTAGTTTCTTCAGGAGTCCATGAAAATTCATCTTTCTTCAACAATGTTGTTATAGGTGCTGCTATTCTCCCATAATTCTTAACAAACTTGCGATAATACCCTGTTAACCTAAGAAATCCTCGCAACTGCTTTATTGTTGTGGGGACTTTCCATTCCTTAATGGCTTTAATTTTGTTAGGGTCTACTTTAACACCCTCGTGAGATACAATATGACCCAGATATTCCACCTCTTGTACTCCAAAGAAACATTTGGATGTTTTTGCATATAATTGTTTCTCCCGCAATAGTTTGAGCACCCTGTCAACATGTTCAACATGATCCTTCCAAGACCTGCTATAGATTAGTATATCATCAAAAAATACTAGCACAAATTTTCTATGGAAGGGTTTGAAAATGGAATTCATCAACCCTTGAAATGTAGAAGGTGCATTGGTAAGGCCAAAAGGCATGACCAAAAATTCATAATGACCCTCATGAGTTCGAAATGCTGTTTTTGGAATATCTTCAGTCTTCATTCTAATTTGATGATATCCCGAACGAAGATCCAACTTGGTAAAATAAATTGCTCCATGTAATTCATCCAATAATTCATCAATCACAGGAATGGGAAATTTATCTTTAATGGTGAGCTTATTGAGCTCCCTATAATCCAAACACATTCACCATGATCCATCCTTCTTGTGTACCAATACTACAGGAGCAGAGAAAGAACTTTGACTAGGTTGAATTATACCCGCCTCTAACATTTCTGCAATCATACGTTCAATTTCGCTCTTTTGGAAGTAAGGATATCTATAAGGCCTGATGTTTGGAGGAACACTTCCTGGAATCCAATGAATAGTATGATCATGATCACGAATAGGTGGGAGTCCTTTGGGAGTTTCAAACACCTTGGAATGATTGTCAAAAACTTTTTGGATATCTCAAGAAATAGATGATTTGGATGCTCGAACTTCTAGTGAAAATAATTGTGCAATTACACCTCGTTGTTCTTCCTTTAGAAGATTTGTCATGCCATTAGAGCTTATTATCCTTCCCGGCTTCCCTTCAATACCCTGTAATTCGACTTCCTTCCTTCTGAAAAAAATTTCAAGAAAAGCTCTTGAAAATTAAAAGCTACCGTCCCCAAAGATTGTAACCATTGTACTCCTAGTACAACATCAGCACCTCCCATAGGAATGGAAAGCATTGGACTAGTCAACACATATTCCCCCATGGTTAGCTTGATGTTATGGCATTTTCCAGAGCAATTTATAGTTCCTCCATTTGCAACCATCACTTGACATTCTGGTGCTGGGTATAGGAAACAATTTAATTCCTTAGCTACCTTACAATGAATAAAATTATGGGTGCTACCTGAATCAATCAACACTATTACCTTTTTCTTCTTGATATGTCCTTCTATCTTGAGAGTTTGAGGAGTGGTAATTCCTGCTAGTGCATTACATGATATGGTCGGATTCATTTCTTCCTCTTCTGGCGCTGGTTCCTCGTGTATATCATCTTCTTTTTCATTTTCTTCTTCCTCTTCACAATCTATGTAAAATAATTTCTTCTCAACACACTTATGACCTTTAGTGTATTTTATATCACAACTATAGCAAAGCCCTTTTGCTCTTTTTCTTCCAATTTTTGTGGTGTCAACCTTGTAGGTTGTGGAAATCTAGGCGTAGCAACACTTACTTCTTTATAGAATTGAGTGGTAGGCTTCCTTGTCGTCATTATTTTACATTCACTTTTCTTGCCAACCTGAATTCCTTCTCCAATGAATCCGGTTCCAAAACGCGAAATTCATGTTGGATGTTATCCTTTAAAGTTCCTATGAAGAGATCGATCCTGTGTTCCTCTAGAATATCAGTTACCCTTATATTCAATTTTTGGAAGTCCTCAATGTGCTGCCCCACTAAACCCTTTTCTTTGAGATTTATCAATTGGCTAAAGAAGGTGTTGCTCTTTGTATCCTCATAATGTGCTATCATTTCCTTAGTAAAAATTGACCAAGTGAATTTTTTTTTATGGGAGCAAAGCCATCGATACCATACAAATTTATTTTGTTCTAAATGTAAAGCTGCAATGCGTACCTTTTGTGTGTTTTGCACATTATGGAAATCAAAATATTGCTCCATCTGTAGTATCCATGTTACAGGATCCTTTCCATCAAACTTCCTCATATCCATTTTTGGAATATGGTGGTTCTTCTCGCCAACATTATAGTTTATGAAATCATGATTAATATTTATTTTTTTCTCATCATGAGGTTCTTCTACTATCTTTTCACCATTAGGAAACATTTCTTATATCAACTTTGTCAAACATTCGATGTCTGCTTTTAGATCATTCTTCATATTTTCCATGTTGTATTTCATGTCATCCATCTTAGCTTCCATGCCTGTTTCCATGCCATCCATATTAGCTTCCATGCCTTTCTTCAAACCTTCCATCTTCACTTCCACACCTTTCTTCAAAACTTCCATTTCATTTTTTGTTGCTCTTTGCGAGAGTGAAATTTGTTGCACTTGCTCTTGTAATTTTGATAGATCATGTTGCAATTCTTCATCTTCATGAGTCATAGTAGAGCCTTCTGAAGGCTTAATGGGTGTTAAATTATTTCTACAGGGCATCTTTTAGAACCCAATACTGATATGTATTCTACAATATGCCCTTGGAATCAATTCAAATTGATTCTTCAAACAAGACTTATGCAATTCGAAAAAAAATACACACCTTTTTCTTTCTTTGAGAGCTCTGATATTGAAATTGTTTTTTCTCTCGTGATTGCAACACTTACATATTTGAATTTAATTACCACATAGACTTAAATTATCTTTCAAATCCACACAGCTTGACATGATTTGGATTCTCCAAGACAAAGTTGTGTCCAATCTCCCACAATGACCTAATTATGGATCGAAGCTAGTAGGAGCGAAATTCAGGTCACTTTCCACGTGTCACTGTTTCATTTATTTTCTCTAAAATTGATAGACAAGAAACTAAAGTCCATTTAATTGCAACCAATGTTTACGACACTCCAATCTGATGCTCAGAGAGAGAGTTAAGAAGATTTTCCCATGATCACCTATTTGAGATGAAATTCAGGAGCCTGAAACAGAACTACCTTCCACAGATCATATCTCCAAAAATATTGTGAACCAAGCTCTGAAATTGTGTGAAGATTTTCTTTAGCATTTCTTCTTCGCACCCTAAAAATTTCAGCTTTTGAAACTTCGTAGAACAAAATTTATAGCGTAAATGCCACGATGACCTGTTTAGGAGCCTGAAAAAATACCTAACTTCCACAGATCATATCTCCAAAAATATTGCGAACGAAGCTCTAAAAGTTTTTGACGATGTTCCTCACAATTTTATCTTTGCACCCTAAATATTTCAGCTTCTGAAACTTTGTAGATAAAAAGGTATAGTGAAAATTCTATGATGACCTATTTGGAGCAACGAAACCCTAGAATCCAAAGCTCTGATACCAAATGTTGTGTAACCAGCTCCAAAAATAGAAGAAAAGAAATATAAACGCCTTATAAATAAGCCACTTCGAGGGGGCAACCTCCAATACATTACATGAATGAACAATTCTTGGATGATATAAATTACAAAACCTCCTTTCTATATATAGGAGTCCATGTGGCCATAATGTAATCCTAGTGGGCCACAATGTAATCCTAGCCGACCTAACAATAATAATTTAAGGGCACAATAATAACAATAAGGGGGTTACACTAATAGCAATAAGGAACTATCCTAGTAATATAGGGACCTAACACCATCTTTGCCAACATGTCTGGTCTTATCAACATCCAGTTCATTGTATCACTCCAATTATTTAGAGTATTAAAACTCTTCCCATAGAGTTCCTAAAAAAAACTCGTCCTTAGTGACTCTTGATGCCCATTTTTGTAATAAAACTCAACCAATGGAAGGTACTCCTCCCATATCATTTGTTTATGCATCACATACATCCTCAACATGTCCTCCAATATCATGTTTACCCTCTCTGTAAGATCTAGTCCTATAAGTATATCCCATAAGAAATCATAACTACAATATGATTCACCTATATCCTCCTTCTAAGAGCATATGCACCCCTATTCTCTTTAAATTTAATGTACCTGATCTCAAATTTGAACCCATTGATCATGGCCAACCATATAGCTTGGCTAGACTTCAGATTCAGTTGGTCAAATAGATAACTCAATCCATTGTGATAACTCATAAATACAAACCTCCTGCTAAGAAGATAATGCCTCCACATCTTCAATGCATAAATGATCACTGGGAACTCAAGATCATGTGTCAGATAATTCTTGTCATTCTCATTCAATTTTTGTGACTCATAACACACTATGTGCCCTTCTTGCATAAGAACTCCACCAAGTCCTATCTTGCAAGAATTTGTATCATGGGATATTTACTATAGGAGAAATACCATACCACGTGCATTAATATTGGGGGATATATATTGATGAAAAATTGGCATTATATATTGGGCATATATTAGGGGTTAAAGTGTTTTTTCATATTGTGCATAAAAAATGAAGCTCAAAGTTAATGAAAAAATATAGAGGGGTATAAAAAATGTTAATGAAAAAAATGATACCTACAATATCTAGTGAAAGTAGGGCTTTTTTTAATAGGGAAGGTGTATCGGGTTCGTACTGTTAGGGGGTTAAATAAAGTGATTTATAGAGTTATTTTCCAATATGTAGTCAAATTAAGGGTTTTTTATAGTATGCCATGAATTCACATGTTATGTTATAGGTTCATTGAGTGAAGCCCCAATGATTTGTACATACCACGACCTCTTTGTCTAGATCTCAAATCTTTAACACTAGATCATTTCTCAATAGCCTCTTCAAATGCTCAAAGCTTATTTCACATTTTTGTTATAGCATCATTTATCACCTATATATACTTAATGTTTTATGTATTGGCCTTGGGCAACCCTTTCCTTTCAAACTTGGTCCATTACCTAAAAAAAAAGTCTCTTGAATTCCATATGCGACTCTGGCCTCTCAAAAGCATGTGAAAATGTGAGTCAAGTTATACCCAACACACACATATAATTTAAAATATGAAAAAAATATTAAATTCCCTATTTTCTGAGTGAGGTTTACAGGTTACACTGGAAGCCTACCTACATGAGTCTGTGTCCAAATTGTTTCCCAACTAAAAAAACTATTTTGAGGAAGTGTAAATACACCTCATGGGAAGGCCTAAAGGGGGGAGAGAGATAGGTATTGATACTATAGCCTATTAGTCCCAGATTAAGTATGATTATCCCTATGCCTCCTGCACTTCTCAGGTTGTGGAAACCCTTGTTTCCCTTTTTGAGATGTTCACTGTAAATATATTTTGGTTATCCTAGTAGTATTCAAATGCATTCTATTTCATGTACAATATAAAAAATCTACTAATATAAAGAATCTGGAACAAACAAGTAACACAAAAAAATAAGTACAAAAAACAAAAAAACCACAAATAGTGTCAGATGTGAGAAACAAACTTGTACTACATCTAGCAAGTTCCCTTCATATTTGTATAAAACTACATAGTGCATGAGGGAAAAAGCATTCTATGGATCAAGCGCAAGAGCTTCTGAAAAGAATTCAAATGCCTTTGGAATGAGACCTTGTATTTAGAGACAAATTCAATTTCCAATGTGAACCTCCATGGTGATAAGCTTTGTTTCCAGTGAAAATTCATAATGGCTCACTGCCCCATTGACATTCAAAGGTAATGATCTCTATGAGTGCTCATTTTTTCTGCAACATCCCCACCCTCTTCCAGCATTCACTATATGAGACTGATGAGATTGACTCATTGCTCCATCGGTATTAGAAGGTAATTGCCTCTGTGAGTGCTCATTATTGCCTGCTACATCTCCACTCTCTTCCAACATTAATTTTATGGGACTGAGTGAATTGAGGTTCATCCCTTCCATAGCTAGACCCATTCCACTCTTCAACGCCTCCATTTTTCCATACTGCTCCACTTCACAACCCTACTTTACCAAAATGAAAAAGCACGCGCATAGTTACAAAACTATTTTAAAAATTCAATCATATAGTAACCCCATTGAAAACAATTACCAATGATGGATTAAATCCTCCAGGAAGACCTCACACAACTTTATTAGAACAAAAAACATTCAAAATAAATACCCTAATCGAAATATAGCAAATGCATTCAGCATTTGGGATGATTACCTTACAGTCGGGTAGAACAAAGTCCGATAGATGATTATCCAATTTGCACAAAGAAATAAGGAGATTATTAAAGGAATCTAAATATGGTGACAGGCCAATTTTTCCCAAGTTTTTGAAATTTTTGATCGCCTCCTTATCCATACGTGCCCTGGCATACCACTTGGTCACCAGAGAAAATGCTTCTTGGCTCAAAATCCCCTTTCCTTTCATATCATTTATTACAACCCATATAGACTCAAACTTCGTTATGCTTCCTATACTTCCATTAATAATGTGATAAGCATAAACATTGTGTGTGTACCTCTATTATTTTTCTGCCCATTTAAAAAATGTAAAAGCCTGCATCCCTGCATTTTCAAATTTTCTCAATACTTGTTCTACCAAACTTGGCGAGAGTTCTAGTCTTGATTTCTGGAGAAAGGGTTCAATTTCAATCTTAGAGTAATAAATGAAGATGTTGCAAACTTTTTTCAGGCTTTCTGTATTTTCTTCGTTACCCTCTACAGCCTGGATCATTCTCAGCCAATTTGGGCAAATAAATTTAGTAGAGCCGCAGGTATAGATTTTGGGGTTTTCCAAATCATTGGTAAAGGTTTTGTAAGTATTCATAGCTATTCCACCATTTTTGAAGTCTATAAAACCAAAGAAAAAAAGTTTAGACTGTGTCGCAATGGAAGTTGGCAGAGCTTTACACACCTTGAGCGATCCGTTTCTAAAAATTAGAGCCATTTCTAGTTTTTATTGCAGGTTTTCAGCTGTAGTCAAAAATGACTTTCAAACCATGAAATTTTAAATTCCCACCAAATTAATAAATGCGTAGAATTTTAAACCATGAAATGTTAAACTCCCACCAAATTAATAAATGGGCAGAGGGAAATATAAAAGAAAAAATCAAATTCGATATCAGTGTGAAATAAACTGAAGAGGGAAACAAGGAGGGATCTTAATTCGGTGGCAAATGGAAAATGAAGAGAGAATGTTATGGGTTATAATAAGGAATATAATTTTAAATATTATTTTTTTCCTTATTTTTTTTCCTAGTCTTTTGTCTTGAAGAGGGTGGAATAGGTTGTTAGAAGGAAGAGATTATTGATTATATTTATTTTAAATAGTTTTTCTATTTTTTTTCATTTTTTATTTATTTTTTGTTTCTTATTTTTATGTTTTTATTGAATTTTATAATTTTTTTTGGTTTATATGTTATTATAAAAATGTAAGTAGATAGTTAAAATATATTTTTCTAAAATAAATGATTAAAAAACAAAATATTAATAGATATTGATATAAAGGCATGGAAATAAATTCTTGGACAATTACAAGAGGAGGAAAAGATGACAAGTTAGAGTGTAACGTGAGAAGTGGACCTTAACAACCACATAGGTCTTCTTTAATGGATATTTAGTCTTAAGTCAGGATATGGGAACCATAGGAGGTATTTATCATCACATGTGGGATTTAATATCTATGTTATGGTTAGGAGAGGAAAACAAGGGTCTTAGTCCCTAAATTAATCTTTCTCATGCTCAATTGCCATGAAAAATACCTCTAGCTAGGAATATGGTCATTTAGTATGTTTTGCATGATAAGAATGGGTCTCATGGCCTTTACTATGGCCAAGGAAGGAAAAGAAAAAGACTTAAGTCCTAAATAATCAGTGACCACATTTCAAAGCACAACATTAATTATATTCTCGAAGGGATATTCTATGGCCTCTATGAGGGATGTGTCTACCATTCAAAGGTTTTTCACACCACAGTTGGTTCTTAGAGCCTCGTCATTGGAGCTCAATGAAATTAGGAGGCTTTCAAATCACATATTTTTCTTACAAGTGTATAAAGAGCACATTTAACCAGGTTTGAGAGTAAATTTTATATGTATCATAATGTATATGAGAGGGAAAATGATTTTTAGTGCTAATGATCTAGTTGCACAAAAAACACCATAAATTTGCGCTTTGGGATATCCCTAAGATTCAATAAGTAATCCAACGTGAGAGAATTTCTTGCTAAGGTCTTGACAGTAGAAACAACCCTCTAGTGTTAAAATTTAGAGACTAAAGGGTATTCAAAATTTTAACACTGTAGATGGATTCAAAGACCCCTTTGTCTCTAAATTTTAACACTGTAGATGGATTCAGAGACCCCTGTAGTTAAATGTGACACTTCGGTATCAAAATTGCAATTTTCCATTTCCGAAGTGACAAAATTAAAAATTACTAACATAAATGACTAATTCATATACTTGTTATTTGGTCATATGGACACTGCAGATGGATTCAAAGACCCCTGTAGTTAAATGTGACACTTCGGTATCAAAATTGCAATTTTCCATTTTCGGAGTGACAAAATTAAAAATTACTAACATAGATGACTAATTCATATACTTGTTATTTGGTCATAAATGTACTTGTTATTTGGTCATATTTTTATTCTTGGACTATAATAGTCATTTACATTAATCATTATTATTTTGGTCACTTATATCTAGTCATATATTCTAGTCCTACACTGAATTAGTCATTTAAGTTAGTCGCTTTTAGTTTCATCACTTATTATCTAGTCATATATTTTAGTCGTTAGTCATTTAAGTTTAGTCATTTTTAGTTTAGTCACTTATTATCTATTCGTATATTTTATCCCTATACTAAATTAGTCATTTAAGTTAGTCATTTTTAGTTCGGTCACTTAAAATTGCTCAAGTTTAGTAGTAATACAGTTGAAATAATTGCAGTGACCAACATTTTTAGTCACCTAGTCACTAACTTCATCATTTTCTACTAGTGAATACCATCATTGTCTAGTTATATTGGAACATAAAAAGAAAGAAAAAGGTTATTTATTTCTAGTTTAATGTTGGATAAGTCACTATGAATAAGATGGCTCACTCTATGGACCTCACAAATTCTTTAGACCATTTTAAATTAAGTGAAGTTGGAGTCTTTAAATCATTTGATCCAAATTGTTTTTTCAATGCATACCTAGAGTATATGAGGTTTGGAACTTGTTTCCAAGAGATAGATGGTATAGCAAGGAAGGGCACAGTTCACCCAAAAAAAAACAAGAATTGTTAATAGATGCTAAAGAAATCGTTGAAGAAGAGATATTTGGCACTGGAGGAAGATACAAAAAATAAGAATAAATCCTACTAGGAAATATCAATATTCTAGACATGACAATGGTCTAAGTTCATCTACCAGTAAAAAATGATGAAAAATACAGAAACTGAAATAATGGTTCATGTTGGGCTATGAGATGGTGAAGATGACGACAAACTTCCTTGTAGAGACACTCCGAAAAAGAGTGCACATGATTGAGTCAACCAAATCCAAGAGTCCACAAAAAATAAGGACATTAAGGATGTTATGGACATGGAAATTGATAGCACTATGCTACTTGATTGGGTTAGTACTTGTTTGCAAGAAATTAAGAAAATGATGGAGAAAAATGCCAAAGAGGTCACTACTTTTGATGAACACCTCATCACCTTGCAAAATGAAAATTTTGACAGGGGCAGTAAAATATTAAAGATTGAAAGAGTACAATTTTGAAATAAAAATGTTATTGATCAAGCCAAAATGGATGTTGATGTGTCTGGGGTTGGAACAACATGGGTCATAAAATCGCATCAAGCTACTAGTGATGTGATTGTAGAGTTTATTTTCCAATAAGAAGCATAAAATATGAAACTTAAAGAAATAATAAAATATCTAGAAGATGATCTAAACTCGGGTCCTTTGTTAATGAATCCACTGTAAAAACGTGCACCGCCATTGGAAATTTCTACTCCTGGAACATCCAATACATTTGATAAAATTATCAACCTAAAGGCAGTGAAATTTTATATTATCACTAATATATCCAAAATATTTTGAATTATTTAATATGCATGAAAGGAAATTTTTAATACGCAACATTTATTCTAGAGAATTAAGTCATTAGACAATTGGGTCAAAATTAAGCCTCATGGAGACAGGGAATTTGTAGATAGTGACTTAGTTACTTTTAGTCACAAGCTCTATTTAATGTATGATATAGAGAAAGAGAAACAAGGACTCTCGGATGTTGATCGAATAATTAATATCAAAGTTGCATGGTCTAAGAGAATCAAAACATTAGAGAACATTATTTTTTAATTTAGAAACATAGAAAGTAGAAGAGTTAATGAATATGTCAAGGCGATATTGGTTCTTATGGATTTAGATGTTCCACTCATTACATATGAGTCTGGATTAATTTCGAATGAAAAGTTGATGGATAAATTGGAGAAGCTAAAATAATCAAATGCAACAAATTTCAAGGATAAACCAATTGTATTATAGAGGAAATTAAAAAATGGATAATTACTTTTGTTAGTGCTAACGAAGAGTACTCTGCCTTGGCTACCCAATTACATGAAGAAGCTATGAATATTGAGGAGGAGATTTTCAATGAAATTGTCAAAGAGGAGATTACTATCACTCTGATGAAATATTTCAATAAATCCAAAGTGAAGGCATTCCTTGGAGAAATCTTAATTATGAAAGAGAACTAGAAGTCCAACAATCTTAGACTATGCGTTGGCATATTGCAAGTGTTTAAAAATATTTGAATATATATATATATATATATATTCTATTTATAATGTTTAATTATTCAAGTTTCTTGGATATGTTATCATGAACCAATCTAATTCCTAGATACAGTTTGTTGGTTTTTGTTGCAGTTTCCTTTTTGACATTAGAGTTCATGGGAGACCAATCTTAGTTCCCATTGGGATGAATGCATTTTCTTTTGAAATGTATGTATTAGGCTTTTGATAGAATCTTTACACAACAATAATTATTTTGTGGACCATGACTTTGTAGTCTATCCTTGTTCCAATTCTTATTATTGTGCAAAAACACTAATTGAACATATGTTTTCCAATATTTTCTTTGAAATTTTATATATTAGCTAATGTTTTGTAATTTACGATAATGAAAATAAATTCCTGATTACACCGTTCTAATAGTGAGACTATTTACCAATTTTGTCAAGAATTACTAGATAATGTTTTGGATAAGAACATGTATAGCTCTCGATTATGTATCATTCTTCAATAATATTTACTAAACATAAGTTTATGGCCATATATTTTCAAGCTTTTATATTCTATGTAATGGCCTAGAATTAGTGAAAATCAAATTGAACATTTATAAAGAGTTTTGCATCTTAGATATATATTGTATATGCAATGTTTATTTTAATGGTAAATATGGTAATTTCCATTTGAATCTAAATACAGTAGTTGTTACTATAATTGTGTTGGTTACTATTAAAGGCTTATTAATCATAGCAACTGATTACTTTGTTCTAGTTCTGAGTATGTTTACTAGTTTTATGTAGAATTCTAAGATAATGTTTTTGCATAATTCTTTGAAGATATACTTTAAGCTTTAAATGATATCTAGTGTTGTTTTTATATCCAAACTTACTAGTTTCATATCCATTTTTTAGTTCCATGAATCAATTAGGTGTAAGACTGAATTACTCTATCCTTCTCCAATTGCACAAGGAATAAAATGAGTATCATATAACAATACTCACTATTGCATATCCAAACACAATTTTATCTCTGTACACTTTTTCTCCCTGTATCAGAATGGTTTCTGAAATCTCTGCAGTAAGATATTTCTAAGTATGTATCCCTGTCCGGGGTATTTTTTGAGGAACATGCCATTTTCAGGGCCCAGCAGCTTGAATTGATATATTCTCAGTCTGGAGTCCTTCATAAATATTTACCTAATGCTCCTCGCTCCAAATTATATTTGTCCAAGACTAAACCCGGTCCTCATGGTGATGGACTTATTGGGTCGATCAATAGTGGTGCAGCTAACCTGCTTAGTCAATTGCAACAGTTGTCTATACAATCTGCTTCTGCTGGTCAGGCTGTGCCTGCTAAGACATCTCCTTCTCAATCTTTGTCAATAAATGTCGTTTAGACTTCTGACCCCAAAGGAAATCAACAATCCGAAGGGAAGAAGAAAGGACGGAAAAATAATAAGAAAAAGGGAAAGAATGGGAAGGGTAATGCAAATAAGTCCAATGAGCATGTTGGTGAGGGTCCAAAGGATAAAAAGAAAGTGAAGTTTCCATGCAAGTTATGTGCTGGAGACCATCTTACTCACCTTTGCCCTAAAATTCAGGATGCGCAGCGCTTGTTAGCTCAGCAGGGTTCTTCTAGTTCCCAGGCTATGTTGACAAACCCTTTTCCCCAAGGGCAACAGCTAGTTGTTGGCGTGAATTAAAATACTGGGGCTTCCTCCGGGGGCACCCAAGAAGGGGAAAATCCGTCAAACATATATATGATGAGTGCTCATGCGGATATCGCCACGAGATCCCGTGATTATGGCAAAGATGAGTCTTCGAAAGCCAAGGGTGCTCCCGATGCTACTGAGCCACTTCACATCACGAAGCCTACTGTTGAGCCTATACCTCGGATGCCCAAAGCATCTAATAAGCGTACGACGATTAATCCAAATGCTAGGGCTACCCAGAACTACTCTATTGTAGAAGATCTGGCGCAGAGTCCTTGTGCAATGTCAGCTCTTGAGGTGCTCCAGTCTTGTCCGGCTCAGCGCAGTGCTTTGCTCACTGCTATTGGGGCTGTCGATCCAAAGAACTCTCTTATGATTACATTCGATATGTCTAATTTTAAAAAGAGAATCCCCCATCATATGGCTTTCCATATCAAATCATCGTTCCGGAAATTCAATATCTTTCGAACGGTCGTTGATGAGGGTGCTTCCACATTTGTGATGTCTCTCGCATGTTTGAAGGGAATTGGATCTCCCGCAGCTGTTCCATCTGCTACTCTTCTGCCTACGTTTGATGGTAATTCTCATAGACCCCATGGTATTGTCCCAACTTTACCCATCTGTGTTGGGGGCAAAAATGTAAATATAGAGCTTAAGATAGTTGATGCAAGCTTGGACTACAACCTTCTCTTGGGGCGAAACTGGATTTATGAGATGGATGCCATTGCATCCTCATTATTTAGGATTATTTTTTTCTCTCACAAAGGGAGGATTGTTACAGTGGATCAACTGGACTGTTCTCCTGTAGACCCGAATGCATCCGATCCGATCCGATCCGAAATTGACGAATGATCCGATCCGATCGAAATTGACGAATGATGGTTCAGCCTTCTTGCTGGCGGGTTTCTCTCTCATCGACTACGACATATTGCTCTGAGAGTAAACCTATAGCCGCACCCTGGCCCTATTTCCATCATTGATAGGTGACCTTGTGCTTAGCATTTGATCATCATTATGGGTCTTTGACTAAGTGGTTTTCCTTGTGTTCGACGTCAGCATACATTGTCACACTTGGGATTCGTGCAGTACCTTGATTTCCATTTGACCCTATCGGTGGATATCTCACCTCTATGTCAGCTTTCATTATTGGTTGGTTCATAGGGTTTCTTCCGTGTGCAAGCTTCATCTTGTGCATGTCGGAAACGTACTTTGGGTTGGTTCTGTCACTCTGCTTCGTCCAATTCCTTCCAAATCTTGGCCTGCGGGTTACACTCGCACTGGACTGATGTGGGATGCCTTAATGCCTTCCTTCCACCAGATATTTTCCCATCGACTCTGAATCATTGCTATGGGAATAAGGTCTAGAGTCTTTTGTCAGTACCTTAGGGTTTGCAGTCATCAGTGGCAAACTCTTCGCTATCGACAGTGGGGATTCATCATTACCTCCTGATTGGTAGATTCTTCCAAGTTTTCGACTTCAACTCATTCATTCGCACTTGTTAGATTGTACTGGGGCACCTTGACACTCATTTTCATTATTGGTGGGTTGTCTCGTGTTGGTTAACAGTATACATTATTGACCGGTAATCCAACGATTTCTCACATGGTCGACTTCAGCTCATTTATTCCCATTGTGTAGAATTGTGCCATCGAGATTGGTGAAGACCTCGGGTTGCATCAACATCTTTCGGTTCACTTTGACAGTCCATTCAGTTTTTGCCAGTGATGCCATCCACCCTTATATGTTGCAGTTTAGTACAACAACATCTTATATGTTGGCTCCCGAGTTGCGTGATTGTACCATGTGTTCCACCCCTTATGATTTGGTACTTGGAGATTCAGATACTTTTGTGATCAAACATCTATTTTCAGCACTATGGATCAGTTTGATATATGTGATACTTGGACATTGATTCCGACTTGTACTTCCGGGCCATGCTCATATGATTCATTGTGTACTTTCAGTTCAGCTATACTTGTATACATTCTGGATCTATTCTGTCCTTTCTATATGGATGTACTTTTTACTGAGCATGGGTATGCCCGCCTTAGACATGAGTTGACTCTATGTTTTCTTTCATTGGTTTTTGGTAGGCTGAAATCTGGTGAAGTCCTCTCTTGTCCTCGCGAAGTTCTTTCTATGCACATAATAAATTTCGGCCATAATGTACCCCTTTTGACCTCATATATTAGGGGGCATCTGTTATAGCATCATTTTTCACCCTCATGTGATTCATGATTGTCTTTTTGGCCTTGGGCACCCATTCCCATAGACTTGGATAAAAGTTCATAAAAAACAGTGTTTCAAATCCCATACGCGGGCGTGCCCAAAATTTTCCGCGTGTATACGCTAGTCCAGAGATACTTTTCCGCGTATGCAATTAAAATCACTAAAAAGTATATAAAATTCCCTATTTTCAAGGCTAGGGTTGATGGTTATTCCAGTAATTCAACCACCCCAGCCCGTGGCCAACTATTTCCAACTGATTGAAACTACTTTGAGGGAGTATAAAAGCCCCTCATCTGCATGGCCTAAGGGAGAGAGAGAAATTATAGATATTATACTTTGTTGGAGCCCCAATTCAAGTCTGATTTCCCGTGCCTCCTGCACTTCCCAAATTTTTACAGGAAACCCTTGTTTCCTGGAGATGTTCATCAGTTTATATGTCATCTCGTGTGCACAATTCTTGAAAGTATCCTAGCAAGGTAAGGGCGGGATAGATCCAGATGACGGTCTGTTCAAAGATCGTGGAAGGATTCAGGTGATCTCTCCACCTTACTATCATTGTACATACTGTTCGTAGTGAAGAAGAACCATCTTGTTCCTGAATTCACATGTTAATATTTGCTTGCATATGTGAAAAGATTTTTATTTAAGCATTTATTATTGTTTATATGATGTTTCACATGGATTACACTGACATTTAGGATAAATATATGATGTACAACTAGATTTTGCTGCACATTTCTTCTTGATTTTCAGGTTGAAGAAGGGTTGCTGGGGGTTTGGACCCCACGGGATCTACACCAAACGTAGGATCTACGAGTGAGTTCTACAATCGATGTTATCTGGTTTTCAGTATACAAGTGTGGTTTTGTGAGTCCTTCTTGAATAGTGTGCCCTGATCTGTGGAGGTTTTGACCCAATGACCTCTAGGGAGTTATTTCCCGAAACAGAACTGGCGACTCCACTGGGGATCGCATTCTTGTGATTCCCTTGTTGGGTGGTTTCAGTTGTTTTAAAGGTTTCCAACAGTTTTAATCATTATTTCTAGTCCAGTTAGCTTTTTCTCAGTCAGACTGAAGACCTGGTTCTTTATCCAGGCTTGATCATTTTTGTTTTTCATTAGTTACCTTTCCATACGTGAGTTTTTCTACACACAGATGCGTATACATGCATTTTTGGTTAAAGGAAGTCACGTATATGCATGTTTCCTTTGACACAGCTGCATATGCACGCCTATTGCAAAGATGATAAGTAGCGTATGCCTGTGAAAATTTTGAAATTTTTGATTTCTTGACTTTTTAGTCTTCTCTGCCTATGGAGACCTGTTCTTGCAGTGTCCTTATAGTCTCTGGATTGTGTTGATAGTGGTTATTGGTATTTTTCTCTCTTGTTTGGTTGAAGACTGGCGTATTTGGCAAATCTTGTTTTTTAGTGCTTGCATTTCTGGTTCGAGTACCAAGATCTCTTTCTGGAGATTCTTGGCTATTCTGCTTTATCAGGACAGAGAGATTCTGCTCGTATGCTCTTTCCTCACTTTATGTTTTTCTTAGCACTTTAATCTTTGCCTACTTTTCGGTTAGTTTTCTTGCTTTCATGTGACTATGTCTTGTTGCAATTTTTGAAGAGTCATTTTTGGGTCTTTGAAGTTTTTTTTGCTGCAAGATTGTGCTATTCTTCTGGGCTGAGTTGTTGAGTTTCTTGTCTTCCTTTTTGCTCGTATAAATCTTGCTACTAGTTGGAACTATAAGATTTGGAGAATTTTGTTGAAGTTTTGCTTGAAATTCAGAGATTGTTTGGCTTGGTAATTGGATAGTTTTCTCGGTCTCTTTGAAGTCTTCTTTTATAAAATTCAAAAAGCTCAAAAACATTTGGTTTTGCCTTTGCTTTTTTTTTGCATTTTTGATTTGGTTTCTTTTCATCTTTTGAAGCTTTGTTGAGATTTCTTGCCTTCAGTTTCTGACTTGATTTGGGAAGGGAATTTTCATTGGTTTCTTTCTCTTGTTTCGAGCATATTTTGGTGCCTTTATACTGAGAGTTTCTGATTTTGGGAACTAGCTTTGTGGACAACCAGAAAAGTGATAAAACTGAAGGATTCTTTAGAAATTTCTCTTTTCTTTAGTATTTTTTGCATCTTAGAATTGGCATGCTGTTAGTAATTTGCATTAGGTGCACTTAAGCATTCAGTGTTTTTCATAATTTTTGCGAGTGTGAAGTTTGTTATCTGAAAATAAAAAAAATATAGTCTCGTAGAACCCGTGTAGAAATTTATTTTCATCGAAAGGCAATTACTGCATTTGCATGTAGTTTGGTTTTCATTATTTTCTTTTCTGCGTCATAAAACATCACAAGTTTCATTGCCATATTCCCTTGACTTAATATAACAGCCAACTAAAATAAGCGCAATAATTTAAAAACAACTAGCAAGTTTTTTTTTTTATTAAGTGTCATACACCAAGTAGCTAGGTTGTAGGGCCTTGGATTAGGTGAGTGGAGAGTTAACTCTCCAAGGCCGCTCAAAATAAAACATAGAAGTTTATTAATTGACCGAAATCCAACTCTGTTAGGTGGACCGGGAAAGCTCTCCTCCAGAGAGTCAAGCGTGAGGGGAAGAGAAGGCCGAGAAGAGAGATACCCCCTCTTTGATTTGATGGATCTTGCCTCAAGACCGTTCCGCCTGGCTTCTGACACGGATTGGTGCCCATAGTTGCCATTCCTAGGTTCCACACAGGTGACTATGCAAGGGAATACTCGTGGTACTTGAGGCAGACGTCGTATCACTTCCAGCAGTACTTCTGGAGGGTGCCCCGACGAAGCTTGGGTACTTGCACCGGCAAGGGCTGTTATTAGGAGGTCGACGTAACTGTTTATGTTACCTTCGCTAGTAGGCCTCGGCCGTAATTATCCTAGACTACTTTCGGGAGGTCCTATTTTTCACTTTCTCGTATTTTGGTGTCTGGTCCTAATCACCTGGAGCAGAAATACCTGAAAGCTGCTTGTTTGGGTTGTATCTTAGGGATTTTTTTTAGTGAGTGCTCTTTGCTTTTATCTTGCCTATATTTATAATTTTTTGAGTCTAATTAAATCTATTAAAGTGGCTGATCAAGCACCTCGTCGGTCGAGGAGAGTTCAGGGGTTATCTCCTGAAACTATTGAGCCTTCTTCAAGAAGGCATAGGAGTAAGATAGCAGGTGAATATCACCATGTGATATCTGACGCAGTGGAGAGAGATCCTCCACAAGGGCTTGAAGGTTTTGTAGTTGGTTCTGGTGTTGAGAGGAGCGTTCCGCTCACCTCGAGAGTCTTTTTTCTAGGAGAGTTAGGAATAGAAGTAGAGGAAGTACATGAGTCTCCTCAGTCACTTCCATCTCCTCTTCCTCTTGATTATCCATTTGTTGTTGAGTACATAGAACCCGAGTCAGAGAGACCAGAAATTCCTCCTTTTTATTCATACCTTTCGATGGCCACGACTGGGAACGTAGCTTCGGTTATGAGTGCTGCAAGCATTCAAACTCCTGCTTCAGTTGAAGGAGGAGGCACTATTGCTATATCTTTGATTGCTTCTAGTACTGCTGTGTTTGGCTCTGGTTTCACCAAAGCACATGCTTCTCAATCTGGTCCCTTTTGTTTTGGAATGCCCACTAGTGGGATTCCTTCATTTTCCTTTTCCACTGCTACAGCTGCATCTACACCCATGTCTTCCATGGCTAGTGGGTCAGCTTCTTTTCAAGGGTTCCCCTTCGGGACTGGGCATATTCCTAGTTCGAATCCTTCCTTGGGGTATTTTCCTTTTACTTCTCAGACTTAGAGTTTTAACCTTTGGTCTGGAGGTTAGAGTTCGACTACCTTTATAGGTTGGAACCCTATATTTACAGCAGTGGGGGCAGGGAATCAGTTTTACGCTGGTCAACAAGGGAATTTTTCTTTCCCTTCATCGAGTGCTTATCAGAATTTTTCCCCTCTTTCCAATGCTTGGAACCCCTATCAGGGGCTTTCCTCTTCATTCATTACTTCGGGGGGGGGGAACTGGTCCAATCTCTGGTAACTCTGCATTGGGAGGGGGTCCTTCTCCAAATGATGGGTCCTATGGCCCAACATTTTCTACGAGTTCTTTCTGGAAACCTGGTGCCTCATCAAATACAGGTTATTATTTTCAGAATGTAGGGAGTTCATCCCACCAAGGATGGAATCCTCAGGCTCCTCGTCGCTTACCTTTTCTGGCAACATTAAACTTGCTAGATCTGTCGAAATTGACGAATGATCAGATCAGATATAGTCCGGGGTGGCCTCCAGTTCCTACCAAACTACCTTCAGACATTCCAAAGTTTGAAGGCAATAATGGAGAGGACCCGGCTGATCATATCACCACCTTCCATTTATGGTGTTCATCTAACTCCTTCATCGAGGATTCGATTAGGTTGAGATTGTTTCAACGCACCTTAACTGGAAACGCTGGAAAGTGGTATATTGAGTTAACTGGGGGCAGTTTTGCTACTTTTGGAGATTTGGCTACTACATTTCTAAATCATTTCCAGTTGCCTGTCCGTTATGATGTCGGGACTGAACTCCTAGCTAATTTTAAGCAGGACGACGCAACCCACATTTCTGATCATATTAAGGAATGGCAGAGAAGGAAGAGGCTTATTAAAGCACATATTCCAGGAGAATTCCTTTTGGAATGGTTTCTGAAATCTCTGCAGTCAGATATTTCAAAGGATGTATCCCTGTCTGGGGTATTTTCTGAGGAACAGGCCATTTTCAGGGCCCAGCATCTTGAATTGATATATTCTCGGTTTGGAGTCCTTCATAAATATTTTCCTAATGCTCCTCACTCCAAATTAGATTTTTCCAAGAATAAACCCGGTCCTCATGGTGATGGACTTATTGGGTCGATCGATAGTGGTGTATCTAACCTGCTTAGTCAATTGCAGCAGTTGTCTATACAATCTGCTTCTTATGGTCAGGTTGTGCCTGCTGAGTCATCGCCTTCTCAATCATTGTCAATAAATGTAGTTCAAACTTCCGAACCCAAAGGAATGTTGGGAAATATACTGAGAGGGGGGGGTGAATCAGTATATTGTGCAGACAATCAAACTTTTACTTTTTCCTTTTTAAAAACCCATACGCTACTTTACTGAAGGAAACTAGCGTATATACGCGGATATCCTTTACAGAACTCGCGTATGTCCAGAGATCTAATTATGTGTTTGAATCTTAACTCAGATCATTGCATTATTCATTCATCAGATATTTCAGAAACAGTAAACAGGTGCAGACAGAACAGAATAATCATCACACATATGCAACACACATGAACACTAGGATTTTAGGTGGAAACCCAATTCAGGAGAAAATCACAGCTGCCGTTGTTTCAGCCTTCAAAATTTATTATTAAGAAAACTTCTTACAAACATGTACTGGTGCAAACTCAAACCAGCACGCAGGCACTCACCTGCAGAAGGCTACAACCTTCTCTCATTTACCAGCCTCTCCTGGAAGGGAGCTACTACCCCCTGATATGAGTACTAGCTTCTACTAGCAGAAAGCTTCCACTTTCATACTGAAGGCTTCAACCCTCAGATCCACTGCAGACCACGTTTCATCAATTTTCAAACTGGATCAAACAGCTCCAACACAACCCTTTACTTGTGAATAAACAACCTTTGCCCAAAGCATCAAACAGAACAGTGAAACCACTGTAACCAGAATATCAGATATAACCCAGACTTCAGAATAGATATGCAGAAACACATTCAACCTTCAGCAACCATTAGATCAGAAATCATACGTGCTTTTATTTAATCAGACCCGCGTATATACGCGCTTTCCAGAAGACAAACCCGCGTATACTTCAGTACATTTTCTAAAGAGAATCCTAACTGCGCATACGCGCTTTTCTTTCCACATACCCGCGTATACATGCGCTTTTCATGAAACGAACCTGCGTATAGATCTATAAAAGATAAACTTTGTAGTACAGACCAGATCTATAAACTTACCTAGATTTCTTCAATCTCTTCAACAGGATTACGCCAGGTCTTCTTCACTTCTTTTCAGATCATCCTTGGCATTCACCATTTCTAGATCTAGAGATCTTGAGCCTTCATCATGTTCATAGGAGCATCATAGATTCAGATCAATTAGGAACAGGGCTCACCCATATAGATATACTTCAGAGTGAAGTATTCTTCAAAGCCCAGACTCATACCCTCACCATGCACAATGATTTTCTTCTCTTTATATAGGTTTACCCTTTTTCAATACCATGAGCCAAGACCACATTACATCCGATGGTATTCCTGGACGGGATCAAATAGACAACCCAACGCTCAATACAATGGGTCAATACCATGGTAGTAACCCTTGGTTTTACAAATTTAGAGCGCAATTGAGCATACGTGACTTGGCACGTACTTTTCCGCGTGCATACGCTACTTCTCCTAGACAAACCCGCGTGTGCCTTAAGACACACACTTTTCATCATTATTCTTGCATATGCTGATATTTATTTTTCTGGCACTTCTGCGCTTCTTGTAGAACATCAGATTTACATCATTAATGCAATAAGAACAACTTCATTAAGTAGGTTTCCATCATCTTCATCAAGTGGGTTTCCATCAAGGACAACACTCTGCATCATATTGCCAACAATCTCCCCCTTTGGACTTGATGGCAACCACGAAGGTGTTTGATCACCACAACAGATAGATACATTGATTATAATCATTACACAATAACCATGTTACTTTCCCCTTATTCAAACACCATGTCACTCTCCCCCTTTGATATCAAGGGCAAAGGGCGGATCAAAACCAACACAAGGTTTTTCTCCTCATGTACAAGGAAGCGATCTGCAGATCTGATGTGCACTGAAGTTACCATGCTCCCCCTAAGTTCATGCTGAAAGTTCAAACATATTTTTCAATGAAGTAAATGACTCTATGACCTTCCTATCACCAAGGACTCATACATACATCAAAGATCCAACCAAGTGGATTTACATAAGAGACTCAAATACCCAACCAAAAAGGGTTTACACATTTTGACTCAACTACCCAATCAAGTGGGTTTACAAATTTGAACAAGTCCTTACATGACTGAATATTACAATTTGTCATCATAGGTCTCAACATGACCTTTTTCATCAAATTACAAATATGACCTTTTATGACCACTTTCAGAAAGACCTCAAGAGAGATCATATTTCAGAATCATAAGCCAACAATGCATAATACCCAGCAAGGCTATTGCTCCCCCTGAACCTGTACATCAGTTTACTCCTTCATCTCCCCCTTAGCTTGTGCATCCTGAACACTTTTCAACAAAAGATCATCAAGGCATCTTTACCCAATATCAAAGAATGAGACAGAAATATAAGAGATAAAACTTCACCAGAGATACCATACAGCATCAGAGATATCAAACAGTGCTGCAGATGTGCTGTAAAATGCTGACCCTAACCAAAAATTGTCAGCAACTGACCATACGCGGCTTTATGTGGATAAACTCGCGTATATACGCAACTATCTTTCAGGAAACCCGCGTATCCAATTTGATCTTATAAATTTAAGCAGTTCTGATTTTCTTCACAGCAGAGACTACTCCTAGCTTCTATCTGAGATATTCGAACGCTTCCCTGGGCAGAGGTTTGGTGAATATATCAGCAACTTGTTCTTTGGAGGGAACATACTCCAACTTCACCTTTTTTTCAAGCACTTGTTCACGTAAGAAGTGATAATTGATGGGAATGTTCTTGGTCTTTGAATGCATAACAGGATTCTTTGAGATACTAATGGCACTTTTATTATCACACATAATGGAGATAGGAGGTGTACATTTGATTTGAAAATCTTGCAAGGTTTGCATCATCCAAAAGAGTTGAGTGCAACAAGACATGACAGCCACATATTCTGCTTCTGCTGTAGATAAAGCAATAGAATTTTGCTTCTTGCTGAACCAAGATACCAACCGGGGCCCCATATAGAATGCACCACCACTAGTGCTTTTCCGATCATCAACATTTCCAACCCAATCTACATCCGTGTAAGCATGAAGAGTAAGATTAGTATTCTCTGGATACCATAGTCCAAAGTCTTGAGTTCCTTGTAGATATTTGAATATTATTTTGACAGCCTGAAGGTGAGACTCTTTTGGATTAGCTTGGAATCGTCCAACAATCCCAACTACATGCATAATGTCTGGTCTAGTCCCAGTGAGATAAAGTAGGCTTCCTATCATTGATCTGTATTCTGGTTGATTCACCGCGGGAGAATCATCATGAGAACTGAGGTTACATCCGGTTATCATTGGTGTACTCACAGGTTTGCATTCTTCCATGCCATACTTCTTCAAAATTTGCTTAAGATATTTTTCTTGTGATAAGAATATTCCATCTACAGTTTGATGCACTTGCAACCCAAGAAAGAATGTTAGTTCTCCAAGTAAGGACATTTCAAATTCTTGCTACATGACAGAAGCAAATTTCTTACTCATAGATTCTTCATTACTCCCAAAAATGATGTCATCAACATATACAACCACAATCAATAGTTTATCATTTTCAACCTTTGTGTATAAGTTGCTATCAGCAGACCCCTTTGAAAATCCTTGTTGATGAATATATTTGTCAAGACGATAATACCATGCCCTTGGAGCTTGTTTGAGACCATATAGAGCCTTTTTAAGTCTACAAACAAGATTTTCATCATTTCCCAAAATGAATCCTTCTGGTTGTTATATATAAACTTCTTCTTCTAGATCACCATTGAGGAAAGCAGATTTGACATCCATTTGATAAACTTTGATTTGTTGAAAACTTGAAAAAGCAAGAAACATTCTTATGGCTTCAAGTCTAGCTATAGGAGCAAAAGTTTCTTCAAAGTCTATACCTTCTTGTTGAGTATACCCCTTGCAAACCAGTCTAGCTTTATTTCTTATAACATCCCCATTCTCATTTAACTTGTTCTTGAATATCCATTTAGCTCCAATGACATTTTTATCATTTGGTCTTCGCACCAATTCCCAAGTGTGATTCTTTTCAATTTGATCAAGCTCTTCATTCATGGATTGAATCCAAAATTCATCTTTGCAAGCTTGATTGACATTGTGTGGTTCAATTATGGATAGAAACGCCAGATAGCTAGAAGATCCCACAAGAGTCCTCCTTGTTTGTACACCTGATTCCTTGTCTCCCAAAATTTGAGATTCAGGATGATTCTTTTGAACATATCTGGATGGAGCCTTTTTAGATAAATCATCTTCAGGTTCTTCATTGGATCCACTATCTATATCATTTCCATTTGATGTAGAAGGACAAAAATCACCATCATCTTCTTCTGTTGCTTGTTTTTCTTCTTTAGGAGCTGTAGGAGACTCATCAATGACAACATCAATACATTCAACAATATTTCGAAGCCTTTTATTGTAACATTTGTAAGCTCTGCGTGTAGATGAGTAACCAAGAAGTATCCCTTCATCTGATCTAGGTTCAAACTTGCCAAGATTTTCATCATTATTTTTGATAAAGCATTTACTTCCAAAAATTCTAAAATGCTTTACAGAGGGAGAATTACCATACCAGAGTTCATATGGAGTTTTGTCACTATTTACCCGAACATGTGCTTTGTTGAGAATATTTGCTGCTGTATGTGCTGCTTCTCCCCAGAACATGTCAGGAGTTCCAGAATCATCAAGCATAGCTCTAGCCATTTGTTGAATTGTTCTATTCATTCTTTCTGCTACGCCATTTTGTTGTGGAGTGCCTGCTACACAGAACTGTCTTTTTATGCCATGTTGTTCACAAAATTCAAAGAATTCATTTGATGTATATTCTCCTCCTCGATCAGATATAAGACACTTGATTTTTAGATCTAATTCATTTTCTACCAATGCTTTGAAGATCTGAAAATTTTCAAACGCTTCATCTTTGTGTTTAATCAACCCGATCCAACACATTCTAGAGTAATCATCAATAAATAAGATATAGTATTCTTCCCCACGTGGTGACCTTTTCCTCATAGGTCCACATATGTCAGTATGAATGAGTTCAAGAGGCTTACTTGATGATCCTTCTTTGGCATTAAATTGTACTCTGGTCTGCTTACCGAATTGGCAAGATTTTCATATGATACTCTCTGGTAGAGTAATATTGGGAAGACCACGAATAGCTTGAAGTCTGCTTGATTTTTTTATTTGAGAGAAGCTCAGATGCCCCAGCCTTCTATGCCATAGCCAATTTTCTGAAGATTTTCTCAAGTAACATTGATCTTTGCAGTTCTTCAATACATACAGGTTGCTTGGATTTCTTTTCCCTTTTATAATAGTTTTACCTGTATCAAGATCACGAACCACACATTCTTTTGAACTAAAGACAACTTATGTTCCTTGATCACACATTTGACTTACACTTAACAGGTTATGCCTTAATCCATCCACATACATGACATCATTAGCCTTCACCTTTTCTTTTAGAAACACTGACCCTTTTCCTTTAATTACAACAAGAGTATCATTTCCAAAAGTAACTTTCTTTTCCTTTTCTAGAGCATTATATGCAAGAAGTTTGCTTTTGTCACCTGTCATGTGTCTTGAGCACCCACTATCAATGTACCATTGATTTTCTTCACCTTCTGCAAATAACGCTATCCCACAATTTTCAACCTGTAATTCCTTCTTTTTCCATACTTTGGAACTTGATGGAGAATGTTGTTTTGGCTGGACTTTTCTCCTGCATTCAGATTCTTCATGGCCCAAGTTATTGCAATAAGCACATTCAACTTCATTTTGAAGAGGAGAAAAGTTTTTATAGGTGTTCTGCTTTGGTTTAATATCCATCCTTTTCTTTCTTGCTTCTCTTGTCATGATGGTTTTATATGCAACACATTGAACAACTTTATGACCAAAATTGTGACATGAGAAACATTGTCCATTGAAGTAGAAATTTCTGCGATCATGAAATATTCTATTTGAATTTACCTGTTGATTGTTGCTTCTTTGAGAGATATCCCTTGTATTGTGATGATCATGCTTTACCTGTAAAGATTCTTTATTCCCTTGTTGAGTGGCTGAATGAAGTAAACCAGTTGTAGCTGCTTTTAGATAATTTGGTGCAGAAGCCTGAGAAGATTCTTCGGTATATCCAAGACCTGTCTTAATAAGAGGAGAACGTTGAACCTTGATAATCTCATCTAAGGTTTCAGATCCTTTAGCAAATCTAATATTCAGAGTCTTTACTTTCTCAATTTCTTTTCTTAGACTTACTACTTCACATTCTAATTTTTCATTATGTTTCTTTTCTTCTTCATTCTGCCTTTTCAGAGTCTCTATGATTATTTTAATTTCTTCCAAGCATATTTTGAGTTGATTGTTTTGATCAAGAAAATAATTGTCATTTAGAGCATCCACAAAAGCATCCTTATCGTCTCTAGAATTATTTTCAAATGCCATGAGAAGTCTAAGATCTTGTTCACATTCTTCCTCACTATCAGATAACCCATCACTGTCTTCATTTGTATAGTAGCTTTTCTTAGAGCTAGATCGGTTCTTATTCCTTCTTGCTACTTCTTTCTCTTTAGCAGATGTTTCTTTATAAGGACATTTTGCAGCATAATGACGAACTCTTCCACAATTGAAACATTTGAAAGGAAGCTTACCTTTGAATCTTTCGGTTCCTAGTTGGAGTCTTCTCACAAAGTTTGCCTCATCTTCTTCTGAGATATATCCTGATCCTTCCGGTTTTTTAACTTCTTTCCCTTTTGTAGAAGCTTTAAAAACAAATTCTTTGACTTCATATGGTCCTCCGCTCCTCATTTCATATGCATTCAATATGCCATGAAGTTGCACCACAGAAAGATTTTGAATATCCTGTTTTTCTTCAAGGGCAGAAACTTTTGATTCAAATTTTTCCGTTAGCGATCGTGAAATTTTCTCAACCAAAGTAGTGTAGGATATTGTTTCACCCAGATTTCTCATACGATTTACAACATCATCAATACGTAAAAAGAAACTCGCAATACTCTCATCACCATGCATCTTTAAATTTTCATATTCAATTCTGAGAGTTTGGAGTTTTGCACTTTTTACCTTTGCGTCGCCTTCATAACTTAGAATGATTTTGTCCCATATTTCCTTTGTTGTATTCAGCTGCATGACTTTGAAAAATTCTGATTCAGTTAGACTTCTTGTTATAGCATTGACTGCTTTTGTGTTTGATTCATAATTCTTCCTTTCAGTTGGATCTGTTGGTGTAGCGGCTGGATATTGATATCCTTGTTCAAAAATGGCCCATACATCAGCTCCCATAGACTGAAGATAGGATCTCATCCTTACTTTCCAGAAGATTAAATTGCTTCCGTTGAAGAGCGGGGGCTTGATAGATGTTGTTCCCTCATGATTGCTCATCTTGCTTGATCTTCCTTCTAGCGGCTAAGCTTTTTCAGAAGGACCTGGCTCTGATACCAATTGTTGGGAAATATACTGAGAGGGGGGGGGGGTGAATCAGTATATTGTGCAGACAATCAAACTTTTACCTTTTCTTTTCTAAAAACCCATACGCTACTTTACTGAAGGAAACTAGCGTATATACGCGGATATCCTTTACAGAACTCGCGTATGTCCAGAGATCTAATTATGTGTTTGAATCTTAACTCAAATCATTGCATTATTCATTCATCAGATATTTCAGAAACAGTAAACAGGTGCAGACAGAACAGAATAATCATCACACATATGCAACACACATGAACACCAGGATTTTTAGGTGGAAACCCAATTCGGGAGAAAACCACCGCTGCCGTCGTTTCAACCTTCAAAATTTATTATTAAGAAAACTTCTTACAATCATGTACTGGTGCAGACTCAAACCAGCACGCAGGCACCCACCTGCAGAAGGCTACAACCTTCTCTCGTTTACCAGCCTCTCCTGGAAGGGAGCTACAACCCCCTGCACTAGTTTACCAGCCTCTCCTGGAAGGGAGCTACTACCCCCTGATATGAGTACCAGCTTCTACTGGAAAAAAGCTTCCACTTTCATACTGAAGGCTTCAACCCTCAGATCCACTGCAGACCACGTTTCATCAATTTTCAAACTGGATCAAACAGCTCCAACACAACCCTTTACTTGTCAATAAACAACCTTTTCCTAAAGCATCAAACAGAACAGTGAAACCACTGTAACCAGAATATCAGATATAACCCAGACTTCAGAATAGATATGCAGAAACACATTCAACCTTCAGCAACCATTAGATCAGAAATCATACGCGCTTTTATTTAATCAGACCTGCGTATATACGCGCTTTCCAGAAGATGAACCCGCATATACTTTAGTACATTTTCCAAAGAGAATCCTAACTGTGCATACGTGCTTTTCTTTCCACATACCCGCGTATACACGCGCGTTTCATGAAACGAACCTGTGTATAGATCTATAAAAGATAAACTTTGCAGTACAGACCAGATCTATAAACTTACCCAGATTTCTTCAATCTCTTCAACAGGATTACGCCAGGTCTTCTTCACTTCTTTTCAGATCATCCTTGACATTCACCATTTCTAGATCTAGAGATCTTGAGCCTTCATCATGTTCATAGAAGCATCATAGATTCAGATCAATTAGGAACACGGTTCACCCATACAGATATACTTCAGAGTGAAGTATTCTTCAAAGCCCAGACTCATACCCTCACCATGCAAAATGATTTTCTTCTCCTTATATAGGTTTACCCTTTTTCAATACCATGAGACAAGACCACATTGCATCCGATGGTATTCCTGGATGGGATCAAATAGACAACCCAGCGCTCAATACAATGGGTCAATACCATGGTAGTAACCCTTGGTTTTACAAATTTAGAGCGCAATTGAGCATACGCGACTTGGCACGTACGTTTCCGCATGCATATGCTACTTCTCCTAGACAAACCCGCGTATGCCTTAAGACACACACTTTTCATCATTATTCTTGCACATGCTGATATTTATTTTTCTAGCACTTCTGTGCTTCTTGTAGAACATCAGATTTACATCATTAATGCATCAAGAACAACTTCATTAAGTAGGTTGCCATCATCTTCATCAAGTGGGTTGCCATCAAGGACAACACTCTGCATCATATTGCCAACAAGGAAATCAAAAATCCGAAGGGAAGAAGAAAGGATGGAACAATAATAAGAAAAAGGGCAAGAATGGGAAGGGTAATGCAAATAAATCCAATGAGCATGTTGGTGAGGGTCCAAAGGATAAAAAGAAAGTGAAGTTTCCATGCAAGTTATGTGTTGGAGACCATCTTACTTACCTCTGCCCTACAATTCAGGATGCACAGCGCTTGTTAGCTCAGCAGGGTTCTTCTAGTTCCCAGGCTGTGTTGACAAACCCTTTTACCCAAGGGCAACAGCTAGTTGTTGGCGTGAATCAAAATACTGGGGATTCCTCTGGGGGCACCCAGGAAGGGGAAACTCTGTCAAACATATATATGATGAGTGCTCACGCGGATATCGCCACGAGATCCCGTGATTATGGCAAAGATGAGTCTCCGAAAGCCAAGGGTGCTCCCGATGCTACTGAGCTGCTTCACATCACGAAGCCTACTGTTGAGCCTATACCTCGGATGCCCAAAGCGTCTACTAAGTGTACGACGATTAATCAAAATGCTAGGGCTGCCCAGAACTACTCTATTGTATAATATATGGCGCAGAGTCCTTGTGCCATGTTGGCTCTTGAGGTGTTCCAGTCTTGTCCGGCTCAGCGCAGTGCTCTGCTCACTGCTATTGGGGCTGTTGATCCAAAGAAATCTCTTATGATTACATTCGATATGTCTAATTTTAAAAAGAGACTCTGCCATCATATGGATTTCCATATCAAATCGTCGTTTCGGAAATTCAATATCTTTCGGACGGTCGTTGATGAGGGTGCTTCCACATGCGTGATGTCTCTCGCATGTTGGAAGGGAATTGGATCTCCCGCAGTTGTTCCATATGCTACTCTTCTGACTTCGTTTGATGGTCATTCTCACAGACCCCATGGTATTTTCCCAGCTTTGCCCATCTGTGTTGGGGGAAAAACTGTAAATATAGAGGTTGAGATAGTTGATGCAAGCTTGGACTACAACCTTCTGTTGGGGCGAAACTGGATTTATGAGATGGATGCCATTGCATCCTCATTATTTCGCATTATTTGTTTCCCTCACGAAGGGAGGATTGTTACAGTGGATCAACTGGAATTTTCTCCTGTAGACCCGAATGCATCCGATCCGATCCGATCCGAAATTGACGAACAATCCGATCCGATCGAAATTGACGAATGATGGTTCAAATTTTCTGTCGGGCGGTTTGTCTCTCATCGACTACGACACATTGCTCTGAGAGTAAACCTAGAGCCGCACCCTAGCCCTATTTCCATCATTGATAGGTGACCTTGTGCTCAACATTTGACCATCATTGTGGGTCTTTGACTGAGTGGTTTTCCTTGTGTTCGACGTCAACATACATTATCACACTTGGGATTCGTGCAGTACCTTGATTTCCATTTGACCCTATCGGTGGATATCTCGCCTCTGTGTCAGCTTTGATTATTGGTTGGTTCAGAGGGTTTCTTCCATGCACTAGCTTCATCTTGTGCATGTCGGAAACGTACTCCAGTTTGGTTCCGTCACTCTACTTCATCCGATTCCTTCCAAATCTTGGCCTGCGGGTTACACTCGCGTTGGACTGATGTGGGATGCCTTAATGCCTTCCTTCCAGCAGATCTTTTCCCATCGACTCCGACTCATTTCTCTAGGAATAAGGTCTAGAGTCTTTTGTCAGTACCTTAGGGTTTGCAATCATCAGTGGTAGACTCTTCACTATCGACAGTGGGGATTCATCATTGCCTCCTGATTGGTAGATTCTTCCAAGTGTTCGACTTCAACTCATTTATTCACACTTGTTAGCTTGTACTGGGGCACCTTGACACTCATTTTCATTATTAGTGGGTTGTCTCACGTTGGTTAATGGTATAAATTATTGATTGGTAATCCAACGATTTCTCACATGGTTGACTTAAGCTCATTTATTCCCATTGTGTAGAATTGTGCCATCGAGATCAATGAAGACCTCGGGTTGCATCATCATCTTTCGGTTCACTTTTGACAGTACATTCAGTTTCTGCCAGTGATGCCGTCCACCCTTATATGTTGCAGTGTCAGTACAGCATCATTCTATATGTTGGCTCCCAAGTTGCGTGATTGTACCATGTGTTCCACCCCTTATGATTTGGTACCTGGAGATTCATGAGTTACTTTTACGATCAAACATCCATTTTTCAGTATTATTGATTAGTTTGATATATGTGATACTTGGACATTGATTCTGACTTATACTTTCGGGCCGTGCTCAGATGATTCATTATGTACTTTCAGTTCAACTATACTTGTATACATTCTGGATCTATTTTTTACTTTCTATATGGATATATTTTTGACTGAGCATGGGTATGCCCGCCTCAGACATGAGTTGACTTTCTGTTTTCTTTCATTGGTTTTTGGCAGGTTGAAATCTGGTGAAGTCCTCTCTTATCCTTGCGAAGTTCTTTCTATGTGCATAATACATTTCGGCCATCATGTACCCCTTCTGACCTCATATATTAGGGGGCATCTGTTAAAGCATCATTTTTCACCCTCATGTGACTCATGATTGTCTTTTTGGCCTTCGGCACCCATTCCCACAGACTTCGATAAAAGTTCATAAAAAACGGTGTTTCAAATCCCATACGCGGGTATGCTCAAACTTTTCTGCGTGTATACGCGAGTCCAAAGATACTTTTTTGCGTATGCAATTAAAATCATTAAAAAATATATTAAATATTTTCGAGGCTGGGTTGATGGTTATTCCAGTAATTCAACCACCCCAGCCCGTGGCCAACTGTTTCCAACTGATTGAAACTACTTTGAGGGAGTATAAAAGCCCCTCATGTGCATGGCCTAAGGAGAGAGAGAAATTATAGATATTATACTCTATTGGAGCCCCAATTCAAGTCTGATTTCCCATGCCTCCTGCACTTCCAAGATTTTTACAGGAAACCCTTGTTTCCTGGAGATGTTCATCAGTTTATATGTCATCTCATGTGCACAAGTCTTGAAAGTATCCTAGCGAGGCAAGGGCGGGACGGATTTGGACGACGGTCTGTTCGAAGATCGTGGAAGGATTCAGGTGATCTCTCCACCTTACTATCATTGTACGTGCTATTCGTAATGAAGAAGAACCATCTTGTTCCTGAATTCACGTGTTAATATCTGCTTGCATATGTGAAAAGATTGTTATTTAAGCATTTATTATTGTTTATATGATGTTTCACATGGATTACACTGACATTTAGGATAAATATATGCTGTACAACTAGATTTTCGTGAACGTTTCTTCTTGATTTCCAGGTTGAAGAGGAAGAAGGGTTGCTGGGGGTTTGGAACCCGTGGGATCTACACCAAACGTAGGATCTACGGGTGAGTTCTACAATCAATGTTATCTGGTTTTCAGTATACAAGTGTGGTTGTGTGAGTCCTTCTTGAATAGTGTGCCCTGATGTGTGGAGGTTTTCACCCAATGAACTCTAGGGAGTTATTTCCCGAAACAGAAATTGCAACTCCGCTAGGGATCGCATTCTTGTGATTCCTTTGTTGGGTGGTTTCGGCTGTTTTAAAGGTTTCCAACAGTTTTAATCATTATTTCCAATCCAGTTAGCTTTTTCTCAATCAGACTGAAGACCTGGTTCTTTATCCAGGCTTGATAATTTTTGTTTTTCATTAGTTACCTTTCCATACGCGAGTTTTTCTACACACAGATGCGTATACATGCATTTTTGGTTAAAGAAAGTCGCATATACGCATGTTTCCTTTGACACAGCCACATCTGCATGCCTGTTGCAAAGATGATAAGTAGCGTATGCCTGGGAAAATTTTGAAATTTTTGATTTCTTGACCTTTTAGTCTTGTGTGTCTATGGAGACCTGTTCCTGCAGTGTCCTTTTAGTCTCTAGATTGTGTTGATAGTGGTTATTGGTCTTTTTCTCTCTTGTTTGGTTGAAGACTGGCTTATTTGGCAAATCTTGTTTTTTAGTGCTTGCATTTCTGGTTCGAGTACCAAGATCTCTTTCTGGAGATTCTTGGATGTTCTGCTTTATCAGGACAGAGAGCTTCTGCTCGTATGCTCTTTCCTCACTTTATGTTTTGCTTAGCACTTTAATCTTTGCCTACTTTTCGGTTAGTTTTCTTGATTTCATGTGAATAGGTCTTGTTGCAATTTTTGAAGAGTCATTTTTGGGTCTTTGAAGTTTTTTTTGCTACAAGATTGTGCTATTCTTCTGGGCTGAGTTGCTGAGTTTCTTGTCTTCCTTTTTGCTCGTATAAATCTTGCTACTAGTTGGCACTATAATATTTGGAGCATTTTATTGAAGTTTTTCTTGAAATTCAGAGATTGTTTAGCTTGGTAATTGGATAGTTTTCTCGGTCTCTTTGAAGTCTTGTTTTATAAAACTCAAAAAGCTCAAAAAAATTTTGTTTTGCCTTTGCTTTTGTTTTGCATTTTTGTTTTGGTTTCTTTTTATCTTTTGAAGCTTTGTTGAGATTTCTTGTCTTCGGTTTCTGACTTGATTTGGGAAGGGAATTTTCATTGGTTTCTTTCTCTTGTTTTGAGCATATTTTGGTGTCTTTATAGTGAGAGTTTTTGATTTTGGGAACTAGCTTTGTGGACAACCAGAAACGTGATAAAACTGAAGGATTATTCGGAAATTTCTCTTTGATTTGGTAGTTTTTGCATCTTAGAATTGGCATGCTCTTAGTAATTTGAATTAGGTGCACTTAAGAATTTAGTCATTTTCATAATTTTTGCGAGTGTGAAGTTTGTTATCTGAAAAGAAAAAAAAATATAGTCTCGTAGAACCCATGTAGAAATTTATTTTCATCGAAAGGCAATTACTGCATTTGCATTTAGTATGGTTTTCATTAGTTTCTTTTCTGCGTCATAAAACATCACGAGTTTCATTTCCCTATTCCCTTGACTTAATATAACAGCCAACTAAAATAAGCGCAATAATTTAAAAACAACTAGCAAGTTTTTTTTTTATTAAGTGTCATACACCAAATAGCTAGGTTGTAGGGCCTTGGATTAGGTGAGTGGAGAGTTAACTCTCCAAGGCCGCTCAAACTAAAACATAGGATTTTATTAATTGAGAAAAATCCAACTCCGTTAGGTGCACCGAGAAAGCTCTCCTCCAGAGAGTCAAGCGCGAGGGGAAGTGAAGGCCGAGAAGAGAGATACCCCCTCTTTGATTTGCTGGATCTTGCCTCAAGACCATTCTGCCTGGCTTCTGACATGGATTGGTGCCCATAGTTGCCATTCCTAGGTTCCACACAGGTGACTGCGGGGGGGAATACTTGTGGTACCTAAGGCAGACGTCGTATCACTTCCAGCAGTACTTCTGGAGGGTGCCCCGACGAAGCTTGGGTACTTGCACCGGCAAAGGCTATTGTTAGGAGGTCGGCGTAACTATTTATGTTACCTTCGCTAGTAGGCCTAGGTCGTAATTATCCCAGACTACTTTCGGGAGGTCCTATTTTTTCGCTTTCTCGTATTTTAGTGTCCGGTCCTAATCACTCGGAGTGGAAATACCTGAAAGTTGCTTGTTTGGGTTGTATCTTAGGGATTTTTTGTAGTGATTGCTATTTTCTCCTAGCTTGCCTAGCTTTATACCTTTTTGAGTCTAATTAAATCTATTAAAGTGGCTGATCAAGTGCCTAGTCGATCAAGGAGAGTTCGGGGGTTATATCCTGAAACTGTTGAGCCTTCTTCAAGAAGGCGTAGGAGTAAGATAGCAAGTGAATATCACCCTGTGATATCTGATGAAGTGGAGAGAGATCCTCCACAAGGGCTTGAAGGTTTCGTAGTTGGTTCTGGTGTTGAGAGGAGTGTTCCGCTCACCTCGAGAGTCTTGTTTCCGGGAGAGTTAGGAATAGAAGTAGAGGAAGTACCTGAGTCTCCTCAGTCACTTCCATCTCCTCTTCCTCTTGATTATCCATTTGTTGTTGAGTACATCGGACCTGATTTAGAGAGACCAAAAATTCCTCCTTTTTATTCATACCTTTCAATGGCCACGACTGGGAATGCAGCTTCGGCTGTGAGTGTTGCAGGCATTCAGACTCCTGCTTCAGTTGAAGGAGGAGGCACTATTGCTATATCTTCGATTTCTTCTAGTACTGCTATGTTTGGCTCTGGTTTAACCCAAGCACATGCTTCTCAATCTGGTCCCTTTTGTTTTGGAATGCCCACTAGTGGGATTCCTTTGTTTTCCTTTTCCACTGCTACAGCTGCATCTACACCCATGTCTTCCATGGCTAGTGGGTCAGCTTCTTTTCAAGGGTTCCCCTTCGGGACTGGGCATATTCCTAGCTCGAATCCTTCCTTGGGGTATTTTCCTTTTACTTCTCAGACTTAGAGTTTTAACCTTTGGTCTGGAGGTTAGAGTTCGACTACCTTTATAGGTTGGAACCCTATATTTACAGCAGTGGGGGCAGGGAATCAGTTTTACGCTGGTCAACAAGGGAATTTTTCTTTTCCTTCGTCGAGTGCTTATCAGACTTTTTCCCCTCTTTCCAACGCTTGGAACCCCTATCAGGGGCTTTCCTCTTCATTCATTACTTCGGGGGGGGAACTGGTCCGATCTCTGTTAACTCTACATTGGGAGGGGGTCCTTCTCCAAAAACTGGGTCCTATGGCCCAAAATTTTCTATGAGCTCTTTCTAGCAACATGTTGCCTCATCAAATCCAGGTTATTATTTTCAAAATGTAGGGAATTCATCCCACCAAGGATGGAATCCTTAGGCTCCTCCTCGCTTACCCTTTCTGGCAACGTTAAACTTGCCAGATCTGTCGAAATTGACGAATGATCCAATCCGATATAGTCCAGGGTGGCCTCCGGTTCCTACCAAACTACCTTCAGACATTCCAAAGTTTGAAGGCAATAATGGAGAGGACCCGACGAATCATATCACCACCTTCCATTTATGGTGTTCATCTAACTCCTTGATCGAGGATTCGATTAGGTTGAGATTGTTTCAATGCACCTTAACTGGAAACACTGCCAAGTGGTATATTGAGTTAACTGGGGGCAGTTTTGCTACTTTTGGAGATCTGGCTACTAAATTTCTAAATCATTTCCAGTTTCCTATCCGTTATGATGTCGGGACTGAACTTCTAGCTAATTTTAAGCAAGACGACGCAACCCACATTTCTGATCATATTCAGGAATGGCGGAGAAGGAAGAGGCTTATTAAAGCACATATTCCAGGAGAATTCCTTTTGGAATGGTTTCTAAAATCTCTGCAGTCAGATATTTCTAAGGATGTATCCCTGTCTGGGGTATTTTCTGAGGAACAGGCCATTTTCAGGGCGCAACAGCTTGAATTGATATATTCTCAGTCTGGAGTCCTTCATAAATATTTGCCTAATGCTCCTCGCTCCAAATTAGATTTGTCCAAGACTACACCTGGTCCTCATGGTGATGGACTTATTGGGTCGATCAATAGTGGTGCAGCTAACCTGATTAGTCAATTGCAGCAGTTGTCTATACAATCTGCTTCTTTTGGGCAGGCTGTGCCTGCTGAGTCATCGCCTTCTCAATCGTTGTCAATAAATGTCGTTCAGACTTCTAACCCCAAAGGAAATCAACAATCCGAAGGGAAGAAGAAAGGATGGAACAATAATAAGAAAAAGGGCAAGAATGGGAAGGGTAATGCAAATAAATCCAACGAGCATGTTGGTGAGGGTCCAGAGGATAAAAAGAAAGTGAAGTTTCCATGCAAGTTATGTGCTGGAGACCATCTTACTCACCTTTTCCCTAAAATTCAGGATGCGCAGCGCTTGTTAGCTCAGCAGGGTTCTTCTAGTTCCGAGGCTGTGTTGACAAACCCTTTTCCCCAAGGGCAACAGCTAGTTGTTGGCGCGAATCAAAATACCGAGGCTTCCTCTGGGGGCACCCAGGAAGGGGAAACTCTGTCAAACATGTATATGATGAGTGCTCACGCGGATATCGCCACGAGATCCCATGATTATGGTGAAGATGAGTCTTTGAAAGCCAAGGGTGCTCCCAATGCTACTGAGCCGCTTCACATCATGAAGCCTACTGTTGAGCCTATACCTCGGATGCCCAAAGCATCTACTAAGCGTACAACAATTAATCCAAATTCTAGGGCTACCCAGAACTACTCTATTGTAGAATATCTGGCACAGAGTCCTTGTGCCATGTCGGCTCTTGGGGTGCTCCAGTCTTGTCCGGCTCAGCACAGTGCTCTTCTCACTGCTATTGGGGCTGTCGATCCAAAGAAATATCTTATGATTACATTCGATATGTCTAATTTTAAAAAGAGAATCCCCCATCATATGGCTTTCCATATCAAATTGTCGTTCCGAAAATTCAATATCTTTCGGACAGTCGTTGATGAGGGTGCTTCCACATGCGTGATGTCTCTCGCATGTTGGAAGGGAATTAGATCTCCCGCAGCTGTTCCATTTGCTACTCTTCTGACTACGTTTGATGGTCATTCTCACAGACCCCATGGTATTTTCCCAGATTTTCCCATCTGTGTTGGGGGAAAAACTGTAAATATAGAGGTTGAGATATTTGATGCAAGCTTGGACTACAACCTTTTGTTGGGGCGAAACTGGATTTATGAGATGGATGCCATTGCATCCTCATTATTTCGGATTATTTGTTTCCCTCATGAAGGGAGGATTGTTACAGTGGATCAACTGGATTGTTCTCCTATAGACCTGAATGCATCCGATCCGATCTGATCCTAAATTGACGAATGATCCGATCTAATTGAAATTGACGAATGATGGTTCAACCTTCTTGCTGGCGGGTTTGTCTCTCATCGACTACGACATATTGCTCTAAGAGTAAACCTAGAGCCGCACCCTGGCCCTATTTCCATCATTGATAGGTGACCTTGTGCTCAGCATTTGATCATCATTATGGGTCTTTGACTGAGTGGTTTTCCTTGTGTTCGATGTCAGCATACATTATCATACTTGGGATTTGTGCAGTACCTTGATTTCCATTTGACCCTATCGGTGGAATCTCTCCTATGTGTCAGCTTTAATTATTGGTTGGTTTATAGGGTTTCTTCCTCCCACAAGCTTCATCTTGTGCATGTCGGAAACGTACTTCAGGTTGGTTCCATCACTCTACTTCATCTGATTCCTTCCAAATATTGGCCCGCGGGTTACACTCACACTGGACTGATGTGGGATGCCTTAATGCCTTCCTTCCAGCAGATCTTTTCCTATCAAATCCGACTCATTGCTCTGGGAATAAGGTCTAGATTCTTTTGTCAGTACCTTAGGGTTTGCAGTCATCAGTGGCAGACTCTTTGCTATCAATAGTGGGGATTCATCATTGCCTCCTGATTGGTAGATTCTTCCAAGTGTTCGACTTCAACTCATTCATTCGCACTTGTTAGATTGTACTGGGGCACCTTGACACTCATTTTCATTATTGGTGGGTTGTCTCGCATTGGTTAATGGTATACATTATTGACCGGTAATCCAAATATTTCTCACATCGTCGAATTCAGCTCATTTATTCCCATTATGTAGAATTGTGTCATCGAGATCGGTGAAGATCTCGGGTTGCATCAGCATCTTTCGGCTCACTTTGATAGTCCATTCAGTTTCTTCCAGTGATGCCGTCCACCCTTATATGTTGCAGTTCAGTACAGCAGCATCTTATATGTTGGCTCCCGAGGTTCGTGATTGTACCATGTGTTCCACCCCTTATGATTTGGTACTTGGAGATTCAGTTACTTTTGTGATCAGACATCTATTTTCAGCACTATGGATCAGTTTGATATATGTGATACTTGGACATTGATTCCGACTTGTACTTCCAGGCCATGCTTAGATGATTCATTGTGTACTTTCAGTTCAGCTATACTTGTATACATTCTGGATCTATTATGTCTTTTGTATATGGATGTATTTTTGACTGAGCATGGGTATGCCTGCCTTAGACATGAGTTGACTCTATGTTTTCTTTCATTGGTTTTTGGCAGGCTGAAATCTGGTGAAGTCCTCTCTTGTCCTCGCGAAGTTCTTTCTATGCACATAATACATTTCGACCATCATGTACCCCTTCTGACCTCATATATTAGGGGGCATCTGTTATAGCATCATTTTTCACCCTCATGTGATTCATGATTGTCTTTTTGGCCTTGGGCACCCATTCCCATAGACTTGGATAAAAGTTCATAAAAAATAGTGTTTCAAATCCCATACGTGGGTATGCCTAGACTTTTCCGCGTGTATACGCGAGTCCATAGATACTTTCCCGCGTATGCAATTAAAATCATTAAAAAATGTATAAAATTCCCTATTTTCGAGGTTGGGTTGATGGTTATTCCAGTAATTCAACCACCCCAGCCCGTGGCAAACTGTTTCCAACTGATTGAAACTAATTTGAGGGAGTATAAAAGCCCCTCATGTGCATGGCCTAAGGGAGAGAGAGAAATTATAGATATTATACTCTGTTGGAGCCCCAATTCAAGTCTAATTTCCCGTGCTTCTTGCACTTCCCAAATTTTTACAGGAAACCCTTGTTTCCTGGAGATGTTCATCAGTTTATATGTCATCTCATGTGCACAAGTATTGAAAGTATCATAGCGAGGCAAGGGCGGGACTGATTCGGACGACGGCCTGTTCGAAGATTGTGGAAGGATTCAGGTGATCTCTCCACCTTACTATCATTGTACATGTTGTTCGTAATGAAGAAGAGCCATCTTGTTCCTGAATTCACGTGTTAGTATCTGCTTGCATATGTGAAAAGATTGTTATTTAAGCATTTATTATTGTTTATATGATGTTTCACATGGATTACACTAACATTTAGGATAAATATATGTTGTACAACTAGATTGTCGTGCACGTTTCTTCTTGATTTTCAGGTTGAAGAGGAAGAAGGGTTGCTGGGGGTTTGGACCCCGCGGGATCTACACCAAACGTAGGATCTACGGGTGAGTTCTACAATCGATGTTATCTGGTTTTCAGTATACAAGTGTGGTTGTGTGAGTCCTTCTTGAATAGTGTGCCCTGATCTGTGGAGGTTTTGACCCAACGACCTCTAGGGAGTTATTTCCCGAAACAATACATTGTACAGAGTGCAAAGGAATATTTCTTCCTCCACATCTTTGTAGTTGTTTCAGAAGTCCACAATGATTAAAGGCACAACCAAGTTATTCACATATATCTTGTTGTTATAATTGGTACTATGTGAAATGAAAGTAGGAATAGATTTTGTGATGATTATTATTATATGCTTTCTCAATATTCTTATAAACAAATTAAACTCATTAATAAATAATATTGATATTTTGTTTTAAAAAAAAAAAATTGGTGACAAATCACTTATGAATATCACTAACAATGACTACGACAATGTTTTAAAAGAGAACCACTAAATAAAATTAATATTTGGTTGTATAGAATATTTGCACATATATATACAACAATAGATGCTTGAACGAATTTTTTTGGGTTTTTTAAATCACACATAATAATTTCTATTAAGAGAATAAATGCATCCATTTCTATAAATAATTATGCAAAAGTATTTTTTATTATGCGGAGTGTAGAAGTGTGGAGAAAGCGCCACACAATGAAAGATTTCGACATTCTACATACTAAATTACGTCGGTTCCATTTAATTGAACTTCTTAATATGATTTTCGTTACGCATAATGCAGATATATCGTTTGTAAAAATGATTGTTGGTTGATGTAAAATAATTATATTATTGACTTGCGAGTAACCTTTGCAGAGATCTAAATAGGTTTAGGATTGAATGACCTTCAATTCTCTGGATACTATAATAGTGAGATGTATTTAGTGTGAGACAAACTATAGAACAATACCAAGTGTTTGCCACTACTAAAAGTTCCAATAGTAATTCTTATTTATTTCTTGAGTTTCATTTATACCTTTGATTATTGAAATTTTTAAGGCTTCTACCCACAAATTTAAGTCCCCCAAAAATTAATAGATCAATTTCATTGCAACATATGAAAGAAAAATCCATTATCTAAGGTGCAGAGATGTGGATGTGTGGAAGAGACAAAATGAAATATTATTCTGCGTCTCTTCACATCGAATAAATGTATTTTGTATTACTTGCGAAATATATTTTATAGATTTTTGAGGAAAGTTATTATATAGGATCATAAATGAAGATCATAAATACTATAAGAATCACTAAATCCATGTAAAAAAAAATTGTAATTGGATTCATAGTGATCATTATCATCATTTCATTTTGTATTTGTGTCACATACATATGCATCCTTGTTATGATTGAAGACCATAATATTTTTCGACAATTCAAATTTATTTGAAATAAATTTTACCATCTTGAAATTCATTAATTAAATCAACGTTGCATGAATAAATGAATCATATAAAATGTTTACATATTTGTCAAAAAAAACCAAACGTTTCCAATTTTCCAATGTTAACCTATAACAACAACCTATTTCTATGAAATTCAATAATATTGAATGCATGCAAAGATACAAAACATTACACGGTAAAAGTCTATATTCCTTTGTTTGCACACCCATTCTCCTGCAAAACAGGTGTGCGGCCGAAATTTTCCGATGAGAAACTTATGCGGAGAACAACAACATTGCACATGAAATTTGCTACCACATTAGGAATAAATGTTTATGTTCTTTGCTCCGTGCATCATTTCTCTCGTACAACACTCCTTTCTCATGTGCACCAAAAATACTTTATTTAATATTGGATATTAAGTTTCTGCTTAAATTTTAAATAATTTTGTGTGTACGAAATAAATTCCCCTCTACATCACCATTGAAAATTATTAATTGATTAGTAATATGTATTTGTGTGTGGGAGAGACTTGTGTAGAAGGACCAAATCATTGTGGATGAAAATTTTTATTCGTTACTCCACACACCCTTTCCCCCACACAACACTACTTTTTCATATGCACTATTAAAAATATATTGAATTTAATATAGCATAATAATAATAAGTATTTAATGCACAAATTTCATTATTCACACCTCCACACTATGCATAGAATCTGTGATATGTGCTTTGAAGAGTTTTTCATTTCCACAATTTTTTTGGCTATATAGTATTATTGTCACATATGCACTTATGCACTACACATAATGAAAGGTAGATCTATATAATTTTCTCTGCACCTCTGCATTCTACACATGTGGTCGATCAAAAATATGTCTTAGAATTTTTACATTATTTTAAGTGTAGAGGTGTGGATTTATACATTATGCAGAATCCATAAATTCATACTGAGAAAATACTAAGAAATATTATATATCAATTTATTTGTATGAAGGGGAATGTATGCATAGGTGCACATTTTTCCATTGTGCACAACCAGGAAATTCATATTAATCATATATTGAGGAACTCTAAGCTCGTAAAATTACAATATTCCTTATAATGAGTGTGGAATAAGCACAACGCAAATGGAAAAATTAAATAATTGTAAATTAGTGTCATGTATAGCAGAAAGAGGTTTCATTGCACAGAGTATATTTTCTAAATTAATTTTAATCTTTTGCATAATGAAATTAACACAATACTAAGACGTTTCAACATGCTTTTGCTGAATCAGTGAGTCAACACATAATCGAGAATGAGAATTGTTTCCATGTACAAAAAATATTTCTATCACATAGAGGTAACTAACATCGATGCAGTAGTGGATGTTAGTCAAACTATGAAATCGTTTCATAATAAAGTTAATTGGTCAGGTTACTGCACAATATTTCTTTATGGTTTCCCATGCATACCTTCCAATTTAGAGTTATTATTGACAACCTGTAGGCTAGCTATAATTATCACAAAGGATTTACATTTAATTTGGTTCATAAACTTCTAACACTGAGGATACGTATATTGATGATATTAAATAAAGAGTATAGTGCGAAGTAAATGGAGTACATGGTTTTGGAATTTTGAGATTGATTTCCACTTCTCATAAATGGTAGCTTTCCTATCTTAAATTGTTATTTATTGAGTGTCCTATAAAGTAGTTTTGACACAAAAAATGGTAACAGATGGTGATTATTTAGTGTGTTGATAAGTATACACTTAAATGGTTTTGAAAAAATGATTGATTGAGAGATTATTTTGAAATTACAAAGAAAAAATGGCTAGCAGAGGAAAGAAAGAAGCTATTTGCACATATATGATTAACTCAATTGCGCTTATCTATGGAAACTTTCTAGGTTTGAGTGTGTATCAGTGATATGTGAATTTTTCAATGAAAGAGAAGAATAAAAATAAATTTTTTCTTAGCAGATTAACAAATGTTACATGCATTCCAGAAGTGTTTTATTTTATAGAAATTGTTTATTTCTACGCAAATATTTTTAATTAAAAGACAAGAAAATGTATGCTAGGAGGAAAAAAGGCTCTAACCCCTCTGACATTGGAGGCATTCAAATGCATAATAAAGCTCTTGGTACTAGATATATGCTTCAAAATGTCGGAATAAAGTATTTTTCTAGAGTCACAATCAGTGGGCATGAACATTATTTAAGAATTCATTTTTCCAACTTCTTAGATTCCTTTTGATCTTTCCATTCTAGATATTTCTTTGTTTAGACAATCATTTAGAGACTTTTGTTGGCTCTATGCCCATCAGATGGGTTAGGAAACTATTACCAATGTCCCAAAATCCATTATCTATACACTTTATTACTCATATAATGAATTTTTTTTATTCAAGAAATTTGATCTTATTTCAAATGAATGACCTTTTCAACTAGTCAATTTTTCCAAAAGTGATAGATTCTTTATGATGGTGTACCTAATAAAGTCCTTCATCTAAAGCTATCCCTTTCATGACTTACACCATAAATCTAAATTCAATTCCAATGAAGAACCATTGCAATTATGGTATCCCATATTGTGGAAGCGGGGATCTACTTTAACTTTTTGTTTAATCCAAGATGTATTTTTGAAGTAGATCATTTACATAATAATTAGAAAAAATCCCTGTCGAATATCTACCGAATCCTAGCTTTACCTGTGGAGAAAAGGGGTACATGAAGAAAGTGAAATTAAAATGGTCATTCGAATTCATGGGTTTAAAGGAGAACCATTATTGCTTCCAATATTTGTTATAGATAAGTTTTTTTTTGGCTGAAGTATGAACAAAATGTCGTGATTGACTAGTTATATTTTAAATGAAAAAGAAAAAATAATTTATTTCTTTTCTATTCACTATTGTACAAGTCACTATGAAGAATTTTTCTCATGTTGCAGAGCTTGTGAAGTCTTTTCCTTGTTTTAACTTAATAGAAGTTGAAGTGACATAGGGCTTCGATCTAGAAAGCCTATTTATCACACACCTAGGTGTTTTTCAATACAAGAAACTATTTACAATAGTTGCAGAGGAAAGAGAATAGATTCACAATTATCTAAACTATAATCAAGAATTGGTAATGAATACTAGAAAAATTGATGAAGAAGTGAGATAAACACAGAAATAAAGTACAATCTAGCTGCAAACATTATGCATTAATCCCCACCTTGAAAATATGGTACTAGTCTGACTTCATCCTCCATTCAAGGACAAAGAAAAAATATTGAAAGTGTAAAACTAATTCAAAGTTAGCTATTAGGTGGAAAATAGTACAAAGAGCATCCTCAAACATTCATTCCATATGAAACACATATGGATCAATCATCCAAATCCAAAATTCCAGTGAAAATTGGAAGCATTGAAGAACCTATGAGCATGGAAATTTAGAGTGCTATGCTATTTGATAGGGCTAGTACTAGTTTAGTAGAAAATCAGAAAATAATGGAGAAAATTACTAAAGAAGCAACTAATTTTGATGATCACCCTGCCGCTTTGCAAGATGAAAACTATGACAACGGTAGAAAAAAATTAAAAATTTAAAAGGTAAAGCTACACAATAAAAATGTTATTAATACATTAGAAACATATGTTGAGGTGTCTAGATTTGTAGCAAACAGATTCACGATCTTGCATCAAGCTACGAGTAACGCATTTTCAATGCATATTAGCCAATGGAAGCAAAGAACCTAATAGTGGATGCAGGAATAAAAGAGCTAGAAGATGCTCTAAATATGAGTCCTTTTTTAATGACTCCGCTGGCAATACAGGCACTGCCATTAGCAATTTATACTCCTAGGACATCCTATAAACATAGTAAAACTTTAAAACCCCTTAATGTGGTCAAATATCATATTATCACTAACATATGCCAAATATTATAAATCATTGAACATGCATGGAAAGAAGCTTCCAACCTTCTATGTTTAGCACACCTAATTAACTCATTTAACAATTTGGTTAAAATTAATGTTAAGACAAGAAATTTGTTAAAAATGACTTACTCAATTTTAGTAAAAGGCTTGGATTGTTGTCTGATATAAGAAAAAAAAATAAAGGACTCCCAAATTTTAATTAAATGAAGAAGATCAAACTGGATGGTCTAAAAGAATTAACACACTAGAAAACACTATATGTGAATATGAAAGAATAAATAATAAAAGATGTGATGTGTTTATGAAAGTGATGCAACTTGTCCAGGAGCTATACGGTCCACACATCATACATGATTCTCGATTAATTACAAAATATATAATAATAGTTGAATTTCCAAGTGTAAAACAGTCAATGGCAAGAGATTTTGATGATATAACTAATTTTACTACAAAATAAATTAGAAAATGTCTAATTAATTTTATTAGTACTAATGAAGAGAAGTTTGTCTTGGTTGCTCAAATACAAAAGAGGCTCTAGAAATTGAGAAATAGATGTCCAATCAACATGTTAAGAAAGAGATTACAATCATTCAAATTAAAGATTCCATGCAATCTATGTTGAAGAAATTTGTTCAAGACATCATGGATCTAAAACAAAATTGATAGCCAAACAATCACCGTATATGTTTTCACATATTGTAAGTGTCCTTAAATATTAGCACATATGTTTTTATTTTTACTACTATTTATTTATTGATATTTTGTTGATTTTCTATAAATGCAAGCTTTTGTGATTCATGATTTATAAAAAGATTTTTTTTGGATAAATCACATAGATATTTTTTTGGTTGATGCATTTCAAATCACCTATTGTGGTTCAAAAATACGTTGACTAGAAAAATATCTATTGATTTATCTGGAAAAAATAAAAACTTTTTTATTTGTTAATTATGTTAACGTCACCAAGACCGACTGCTCAATGTAGTTTATTATTTTCTTTTGTCATTTTATTTTCCCATATTATGGTTCAAGAGATCCCAATCCATGTTCCCATTGGGACAAACACATTTACTTTTACGATTGGATAGTAGGATTTTGATGATTTCTTTATACTTCAAACATAAACTTAGGTTCAATTACATAATCCCCTGCATATGCACATGCCTTAGCTTTACTAGATATCTTTGTTTCAGAGATAAACTATAATTTATTATGTTTAGCCATTTTCCCTGGAATGTTGGAGTAGATATTTAAAGAGAAGATTCCAAAATAGCACAATGAATGAGCTAATGAGTTGAACTGCTAGAAATTCCCATTACTAGTATAAGTAACTTCCTTCATAAATCATGGTTGTTAATGTTTTGCATAAGATATTGTATGGATATGAAACTTAATAATAGATCAGAATTTTTTGAGGATATTCTTTTAAATTTTATATTATATCTAATATTATATTACTCATCACAAAGAAAATGAATAGTCAAGAACAATTTTAGATTTCATAAATCTGTTTTCTGTATAGTATTTATTTAAGTCATAACTATGATGATTGGATTTTGAATCTTGATACATTTATTGATACTATAATTGTGTTCCTTAGTGTTCAAGTCTTATGCTTTGAGCTCTTATATTACATCATAAATACATATAATAATAAATAATAATAAAAATGTAGTTAATAATTTTTTTAATTTTAGTAGTTCTATTTTCTGTGAAGCTCGAATAGTGTTGAATGTTTTAATCTTTTACATTTGTCTGGAGTGCAGAGGTACAATAAATTCCTTCATTACGCTTTCCCTTATCTCCATATTCTTCATAATGAAATATTGTTCGACAATTTGAAACTAAATTGACATATTAATTTTGTGCAACTAGTATTTCTAAGTATATAGTTGCTTGATATAAAAAGTTTTAATGTTAAGCACAATGAGAACTTCCTCAAATTTGTTTCCTATTTTTAATGAATGAGAGAAGTTTCATAGGTCTATGAAAATTTATTTCATAGACACAAAATTATTTTATCTTTAAACATAAACATAGTATCTAATATTAAATTAAATATACCTTTAATGCGTAACTTTTAACTATGTTTAATGGTTATGAATATGAACATGTGAAAGAAGCATAATAAAGTATTCTCTGCATGTCTACACTCCGCATAACTTTAAATGATTAAAACTAAACATTTTTCGAATTTTACATTAAAAAGTTAATGTGTATGTGCAAAGATAAGTGGGCACGGAGAAGAATTTTATACAATAAACGCTTCGACTTGACCTCCACAATTGGCACAATGAGAATGTTAACTTCCCCTCCACACTTCGCAAAATGAAAACATTCATTGTGATTTTTAAACTAAGAAGTGGCCTAATTATTTTAGACTTAACTATTGAATCAAATTTCATTTCTTGAAAATAATTTAGTTTCACAAATGTTAAAAAATGATAACTGCAATAAGATATACTGATTCATGCCCTATAATCATGACCTAATATGATTAACGTATATTAATTAAGTGATTTAAACTCAAAGTATTTGAAATTTTCACTGAAAAATCAAAGCTACAAATGTTACATCATTATTTTCTTTTTAGTTTCCAAAAATTAAAAAACAAAGGTGTGTAAATAAAGTACTTGTTATGTTGTAGTTAATACTAGCCCATTCTTAATATTCCACTATACTTCTAAGATACATTTTTAGGTGGCCACATGTGTAGAGTGTGGAGAAGGGGTGTGTGTGAGCATTAGGTAGTGCAAAGTATACAATAAGTTGTAGTTAATATCGACCCATTCTTAATATTTAGTTATAATTCTAATACAAATTGTTGGGCGACCACATGTGCAAAATGCGAAGGTGAAAAGAATGGGTAAGTGCAGTGAGAAGGCATTGTGGATAAGAATTTCACACAAAAAAAACTTTGAGTCCACTAATCCACTCAACACAATCATAATGTTCACTTCCCCTCTGTATTGTGCACATTGAAAATGTCATTTCCCCTCCGTACTTTGCACTTCCCGCACTTTTTCCACGCCCTTTCTCCTTCCTTTGCATATTTTTTCAACCCCCCCCCCCCCCTCCCCCACACCTTAGTTATTTAACCTCCAATTTCAATATTGATAATTCATGAAATACAATATTCTACACAATGAAAACTTTGTACCTGTAATAAAAGCTATCTTTTCCTCTCTTAGTGCAATTGAATGGCTTTCATTATGCAAAATACGAAGATGGCGATGAAAGCTATGAAAATGTGGCTTTCATTTTCTGGAATATGGAACATATTGTGGAAATGTAGGAATTCTCGTATAGCGAAAAAATGTGTTCCATACAAAAAGAAGCATTACCTTAATCAATTAATTAGCGATAGAGAAAGGGACTATGTTACGTTGCAAATATTTCCCATTTTTCATAAAGTTATTGGTTCATGCTATATTGTTATTTTAAATATACATTATTTGTGTTTACATTTATTTTACTATATTAATTTTTATTTATTCATTTATCATAGTGTTTAGAAGTTTATGCTAAGTGACATGAGGTTAGAATGTAATAATTTTTTATATTGAAATTGTTATTCTCTTTTTATAGGATTTGAATAGAATCTAAATATGTGTACCATTAAGGAAATATTTGATATTAAAATTAAAAATTCAAATCAGTTAGTCCCACCCACCTAAAACTAATCTAGTATGTGGCCATATAATATTCCTAGATATTATCCCCAAGGGTTAGCTCAATTGGTCAAGTCCCCATCGTTAAATCACCTTTGGTATTGAGAGGTAATGGGGTCAATTCTTTCAACACTCTCGAATTTAGGTTCCATGGTTGAGATGATAATAAGTTATCCATTTGGGTGGATATTTTTGGTACATATATTTTGTGGACATACTGGTCAACAATCTCTGAGGTCTGTGAACCACATTATATATATATATATATATATATATATCACTGGTGATATTAATGTAAGTATATTGTATGTCATGTTGTTGTCTTTATCATTATCAATGTAAATCCTTATATTGAAAAAAATATCTACTACTTTTTCATATTAATTATTTACTAAAATAAATGAATAATGAAAATAAATTATTTTATAAATTAAATTTTAATAATAGAATTTTACATTTTGATATTAAAAATTATTTAATTTATTTCTGTGTTATTTTATAAATGAAATTTTGAAAAGGAAAATCCAAAAATAATTGTGTCCATAGGAAATCCAAAGACAACCTAAAATCATCTTGCATGTTTGGCGATGTTAAACAAAGATTTTTAAGGAGCTATGTTGTAATGGTATATGATCTTGGTTGTGTGATAAACCCTAACATGCTACCTGTTGTCGCATAGAATGTTTAGGCACTGCGACAATGGCTCAGATCAGGGGCTGTCACCCTGATCCCCAATCTCTCTATCTAAGCTGTCTCCTTACAAGCTAAGGGAGGTGGACCCTAACGAAAATGAAGAAGGAGAACTGGTTGGAAACCAAACGATTTAGGATACACAGTTGGATGACCAAGCACTTGTTAAGATTAACGAGATTTCACAGATCCAATTAGATTTGAAGCTTAAAACCAGTGCCTTGTGGAGTCAAAATATCCCATTATGAAATTAAAATCAAGTAATTGATAGGTAACTTCTGCTATAAAAAAATCAATCCACCACAATAATATTCGATAAAACACCCTAACAATTATACATCAACAATGTTTGATAAAGACATGCAATTTATCATCACTTGAAATATTCTCAAATTTGACTAAAGCAATTAATCACCAATCTCAAGCAACTTAAAACCAAAATTCAATGATCATCAACCATAGCTAAGTATGAAAATACTTCAAACCAACAATTAAACTTCGAAAAAAAAAAATATTATCATGACAGAACCATCGAGTTTAAATGCTACATATTTACAAATAACTCCGAATTTAAATGATATTGTAAGTAATTCCAATCTAGAAATTAAAATTTTCCTATATTCAAACTTTAGATAAAATTTAAAATCTCACCTTTGACTATGGAATAATTTCCCTTAATATGACACCCAAGACCACTATCATACAAAATTTAAAACAAAATTTCCCTAATTTAAAAAGTTAACAGATAAAAACAAATTTAAAATATTTTGAATTTTTGAAATTTTTATTTTTTAATTTTTTATATTTTATATTTTTATTTTTCTCAAGAAATATAAATCTAAAATTAATCTAAAACTAAAGTTTATAAACCCAAAAAGATAAAGTCTAAAATCTAAAGTTAATGAAAAGTCATAAAATACAAAATCTAAAAAGTTAAAAAGTGTTAGTAATATATATTTTCTTTTATTTTTTAAAATTTTTCCTAAGGTCTAAAGATTGAAAAAGGGAAAACTAAAAAAATTCAAAATTCAATTAAACGCACCCTAACTAACCTCATAAAATCAAATCAAAATATTAATTCTAAAGGTTTAAAACTAAAACTAAAGCTAAGTAAAGAAATGAAAATCGAAAATCTGAAGTTAAACAAAGGACAACAAATAAAAAAAATCGAAATCTAAAGTTAAAATAAAAATTGGGTACGTTAATGTTTGTTTTATTTGTTTTGCTGAGCTATGCAGTTCAAAGGGAGCGAGAGAAATGTGAGAGTGCAGGCAAGGGAAAGCGTAAAGGAAACAACTGCGGATGGACTGCGCAAGGAAAAGGCAACATATGAGTGAAGGAGCAACCGCTAGCGTGGAAGAAAGTTGTCAAGGTTTAATGCAGGAGGATGCAAGTGTGTGAGAATGGTATCAATGGAAGGAGCAGCTGACAAAAAATGTGAAGGATAGAGATCATGCAGGGATTTGAAGGCAGCAGCGAAGATGGGGGGTGACGGTTTGAGGAAATCCCTACGGACCGTGCGAACAGTGTGAAGGAATAAGCAGCCAGCAGGGAAAAGAAGAAGGGTGGGAGTTGTATGTGAGGAATAGCAACATATGAATACGCATAGTAGGAATGATGGCAGTGAAACCCAAACAGCTGGTGTATAAAATTAAAAAAAAAAAATTCCTTGCTCAGAAATCATCAAACTCAGATTTAAAATTCGGATTTTAAATAAATAAATACACTTGCAGTTTGTATTTTGAAACAAGATCCCTCCTGAATCTAAAAATGAAACTGATCATGAGGCTAGATCTTACCCTCCAGGGCCTAGATTTGGCTTAGATCTAAAACAAATTCTGAATATTTCCCTGTAAAACCTGCACAAAACCAGAAACAAGAGACCCAAAAACCTAGAAATATGCATAGGAAACCCCAAAACCCCAGTGAGTTAAAAATAACGATATTTACAAATCTACAATGCTATTTTATATTTCAAAGCCCTCATGGCCAGAATTAAAATCATTTAGCACAATTAAAAGGATAAATTAAGGGAGAGGCACAAGCCCTAAAAAGAACCCTGCAAAAAATGGAATTTAAGATAAGCCCGGGGAATTAGATCTGGAGGGCTCTTCAGATCTTATTTCCTTGGGAGTTAGCTGGTCCAAACTAGGCCTTCCCCAAATGCCCAATTCTAAATTTGGAAAATTTCTGCACACTTAAAGTTAAACTGTTAAATTAACAGAGAAATAAGATAAAACATAAAATTTTCAAGAGCTAGAGATAACTGTTAACTCGATCCAATTAACATTTTTACCCTAGATCTAGTAACCTAAGCAAGATACCTATGCAATAGATTACTCTACAAGAGCCATTAATCAACAATCCATTAAAATAATCACCAGCAGAATGTTAAGAACAAGTTTACCATAAAATTTTGAAGAGGAACACCACCATCAAAATAAAACCCCAAAGTCTTCATTTGTATTATTCCAAAAAGTATTACAGGAGAGATTCAAGAGCGAGTGCATGATCCAGAGATCGGATGACTGAAATATTCACAAATACCTCTAATTTATAAGATAAAATCTCCAATGGCTAGCTCGATTGATCCATGTCAAATTAATCTCGACCGTTGAAAAGGATTTAATCATATTTTAATCTCGACCGTCAAAATCATAATTTTTTGAGGAAATTCGAGTTTATCATTTAATTCCATTTTAATTAACTCAAAAATAATATTTTTGAGTTAATTACCTCAAAAATTTGACTTTGACTTAACCACCAAGGCCCAAGGGTCCAAAATTTCTTGAAATTCTCAACATTCCTTTGGCCTAGGACCTTTAAAAATTTATTTTTTAGGGACCCACGAATTTTTCCTTTGAAGAATTTTTAAAACACCTAGGACCTAAAATTAATTAAATTTTTGGCTTAGGATTTTTAATTAATTTGGCCAGAAAATTTAATTAATTGACTGAGAGGGGATTTAATTATTTTTCCGACCCTCTTTAGATAAGATAAATACATTTAGACACATAAAGGGGGAATACCCATTCGTATAGACCCTCAAATATCTACCCAATTCTGCGACTCAAAACATGATCTAGTCGACCAAGCAGCTTATAATAAAATAATCTAGCCAATTAGCTAGGATTATTCCCAAACTAATTTTACAAAGACTTGATAGAAAGCACTAAGACTCACTTAGCATCTTGATGACAAAATCCACCCTAGCTTTGGGGTGAAGCTGGAGGGGAAAACTCTGCCGATCACTTGTGTTGAGAAACACAAATGAATCAGTGAGACAAAAAGCCTCCTAGGATAGAGATCATCACCAAAATACTAGGCTTACCTAGGTTGTTGCATACATGGTGGTCTTACTTAGATTATTTACATCATAAACATGAAAAATGGATATACATCATTTATAAAATTGTCGAACGATGATGAAATCTGATTGGCATGAACATGCATGATGAATTCAATTTGGAAAAATGGGGGTGTACTTCTATGGGGTCGTTGACAAAGTGCGGTTAACATCTGGCTCTACTTGGGGACACGTTGTTTCATTGGAGGAATGTGAGAATCCAGGATCTGTATCCAAGAAACACACAAAATTAAATAAGTAGCATCCACCCAAATATCATCATATAAAATTAAGCATATGAAAAATAGAAGCTCTTCTTTCATTTATTATTCTACTTATCATGAAAAGTAAATCTACTCTAACTACAAAATGAAATGCTGAAATAACAAGGTGTATGGTTAGCGATACAATACCAAGGATGCCCTGTGGCATCAGATGTGTTTAATATAGTGCATGTTGAGCATTTTCCTGCTTTCAGGCAAGTCTGTAGGTTCCATTTCATATGTGCCATGTGCAATCTTGCATATTGTAGGACTCTATCTTATACGAATATCAAGCTGCTCTCAACCATTAGACGAATCAAACCGCTTACGTCTTCTTTGATGCTTTTTTCTCTTCTTCTTAGTGGGTTGTGATGTCAGCAATGAGACCACTGTAGATTTCTTGTCCTTATCTTGAATATTCTTGTACAAAACATTTGATGAACCTGGTGTGTGATACTCTGTCAATGGTGACACATAAGCTTGGTCTTTCTTAACATCCTTTGTAACCATAGTTAATTTTTCCTTAATGGGAAAAGTGACCTCCATGTGTTGAGATGGGTATTTCTTTAGCAGACAAGAATGCTTATGATTTGTTGATGAATATTCATTATCAAATTTGGGTTGGAACTTCTATATATGTAAATTTTCCATTTTTTCCAACCTTTTCTATATGGAACTCATCACCCTGGTATGCCTTACTATTAATTTTGCTTGATTGAGTTCTATTTTCAAGAATATGTCTTATAGATTGGTTTGATTTGCCTCCCTAATTTTCATTTCCAACAGGTGATTTTCCTTCATGGTAGTCATTTCCTGGGTGTTTCTTGCTTCCATTGCAATAATATGATTTTGAATAATGGACATCTGATTAGAATGATTAACTTCCATTGTCTTTAACCTGTTTTCCATGACATTTATTTCCTCTGCATTACTTCCTTCCATAGCATTTATTGCTTTATCATTATCTTATTTCATGGCCATGAAGAAATTTTGTATATAGTTCATCTCCTTCTCATGATTTGCTTCCATGATCTTCATTTCCTTGATATGTTTTTCTTCTAAGGCCAATAATCTGCTCTGCATAAAACCAATTTCCCTGGCATGATCTGCTATTAATTTTTCTTGATTAAGTTCCATATTCTTAATGAATTGAGCCAGGTTGGCCTCCATATTCTTGATTACCTGAGCCTTATTGAGTTGTATATCCTTAACCATATGAATCAATTCGTTAACACGATGCTTATCGTTGTCAACACTGATTTGACAACTTGTTTCTGCTTCACCATTATCATGGATTTGTGTTGTCGTGGTACGAGTGGATTCATCTTGAGAATTGTCTTGAAATCTCCTATTAATAGTTGAGTTCTCTACAAGATCAATTTCATTATTTTTCATAGCACTGGGAGCACAAGGCGAGCCACCTTGTTTTATATATTTATCTTTAAAAGCATTGATTATGTGTTGTAAACAATAAAAATACTCCTCAGGACAATTTTGAAACCAATTAATAGCATCACCTTTTAAGGAATATCCAAAGATACGTATCTTTACATATTCATGATTATATTATGAAGGAAGACAATATCTGTTTATTATATGAGTAACCGTTAAGAGATGACTTCGAGCAGTGGTTGAATCACCACTAGAGAGCACATGTAGTTTTTGAATGGCCTCTTTTGGCATGTCATGAAAAGGATCACCCATGATGACTTACTTAAATTGAAAAAACGAAATGGATGTTAGAGAAAGAGATCGTTCTTCAAGAATAGTCAAGAGGTCCTCAAGAAGCGAGCTTCTTAGCAGGAACTCTTGTAAGAAATGAAATAATTGGAGTTGCCACTTGAACATGAACCTAATTCTAAAATAGAAGAAATAGTTGAGAGTAGCACAAGGATATTAGGAGGGATTCTTGTATGGAAGTAAATAGATGAATAAGTGGAGTCGCCACCCAAACAAGAAGCCAACCAAAATGTCCAGTTACTAAAGGTGCAAATGATGAAATGATTAGTGAGATGACGAAAGATAAGATGATGAAAAAGATGAAGAGATGAAGATATGAAATGATGCTAGAAAATTACATGCTGTGTGATAGATTAATGAATGGCAAAAAATGATTAGAAGATTAGAAAATGTCGTTAAGACCAAGGATAGAAAAAACTATATCCCCGGCAACGACGCCAAAAAATGTTGTTGCACAGTATGTCTAGGCATCGCGACAATGACTCAAATTGGGGTTTGTCACCCTGATCCCCAATCTCTCTATCTAAGTTGTCTCCTTACAAGCTAAGGGAGGTAGACCCTAACGAAAATGAAGAAGGAGAACTGGTTGGAAACCAACGAATTCAGGAGACACAGTTGGATGATCAAGTACTTGTTAAGATTAACAAGATTTTCAGATCCAATTAGATTTGAAGCTTAAAAACAGTGCCTTGTGGAGTCAAAATATTTGGTTATGAAATTAAAATCAAGTAATTGATAGGTAACTGCTGCTATGAAAAAATCAATCCACCACAATGATATTCGATAAAACACCCTCACAATTATACATCAGCAATTTTTGATAAATACATGCAATTTATCATCACTTGAAATATTCTCAAAGTTGACTAAAGCAATTAATCACCAATCTGAAGAAACTTAAAACCACAATTCAATGATCATCAACCACAACTAAGTATGAAAATTCTTCAAACCAATAATTAAACTTCGAAACAAAAATATTATCATGAGAGAACCATCGAGTTAAAATGCTAGATATTTCCAAATAACTTCGAATTTAAATGATATTGTAAGTAATTCCAATCCAGAAATTAAAATTTTCCTATAGTCAAACTTTAGATCAAATTTAAAAGCTCACCTTTCATTATGGAATAATTTCCCTTCATATGACACCCAAGACCACTATCATACAAAATTTAAAACAAAATTTCCCTAAGTTAAAAAGTTAACAAATAAAAAAAAAAGTAAATTTTTTTGAATTTTTAAAAATTTTATTTTTTAATTTTTAATTTTTATATTTTTATTTTTCTCAACAAATATAAATCTAAAATTAATCTAAAACTAAAGTTTAGAAACCCAAAAAGATAAAGTCTAAAATCTAAAGTTAATGAAAAATCATAAAATACAAAATCTAAAAAGTTAAAAAGTGTTAGTAATATATATATTTCTTAATTTTTTTAAATTTTTCCAAAGGTCTAAATATTAAAAAAAGGAAAACTAAAAAAAAGTCAAAATTCAATTAAATACAACCTAACTAAACTCATAAAATAAAATCAAAAGATTAAGTCTAAAGGTTTAAAGCTAAAACTAAAGCTAAGTAAAGAAATGAAAATCGAAAATCTGAAGTTAAACAAAGGACAACAAATAAAAAAAATCGAAATCTAAAGTTAAAATAAAAATTGGGTACGTTAATGTTTGTTTTATTTCTTTTACTGAGCTCTGCAAGTCAAAAGGCAGCGGGAGCAATGTGAGAATGCAGGCAAGGGAAAGCATAAAGGTAGCAACTGCAGATGGATTGCGTAAGGAAAAGGCAGCGGATGAGTGAATGAGCAACTGCCAGCGTGGAAGAAAGATGTCAAGGTTTAATGCAGGAGGATGTAAGTGTGTGAGAATGGTATCGATGGAAGGATCAACTGAAATAAATTGTGAAGGATAGAGATCATGCATGGGTTTGAAGGCAACAACGAATATTTGGGGGCGACGGTTTGAGGAAATCTGTACGGATCGTACGGACAGTGTGAAGGAATAAGCAGTCGGCAGGGAAAATAAGAAGCATGGGAGTTGTATGTGAGGAATAATAGCATATGAATATACAAAACATGAATGATGGCAGTGAAACCCAGACAGCTGGTTTAAAAAAAAAAAAAAAATTCCTTGCTCAAAAATCATCAAACTCAGATTTAAGTTTCGGATTTTAAATAAATAAATACACTCGCAGTTTGTATTTTGAAATAAGATCCCTCCTGAATATGCAAATGAAACTGATCATGAGGCTAGATCTTACCCTCTAGGGCCTGGATCTTGCTCCGATCTAAAAAAAATTCTTAAAACTTCCTTGTAAAACCTGCACAAATCCAGAAACAAGAGACCCAATAACCCAGAAATATGCATAGGAAACCCCAAAACCTAGTGAATTAAAAATAATGATATTTGCAAATCTACAATGTTATTTTACACCTCAAAGCCCTCATGTCCAGATTTAAAATCGTTTAGCACAATTAAAAGGATAAATTAAGGGAGAGGCACAAGCCCTAAAAATAACCCTGCAAAAAATGAAATTTAAGATAAGCCCGGGGAATTAGAACCGGAGGACTCTTAAAATATTATTTCCTTGGGAGTCAGCTGGTCCACACTAGGACTTCCCTAAATGCCCAATTCTAAATATGGAAAATTTCTGCACACTTAAAGTTAAACTATTAAATTAACAAAGAAATAAGATAACACATAAAATTTTCAAGAGCTAGAGATAACTGTTAACTCGATACAATTAATATTTTTACCCTAGCTCTAGTAACCTAAGCATGATACATGTGCAATAGATTACTCTACAAGAGCCATTAATCAAAAATCCATTAAAATAATCACCAGCAGAATGTTAAGGACAAGTTTACCATAAAATGCTCAAGAGGAACATCACCATCAAAATAAAACCCCAAAGTCTTTGTTTGTATTATTTAAAAAATATTACAGGAGAGCTTCAAGAGCGAGTGCACGATCTAGAGATTGGATGACTGAAAGACTGACAAGGTCCTCTAATTTATAAGATAAAATTTCCAACGGCTAGTTCAGTTGATCCATGTCAAAGTAATCTCGACTATCGAAAATGACTTAATCTCTTTCAATCTCGACGATCGAAATTATAATTTTTTGAGGAAATTTGAATTTATCATTTAATTCCATTTTAATTAACTCAAATATAATATTTTTGAGTTAATTACCTCAAAATTTTGACTTTGACTTAACCACAAAGGCCCAAGGGCCCAAAATTTCTTGAAATTTTAACATTCCTTCGGCCTGGGACCATTAAAAATTTATTTTTTAGGGATTCACGAATTTTTCCTTTGAAGAATTTTTAAAACAGCTAGGACCTAAAATTAATTAAATTTCTAGCTTAGGATTTTTAATTAATTTGGCCAGAAAATTTAATTAATTTACTGAGAGGGGATTTAATTATTTTTCCAACCCTCTTTACATAAGATAAATACATTTAGACACATAAAGGGGGAATACCCATTTGTATAGACCCTCAAATAGCTATCCAATTTTGCGACTCAAAACATGATCTAGTCAACCAAGCAACTTGTAATAAAATAATCTAGCCAATTAGCTAGGATTATTCCCAAACTACTTTTACAAAGACTTGATAGAAAACACTAGGACTCACTTAGCATCTTGATGACAAAATCCACCCTAGCTTTGGGGTGAAGCTGGAGGGGAAAACTCTACCGATCACTTGTGTCGAGAAACACAAATGAATCAGTGAGACAAAAGACCTCCTAGGATAGAGATCATCACCAAAATACTAGGCTTACCTAGGTTGTTACATACATGGTGGTCCTACTTAGATCATTTACATCATAAACATGCAGAATGGGTTTACATCACTTATAAAATTGTTGACCGATGATGAAATATAAATGGCGTGAACACGCCAAACATGATGAATGAAATTGAAAAAATGGGGGTGTACTACTATGGGGTCGTTGACAAAGTGTGGTCAACACTACCTAAATCCAAAAGTTATGAATATTAAATTTTCCAACATGTTTGGTAAAATTACAGTGAATCTGAGCATTAATAACAAGCTAATATTACACGTTTTGTTGCACATTTCCTCAAGTAACTATATTTTTGCAGTAAAATTCACACTCACAAAAATGAAAATAAAATATGAAATAGAAGATGCTAGCAATCACATCATGATGAGTTCAAATTTTATAACTGAAAGATACCATTAGAGTCTTAGAGTCTCCTCAAGATAGGATCACCCCTTATACTAAAATTAATGCACTTTTGGAAACACACGTTGATTACTTAGTTGGTAGTTTTGTAGTAATTGTTTTCGAGTTGCATCAATGCAATAATTAATGTGACATGTATGTGAAATATGGTGAAAAAATGCTTCACATTACCATAATAAGAATTGCAATCCAATTTTTCTTTTTATCTCATTTGATAGATTACATGTTGCATTTTCAATTTTTTTTTCAAAATTCACACTTGTATATCTATATGATCATAAACATTTACATCTTTGCAATGTTTACTAGTTATATTTGAATGAACATTACAAACAAACATACATAATTAGGGGAATTTTGAGGTCTAAAGTGGGCCTCTTATATAAAATAATAAAATAATAATTAAATTAATAAAGTAAGACTTTTTAAATTTTGGATAAAAATAAAGAAAATTACTAATTTTATTGAAGTTTTGGTTTATCTCCTTATAAGTTCATTAAAATGGAAATTATAGACAATTTGTGGATGTAGAATTAAATTCCACACCCAAAAAGTACTCACTCCACATACTTCTGAGTAGACTCACATAAAAAAAAATGAAAATACATGGAAAGAAAATGTGTTAAACATGTTTTTTTCATACATTATTTAAATTTTTTTTTCTTCGATATGGGTCTACTTATAACTATACGGAGTGGGTACTTTTTGGATGTGAAATTTAATTTTGCATCCAATGAGTAGCTACACTTGGCATTTGAGTAAACCTATAAGGGGAGAAGTAAAAAATACAGTTAAAAAATAGTTTTTTTTTTTCCCTCCAAAATATTTACCACGAGATTGACATCATTATCTTCAATCCTATTGGTTCTTTTAAAAGTAATATATTAGTAATTTTTTTATTTGGAACCCCAAACACTGGTTTAAAATTCACTAATCACAGAAAAACCCAGAATAATTTATAAATATATATATATATATATATATATATATATATATATATATATATATATATATATATATATATATTATTTAAAAACATCGTTAATAGTAATGGACCAAAGGGATTCCACAATAAAATAATGTGTCTATCTAATTTCCTTGATCTACTAAATTATGAATTTACAAAATATTTATTAACACACTCAAAAAATAAACAAGACAACATAGCTAGTGTTCCCTACCACTTAATTTAATTATTGAGCTTTGAAAGGTGTAAAAACAAGGAACATTATTGAGCTTTTTAATAATTTCGAAATATAGGAAGACATATAGTGTGACATCTTGTGTAGGCCCGACTAATAGTTGACAGTCATGCCAACGATATAAATTTTGGTGAGTAGATGAATGAGTGATCCTTGACCTTGAGTGAGTAAAGTCAGGTCTGACCTCAACTTTGGAGTGGTCAACCTTACATGAAGTCTGGTGCAAGGCATAGATTGGTAAGGAAAAGGTAGGTACCAACTCCTGACCAGCCAAATAGTTGGAAGTCTGGTCATGGTGCATAATAGTATGGCCGACATCTGACTTGTTTCTAGCGAGGGAATGCATTTAACGATGTGAATAAGTATAAATAATACACTTGTGTAAATTTTTGTTTCCATGGGTTTTAAAATTCATTTATCTAGAACTAAGTTGACTTGTTTCATATAGTATGTAATATAACAAATACACTAAATAAACATTTAATTGTTCATGTGTAAAATAATTTTAGGTATTTTTTAATACATATTTTTATTTAGAAAGACAATAACGAATAATGAATTTTGTGAGAATTTTTGAGAGACGTGGCCTACATCATGAAGTATTTGATAAAGGATTAAGAAAGAAGTGAAAAATATAAATTGTAAAGCTAATGCATCACATGTATGGATTGCATATAGATTATTCGTGGTACATGTGCTCTTCTATTGATTTTTGGAGAGTGCATACAAGTGTTGCTTCTTGCAATCAACAAAAAGAACATTTTTTTGTTGCCCCAATATTTTGTTTGTATTCCAAGTTTCTATTTGGTGCAATTTTTTATGCATAGAGCAAACCGAGTTCTAAAATGGTTACAACTAGCCATCGAATCTTTGGACATTGTTATGTGTTAGAGCATGGACCTCAAACTGGATTGTGGTGGAATGAATGTAAACTGAAAGTGTTGATGTTATAGAGTGTGTGGAGCAAGTGGATATTTGCAAAGTGGGACAATTTTCTCGCATTAGATTCAAAATTACAGATTTCGTGGGAAATCGACAATTAGGCTATCAAAACCCTGTGCTCGTTGCAGTAAAAAGTTTTAGTTAGACATGTGATTTCAAAGAAATTATACCATGTATATTATTCTTTGCAATGCATGCTATTTTTCAAAATATTATTTTACAGCACATGTACCATTATCATACATTGATATTTATTTACTGAAGGAACTTTCAATAATCCAAGTGGGACCTTAGAATTTAGTCGACATTGAAGCTGTTGCAAGTGCGTCAAAATTTATAATGGAGGAATAGAATTTGTCCTCCTGACCTCACATTGTAGGCCCCAATATCTACTCGACTGTCAAAGGTGCGAAGAGAAAAAAGGCGTGAAGATAAAAAATAAAAATTGACCTGGCCATTATTTTAACAGCGGTCAGTTAAAATTTCATGTAATAGAGTTAATAAAGGAAAAATAAGACCAAGGTCACATGACATGTATTCTAAGTTGAATATTGAGCAAAACATCCTAGTGGGTGTCACTTTCAATTTATTATGGCTAAGGAAATTGGAAAAGGCAAAGGAAAGGCAAAGAGGCATTAATTTGAATTTATTTATGAATATAAACAAAAATAGGAGAAAATAATAGAGGAAAATGAATTAAATAGAAGAATTAATGCTAAAAAGGCTTCTACGGATCAATTCACGACCTTTTTTATTTTTTATCTTGGATCTCTCCTGTATTCTTTCATTCTGTCATACTATTGAACGCTTAGATAATTATTGGACCACTCTAGCATTGGAGAAAGGAAGGAAAGGAAAGGAAAAGCAAGCATAGGAAAGTAAGATACAAGAGAGGAAAAGTTGAATGAGGCGATTTTAGCGGGAAGACTTGCAAGTAACATGTTGCATGTATAATTTCCTAGCTGTTTAGTGAATGTAGGGTACATGCATGTATGTATTTGGTTCTCTTGTGATAATTAGCACAGGTTTTTCCATGTGTGATAGCAGTTTTAGCCTTTCCTTTCCATTTTTGGATAGCCATGGTGTGATAGGGTACCATGTGTCGCAAAAAAAAAATTACATAATATAAGAGTTCTACTATATTAATTTGGAAACCACTCTTAATTTATATATATTTCACACCTTGATATTAAGGTTTTTATTGCAATTAAGATTTTGTTACCTTTTAGATTAGTAACACATATTGTATATCAGTTCATTATTAATACACTTCCAAAAGTGGAAATGTGACTATTGTGCTACCTATATTATAGGGGTTTTCATCATATGATTAATTCCACCCTCATGATAGCCCTATGCACACACTTAGGAAATATTACACTCTTATAAAGTGAATAGGCTATGTTAATGTAGCGTTAATTTATCAAACTCTGTATATTTTTTTCCATTGGTTCTCTGGACTTTGGTTAAATATATCATATCCATATGCATGTATCATTTCAAGAAACATATGTTTGGCGCAGGTTTAAATTTAATTTTTCATGTAGGGTGCCCAACTGTTATACGACATCTCACCTGGTTCATGTGAATGGCCTTATGCCTCCACCTAGGCAAACATACGGTGTGATACAATGGGTTGTATGGACGATTCTAAAGATCCATCCCTAATCTAACAACCCTCATGGTTATACATAAACTAAACTTTCCTTTGGTGATTCATTCTCCTCATTTGGACAACAAGAACTTTGGACCGCTTTATCACAACCCTTCTTCCATAGAGACTGTTCTCACCAGCTCACACTTAGACCACACCATGGTGGTCATGTGATCTAGAGGTAATTTAATCACCACATTTGGTTTTTTTCTTCATTGACTTTGTGGTTATGTTTTAATATGCTAATCCTTACTCCTAATTTTTTATTTCGTCTTTCCCCCATCATTATTTTGAAATTTTCTAGCGTGAGGCAAAGGTTCACAATTTCTTTTTGCTTGGTAATTTCATTTTTCGCGGGTTGCAACCCTTCAGTGGTCCCTCTGCCCCTTACGTTGATGATTCCGCACCTCCTCAAGTAATCCATTGATATTTTTTATATTTTTCTTTCCTTATTTTTTTTTAAGTATTCTTCAATGCATCTATGAGTATCTTGCTAGCTACTTCATTTCCCTTAACCTATTTCTTCATTTTCATTTTCATACTCTATTTTGGTATGAAACCCAATTTCGCTAATAGTTGAGTTTATTTTCATTCTCTAGCATTTCATCTAACCACTAGATTCTTTCTCTGTTGGAGAATTTCTGCAGTTCTAATCTTGTAGATGTAATTGTTGCATATTATACTTAACAACTTTTCTCTACCCCTGTTTCTATGTTTACAATGCCTATCCTTATTAAACTCCATCCCTTTTCTATGGGTTCAATTTAATAACATCCATAATTACATACTTAAGAATTTAATGTTACATATTGAACTTTGAACATTCTCATACATGCACTTCCTTTAATTATAGTATATATATTTTTCCTTGATAAAACTATACATTTATTCATATGCGTTAAAATAGACACAAAATTCCTAGGCATTAGAATTAATTATAGAGTCCATATGAATAATAAAAAAGATAGTTCCAAAACCCACAGAAATCAGAATGAACTACAGAATTTATATGCGTTAAAATAATTTCAATATCAATATGCATTAGAATTAGTTACAGAATTCAAATGCATCAAAATAATTTCATAATTATTCGCAGGAAGAAATATGCACCAATATTCTAATTGGATATCATTGTAGAAAATCATACTTAATGAGAACACTCGTCTCCCAACCATGAAATGTACCTCCGGTTCCCCCCGAGATGAGAAAAATTTACAATGAATCAACAATTTCTATTGATTCTTTCTTAGGTATTTCATACCTTTCTTCCATGTTAGATGTTTACTTTAGCAACGTCCCACTTTTTTCGTCCTCCACAACCACGTGCCTAGATTTTTTTATTAAAATCTCTCCTTTGTCTCTAATGATTCTTTATGCTTGTCCATGCTTAGCATATATCCTCACCTAAGTGATTTAATGGATTTTCTCTCCTATAAATTAATCTTATCTACATCTTTATCTAGAACCTTTACTATGGAAGAATTATCTTAGGCAAGAATCTCATCTTCAAGTGTCTCATTCCTAAGTAATTTAAATTCATATTTTTATTAATAAAAATGTTTATTTACATAAATTTTCCAGTGCATTTCATGGATTTTTTTCCATTTTTTCTAGCATAGTCCAATATTAAATAAAAACAATATTACAATGACGAAGGGGTATTACATTATTCCCCCCTTTTACTCACACTGTCCACAATGTTTATTCTCCCATTTCCTACTTTTGAGATAATGTTGAATAATTTTTCAACATTTCATCTTCTCGTTCCCATGTAGCCTCTTCGGAAGTAAAATGTTTCCATTGTAGTTTAACCCAAACAACATCTCGATTATGGAGCCATATATTTTTTTGATCTAGGATACAAATAATTTTTTCCAAAAAGTCTCCTTCGGGTTCCAATTGTAGAATTTTCCAATTAATTTTGACAACTACCATGTACATATTTTTAAAGTAAAAATACATGCAAAACATTATGAACTTTGATGTGACTAGGTAATGATAATTGATAAGCTACGGGTAAAATTTTGTCCAAAAATTCAAATGGTCCACAGAATCGTGGTGCCAGTTTTGGAAAGGTTCTCGTTCTTAATGTACTTTTCCTTGGTTTCACCCTTAAATAAACATGATCTCCAATTTTGAACTCTTTGTGCATTATTTTCTTATTTTCATATCTTTTCTATTTGTCTTGTACAATTTTAATGTTATGTTTAATCGTCCACACTATTTAGTCCATTTCTTGCAAGGAATCTAGTCCTACTATCATTATATCCTCTGGTTGAATCCAATTGACAGGTGTACGAAATTTTCTACCATACAAGGCTTCAAAAGGGCTCATTTTTACATATTTTTTATAACTATTTTTATAGGAAAACTCAGCTAAATGAAGAAAATAATCCCATCTTGTAGGTCCATCCATGACATAAATTCTTAGCATGTCTTCCAAAGACTATTTGGTTCTCTCAATTTCTCCATACGTTTGAGGATGGTACTTTTTACTTAAATTTAATTGGGTTCCCATGCCTCCAAACAATGCCTTCCAAAATTTTAAGTGAATTTGGAATCCCTATTTGATACTATCATCTTGGGTATTCCATGTAGCCAAAGAATCTCTCTCATGAATATATTAGCAATTTTAGCAGTTCCAAAAGGGATCTGATTTGAGAAAAAACTCTCTCCACCAGGCCGACCGCCATGACCTAGGGTTTGGAGGTTTCAGCGCAAGCTGCCCCAAGCAAACCTCCCTCCCAACACATTAGGCCATTATCACACTCCTGGTTAGCCTTGAGGCTCACCTATGAAAGAAACCAGTGGGGGGACCGATGCTCCCCCTACCACAAGCCAGCCTCCCACAGGGGCGACAGTAGGGGTTGACATTGACAGTCAACAAAACTGTGGGCCGCCTCATGACACTACAGGGGAAACTCCCACAGTGCATCAGACATCCACATGAGTAGCAGAAGAAGCAAATATCACATTAGCCACATACATTCCAAAGAACACCAAAAGAACCATGATCGAGCTCCCTGCACACCGCATCAACGAAAGAATACAGTTCATGAAGGATCATGCATTTATAGGCAACTTCATGGGTTTCTAGCCCACTAAAAAGCCCTCCGAGGATGGATAGCTTCCAAATGGAAACCCAAGGGTCATTTTGACTTTCAGCTATGTGCTAAAGGCTTATTCAATGTGATCTTTACCTATATTGAAGAAAAAATTAGGATCATGGACAGAGAACCCTATTTCTTCAACTCTGTTGGCTTATACCTCCGCCATTGGAATGAGAAATTAAACCCACACAAACAAGATCTTACATGGGCCTCGGTCTGGATCTGGCTCTATTCCCTCCCCTAGGATTACTGGGATGAGCTTACCCTAAGGGACATGGGCAATGCCCTAGGTGAATTTGTTAAGACCGCAGAGGAAATAAAGATCAAACGTTACGTAGCATATGTACAAGTCTGGGTTTACTTGAACATAGGGGAGTCACTACCAGGCGAGGTAAGTCTACTGCATGAAGATTTTGAATGGATACAAATTGTAGATTTTGAACATTTTTCTTTTAGATGCCAGATTTATCACCAACAGGGGCACCTATTAAGAGACTTCCCTCTAAATTAAAAAGCGGCAACTGATAATGAATCAAATGACCAAGCAGCAGAAGGGCTTACGAAATTAGCAAGCAAGAAATGACATAACAAGAGAACTAACTCTAACCAGAACAAAAGAGGCCCTGCGACTAGAAATAGATTTGCAGCCCTAAACCAGCTGAGTGAAAATGAGAATGAACCAGCCAAATAAGTAGGGAAAACCACGCAGGAGCAGCCCTAAACCTCCAAGAAACAACAGGACAACATCCAACCAGAGGCCTTTCTGAAACCCAAAACTCTTATCCTCCTAGGGGACAACTCTACATCAAAGTGAAAATAATAGGTGTTGGATCCAATCCCAGAATCCATAGAGGAATAACTAGAGAGCATAGATATTGAGGGCCTGGACCTCATAGGGTTAGAGGAGGCATGTAATAAGAAGGACTTCCGCTTGATATCCGAGCATCAGATCCGAAAGCTAGAAGAGATCCTCACTCGAGCACAACAACTCCCCTCTCTAGGAATTTAGGGTGGTACGCTCATGAATAAAAAATAATTCATGAAATAATCTCGAAAAAGAGGATGGAAAAAAATGTTGCAAAGAATAGTATAAATGGGAAAAGAAATGGTGGAATATGGGATATTCCCCAAGTTAACCCGCTTATATGCCTACTATACTAACCCCCCTCAATGAATATCATATCATGGAACATAAGAGGGCTCAACAACCCCACTAACCACATGATCATCAAGAAAATAATCATTGAGGAACATCCTGCAATTTTATACATGTAAGAAACCAAATGCTCCAGCTCCACTCTAGAAACAATCTTCAAAAAGATATGGAAAGGATGTAGAACAATAGCGATAGATCCCATTGGAGCTTCAAGAGGACTAGAAAGCATCTGGAACCCCCAAATAATCTCCCTAGAGAACCACCATGCCAATAGGCATTTCATTCAGGCCAAATTTCACCTCATTGGAACGGCCATCCATGGCTTGCTAGAAAATGTCTACTTTCCCCAAAATCTTCACTAGAAAACAGAGCTTCTAGACAACATTGCTAGGCTCAATAAACAGAGATCTCTACCACTCTGGCTGCTTAGAGGATATTTCAATATGATAAAAAATTTACAGGAAAAAAAGGGAGGAAGGAAGCATCAATACATGGACAGCAATGGATTCAAGAACTTCGTCCAAGACAATCGCCTCATAGATCTACAAACTTCCAATGGCATATTCACCTGGAACAATAGAAGAGGAGGTACCCATAAAATCACTTCTAGACTGGACCGGTTTCTCATCACGGAAGACTTCATGCATCTGGGGGGTGATCTTGTAGCCACCATTATCCCGATCGTTGGCTCCGACCACTAGCCAATACAAATTCAATGTTTAAGACCGGGTACGCCTGTGCTTAAACCATTCGATTTTCAACACTGCTGGCTCAGACGTCGAGGATTCAAGGAAATGATCTCTGATTGGTGGACCTCCCTTTTACCACCGCAAGGAAAAAAAATGCACCAGTTCCAGAAAAATCTAAAAATTCTCAAAGGGAAACTGAAGGTATGGGACAAATCCACCTTCAGTAATATCTTCAAAGATCAAAGGAAGTTGGAAGAGAAAATGAAGAACTTCAACAAACTATCATCACGGAAGGTCGCTCTTCCGAGTCAATTCAAACTTCCTCATTCTCATTCCGAAAGAAGACAATGCCACTATGCCAAGTAAGTAGAGGCCCATAACACTCTGCAATTTGATTTATAAGATAATTTCCAAAGTTATTTCCAGCAGGCTGAAGAAACTCCTCCCTCTGATCATCTCCCTAGAGCAAACATGCTATGTAGGAGGATGGAAAATCCTTGATGGCTTCATTTTCGTTAGGGGAATTTTGAGGTCTAAAATGGGCCTCCTAAGGAAATTATAAAATAATAGTGGAAATAATAAAATAATATTTGACTACGTCATCAAATTTTGGAGGGAAAAAAGAAAAAACTATTTTTCAACTCATATTTTCAACTTATCTCCCTATGGGTTTAACCAAATTTCAAGCAGGAACACTCATTGGATTCAGAATTTGATTCCTCACCCAAGGAGTACCCATGTTGCATACTTTCAATTGACCCTACTAAACAAAAAATGAGAAATACATGAAAAACATGATTGCAATCTTGTTTTTCTATGAATTTTTTATTTTTCATGTAGTAGGGTCCATCGAAAGTATGCAACATGGGTACTCCTTAGGTTAGCAATTAATTTTTTCATTCAATGAGTACTCTTGCTCGAAATTTGAGTAAAAAATTAGGGAGATAAGTTGAAAATACAAGTTTAAAAAGTATTTTTATTATTTTATTATTTTTTAATATTTTTACTTTTTCATCCCAAAAATGGTGAATCATACCCCATGGTTGACATCATCATATTGAATCCTATTGATTCTTATAAATTTTATTTTGGTTGTAAATTTTTCTTAGGAGGCCCATTTTAGACCGCAAAATTTCTCTAATGAACCCATGAGGTCATTCATTCTCTCAAAACCACCAAAAAATAGGGTATGCTCCTAAAAATCGATCTATCCAAGGCTTTTGACAAACTCAGTTGAGACTGCATAAAAAATGTCCTTCTTGCCTTTGGCTTCAGGCACACCTGGGTAAGATGGATTATGAGCCTCATAACATCCCTGTTTCTTTCCATCTTTGTCAATGACATAAATTCTGCAACCTTCAATCCCTCAAGAGGTATCAGACAAGGAGATCCCTTTCACCTTTCATTTTCATCATTATGGCTAAAGGGCTGGGCCGCCTACTCAAATGCTTTTTCCAATCTGGTACTCTGCAGGGTATACCCCTCCACAATCTCCCCCCCCCCCCCACCCCCACATCCCATCAACAATTTGTGGACGATAATATGATCATGGGAGGTCGCTCGATCTAGGAAGCCCATTCCATGAAATATTTGCTAGACTCCTTCTCTGAAGATTCTGGCATAGAGGTCAACCTTGAAAAATCTCAAATATTCTTCTTCCACACTCCCCCTATCACTTAGTGTAATATTTCCTACATTTTCAGCTTCTCCATAGCCTCCATTTTCAGCTGTGTGACCTAGAGCACAATAATAGTATCATGGGATCTACTATCTCGTGGAAATGGGTTTCAAACCCCCTCACACCTTGGGCTAACTTGTGGGTAGCCAAATATGCTAGCAATTGGCCCAAGGAGGACCTTATCAGATTCAACATATAGCTAGGAGGATCAAATATGGAAAGTTACCAGCAACCAAAAACAGCTGATACAAACCCAAAGCTCCTGGGAGCTTTGTAGTGGTTCTCAAGCCAGATTCAGGTAGGATTCCTGGTAGCAACTGCCCAGAATCTCTTCCATATTTCCCAGACCCCTATGGAGCACATCATTACAGGAAAGGTAGAAGAACTGCGTACAAGATTTCTGGACCAATGACAGAACCCAGGGATACAGGAACTAGATACATATGTACATATGGAATAAATACTGCAATAATGAAAACCAAATAGACATTTGGGAGGAAATGATCACTAAAAGAAAAATCAGAGCCCAACCAGGACCTAATATCCTTAGATGGGGTCACATGCCAAGTGGAAACTAATCTACCAAGGAAGCCTACAACCTCTTACATTAGCAGAACCCAGATCCTTCCAATCTCATCTAGAAGAAGATAGAAGAAGATATAGTCGACCAAGCTCTGGCCCAAAGTAGCCACATTTTTATGGATGCTCAGTAAACGTTGCATGCAAACATGGGAGAATCTATTGAAGAGAGGTTTTATAGGACCCTCAAGATTCCCTCTATGCAAGGAGAACTTTGAAACCATCAACCACTTGTTGGACCTATGCCCTACTTCCAATTCCATATGGGACAGAATAGAAATCCTATGCAGACGCGCCAAAAAAGAAAGGGGCAACATCATCAACACAATCAGCAAGTGGATGAAAAATCCTTACTCCAACAACCTTCTAAACGGACTCTGGTAGATAATTCTGAGCCTCCTGATCTAGAACATATGGAAAGAAAGTAACAGTCGGATCTTTAAAGACAAAGTATCCACCCAAGAGAAAATTTGGGCAAGGATATATGGAAACCTCACCGAAACCTTGGTCATTACTTCCTGGACCAAGGACGATCTCCCCACCTCTACTGTGGAGTGTAACATATGGAGTAACTGGCATATGAGCATAAACACCCCATTGACCATTACCCCAAGGAATGCAAGAAGAACCACTACTCCTGAAAACTGGAAGCCTCCCCGAAATGGCTTCTTCAAATGTAACTTCGACAGCGCCTCCAAAGGAAACGCCAGAAATCAAGTATTTGAAGGAATCTTCAGGAACTCCTAGGGTGAGCCACTTTTGATTTACTATGGAAACATGGGATGGGACAGCAACAACTCCGCAAAGCTTGAGGGACTCATCGAAGGCATCTACAAAGCAATTGATTTTAACTATTTTCCCTTGGAAATGGAGGGATATTTGCAAATTATTATTTTGGTGGCCACAAGAATTCTCCATGGTACCGCTTCCACAAAGGTATCCACCAGCTGGAGGCTTTCCCACAAGCTCAAACTTATGGAATAGCAGATACACAATCACATGGTAATAATCTTTCACCATGTGCAAAGGAAAGCAAACTCAGTTGCGAACATCCTCACTAAAAAGGTTGTGGAAAGTCACAAATATTTTCATTATTCCAATCTCTCCCAGGTTCAGGACGCTTTTTTAAGAAGATAATGCCAAACTCTCATTCAAAAAGATCTTTTATCCTTGTATGCGGGTGACAGTAGAAGTACGCATCATAACTGCCTCTCCCACGCTCGAGATGACAATGATATGCAGCACAGGTCTTCACTTGACGTGGAACCACACTCCTGCAATCATCTGCATGAGATGACAGAGATTGGGCATAATGATGACATGCTTGCACAACATCATCCCCTCCGAGGTACCTCTATACCGCAATCGTTTGAATGATCTCTTGGAATGACATGCCGCTCGAATATAACTCTTTGCACATCCCTACTCATGAAAACCATTACAACACACAGCTACGTGCGAGGCACAATAATGCTCAACAACTTCACATCTGTCACAGGCCTATTAAAGGGAAGGACCTTCAGCACAAAGCAACTCATAGTATATTCCTTCGGGTTTCTTTTTTCTTTCAGTACCTGCCCTTCTGCGTGCCCAGTCTGCCACACAGCCTCCCCTAGTGATGCACTGCACAGAATTCCCTGGGCTACGCTCCCCCCTCAATGAACGACTCACCTCAACTCCATTTGTCCTTCTCGTTTCATAAGCCTAGGTGCTCCCATGATCACATGCCCCTTTCTGTGCATTCCCAGTCTGCGCACCTCCCTGTCCACTAGCACCTTACTTCACACTTCCCTTCTTGGGTTAGATCTTCTACACCCTTCCTCTCAAACTCCCATCAATCCTCTGCTTCAGCTAACCATGGCACCTAGGTTGTGACAAAGGACCATCAAAGGAGGCCAGAGAAGTGTGCTCTATGGTCGCTACCACCATGGGCCTGATAATCACCTAGAATCTGCTGAAGGCTCCTCCTCTGGTAGTCACGTTAGAGAAGCTCCCCAGAGCCCTGAAATCGAACAGGAGGAGGAGGCCCCCACTCATGTTTCGTAGAGAGGCAGAAGGAGACCAAGGAAGTCCACCATTGCGCACCAGGATCAACCCTTGCCCCACAAGACTAAGCCTCTTATGGCCTAGGAAGATGATGGGGATGACACAGATATTTCGATAATGGACTCGGAAAGTACCTGGAAAAGAGTCCCGGATGCAGAGTAACTGGTGGCTCCCATCATATGCACACTGGTCTCTAGGCCTCTACGTCTACACACCGCTGAAGAGGAAGCTGTTGCGTAGGTGTATGCTTGTCCCATAGTGGAGGAAGATCCAGACAGTGATGATGATGCTGAAGACTCATGACTGCACTACAACTCAACTCTTCCAAGTTTTTTGTCATGCTTGCTATTATCACAAAATTTATATTTTCACTAGTGCTACAACACATTTTGTAATTTTTTTTTCTTGTTCTTTCTGGGCTAGTTTCCTCCACAGAGGCAATGCCATACCTGTGAAACAAAGGCTGGGATTGGTTAAGTGCAGCTTACCAACTCAGCATGTAGCATATGTATTTTTCTACTTTCGAATTAATATAGATTAGCCTCATTTACCAAAAAAAATAATTTAGCCGTGCCAAAAGTTGATTACACTCGCATCAAATGGTTGCCTTACTTAAGGTATCCACCAACATCATCATGGAAGCATGCTACCGCTTTGTCTTCAATATCCTTGTGATAAAATCTAGATAAATTATTTCCCACTTCCATTCAGGGATAGGTAGTGGGTTTTGAAACCTCACAAGGTGTTGGTGTTTAAACTTTACCTGTTGTAACTCGAATCATTTTAATAAATATTCAACCACCTCCTTTTTTCATACAAATCCAAAAGAAAGTTTTTCTCACTGCACTAATCATATTTTGGTATCTTGGGTATCCTTCATAATTTTTCTTATTTTATTCATCAAGTATCACTTGTTTTAGAGCATGCACATTTGGAACGTACAATCATTTTCTATAATTCAACAAATTTTTCGTAATTCTCTACATAACCAGGAATATTAATCTGCTAAATTTTTTGTCGAATTTCCAAGTATTTTTTATCACTAGTTATAGAATTTTTTATTTTCTCAATCAAATTTGTGTGAATACTACTAATAGACGCTTCCATTAAGGTGTAATAATGTCTTCTTAGAGCATCTACTGTCTTGTTTTCTTTCCTTTTTATCTACCTAATATCAAAGTCAAATTCACTAAGAAAAACCATCCACCTAGCTCACCTAGCATTGAGAGAAGATTGGATAAAAAAATATTTTAGGCCAATATGATCAATATCCAACATGAATTTATTCCCTAATAGATAATCCCTCCACATATTTAAGGCATGTATGACAACAACTTGCTCTAAATCATATACAACACAATTTATTTCATGGGTTTTTAACTTTATAGACTCATAAGCTACAACTGAATTGTATTTCATTAAAACTCCCCCCAGCCCCTCCATGCAAGCATTGGCACAAACTCTAAATTATGTATTTGGATGTGAAATTTTAGTATGGGGACCACTATGAGTAGGCGTTTCAGTTTATCAAAACTCTCCTGGCATTCAACAATTCATTCAAATTTTACTCCTTTTTCTGTAAGCATGTAATAGGATTTACTAAATTTGAAAACCCCTCTATAAACCTTCTATAATATCCAATGATTCCAATAAATGAATGGATAGAAGTTACATCCTTTCGTATGGTCTGATTTACCATGGCTCTAATCTTCTCTAGATCTAATGCTAAACCTTCTATAGAAATTATGTGACCTGAATATTGTATTATGTTTTTGTAGAAATCACATTTATTGAATTTTGCATACAACTAATATTCCCTTAGAGTTTGCAACACCAAATATAAGTGTTCCTTATGTTTCTCTTCATATTTGTAATATATTAGGATATCATCTATAAATATTAGTACAAGTTTCTCCAAGTATCTACTAAATATGTTGTTCCTCAGACACAAAAAGGTCGTTAGGGAATTAGTAAAGGTTGAAGGGTAACACTACAAACTTATAGTGACCATATCTGGTCCTGAAAGTTGTCTTATGATTATCTTCATTTTTTATTATTAATTTATGATATCCCTTACGTAAGCCGGTTTTTGAAAAAATGGTTTCCCCCCTTACTTGATCAAATAGGTCATCAATACAGGGAAATGGGTACTTATTTTTAATGGTAAAATTCTTTAGCTCTCGATAATCAATGCACATTATAAATGTGTCATCTTTGTTTTTGACAAATAACATGGGTGCTCCCCATTGTAACACACTAGTCATAATATAACCTTTGTCAATCAGTTCTTGTAGTTTCATTTTCAGCTCCAATAATTCAGGTAGACTCATTTGATAAGGTGTTCAAGACACCAGGGTTTCACTTAATACCAAATAAATGGAGAAGTATATATCTCTATGAGGTGGTAACATTGGAATCTCCTATGGAAAGCCATCCCAAAATTCCTTAAAAATCATAAAAGTATATAAGTTTGTCGCCTCGCTTTGTTGTTTTCCTAATTCTACATGAACCATAAATAATTGACACTTATGTGCACTCTTTTTCATTTGTAAAGCTCAAATATGTCTAACTAATATGGGTTTTGGTATGCTATGAATTGTTTGAGTTTGTCCTTGCTAATCCACACAAGTCACTATTTTTCCTAAATAATTTATAATGGCCCACTGACATTCCAACCAATCCATACCTATTACTATATCATATGATTCTAGGGGAATTACATTTAGGTTCATTGTTGTGGAGTAACCATTCAGCTTAAGATCGAATTGTCTTACTTGGCATGCTGCCCTTCTCTTGGTGACAGTTGCTAACTCTACCATCCAACAAGTTTTATATTTTTCAACTTTAAGTTTACATTTTTATACCAACTGTGTCCCAATGTAACTTAAACTTGCCCTTGGATCAATTAAAATAGAAACATATTTATTGGAAGGAGTTCCTTCAATCACAATCATTGGTTATTGATGTTCTTCTTGTCTATCCTTCAAGGCGATCCTTATTTTGGGAATATTTATGGAAACACCATTCACAATGGTGGCTTTATATACAACTTGGATATTCTGAATGGATCTAGGCTTATGCAGAAAACCGGTCAATAAATGAGGTTCACCACACACCCAACACTTCGTTGGTTCTTTTTTTTTACCCCCTCCAATATTTTTGTTGTTCAAGTCCTTTGGTTTCGACCCAACTTGCGATTGAGTCGCTTGATTCACGTTCCCTTCGCTAAATATTTTCCTTTAATGGTCATTGCCAAATTTTTTCATATAACCTAGTTTTTGTCATTTTACTCCAATTACAGGTTTAGATTTCCCTTTAATGAGATTTTTCCATTGATGGTCCTTTCCAAATTTTTTCAGATAACCCGGTTTCTGTTATTTTACTGCAATCATAGGTTTAGGTTTGTCCTTATTTTTCAAAAACATAGAGCCTTCTCTCTTATTCTTAAACTATTGGTAACATAACCTTACCTTCTGTACTGCTTCATCAAATTTCTTCAGATTGCCGAGCTCAATCCATTTCCTTGTAGACAGTAGGTAAACAGTTCACAAACCGCTGTACCTTGGAATTTTATTCTTTAATGTAGGGAACATACCGGAGATAATTTGTAAACTTTTCCACAAACTCATCCATGGCTAATTTTCCTATCATTAGTTCACGGAACTCCTTTGCTCAGTAATTGTAATAAATTTCACTTACATAGAGTTTCTTGGACATCTTTTAGAACTCCTCCCAAGTTACTATAGTTTCTTCTAATAAATGCATGCTTTCTTCTTCCTCCAACTAGAGACTAGCCTTGCCTTCCAACTGGTAAATGGCCAATCTGGCCTTTAAATTGCTCTCATATTTGAAGACTTGGAAATATTTGGCCATTTTAAGTGACCATGCTTTTGCATCTTCCTCATTTCCCCATCAAAATTACAGGGCTTAATTTTCCTAAATTCCCCTTGCAATTCTATTTGTTTCCTTTTCCTATGTGTTCTCGGATATGTTCTATCAGACTCCCCCCACTTTCATATTTCTCTAATTCCATGCCCCCTTTTTGCTCCTTTCCCTATCTAAGCTTCCATTTTTTTATGTAAAGACTTTTCAAGGAGCCCTTTGATCATTCTTTCCTGTTTCTCACTAGCCTTTAACATCCAGTCATTTTTGTTCCTCAATTATGCCATTTCTTGCTGCAAATTTCTAATCACATCCATGAACTAGGCAGTTGTTGGCGTAGCTCCATCTCCCAATTCGACATCAAAATTTGCACCTTTAGTGATGGCTAGAGCCTCTTCTGCCATTTGTTTGCTACTATAATCGAGTTGTATTCTTACCTTGCAATTAAACAAAATCAAAGATCAATCGAAACCTATATAATTTTGTTTTTATGAATTAATATTTTTTTAATTTTTTATAGTGATTCCATATGGCTCAGTGGTGTAAATTTTTCTTTGATACCATCTGTCATCTGTCCCATTTTTTTTTTAAGATGATATAAGAGTTCTACTATATTAATATGGAAACCACTATTACTTTATATATATTTCGCTCCTTGATCTTAAGATTTTTATTCTAATTAAGCTTTTGGTACCATTTGGATCAGTAACACACATTGTATAACACTTTATTATTAGTACACTTCCAAAAGTGGAAATGTGACTATCAGGCTACTTACATTATAGGGTTTTTCATCATATGATTAGGTCCATCCTCATGATAAACCCAGGCACACCATTAGGCACTAGAAAATTTGGCGGAAATTTCGACAGCCAATTCATCGCTATTCCGACACATAGTCGTCGCAAGAGCGACAGTTCGAGGGCGGACAAAACGTGGTTTGTCATGCCGTCGTAGTTCCGACGCACTTAAAAAGTGTCACACTATCGACACTTCTTCTGTCACTTCCGAACAAGCGTCACTCTTCCGACGTCTCACGAACCGTCGCGCTTCCAACGTTTGTAAACTATCGCACTTCCGACGAAATGTGGTCCGGCGTTTTGAGCCGCTGTTAGCGTTTGTAAACTGTTGCAATTCCGACGCAATGTGGTCCGACATTTTGGACGTCGCTCTTCCGACATTTGTAAACTATCGCAATTCCGGCGAAATGTGGTCTGACGTTTTGAACGTCGCTCTTCCGGCGTTTGTAAACTGTCGCAATTCTGACGAAATGTGGTCCGACGTTTTGAACGTCGCACAAATAAATGTTTTATCATCGCTCTTCGACGTTTCGAGTTATGCATAATTCGATGCTTGTAAAGCATGCGACTGCTCTTCGATCGCGGGTTCAATTTAAAAAAAAAAAAAAAAACTTTGAAACGTTGTTTTGAATATGTTATATGAAGTAAAACAGTCCATGAAGTCATTACATTTTCACATCTGAAGATTGGAACCCAAATATCCATCCAGAAAAGTGGAAGTCCCACCCCAGACAATGATAGAAAATTACCCCATGTCACATACAGGGACTTGATATAAAACCCAGTAACGGTCCACATGGAGATTATCGACAATCTGAGAAAGCATCCAAATATGCCCGAGGCATCTATAAGAAAGTGAAATAGCAGTGTGTAGAATAGTAAAGCAACAGATAGAGTACCGACGTCCATTGTTCCAAATACAAATTAAAGTACCCAAAATCCTTGAACAGAGAAAAACGTTAATCATGTGAGGAGTGTGATATGTCCAAAATATAAAAAGACCATCAGACCATATCAATAAACCGGCAACATAGACCAGCATCGCTAGTTTTGAAGGCAGAGTGATAAACATTAATCATTTTTTTTTCATAAGAGAAAAAACGTTGTTTTGAATATATTATATGAAGTAAAACAGTCCATGAAGTCATTACATTTTCACATCTGAAGATTGGAACCCAAATATCCATCCAGAAAAGTGGAAGTCCCACCCCAGACAGTGATAGAAAAATACCCCATGTCACATACAGCGACTTGATATAAAACCCAGTAACGGTCCACATGGAGATTATCGACAATCTGAGAAAGCATCCAAATATGCCCAAGGCATCTATAAGAAAGTGAAATGGCAGTATGTAGAATAGTAAAGCAACAGATAGAGTACGTACCGACGTCCATTGTTCCAAATACAAATTAAAGTACCCAAAATCCTTGAACAGAGAAAAACGATAATCATGTGAGGAGTGTGATATGTCCAAAATATAAAAAGACCATCAGACCATATCAATAAACCAGCAACATAGACCAGCATAGCTAGTTTTGAAGGCAGAGTGATAAACATTAATCATTTTTTTTTCACAAGAGAAAAAACGTTGTTTTGAATATATTATATGAAGTAAAAAAATCCATGAAGTTATTACATTTTCACATCTGAAGATTGGAACCCAAATATCCATCCAGAAAAGTGGAAGTCCCACCCCAGACAGTGATAGAAAAATACCCCATGTCACATACAGGGACTTGATATAAAACCCAGTAACGGTCCACATGGAGATTATCAACAATCTGAGAAAGCATCCAAATATTCCCGAGGCATCTATAAGAAAGTGAAATAGTAGTATGTAGAATAGTAAAGCAACAGATAGAGTACCAATGTCCATTGTTCCAAATACAAATTAAAGTACCCAAAATCCTTGAACAGAGAAAAACGCTAATCATGTGAGGAGTGTGATATGTCCAAAATATAAAAAGACCATCAGACCATATCAATAAACCAGCAACATAGACTAGCATCACTAGTTTTGAAGGCAGAGTGATAAACATTAATCATTTTTTTTTTTCACATGAGAAAAAACTTTGTTTTGAATATATTATATGAAGTAAAACAGTCCATGAAGTCATTACATTTTCACATCTGAAGATTGGAACCCAAATATCCATCTAGAAAAGTGGAAGTCCCACCCCGTACAATGATAGAAAAATACCCCATGTCACATACAACGACTTGATATAAAACCCAGTAACGGTCCACATGGAGATTATCGACAATCTGAGAAAGCATCCAAATATGCCCGAGGCATCTATAAGAAAGTGAAATAGCAGTATGTAGAATAGTAAAGCAACAGATAGAGTACGTACCAACGTCCATTGTTCCAAATACAAATTAAAGTACCCAAAATCCTTGAACAGAGAAAAACGCTAATCATGTGAGGAGTGTGATATGTCCAAAATATAAAAAGACCATCAGACCATATCAATAAACCAGCAACATAGACCAACATCGCTAGTTTTGAAGGCAAAGTGATAAAAATTAATAATTTTTTTTCACAAGAGAAAAAGCGTTGTTTTGAATATATTATATGAAGTAAAACAGTCCATGAAGTCATTACATTTTCACATCTGAAGATTGGAACCCAAATATCCATCCAGAAAAGTGGAAGTCCCACCCCAGACAATGATAGAAAAATACCCCATGTCACATACAGGACATGATATAAAACCCAGTAATGGTCCACATGGAGATTATCGACAATCTGAGAAAGCATCCAAATATGCCCGAGGCATCTATAAGAAAGTGAAATAGCAGTATGTAGAATAGTAAAACAATAGATAGAGTACCGACGTCCATTGTTCCAAATACAAATTAAAGTACCCAAAATCCTTGAACAGATCAAGAAAAACGCTAATCATGTGAGAATTCTAAGTAAAGTTAATCTATTAAAATTGCGAATAAAATTACACCGAAGTCAAAAACATTGCCTGGCCAGACTCATGGAAAATTTGTCATCAAAAAATCAAAAAATCAAGAAGACTGCCCTCATACGGGGAAACCATTCTTGAACGTTTAATTTACAGAATTCAAAAATATTACCAAGGTCCAGCACAGTAAAATAATCTAAAAGCAGCCCAATTAAGTGGGCCTGCTAAGAAATAAAAACAAATTAACCAAACTACTCCTCTGGTGGTTCCTCCACGATTCGGCACCATCCTTCGGAAGGTCCATGATCACTAGGTGCTACCTCCACATGCATGCCATGGCTCCCCTCTTGAAGGCCCGAATGCTGGCCGGCTTTTTCCGAGCTCAGACCCGCCGGATGGGTGCATTCTTCCTCCGTTTGGGCCTCCTCGCGGAAAAGCACAGTGACTAAAGCCGTGATTCACGGGCAGTTGAGAGAGCAATTAAAGGAAAACTGTGCAGTGCGCGTCGTGGGAGAAGGTGAACTAGCGGTGGGAAAGCGAGGAGCAGGGGAATCCATACGATGGCCAGATCCTACAACCCGACCCTGCCCACTCCTAGTATTTGGATATCGACTTGCGCAATAATCACTGGACTGGCCGGAAGTCGACTCTGTTGAGGGGCTGGAGGGAGCGCGCAGGGGTTGACCTCTAGTGATCCCCCTGCGGCAATGCATCCTATGACGCACGTGAGGCATGGGTGCAGTCTCAGGTGCAGTGGGCACAAGAGGAGATGGAGAAGCAGAATTCCAAGAAACAGAGGAAGACAGACAGAGACAGAACTGAGAGAAATGCAAATATGCAGCAAGGTCTAGGCAGCAGTTCAGCTAGCCACTTCTCCTTATCGTCACAGTTAGCAGGCAGTGTAATCCAGCAACCGGCTCGTCTGAAAAACCATAGCTAAACGAAATTTTGTCGACCCGACTGCAATGCAATCAAAGGACGCCCGTCATAATTAATCTCTGATCATTAATAATGAGAGTCGAAGGCCGAATCATATTGGAGCGTGCGGAATCACTAAGAGGAGTGGAGGTCCGATCTTGAACAGTGCTAAAAATTAATTAATGCAGATTTGATGTGAAAACTTAATTGAACATCGTTAAATGTTAATGCGATTGATATGAAATCGCCATATCCATGTCCCATCGCCTTAAACGCCATCGAATGCACCCGCAGCCGGGAGCAGGGCGAGTTTTTATTGAGGACACGTGGCAGAAATTGATTGGAGTGGATCTTTGTTTGGGCTGCTCGCGCAGTGGAAATACGGACCCGAAAAATATTAGGGCGAATTTGATAAGAAATTTGTGTCACAACTCTCCCTCCGTACGCCAACCCAACTTCAGACCCGAAAAATATTAGGGCGGAATTCATTTGGTTTTCGCGTCACAAGATTGGCCGACGTCAGCAGGCTATTTTGGAACGTGAATTTGGTTTGAATTATGGTTTATCGCCGTTTGAAGTCTGGCAGGCTCGACTTAAGAACAATTTTGTTTGATCCCATCTTATAAAATTTGTGTTGGTTTTCTTTGATAATACACATATTTATAATAAATCATGGGAATACCACACTAAACATGTGGAAAAGTTATATAAATTATTGAGAATAATCATTTTTATGTAAAAATATCCAAATGTGATTTTGGGAAATAAGAATTTGAGTATTTGGTTCATATTTTTTTAAAGGAAGGAGTGAAGTTGGAGCCTCAAAAGATGCAAGCTATTACAAAATGACCTATTCCTAAGAAAATCAAGGTTCTTAGAAGATTTTTTAGACTTACATGATATTATCGATCATTTGTTAAGAATTATGCATGCATTTCAAGTCCACTCACATATCTCTTGAAGAAAATATCATTTATATGGAATGATGAGGCTACTTTGGCATTCTCTCTTTCAATGGATGCCATGTCTTCTACACCAACATTGGTTGCACCTAATTTTGGTAAAACATTCATAGTAGAGTGTGAGGCACTAGGACAAGGAATTTACGTAACATTAACACAATAAGGGATATCATTGGCTTTTAAAAGCAAGGAATTCAAAGAAAACATTTGGTGAAATTCAAGGAATTCACTTTTGTTAATAGGTTTATGTCACACGATGATGCAGGGGCATTAGGCACTAGCTAGCAATGTAGGAGGTTTTTTCCACATGTTGTGGCTAGGAGGGTTTGAAAACATTTGAGTTGTAATAGCTAGGTGTCAATACCTCAGCTGACTGTATTACTTAGACTAGTTAGAGTTGTAGGAGTCGAACAGTTTCAGTTAGTTGAATTATTATAATTAGACCTTTTGATTTCTAGAACGGTCCTCTCGGAGGAACCGAAGAGCCATATGTTATGTATATAAATTGTAATTCCTCGGATGAATAAAAGTAGAGAGGGAAGAGGAGAGTAGAGAGGGGATTTTTGCAATAAACCTCTGTGTGTGAACAATTGTTTCCAGTTAAATGATTTCCAAGCTTAGTTGCCATTGAATTATCTTGAACTGCTAATTGTGAAGAATTTTTTAACTGTGAGGCGATTGGGTACTGATAATTCCATTCTTCTGTCTTTGAATTCCCGTAAATTGTTGGATAACCCTGTGAACTCACCCCACCCGAAGGCGAGGTCTGTGTAGAGAACCGGGGTCGTGAAAACTGTTCAAATATAAAAATCCCACTTAATAAAGAGACAAAATTGTTGTGCTTTCGGAACCTGACCTGAGGATTGGACATGAGTTAACAAACAAAAGGATAGCGGAACTAGACTTGCACCCGTGGTCAAGCCCTCTACCAAAACCACGAGCGGAATCACAAAAGCGGGTTGCCCATATCGCACCGCTTTTGTGGAGTAGGTGGTATTTCCTATTCGCGAGCGATTCCATAGGGAATGCGACACGTGGCGAAGTGACCCCCGGAAAACCACCGTTTAACCCGCGCCATCGCACGTTAAAGCCCGACGTTGGAAGCCGAGCGAAATTGCCAAGAGTCGTTGATTTGGAGAAGGGCCATCGGACGGTGGTCGCACGTTGAACTTGCCCGCAGGTTAACTAAGGTGTGCGGAGGATAGCCAGGTACGATACGAGTGTTTGATTGGTTATTGATATATATAGGTGGGGCCGGAGTATAATGAAATTTTTTAATTAAACGATTGGCGGATAATTAGCATAATTCTGGAGCGTGATTGTTGTAAGGCTGGGTGGTGAAATATAGAGCCGAAAGTTCATTACAAGTTATTTATTTAAAAAGAAACGTGGAGTATAAATACAAAGTGTCGAAAGTTAAACATTGGTTATAAGGCTTGGAGATAATATAAAGTCGGGAATATAAATTAAAGTCCAACCATTGTGGATAGTATTTATTTATCAAATTCTACGAATTTGATAAATAAACCCGAAGAAAGAAGAAGTCAATTAAGACTTAGGCTGGGGGAAAAGAACGGGGTAAAGCAAGGGAAAATGCTGACAGAGTGATTGTAGGCACACCATCTCTCCTTAGGGGTCCAATTTCAGTTTTATTGTGTCACACGATGATCTCTCTTCTCTGGCATTTACTTGTATTGAAGATCACTATTCTAGGAATAAGGATTTATTTTCTCCAAAAATAACCCTAGCCAAACATTGACAATGCATCAAGGAAATCTTTCTATGCTTCATAAGCACATTTGTTCTACTTCTAAATCATGTCTTGGAAGTGGTTTTTTTGCTGGAAATTATTCACCAGTTGGTTTCATACCAAAGTCTTTTTCACATTTTCAACATCCAATACATGAAAAAGATAATGGTTTAAAACAACATAAATATTTGAAATTTTGCAAGAATTGTCTGGCACACTTTGAATATGAATTTTGAAGTCAAGTGCATGATGCTGTATAGGATCAAGTGTCATTTTGAATACCAAATGTTTCACAAGACACTTCTCAACATGCTACCCTGCAGTAAGGATTAAATGATAATATTGCATCAACTATTTCCATAATAAAAGTGCGCCTTGGCCATAAGACTAAACAACTACAAATGTTGTAGATCTAACAAGACCACACAATCAAATGTATTCCACAAGGCCAATATTGTATGAAAAATGAAAAGGAGTTTGCAACCAAAAATACCTTAGGCAACTAATTCAATTAGATACACCAAACCATCAGCAAAAAGGAAAACCGGCCTACTCAAAAGGCAAGCGTTTACCTCCTTTGACAAAATTTTGAGTTTCGAAACAAGGGCCTTTATTGTCTTGTCAATGCCCCTAGTAATTTGAATGGGGTTTGCACCTGCTGCAACAACCTAAAAAAAAAGGTTTCATTTCAAATTATTTTCCACAAATTTAAGATACAACCATTGTCATTTTTGTATTTCCTAACAAGCTCATAAATTTTGACAAAAGAACCAAATTTTTTTTAATACCTGATAGCAATTTTTTCACTCAAAAACTATCTTAGACTCAATAAGCCCAACCCAAAACTAAAAAACCAAACACCATAAGACCCTACAAAAATGAATAGATGATCTTAATCCAGTACTATCAACAAAAAGTTACCTTTACACCCTCACTTATTAAACCATGTGCTATTGAATTTTAACTTCAACTGCTGCAGCAGAAGGATGGATGCAGCAGCAACATTTTTTTTTGGAGGTTGCTTGCATGCCATCCAGAAATTTAATTCAGCATTTAAAATTCCTACAAGTTTTTTTGTAGACGACCGCAGCCATATTTCTGTACAAGATTGTATTTAAACACAACAACTAGCATTAAGGCAATTCACCAACCATAAATTAAACAAACAGAAATTTACCTGACAATTTTGTAAATTCAAAAGGAGGACACGTGGAGCATTAATATTGGATCACATGAAATTGAAAGGAATCTGAAAACCTGAAAACCAGACCCGAATTTTTTATAGGGCACATTGGATTGAGAATTCGAGTTAAAATTAGGCAGACGTCAGCATCCCATTTTGGAACGCGAATTTGGTTTGAAATTCAATCTATTTAGACTTTTGAAGTCCGACGAAAAGGGTTCTTTAATGTTTTGATAGTTTAATATATACATATGTTATATATATATCATATGCGAAATGAAAGGTGGGCCATAGAATTTAGTTTTAATTTTATTTTTTTAAAAAGAGGGTTTATTATAATATGTTTTATATGTTACGGCGTATAAAAATAAAAAGGACAAAAAAGCTTGGTAGTTTTTTTTATAGACAGTATGTAAATTTTTTATTACACAACAGTGTGTAAAAATTGAAAGACTGAGTGTAACTTTTTAAGTGTGTATGCACAACAGTGCGAAAGTGAAAAACACAGCAGAGTGTTTTAGAGACAGAGTATGTTTGTTTTGAACAGACAGTGAGTTGGTTTTGTGCACTGCGTTTTGTAGCAGTCATGATTTTGTAATCCCTCTCAGTGAGGAAGAAGTGTAATAGTTTTTTTTTTGAGTTATTGAAGGGAATATAAGTTTTTTTTCAAAGTATTGAAACTCTGTCTCCTGTCAAAGAAATTTTTATTTTCTCTGTGTTAGAGGAAGGGAGATTTATTCTCCATTCATTGTTCTGGAATTTTTCAATATTCCAACATGTGCAAGAACAACAGATGTTGTGGTTCCATCCCCAGCTAAATCATTTGTCTTTGCCGCAGCTTGCCTTACCAACTTGGCCCCAATATTTTCAACTGGGTCCTCTAATTCAACAAATAAAAAGGCCAAAACCATAACATTGAGATACATTTCATTACACTGTCAATAACAATAAAATTTGACTCAGCCATAACCCTTTCCTTTTATTGTTGTGAAAAGATTTATGCATTACTCTAATGTGGCTAGTCCATAGGCCAAGTAGACCATTGGGTAACAAATATGTTTCCTTTCACCTTTGAGTTTTCAAATTATGCCTACCAAATCTAAGACATTTAAGAGGGGGAAATAATACAACGTTAAAAAGAAAACTAGAGCACACATCTACAAATTACCTCCTTAGCTACTGTCACACCATCATTAACTATTTTTAGAGAACCATGCTTGCTCTCCAAGACAACATTTTTCCCTTCACCCCAAGGGTGACTCCAACAAGATCAGCAAGTTTGTTCACACCGCTTGCAAGACAAATTGACAATGCTTTCAGTAAGTGTGCAATTGAATGCCAGACCATATGCCAAAACAACCCTCCATGAAAAATTAAAATAACAAATTAAAATCGAATATAAGTGGACAAGGAAAGATCCACCACAGTGAAGTTTCACGTGCAGGTGACCTTCCTTTAAACATAATTTTTTCTCTGACCTGCAATTTTTTTGTCACCGAGCCATCCTTGTTGAAGTACAACTCCTTTTCCATAGCTCTTGTATTAACTACCTTCTCTCTGTCGCGTAATCTCAGAGTCCCTCTTCTGCTTGAGCGATTAAAGGAAATGGGTGAAAAATCTGAAAGAGAAGACAATTGTCTGCCATAATTATCAAACATTGCACCCAACTTCTTCCCCTTTCCATTGTTACCCAATGAGGTAGATGTGGCAATTGTTGTCATACCGCCCAAAGCAGAGGCCATCTTCTCTTATGTTGAATATAGAATTACAAGATCTTCATATTATTATGAACCTTAAAAAACATGACTCCCATTGCTAAAAACCACTTTTAAGTTGTAACAGGCAAACTAAACAACTATCGCAACGTTTGGAAACTTCTGGAGAATTAAGAGAGAAACAACCAAAGAGAAATACAACCAAAATCCTCATTTTAATGAGACCGGACTATATATTTGCATTAAGATAATAGAAATAAATCACGACTATATTAAGGCTAGCACAAAACAATCTTTAACCAGTGTCTCTCGCGGCCTTCAGGTTGCCATGCTAGAGGTTGCATATTTTTAATTTAAATTCTTGACCTCTCATGCCCATCTATGAATGCATCCAATGGGATATCTACATCAAATGCTCCTTTATATCCCCAAAAACAAATTCCCTACTACAAGAGCACCAATATTGATGGATCACCCCACACCATCCCACCCACTAGAAATGGTGAAAAAGGAAATCCGAGAAACCTTCTGAAATATCTCAAGATGACTATATGGGTGGTTCTTATGAATCAACCAACCATTCAGAAAATTCTCATCAATCCAAACCATGAGTATTATGTGACAATATTCAAGCAGGCACTGAATCGGGTTTCTGAAGCTATGTTAGAGAAACCATAAACTCTCACTGAAAATAGGCGAAATGTGGCACCACTTAGAGATTGACATGTGCCAATTGGTACAAGTGGGAGACAATTGGCATGCTCAAACAACGAGGTGATGCAGGAATGACATGAGGGATAAAATATCAGAAAAGCCCCAAATCTGGAGAACTAAAGCTCATCACCAACCTGAGATTGACAACTTTACATGATGTAACCTATGAAATCGTAAATGGAGAAATCATAGTAACAATAAAGTAACCTATGTAACAATAAATTCGGATTCATCCTGGGAGTGGTAATGGGAGAAATCATAGTGAACAATAGGAAACATGCAGATTTGCTTACAATCAAATATTGAATTATAGTGAACAACAGGAAACATGCAGAGTTGCTTAATATTGAATTATGAACTGTAAAGGAACTTAAAAAATGTGACATTACGAACCTGGTCAAGTGCACAAGCAAAAATATCCTGGACATGACCCTGGTTGACAAGTTGTATTGCTCATGATGCAAGAGGATTTGTACCTGCACTGCCAAGTCAATCAAAATCCATCATTATCTATACAATAAATACAAGTAATTGATGCAATATTTTTTACTCTAAGATGCATTCTTATGATAATGTTAGAACATATGTTGAAAATGTCAAAACATAATTGAATAAGCTCCTCTTCATTTCAAGAACAATTTATTGGAGTCGCATGAACTTGGAACAAGCCTCCCACGATCTGAAAGAGTAGCAACTAAGTCAACAGTGACTTTTTTGTTGCTACACTGGATCGAGGGAGGTTTGCTCCAAGATTAAATCGCTCCAATAAATTATTCTCTACTAAACAGGCCAACCACGTGAAGGTGGAAGCTCTTATGGCCCCTCCCCCCCCTCACATCACTCTCAATTCCCCAATACCCAATCTATATTTCATTTTTTACTTTCATGAGCATAAAAAAAATATTCAATAACTAATAAAAAACAATTCAACAAAAAGTACGCAAGGAAACATTGCAATTAATGCTTGACATAAAAATAGTATGATAAATGATTTTTTTATATAACGCAAAAAAACGTTCCAAGTATGGTAACGTTTGTCTTATAATAATACAATATTTTACATTGTCAAATTTTCTTTTTCTTCTTCCTATTTTTAAAGCTCCTAATTACATCATCAATATCATCGTGCTCTGCTCCTGTTTCGTGCCTTTCGACCCGCACTACTGACCTAGTTGCGTAGTCACGATGTCTGGTCTCATCCAGTGACGGGGCATCGCCTACAAAAACAGATAATATTAAATTTTAATTGTCAGCTTTTAAATATCATTGAACTAGTTCGGTAATATTAATAAAAAAAATTGCAATGAGATTATTTACCTGGTGCACCAGTTGTCGCCGCTGACCTAGTTGCGTTGTCATGATGTCTGGTCTCATCCAGTGATGGGGCATCGCCTACAAAAACAGATAATATTAAATTTTAATTGTCAGTTTTTAAATATCATTGAACTAGTTCGGTAATATTAATAAAAAATTGCAATGAGATTATTTACCTAGTGCACCAGTTGTCGCCGCTGACCTAGTTGCGTAGTCACGATGTCTGGTCTCATCCAGTGACGGGGCGTCGCCTACAAAAACAGATAATATTAAATTTTAATTGTCAGTTTTTAAATATCATTGAACTAGTTCGGTAATATTAATTAAAAAAATTGCAATGAGATTATTTACCTGGTGCACCAGTTGTCGCCGCTGACCTAGTTGCGTAGTCACGATGTCTGGTCTCATCCAGTGACGGGGCATCACCTACAAAAAAAGATAATATTAAATTTTAATTGTCAGTTTTTAAATATCATTGAACTAGTTCGGTAATATTAATAAAAAAAAATTGCAATGAGATTATTTACCCGGTGCACCAGTTGTCGCCGTTGGGACTGTTGCCCTGTCTTCCTCTCTGGTGGTAAGATCCTCAAGGGAAACATTCTCTGTCATTTAAACAAAAAACGTTATAAGGACAACCATCAAGGTATAATTATAAAAAATTATAAGTGGAAATTAATTACCGTCACGGCCCTCACTAATAGTAGCATTGTCAGCCTGGTCCCCACTACAATGATCAGGTTGCACGTGAGGAGCATCTACATCTGGCTCTAAAACTGGGTTATTTTCCTCGTCGGTAGTGCTGCTCCCCTGATTTAAACAAAGTTTTTAGACATTAAATTTATGGACGAAAACAAAAATATTGAAAGGTTAATGTTTTACCTTATCAGGCATTCTGTATCTTCGGACCTGCCCCAAGCTTCTGCTACGTTCAACTACAGCTTGATAGCCAAAACGGAAAGCGATAGTTTTATCTTCCTGTGTAGTTTCTGTTTCGAAGTCATCACCCTACATTACATATGATTGTGTATTTTTAATCATATTTGATAGGATTACAAAAACGTTGGAAGGCGATACAATTAATTATAAGATGTTTAGCTACTTAATTACAATTCTTGCAGCTAATTTCAAGTAGCCGCCCTGGCCTAGCTTGTGATGGCCCCTTTTCTCAATCCTATCTTTGGTTGCCTTTGAGGTGTCAGGCAACCTAGCATCAAAATATTGAAGTCAGATATGATGTAGCACATTTTTATTTTAGACATAAATAAAATTAAAGCTATTGAATTAAAGTTGTAATTTACCTTGCGGGTCCAGTTGGCATTTTTCCTTCTTTCTTTGCCCTTTTCTCTTTTCCGTCATGGATGAGTGCTCTCCACTCACTCTCTGAAACCGCGAGAGGACGCTCATATCTAGGGTTAAATTGCAATTGCGTCCTATAGGTGTCCCTGGTATATTTCGGGCCACGGCCACTCCGAGCCACCGTTGTTCCGTCAAATGCCGACCTCATAAAAGGGCTTTTTAGATAATATAGTTCTTTTTTCAGTTGGAATCGAATTCCAATTCTTGCAGAGATGGCCAAAATTACTAACGCATGGCCTCCCGTAACCTCGTAGAACCTATTGTTTTTACACAAAAGAAAAGAAAAGAAAAAGATATTATCATTAATTTAAAAATAAAAATCATGATAAATATGTTTTAGATAAAGTACATGAAATAGTTAAAATATTAAAATTTACCTGGGAGTTGTACATGCTTTATAGGGACACCTTCATCGTTCACCAAAAACGTGCCATTAATGGTCCCCGTGGAGCTGACACGTGTAGCTCCAGGAAACGCAATAATGTAGTTGGCCATATCAGCCTCATCATTGCCAACACGTTCAGCAGTTGGCTGGGTGTCAGCTTGGGCAGGGTGTGTTTCTTGGCTAGCACCTAAAGGAGTAGAAGGTGTACGAGAGGGTTGTTGGGAAATATCTTGCCCTTGTGTCCCACTACCACCAACACCGGGTTTAGCAAATGCCAGAAGACGCTACATACAAAAGAACTTTTTGTTAGTTTAGTCAATGTAAAAATTAAAAATCAAACTATCACAATTCATCTCATGCAGAACAAAAAAAATATCCTTTTGACTTTTTATTGTTACCTGATATCTATTTAGCTGCCTCATAAGATGTTGTATCCTCTCTTCTGTTTCAGGTGTTTGAGGCGCATCTATCAAAGCATTAAATTCCGACCTTGCATCTCGTGCCTTTTTTTGCAACAACAACACTGGAGATAGGGATGAAGAAATCTCTTCCTCAAAGAGGGAATCATCAGGCGTACCATGGCTAGGTGTCCGCATATTTGAACAAAATTAATATTATTTCAATTATGTAAATAACTAAAATACCTAAAGATAGAGCAATGCTGGCACTTTACATGTTCTTCCGCTGGCCTCTTTCCACGATCATCCCATCTCGGGGTTGTTCCTGCACTGCTCTGATCAGTCTGCCACATTGCAATAAAATTATAAATGTAAAAACTTGAAAATAATATCTAACTTGAAAACACAAAATGAAAACTGAAATAATTTCTAATAAGACACCGGAAGACAGAGTTAGAGTTTCAAATATGCCTTGCATTGAATTCAGTCCTGGAAACATGTCATTGCACATTAAGGCACCCAAACATTCACTCCACGAATGATATATTTAATTAGGCTTCTCCTATTCTGGGAAAACACCATACCTATAATGCATTCACTTGCATGTATAAAGGGAAAGGAAAACATGTTTTCATACAACGGTGACAAAGGCATCTTGTGGAAAGGTATCTTCACTTTTTATTTATGTTGTTCACCCACACCACTCTCGTGTTTTCACTAATCCTGTTTTGTCATTTTTGGATTCAAATTAAGTTAAGGCTTTAAGTATTTTTTGACCTTTCGGTGTAGTTTTTATAAGTGGCATGTATGGATTTTCCATTAATTCTGCACTTTTTCTCTTCATGCGCATGTTTCCTTGGAAATCAAATGCATGATTTAGTCCCATACATTTAACAAGTTGTTGGATCAACTCCATAGGAAATATCATGTTTCCTATTCAATCAAAATTTATCTCAATTAGGGTAGGTAGGAAGGTTTTCCCTTTGTATTAATAGGGCACTTCTAGCTTGCATTTTTGTTATATCTTTCAAATTTAGTGTCGTTTCAATTAGGGCATGAATTTTTGAAACTTTCAAGGTGAGAATGAACAAAGACAAATTTTTGTGATGGATGACTGTATATGACTCCATGGCTAGAGGAAAAGGCACTAATCTACTTCTTCAAATATCTATAGTTCTCATTCACCTCATACGGAGATGGTCCCTGATTTTGAGCCAAATGTTGCAGCAAAAAGTTCCCCCCCTCCATAATTTGATATTCAATGAAAATTTCTTAAATTGATGATGGGGCATGATTATGGAACATTGGCACATACATATGTAATGGAATTCCAAGATCATGATATATGTTTGCATATGTTTATGGAGGTGGTGGAGCAAAAAAGAGCTCAAATAGAGCTAAATTTTTTCACATAAAAAGGACTGTGGGCTTGACTAATGGTTCCATTTAAAAAATGATATCTAGACAGAGAATAAGTGTAGCATGCAAACATGCATTGAAAATCCATCTGATTTTGCATTGTATTACTTATGATGGATTCAAATTTGGTTTCAAAATGCCAGGTTATGGCATGATTTTGTCGAGAAACCCTTAGTTGGATTCTCATTTTGGTTTAATTTATATTTTAAGTTTGTTTTGCAATCTTTGGGTGATAGTAACTCATGAACTAGGTTACCAATGTGTAACAATCATATTTCAAGAATAAATTTGTGATTTTTTTATATTATTATTATTATCTATTAGCTACGAGTATTGACACCTAATGCCTAGAATTTTGACATCTTGATAGCATGGATAATTTTGAAAATGTTTCTAGTAATGTTAACATAATAACTATCATTACGTGTCTTCACTTTTGTCACCATAATAGACCTGTGATATGGACTCATCACACAACTTCATATGCTATGTCCCAACAAGTTCAAACTGGTTGAACCTACCTCATAGTGTGGTTATTAAGAACAAGTTGCTTGGTATACAACTCGATAGCATAGACCGCATTGCAGTTTTAAAAAGAATCCTCAAGTGTCAAAAAAACTTCACAATATGTTCTACTATAAAGCCTTTTGGGATACCTAAAATAATATATGTATCATTGATGACTTTTAAAGTATTACAAGATCTAGAGGGAAAGGAAATCAGTGGAAGAGTGATCCACCAATGAGAACCTAGAATTTAGCATTAGATGAGTTAGAGTCTAGGAAATTGAAACCCTATAATTTTAATTAGTGATGAAGGACATCACATAGGTAATTATATTTTCATGTAGAATAATCTATTAATTCAAATTTAAACTACATAATATGAAATGCATACCATAAAATTTTCCACGTAAGTCCAAACAACCTATAAAAAGGGAAAACCTTCTTTTTCCATGGGAAATAATTTACCTTTCCTTTTTCAAGATAATCTAAATCACAAAAAATATGAACTATACTGCACACATTCTTGGATAATATGAAAGTGGAAAAGGAATACCCTACACAAGTGATGCACACATGTACATTTGAACACTAATAGATTTTTGTAGTTGAAATGCAATGCTTGTTTTCATTTAAATGTAGGGTTTTTAAAGCAGGGAGAAATAATGGCTGCCAAATTAATAAGCGTTTCTTTGGGAAAAATTTAAATCTTGTATTTGGTGATGAAGATAATAGAGGGTATTGAATCTTTATTCTTGACATCTAGAGATAACCCTACAGCCTAACACAATCCAATGGAATTGACCAAAAAAACCCAAATAGAGTCAACCCTACTATAGGAGGAAGGGCCTGCAGTAAGAACTTACCATTTTGCAAGAGCTGAGGGCGAATGCTGTTCTGCAAGAGCTGAGGGTGAAAGCTGAGGGAGAATGCTGAGTGCAAATGCTGTTCTGCAAGAGCTGAGGGTGAATGCAGGGCGAATGTTGTTATATAAGAGCTGAGGGCGAATGCAGGGTGAATGTTGTTCTGCAAGAGCTCAGGGCGAATGCTGAGACATGCACGTCGTTCTACAAGAGCCGAGGGTGAATGCTGGTGGCGAATGCTATTTCCGCAAGAGCCAGGGCGACGTCGAGGGCAAAATAGATAATAAGAACTGACGTTAATGTAAGACACACATGTACATTTGAACACTAATAGATTTTTGTAGTTGAAATGCAATGCTTGTTTTTATTTAAATGTAGGGTTTTTTAAAGCAAAGGAGAAATAATGGCCGGCAAATTAATAAGCGTTTTGGGAAAATTTAAATATTGTACTGGGTGATGAAGATAATAGAGGGTATTGAATTCAGATTTTTATCTAGAGAGAACCCTACAGCCTAACACAATCCAATGGAATTGACCAAAAAAACCCAAATAGAGTCAACCCTACTATAGTAGGAAGGGCCTGCAGTAAGAACTTACCATTTTGCAAGAGCTGAGGGTGAATGCTGTTCTGCAAGAGCTGAGGGCGAATGCCGAGGGAAAATTCTATTCTGCAAGAGCTGAGGGAGAATGCTGTTCTGCAAGAGTGGAGGGCGGATGCGCGCGTGATATCAGACGTTAATATAGCTATTGCGACAGATACGAAACAATAAAATAATTTTTATGTAGCGTGCATATAAGTTTCGTATTTTTATGTAGCGCGCATATAAGTTTCGTATTTTTATGTAGCGCGCATATAAGTTTCGTATTTTTATGTAGCGCGCATATAAGTTTCGTATTTTTATGTAGCGCGCATATAAGTGTCGTTATACCGACGACGGAAAAAGCGTCGCTATTGCGACGGGTGCCTCCAAACGTCGCAACTGCGACACCTAGACATTGTGTCGCACTTGCGAAGTTTGGAGGCAGTCGTCGCAATAGCGACGCTTTGGGCCATAGTGTCGCAATTGCGACGTCTTCCTCCAAACGTCGCAATTGCGACACTTTTCTAAGTGTCGATATTGCGAAAATTTTCTATAAACATCGATATAGCGATGGTTTCGGGCAGGATGGAAAAAATTTGGGGAAATTTCTGACATTTGGTCAAAAGCGTCAGAACCAAGTGTCGGAATTTCCGCCAAATGTAGTAGTGAGGAAATATTACGCTTGTATAAGGTGAATCAACTATGTTAATGTGAGGTTAATTTCTCAAAATCTATATATTTTTTTCCATCGGCCCTCTAGAATTTGGTTAAATGTGGCATCTCCTTATGCATGTATCATTTCAAGAAACATATGTTTGGAGCACGTTTGAATTTAAATTTTACAGTAGGGTGCCCAACTGTTATATGCCAGCCCACCCGATTCACATGAATGGCCTTATTGTTGGCAATATGATGCAGAGTGTTGTCCTTGATGGCAACCCAATGAATGAAGATGAAGACATGCGCTTGTTGACATATGTTGTCCTTAATGGCAATCCACCTGATGAAGTTATTCTTGACTTGATAGACTTGGTAAATGATGTTTTGTTAGCAATATGATGATGAATGTTGTCCTTGAAAGGCAACCCTCTTGATGAAGATAATGGAATCTTACTGGATGAAGTTGTTCTTGATAGAATATGTCTTGATGAACTAAATCTGATGTATCTACAGTGAGTACAGAAGGCAATGAAGAAAGGAATTCAGCATGTGCTAAATCTATGGTGAAAAGAGTATGTCTCAAGGAATACGCGGATTGGCCTAGGGGAAGTCACGTATGCACGCGGAAAAGAACGTTCCAAGTCGCGTATGGGCAAAAATGCTCAAAAAGTGCAAAACCAGGGGTAACCACTATGGTATTGACCCATTGTATTGGGTAATGATCCGCCTAATTGACCCCGTCCAGGAATACCATCGGAAGTAATGTAGTTTTGGGCTCATGGTATTGTTTTGGCTCATGGTATTGAAAAAGGGGGATAAACCTATATAAGGAGAAGAAATTCATTGTGCAAATCACGAGTGTGGGTGCAAGATGTCTAAGCTTGAATGAATACTTCTCTCTGAAGTATATCTGAATGGAAAGGGTTAAAGGTTTGATGATAGATCTGAATCTATGATGCACCTATGAAGAAATGATGAAGCGGAATATCTAGATCTGAAATGTATCTGTATTTGTTGGATCTGTTTATGAAGTGATTAGATCTGTGATGAGGCGAACATCTATCTGAAGTAAAGGGTTGAATCTGAACTGAATATCTGATCTGAAGTAGTATGCAACTCTGTAATGGTTGAAGATCTATACGCTACTTTATTATAGTGGAAGCGCGTATATACGCGTGTTTTATGAAGTGAAAGCACGTATGAGTAGTAAAATATGTTCTGAATTTTGTACAGAGGTATATGCTGGTTTATGTGAACGGAAGCACGTATATATGCGACATCAGAGAAAGGAAAGCGCGTATGCAAACTAGGGTTTATGATGCACATGTGAAATTGATGAAACGTGGTCCAAGGTGGTGCTGAGGGTTGTAGCCTTCAGTCAGGGGGTTGTAGCTCCCTTCCAGGTGAGGCTGGTAAACGAGATCGGGCGGTCGTAGCTCCCTTCCAGGAGAGGCTGGTAAATGAGTCAGCGGGTTGGAGCTCCCTTCCAGGAGAGGCTGGTAAACGAGCGCAGGTGGGTGCCTGCGTGCTGGTAGGAGTCTGCACCAGCACATATGTTGTAATATTTTTTCTCTATAATAAAATATTGAAGGCTGAGCAACTGCAGCGGTGGTTTTCTCCCGACTTGGGTTTCCACCTAAAAATCCTGGTGTTCATGTGTGATGCTTTGTGTGATGGTTTATTTTTTTCTTTCAGCACATGTTTACTATTTATTGAATATCTGATGAATAAATGATGGAATGGTTTAAGTGAAGAATTAATGACATAATTGGTTCTCTGTGTATACGCGAGTTTGATAAAGGGTATCCGCGTATATACGCTAGTATTCTTCAGGAAAGTAGCGTATGGGTTTTGAAGTAAAGAAAAGTAAAAATTTTTGAATATACTGTAAATACTGATTCACCCCCCCTCTCAGTATTTTTCCCAACAATTGGTATCAGAGCAGGTTCTTCTGCAGAAGCTTGATCGCTTGAAGAAGATCCGTCGTAATGGGAAGTCAAGAAGGAGTGATGTCTATAAAGCCACCTCTATTCAATGGAAGCAATCTGATATTCTGGAAGGTACGAACAAAAGCATATCTGCAAAGTCTTGGTGCAGATGTATGGGCAATCGTGGAAGAAGGTTATCAATACCTGGCAAGTATTCCTACTGATGCAGCAGAAAGGAAGAAGTATGAAATCAATGCCAAAGCAGTAAATGTCTTATTAGGAAGCATGTCTGAACCAGAATTTGCTAAAGTGATGAAGCTACATTCAGCAAAAGAAATATGGGACAAAATCATTCTAAGCTATGAAGGAGACACAAAGGTAAAAAGTGCAAAACTCCAAACTCTTAGAATTGAATATAAAAATTTGAAGATGCATAGTGATGAGAGTGTTGCCAGTTTCTTTCTTCGTCTGGATGATATTGTAAATCGAATGAGAAATTTGGTGAAACCATAACTGATACTACTCTGGTGGAAAAGGTCTTAAGATCCTTGACTTCAAAATTTGACTCTAAAGTTTCAGCTATTGAAGAAAGGCAAGATCTGCAAACGATTACTATTGTTCAATTACATGGTACTCTGACTGCTTTTGAAATGAGACAAGGAGGTCCTTCTCAAATAAGAGAAGCTACTTTTAAGGCATCTACAAAAGGAAAGGAAAAGGAAGTTGTCAAAGAATCCAGCTATATATCCGATGAAGAAGAAGCGAATTTCGTGAGAAAGCTCAAACTAGGCACTGGAAGATTCAAAGGTAAGCTTCCCTTCAAATGTTTTGAGTGTGGAAAAGTTGGTCATTATGCTGCTAAATGTCCTTATAGAGAAAAGCATGGTAAAGAGAAACAATTTGAAAAGAGAAAGAGTTATTATGCAAAAGAAGATGATGATGAAGTGTCCAGTGAAGATGAAGAAGATTCTGACCATGATCTGAAAGTACTCATGGCTAAGAAGCAAAAGAAGAAGGCTACTCAAGGAAAGGGGATACCTCAGAAATCATGTATAGAAAAAATTGAAGAAGATGAAACAGGTATTAATCATTGTTCTTGTCTCTTACTTAACTGTATATGTAAAGATTATGACAGTGGAAGTGACAGTATGGATCTAGAAATTTCTGACGAAGCTCTTGAAGCACTCATGGCAAAGAAGAAAAAGGAGAAGGCCACTTGTAATACTCTTCTATGTGCAAACAATAGTGAAGATAGTGAAAGTAAAGTTGTGAATCTACAAGAAGCTCTCAAGACTAAAGTTGAAGAACTACAAAGTTCAACTAATAAGCAAGAAACTATTTACAAAGAGATGATCTCTCAAATGGAAAAACAAATAGAAATGTTGAATGGACAGGTGGACAAGTATCAAAGGTTTCGTACTTATGCATCCAATCGAATTAAAGAATTAGAAGCAGAAATCAACAATCTAAATGCAGATCTCAAAAATTCAAGCAAGAAGAATGAAGGACTTGAAGCTGCAGTCATCTCTCTGCAAGAAGATCTAGAAGCCTAAAGTAAGAAAAATGAGGAACCTCTACAATCATTTGAAAAGGAAGGCCTTGAAGCAGAAATCATATCTCTCAAAGAAGATCTGGAAAAATCAAATAAGAAGAATGAAGAGCTAGAACAAACATGTGAAGAAAACGAAAATTGGTTGAAAGAAGAAATTCTAAATCTGAAGGATCAAGTAGAAGGGGGAAGAAGGAAAGAAGAAAACATGACAAAGCAATGTCAAGCCTTGGAGGTTGAGGTAAACATTCTCAAAGGTAAATTAGAAGAAAAAGTAAAACTTTTGAGGTTTCAAGATAGTACTAATATTTTGGACAATATTTTGAGTAATCAAAGGTCTCCTGTTATCAAACTTGGTCTTGGTTTCCATGAAACTGTTAAAGGAGAATCTAGCTCACAAGGAAGTGCCAAAAATTCAGAGGATGTCAATGCAAAACCTGAAGTGTTGGAAGAGACAAAAGGTCAACCAACAATGATGAAATCTCAAAAGAAATCAGTCAATAATGTTGAATGTTTTAAATGTCATAATTATGGGCATGTTGCAGCAAATTGCAGGAGCAGATCATTTCAGCCACAAACTAACAAATCCTACATAGAAAGGTACTCTGGTTTCTTCAGGGGATATTGTTTTTCATGTAACAAGTATGGACACAAAGCAGCTAACTGTAAAAGGAGGAAGATTAGAAATACTCATTATGATTCCTATGCTTATTTTTCTGGACATATGAGATGTTATTCTTGTAACAAGTATGGTCATGTAGAAAAAGAATGCAGGTTAAACATATATGAGAAATTGGATAATTTCCAGCACACAAATAGAAAGTTCAAACAAATCTGGAAAAAGATGGAGGACCGATCAGAAACGTAGGGAATTCTGACCCTACTGCAGTCATCCGCTTCTGAAGCTGACCTTTCTTATTGACTGCAGGAATGATGTGGGATACATTATGAGATTTAGTAATGTATCGTCACAGGGGGACCAATGAATGATGACTCTCATGGTTGATTTGATTATTCTCGTTATGTTTACTTCTGACAGCGCATCTGATGTGGAAAGGACAGGTACAGGAGGTACAAGCTCAGGAGGAAATGAAGGAAGATGAAAATTTTATATGCTTCACTTTCCATACGCGGGTTATACTAGCAAAAGTCGCGTATACATGCGAGTTTCATCAGAAACAGTCGCGTATGCATTAATGATAAGAGAATTTATATGCTAGCTGAAGATCTGGAGCAGAGGTTCAGGGGGAGCATCAATCTGATTGTTAATGACTGTATTATTGACTCAATTTCAGCTTAGTTTCTCAGTTCTAAATAATTAGGATACGATACATGGTTTCTTGTGTTGAAGACTATGGATGAGTCCTGTCTACTTGAGTATTCATTGCTAAGATTAAATTCTTATAATTCAGAGACAAGGACAGATCATGCAAAGATTGTTGCTGATGACTTGTTGTTGAAGGTGTTTCAGATTGCAAAAGTTAAGGAAGAGCACTAGTTTAGGGGGAGCAGCAGGTTGAATACCAATGATTGCATTGTTGGCACTATGACTGCTTATTCTTTGGTTATTGTGATACTCATACTCAAATGATGATGGCTTGGTACATGGTTTATGATGATGAGACGTTGAATGAGCTGTGTTTACTACTTGTTGAAGTTTATCTGTTGGATGAAATTGGAAGTCTTATGATTCAGAGATAAGAATAATTCATGCACAGTTTGTTACTATGGCTGAGATCTTTTCCTACATATGTTACTTCATGTTAAATCTTAAAGGTCATGGTGATGTAGGATGGTGGTGGACCACATGAATGACTTCTTGACACTTGTGTGAAGATGTTGTTCTGGTATTGATGCTGCAAAGAATCTGAAGGCTTGGTTACTATTGTGCCTATGCTACAACCGTTGGATGACGCTTGAAAACACAACTACACTGTTCTATCTATCTGCAGTCCAGGGAAGCATTAAATTATCTCAGAAAGAAGCTGAACACTGTCTTTTTCTCATAGAGGATCATATCTGGTTAAAATATAGAAGGTGCTATTGGATACGCGGGTTTCCTGAAACACAGTCGCGTATATACGCGAGTTCATGCACAGAAAATCGCGTATGTCTGATTGCTGACAAATTTTGCTTGGAGTCAGCTCTCTTCAGCACAGCTGCAGTGCTGTTTGGTATCTCTGATACTGTTTGGTATCTCTGGTGGTGTTCCAGTTCTCATAATTCTGTTTCTAATGTTTTGATGAAGATGCATTGATGATTTGTTGGTGAAAGTGTTCAGGATGCACAAACTAAGGGGGAGCCTTAGTCATATGAAAAGGATGCTTGGATGCACAGATTCAGGGGGAGCATTAGCGTTGCTGAGTATAATGCTTTGTTGGCATTATGATGGCTCTGAAATATGTTCTCTTTCTTGAGGACTTTTTGGTATTGGTTATGAAAATTCATATTTGTATTCTTGATGAAAAGGTCATGTTGAGACCCTTGATGTAAAAATTGTAATATTCAGTCATGTAAGGACTTGTCAAAATTTGTAAACCCACTTGGTTGGGTAGCTGAGTCAAATTTTGTAAACCCACTTGGTTGGGTAGCTGAAGTTGAAATGTGTAAACCCACTTGGTTGGGTACTTGAGTCTCATATGTAAATCCACTTGGTTGGATATTTGATGTAAGTATGAGTCTTTGGTGATAGGAAGTTCATAGATTCATGTACTTTATTGGAAAATATGTTTGAAGATTCAGCATGAACTCAGGGGGAGCTTGGTCACTTCAGTATACATCAGATCTGCAGAACTCTTCTTCTACATGAGGAGAAAAAGGGGGAGAGTGTGTTGGTTTTGATCCACCCTTTGCCCTTGATGTCAAAGGGGGAGAGTGACATGGTGTTTGAATGAAGAGAGAGAATGGTGTCAAAAATGGGGAATGTGACATGGTGTCATTGTATTCTTAATGTACCTATCTGTTGTGGTAACCAAACACCATCGTGGTTGCCATCAAGTCCAAAGGGGGAGATTGTTGGCAATATGATGCAGAGTGTTGTCCTTGATGGCAACCCAATGAATGAAGATGAAGACATGCGACTGTTGACATATGTTGTCCTTAATGGAAATCCACCTGATGAAGTTATTCTTGACTTGATAGACTTGGTAAATGATGTTTTGTTAGCAATATGATGATGAGTGTTGTCCTTGAAAGGCAACCCTCTTGATGAAGATAATGGCAACTTACTGGATGAAGTTGTGCTTGATAGAATATGTCCTTGATGAAGGAAATCTGATGTATCTACAGTGTGTACAAAAGGCAATGAAGAAAGGAATTCAGCATGTGCTAAATCTTGATGAAAAAGGTGTCATCTCAAGGAACTCCCAGCGGATTGGCACAAGGAAGTGGAGTGTAGGAAAAAAACAGCTCAAAGAATTAAAACAGGGTAACCACCATGGTATTGACCCATTGTATTGGGTAATGATCCGCCTAATTGACCCCGTCCAGGTAGTTTTGGGCTCATGGTATTGTTTTGGCCCATGGTATTGAAAAAGGGGCTCATGGTATTGAAAAGGATAAACCTATATAAGGAGAAGAAATTCATTGTGCAAATCATGAGTGGTGGGTGCAAGATGTCTGAGCTTGAATGAATAAATGAATACTTCTCTCACGAGTATGTCTGAGATGGAATAGGTTAAAGTTTTGATAGTAGATGAAACATGATGCACCTATGAAGAGAAATGATGAAAATGAGAATATCTAGATCTGAAATGTCTGTAATCTTGGATCATTTTATGAAGTTGTTAGATGCATGTGATGAAGGCGAAACATACATGCAAAAGTAAGGGTTGAATACGGTAGATATCTGATCAAGTAGTATACGGCTCTACCGCTAATGGTTGAAGATCTATCGCTACTTTATTACGGTGGAAGGCCAGTATATCTGCGTGTTTTCTCTGAAATGGCGTATGGTAGTAAAATATGTGCAATTTTCTGGTATCGCGTTTGAGTAAGAAACAACGATATCTCGCGACATCAGAGAAAGGAAAGCGCGTATGCAAACTAGGGTTTGCTGAAGTCTGTGTGTGAAAATTGATGAAACGTGGTCCATATTGGTGCTGAGGGTTGTAGCCTTCAGTCAGGGGGTGGTAGCTCCCTTCCAGGAGAGGCTGGTAAACGAGATCAGGGGGTCGTAGCTCCCTTCCAGGTGAGGCTGGTAAACGAGATCAGGGGGTCGTAGCTCCCTTCCAGGAGAGGCTGGTAAACGAGTCAGGGGGTTGGAGCTCCCTTCCGGGAGAGGCTGGTAAACGAGCGCAGGTGGGTGCCTGCGTGCTGGTAGGAGTTTGCACCAGCACATATGTTGTAAGATGTTTTCTCTATAATAAAATATTGAAGGCTGAGCAACTGCAGCGGTGGTTTTCTCCCGACTTGGGTTTCCACCTAAAAATCCTGGTGTTCATGTGTGATGCTTTGTGTGATGGTTTACTCTGTTCTTACTGCACATGTTTATTGTTTATTAATCACCTGATGATTGAATGATGGAATGATTTAAGTGAAGAACTAATGACATAATTAGATATCTGTGTATATGCGAGTTTGATAAAGGGTATCCGCGTATATACGCGAGTCTGTTTCAGGAAAGTAGCGTATGGGTTTTAGAAGCAAGAAAAAGTAAAATTTTTGTATATGCTGTAAATACTTATTCACCCCCCCTCTCAGTATTTTTCCCAACACTTATGCCTCCACCTGGGAAAACATACAGTGTAGTATAATGGGTTGTATGAATGGTTCTGATGATCCAACCCTAAAATAATGACCCTCGTGGTTATTCGTAACCCTAACCTCCCTTTGGTGATTCAATCTCATGATTTGGACAGTAGGAACTTTAGAGTAATTATGCAACCCTTCTTCCACAGAAACTGTGGTCACTGGCTCACAACTATACCATGCCATGGTAGCCATGCGGCATGTAGGTAATTTAATATCCACATTTGGTGTTGTTTCCTCATTCTCTTTGTGGTTATGTTTTAATATGCTAATCCTTACTCCTCATTATTTAATTCATCTTCCCCCATAATTCTTTTGTAGTTTTCTAGCATGAGGCATAGGTTCATGGTTGATTTTTCTTGTTATTTTCATTTTTCATGGGTTGCATCCCTTCAAAGGCCCCTCTTCTCCTTACATCGACAATTTCGTGCCTCCTCAGCTAATCCACTGGCATTGTTTAGATTTTTATTTCCTTATTTTAAAAAACTATTCCTCAATGAGTCTTTGTCCTCGAAGGTAGATGTCAAATCCATTTGACTTGTAGGTTTTCCTTGTTTCCTTGCCTTCATTCACTTTGTGCTCAATCTACATTTCTTTGGTCAAATTTATCGTACTTCCTCTACGCCCAGGTTGGTTCACCTTTCCACACGGGCTCAATATGTTCCATGTTCTCAATTTTTGTGACCATATTTCTAGAGTGTGCCTCTTTTACTTGTAATTAATTCTTGATCAATGTAATCGTGAATACAATAGAGGTGTCCAGGGTTATAATTATGCCACTCTCCTCATCTGTGACTTCTAGTTCTATATAAATTATCCTATATACTTATAATGTCTTCTAGGATTATTGAAGGCCTCCCTCATGGTTATGGATGCAAACCCTCACCATCGTACTTATCTAGAAAAGGTTTGACATAATGAAGGGACTCATAAGCCTTTATGTGATGTGAACAATTTACTCCTTGAATGTTAATCAACATTTGTTTTATTAAGGATTTTATTTATATCTTTGCCCATTTAAATGTTCCTCTTATTTATTTTTGTAGCATAGAGAGGATATGATTTTATCTCTGGAACCCTAAGTAAACATTTTGTGTTTATCAAATTTTTTATAACGCTAATCTCTTGGTTTTTCAATTGGTTATGTTATTTCAATATACAAATTTCTATTTGATATAGAAGTCTCTATTTCGTCCATGTCTAATATTTGTGTAGAAATTGATTAATGTTTATAATATATTTATGTATATGCCTCCTTCTTGGTCACTCTTTCACAAAAGAAATTATTCCTCTGCTATCTTTCTACTTGTTTCAGATTGGACAAAAGAAAAACCATTTTCTATGCGTGTCAAAATATTTGAACTAGGATTTTCCTATGCGAACATTTTTTATTTAATTAATTCGCTAGTTCTTTGTTTAATTTACTACATGTATGATTTTGGCTTTAAAGATAATTATTACTATTAGAATTAACATTCCAGCTAATCTCATACTTAGTGCAATATTCAATATTAGCCAAAGAAAATTTGGCTGAGTGTCTACATTATCCATAGTGCTCCATTTTGGTTATTGTACATGATTTACACTAAAGTTCTCTTCATTTGTTAAGTATCATGGTTATTTAAGCCTTACAGTGCTATGATACAACAACACATGTCAAGACTCTTTAATCTTTATTCCAGTATATTAATTATACATGATCTTCTCCACTGCCCCTAACTAATTCTCTTTGTATATGTTTTTTTCCCCTTCTGGCGTCGACAAATTTCCTATTAGACATACTATGTATGGAAAGAAGGAGTAAACTCTTGTAGATGTAATTTATGCATATTATACTTAAAAGCTTCGCTCTACCCCTATTTCTATGTTTACATTGTCTATCCTTAGTAAAATCAATCCATAATACAGGTGGAAATTAATACCATCCATAATTACATACATAGGGATTTAATGTTCCCCATTGAACTTTAAACATTATCATACACACACTTCTTTAAATTATAATATATATATATATATATATATATATATATATAGAGAGAGAGAGAGATACGGAGAGAGAGAGAGAAAGATTTGTATGCATTAAAATAGAAACAAAATTCCTAGCCATTATAATAAATTATAGAGTCCATATGCATAATAAAAAGCGATAACTCCAAAATCCACAGACATCAAAATTAACTACATAATTCAGATGCATCAAAATAAATTTAGAATTATTCGCGAAATAATTTCAAAACTATTCACAGGAAGAATTATGCACCAATTTTCTAATGAGATACCACTGTATAAAATTGTACTTAACAAGCACACTCGCCACCCAAGCATGAACTGTACCTCCAGTTCTCCCAAAACTGAGAGCACTTGCTAATGAATCAACAACCTTGTTGATTATTTCCTAGGTATTTCATGGATTTCTTCTATGTTAGATGTTTACTTTAGTGATGTCTCACTTGTGTGGCCCTCCACAACAACTTGCCTAGGAATTTTTCATAAAATCTCACCTTTATCTCCCGTGATGCTTTATAATTATCCATTATTAGCATCTTTCCTCACTTAAGTGATTCAATTGATTTTCTCTCCTATACATTAAATATTATCTAGAACTTCATCTAGAATCTTTACCATGAAAGAATTATCTTAGGAAAGAATCTTATCTTGAAGTGTCTCATTCCTAAGTAATTTAAATTCATATTTTTATTAATAAAATTTTTTATCTACATAAATATTTCAATGTATTTCATGGCTTTCTTGCCATTTTTTCCAACATAGTACAGTCTTAAATAACAACAAAATTGCAATGGCAAAGGTGTTGAAAAGTGTAACTAGGTCGGTCTTCATGTTAACTATGTAATTATGTATTTCTGTAAAGAAGAATACAAAGATAATAAAATTTATTTTGTTGTACTTGCTTCATGGGTTTCATGAGCAAGACTTTATTATGTAGATAGACTTCTTCTTGATGTCTATTAGGTTCTTGTTTTATAGGTATAAATAGAATTCAGTGTAAAATTGATGAAGGATATAGTTCAGATTTATATGCTCCAAGACCTTGTAAAGAAGCTCTCAACATCCCTCAAAAAGCATTGGAATACAAACTCCAAATACAATGAAAACAAACTCAAACAATGTTGGAATATATGTGAAGAAAATGCCTCATAAAATTCTGGAGAAAAATAAACTGCAAGTTGGCCTACAAATTGTGTTAAATTTAGCTAGAAGGTCAGATTATTAAATGACTGCAACAACTATGCATATACCCAGCTGAATTGCGTAGAAAAAAAAAGAATTTGTTGATTTTCTATGTGGATTTTATAGAGATGAAAGTATGTATTTAGGTATAGGACAAAACTGTGCGGATTTGGGTATAGGAAAAAGTGCGAATTTGAGGACAGAAAATTGCAGATTTGTCTGAAGATTTTACAGTGATACAATTGCATATTTTTCTAAAGATTTTATAGTGATAAAAGTGTGAATTTTTTTGAATATTTTACACTGGTAAAAGTGCAGATCTGAGAGGAGGAAGAAGTGAAGAATTCAGGAAAAAGACTAATATAGATATTCGGATTAGGGTAAAGTAATTTCGGACAACCCTGAAGGATATTGCGGACAGTTCTGAGAAGGTGACAGCATGACTAGGTCTGGAAGATATGAGTTAAAGCAGGGTTCTAGTGTGGTCAGATCTGTTCTGTGAAGTAGTGAATGCAGACCTGTATAAAGGAGTTGTGGTCAAGAAGAATACCATCAAGCTTGTAATAAATATACCCACAATTAAATGACAACATAAGGTTGGTAAAAAAAAATAAGGATCATCATTGATGGCAGAAAAAGAAGAAGTGTCAAGGTCTTGGTATCATTAATAAGTCAAGGTCCGAGTCTTGGCCATGGTACTTGTCATTTGAAATTCTATAAGAAGAATTTTTCATGGGTTTTCCTCTCCAAGAGGGAGAGGTTTTTCCCTAGCTCTAGGAGCCTTTTCTTGTGTCTTGTTTATTTTGATAATTGACTTGATGAAAGACTAAACAATATAACGAAGAGAAGACATATGTAACTCACAAGTAATTATCAAGAAGAGAATTTGTATTAAACACCATCCCTCTAAATTCTCAATGTGGTATCAGAACTAAGGTGATGAAATCAAGGGCTTCTTGACAAAGGAGACACTCCAGGAAACAAAAATTAAAAGTTTGGTTGGAAAATCAAATCAGTTTAAAAGGAGGACCTCAACTTCTGAAGATATCCTTCATCAAGGATTCAAGATCTCCTACATTTAAGATTCCTATCTTAAAGGAAACCCTTGACTTCATCTTCAAACATCATCAAGGTAGTTGCAAGCCACTCTACACAAGTAAGTATATATGACCCTACTTAAATCTGTCAAGATTCCTTGTTGTAAAGAAAGAAACAATCTGGTTGGGTCATCAAACTTTAGTGCATGGAAGAAGAGGAAAATTTTGAATTTAAAGTTATGGACTATATCAAAGGATCTATAGTTCAACCCGCAAAAGAAGATGCTCCAGCTCATGCCAAGTACATGAAGGGAGAAATTAGAGCCCAAAGGATTCTCATAGAATCCATTAAGGACTCTATCATTCCCTATGTATCAAAGCTAAAGTTTGAAAAATATATATATGATAAATTGGTGGAGCTATTTTAAGTGAGTATTGGAGGAGAAGAAATCTCTCTGAGACAAGAACTATACAAAATGAAACTATCAAGGGAAGAAGGAATCACTGCATACTTTATGATGATTTCTGAAATAAGAGATCAATTGCAGGAACTAGGAGAAGTAATGCCTGACACTGAGATCACTACAGTGGTGTTGAATGCTCTACTAGAGGAATGTGGAAACTTCAATTGTATTTTATACGGGAAGAAAGAAGCCACCCCATTCCATGATTTATGGTCTCTATTTAAAATAGAGGAAACAAGACTAAAGGCCAAAGCTGATAGACCAAGTGAAGTGAATCATGCCTTTGCAGTCTCATAAAGGAATAAAGGAAGATTCAGAAAATTTGGCCCTCAGAATTAGAGAATGAATATGGACAACATACGACGCTTTGGATGTAATGAACTTGGGCATTATAAAAGAGATTGTCCTAAGTTTGGAAAGGACAAGAGGAAAAAGGATGAAGCCTATGTCATTAATGAAAGGGGAGAACCTGATGGTAAGAGATCTAAGAAAGGGGAAGCAAGAGATCTCTATTATGATTGAGATCATATTTCTCTTTAAGTGATTTTTAATTGGTTGTAAAATAGTATGATAGGAAGCAATCTACATTAATAATAATCAATATAGAAGCAAGGAAGGAGCTCTCAATGAAACAACTTTGGGAAACCTCTCTACTAAAGTAATGTAGTCATCTAGATCAAGTGTCATCATGAAGACAAAATTTTGGGATATGATGACATATTGATGTAGCGAGCCAAAGGAATGAAGATCTTCATTCTATATAAATTACTACAGGATGACTCAAGGGAAATATACATATATATATATATATATGTTGATATTGGATGTTGTGAAGTCATGTCATATGGTTGCAGGTCATAAAATTCCATATTTAGAAGTATGATCTATGAAGAAGGATCTCTCGATGCACTCACAGATGAAATCAACATAATATTTCCTCATGGAATTTGAGGTGCTTTTATATGAATGATAAGTTGAAATTTTGTAAGTTCTTGGGAATGGAGAATGTGCAGAAAGGAAGAGATAAAGAAATGCAACCATGTTAAAAGGAAGTTATCATCCGAAAGCCAAGAAGATGTGACTAAGAGATATCCTAGGAAGATATGTAGACTCTGGTAGAAGTCTGGTAAAGAAGAAGACCCTTGGAAAATCATATCATTAGGAGATGTGTCAATCTGAATAAAGGATGTCAATGTCTCATGGTAAAAGATCATCATTGAGGTAACTTTTTAAAGGTTCATATGTATATTTTTATTTGGATGAATTTGTGCAGGGCTGCTAATCATGCGAAAGGATGTATGATCCTTGGAGATGATTTGAAGGTAAGCAACATGGCATAACGATGAACCATATGAGGAAGCATGATGACTCACTTTCTGATAGCTGACATGACTTGTGGATGAAAGCGATGGATGATCTATGTCCTATAAATCTAAAAGTTAAAGATTCTTCAATATCGAAATCCATGACATCGAGGGCAGGAATTCTTCATGAGCATCTAGGTGTCTCACCATTTTTTCTGGAGGTCCCTAGTTAAGAGGGATACTGGTGATAAGTTTCTTACTTGGAATAAACTTGGTAATTCCTAAGGATGAGCTTAGGTACATTTCTTATATAGGAATGAGTAAATTCCCTTGTGGAATCGGTCCTCCCTGGTTGAGAGGGAGAGATAGACACATCATTCTGGTCTTGGGAACATAGAATGGAAAATTAGGTAATCATCTGGCATTTGATACTCTTTGAGAATGTGTTAGGGAATTCAATGTAAGAGTCATCGAGGACTGATATTCTTTGAGGGCTATCTACCCAAGAAAAGAATAGTCCAATAAGTTCATACTTTGGGAACACCCGAGTGGAGTATATACCTTGGAGAGACAATGACTATGGTGTCTATAAGTCATGTGTCTCACAAAAATTGTAGCCCATTGTATCGTTGAGAGATGGGGTTGTTAGTCAAGGCCTTGCACTAGGAAAATGCTAGTTGATATGATGTTATACAGATGCGATTACACATCTGATTCTTCTTATGAGATTGATCAGTTTGAAAGTAACCATGTACCTGTATGTATACCTCCCTAGTTAAGAGGGAGTGTTGAAAAGTGTAACGATGTCGGTCTTCATGTTAACTATGTAATTATGTATTTATGTAAAGAAAAAGACAAAGATAATAAAATGTATTTTGTTGTACTTGCTTCATGGGTTTCATGAGCAAGATTTTATTATGTAGATAGACTTCTTCTTAATTTCTATTAGGTTCTTGTCTTCTAGGTATAAATAGAATTAAGTGTAAAAATCATGAAGGATCTAGTTCATATTTATATGCTCCAAGACCTTGTAAAGAAGCTCTCAACCACCCTCAAAAAGCATTGGAAGACAAGCTCCAAATATAGTGAAAACAACCTTCAACAATGTTGGAATATATGTGAAGAAATTGCCTCATAAAATGTTGGCGAAAAATAAACCACAAGTTAGCCTACAAATTGTGTTGAATTAGGATGAGAAGTTGGATTATTAATTAACTACAACAACTATATATAAGCAGCTAAACTGCGTAGAAAAAAAACAAAATTTGTGGACTTTCTCTGTGGCTTTTATAGAGCTAAAAGTGTGGATTTAAGTACAAGAGAAAGTGCGGATTTGGATACAGGAAAAAGTGTTGATTTGAGGATAGAAAATTTAGGATTTGTATGAACATTTTACAGTGATACAATTGTGCATTTGTCTAAATATTTTTCAGTGATAAAATTGTGAATTTGTATGAAGATTTTATAGTGGTAAAAGTGCGGATTTGAGAGGACAAAGAAGTGCAGAATTTAGGGCAAAGACTAATATAAATATTCGGATTAGGGTAAATGAATTTCGGACAACCCTGAAGGATATTGCGAATATTTTTGAGATAGTGACGGTGTGACCAGGTCTGGAAGATACGAGTTAAAGCACTTGGTTCTAGTGTGGTGCGGATTTGTTCTATGAAGCATTGAATGCAGACGTGTATAAAGTACTTGTGGTCAAGAATAATATTGTCAAGCTTGTAATAAATATACCTGCAATCAAATGACAACATTAGGTTGGTGAAAAAAAAGGATCAACATTGATGGTAGAAAAAGAAGTTGTGTCAAGGTATTGGAAGCATTAATAAGTCAAGGTATGAGTCTTGGTCATGGTACTTGTCATTTGAAAGTCTATAAGAAGAATTTATTGTGTGTTTTCCTCTCCAAAAGGGAGAAGTTTTTCCTTGGCTCTAGGCACCTAATCTTGTGTCTTGTTTATTTTGATAATTGACTTGATGAAAGACTAAACAAGATACCGAAGAGAAGACATAAGTAAGTCACAAGTAATTATAAAGAAGAGAATTTGTATTAAACACCATCCCTCTAAATTCTCAATAGGAGGGGTATTACATGTGGTTCCTTTATTTGATTGAGATTTTTATTTCCAGATGGTTTTGGAACTAGGAAAAGTGGTCTCAGGAAAATTCCCAAGTGTTTCGGGTGGAATTGGTTTAATCTATGGGAATCCCTCGACTGGTGGGTGGAGACACGCAAAATTTTCAAGGTATTGGCGAAGAAATTTTGAGGCATATAATCTTGTCTTGGGCTTAGTGATCTCTTGATTAGTTTTGGTGGGATCACGGTAGAATGAAGGTGGAGGTGGTTTAATCTTTGAGAATCCCTATTTGTTTATGTATTGGTTTTCTTATGTGATCTCTTGTCCAGTTTTGTGAGATCATGGGAGCACGAGGGTGGAGGTGATTTAATATTTGGGAAGCCCTATTTGTTTATTTCTCAAGTCCCACATTCATGCTTGGAATATGGCACGATGGTGATTGGATGAAAGAAAGATTTTATTCAACTCTATATATGGTCAGGTGGTACATGGAAGTCCCTAACTTGGTTGGATTTCATGAGTATGTGTACTTGTTATTATGAATATTTTATGGTTGTTATATCATTGTTATTATTCCAAGTATATGGTGATTATAAGCATGGTTCTATAAAAAGTTATAACTATTGCTCTTGACATATTTTGATTAGTGATGAATGGTTATTGAATGCATGAGATAATAGATGTTATTGAAACTATTATGAGAGGGAATTAGGCATTCTTGATGATTCTCAGATAATTATCAGACCCTTGTGCTCATATATGCATTCATGACATATATATTACATGTTCTCAATATTCTTGACGAAATGATTATCATGGCCATGCTTGGTTAGTTCAAGTCTTTGATTAATTTTTGTATGAATGGATTTTTCTTGATGTTATTTATTATTCTAGAAAGTATCACTTAGTTTTGGGAAGTGGTTTGGAGTTTTACCTAGAATTTCTCAGGATATGCGACTACAGCCTCTGAACTGAATATGTTAGGTCAAAACCACTACCTGGTTGCCTTAAGCATGTGGTTGGAAGCCCTCAATTTCTTGGATTCATTTCCATGCATGTGGTTGGGAGCCTAGGTCACTAAAGAAACAATCTAGCTCATATTTCGGCATTAGGAGAGGTTGTTTATCTCTTGAATGTCTTGTAGCTCCTAAGGAAGGTCAATAAAGTTCCAATTTTCTGATACTTCTTCCTTAACTTTACTTAGCATGTTGAGTCATGTCATAGTAGCCCTTAGCTCATGTTTACCTTTTCAAGCCAGTGAAAGTGGGTAAATGTGGGAGGAAGCGGTTATATATTGGTATCAGAGCATGGTTCAAGAACTTGGACTAGATGGGTGTAATTTGTTTGTGATGCATGCATGTCATTTTCCATGTGGTTGTATGTATTTCTTCTCATGATCATGATTTTCATGCATGAGATCATGGTATTCAATTAGTTTTTTCATGCATGATGTCGATATGTTTATATGATTATGTATAGACATGTATCGTGCTAATCTGCTTGATCTTGGTGATGAGATATCCTCTGCTAAAATCATCAAGCTATGTTTATTATGTTCATTTTTTGTTTATCCGACATGGTATGTTTGCAGGAAGAAGAAGAGGATCATGTATGACTACCAAAATAATGGATTATAGAAAACACTTTGAGAAGTATAAAAGTAGAAATCATAAGTTGCAAAGAAGATAATGATAGTATCATTCAGTCACAGGAAATACTTATCAGGGCACAGGAGAAAAAAGCAAAGGTAAATTCAGTTATCGTTTAGAGTTTATCAAACTTGCAATCACACGGAAAACCACAAATTAGTTATGGACCGAAGGACATGACTAATGGGGAATATGGTGTCGAGGCATAAAAGGTGTCTTTTTAATGCCTATTTATCCTACATTAATTATCAATCTGGGAGTGACTTTTTATTTCAAGAGTGTACTTAGTCTGAGGCAGCAATTCAATCTAAGAGTAATGCCTTGCAATATGTAGTACAGTGTTTGAAATACAAGAGTAAATGGATGTTTGAAAAATAAATCTAACTACAACAGCATAAACTCAAATGCTCTTAAATCTTAATTAAACCAATCTGCAAAACATCGATCATGGATACAATAGCAATAACTCCTTCCCTTAGAAATCGATGCAAGATAACCAATCTGGGAACTTGGAAGAAATAACCAGTGTCCTCTACAGTTGGTGATCTTAAAGCAATCGAAATGAAAGCAAACTCAATCTTCGTGCTGATGAAAATAACTGAAAGGAACAAAATCTGGAAAGGAACAGCAATATGAACAACAATTTTAATTCTAACGCAATTAGGAAACTAATCTCAATACTCCAATCCTGTTGACAGCCAAGACTATAAAACAGTTCATTGGAATTAATCACAAAGCAATGGAACATCAACGCTTTATAGAATATAGCAAGATGGATGAGATAGTAAATACGATCCTTGCTAAGATAGAATAACAGTGCAATTCATTAACGTATACATCAAATCCGAATTCAATCCAACAGCAATCAAATAAATTTGTAATCATAATAAATCTAAATGAAATTATCACACAACAGAAATAAAAGAATAGAAATACAAACAACGAATTGCTCCACCAGGGTCAGGCCCTCAACTGCCGGTGAAACACCGCTGGGCTACTGCAGAGCTTGAGAAATGGAACGAGAACGCCTCTTTGTATTAATCAAACATGAATAGCTTTTAAATCAGTTACTCTTTGATCACAAGAGTCAAGGAATTACAGTGTTACAAAGGGAATTCAATAATCATCCATTGTTCTCCATCCTCCCTAATACACAATACATGCTCTCCTTTTATAATGAGAAAGAGGAGAAATTAAATAGAAAATATGATCTCCCATAACAATATTGGATTTTTTCCAACAACTTGATCAACCAGAAAATACATTTCCAACAATATTTCAACAAGAGCAAGGCGAATTTGGCTTTGCAGCTGAGATTTGGAGGACGGCCGCAACAACAAATCTGAGAAAATTGTGCTAAAAGAACCCTGTGTTTATCTCAATACAGGCTAAATGTGGGCAAACCATTCTTTAGTAAAGTTAATTGGGCCCATTCTGGACAAAACCCATGTTCCTGATTTTCCAGATTCTTATTCATTTGCCCAGAATCGTAACCGCAAAACTGTCACTTCTTATTCCAGTGAATTTCCTAGTTGGAATATTTGATGATGATTTGGAGATCAAATCTTCAATATGGAAAATATCTTGGAGGCCAAAATGGTAAGTAATATTATAAAATATATTAATAAACCATCATTGATAAAATTATGCATAATAATCATCAATTTATAAAAAATAAAGGAGAAGAAATAATATTAATCTATAAGAGCATAAATCATTATAAAATGGATTTATATGATAAATTATAATAAATGACATGATAAAGAATAGTAGAAATGGATGAAATAAGTGTTAAAAAGTGGTCATATTCACGGCCCAACATACCCCCAAATTGAATATATTGCATGTCCTCATGCAACCCAAAGACAAAACTCATGTGTTAACCAAGCAAAGAAAATTGTTCATCCCAACTCATGAAATGGATGGAACAAATGAATTTTTTCTCAAATAATGAAAATTCAATTTTAGAAATCTTGATAAAGGCATAACAATTTTTACAGTTGAAATTCAACTATATGTATATGAAGTTGCAGAAAAATGTGACATAAGTAATAGCAAACTTCATTAACCATTTTCTAAAAAATCAGATCGTTTCGATGCATGGATCATGAGATATAAAAAAAATGGTTGTAAGTGATAGTGCATAATTTTTGAAGTTTTATGAACTAATTTAGCGTGAAATTATCTGGATTTGTGTATTTTAATGATACCTCTTTGTTATCCAGAAAGCACAAGAATTCATTTCATATTTTTAAAGATATATGCAAATTAATTTCTGCACTGTACAAAAATGAAAGTGTATGCCTTAAACAAGAAAGAGAGTAGAAAACATCTATCATGTGTAGCAATTCCCCCCCCAAACTGAAGAATTAGCATGTCCTCATGCAATGCTAGAAAACAAAGAGAGGTGGTTGCTACAATCTGTTGAAATCGATGCTTGGTGTAAAACAACATGGAATAAGGGAGGTGTTGAGGATGAATAAGAATATCCATGGATGATAAAGAATATTACTGACATGGTCACAAGAAAGAAATGAAAGAAATCAACACTCCCCCAAACTGAAATATGAGACGTGTCTAAAAAAAATGGGAAGTGGTAAAGATGTGGAATGAATGATGATAAATAATGCTCAATGGATTTTCATGAAATTCTCCTAAATTCATAATAAATCAGAAAATTATGCTATTTTACCTCAAATGTTACCTCCGAAAAATGTGGAATGACATGTAGGGACTGGCCTTTGTTGAAGATGATGTAGGCTGAGTGGATACTGAAAGTGATGCAAAAGGTGGAAGCCATGTGCGTGTTTGCGAGCCTTTGCTATTAGTTGCAATAGTGTGATCGTGCTGCAAATAGAATTTTCCCCCATACTTTTTGTTCTCCTTTAAACGACTCACAATTATGTATGCAAATTTCTTGAATCCGCAGTTTTAGTTTGAAATGGCAATAGATAAGATGCATGCAAAAGAGTTCAAGCAGAAAAAATTCTGTAAAAATGTAGTATCAATATTGTGGCAAATCAGCAAAATAGAAGAGCAGCGTATTGCACAACAATTATACGGCATGAAAAGGCATACATACTTATGATACAATCAATGAAATTATAGCATTTACTGAAATCCATGCATGTGATAAATCATAAACAGATATAGAAGCGTTTTGTAATGATTCAATGATAAGGATAAGGGACAACTTAAGATAAACATAAGTACAAATGCATTTATTACCCACTTAAACTAATGTGATCGATTTATGATGATTTTCATGTATAATAAGTTCGAAATCAAAGGTTAAGGATTCATACTTTCAACCGATATTTAAATAGGGATATAGGAAAAAGGGTTTAATATTACTATTGATGTGTATAAATGTGACTCCAATACCATCAGCAGAGCTCTGTTGCCCACAGGTGTCCACAACCTTGACAGATTTGCTCTCTCACCCTTGGAACCATTATCCTTTATTTATGCCGATGAAATGCTTTTGAATTGTCATAACGGAGGCCATTGTGCTGGCTTGGTGACTAGATAAATGATAATGCCATTCACTGGGAAGAAGTGAAAAGTGAGCAAACCAACTCGTGATGAGACCTCCTGTTCCAAGGACTTCTTAATTTTTTTCAATTGTCCATTGGACCATATCCCTGGTTTGATGGCCATGATGGGAATGCCACTTCACTTGTTTCCTTATGAACATGGTAGGCCAGCTCCTGATGAGACCCCCTATCCTCCATCTACCAAATTATAAAATTATTAATGAAATATGTAAATATTTTTCTTTTCATATAGCACTTTCCTATTTATTCATAAATGATGGCTTAGCACTCCTTAAGAGTAGGGATGGTGGAAGAAATCTGAACAGCTCAATAGAAAAGAATATGCCCTTTTTCCTACTCCATAAGTAAAAATCAAAGAAAGTTATGAATTATGGGAAAGAACCAACATGATAAATATAATCGATCATATAAATTTAGTGGTAATAAGACAACAAGATCATGTTATTGATTATGTTCCTTTTTCTTTTTTCTTATCATTACTAAACAACTTTCTTAAAAATGACGATTTCTTTTGATTTTCTGATTACAGTAAGCTCTAATTTGTGTATCCTTCCATAAATTGTATGTTTGCCTTTCAAAAAGTCATGAAAAATTCAAAAAAAAAAAAAATCGAGAAATGTTGTTTTAAAAAAACAAAAAAAATACACTCAAAAAGTGTTGTTCCTATGGAAAGGAATGGCAAAAACAATCTATGAAAATGTTGTTCCTTTGGAAAGAAACAACAAGAATAATCTGCAAAAATTTTGTTCCTTTGGAAAGGAACAGCAAGAATAGTCGGTGTTGTTCCTTTTGAAGGGAACAACAGAACTGTTGTTCCTTTTGAAAGGAACAAAAAAAACGAGCAGTGTTGTTCCTTTTGAAAGGAACAACAAAAACATACAACAAAAATGTTGTTCTTTTTTAAAATAACAACAAAACTAATCAGTGAAAATGTTGTTCCTTTTGGAAGGATCAACAAAAATAAACACATAAACGCACTGCTTCTTAAGAGGAACGACTGTTGTTCCTTAAGAGGAACAACAAACAACTATAAACACGCAAAAATGAAAAAAATAGGGGAAAGAACAAATCTAATGTGCAATCCATTGCCAAGAAAATCCAATCGAATAGAAAGGAAAGTTTAAGTACAGGTTTCAAGAAAAAGTTTTTTTTTTTTTTTCACTGAATTGGTGCTACCGAAGAATTGCGTTCTGCAATTAAAACTTGCATGGTGGGGTCCTTATTGTTCAATTGCCACTGGAGCGGAAATTATAATTTGAAGAGATTAACACCTAAAACACAAAAACATAAAAGAAATCAGAAAAGAAACAACACTTTATTAAGTTACAACAGCTATGATGTTATTTCTAAGAGAATATCAAATCTATTAATGGACAAAAAATGATCTTTTTGAAAAATGTTTGGCAGCAGTGACATGAATCTTCAAATCGAAACCAATTCTTCATTTCTTCTTATTATGAATCTGTTAGGTAATGAACTGGATGAAATTCTTTTGTTTAACTAAAATTTCTCTCAAGAATCGCTCGTCCATAAATTGACATTTTTTATTCTTCTAAGACCTGCAAAAAATGAGTGTCTACCTGCAATAAAACGTTAAATCATGGAGAAAGAGAGGTGTGCAGGCTCCCCTAATCCAAGAATTATGCAAAAAAACTAACAAGTAGTTACTCTATAGAACAATTCCATGGAAAAATAAAACAAATTATATTTGCTACCTGCGGGAGAGCAGTGGTCGACGATACTAACTAGCAGTGTTTTATGTTGAATCTCTAATTAAACTAAGAGGGGGGGGGGTGAATCAGTTTAATACATTCCTGATCTTTTAAACTTTTCAATAAACTTATTTACACCTTCATTTCAAACTCTATTTGATGTGAGAGTAATCTTAGAATGTAATTTGAAAGTATTAGTTTAATAGAGCAGTAGACTTAATTTGAGAGCAACAGGTATTAAGCAAATGATACATATCAGATCAATACATAAATATCATGCACAGAGACACCAGATATAAGTGGAAACCCATAAAGGGAGAAAACCACATTTTATTATTGTTGTGATGCAAAGGCAAGCTCCAACTCCCTCTCACCACTGTTTTTCTGCAGGCACCAACCTACAGGAGGCTCCAACCTCAATTCTACAAGCTACAACTTGCAAGGAAGCACCAACTCCTTTCAATTTTCTGCAGGCACCAACCTACAGGAGGCTCCAACCTCAGTCAGCTACAACTGACAGCTATCAAGCTGCAACTTGATAGGGAAGCTCCAACTTCCTCAATTTATCAAACTGAAAGTTTGCTGATTTACCTCAGATATCAGCCCTGTTCTGTAGCTTCTCCTTTTGTTCTGCCTTTTTTTAATCTTCTCTGTCTTACTCTTCTATATTCTGCCTTCTCTCGATTTACTCTCTCATCTTTTTGAATATCAAGATGATATTATTTATAGATTTTCTCACATGATTGTTTGTATTCTACTTGGAATTCGAAATGGAAAGTCATGTCTCTTTGCCTTCTGCCTTCTTACTCCTTTTATCAGCTTACTCAGAAATTATAACTGTAGGTGTCAATTTTAACATTACAGTGGGAGTTTGTTTTCTCTCGGAGACTTGCCAATGCATCACAAACAATAAAACAATTAAAACATTTACATTCAAATTTAAATGAGAACTCCAGCTCACTCGTTTTGTCTCTTGGCTTGCTGCGCATTTGTCTTTTCTCTGACTGTGTCTTTGTCTTTTCTGTGACTGTGTTTTATCTCTTTTCTGTTCTCTGTATGTCATTCTGTATATGGCTGCTGCGTAACTTCTGTATTTGTGTAACTGCATTTTTCATTTTTATATCAGCGCTTTATATATATAAATGAATATGCTGATTGTAATTCTGGGCCATATTCCAACGCTTTTCATGCCACGATTGTCTTGTTGATGTGGAACATTCCGCAAGCGGAACGGACATATATCACAGTCATTGTATATTGATAATCGCCCTCCACCTTAAGCCGAGGCCCGTGGGTCCATAGACCACGCGGCACTTTTCAATACAATCGCAACAACTTTATATATATATATATTTATATATAACAGCGCCTTCACAAATTTCCGTTTGCGATTAGAACTGGAACTCAAACACTTGTTAATCATAGTTAATAAGCCCATCGGGTCCGGGCTTCAATCAAATGCAATCGGGGCGCATAATAGAAAAGTTCCGATTGCGATCAGAACACGGATGTGATTTGCATATATCAACTCCCGCTTATAACTGGATCGGGTCCGCCACTTCAATCGCAGCGTTTTACAAAGTCGTGCGATCAATCGGAGAGTTCCGATTGCGATTGAACCTATTAAATCCATCGTATAATGCCATCGGGTCCGCCACTTGATCGGAGCATATTACAAAGGACTTGCGATCAATCAGAAAGTTCCGATGCGATTAGCCGGAATTCAAATATATATACACCATCGTTAATACACCCATCGGGTCCGAACTTTTAATTGCAATCGCAAGTTTTTTAATATGTGTTGCGATTGACCACTGTTCATTGTATTTTGCCGATGCGATTGGGATAGGACTTCAAACATGTTTGAATTATAATTCATACCTCCATCGGGTCCGGACTTCCAATCGCAATCGCAACTCACATGTTCTCCGATGCGATTGGGAACTCGGATGCGATTAGCAATAAACTGTGGCATATAGCTCAATCGGGTCCGGCCTTTAATCGGAGCACATAACAAAACTCCGCCGATTGAACCTTTTCTCCGATTGCGATTGGGAAGGGGTCCCACCTTATAAGCCATTTCGTTTTGATAGAACCTTTGGTTAAAGTGCTCCGCTTGTATATAACTGATATATATGCTTATATATATTTTGCCGCTGGAGTGAAGCGATTCCCGGAATAATGTTTGTATTTGTTATATGTGCTCCGCCGGTTGGAGAGTGCGATTCCTGGAATATGGTTCTGTATTATATGTGTAACGCCCGGCTGGAGTCTGCGATTCCTGGAATAAGATTCGTGTTGTATAACGCCGGTTGGAGTGTGCAATTCCTGGAATATGGTTCTGTATTATATGCCGCTGGAGTGAAGCAATTCTTGGAATTTTGTAACTGCTCTCTGCCTCTATCTCTGCCTCTGCTCCGCTGGTTGGAGAGTGCGATTCTCGGAATTTTGTAACTGCTCTCTGCCTCTGTCTCTGCTTCTGTCACTCTGCCTCTGTCTCTATCTTCCGATAACGGTTCTTCACTGTGCTTCTATGACTGTTACATTTTGACATTCTTCTTGCTGCCTCTATTGCTTTCACTGTGCTTCTTTTGCCTTCCTTTGCTTCAGCGCTGCTCCCTTTGCCTGAGTGCTGCCTCCTTTGCCATCAATGAAAATATTTCCAACAGTCTCCCCCTTTGGCATTGATGGCAATCCACTTTCTCTGTTTGCTTTCTCTTTCTCTTGTTGCTTGATCTTCCTGTTTGCTATTTGTTCTTCCTCCCCCTTTGACATCAATGGCAAAGGATGACTCCTCATCCCTCCGTATGGGTTCTGTCGTTGTATTTCCTTTCTCTGAGTTACGTTTAGGTCCTCTTCTACCGAAATTGGCCTATGCTGTGTTTCATTTGTAGTGCTTGTAATATGTGCTAGATTGCAGACAGAGATGATGCATTTTATGATTGAAAGGTTCTTGTTGCTTCTGAATGCTGATAATATTGATAATGTTGATCCTGTGGACTTGTTTTATGCTTATCTTGCTGGTTGTTCTCCCCCTGGAATGATATCTTCGTTTGTTCTCCCCCTGAGACTGTACTTTCTCTTCATATTAGAGAATAGTATCTACAGATACTACCCCTAGTTTGTCTCTCAAGTATTCGAATGGTTCTCTGGTAAGTGGTTTGGTAAATATATCTGCTATCTGTTCTTTCGTTGATACATAGTCTAGTTTAACTATCTTCTGAGCCACTTGTTCTCGGAGAAAATGATACTTGATTGGTATATGTTTAGTTTTTGAATGAAGCACAGGATTTTTAGATATACTTATAGCACTTGTATTATCACATTTGATTGAGATAGGTTCATTAATGCTTACCTTCATGTCTTGAAGAGTTTGTTTCATCCACATGACTTGTGTACAACATGCTGCTGCTGCTATATATTCTGCTTCAGCTGTAGACAGAGATATGGATGTTTGTTTCTTGCTTAGCCATGCCACCAGACTTTCTCCCAGATAGAATGCACCTCCACTTGTACTCTTCCTGTCATCCACACAGCTGGCCCAATCTGCATCTGTGTACGCTGTTAAGGTGAAGCTCTTGCCTTTAGGATACCAAAGCCCATATTGTGTTGTTCCTTGTAGATATCTGAGTATTCTTTTTACTTCCAGAAGATGGTTTTGTTTAGGTGCTGCTTGATATCTTGCCACTAGTCCTACTGCTAGCATGATGTCTGGTCTTGAAGCTGTCAAGTACAACAGGCTTCCTATCATGGATCTGTAGAGTTTTTGATCTACATCTGCAAACCTATCATCAGCACACAACTTGCATCCCGTGATCATGGGGGTTGTCACTGGTTTGCAGTCCTCCATTTTGAATTTTTTCAGCATTTCTTTTAAGTATTTTTCTTGAGAAATGAATGTACCTGTGCTCCTTTGCTGAATTTGAAGTCCTAAATAGAAACTGAGCTCTCCAATCATGGACATTTCAAACTCTGATTTCATCTCTTCTGCAAATCCTTTTTCTAGCTCATCTTTGTTGCTTCCAAACATAATGTCATCAACATATACTACAACAATTAGGAGTTCATTTTCATGCACTTTTATGTATAGATTGTTGTCTACTCCACCTCTTTTAAAACCCTGTTTTTGCAAATATTTATCCAGTCTTGAGTACCAAGCACGAGGAGCCTGTTTCAGTCCATATAGGGCCTTTTTCAGTTTACATACATAGTCTTCTTTATCTGCCAATGAGAAACCTTCCGGTTGTTCCATGTACACTTCTTCTTCTAGATCACCATTAAGAAAAGCAGATTTTACATCCATTTGATATACCTTGAAATCTTGATAGCATGCAAATGCCAGGAACATTCTGATAGCTTCCATTCTAGCTACAGGGGCAAATGTTTCATCATAATCAAGTCCTTCTATTTGTGAGTATCCTTTGCAGACCAGCCTAGCTTTATTCCTGATTACTTGTCTTTGCTCATTCATTTTGTTTTTGAATACCCATTTTGAACCAATGATATTTTTCTCAATAGGTCTAGGAACTAGTTCCCAGGTATTGTTCTTCTCAATTTGGTCCAATTCTTCATTCATTGCTTTTATCCAATACTTGTCCTTGCTGGCTTCTTCAAATTTCTTTTGCTCTATTTGTGATAACATGGCTATGTATACTTCTTCTGTTTGTTCTGTTAGCTGCCTTCTTGTCTGGACTCCTGCTTTCTTGTCTCCTATGATCTGATCTTCAGGATGATTCCTCTGAGTGTATCTTGAGGGGGTTTTTGAGCTCAGCTCTGCATCTTCTATTGTCTTGCTAGTTTCTTCATCATTCTGGTCTTCTTCTTCATGATTAACTGATGGACTACAACAATCTGTATTTCTTGTATTGTTTGGAAATTCTTCATCATTTCTCACATCAATACTTTCAACTATTTTCCGAAGAGTCTTGTTGTAGCATCTGTATCCTTTACTTTTGGAAGCATATCCTAGAAAAATCCCTTCATCTGCTCTTGCATCAAATTTCCCAAGGTTTTCATCATTATTCTTTATGTAACACTTGCTACCAAAGACTCTAAAATGTTTTATTGAAGCTGGCTTTCCATGCCATAGTTCATATGGAGTTTTGTCACTGCTTGGCCTTAAGTGAGCTTTATTAAGGATATGTACTGCTGTGTGTACTGCTTCTGCCCAGAAGGTTTGAGCAATATTATTCTCTTGCATCATAGCTCTGGCTATTTGTTGTACAGACCTATTTTGTCTCTTTGCTACTCCATTCTGCTGAGGTGTCCCTGCAATAGTAAATTGTTGCTTTATTCCATGTTCATTACATAGGTCTGCAAAGTCATAATCTGTGAATTCTCCTCCTCTGTCTGATCTGATACATTTAAGCTTGCATCCAGTTTGATTTTCTGCTAATGCTCTGAATATATTAAATTTTTCCAATGCTTCTGATTTATTTTTGAGAAAGGCAACCCATGTCATTCTGGAGAAGTCATCTATTATCAGCATGAAATAGGATTCTCCACTTGGTGTTCTAGTTCTAGTAGGTCCACATAGGTCCATGTGCACAAGCTGGAGTGGTCTTCTTGTTGACAACTCCTCTTTAGATTTAAAGGATGTGCGAGTCTGTTTCCCCAATTGACAAGATTTGCATATAGTACTTGAAGGCCTTTTTATTTTTGGCATGTCTTTGACAGCTTTCTTCTTGCTCAATTTGATGATATGGTCAAAGCTGAGATGTCCCAATCTCCTATGCCACAACCATGACTCCTCAAGTTTGCTAAGATGGCAGGGTTCATCTTCCTCTTTCACTATGTATACATTGTTCTCTGTTCGAACACCTTTGAGCAGAGTCTTTCCTGTTGTGCTTGACCTGACTACACAATCTTGTGCTCTAAAAAGAACTTCACAGCCTTTGTCACACATCTGACTGACACTCAGTAAATTTTCTTTCAATCCATCCACAAATAGTACCTCTTGGGATTTTCCTCTCCCATTGTCTATGCTGACTGAGCCTTTTCCCTTGATCTTTCCTAATTTATCATTACCAAAAATAACATTTCCAGATTTCTTTTCATCAAGAGTTATAAACTTGCTTCTGTCTCCAGTCATGTGTTTGGAGCAGCCACTGTCCAAGTACCACTGGCTTTTCAGATCTTGAGCAGTTAGAGCCAGGTCACATTTATTCACTTTCTTTATCCACTGGAGGCCCCCTTTTGTATGGTATCTTTGGTGAGGTGATGAATTATATCCCTTTAGAGAACACTTGGAAGATATATGTCCAATTTGATTGCATATACAACATTTGATTATAGTTTTTGCAGAATTGTGAGCATGAACAAAATTTCTTTGACTCATAAACCTCCTTGAGGTATTGAACATCAGTCTTTGTCCATACTTTCTACATTCAATAATTTTATGGCCAAATTCCTTACAATAAAAACAATAACCATAGAAATTATTTGCATACCCGATGTAAGATTGTTTTCTCCATTTGTTTGTTTGAGATAGCCTCTTCACTGTTTGCATCTTTTGCAGGTCTGAATTACTCTTCTTTGCATAACAATATGCAACAATGTGTCCTGGCTTGTGGCAGACATAGCAGGTGGCATTCTTCATAGGAGGGAAGAATTTCCTCTGATGACTTCCAAATTTGATATACTTAGGGGCATATGATTCTTTTTCTGTCATCTTAGTTTTCATTATATTCTTTGTTACTAGAGGTTTCTTTTGCTCTATGTCTCTCTTATTGCAGATTTCTTCTTTTGTAGGAATTATTTGAGCTACTTCCTCATCCTTCTTTGCTTTTACAAAAATAATCTCTCTGTCAACCTTTTCTTTTCCTTTACTTGATTCTCCTTCATAGCCTATTCCAGTCTTTATCATAGGGAGTCTTTGAGCAACCAAAATTTCATTCAACTTAATAGAGCTTGTTGTTTGAGAAGGGTATATAGAAACTTTCTGTTGAGCATTTTCTAATTTCTTTCTCAAACACAGAATTTCTTCTTCCAGCTTCTCTTGTTCTCGAGATTTATCTTTGATTTGCTGAAGTAACATATCTTCTATCTTCTTGGCTTCTTCAAGCTTTACCTTCAGCTGCATGAGGACTTCTAAATTTTTTTCTTCTTTCACACATTTTAGGAGAATCTCTTTTTGGTTTCTGCATTTTAGTTTGAGTCTGTCAATCTCCTCCAGAGCACTTCTTAGCTCCCCCTCAAGGTCTACTTCCCCTTCTTCTTCTTCATCTTCTAGTAGGAGTCCCTCAAGATCTTCTATGGCTATCAATAAAAATTCTGAGGTTCCTTCTTCACTTGAGGGTTCATCTGAGTCTTCAGATGCACTGCTGTCTTGCTGAGCATAGAAGGATTTTCTGCTGAATTTCTTTCCTTTCTGCCAGAACTTTGATGTGTCTTTCTCTGATTCTTGAGCTTGATTTCTTACTTTCTTGTGAGGACATTTAGCAGCATAATGTCCAACTCTTCCACAATTAAAGCATTTGAAGGGAATTTTACCTTTGTATCTACCTGAGCCTCTATCCAATTTCTTGACAAATTTAGCCTCTTCTTCATCAGAGCAGGAGCATATGTCTTCCTTTTCTTCTTTCTTCTTTTCTGTTTTGAATGCTGCCTCCCTTATGCTTGTCTTGTTATGTGGGAGCCTCATCTCATATGCTGTAAGATTTCCTAGTAGCTGATTCATGGTCAAGGTCTCCCAATTCGCTGTCTCTTCTATTGCAGATACCTTGGGATTAAATGTGGATGGGAGTGATCTTAGAATATTTTGCACAACTATACTTTCTGGTATGGTTTCTCCAAGAGCTTTCATATTGTTAACAATTTCTGCAACTTTTAAGAAGAAGATGCCAACATCTTCATCATCTTTCATTTTTAAGTTTTCAAATTGGGCTCTATATACTTGAAGTTTGGCAGTTTTTACTTTCTGGTCTCCCTCATGTATATCTTCAAGAGTATCCCATATTTTCTTGGCAGTGTCTTTGTGCATTACTTTAATAAACTCTGCTTCACATAATCCATTAAGGATGGCATTCATGGCTTTTGCATTAGCTACAAAGCTTTCTTTAGCTTCTTTCTCTGTATCAGTTGACTTCGGGGCATATCCTAATTGCACAGCAGCCCAAACTTCTACTCCTAGTGACATTATGTATGTCTTCATCCTGATTTTCCAGAAAGCATAATTTTCACCAGTGAAGAAAGGGGCTTTATTGGTTGAGCATCCTTCTTTACTAGCCATCTTGGGAACCTAGGATCTCCTTTCAGTTGTTAGACTTGTACAAAGGAGCCTGCTCTGATACCAATTGTTGAATCTCTAATTAAACTGAGAGGGGGGGGGGGGGGAATCAGTTTAATACATTCCTGATCTTTTGAACTTTTCAATAAACTTATTTACACCTTCATTTCAAACTCTATTTGATGTGAGAGTAATCTTAGAATGTAATCTGAAAGTATTAGTTTAATAGAGCAGTAGACTTAATTTGAGAGCAGCAGGTATTAAGCAAATGATACATATCAGATCAATACATAAATATCATGCATAGAGACACCAGATATAAGTGGAAACCCATAAAGGGAGAAAACCACATCTTATTATTATTGTGATGCAAAGGCAAGCTCCAACTCCCTCTCACCACTGTTTTTCTGCAGGCACCAACCTACAGGAGGCTCCTACCTCAATTCTGCAAGTTACAACTTGCAAGGAAGCACCAACTCCCTTCAGTTTTCTGCAGGCACCAACCTACAGGAGGCTCCAACCTCAGTGAGCTACAACTGACGACTATCAAGCTGCAACTTGATAGGGAAGCTCCAACTTCCTCAATTTATCAAACTGAAAGTTTGCTGATTTACCTCAGATATCAGCCCTGTTCTGTAGCTTCTCCTTCTGTTCTGCTTTTCTTAATCTTCTCTGTCTTACTCTTCTATATTCTGCCTTCTCTCGATTTACTCTCACTTCTCACTCTTGAATATCAAGATGATATTATTTATAGATTCTTCACATGACTGTTTGTATTCTGCTTGGAATTCGAAATGGAAAGTCATGTCTCTTTGCCTTCTACCTTCTCACTCCTTTTATCAGCTTACTCAGAAATTATAACTGTAGGTGTCAATTTTAACATTACAGTGGGAGTTTTTTTTCTCTCGGAGACTTGCCAATGCATCACAAACAATAAAAACAATTAAAACATTTACATTCAAATTTAAATGAGAACTCCAGCTCACTCATTTTGTCTCTTAGCTCGCTGCGTATTTGTCTTTTTATCTCACCGTAATTGGTTTTCTTTCAGGATCAGAGCTTTATCTCTTTTCTCTCTCGCTCTCTCTCAGAGGTCATTTCAGATATACGCTGTGGTAACTTCAGATTTGTGTAATCAGATTTTCATTTTTGTCAGCTTATATAATACAAATAATATACGACCGTAATTCGGGCCATATCTAACGCTTTCATAATGAGTGTCTTGTTGATGTGGAACATTCTTGGTGCAACGACATATACTGCCATCATATTGTATTAATCGCCTCACGGTTGAGTCCGTAATCCACAGACCACGTGGCACTTTTCAATACAATCGCAACAACTTTATATATATATATATTTATATATAACAACGCCTTCACAAATTTCCGTTTGCGATTAGAACTGGAACTCAAACACTTGTTAATCATAGTTAATAAGCCCATCGGGTCCGGGCTTCAATCACATGCAATCGGGGCGCATAATAGAAAAGTTCCGATTGCGATCAGAACACGGATGCGATTTGCATATATCAACTCCCGCTTATAACTGGATCGGGTCCGCCACTTCAATCGCAGCATTTTACAAAGTCGTGCGATCAATCGGAGAGTTCCGATTGCGATTGAGATTCCGAATGTGATTGAACCTATCAAATCCATCGTATAATGCCATCGGGTCCGCCACTTGATCAGAGCATATTACAAAGGACTTGCGATCAATCGGAAAGTTCCGATGCGATTAGCCGGAATTAAAATATATATACACCATTGTTAATACACCCATCGGGTCCGAACTCTTAATCGCAATCGCAAGTCTTTTAATATGTGTTGTGATTGACCACTGTTCATTGTATTTTGCCGATGCGATTGGGACAGGACTTCAAACATGTTTGAATTATAATTCATAACTCTATCGGGTCCGGACTTCCAATCGCAATCGCAACTCACATGTTCTCCGATGCGATTGACCAATTCCGATGCGATTGGGAACTCGGATGCGATTAGCAATAAACTGTGGCATATAGCTCAATCGGGTCCGGCCTTTAATCGGAGCACATAACAAAACTCCGCCGATTGAACCTTTTCTCCGATTGCGATTGGGAAGGGGTCCCACCTTATAAGCCATTTCGTTTTGATAGAACCTTTGGTTAAAGTGCTCCGCTTGTATATAACTGATATATATGCTTATATATATTTTGCCGCTGGAGTGAAGCGATTCCCAGAATAATGTTTGTATTTGTTATATGTGCTCCGCCGGTTGGAGAGTGCGATTCCCGGAATATGGTTTTGTATTATATGTGTAACGCCCGGCTGGAGTCTGCGATTCCCGGAATAAGATTCGTGTTGTATAACGCCGGTTGGAGTGTGCGATTCCAGGAATATGGTTCTGTATTATATGCCGCTGGAGTGAAGCGATTCTCGAATTTGTACCCGCTACTGCTTCATTGCTCACGGGGTTGGAGAGTATGAGCTCCCGAAATTTTGCACCGTTCGTCTCTACCTCGCTTCGTCACTGCCTCATCTTCGATAATGGTTCTTCACCGTGTTTCTATGACTGTTACATTTTTACTTTCTTCTTGCTGCCTCTATTGCTTTCGCTGTGCCTCTTTTTCCTTCCTTTGCTACAGCGCTGCCTCTTTTGCCTGAGTGCTGCCTCCTTTGCCATCAATGACAATATTTCCAACATTTTAATCATACCTTCTTCTTTTTTTGTCTAATTTGAGTGATTCTGAAGCCAAATGAGAGATAATTAAAATTTTTATCTCCAATAGAAACAGGTTTTAAAAATTCAATGCTATGATATGTCAAATTTTCTTATAACAACCTGCATAATAGAGTCATTTTCGATTTTCCAGTTCAGACCAACAGTTGGTGTTTCAAGCATTAATTATTATTTTAATGGCGGATTGAACTGATTAAAATTGGAGATTAAATTAGATTCATTTATTGATCTCCAATAGAAACAAGTTTTGAAGACAAGAAGAATTGATGGGTCAAATATGTTAATGAACAGCTGAGAAAACAGAGTTTCAAGAGTGTTGATTTATGATAGGCAGTCAGTATTTTGGTCATAAATTCCTCATACGATATCTAAATTGAGTGATTCAAATTGAATTGTAAAATAGATTCATATATAAATCTTCCATATAAACAGGTTTTAAAAATATAGTCATTTAGGCCTCCAAAAACTGACTGTCCCAACTATGTTCATGAGCTGCCTACTAGACACCCTGTCAATGTTTTGGTTCTAACTTTTTTGTTTCAAATCCAAATTGAGTGATTCAAAGTGGGTTGGAAAGTATAAATCAAGGGCTACTTAGGATAGAAATAGGTTTTAAAAATATTCATTTTTGGTCCCCCAAAACATGACTGTCCCAACTGTGTTTTCAAAAATTGTATCAAGCTCGCAAGCCAAAAAAATATGATATTCGAGCAATTTTTCCATATTGATGATAAAAATGAACATAAGTGTTTGTAGAAATGTTATTTGCAATATAATTCATCTACATACACAAATAAATTAAAATATTTATCATCAATGTTGATTTCACAGCATGTTGCAACAAAGAAACAACTATAAAAAAATGTGTTTGTTTTATTTCCTTATTTATTTTATTTTCTCCACTATCCTACTCTTATTTGGAAAATGAATATTATTACGTATAAGAGTATTTCCAGTGGAGGCATTCCCGAAATAAGGCTTCAATTATGTACATTCCCAAATTTGAAAAATGTATGTTAATAATAAAAATTAGGGTATGAGAAGCCAACTTCCCTTGAAAAGATGGTGCCAAAAATTGTTGAAGTATGGAGTGATGTTGCAAACAAATGATGGAGTGAAACCAATCTTCAATATATTCTTTACTTCCTTGATTTCCCATAGCCATCATATCATGAAGTTCTTGAGCTCTTAAAATGGTTTGTTGGTGCAAACTATAAGAAACCTCATTTTCTTTTATAACTTCTACAATTTTTGGATTTGATACATTCTGAGTCTCAGTGTAAGTTTTTTCCAATGGTACATGTGAGATAGAATGGGTGGGAAAGGTGGGTGAATTTTTCAGTTCAACAATGTAAGCATGTTGTACTGGTTTATTATGGTGAGGGTGTGGAATGAGTTGAGCAGGAAATTATATAGGGAATGGAGCCTTTTGATGATGTAGTTGATTGGGTTGATTGGATGATTTTGATAGGCAAAAAAGGTGTTGTGGAAGAGCTGGAATATGTGTTTGTGCTACAATATGAGGAAGAGTAGTCATGCAATCATAAGGTGAACCATGCCAAGCTTGTAGACAAGATTGGTAGTGGTTATATTGAGATTGGCATGGCTGCCCTAACATATAAGTATTCCATAATGAATTATGCAAGTAAGAGAATGGAGAGGAAGTGTTTTGAACCATACTTGTAGGCCATGATTTCCATGGTTTTGATCTTGTTGCAGCTTCCCCATGTCTTTGATATGCTACTTCCAAATTAGATAAGGAAGAGTAAGTATATGTGGGATGCTCCTTTTGGTAATGAGGGAAAAAAACTTCATCAAATTCTTGATTTCTCTGAACTTGCAAAACATTCAATTGTGAATTTAGAGAGCTAATAAAATCAACTTTAAAATTTTCAAATAAAACATTGATTTCAGCTCTTATGTCTCTTGTTCTTGTAGTAAATTTAGGAAAAAAAGAAGAAACTTCTCTAGAATTCTTACCAGCCTTAGAAATTCCTCTTGAATACCTTATGCACAATTCACAAACATAATCATATGATAACTGAAAAACATCACCTTTTCCTATCAGATTTAAGAGTTCTAAAAAATCATCTTTGATTCCTTTAAGAAGGAGTGTTTTCAAGATCTCTTTTTCCAAATGCTTATGCTTTGATTTTTGAAGGTTGTATCAAAATCGCTCTACATAGTCCTCCAAGCTTTCATCTTCCCTTTGTGTCATACCGAAAATATCTTCATTGGATTTGCAATAGTCTTGGTACTTCTTCAAGAATATGTTCTTAATGTCCTCCCATGTTTTGATGCAGTTCCCACCTAGGCTCATGAGCCATCGGAGAGCTGCTACTTTTAGAGTAAGAGGAAACACTTTCAATCTTTGGTCATTAGTACAATAATCATATCCTCTACAAAGTATTTCGAACTCAAATAAGAATGTATCTGGATCTTCATTTGTCAAACCATGAAAATTTGGTAGAGACAATTGGGGAATTATGTGCATTTGTGTCACTCCTCCTAGATCTTTGATAGGGAATTCAAAAGTTGCAATGTGAGCCATTTATTACCATAATAGAAGATGTTCTTCAGGTGTTTCTTTAAGGATCCTCCTTCCAATGTTCCTGTCAATTGGTTAGTGAAATGGGTGGTGCTTACATCACCACTCGAGTGGAATTACACGATTCTTTTCAAAAAAAAAAACTCTACCTCTAAAATTCAAAAAAACGCAAGAATTCATTCCTACCTTAAGCTTTCACTCAATTCTGTTGTGAAGCGGGCTAGTGAACAAGTGTGTTCCTTGCTCGGTGTGTAGGTTCTTACCTTCTGTCTTTAATACCCAATTCTTCCCAAGTAGAAAAAAAATTAAATATGCATCACTCTTTCTAAATGGCATACACTCTCCCTGGAAACGACGCCAAAATGTCGAGGCATAAAAGGTGTCTTTTTAACGCCTATTTATCCTACATTAATTATCAATCTGGGAGCGACTTTTTATTTCAAGAGTGTACTTAGTCTGAGGCAGCAATTCAATCTAAGAGTAATGCCTTGCAATATGTAGTACAGTGTTCGAAATACAAGAGTAAATGGATGCTTGAAAAAGAAATCTAACTACAACAGCATAAACTCAAATGCTCTGAAATCTTAATTAAACCAATCTGCAAAACATCGATCAGTGATACAGTAGAAATAACTCCTTCCCTTAGAAATCGATGCAAGATAACCAATCGGGGAACTTGGAAGCGATAACCAGTGTCCTCTACAGTTGGTGATCTTAAAGCAATCGAAATGAAAGCAAACTCAATCTTCGTGCTGATGAAAATAACTAAAAGGAACAAAATCTGGAAAGGAACAACAATATGAACAGAAATTCTAATTCTAACGCAATTAGGCAACTAATCACAATACTCCAATCCTGTTGACAGCCAAGAATATGAAACAATTCATTGGAATGAATCATAAATCAATGGAACAACAACGCTTTATAAAATATAGCAAGATGAGTGAGATAGTAAATACGATCCTTGCTAAGATAGAATAGAAGTGCAATTCATTAATGTATACATCAAATCCAAATTCAATCCAACAACAATCAAATAACTTTGTAATCATAATAAATCTAAATGAAATTATCACACAACAGAAATAAAAGAATAGAAATACAAACAGTGGATCGCTCCACCAGGGTCAGGCCCTCAACTGCCGGTGAAACACTGTTGGGCTACTGCAGAGCTTGAGAAATGGAATGAGAACACCTCTTTATTTTAATCAAACATGAATAGCTTTTACATCAGTTTCTATTTGATCACAAGAGTCAAGGAATTACAGTGTTACAAAGGGAATTCAATAATCATCCATTGTTCTCCATCCTCCCCAATACACAATACATGCTCTCCTTTTATAATCAGAAAGAGGAGAAATTAAATAGCAAATATGATCTCCCATAACAATATTGGATTGTTCCCAACAACTTGATCAACCAGAAAATACATTTCCAACAATCTTTCAAGAAGAGCAAGGCGAATTTGGCTTTGCAGCTGAGATTTGGAGGACGACCGCAACAACAAATCTGAGAAAATCATGCTCAAAGAACCTTGCGTTTCTCTAAATAAAGGCCAAATTTGGGCAAACCATTCTATTTAAAGTTAATTGGGCCCGTTCTGGACAAAACCCATGTTCCATATTTTTCAGATTCTTCTTCATTTGCCCAGAATCTTAACTGCAAAACTGTCACTTTTTATTCCAGCGAATTTCTGAGTTGGAATATTTGATGATGATTTGGAGATCAAATCTTCAATCTGGAAAATATCTTGGAGGCCAAAATGGTAAGTGATATTATAAAATATATTAATAAACCATCATTGATAAAATTGTGCATAATAATCATCAATTTTTTAAAAATAAAGGAGAAGAAATAATATTCATCCATAATAGCATAAATCATTATAAAATGGATTTATATGATAAATTATAATAAATGAAATGATAAAGAATAGTATAAATGGATGAAATAAGTGTTAAAGAGTGGTCGTATTCACGGCCCAACATATGGTAGCAGGTCTCATGATGGGCACAAGTCAGACAAGGATGACACTGTCATATATGGCAGGTTCTCTGATACAATTGATATGAGAGGTAGTGGATATGAGATCTAATCTAGTTTTGGTTTATACAAGTATCATGGTTATCATGTTTATCATCCTTATAGGCGGAGTGAGAGGAAATATTTGCAGGATGAGTTCAAGAAATCCAAGCCACCTACATTTGATGAAGACTTGAAGAAACCAAAAGATGTTGAGGCATGGTTACTTGGGATGAAGAAGTTCTTTGATCTACATGATTACAAAAAGAACATGAAGGCCATAATAGATGTTTTCAGTCTCAAAGGAAAAGTGGGCATTTTGTGGGAAGATGTCAAATGTGTCCGAGATATCAGGACAAAGGATTTAATTTGGCATGAATTCAAAAGGATTTTCTAGAAAGAAGTACTTGTGAGACAGATACTATGATGGTAAGGATAAGGATTTCTATGAGCTAAAGATGGTATCTATGATAGATGACGAGTATAAGACTAATTTCTTGGAGTTTTTAAGGTATGTTCCCTATCTTAAGGATGAGAAGACAAAATTTGAGAGATTTATCAATGGACTGCCATTATCATTCCAAGATCAGATTGAGTATGATAAACCTCAGTCATTGGAGGAAGTAATTGGGAAGTTGAAGCATTTTTTATGAGAAATCGAAGCATAAGATTGAGTCTAAGCAAGGTTGGAAAGGGAATGATAGTACCAAAGGTAAATGGCCACCAAAGGGAGCAAGACCTCAGGATGCAGGTTAGAAGGTAAATGTTTCTCCTTACAAGAAGTTTAATGCAATTGAGAAGGGACATGGGTCGCAGCATCGAGAGCAACATAACAGAGGTAGTGAAAAATTGAAATGTTGGCTATGTGGGCAAGATCATCGCAAGAAGGATTGTCTACTGTATCAAGGTGGTAGGCCTCATATCTACAGCATTGAGGAGGCACAGGTATTTAAGTATGTTGGATAAAGCATTCCTCGAATCTATGCAGCTTTTGATAATAAGCAGGGAGATCACCAAGAATCTATTATTGAGATGGAAGGTAAGCTTTGTGAATGAGTTTTTTATATTTGTATCGACCCTATATATAATTGTATTTATGTTGATCCTGAGTTGATAGATAAGTTTGGTTTGAGAAAATAAATGCTTGCAGAGTCTTGGTTGGTGTATTTGCCTAAAATTACTAAGAAAAGAGTTGATCATTAGGTAAGAGCTTATACAATTCAGCTAAATGATATGCCTACATCAACACGTCTAAATGTGCTTCTATTGGGATCATACAATATCCTCCTGGGTATGGATTGGTTGTACCTTCACAGAAATAAGGTGGATTTTATGAGAAGGATATTGAGTTTTTGGATGATGATGGAGAAAATAGAATCTTGTACTATAAGAAGAAACCTACATCAGTGAGGATGGTTACGACTATGCATGCTAACCACAGTTGCAGGAATGGGTGTGCATTGTTTACAGTGCATATTTATAGAGATAAATTTAAGGATGTTGAGGATGTAGAAGTATTGAACAGGTATCCAGTTTTATAGCAGTTGTATGATGTATTCCCAACAGATATTTCAGATTTTTCTCCTCACAGGGAAGTGGACATTTCTATTGAGTTGGCACTAGGGTAGCACCAACATCAAAGGAACCTTACAGGATGAGCACTCCATATTTAGTGTAACTAAAGTTGTAGTTGAAGGAAATTCTTGTCAAGGGATATATTAGGCCAAGTGTATCACCTTGGGGTACACCAATGTTATTTTGAAGAACAAGGATGGTACTCTTAGGTTGTGTATTGGTTACAGGAAGTTGAAAAATGTGACAATCAAGAAAATTTATTCGTTGCCAATGATTGATGACTTGTTTTACCAATTGAAGGGAGAAACAATGTTCTCAAAGACTGATTTGAGATCAGGATATAATTAGGTACATATCAAAGAAGAGGAGATCTACAAGACTATTTTCTGGACTAGATATGGGGCATTATGAGTTTGTTGTGGTTCCTTTTGGTTTTACTAATGCTATAGTTACTTTCATGTGTTTGATGAATAGTTTGTTGCATCCTTATCTAGATAATTTTGTGATTGTATTCATTGACGAAATGTTTATATAATCTAAGAAGGAGGAAGAGCATGTTGAAAATTGAGCAGTAGCATTGAGATTGCTAAGAGAGAATTAGTTTTATTCCAAGATGAGCAAGTATATTTTATTTCAAATAGAGGTACATTACTTGGGACATGTTTTTTCAAAGGAAGGCATAGCAATGGATCCAAAAAATATTAGAGCTATCATGGAATGGGAAACTCCTAGGAATGTGGATGAGTTTAGATCATTCATGGGGTTAGCAGGCTACCATAGAAGGTTCATCAATAACTTCTCACATATTTCCTATCCTGGTATATAATTGTAGAGAAAGGGAAATATATTTGAATGGGCAGAGGAATGTGCAACCAGTTTTGAGTAGTTGAAGTAGTTTCTTATAATTTCTCTAGTCCTAAAGGTTCCAGATCTAGATAAATATTTTTTGGTACATAAAAATGCTTGCAAGAGAGTACTTGGTGGAGTCCTGATGCAATAGGGATAGGTGGTATTCTACGAGTCAAGGAAATTGAATGAGCCAGAGAAGAACTATGTGACTCATGATCTTGAGTTGGAGGCGATCTTTCATGCATAGAATATGTGGAGACACTATCTTCTTGGCAGGATGTTTGTGTTGATGAGTGATCACATTGTGTTGAGATGCTTGTTTGATCAACGTAATCTGAATTCTAGACAAGCTAGATGGTTGGGCACGCTTATAAAATTTGAATTAGATATCAGGTACATTAAGGTAAAGGAGAACAAGGTTGAATTTTACCTTAGTAGAAGAGCACAGGTAAATCACATAGCATAAATGAGTTCATATGGGAAAGAATTACAAGACAAGATCTTACAGGAAGGAAAAAAGGATGACAAGTCCATGGAGCTTAAGCACAGGTTATAGCATCATGGTAGAAGAGAGAAGGATGTGGATTATCATCTCATGGCATATGTTTTGGTCATATTTAGGGACAAGATCTACGTGTCAGACAACAATGCACTCAAAAATCCTATCTTGAGATAATTTCATGTTAAGTTGTATTCGGGTCATTCGGGATATCAGAAGACTCTGAAAACTATGAAGAATTTTTATTATTGGCCAAATTTGAAGAAGGAAGTTTCTTATTTTGTGACTAGATGTTTGGATTTTCAACCCTTAAGAGAAAAGTGTAAGCATCCAGGTGGTTTATTTTAGCCGATTTTTATCCTAGAGTGGAAATGGGTGATCATTTACATGGATTTCATTACAGGTTTGCTAAGGAAATATTAACAACATGATTCCATCATGGTTATGGTTGACAAGTTAACTAAGGTATCTCACTTCATTCTAGTAAAGTCTACTAATTCAAATAGTGAGGTAGCACATGCCTTCATTAGGGAGATAGTGAGATTGCATGGTATTCATAAGAATATTATATCCAAAAATTATGCCAATCTCACTTCTAAATTTTAAAAGGAGTTATTTGTGGTTTTAGGTACATATTTGGACTTCAATACAACTTATCATTCACAGAAATATGGACAAATAGATAGTGTCAAAAATATTCTTGAGGACATGTTGAGAATGTATGTTATGCACTAGTAGTGGAGGTGGGAGGAGTATTTTTCACTGGTAGAGTTTTCATATAATAATGGGTATCAAGAGTTCTTGAAGATGAGTTTGCTTGAGTTTCTTTACAGGAAGAGTTGTAATACTCCCATCAATTGGAGTGATCCAGTGAACAAGGTATTGATTAGACCAGATATGTTGGTATAAATGTAACAGGAAATGTAGGTTATCAAGAATAATATAAAGGGAGCACTAGACAGGTAGAAGAGTTATGCAGACTAGCATAGGGAATTTAATAAGTTTCCATTTTGGCAGCATGTGTACTTGCACATCAAGCCCAAGAAGAGCTCCTTGAGGATTGCATGATGTGCCAAGTTTGAACCTAAGTATTTTGGGCCATTCTATATCCTTGTGAGGATTGGATGAGTCACCTACATACTTGCACTGTCGTTGACATTGAAAGTCCATTTTTTACATGTTTCATTGCTTAAAATATATGTGAAGGATATTGATCATGTGATTGATTGGTTTGTATTTTAGGTGGATCCATAAGGATAATTCCAACCAGAAACTCAGTGCATATCGCAACATAAACAACTCATGCTCTTGAATCGAGAAATCAAGAAAGTTAAAGTGCAGTTGAAGCACGTTGGGGCTGTGTTGAAATGACACCAAGAAATGGCACCCCAAGGGTGCTTCTAATTAAATTTTCCCTTAATTAAATTTGAAGAGAAATTGTAATTTCATATCATAATAGCTTGTATTAGTTAATTAAGTCATAATTACTGAATTAGCTTAGGAAAATTGAATTGAGGGTACAAAGGGATGCATGTAGAGGATTTTTCTTTTTTTAAAGGATCCAATTTTAGTTATTTGTGAGTTGTAATTAGTTAACTCAAGAAATTGAGTTAAAATTAGTTTAACTAGATCTAACATAGTGATGAGCTAGTGAGAGGTCTGGTGAATTAAACCTAATTTAATTCACAAGTAGTGATTAATCACTTAATTGATAATTCACTGTAAATAGTTTTTGCATGTCAATTCTAACGAAGGTTCGGTTGATACCGAGGTTAAAGGAATGATAGCTATCAATTGTATAATTATAAAATTTTATAGGTCAGTTATAGAGTCATGTGGAAGCCTATGATGCATTGTGAAATAAATTTGAAGAAATTTCCAATTAAATAGGGTGATAATTCCTTTAGGAATGTGTGAGCAAGGCTGTTATAACATAAGCTGATAATTGGTTAAGTATTTGAATAATTTTTCCTAGATCAAAGTGAGACAGCTGGTAGAGTGCAGGAATTTCTCAGAGAGAGAAAAACATTGTATTGTTTCATTATTTTGAATTTCTACAATATACAAATAGTGAGGTTCTAGGTAGTGTTCTTTCCCGAGATACATCTCGTGTTGTGCGATTGATTGTCTCTTGCTCTTACTTGTTATGTGATTGTACGATTGTGTTTTGTTTCCGCAAATTGTAGAAGGATTTATTATTTTGTTTTAGTACATTAAAATATAAGGTTGAATCCCTTCGGTAGATTTTCTACATGGTATCAGAGCACCAAGAATGACAATAGAAGAGGAGAACAAATTTTGTTTTCAATAGGTACATCAAATTTGTAGTTTCATTCTTCGGGACGTAGCAACAGATCAAGATGTCTTTTAATGGTTTGAGACTAAAATATGACCTTGACGAAAATTCAAATTACATAACATGGAAGGATAGGATGGAGGCAATGCTTGAGGAGAAAAAAATGAAGGCTTTCATAGAAAGTGATATTTCTAAGCCCAGAGTAGCAGATTCTCAACAACTTGAGCCATTGAAGAATAATGTAGCAAGGGTGAGAAGGATCTTGTTAGAGGGAGTTAGAGATAATATTGTCTCGAGTATCCACAAGAAGGAGACTCCCTATGGTATGTGGAAGGGATTGAAAAATATGTTTTAGAATAGTAGTGACCATAAGAAGTTGGCTCTAAAAGAAAAGTTCATAGATATCAATATGGAGAAGGGCGACACAATCCAAAAATACTTGACGAAATTGACTCAATGTCAAGATGATCTTGGAAGTGTTGGGATAATTGTTTCCTCAAATTATTTGTTGAGCCTAGATCTTCTAAGCCTTCCCAAGAGCTAACATATATACCAAGACTCTTTGAATGAGAGGGAGAAGCTACCAGACTTGGAGAAACTATGGTCTGACTTGGTACAAGAAGAGATTTCACGAAGCACCAGATATGGATCCTCATCAAAGAATGATGATGAGGAGAATTGTGCCTTGGACGGAAAGGCGAAGAAAAAAATGGAAGGCGTTCCATTCCAAATCGGAGTCTGGAAAGAAAGGAAATAAGCGAGAATTTTCAAAGGTAAAATGTTTCAACTGTTATGAGAATGGAAATTATGCCACAAATTCTTCAAAAAAGAAGACCAACAAGAAGGCCTCAGGAGGAGCAACAGGTGAAGCACTTTCTTCACAATTCGAGTTGGATTTCACTCTCATCACATGCATGGTTTCATCGGTGATGGGTTATGTGAGGTACTTGGATAGTGGAGCCTCATTCCATATGATTGACAAAAAATAATTCTTCATTAGCTTGGAGGAGAAGGTTCTCCAGATGTACATCAAGATAGGTGATGACAGGAGGTATATCAATACTAGTGTAGGTACAGTTACCTTTCAGAGGGATTCAGGTAATCCACTCACATTAAAATATGTCATGTTTGTTCCTAGCTTAAATAAGAATTTGGTTTCTATTTCTATGTTGGAAGACCATCGATATGATGTGATATTTGGTGAAGGAAAGGTGTTCCTTCATCACAAAGCCACAGGACAGGTGAAAAATATTAGGGTTCAAGTAAAGAAACTTTACAAAATGGATGTAGAATATTGTGATATAATGAGCACGAAAGAAAATAAGGTGGAGTGACGAGACATTAGTGAGTTATGACACAGGATCATTAGGGGAAATTTGAGGTCTAAAATGTGCCTCCTAAGGAAAATGTACAATTAAAATTTACTTTATGAGAACCAATCACATTTTAGGGGTTGACATCATCTCTAATGGTTGAGGTGGCATAGCTTCAGTTAAAGGTACGTACTTATCACATTCTAAATGGTGGATAAAAACTCATGGTTAAACATAGTAGTGCTCTAAGTACTTTTAAAGTCAAAGTAAAGTACTCATAATAAGTTTCATTTCACACTTTTTGAATAAAAATATATTATTGTCATTTCATATTCCTTGAAAGAAACAATTCATATCCCTATACATTTATTATACTATATTATATTATATTATATTCTATTCTATTCTATTCTATTTTTTTTATATAGTATATTAGTCACATGTTATTATACATTTTAAATAATATACATTTTACTTAATAACATATAATATAATTAAGAATTTATAAATTTATATTATATTTTATTTTAAGTTATTTAAGTGCAAAGGAAAAATGCAATAGTTGCTCAATGATAATCGTTTTTTCTTGAAAAGCTCATTTTGATTTATAGTCACATTAATACAATTTTTTTATTAATTTTATTTTGGTACAACTTTTGAATTGAATTTAACTATGGTTACATGGATTGTGGTGCAAAATGTGAATTGAAAATTCAAAAATATTATTTTATTGGTTTATCTATTATTTTATTATTTCCTTAGGAGGCCCATTTTAGACCTCAAAATTCCCCTAATGATTGGGTCACCTAAATCGCAATTCTTTGAAGATCATGCAGCATATTTCTACAAGATTTCCAAAGGGTGAAATTTCACAGAGAGGTACATGTAAAGGCTGTACATTGGGGAGTATACCAAATACACCTTTCACGATAAGGAAATATGAGCCAAGGCGATACTTGAGAGAGTTCACTCAAGCATGTGTAGATCATTATTTATAGCTTCCATAGCAAAGCACATGTATTATGTAATTTTTTTTCATGATTTTTCAATAAATTTTTCAATTTTATTGATGCAAAAGAAAGATCATATTTTCTCCAAGTTTTGTGAGTTCAAGGCACTTGTCGAGAAAGATACATGGAAGAAGGTGAAGGCTTCGAGGAGCGACCTTGGTGGAGAATACTTATATAACTAATTCCATAACTTTTGTGGCACATAATTAATTTGAAGAGAATTGATAGCACCTCATAACCCACAAAAAATGGGGTTGCAGAAAGAAATAGCATAACTATTGTGGGATCAACACAAGTTATGTTACATTATCAAGGAATATCATTGCATATGTGGGAGGAAACATGAAATATAACAATATTTGTGCAAAAAATAAGTTCTCATTGGATACTTGAGGTGAGTACACCAGAGGAGGCCTTTTCAGGTAAGAGACCAGATGTGTCATATTTTAAAATTTTTGGTTCATCTGTTTATTACCATGTGACCAAATATGTCAAGAAGAATCTAGATCCAATGATAGAGTTTGGAATATTTTTGGGGTACATTGATACACCTCAAAACTATCGAGTTTACTTTCCATCACATAGCAAGATAGTGGTCAGAAGAGATGTGAAATTCGATGAAGAGAAAGCCATGTGAACTTACCTTAAGAGGGAGCATGAGTTGCATGCAGTTGAGGATTGCTTCGCTCTAAAGGATGAACCTCAAGATGTGTAGCAGCCAGAAGCAGAGGAATAGAGAGTGGTAGAAACCACTCATGCAAAGCCATCCTCCAAATATGGAAGGAAGTGCACCAAAGAGGTTGAAAAGTTGTTGATAAGTGCGAGAGAGAATGTGGGAGTACCCACACCATAACACAGGCAGTGAAGGTCCCCACAGCGACACACTAGATACATGGCTCTTATGAGCGAAGATATTTAGATAGAACCATCGTATTTTGAGGAAGAAATGCAACAACCAGTGTGGGTTGATGCCAAGGTTGATGAGTATGACTGCATTATTAGAAGAAATGCATGGGAAGTTGTCCCAAGACCAGTGGGAAAGTTATTTGTAGGATCTAGGTTGTTCTACAAGGTGAAGCAGGAAGCAGATGGGAGTGTGGAGAAGTACATTGATAGATTTGTGGCCAGATCGTTCTCTCAGGTGGAGGGGATGGACTATGATGATACTTTTGCACCAGTCACAAGGTACTCATCTATTAGATCCATACTTTCATTCTCAACAAAGACGGGATGGAAGATACATAAGATGGATGTAAAGACAACCATTCTCAATGGAGTTATTGAGGAAGAGGTGTACATTGAATATCCGAGAGGTTTTCAGAACTTAGACAGGGATTCGCATGTGTGAAATCTCAAGAGAGCATTGTATGGGCCAAATCAAGTACCGCGTGCTTGCTACACTTGGATCGACAAATATTTCGTCGAGTTGGGCTTCACGAAGAGTGAAGCAGATGAAAACCTATATCATATTGTGGTTGATGGTAAGATTTTTATTATTGTACTTTATGTCCATGATCTCATACTGACAGGTGATGAGTAGCTCATAAATTATTGCAAAGAGGGTGTTGCAAGAGAATTTGATATGAAGGACATGGAGATCTTGCACTATTTCCTTAGATTGGAAATATGGAAAAGAGAAGGGGAGCTATTTGTATCTCAAGAATGTATGCTAAGGAGATTCTAATGAAGTTCCACATGGAGGGTAGCAAACCCATGGAGACTCCTCTAGCAGGAGACTGGAGGAAGGAGGATGATGCTTTGGGTGAAGTAGTGGATGCTATTGTTTACAAGAAGCTTGTGGGTTCACTAATGTATTTGGAGAACACACGGCATACATGTGCTACACAGTTAACTAACTGAGCCAAGATAAGATTAATCTTGCCAAGAAATTTTGGAAGGAAGGAAAGTATGTGTTGATATATCATAGAGGAAATACGGAGTATGAATTATGGTACATAAGGATAGAGAGAGTGAAGCTTCAAGGCTTCATCGATGCAGATTGGGAAGGGAGTTCATCCGACAGGAAGAGCACGTCAAGAGGCATCTTCAGCATAGGATCAACAACAGTTTCTTGGTACAACAGGAAATAAATCTCATTTGGAATCAATTCAACGGAGGTAGAGTACATGGGGGCCAAATAGGGAACATGTGAGGCCATATGGGTGAGGAAGATACTTGTTGGTTTGTTTGGTAAATAGATGGATCCGATGGAGAAACATTGTGATAAATAGAGTTGCATCAAACTCTCGGTTCATACAATATTCCATGAAAGGTCCAAGAATATTGATATACCATCTCATATATTGTGTTCAGAGGTAGATTATCTCATTAGAGTAAATTCCCACAGAGGTGCGGGATGCATACATCTTGGTGAAGGTGCTCAAAATAAGACATTTCCAATTCAATAGAGATAGGATCAGGGTAGCATATAATACCTTTATTCTTGAGAGGGAGCGTTGAAACAACACCAAGAAATACCCCAAGATGGCTTCTGATTTAATTTTCCCTTAACTAAATTGGAAGAGAAATTGTAATTTCATCTCATGAAAACTTGTATTAGTTAAATAAGTCAGAATGACTGAGTTATCTTAGGAAATTTGAGTTGACGGTCAAAGAGGAGGCATGTAGAGGATTTTTCTATTTTTAGAGGGTCTAGTTATAGTTATTTGTGATTTGTAATTAGTTAACTCAAGAAATTCAGTTTCAATCAGTTTAACTAGTTCTAACTAAGTGATGAGCTAGTCAGAGGTCGAGTGAATTAAATTTGATTTAATTCACAAGTAGTGATAAATTAGCTAACTGATAATTCGCTATAAATAGCTATTGCATATCAGTTCTAAGGAAGGTCCAGTTGAGACTGAGGTTAAAGGGATAGTAACTATCAGTTGTATAATTATAAAATTCTATAGTTTAGTTATAGAGTCATGTGGAATCCTATCATGCAATGTGCAATAAATTCCGAGGAATTTCCTATTTAATAGGGTGACAATTCCTCAAGGAATGCTTGAGAAAGGATGGTCTAGCATAGGCTAATAATTTCTTAAGTATTTGACTTTTTTTCCTAGATGAGAGTGACACAGTTGGCAGAGAGCATAAGTTTCTCAGAGAGAGAAAATAATTGTATTGTTTCATGATCTTAACTTTATACAATATACAGATAGTGGGGTTTTAGGCAGTGTGCTTTCCCCAGATACATCTTGTGTTGTGTGATTGATTGTCTCTTTCTCTTGTTATGTGAATGTACAATCATGTTTGTTTCCAAAAATTGTAGAATGATTCAATATTTTGTTTTAGTACATTACAAGATCAGATTAAATCCTTTGGATAGATTTTCCACAACCTGAGGAAGATAAATTGGAGATGGAAGATCAGATGTGAGTTATGTCTCCTTCATTGTTTGTTGGCTGAGGCAAAGAAATTTTGGTATATGTATATACTTATGTTTGGTTATTATTGTAAACACCACAAAAATTTGTATTATAAATCTCCAATAAGCAATATGGTTGTCTTGTTTGTCATGTTGGTTTTTCTTTTCAACACGTTGTTTATTGTAAATATTGCATCAAGCTAAGTTATAAATCTCCATGGGAAGTATGTTTTGGTTTTCAGCAGCATTTTTGGTCATAGGTACCATATAACGCTGAGGATGGTGTTCACCTAAGGGGGGGGGGAGGGTTTGTAACAACACTGAGTTAAAATTTCATGTAATAAATTTAATAAAGGAAAAATAAGACCAATGTCATGGGACACACATTCCAAGTTGAATGTTGGGAAAAACATCCTAGTCGGTGTCACTCTTGATTCATTATGGATAAGGAAATTGGAAAAGGAAAAGAGGCATTTATTGGAATTTATTTATGAAAATAAAGGAAAAATGGAGAAAATGAAGGAAAAATAGAAAAAAATGGAGGAAATAGAGGCCTGAATGATAAAAAGGCTTCTGAGGATAAGTTCACAACCTATTTTCAGTTTTACCTTGGAGCTCTCTTATATTATCTCATTCTCTCATACTATTCCACAGTTAGAGAGCATTATTGGAGCACTCTAGAATTGGAGAAAGGAAAGAAAAGGAAGGACAAGGAATCAAAGGAAAGCAAGTGACAAGCAAGGAAAAATTTCACAAAGAAGTTTCAGTGGGAAGAATTGCATGTAACAGGTTTCATGTGTTATTTCCTAGTTGGTTAGTGAATGTCTGGTATATGAATCTATGTATTTTGATCTCTTACTGTCATTGTCATGGTTTTTTCCAATTGTGACAGTGGTTTCAGGCTTGCATTTCCATTTCTGGGAGAGCCATGGTGTGAAGGGGTTCTTTTATTCAGCTGAGATTTGGATTGCCAAATGGTTTTGGAACCAGGTGAGGTGGTTTGAGGAAAATTCCCACAAGTTCGGGGTGGAGGTGGTTTAGTCTCTAGGAAGCCCCCAACACAGGGGTGGAGATAAGAAAATTCCTCAAGGTATTGGTGAAAAAAATTTGAGGCATGCGAGCTTATTTTGGGCTTAGTGATATCTTGACCGATTTTGGTGGGATCTCGGTAGCTTGATGGTGGAGATGGTATAATATTCGGGAAGCCTTGATTATTTATGTATTTGTTTTATTATGTGGTCTCTTTACCAGTTTTGGCACGATCATGTGAGCATGAGGGTGGAGTTTGTTTAATCTCTGAGAAGCCCTAGTTATTTATGTATTCATTCCCACATTCATGCTTAGAATATGGCACAAGGGTGATTGGTTGAAAGAAATATTTGGTTCATCTCAATCTATGTTCGAGTGGTATGTTGAAGTCCCTGACTTGGTTGGCGTCTGCATATATTAATAAGATATATTTTCATATTGTATTTCATGAGTACTTATACCTTTTATTACGTGGCTTTGATAGTTTCTTGAACATTGTTATTATTTTGGCTATATGGTGGTTACATGGGTGGTTATAAGCATGGTTCTATAACAGGTTCTAATTGTTTCACAGAAATACAAACCTACGGATAAGTATGTTTTCCCTAAGTTTGGTGGGGCACTTAGAACAACAGAAAGAAATATACCTGACCTTTTCCTTAAAGTGAATATATAAATGGAGAGAAACCTACTTGTAATCTGTTCGCTTTCCATCACCTCCCTTCATTGCTTTTGTCAATCTTAATCCAACTTAACTTGCTTAATTGATACCTGCCATGGCAAATAGAAGACAAAAAAAACATAAAGGAAATACGATCTATTCAAGTTAAACAAATTCAATCGATTGAACTCATAAATACACACATAACATCATTGACACGTGCATTAGGAAAGGAACAAATGTCTTTATTATGAAGTAGAAGGAAGAGTACAACTAGTTGATCGATTCATTGTCACTCATTTCGCTTGAATCCCATCCTCATCACATCAAGCATCGACAATCCAACTTCATCACAGTACATGCACAATAACTTCAAGAGCCGATATCTCACGAGAATAACTCTACTTAACACAAATTCTTGCTCTCTTATGCATTATGTCCAGTGCTCTATTTATAAGTAGATGAGGTGAAAGTTGGAACAACTTCTAGAAATCACTAGAGATTGGAAAGATTCACAAAATCCAATGAAACATTTGCTCCCAGTCGACCAACACACTCTAAATTGGGCCTATATCCTCTGCAACATGACCTTTCATGGGAGGAGATGCTCTAAAAAGCAGTTACAACTTTCTAGGAGTGTGTTGATGGCTCAATGGGGTACTTCTACTAGAATCTAAACAAGGAAGACCACCAATGTGATGACTTGTTTAGGGCATGTAGCAACCAATTTATAGTATGATAGACCCTAGTGAATAGTGATATGTATTTTGGGATGATGCCCAAATCGACCTGTAACACTAACTATGGATCTTGACATATTTTGATTAGTGATGAATGGTTATTGAATGCATGAGATAATATATGTTATTTCATCTATTATGAGGAGGCACTAGATATTCTTGATGATTCTAAAGCAAGTATCATGCCCTTATGTTTAGATATGAATTCATGACTTGTATATTACATGTTCTCAATATGCTTGACCAAATTACTGTCATGGTTAGGCTTGGTTAGGTCAAGTATGTGGTCAAGTTTTGTATGAATGGCATTTCCTTGACGTTAATTATTATTTTAGAAAGTATCATTGAGTTCTGGGCAGTGGTGTGGAGGTTGATGTGGAATTTAGGCTTAGACTCTAGGATTGCATCCTCTGAACTAAAGATTTTAGGTCACAACCACTACCTGGTAGGCCTATGCATGCAATTGGGAGCTCAAATCACTAAAAAACAATCTAACTCAGGGTTTGGGAACTAGGAGAGGTTGTTTAGCTAATGAATTATTATTATTATTATTATTATTAAGATTTTAATTATTAAATTTTTAAAAATATTTTTTTTTTTAGTAATTAATAATTTTATTTACTAATATTTTTTGTCTTGGCTTTCATTAGATTTTCAGCAAAGCACAACTTACATAAGTCATCTCAATAATCAAGGCTCTTTCATTCCTACAGAACTTTTTGAGATTGGGGACTTGAGAATACCAAAATAGCAACTTAGAAACATTATTTCTGGAAGGCTTTCTAGCCTTAGTAACTGAAGTAGACAAAAACAAACCATAACTGATAGTGGCATATCAAGGAGGGGGGTGAGGGGGGAGTACAGGGGTGTTGCAAAGAAAATGAATCGATCATGCATATGGTAATCGATATGTTCCACCCTGGCTTCGAAGTTGAGAAGGTGCTCTTTCGTGTGAAGGTGGTTGCAACCGAGGTTGTCCAAATGCTCCAGATTTTCATTTTGGCTATTTTGAATGTCATTGAAGTAAGCCATAACTTTGTTTCTATTGGAAGATAATTCTTCCATACTCATATTAGAATTAGTTGCAGATCTTTAGGTGGATGTTGAGAGAATATCTCAACCTCCCTATTCATATTTAGAAGTGGTTGGATCTCAGAAGCACTATAAATATTGTGATGTATTCATGTCATGGAGATATAGAGTGATAGATATTTTTTTTTGTGTTAATATTGTGCAGTGGTTTCTCTCTCTAATTTTAATATGGTATCGGAGCCACTACTGGCTTAAATCCCTCACAAGATGGCTAGAAAGATGTAAGAGAAATGATTTTCAAACCAGTGTTGTAGGCAAGTAGATAGAAGAAGCGAAAATGGTAGATCAAATTGATTTTTCCAGAATGGAAGGTGCTACGGGAAGAAGGAAATTTTAGTCGAATCTGGAATTGCAATGCGCAGATCTGAGAATGAAAAATTTGGTAACTTGGATCAAAGGATCTCACCACATATCCTGACGAGCAATATTTTATTAAAAAACTGAAAACCACCACACAATGGCTAATCTTTTGATAGCAAGTTATCATGGGTCATTCAGGAAAAGATCAAGGAGGACAGATGAATGTCTGAAGCACCAAAATGATTTGGAGAATTCTGCAACTAGAAGTAGTGTAGTCAAGTACAAATAGACTGTTAGGGAGACGAAGTAACTTAACTCCTCGACAAATTCAAGGTTTTGAGTGAATTTCATTCCACAATTGGTAGAAAATTGTTTGGAGTCATTTCTTAATCTTGATTCTTGCTTCTATCATTAGCTGTTCTTTTTTTTTAAATAGGGGATTTTAATTAATTTTAAGATTCCCAAAATAAAATTTCTGTAAAATAAATCGATTCAATGGCCCAACGTTTTTTTCACAAAGAAAAAATTCGTAATTTTATTTATGAGAAAACAAAATTACATGTTGTATGAGCTGGCATATGTCCAGAGACATTCAAGTTGCCGCAAATAAAAAAGCAAAGGAGATACAATTAGGCTTTTCTCCCCTTCTTCTTTTCAACCTTTCGCCAAGCACCAAGTGTTGGCTCGGTCTCGATAAGGACAAGCTGATTTTCTTCCGTTGGTGCTCCATTATCCTTATCTGAGTCTGATGTGTCTGATGTATGTGTTCTTTTATATCCCCCACTGTTGTCTAGTGTTCCAGGTACCAAATCCTGCTGAGTCTTTATGGTGGTGTCGAGAGGATCTTGCATTTCCTGTTCTTGTGTGCCCAAGGAAGTATCTGCTTGTTGATTCTCATGAAGTATTGGTTCCTCCTCTTCTTCCTGTAGTTCTGGCTCTTCAGAGGGAAATTGCCAACCTTTAGCTGCTTTGCCTGTTTTCTTCTTTTTCCTGTTATCCCTTTTGGCTGCCGGGCATGAGTTTTGTAGGTGTCCTGTGCACCTGCATATCCGGCATCTGAAGGTTGTGTTCTCATAATCTAAATGTTGTGTCCATCTCTGTTGTTTGTTGTTCAGCATAATGGACTCTGGGAGTCCCTTGCTCAAATCAACCTCCACACAGATTCGTGCAAAGGTGAATATGCGCTCCTCCAGGCGTTGAGTGTCTGTTTTAATGTATCTACCAAGGGTGTTTCCAATGCAGCCAAGAACATTTCCAATCCAAAAATGTAGCGGGAGATTGTAGAGCCTTACCTAGACCGACATCTTGGTCACCTCCATGGTGTTGGCATCAAAATTTGGGAACCATGGTGTAATGAAGAGTCCCGTGGAGCCCCAGAACCATACTCCCTAGCTGATAATGGCATCTCTGACCTCAGTGGATGAGAATTTGACAATGAAGAACTCCTTCGAACATAGGTGTATTTCACAATCCATGGTCCAGTTTGTAAAAATCCAATGGAACAGCTCCATTGGTTTGGGCCAGAAGCAGTTGAATCTGCCAATAATTGCTTGGGATTCGTAGGCAGTTCTATGCATATCAATGTCTAGACTGTCTATATTTATTTCTGGCACGCTGTCCTACATTTCTACAATGTATGGCTTGGGGAAGCTTTCAGCAGGGGCAACAGGTACTGTGGGGTTGTTTTTGTCCCCCTGTAATATATTTCTGTATGAATCTTTTGTGGGTACTATTTTGGATGCTCCTACTCCCATGGCGGCTCCATTTGCTCTGTTTTGGCCTATCATTCCACCCCTCAGTCTAAGGTTGAGGCAGATGGAAGACCCAGTTACAATGGCGTAGTCTTTAAGAGTGCAGTGGTCAGCAAGAGATTTCCCCCCAAAAATCAGTGACTGTGAATGAACTGGGTACCCCGCCACAGACTGGATTTCTTCCTTCAGATGTAGTATAGAGTATGTTGTTCTAATCCATAGAATAACACTGTTACCTAAAGGAAGCTTAATGAAAACTTGATATGGTTTTGAGCCTACCTGAGGGTCACTATAGCAGATATACTGGCTGCATTTTTTCTCTATAGGCACATCGTTCATGGCGTGGGCCTGTGCCAAGCTTGGAAGGTTCGGCATGCCATTTGCACCACCACACCGAAGAGCCGCACCCAAATCCAAAAACCCACATACAGTACCCAATAAGCACAGCTCGGCCACAGAGTAAAGGCGCTGCAACAGAGGGCGTGCACAGCTCCTTGCCCCGCAAACAATAGTCGAGTAAATGCAGCCCTCCTCACCAGATCGTCGAGAGAATCTCAAACTGTAGGTGAAGCACTCACCCTCTCCGTCCGATGGTGTCCATTGCAGGAGAAAATCACATCGGTTCAGTCTGCAGGGGGCCTTCGCCAATGATACAGAGTCCATCCCTTCCAGTCTGTTGGCTCGACAGATAGAAAGACGGTCCCTCTACCGCGCAGAGTAGACACCTCGAGGATCAACAGGTAAGTCATGGAGCTCCTGGACATGGTGGCACCTCCAGAAAGTCGCAGGCCTGCAGGCGGCGACAGCATTATTGGAAGAAGAAAACCCTAGGGTAACAAAATCGCCAGAGCACTCCATCTTTTCCGAGCTTTTCTTGTGCCCTTAAATTATTATTGTTAGGTCGGCTCTCAATGGCCCAACGTTACCTGGCCAAGCCGAAAAATTCCGCCAAATTCTTCCGTGTGATCTCATGGCTCTTCTGGCAGGTGAAATTCTTGGGCAGCGTAATGTCAAAATATCATGTTTCCATGCTTACATGGGTGCAAGGTTCTTGAAAGAGATTGTGCAGGTCGTTGTCTGAAATAAGTTGAATGGCAGCTACAGATAGGTGTATTTAAAGAATATGAACACAATGTTGTCTCCTTTCTATATAGCTGAGGTAGACAGGTTTGCTTCTAACCGAATTGGCAATGATGCAGTAGCAGAGAAGCCACATTTGCTGGATTGCATACAGGCAATTGTTTCACCATTCGTGGAGGTGATGACTGATGTGAAGGAAAACTAGTCAGATCAACCTCTATTTTGTTGAATATTAATGATGATATTACTGATTTTCAAAAATGCACCAGCAACGACATTAATTACTTGAATGATAGTGGATAATTTCATGAATTTGTTGTTGTGAGATTGGTGTAGTGCAGAACCAATTATTGAACAATTTAGCATTATTTAAATTAGTCATTCTCGACGTTCTTTGGCGTCGAAAGAACAATTGGCTAATTTGATTGTGTGAATTTGTTATATGCTGATGGGTCTTATTGTGCTTCGAGCTTCAAGAGCATTGGTTACAGGTTATACAATGAGATCCTTGTGTGTAAATGTCACTTTGTAGGATTGATCGCTGATCATATTCTGTACCTAGAATATTTTTCTATACGACTGTTGAAATTTATTCTTCGGGGTTATTTCAGAGATGAAAATATTTCAATAGGGTAGTTCAGTGTCGAGACTCTTCTTCGAGGGTGTCAAGAATCTTCAATCTTACAAATTTAGCATTGATGGTCAGAAGCGGGTGTACTTTAAATGAGTTGGAAGGTAAGCTCGAAGATGTGGAGAAAGAAAGAGCGGAGTCCAAAAGACTGCAAAGTGGGTAGAGTTGCTGAGGAAGACTAGTGAGATGAAAATAATTTTTTATTGTTATGATATGTATGTAAGAATTAAGGGGGAGTATTGGAAGATAATTCTTCCATACTCATATTAGAATTAGTTGCAGATCTTTAGGTGGATGTTGAGAGAATATCTCAACCTCTTTATTCATATTTAGAAGTGGTTGGATCTCAAGAGCACTATAAATATTGTGATGTATTTGTGTCATGGAGATATAGAGTAATAGATATATTTTGTTTTGTGTGTTAATATTGTGCAATAGTTGTTCCCTTTAATTTTAATAATTTCAGTCTTCATACTTATGGTCCCTCAAAAAATCCATGTTAATTTGGAAACGAGATGGAGAGAAAATTTCGACATCGACAGAGTCGCAAAAGACATGGAATGATCGGGCTCGGGACACCTCTCCCAAACCCTGCTGCTCACCCAGCGGCCAGGGCGGCCCCGTTGGCTGTGGAGAACGATACTGCAAAAATGTCATTCACGAAATCCACGCTGAGGAGAACCATTAAGAAAACATGTTATTTACGATGGAGCGGCACAAAAATTCTGTTATGGCTGTGGTGTATTGCTGAAGTTGAATCCGCATTGTCACTATAAGATTTATTGGAATGGGACAAGGCAGTAATACGAGGGTGGAGATGTTGGCACGGCTGTTGTGGTTTACAAAACAGTTATATCTGGACAATTTATCTGTATATGGTGACTCAAAGGTGTTTATGGATCACATGAACCATAATACTGCTTTGGCACCGCCTAGTTGACATAGTGGATGGAACGTATTTATGAGCAGAGGAGTTCCTTCTCGCACATCTCGTTTTACCATGTCTACCAGGAAAAGAATGGAGAAACAGACAGATTGTCAAAAATAAGACTACAAGCACTTTCGATCAGATTCACTATGAACTATTTTTGACACACATGACACACTGGAGTTCCTTCTCACACATCTCCTTTTACCATGTCTACCGGGAAAAGAATGGAAAAACAGACAGATTGTCAAAGAAAAGACTTTTGGTGTCATCAGATGCACTATGAGCTTTTTGAAACAGATGGCGCTCGGCAATGTTTTACTGAAGATAAGAGGATCAGTTCAGGGATAGTCTTTAACCGTGGCTGTTTCTGGGCTTGCTTTTCTTACCTTTTCATGTCTGTTATTATGCGGGACAATATGTGTGGAAGGAAACAGTACTGTTTTTTGCTAATTTTTTTATGCTTATGCATGTATCATGAGATAGGTATCCAGTACGAGATAATAATGGACTGGATGAAGCATGTTATTTTTGTAAGGATAAATATTTTGGAAATGGTAGGTTGACAAATACCCTGGTACATAATATACACAAGTGTTTTTTTTGGTCTGAAAAAAAACATTTACGAAAACTGAAGACAAATTTGGACAAACGTTTAAAGGAAATTCCATCCCTTTTTAAGCTTTACGATCCATGGTAAGAACCTGAAAGCCATTTTATCGATTTACCATAAAGCAATCAAGCAATATCTAATCTAAATTCATTTCTTTGTGTACAAAATAGCATAATTTTTAGATTGTACTATTTTTAGATTGGGACAACTCCTTTATGATATTATGTAAAGTATTTTTATTGTTTTATTTATTTATTTTAAGGAAGATTACGCGTTGTATAACTATTTTATGGAGTGCTATTAAATTGTTGTCTGTAAACAAAATTTTAAAACTGCTTCATGACTGTAGGGATACAAACATAATATCGACAGGCAAGTTCCACGAGCTAAAAGTAATCACTGTTTCATTAGTTTGTGTTAAACCATGATTAAATTTGTCGGTATTCTCCACGGTGCTAATAGAAATTTGTTGCTTTTAGTTGTATGCTCAGATTCATTTGACTACTACTGCAATTCGTTATTTTTAACTTAGCAGATATATATTGAACTCGTGAACCGTATTAAAAAGTAAATTGATAATCAAATACTTATTATTGTTTAATTTTTATATCGTTACTTTGTTATCAAACCCAATCAATTTTATATATGTGTCACCTAATCTGATCATTCGACATTGAAGAAGAAATTTTAAACTGGTTAAGGATTAACGTTCTAGAGGTGCAAGACAAATGAATTCTCCCAACTATTTTATTTCAGTTGAAATTGAAAGTCTGGCCATGCGCAAAAATGTTTCCGTAATTTGTTGCTTTCTTGTTAATTATGTGGTATTCAATGTATTGTGTGTAGTCTGATTTTTAAAAATAAACAGAAACAAAAATACATGGAATTTTAAAGATAAACAAAAGCCAAATAAGGATAAATTCATTAACCACGATATTTGATTTAAAACGTAAATGTAGTAAAATGATATGTTAATTGCGTATTACAAAATCTAACCAAGTGAATAGAATAAATTTTATTATGCAAGTGAATGAAATCTATACCACTCACTTAATAAAATAAAACTTTAATATGCAAACTATATTATTAATCAAATAGATTACATACATTTATACATGAATTAGTCTCAAGATAGGAAATCTATCTTGGACGTACAATAAGTTGGTTGAGGGAATATCTCAACCTCACACCAAACAAGGAAACTAGTTTTAGCTAACTCCTATTAAATATGAACAGACTCTATACATAGAGAGTCACAACTGGACAAGTAGGAATTACACATTCTAACACACCCCCTTAATGACTACTTGTCTCAATATCACTTCACAAAATCTAGTTGTGATAAAACATAACAAAGAATATGTCGACGTCCATATAAAGGAGCAACCATCCACCGGAATGCATGGGTACCAACTGCTGCAACTGCTAGTCTCATAGGATGTCCTTCGTATACATGATTCTGTCAACCATTATCACTACATACATGTACCTGTATCTACAGTTCCCCCTCCATTCCGAGGCAGACCATGGGACCAGGAACAGAGGCCGGTTTCAAGAAAAACAGAAAGGTATGACACCTCCTGATTCTTATGTTAAGAGGAACATTGAATGTGATTATTGTGGAAAACCTGGACATCTAGCTAAAGATTGCTATAGAAGGAAAAATAATGAATCAAATCAAAGACATGGGAGGCATAATGGAAATTTCATAAACAGAGACACCTCAGTGACTGATGGATTTAAAAATCTTAAGTTGTTTCTTTCTGATGCTGCATTGTCTGCTGAAACTGATGATGAGAATGCTTGGTTCATAGATTCTGGTGCATCGGCAAATATGACTTGTAATAAAGAATGGTATGATAAATATTATGAGAAATCTGATGGCACACACATTTATACATGAATTAGTCTCAAGATAGAGAATCTACATTGGACATACAATAAGTTGGTTGAGGGAATATCTCAACCTCACACCAAACAAAGAAACTAGTTTTAACTAACTCCTATTAAATATGAACAGACTCTATACATAGAGAGTCACAACTGAACAAGTAGGAATTACACATTCTAACATAATAATAACTATTAATTATTGATAAATAAATTCAAATTTATTTAAGAATAACCAATAATAATAATAATAATAGAATAAAAAGAAACTTGTCAACTTCACGCTTACCATGCACAGGAATGGACGAATATTCAGTTGGGGATGACCATGAGAATCCTTTTCAAGGTTTTCATATGCTGGCGAGGAAGGCGAGTGTAGATATTGATGCTCCTCCCTCCGTCTCTTGCTGGGAACAACATCATTCCTCCGATATCATTTAGCATTGCAGTCTGCCCATTCAGTGGCTTTCCCCACCCAAAATCTATTTCATAAACAGGAAATCTTGGAGAATTCGCTGCACCAACAAAGTAACGGCCTCCAATGGTTTCTGCCGCTAAACTTGGAAGAGGTTTCCCACTTCGAAGGCGGCCGTCAACCCAATCTATGAGATTATTGAACTGCTCCTCCGCGGTGCAGGAGTTGATGAGCTCCTGGATGAGAGCTGCAGCGAAGCGGATATCTTGCCCCAGAAGCTGTTCCGCTCTACTTCGGGCAAAGGCCATGCATACGCAGTTCCCAAAAAACGCTGGGGGTATGGGGGGCTTTAGTCGGTCTCTGCAGTTAGCAATGATTCCAAAATCAACGGCCTCTTGTTCCGGGACTTCTCTAGCTTTCGTTACGCATCTCCAAAAATGCGCGCCAACTGCCACAAACGAACTCCGAGCCCCGGCGCGTTCCTTCAGCTTCCCAATCATTTCTTCACTGAAATGAAAACGTGAAATCTCGAAGTCCTCTGTTTGGTCAATGGTGAACTCCTGGACTCTGCTCTCTGTTTCGTCAATCGTGAACTCCTGGACTCTGCTCTTGTTCACGTTGATTTCCCCGTTCTTGGGCTGTAAATCATCTCGCATAAACTTGAAAATCTGAGCTCCCTTGATGTCACCGATGACTACTTCGTCAGCCCTGAAAGAAATGTTGGGTACTGCACAATTGATCTTCTCTTCAAGCTTGAAAATTGTTCGCATGTGCTGAGGTTTCTTGGAAATAGGAGATCCCCTGCTGCATTCCGCCCAGCCATTCATGAAATGCCAAAAGGAACTCCCGTCTGAAACAACGTGATGAAGACTGGCTCCGATGGAGAATCCGCCTCCAATAAACTTAGTCACCTACACTAACGCAACAAAACAAAATCGGAAGAGATATCCGTACTTTAAATTTAAGAGCTAACGGAAGAGGAAGTATTGGAGTTTTCTAGACTTGTCAACCTAACCAACAAAACAAAATAGTCAGTAAGTATTGTAGTTTTGTAGACTTGTCTACCTAACAAACAAAACAAAATAGTCAAAATAATCTGGTCGTAGTTTTTTTTATTTTTTTTATTTGGTTTAAAAAATTTATAAAATAAGGTAATTGGAGTGTTTGAATTTTTTTTAATGGTAGAAATAGATTCAGTACTATCAAAAACTACTTTTGAAACATTCAAAATTTTGAAGTTTAATAACTATAATCGAGATTTTTAAAAAAATTTGCTCCAATTTTTCATAATCTTATCTGAATTTCTAGCTTATTTGGTAGTTTTTTTAAGACTAAGTTCAGTTTTATAAGAACTACATAAAAACTACAAGAAGACCAAAAAAAGATTTTATTACAGTAATTGCAGGAAAAGTCTATTATATATATATATATATATATATATATTTGGGTGGGAAATTGGATGAATTAAATAAATCATAATATTGTTACAAATTATAATGGTTTTTTTTCGCTTTAATATTCTTTTTATAAATACAAAGTTATAATAAATACAAAGTTATCAGTATAGGTTGAAATCTAAATCATAAAAATATGTGGGTTTACTAAAATTTGGCAACATAATTTTAAGATTTAATCCATAAATAGATTCAACGCTCTAAAAAATTTCTAAAACACTTAAATTATGCCGATTAAACAATTTAAACTCAAGTTTTAAAATTCATCTCTCAATGACTTTGATTAAAATTGATCTTCTGAAAAAGGTCATTTAGTCTATAAGTTAGACTATATATATATAGCTTAATTAATGTAATAAATTGTTATGCATCATATTAAGAGGAAATGTCTGCTCCTCATAATTATTTTATTGAAATAAATATTATAATATTTATAGATTTTTTAGGCAAACTTTGGGATTAATCACATAAGCTGTTTTTTGGGTAGACTTTTTAAACATATTAATGAACTTCACAACCAAGGTAGGTTCATTAGTAAGTTCAAAAACTCTTACCACATTTTTTTTTTCTTTTGTGGCCCATGATGAATTTTGAGGAAAACTTTGTGATTAATCACATAAGATGTTTTTTTCGTAAACTTTTCGAACCTACTAAAGAGCTTCACCACCAAGGTAGGTTCAAAAAGTCTACCAGAAAAAAAGTATTATGTAATTATATTTAAATTTAAGTATTGAACTCCATTAAAACAAAGGTATTGGATATTTAACACATTATCTAGTAGTTTATTTTCTTATCTAATTTGTCAAGAATTCAAAAACTAGTATAAACAATACAAAAAACAAAATTAACTAAATTTTACCGAAACTCCAAAAAATCACACTTAACCATTACTCCAAAATTAATAATAATAAATTCGTTCTTTTGCATGTGATTACTACCGAAAAAATTTCTACAAATTTATATTATGGATCACAGAAGCTTAGATTCCAAAAAAAAATAATAAATATGATTTTAAATTTAAAAAAAATAAAAAATAAAAAATATATTTCATATATACTCTTTTTTATTATTAAATTAAAAAAAACTAATTTTATTAATAAACTCTTATTTTAATTTTAAATGTATTTAATAATAATTATTAAAATTTTAAAATTCACCATTATTACATATATGAATGATTAAGAGGAGTTTAAATATTTTAATTTTAAATGTGTTTAATAATTATATTAAAATTTTAATTTTCACACTTCTTACATATGTGAATGATTAAGACAAATTTACATATTTTAATTTTAAATGTATTTAATAATAATAATAATAATTAAAATTTAATTATACAATAATTATTAAGTATAATTTTTGAATTAAAAAAAAACCCTAAAATTTATTTATATAATTGTTTTCTCAGTCATTTAGATTGACATGTCAGAGAAATTTACACAAAAAGTGTTTCACATTATTTCATTATGTAGTTGCTATTGAGATAGTTTTTTTTAATATTTAAATCGTTTTTAATTGTTTTTATATGAATATTTTATATATATATATAATTAGGATTGAGAGTATGTTTTAAAATTGTTTTTGTTTGGATAAGAGTTTATATTTTTTGAAAGTGAAGAAATAGGTTAATATCCTAAGAATATAGAAGAGTGTAGCTCTGTCTTTTTAAATACCACCAACTAGTAATTCGAAGTATTATAATTATATTTAAATAACAATGATGAATTAGCTTGCATTTGAGGGCGATTATCTTGAGTAACAATAATAAGTAAGCCAACATTTGTGGATAGCACAAATTAATGACTATAACCACTATCTCCAACACTAATTTCACAAGTAAATTATCTTACTTAAAGATATAAAAAATAAAAATAAAAACTAAAATATTTATTTAATTGTTTTCAAAAATATCTAAATTTATTGAGTGCTGAATTAAAAATTTATATATATATATATATATATATATATATAAATTAAACATATAATAATTATTATAAGAATCACAACTTTTTATTATTTAAATTAAATTTTAAAATCACTTCTATATATATTTTAATATTAATTAAACCTATAATAATTATTATAAAAATCACAACTTTTTATTATTTAAATTAGATTTTTAAATCCGTTCTGGTAAAATTTTATGAGTTTTTATTGCATAAATGATGTCCATCAAGGACCTTGCACCCATACCCATTGAATCATCACTTGACAGAGTTTAATGGTTACTAAATACGCGATAGCATTTATTTTCTTTATATGTCCCTAGATGTGCTAGACCATAGATTCAAATTTTTTCAATTTTGGTTAACTTATAATTTTGAAATGTAAAATAGATAACAGACCCTTAGTTTGTTAAGACAGATTGAAGCTATCGGATATATAACCTGATAATATAACCTGAATAGATAAATAAATAAAGCTACTACCAGATTTACACTTAAAAAAACAAACAAACATTCCAGTAATTCTATTTTTCAATGTTCACATTCATAACCGAGAACTAATTTTGAGAGATTCTACATACCTGTACCGAAAAAAGCGGCCCCTCGTATTTTTCATGCCTTGAACCATCACGGATCGGAACAAGTTCCTTGAAAAAGCTTTTGTGCCGAAATTCGTCTTTTTCGATGTCCTCAAAAGCCACATCAATCGAAGCTTCCAAGAATTCCGCCCCGCCATCGTTGCAGTCAATTTCAGGCCGACCTGTTTCTGTTGAACCCTTGGTGCTCAACCGACCTGCAACTGGATAGAAATCCACCAGAACTAACGACAGGCTCCTCTTTAACAAATCCGTGACCGTAGTAAATTTAATCTCTGGACTTATTTTATAGAACAGAATGGAGTGAGCGTTAACGACGGGAATCCAAAACAAATCAACATTGGAGAGGAACATGCTATGCCTCACAGTGGGGATGGCTGGCACCACGGTTGAAGCACTCAACATTTTTATTTTCACATACTCATGGGCCATGGTCGTGGGTTGCTTACAGATCAGAAAGAAAATTCACTGAAAACATAAATCTGAAGACACATGAAAGCCATGGCGTTCGTCTTTATTTATAATTTGTCAATTGCAATAATCCCCATGCATATGTGGGCATAAAAAAGCCACGCACAATTACAAAAATTCACATGCACTCTTATGGGATATTTTAAAGCCACGCACAAAGGTTTTAGATGTGTTCAACAACTTTGGATTATCCTTTGTTGAGGGTTCATAAGTTAGGTTGTCTAAGAATTTCTGGATTATTCTGCATAAATATCTTAGATAATCTAATATACCACCAATAACTCTTTTTCAGATAATATAATTTAGTTTTTTTTTTAACTATATTTTTGAAAAAATGGTTATAATGTCACTACGTTCAATTTGGCGAGGTGAAAAGTCATGACGTTAAAAATATGATGTAAATCTCAGGATGGTGCAATGCATGGGTAGGTAGGTTGGTGTCTGCATACCTATCACTCATATCTAGTCATTGAAATTTGACCTGCTCGCACGGCCGGTGCCTCGTCAGAAGAGGGTGTGACATTTACTGGTCTCAAAGTTATTACGAGTGTGTAATTACGTTACCTTATATTGATATTTGCGGATTTCGGAATTGGACTGACCTCATTCTTGTTGATTTAATTTTAAAATATTCTCAACACAAATAATCGAGATAAGTATAATTTATAATAATTGAGGAAGGAACTCACCAACTGGATTGTTGGTTTTCCAACGAGTTTAATCAACACTGCTATTAGCTATTCATACCCTCCGTGCCATGAGGAAAAATATGCCTTGATTTGATGGTTCGCAGTCCAGATGTGTTACAGGAGCATAGATACTAGACTGTCTGTTAGTATTTCATACCCTCCCTGCTTTGAGGAATAGTATGCCTCGATTTGATGGTTAGCAGTCCACATGTGTTGCAGGAGCATAGATACTAGCTTGTTTGTTCGTATCCATGACAGCCGCTGTTTGTTCAGCTAACAGGTTTTTTTTTTAAGTTTTAAAAAGAGTTAATCAGAATTACTCTAAGCATCATGTTGGGAGTTAATTATTGGTTTATTATTTCATTTGGTTTAATTTATTGTTTCATGATAAAAAATAATATGGTATTCCATAAAAAACCAGTAGCCAATTATTGAATTACTGCACTGTTTAATATTTGCAGTGTATCCATAATTATAGAATTTGCTAATATTTATTGGAAACTATTACAAAATAACGATATGAGGTGGCCATTAGGTATAAGCTCAATTAGCCATAGTCAGAACCATGATAAAGTATTATGTAAACTATGAAATAAAATTCAAATAGCCATAAATCAAACCTAAAAACATAAAAAATAAAATAAATACTTGAGAAGCTGGTAGGTGTCCGTGTTTCTCTCATACCACGGACGATTAATACCCTTATTCTAGGGCTTCAACACCAGGTGGACCGACGACATGTCTTCCTAGAGGAGCAGTTGAGCACAACCAGATTAGACGTCATCATGAACTGGCAACTATAACTTTGCTATATATAAGGTACTATTTCCTTTCTATTTTGTAATTTATTTAAACCAACTGCTGAAGTTAGTACCCACACAAATGAGAAAAGACGTGCAACTACACTTGAGCTTGTTGTTATTGTGTCACCAGACTCCAGAGCTTACGTTGGTTGTACATTTCAATTTGACTTTTACAACAACGGAAGGCCAGGGCCAATTCACTGCATTCAGTGTCCACCTTTTTTCATCAGAAATTAATGTAGAGGTTGAGGAGAATTGCATTCCCTTTTTCCTGATTAGTTGTATGAAGAGACAATGGGTACTGTAGAGGAAAATAGGAGACACGAGCTTCCTCAATTTATTGGAAAATGGGATGTTTGAATGCTTGATGCTGGATTCAACGTCTATATTAGATGATTGATCTTTGAATGCAACGAATTCAGCGCCATTGGATCCTTTGTAGACTCTAAACATTTCCAGGATGCACATGGAATCCTTGGCGGACTGTAATCTTCTCAAAGGTTGGAGATTTGATATGCGCGTTGTTGTTGGGTATACCGTATGAGGCCCTTCTCTTTATGTCGGTTATAATTTTTTGCAACAATGTACTTAGCGTGAGCACTTTTCTTTCTAAAAATAATAAAAAAGCTTTATAGTTTAATTATGGGTAATTTTATAGGAAGAATTCAAAAATTAAGAAGAAAAAATATTAAATATATATTTAATTGCTTTTAGAAATTTAGAAATTTTGGATTGCGAGAAAAGGCAATTCAAGACATTTCTAGCAATTTAAGTAAAGAGAACCATGATCATATTCCTTTTTCTTTCACATTATAGGGAATCGGGGAGGATCATATATTCTTTTCACAATTTAGTAATTGGAGTGTTGAATAAGATACTCACATGCCCTTTTTCATAGCCTAGTTATTCAAACATATGTTTTCGCACAATCTAAACATTGAAGTGCTAAATGATGGAAGGAGGCATGGAGATTTACTATCAATGAATGTATTTATCAATTAGTACAACCATTTTAATTACTTCTCCAACTTCATACATGTATTACTTCACAAAACTAGATATAAATTTACTTATAAGAGAATAATCTAAAATAGTCTTGTGGAAAAATGTAGATGAGAAAAATTGTTTAGGTCTAAATGCCACAAGAAACTAGATCTAAGCATTTTCAACCTTGATTTGTGGAGTAATTACAATAATTTAATAGTCACTCTTAATTATTGCTACTAAGTAATTTAGCATTTACAACACCTAAATTCTCTTTATGAAAGTCAAACACATCTCTTGTAGTGGCTTCACATATATTCTAGCCATTTTTTTTTTAATTTACAAGATTCCAAGTAGATTTCACCATTGTTTTTAGCTTCCATAATACTTGGTTTTTTGTGAAAAACATGGTTCTTTCATAGAACTATTGATGAGTTGTTGTCAAAATATACTAGAGTTGGTCCTTATTGTCCCTATATAATATCACCCATTACTCTACACAACCAAAAAATTTGACAATATTATGTGAAATTTCTTCTCGGACAATCACATTAAAAAAAAAAAACTATGTGATCGATCTCGAAGAAACTTGAAAAATGATAATGAGTCACAGAAGCCTACATTCATATATATTTGACAATCTATTGTTGTACTTCTACATACTTATTTTTTGTTAATGAGATTGTCACAATGTGATACCTCTTGCATGCCTAGGAAATGACACCTAAACCAAGATATATCCTAAAGGAATCTTCCTAAGATCCATTCTACATGCAAAGGAACTATTAATATATCTATCCAAGGAGCCATTTGTTGGAAACCATATCACTACTGGCGGTTGAATCAATAGTGATGTCTTTTATACATTTTTACAATATTTAACTTCGTTAAAAAATCATCATTAGATGTAATAGCTACATCATGAACCAATACAAAAACATCATGAAAAGTATCAAAAAATGAGACACAATTATTTTTGGTGGAAACCCTCAAGGGGAGAAAAACCACTCTGCTTCTCTGCTTATTTCTTCATTATTATTCACTCTCTTTTACATTAATGCGCTAGCCCCAACTATCTAGGAGCCACCATCGCTACAACAATTTGTTGGTCACTATCTGATAGGAATCCCGAACTTCCTATCTTAGAAAGCCATGACTTTTTGGAGGTCCAAACCTCCAAAATCACTTTGGGCCACCCTTTTATACATTTTCAAACTATGCCCCAATACATCAAACTCAAATATCTCTCTTTCTTAAAAAAGAAACACTCTTTGCAGCACATCACCAACTTAGCTCACAAATACATATCTATTTCAAACTGTCATCAACAAGCATACTCAAGTAGCATACTCTGCCATGAAACTCACATAAGAAACATACTTTCTCTTTCAACACAACACAATAACACACACTCCAAACCAAACAACATACTACGACTTCACATTCATCTCACTTCCATATAAGTACTTGTAGCCAAATTATAGTAGAAGCATAATGATACATGACTTGTATAAGTAGTACATTTGCAAAGAAAATTACATGCCATCAATGCATGCTAACAATACATGGTGGTCACAATACATGATACATGAAACATTGGTAATATGTTCTCTGTCTTTTCCAAAGCATCTATAAAAAAATTCAACACAAAAGTATGATGATATTTTCCTCTAATCACCCCTCTAAAGAGCATGGAATCATAGGCCTGTTAGATTGATTCAAACTTGGTCTATTTTTTTTCCATATGCATTGACAAAAATATCTATTATACCGCAAGAGAATGCATTTTCCCAACCACTTCAACATTCGATCCTCATGTCGTATGTGCACTTAATAATCCATCATGGGTTGTCAACACCATATGCACTTTTTAGCTTTTAGTCCTCGGGTCCTTTATGCAGCTTAAGTTCATGCATCTACGGATGCCATGTACTTTCACTTCATCAGATTGACCATACCCTTATAATTCACATACTGCAATCTTTAGATATTTTTAATGAGACCTTTTACGGATAATACATAGAAGTAAAATCATTGCCCCATCCTTACAATCCATAATACCTCTATCCAAGAGAAAAAATACATGTTAAATAGATCAACAATATTTCTAAAAAAATTATGGTGTTCCCAACGACTTGCAATAATTACCAACGACCAATTTTTTTAACAAAATTATAGCTAGATCAATTAACAATGACCCAATTAACTGCTAAATACCAAATCGATCATTCATTCTATGCGACTACTGTTTGTTTGACTACTTAACATCCCATCATGGGTTTGAAGACCAATTCACACAATGATTAAGTGTGACTAGATGGGTACACTTCAATTGTAACTAAACAATGGAAAAGTCATTCGTAAGGCATAAGATTTTCATTTTCTTCACCTACAAGAAATATCATGGGAATATAAAGGAAATATTAGTTACATTGTTACAATCGTGCATAGGAAATAATATGACATTGTGGTAGTGTTGTTGGGATATTGTGCAAAGCCTATGATAGTCTCTGTAAAATTGGAAACCTCAAAGGATCACTACCTAGATCTGCTGCCATCTTCAACACCATCATCATCCCACTACAAAGGATCAATTCAATGACTTGTACTACTAGCATCATGCCTCTGACACACTAAAAAATCAATAGACACGTCATAAAACAATGAAAAAATCATGAGTTGACATCAATGAAAATTTTCCAAAATTCCAACAATATCCTGCTTTGGCATTCATGGAAACCTCTTGAAAGTACCCATCCATATGGTCTTTCACTCTCCACTTTTGACATAAATTGAAAAGGGTTCATAACTCTCTCACTACTATGTTGATCAAGGAAGCCATGAAGCACTTGGTTGCTTCAATTAGCTATAATATAAGCATTATAAACTAGAGAAACAACATGGCAACATCAATATGCTCTCACATGATCTGACCAAAAAAATCTCACCAATGCATACACTGACACTTAGTTATGACACAATAAAAAATACATGGTAACTATTGCAGTAGCATAACAATACAAGGCTCATCTATAAAATCTCAGTAATAACATTCAATTTTATCATCATCAACAATAGCAAGTGTTTTTCAATATAAAATCTAGTTAAACAATATCCATGTCTTGACTTCTACTCAAAATAGCATTACTTGGCATAAATACATGACATGCATGAGAAAAAATATTTTCTCTACACATTAGTAACAATACAAGTATTATCCTCTGAATTGTACATGATCTCAAATGCATCAAAACATACAAAAATAATAAACCATAGTGCTAGAGTTCATGAAAATACATGGCATATGGTAGATATACATAAGATCTCTCAACACCTCGCCCATAATATAAGGTGTCAACAACAACAAAATATAAAAAGAGGCTTCAAAAATCCTCCTCGTCAATATTATAACTATATAATTAGTGAGGCTCAACAACATAAGAAAATAGTTATTTCCAAAACGTCATACCCTTGCAACACAAACCCTTACTCCAAAAACATAACAACACTCTTCATTATCAACATATACTCAGTTAATAATCATATGAAGCATTGAAACATAATTATCTTAATGCAATGTCCACAAATAATTCACAACCAATCATCCTGTCACATTATCTTCTCTAATAACAACAACATATTAATTCTAATAACATCCACATGATATATGAGTAGCACTAGTCAACCCTACTAAAATGATTAGGAACAAATAACACCCAAAATCTCAATTGAGTATAGATACTCATGAAACAACATAGATCTATAATCAATACAACAACAATGAAAAAGGTTTTTCCATGCAAACCCTAGTTGTACGCACTCCAATTCACACTCTCTCTCGCTTCAGTAAGCTGAATCATCATTATAAACATCCATCACTTTCTCTATCAACATACACTCATCATCATGGAGCATTGATAATTCCTTAAATAAAAAAATGTAATACAAATAATGAGAAACATGATGAGCTCCTCCAAGAGGGTCATAATGCCGACAATCTACCAATCCACTCGAAGCATTTGAAATGCTCCCCATAAAAATTTGGCATATATTCATTTTTTAAACATGGTATTCAAGCCTTGAAAATGCTCTCCCTGAATAATTCATGTCGACACTCATATACTAATTGACATACCTTTTTTCAAGGCCCTCATCATAATATTCTCAACATATACAATATTAGTAGCAACAACCATGAAATTATTTGCAATATTTAACCAATATCAAAAGGATAGTCATCAACAAACAAAACTAACATAAACTTTGGAAATGCAACATTCTACTAAAATATGGTCACAAACCCTAGCAACATATATCTTTCAACAATAGAAATAAAAAATGATCTTGTAACATATACTATCATCATATATAGTAGTAACTATATGAAACAAATAAGCACAAGAAAACAAAACTCACACAAAATTAGATCCTTGAACATGGACATGGTATCATAGGCTTGGATTTCATGATTTCAAAATAATTATTAGGGCTTCAACACTATATGATTGTTTCTTTAATATTTTGCATAAATGAGAGTTTATATAACAAACAACTACTCCAAATCTACCAATAATATTATATGGATGAAAAAATAGTTATCGATATGAAACATAGATAAATCAATGATTGAAAATAAAACCTTCAAACCTTGCGCACTTTCTTCCTAACATGCAAATATTACCACACACAATTCTTTTTCTATGGATTCATTTTCAATGATCCTTCATGCAATATCAAGATGTTTCCATATGGTCCCGCTAACACCATTTAGGCCCCAATTTATCATTGAAGTCTCTTGCTACTCCTTCTTCCAAACATTTTTTGCCTAATATCTTCCATGTGCATCTCATTTTGGCTTCCTTCCTAGTTGGCATTGAATTATATTTACCGTTTGAATAGATGGCTTCGAGAAACTTGGCATCTTGCAATATTTATCCATATGTTCAATATTTGGACACCCATACACCTTTACATAAAACCTAAAATCAACATCCTTATGGCTAAATTTATTGCATGAGGAAAAATAGCCCTAAAAAGAGCTCTTATGCTTCATTGTAGATGATCTTCCTGATGGGAGAAACCTTCCTGGATTGTTTACTTGAGAGGGCTTTCTACTTGGATGCATATTTGGGTGGGATGTTATGATCATTATGCTTTTGCAATATGCTGCAACATGTCCAAATTTATGATAATTTAAGTAATCAAAATCTCCCAAAGGAGAAAAGGATATTTTTTATGAAAGGGCCTTTCTTGACTCAACCCTTTACTGTTGATTCTATTGTTGGCTTCATTTCTTGATGCTTGTATTTGTCCTACCATATTTTTCTATAGTATTTTTAAGTGTTTCTTAATTATCTTCTATAACTTCCTTTGAGCCATATTTTCTCCTTTTTAACTCTTTTCTTGCTGAAACTACCTCATATTCCATCTTTTCACAATAAGGGACTCCTTTAAGCAACCTACCCATTACGTCTTCGATTGTCCTTTATTTTTCTGGCTAAGTTTTTAATCTAATAATCTATTATTTAAACTCACATTACTTCTCATCAAAGGTTTGCAGTAACTTTTGTTGGTCTTTGTTCTCAGTTGTGGCCCTTTCAATCTCAGCTTCAAGTGGCACTATTCTACTACACTTTTCATCTTTAGTATTTTATCATCTTGATTTATCCATCTCATGATCAACTACCTTTGCATTTGGAGAATGAATTTTAAATGATTTATTATCATCCTCTAGCCTCATATTCTCAATAACATCATCATCATTTTTTGTACTAGGATATGGGAAAGTAGAAGTATAATTACCATCAAATTCATAATATAACTAAACTGTGATACCTAATTCTTGTTGTTGATTATATTCAACATTTTTTTTTTTTTCTGAATAAGACTAAATCTATTAACGAAATATAGTACAATCAATGCCTGCATAAAAGCAAAGCAAGAGAGCAAGGGAGCCGGAAATGATATCCTATCAACCTCGGTCCCAAAGAACATCCACGACATGAGCAAAAATATAACCAGTAGAACATAAAGTGAAGAGTTAGACTAGGGAGTTAAACCTGAATGGGCGGAATCTCCCATTCGACTTTTTTTCTTTTTCTTTTTACTGACTGTGACCCATCCCTTGTGATCTGGCTGGATGGGAATCATCTGCAAACTATTCTGCGCAGAAGGAGGAGACTCCTTATCCGAGTCAGAGGACGAAGACCTGTGAGAGCGTTTCTGAGAAATCAACGGGGCAGAGGGGTCTGCATGAATAGCAGAGGGGGCGTCCGGCGGAGCGCCATCATTCAACTCATCTGCTACTATTTCCTCCTCATCCGAGCTGGAGGAGTCTGAATCATCCATGGGGGGAGGAACATAGGGATTCCATTTCTTGACTTTGGGTTTGCGAGCCAGATTCTTCTTTTTGTCGAGGATCTGGGTGCAGTCCTTTTGGAGGTGCCCCGTTTGATGACAATGGCGGCATCGGAAGGCTGTATTTTCGTAGTCCAAAGTTTGAGTCCAGCGAAAATCCCCAATCTTGAGGTTGATCTGATCCGGCAGTCCTTTGCTGATGTCAATTTCCGCACAGATTCTGCCATAGGTGTAGAGTCCAATGTCCCTTCTCGAGTTATCTGCAGCAAGGAAGCGTCCTAATGCGTCTCCAATGGCTATGAAGACAGAAGTTTGCCATAGATGCACCGGAAGGTTCGGGAGTCTGACCCAAATGGGAAGTTTGGTGATGACCGCTGTCGAAGGATCGAAGTCTGGAAACCATGGAGAAAGGAAAAGCCCAGCCGTGCCCCAGAACCAAGGGCCTCCCGTAATGGCTTTCTGGTAGTCTTCTTTTAGATCAAAAGCTACAATGAAGAAGCCTTTCGAGCATAAGTAGATCTGGCATTTTTTAGTCCAGTTGTTCTGGATCCATTGGTGTAAATCTGCAGTGCGTGGCCATAAACCATTAAATCTGCATATGATTGCAGATTCTTCTAAATTCTGTTGGAATTCTTCAAACCCAGGCAAAGAGAATGCTATTGAGGGAGTTTCCTCCAATTTGTCCACCAAAAATGGCTTGGGAGCCATAGTTGGTTGAGTTGCCTGGGCCATAGCAGGTTGCGCTGCCCTTGAGGAGGGCTGTGGATGGGCAGCATCTTTACGAACAGCATCTTTGTAGGAGAACTGTGGAGCAGAGGATGTTTGTCCAAATGACCCTCCTCTTAGACGAAAAGTAAGAACAATAGTGGCGTCCCTCTGAATACTGTAAAAGGAGAGAGGGAGAGAGTCCTCTAGTTGCTTACCATTAAACAACAACCTCTGGCAGGAGGTGGGAATCCCCATCTGGAGTTCGAGTTTGTGCAAAAGATCTTGCACAAGGTCTGTATCACGCACCCACTGAAGCAGAGTATTTCCAGAGTGGAGAGAGATCTGGATCTGAAATGTAGAGTCTCCTTCTGGCAGTATTGACTGGTCTAAGAAACCGATCTGCTTCCGAAAAGCAGTATAAGATGGGTCTAAAGACTCCATTGCCTGGATCTTAGGATCTGAAGCTCTCCTGGGTCGGCAGCTATCCCTTGTTTTGCAATGGAGGATGGAAAACAGGGGCGCAGCTGTAGTCGACGCCACAAAGAAGCCAGGTTCGAAATTTTTGTGCCGTCCGGCTTTGGAGACAGCTTCTGTTCCAAATCGAGTGCTGAGAGAAACTTCAGAGGGAGTTGTTATCCCCATATCAAAACTCCGCAATGTGCTGGAGAGGTTGCTTCCGGCTCGCACTATCCGAGTCAACGGCTCCGACGGAAGACCGTTCCGCCCGGCAGCCTTCGAGGGCAGGCACTGTCTGCGGCAACAAATCCGTGAGGGAGGGCCCGCTCTGCAATGGTGGCGGCGGCGGCATCGTCCCACAGGGCCGAGGGGGCAAAGGTATCGACGGACGCCATTAGGGTTTCTCCAAAGGTAGTGGGATTGGCCCGGTTTAGACTAACTACTCGCACGACGAGCTACGACCTTGCTCGGGATCGAACACAAGACCGGTCCGTCATTACGAGGTCGACTTTACCACTACGCCGCCTCCACGACCTTGATTATATTCAACATTGTTGATCAACAAAAATAGCGGTTTTTTTGGATCTGATGTATTTATTCGCAGATTGTATCCCTTACTTTTCTGAGAAAAATTCTTCTTTCTCTTGGCCATAGGTGCTTGATTCACCCTCCAACGATTGAGCTAAACATGAGGGAATTGGATCTGATATCAGTTGTTAGAAACTAAATCACTAATAATGGGGAAGGGGTGAATTAATAGTGATTCCTTTTATACATTTTACCAGAGTTAACTTCTTTAAACATCCATCATTACATGTAAGAACTACAACATGAACTAATACAAAAACATCATAAAAATCATTGAATAAAGAGACACAAGTATTTCTAGTTGAAACCATCAAGGGCAGAAAATAAACCCTACTTATCTTCTTATTTATTCTTTATTATTCTATCTCTTTTACATTAATGTGCTAGCCCCAACTACCTAGGAGCCACTACACCCTTATATAAATCTCGTTTGTGACTACCAACAAGGATTCACCACCTATACAACAATTTTCTAGCCACTACCATCTAGGAAGCCCCAACTCTCTATCTTAGCAAGCCACTTGGAGGCCCCAACCTCAAAAATCACTCTAGGACACCATTTATTGCATTTTCAAACTAGGCACCAATACATCAAACTCAAATATCTCTCGATCTTTAACATAAACACTCTCTACAACAAATCAACAACTGTGCTTGGAGATACATATCTTTGTGAAACTATCATCAACAAAGATACTTAAGTAGCATACTATGTCATGAACTTCACATAAACAACATGCTTTATCTGTCAGATAAAAATAGCATCATACACTCCAAACTCATCAACATACTATGACTTGACATTCATCTCAATGCGATACAAATAGTAATTGTAGCCAAACTACAGTAGAAGTATAATGATACAAGATTTTTACAAGTAGTAAATTTGGAGACAACATTACATGCCATCATTCCATGATAAAAAGACATGGTAGTGAAAATAGATGATACATTACCATTGGAAAATATGTTTTTTTTTTCCTTTCCAACGAATCAACAATAAAACTAAGCGCAGATGTTTGATGATATTTTCCTTTAATCACCCCTGTGTAGAGCATTGATTCACAAGTCTTATAGATTGATCCAAGGTGAATGAATGAATATGGGTTAAACTTTTGGGCCAAATTTGGTGATGAAATTTCAATTTTTCTCTTTTATCAAATTGAAGCCTGAAAAATTTATATAACCATTGTGAATTTTGATTTTGAGTATAAATGAAATTTTTGGGTAATAGTATGTTGTTGTCTTAATGATATTTTTTGCAATTTTTTTAACTCTCATATAATCTGTCATTTTTCCATTAAATACAATGCTTGTCCTTGCAAATTTTAACATATCTTAAGAGGTATGTTTGTGTTCACATAACATAACTTTGTCTAAAATGTGTAATATATATATATATATATATATATATATATATATATATATATATATATATATATATATATATATATATATATATATATATATATATATGAACATAATCTACATAGATAGAACTAAGTTTTCCATATTAAATTTAATTTTTAATGCAAAATTATATTTAAATTATTTTTTGAAGCTAGTAAAGTAATATTTCAATTGCATTTTGCAGATACGTGTTCACGTAATATTTTTTTCAACTATTTAAATAAATTTAAAAACCAAGAGTACCCTTTTGAAGAGGAATCATAAATGAATATAGTGGTATTTTTTGAAAAAAATTCATTGTGTATATTTTATGTTATTCATTTTTTATTCAACCCCTTCGAAATTGTCAAAAAAAAAAATTCAATCGTTACTTGTAAAAGTAATTAGATGAAAAATATCATATGAATTTGAAAGTGTAAAACTTAAACTCCATTGTATAAAGGATTATTTCATGAATCCAACATCATCAACTTCGCCACTTAAGGTCAAATTCTTCCCTAAATCCACTAGGGTAAAAAATGGAGTTGCAGAGAAATCTACAGAAGGGGTGATACAATTGTGATTTTTAGGACCGTAGTAGCTTGATCAAGCGCTTGATTTCTAACTTCAAATAGTTTTATCAAGTGTTAAATAAACCCTTGATGGAGCCATGAATGTTGTTAAGCAACGACTCGATTGAGCCATTTAAAAACTAACCACATACCAACTTTTATTAATGAAATGAATGTTAAATGCTACTGAGTAGGAGCTTTATCAAGCTTCTGATGTAAACCCCAAAAAATAAAACATTCTAAATTCAAATGGATGAAAAAATAGTATCAAACATTCATTTTTTAAAAATTATCAGAACATGAAAAGTACATAAGAATTCTCAACAATCATGGGAAATTAGAGATTTGGATCTGAAAATGAAATAAATTACCAACCATAGAGGATATGGGAGAAAAATTCAGAGAAAGGATGAGAAAAAAAATGACATACATTGAGAAAACAAGAAGATCGTGCAATTCAAGAAATTCATGAAAATTTAGGTAATTCTTGATGTATCACTTCTATTATTACTTGATCCATATTATATGCATTAGGAAATATGTTTGAAAGAAAGAAAGAAATGTAGAATGCAACAATAAAACTAAGATAAAATAAGCATTGAAAGTAACACCATGTTGTTAAAAATTGAGATGTAACAACAACTAAAAAAACAACTTGAAACCATGCAAATTATTGAAAACCACTTCAAACCATGGTTTATTGGAATTTTCTGAAACCACTTGAATTCATGAAAATTATGAATCACCTTAAAATTTTAATGATTTATGATAACTCGCAAAAAACTAAGGATGTGATTTAACCAAAGAAAATTGTTACATTTCCATATATTATTTACATGAATAATGATTCATGGAAATTTAATACAAAAGTGACTAACAAAAATGGTTGTCGCATAGGTGCTTTAAAACCTATAAAAATTGGTTTGATTGATTCCTAATATCCCTGTAGCAATTAAAAGAGAGAAAATGTGTGAAGATCTAGAATGAGAAAGAGCGTCCCTCCTTCCAATGTCCATGTTGAGAATAAATTATTTTCTAAGAATATAATAACTTCAAATTTTTGTGACATCCATAATCATATATAGCGTTAAATGGTTCCTTGAATTCTAAACAATGATCCATACCTTTCAAAACCTCACATTTTTCTTCTTTCAATACTCATATGAAGGTTAACAGAAATTTTTAAAGAGAGCACAATTCTTAAAGACATACAAAGTGTAGTGTATATTCGTGCTTGCACAAAAGTGAGTGTATTATTTCATATCACTATAATTCCCCACGAAAGGCTGATGTGATTAATCAATATCAAAATTCATAACTAACAAATGCAAAAGAAGTAAATTAGCATGCATAGAAATGTTTATAATGTTAATCTTATTAGGTTATGGCAAGCTAATGTCGTTTAAATTCCTATAGTTGTTTCTCAACATGTAATCATAAAATATATTTCAACGTATGGTTCAAAAGTATAAAAGAGGAACCTTTTTTATTTTCAATATTTGATGAAAATAATTAAAAACATAAAAAAACATTGGATATCCATCTGTGCACGTGCATAAAAAAGGTTTCTTGTAGAAGAATATAGATTTTTAAATCCAAACATATAGTTTTTTAAATCCTCTTACCCCTTCTTGTTCCCTACTTGATTGTTGTGCTAAAATTTGCATGTACATTCTCCCAAAAAAACATTCAAATCGTTTGTGCCGCTCTTCACCACAATTGATAACAATGCATATCGATTGTTGATAAGACCTTGTAGCATATTCTTTTTTCTCTAAATCCACTAAAACCTATATCTCTTCATTTATTTTTGTTTCCTTATCAACAATTTCACTGGTCTTTCCAGACTTCTCATCCCACATGTCATTCACTTTTTGTTTGGAATTGTGAAATTTTTTGTAGTTATGATAAGTTTTTCCTTAAGAAAGTTATTCTTACTATTTTTTTATGGTAATTTTAGTTACAATTTATAAAACACTAAATGATATGGTAATTCTAATGAAGAAAAAATTTTCAAACTAATTTGATCTTGTATAGTAGGCTTTCAAATATCAATATACTTAAAAAACTAGTCGAATAGGTTCCATCTCATATCACGGAGTATGTATTTATGTATTGTATAGTTTTTTTGTCACAAATTATCTAATACTTGATTAAGTTTATATATATATATATATATATATATATATATATATATATATATATATATATATATATATATATATATATATATATATATATATATTTCTCTCTTGAAATAAGCTTGACCCTTCAATTTGGTAATCACTAGCTTGATTTTAAAGAATCTCCCCTTCTCTCAAATTCAAAATATTTGCCATATCCTTAAGTTAGTAATAAGTCCCTCTGGAGTACGTATTTATGGATTCCTCTATAACAATTTAAACTTAATTTCTATTAGTATTTAGTTAAACAACCTTGCAAATTATTATACAATATATTATTCATCAGCTTTGCTAGATCTTCATCCTCTTGTCATTTTTGAGCCATTCTCATTGCCCTCTTTAGTAAAATCTCCAAATATTATAGTTTTATTGCTAATACCTATTCTTTTTTAATCACTTAAATTTATTTCATTCTCTTCTCTTAATCCCTTTTACTTGACATTGGATTTAAATAATTGAAATGTTTCGTAAATGACATGTATGAGAAAAAATATAATACCATCCTTGTTATAGTAGGGGTCAATTTTAGTTTGGGTTTTATATATTTTTGTAAATAAATGAAAATTTGTTGCTAAGAAGAACTAATTTTGAAAAAGGTCGAATGCTTCACTTGGTAAGTGTGACTTGTTGTGAAACCAAACAAAGCTTCAAACCTGGATTCACTAGTAAAATTTTGGGGTTATATCTAACAATAGAGCACATTTATCACACACTCTTCAATCTTATGCCCAAATGGTTAAGATTTTTCATTTCTTAAACATGTGTTGGGGGGAGAATGAAGAGATATTATTGCTTCTCAGACTTGATTACTTGGGAAATATGTATATTGAAATTTTTCTATCCAATTTTTCAAATTTTATTCTTAACACCTATTCCTTTTAAATCATTTATCTCTTTTCTTCCCTTCTCACAATATTTTTTGTTGGCATTGGATTTTAATTCAAATATTTGGTGAATGAGATATACGAACACAACCATAACATGATCCTTGTTGTAGAGAACACTTTTATCTTAGGATTTTTATAGTCCCTTGAAGAAATGAAGAAATGTTTCTAAGAAGAACTAATATGGAAAAATGTCAAATGCTTCATTTTTTAAATGGAGAGATGGATTTAGATATATGAAAAAATATCTTTTATAAATTTTTTCATTTTTTTATTTTTTTTATTTCATTAAATTAATAAAACAATTCCATTTTTTTTTAGTATTATTATACATTTTCTTGAAATAATTGATTAAATTCAATAATTTTATATAAATAATATTAAAACATATTAACAATTTTGAATAATGATACTGGAAAATTTATAAAAATAAATTTCAAATAAATTATTTTTAAAAATTCAATATAGTATTTTATTCACCTTTTATAGAAATATATAAACGCACGTTAGAACTATATAACACATATTTCAATGACAATTTTGAAACACCTAAATTATAATATATCATTAAAATTTATATATAACTAGCACAACCACACTAATAAATGTGGTTGATATACGCCATAGGCGTCAACTTAATATATGCTATATTATAAACTTAATATTATAAACCATAATATCAAGTCCAATATTATAAGCGGTAATTATAAATGCTATATTATAAAACCTAATATTAAATATTAATATATTAATTATGTATTAAGAAAAATTGCATTAATAAATATTATTTTAAATAGTAATATATTATTGTATATTTATTCTATAAACCTTTGGGAGTAATATTACTAATCCAAGGGAATAATATTAAACTCAAGAGATATTTATTATAGGCACTTGAAATTAATATTATAAAACTGAGCGATAATTGATATTATAAACCTTAAGATTATACACCTTAACATATCAAGGATTAATATTATAAACCTAAGGGATTATTAGTATTATAAACACAATGGATTAATAATATTAAAATATCCCTAGGGATTTATAAATTAAAAGGATTATTCATATTATAAATCCGAGGGATTAATATTATAAACCCAAGGTTGGACCATGTTTGACCATGTTTGACCATAGTTGATCATGGTTGACCATGAGTTTTATTATAAACCCAAGGTATTATAAATCCAAGTGATTATAAACTCAAGGGAATAGTATAAGCCCTAAGATAATATTACAATCCCTCAAATAAACATGGCTCACCATGTTTAATTTTCATAATAAGACAATCTTTGTGAAAATGCGGCATTGGAACATATTGCTTAACCATGGTTGAACACTTATATTATTAAACCTAAGGGATTGATGCTATAAACCCGAGGGAATAATAAACCCAAGCGACTAACATTATAAAACCAAGGTATATATACCATAAGATAAATATTATAAAAACTAAAATCAACATGGTTAATCATGGTTAGCCATGGTTGATTTCCATTTTGAGACCATATTTGTCAAAATGTAATGTCTGACCATGGCTGACCATGTTTGACCATGATTGATTTTCAAATCGAGAGAATATTTGTTACAATGTGACGTTGAAAAATGGTTGACCATGATTGACCATACTAGACTATGATTAATTTTAAAAAACATGGTTGAGCATGGTTGGCCATGATTGATATTATTAACTAAAGAGAAAAATAAACATAAGTGATTAATATTAAAAAAGAAAGGGATTTATGTTATAAACCTAAGGGAATCATATTAAACACTAGGAATATGAACCCTTTGATTAATAAACCCAAGGGATTAATACTAAAACCCCAAGGTATTTGAACCTAATGGAAGAATATTAAAACCAAGGGATTAATATTATAAAACCAAGGTATATAAAACTTAAGTTAAATACTATTAACCCTAAAATAAACATGGTTTACCATGGTTTATTTTCGTATTAAGACAATCCTTATCATAATTTAACCTTGGACCATGGTTAACCATGCTTGACCATGATTTATTTTCATGTTGATATAATATTTGTCACAATGTGATGTTGGGCCATATTTCACCATGAGTGGCTAAGGTTCACCATGGTTGATTTTGTAAAACATGGTTGACCATGGTTGACCATGGTTGATCGTGATTGACCATGACTCGTATTATAAACCCAATGTAATAATAAACCAAAGTGATAAATACTAAAAACCTAATGGATTATAAACCCAAGAGAATAATATTAAACCCAAGATACTAATATTATAAACCCTTAAATAAACATGGTTGACCATGGTTGATTTTCATAATGATGCAATATTTGTCACAATGTGACATTGGACCATTCTCAACAATGGTTGAACCCTTAGATTAATAAACCCAAGGGATTGATATTATAAACACAAGGGATTAATACTATCAAACCCAAGGGACTAATATTATAAACCCAAGGTATATACACCCTAAGATAAATATTATAAACCCTAAAATAGACTTGGTTGACCATGCTTGATTTTCATATTAAAATAATCCTTGTTATAATGCGACGTTGGACCATGGTTTACCATGATTTACCATTGTTGATTTTCATATTGAGACAATATTGGTCACAATGCGACATTAGACCATGGGTGACCATGATTGTCCATGACTTACCATGATTGATATTATAAACCAAAGGGAAAATTAATATTAAATATTAATATATTAATTATGTATTAAGAGAATATTGTATTATTATATATTAATTAATATTAAACAAAATGGATAGGAAACATAATAACAAGAAATAACATAACTTAAACTCTACAACCAGGTCAACCGCCATGATCTAGGGTTTGGAGGTTTCAGCACAGGATGCCCCTAGCAGACCTCCCTCCTCGCCCTTGAGGACATGTCCACACTCATGGTAAGCCTATAGGATCACCCATGATAGAAAACAATAGGGGTAAAACTGCTTCCCCCTCCTCAGACCAACCTCCCACAGGAGCAGCAACAAGGGGTAGCATTGATCATCAGCAGAACTCTGGCTCGCTTCATGACACAGTCAGGGTGGCTCCCACAGCGATACCGACCTCCATAGCAGAAGCAAAAGCAAAAAATATCACCTCTTCCAAATGCATACCCAAAGCTACAAAAATAACCATGATCGAACTCCCTGCACACCGAATCATTGAAAGAATCCAATTAAAAAAGGATGATGCAATGATAGGAAAGTTCATGGGTTTTTGGCCCACAGAAAAATCCCTCTTAGGATGGATTGCCTCCAAATGGAAGCCAAAGGGTCATATCGACCTTCAGTTTTGCGCCAAAGGCTTATTTAATGTGATTTTCACCTGCATTGAAGACAAAAATTGGATCATGGACAGAGGGCCATACTTCTTCAACTCAGCAGGTTTATACCTGTGCAACTAGGTAGAATGCTTCAATCCATACAAGAAAGATCTCACATGGGATCCGGGCTAGATCTGGCTCTACACCCTCCCCCAGGACTACTGGAATGAGCTGACTCTATGGGACATAGGAAATTCCCTATGAGAATTCATTAAAACAATGGAGGAAACAAATATCAGCTAACATGCAGCATACACACGAATCTGCGTCTCAATGAATATCGCAGAGTCGCTCCTTGGTGAGGTAAGCCTGTTGCATGATGATTTTGAATGGATTCAAACTATAGATTATGAACATGTTCCCTTCTGATGACAGAGGTATCCCCAACACTGGAACCTATTCAAAGATTGCCCCTTAAATCAAAAGGTGGTAGACAATAATGAATCAAATGACCATGCTACTGAAGGGTTTACGAAAGTAGCAAGCAAGAAAAGGCACAAAAAGAGATCAAACTCTAACCAGAACAAAAAATCCCAAACCACAAGCAATAGCTTCGAAGCCTTAGCTTAGCTGAGTGAAAATGATAATGAACCTCCCAAAGATACAAGGCAATCCTCGTAGGAGAAACCACAAATCTCAAAAACACAACAAGACAAGATTCAACCGGAAGCCTTTCTGAAACCCCAAACCCCCATACATGCATGGGACAACTGTGCAATGAAATTCAAAGGAATGGAATTGGATCCAATCCTAGAATCCATGGAGGAAGATCCCGAGAGCATTGAATTTTGGGGCTTAGATCTCATAGGGTTAGAGGATGCATGCAACAAGAAGGACTTTCTCTTAATACCCTAGCAGTAGATCCAAAAGTTGGAATAAATTATCACCCGAGAAAAACATCTCCCGTCCCTAGGCATTCAAGGCGGTACATTACTGAATACAAAATTCATCCTGAAAGAATCCCGTAAACGAGGCAGAAAAATAGATCTGTAGAGAACAGTCGAAATGGGTAGAGAGATGGTAGAATCTGGGAGATTCCCCAAGTTAACCTGATTCTATTATGTCATCCCCAACCCCCCTTGTGTTAGTGTGTTTGGTGCACATATTTATGTAATCACAACAACTTAAGGGGTGTGGTTTACCCACTTAAGTTATTGGTCACAGGAAGAAAAAAAAAGTGGAGTCAAGAAAGTTAGTGGAACAAGCTAGAATCATAAGAATACAAGATAGAGAAATAACATGCATATATAAACTAAAACTAAACTAAAACTAAAAAAAATAAACAAAGGCTTTGAATAGAGTCAAACAACTACAATAATAGGAATGGTGGCTCTTCGACCCCTCTTATTGAGTGATGGTAGGAAATGAGGATGAAAATTTAACCGTCTTGTGAAAGGGCCCCTAGAACATGGGTTCTAAGTCTTGATGCAATGATATTTTTACTTCCAAGCTTGCCTCAGTGCAAAGTATCCCTCTCTCTACTGTGGCATACTAAACTTGTTGGATGGCCAACAATTGAGTCCCCTCTATCTTCAGCCCCGGATCACACACTCTTGGTATTTCTTGGGCAATTCTGGCCAACATAACGATGTGTTCTCAAATCCTTCATCTCATGGTGGCCTTATATAGGAGAATTCAAATCCTCCTTCCCTCTCTTGGTAAGTTTTGGATGGTGACCCAAGAGAGGGGGATGATTCCTTTGTGTGCTCCCTGGATATCTAAGGAGGCTTTGGTGGTTGTCCTTAGGCATTTTCAAGTGAGAAATCACTGTCTTGGAGTGTGATTTTTGTGGTCTCGGAAAGTGACTTTCGCCACTCACAGGATTGTGCGCATTTCAGGTCTAAAGGCGAGCAAATGTGCTCTTCAGGAAGGATTATGCACACAAAAGCATTTATGATGATCAAATTTGATTTTTCCTCAAAACTTAGAGATTTTAAAATAATTTCCAGATTCTGTAATGTCTTCCAGCGCTCTAAATCCTTCTTCTTGACATTAAATAATGTCATCTTCTGCTTCTACGTTTTTCCAGTGTTAACAATTCCCCCCTAAGGTGTGAGGTATAGGAAGAACTGTATAGCCGAAATACTCTATAGTTTATTTTCTGTATGTCATGCGTATAAAGAAAGAGGCCTGCGTGAAGCTCAGAATTGGAAACATCCTGCAACAGTTCGAAGAATGAACATGTCCTATGGGACCCATGTAAGCAGATATAATACAATATATATACAAATTATCTACGAGGTGGGCATGTCCCATGCTCATGATGTTGTGGCTAGTTAAACACATCTATTTGACAAATATGTCTGTGTCACTCATATGGTAGTGATATGGTGGTTTCTGACAACGACTGTTGATGCCCTCTGGGGAATTTTTTCTTTGACAATAGGTGGAATGTGGTACCCATATGTGTAAACTTGGTATGGAATATAGCTGCGCATTGTACGCATAGGAACTGGATGGTACCTTCCTGTGTAAGAATTGCTGAAAGAGATGCTCATGAAGGCATGGGTCTTTGACGAATTTGATCAAAGTGAAATGGTTGTAAGGTACAATACCATCTTGAAATAAGAGTTTTTGTTGTAGTCGAATGTTAGGAGGATCGATGACATCTGTGGCCAATGATGTATCCCATAGTGCCACCCGAGGATACCCCTTTTATGGAGACGGGTAATCCAAGGTACTGGTGCCTTTTTGGAAAATAGGTGTTGATGTTGACAAAAAGGAAGCCTCAACCGAATGGGGGTTCACTGATATGAAGGGTTAAGGGCTTGGATGTGATGAGTTTAACATTGGCATATTGGCGAGGGGTGACTGAAAAATGATGTTGGAGATTCAATGGCCCATGGTCAGAGTTTACTAAGAAGCTTGGCGATAGTCATAGTTATTTATGATGGGGAAATCCCTAGAGTCGGTAGGGCTTCCAGGGTGGGTAAAGATTGGCTATGAGTGTTATGGTGGCTTGTGTGTGGGGGTGTGATACTCTGACCAAGGATGTTTAGGGACTGATTCCATGGTATAAAGGACGAATGAGAGGGTGGGGTATGTATTGCACCGTTTTTGGTCTTTGTACACTTACCAAAAGAATAAAATAATGGGGGTTCTTTTTGTACAAAACACGAAGATTGGTGCCCCAAAACATGAAAGTGTTCGCTCACTGATGTTGTGAGGAAGGTGTTTTGTTGAGGGTGGGGGCCCCATTGGTAGGTCTCATGTGTGGGGTTGATGAAACAAATGAAAAAGTATCCCAGATGGGATTATGCTGGTGGATGTATGGTGGGCCAAATGCGAGGCGAGGTAGTGCGCTTTTGATCTGCTTATACAACCTAGTCATCCAGGAAGGGGGTTTTATTTTGTATGGTAAAACTTGACCTTTATGCATGGTGGATGGATGCACATGAGGTGCTTCTCGGACTAAAGTGGTATGGCCATGGCATCATTTTTGATGTGATATATGGTCTACTGTGGGTGATGAGCGCCATGGAGTTGAGGCTCTACCGACCAATGGGGATGCTTATCATGTGCAAGGTGAGGTGATGATAAACACGGTCGGATATGTTGAACCTATGGTAGATTTCTGATGGAGAAATGATTTTAGGATATGTAGAGTTTACTGGGACTCTATCATGCTAGGGATGGAATGATACCTACTCTGGAACTTTCAGTGGATGGAGTTGTGAATGGTTTGTGAGCTTTTCCTGTAAAAACAAATACCTCAAGTGAAAGCATATTATTTATCAAGTATTATTGAAAGTCATGAGATTTTTAAAAAGAAGAAGATGAGAGAGGGCATACCTTCCGACACTGAAAAACTATTTTTTCGGGAGTGCGACTGTGTGGTATCTCCTCTATTCGTTATGGAGTGTTGATGATGGTGCAACTTACGGTTCGGAGAATGGAAGCTCTGATCACTTGTTATGGTCCTCCAAATTTTTTGAAAAGGGCGATATATAGGTGAAGATGGCCCTAATTCAATTCATTTGTACTTGTTGAGTTCTTGAGAGGTCATAGGGTTCTGCATAGAATTTCTTGTTGTTGCGGTAAACCTGAGCACCAGGGATTAGCGATATCATGCTCAGGTAACCTCCATGACATCCTGCACTTTAATTTTTTCAATCTGATGGTGCTGGGGTCCATACAAACTTGGTTTGTATGGATTCTGAGTGTGTTTTTCCCTAGATTATTCGGTGATCAAGGAAAAAGCGCGCCCTCTATGTGCATTTTCTGGGGATAAGCATGCTTTAAGTGCTCTGTTCCACTTCTTTGGCATGCCTTAAGCGTATCTATGGAAAATACATGCGTGCCCCAAGCCCGCTTGTCTAAGGGACAGGTGCGCAAAAGGCCAAGGAAAGAAAATTTTAGAGTTTTTCCCATTTTTGATGTTTTTCCTGTTGCTGATGGGTACCTGTTTGGATGATAGGTTGTTATAAAGGGAGTGGGACTGGCCCGAGCTCCAAACTGCATCGGTTTTTGATGCTGGGGCATGCCGTGAGCCGGCGCAATGGGGGCTCCTGAAATTTGCAGAGAACGGGCTTCTTCAGTCGCAGGACCGATTGCTTCTTTACTTGATCCGACATTGGCGTAGGGGGCACAAAATGCTTGTGTTGCGTGGGGCAAGCCTGGCCATCCATCCTGAGACGGATGTATATTTTGTGACCGGGTTACTACCTCATGGTGAGGCGCTGATGTATCCACTCCCTTCCGGGAGGGTGGATTTGGAGAGGTTTCAGAGATGTCATTATGGTGGGGTGCATCATCATTGCATCAGTGACAGATCTAACAGAGCGATGTACTCTAGCGGTGATTGTGCGACTTGCAGGGTCGTCGGCTCTGCATCGGGCATTAGGCCCATAGGTTGGAGTCTTGCGCTAGTTGAGGTCTGGGCACTTCTATGATTTTTCTCATTTTTGTTATGATGGGATGGTGACGCAGCTCAAAAAGGTCCACAGTAGATCGAAGTTATTTGCGTATGCCAGCATTTTGTGAAAAATTATGTATGAGAGGGTAGTGTTGCTAAGACCAGTGGTCGTGGTGCCTCCTGGGGTACCATGGGAGCCTCGTATGAGGAGGTGGGCTCCTGTGATGCCATGAGGTGGCGGGGACATGGTGGGGCTTTACTGGAATGCCACAAAAAAAGCCTCGATCGAGGTGAACCCCCAAATTTTCTTGCCATTCCCATATGTGGGGATGGACTTCCGGGGGGATCCAAATATGGGTCTCCCTACTGGTTATGCTTAGAGGCGAACAAGTACATATTTTTATGTTTTATCCATTTTTTTGAGTATATATGTGTTTATGTGTTTTTCCGGTGACACTCACATAGTTTTGGTTGCTCTTTGCAGATGTTGTCGAGGTAGGTCGTCCCGTGGCTTGATTGGTTGGCCATGGTCCTCTACAAAGATCTCGGGGTTGGGAGGCAGGAGATGCTGCTAGAGGACCTAGTGGTGGCGCTGGCCCTTCAGGGGAGGGTAGCAGTTCAGTTGCTACTGAAGCTATGGTTGAGCGAGCTCGTGCTATTGTAGAGGCAGCACGTGGAGATATGGTAGAGGCTCTCATTACGGAACTGACTTCTCGAGTGTCAGTTCTAAAGGATGCATAGGGTCGAGTGAACCGCTTGACCAAGGGGATGCCTTCTTGAGGTTTTATGGATAATCTCGAGGAGGTCTGGTTGGAGATGGTGATGGCCTGGAAGTGGGACTATTAGCCTATTTTACGTTAGATGGTAGTCTCAGTTGTGACGGCGGCTCCAGTGGTGGGACCGAGAGAAGTTGTGGGTCCAGGTACCCCTCTTGAGCAGGCACTGCCCTAGAGTATACTTGTACATGGGGAAAGCACCCATTATGAGGATGCTTGCCCTATTTTTGATGACTTTTGTGTATCTTTGGGTTGGCCGATGGGCCAGCGACACTTTTTTTGTACTCAGACACATACATCATGATATATATATATATATATATATATATATATATATATATATATATATATATATGAGAGACATTTTTTGTGGCTCTACATGTTGTGTCACCTATTTCGTTTTATGGATGATTTTATGCTGATGGATATCTATATATATATTTTTTTTTATGTATGATGGTTTATCTGAGATACATTCTAGTTTAGAATATTGTTGGCTATGCGATTAGCGGCTTGGTTTTGACTGCTTGGTACATGTGTGAATGTAATATAGTCAAATTTTTTTCTTAATATTTTTGTAGGCAAATAATTTCTAAATAGATGTGTATCTCTTGTCTCAAATTTTTGGTTTAACTGTGACACTACTAACTGGGAATCGAGGTAGACATGCATATGGCATATGCCCTGGTGAAGGGCATCACACATAAGTTCGATGAAGGCATCATATTCTGCCTTATTTTTTGTTGCTGAACCGATGCACACACCGTTTGAGCAGAGTGGAAATCGGTCAGGGTGGTAGATGACCCTAGTAGCTATTGCTAAAATTTGAGACCATCTTGATGCTCCATCAGCAAATCTGAAATAAGGTTCAGGTTGGTGATCCATCGTGGCACTTTGAGCATGTTTAATAAGTCTTTTGGTCAAAAACTTTCAGTGGTCAGGTTTGTGTACGTTCACTCTAGGGGAGGGCCATCTTGGCCCTTATGGGTAGAATTTCTTGAGGTAAAGGCCGTTGACGAGGTTGCTGAGGCATGTCCCGTCCGGTTACGTCAAGATGTATGCCCCCTCTTGGAGGCAATGTTTGATGATGTAAGGTCCTTTCCACAAGGTTCTGAAATTTCTTGGCCCTAGGGCTTCTTTTGCGACATCATAGCAAAGGAATAGTTCTCCCTCGGTGAATGAGCGAGGGTTGATGTGGCAGTTGAATGACGCTTTTACCCTTTTCTTATGGGCCTCATTGTGTTGAAGTGACTGTCGTCGGCTTTTTTCAACGAGCTCTAGTTGTATTAGGCGTTGTTTTAGAGGCTGGTATCATCAAGGAGTTTGAGAGTGGCGTGAAAATTTGGGATCTTACATAAATGAATGAAAAAGTGCAAGGTACCTTGATAATTTGCAACAGGAATAAGGTGGAAATCCTGGGGCATTTGGGTGGTTGCAATCCTATTTTTGCTATGCAATGATACAAATTGTATATGGTGAATTGTGTCTTTAGCGTTCAGAGGGGGAAGAATCTCTGCGATGGGAGTTTGCGTAAGTGAAAGGTTGGGTTCCCCGCCAGGGTGGTCAATTTCCCGTGGGTGGAAATTGTGCCTACTGCAGAGGTGCTTGAATGTTTCCATTAGCAGGCATACCTCTAGTGTGTGATTTTGGCCAGTGCAGATAGTGCATGGTATCATTGTTCCAATGGAGTAGATTGTATTGGAATCAACACTACTGGGCGTCCTTGATGTGGATTCTTGGAAAGGATCTGTTGTAGAAGAGGTGGTCTTCTACTTCCACTTCCATGTTGTTGGCTTAGGTTTGTCTGACTCTTTGGGGGAGTGTAGACTCAACACTGCTCTTAGCTTTGGGAGGTGCACACATTTAACCATATGGTGAAAGTGTGAACAAATCTAGCAATAGGTACACGTGATCTTCTCTTGGTTAGAGAGAAACATCTAAGGGAGAGGATACTATATGAAAACTATTTGCAAGAGGCTTCAGTTCTCTGCACTGATTCACTCGGTGGTCATTTAGGTTGCATAGTCCACATGTTATCCTAGGCTTGGCCTGGGTCATGCTTGGTTGGTGTGTTGTCCTAGCTTTCCCATCACGCTCATGTGGTTGTGGGGTTGCTAACCCGGAGGTGGTGTATCTTTTATATCACTCACGGAGGTCGTGCTCTATCTTCTCTATGGTATGAATCATATTGATGGTAGGGTGAACTCGAGGGATATAGGTATAGTGTTGTTCATAGTGATTACCTTGACATATTAGGAAAATAGCATAGATATGGGGGTCCCATGATGCTCAATTTGTGGTCTGGTAGGGAACCAACATCGTAACGCTACTAAATCAGGGCAAGTGGCGACCACATGATTGGGCATTTTGCATAACGCGCATGTTGGTCTTCTCTGTAGAGAGTGGTTTGGGATGACTGGGTGTCTCCAGATTGGTCACTTTTCAACTGACAAGGACATGATGGATATGCTCTTCACATCCTCTTGGGTTGTGGATCTATCCGTGGATTCTTCGTCCATGTCATCTTCTTGGGAGAGGCAGACAGTGGCTGAGTGCAATCTAGTAACGGCTAGCTGGAATCAGGGGATATAGTGACAATTCTCCAGAAGGTGATTGTTGAAAAACAAAGGACATGTGAATTGTGTTTCCTGTAATCCAACGTAGTAAAACGTTCTATAGGATACCATCGATGGATGAGTTCCAGGGCTATGAATTCTTCATGGAAGGGACCACATTCATCACACAGTGTGTAGTGTATAACAAAAGGGGGTATGACTGGGGGTCTTTCTGGTGCCATTTGTTCTTCTTGTAGGTACATGATGGTACAAGGTTCATTTCTGGATGCCTGGATGGAGGAATCCTCTTGATAGGATCACTCGATGGCGTGTAAGGCATCCATATATCATGGGATCTCTGGGAAATGATGGGTATAGTGCCCATAGTTGTTGCAGATAGTGCATGCATGATTGGTACACAATGCTTTGTCTTTACCTTTTGTGGTAGGTTCCTTTATACGGGAACACGGTGGCGCGATGTATATCTAAAAGACAAGGAGTGGTTTTAATTAATCTAGCTCTGGGAAGATATAGGTAAGGTGACCCATACATCGCATAGGGCGCAAACTAGCGATTCATATTGTATGGCGGGAGTCACCATATTAATTCCTCTCTTCTTAGTTTTCATAGCCGTAATCACCAATTTTGCAATGGAAATTTCCTTTGTAGGGGTGGTTTCCACCGTTTATTGGATGGGTGGGGCCTCCTTGGTACTGAGGGGCTTCAACCCTATGGCAGTGATGTGAGTGGCTCTTGTTCCCATAGGGGGAATGAGGTAACATACTGGTATTGCCAACGATATTTTTGGTAACACCAATGTTGGAAAAACCTGTGGGGAGACAAAAACAACTGGGGGGTAGAGGAAAGGGGATTGGGAAGCGGCGTAGGCTAGAGAGGCTGCTGTGGTCGATGAATTGGTGTAATTATTTCTCATGTCCATGTCCTGATTAGTTTCGACACTTCATGTGGACATCATGCACACCAGAGACCCTATGGCATTAGGTGATGACTTAAGGGTAATGGGAGGATCTCCTAGGAATGACCATAGAACGAATGATGGTTTGAACTGGCTGGGGCCATATTCTTGGTATCGTGAAAGAGCATCCAAGGATGTATCTATGTAGGGTAGAATTATATCAGTGTTTGTTAGGGGTCGCTTCTCACTATGCATCAATTGGTCTATAGTAATGATGTGGTCCTCGTGGGGGAACATCATAATGCGGAAGATGAAGGAGGCTATGGCTGACATGGATTACAAATAACTCTACCCAAGGAGTATATTATAATCCAAGTGAGAGTCCAAGACTTAAATGTCTATGTGGACCATCTTTTCAGCTAAGCAGACTGGGACATTTTGGTAGAGGTCGACAAGGATCGAAGGACGACCATCGTATGCTCTAAGTGTGATGACTGAGGGTTTTAGTTCAGGAGACCCTAACTTTTGCCAAACATTTTTTGACATGATGCACATGGATGCACCCTCGTCGATGAAACATCAGTGAATTTTTATATTATGGACCGACAGTGGTATCTGGAAGGCAACCATGGAAGGAAGCCTGGGGGTGGCTTTGTCTAAGTCAAAAGCCATTAGGCATGTATTGGCAGGGTCGATAGCACCTAACGTGGAAAGTAAGGCTTTTCTTTGTTTTTAGAATGACTGCAATACTTCCAAAGATGACATAAAAGTGGGAGATTGTGCTAAATCATCCATGATACTATAATTATGGGTCATTTTGGAGTAGTTTCCTGCTCGCCTATTGGGTCCCTTGGCCATCTTTGGCAATGGTTCGATAGGCATATTTGAAATGGTCAAAGGTGCAGTCGGTGCACTGGTACTTTCCCCTAATGTATTGGTGTTTGGTGGGGTGTCATAATTGTGATTCCATGTTTGGAAAAGGATCTCTTCACCAGTCATGTAGATTTCTTGGCTACTTTTCATGGAGTCGTATGGATTTTGTTGTTGAGTGCTTACCGTCCCTTGATGGGGGAAAGGTTCCTGCACCACATCTGGTTGCTGAGAAGATCCTCCTTGTCCTTGGTTACTCTATAACTGCTTTAGCTCAGGGAGATCGGGACAGTGGTGAGTATAATGGCCATACTCACCACATATCGAACAGGAATGGTTTATTTGAAGAGGTGGCCTTTTTCTCTGCCATTCAACATTGCTTGGCTCCTGGTTCTGATTCCGATTGGAGTTGCCTCCACCCTGGGATCGCAGTGGGCATTGATGGTTGTTGCCCCCCTATCTAGGATTCCCTTTTGGCTTGTTTTTTTCTTTTTTCTTCACCACGTTAGGAGGGTATTTCTCTTGGTTATATTGGTGAGATTGGTTTTGGGAAGGCTACACAAATTTAACCTGTGCATTGGTCTGCATAGGCGGGTCTTGAATCTGGGGACTAGGCATAACGCGGTCCTTGGTTTTCACTTGGTTGTTGGAGGGGAGTTCTTCCGTCAGTGTTTCTTTCTATGTACTGGGTCCCCTGAGCCGAAGGATAGGGTCCTCCATGGTGATATGTCGGCTCCCTATTGGTCAAATTTTTTTGAGGCATATGATGACATTGAAACCACGTTGAGGTACGTTCTAAGTAGAATTGTATGTGTAACTGGGGTTTTGACTACTGCTGCCTAGGTAACCTTCAGTCAATGACCCAATTAGTCCATCTGTAGTTTTTGACGTGCGTGGAAATTCCTAATAAGATTGCAGGCATGGGGCATTGGGTAGGATATTTTAAATGTATCTTGACTATGTATAAATCAGCTCAAGCTGTTGGGCTTTGTTGATGGCATCCTCTTTGGATGTGGGCCTTTTTTGCACCACATCCTTTGAAATATCTATCGTGAGATATTTCAGGAAAAAATATAAAAGAACCCGATCATTGATTTTTGCTTTACATAAACTACAACTCTGCCTCCATTCATGGGGATGGTCCGACATATGGATGGCGGGGGTTTGTCTAAAATGTGTCAGTAATTCCATTATGGAATCATGGTGAATGGGTAATTGAAAATATGTTAGGAACATAGTGGCGAGTGCACTAAGAGTTCCATGTGATGCAGAGGGTTTCTCCACATACCATTTCACAGCTACTCTTGTCAGAGTGCGTTGAAATAGTCTCAATCGAATAGTGTCATCAATGATATTGTTCGATGAGCACCACAGGTGGAAGGTCATGACATGATTACCTGGGTCTTCCGCTTGCTTTCCTTCGAACTTCAGAATATATAAAGGGAGATTTTTTGGCATGGGATGCCATGTAGGGTTGCGTGTGATGGGTTCATTCGTCAACTTGGTTAAATCAGGTAGATTAAATGAAGCTAAGAAAGGTGACTGGGAATTTGACGCCATTGCAACTTGCAAAAACACAAAGTTCTGGTTAGGAAGAGGGTTAGTCTATGACATACCCTGCTTTGTATTTGACTGGCTTCATGAATGGGTTGCACTCCTCTACCCTCTAGGGGTTGTGGGAGGAGTCGTGTGTGGTTTGGTTTTGGGAGACCGACCAGGGTTCCTAACTAAGGATGCCCCAATAAATAACAAACAAATAATGGTGGCAGCATTCCATCTTTGACGCCTAAATGGTGAAAGAACTGGAACCCCTCCCGGTAATGGTGGGAGGTCTAAAAGATGCCTAGATCGATGTGGTCCCATTGGGTCCATTATGGTGTTGACTAGATTTTTTTTTGGAAAACTTTGAGAGGATGGAGTCTACGATTAAAGCAAAATTCTGGTCATATACATAAAACAAAGCGAAAATAAAATAATTTTTCCCATTAAATTAATTCTATGTGATCAAGCAATAAAAAAAGTGACTTTTTTTATTTGCGTATAATACTCAAAATCCTATAAGAACTATTCATCCTCACACAATCAAATGTAACTAGCCCTTAAGAAGATACCTTGCGAGTGCTGGCACAACATCCCGTAAGAGCTGGTGACGCCCTTAGTCGGCCGAAGAAAATCCACCAAGGTAAGGGTAGAGGGTCTGGTACTTGCCTGCCCTGTCACCTATAGGGAAAGGATGCCCTAGATTTGGCCACTAAGTACCACCATCCCATGTGAATTTTCAATTCTTGGGCTTCTTGGTAAGTCAACTAACAGTACCGAGTACCAACCGGGTCAGGTAGCCCCAACTGATACCGCACACACAACGCCTAAGCCTAACTCCCTTTGAAACAGGTCTCTGCCATGCTCAGGTTTTATTTTCCATGGGCTAATAGGTGTATTTAAAGCTCCCTAAATAGTCAACTTCTATGTTTCAATATGAAGAATGATCAAGGCAGCTTGTTGGATGCCTACCCCCTTGATCCTAACCTAAACTACAAATTATTTTATGGCCACTATGGGGAGAATTCAGTGAGTTTGGTTAAGTTAGTTTTAGGTTTCTTTTATTTGCTTAGTGGGTGGATGTGTGTGAGAAAAAAGTGGACAAGCACATAGTTTGAACATGTGGATATGCGATGATCCTTTTCAAAATCCCCTATTAAACTATGTTGTATTATTCCTTGCTGAAAAGAAAAACATGTGTGGATATGGGCCGCTTTCTAATTTTCCTAGTTAATCTATGTGATCAACTAAAGGGAGATGGAGAGTTTTAAATAGAGATTGTTCATATGCTTTCCTAGGATCACCATAGGGTGCGAAGGCAGTAGATATTGCTTGATCCTCTATCGACAATTCAATCCTAGTCCCGAAATCGTAGTGCAAAAATTGAACTAAACTAATAACTTTTACACTAGAAAAATGAAACTAGCTAAGCATGCATGGACTTGGGCCACTTGCTTTGGCTAGTTATCTAGGTGTGTTGATACCTAAATTTTGAAAACATAAAATTATTTTGGATTGCAAGTTATTTCCCCCCCACTTAAACTATGCGTGAACTTTGCAAAAATCAACTTGAAATAAAACTAACACTAAGCCCACAAAAAGAAGTTAAGAGTGAGATTTAGCAAGTTGTGGGGTACTTCAACCAGTGCTGGAAGATGTATTATGGGCTGCCAAGCACTTTACAAGAAGGAAAAGATAGAAATGTGGGAGAAATTTCTCTTTTTGTCTTTTGCACGCAAAAGATTGAAACAAGCACGATGTTTGTGCCCAGGTCAGCTCTGAACGTGTGCCCTGGGCACATCCACATGAGGGAAAAGAATGCAAATTCTTGCAAAAATAATTTTTTGAGCTGATTTGCTTCAGTCTGTCACTTGTGATGAACTAGGGACTGTAAGGGAGAAAGGGGGAAATTCAGCTCCACTCCGCAGCACAGACAGGGGTCTCTATAAAAAGGAGGCACAACCACATAAACTTGGTAATAAACGTTAGTGGAGTTTCCAATCCTGTGTTAGTGTGTTTGGTGCATGTATATACAAAATCACACCAGGTTAAGGGGTGTGGTTTACCCACTTAAGTTATTTTTCACAGGAAAAAAAAGAAGTGGAGTCAAGCAAGTTAGTGGAACAAGCTAGAATCATAAACATACTAGATATAGAAATAGCATGCATATATAAAATAAAACTAAACTAAAACTAAAACAAATAAACAAAATCTATGAATAGAGTAAAAAAACTGCAATAATCCAAATGATTTCTCTTTCGCCCCTCTTATTGAGTGCTGGTAGGAAATGAGGATGAAACTTTAACCCTCTTTCCAAAGAGCCCCTAGAACATGGGTTGTAAGTCCCGATGCAAGGATTTTTTTTACTTCCAAGCCAGCCTTGGCGCAAAGTCTCCCTCTCTCTACTGTGGCAAAATGAACTTGTTGGATGGCCAACAATCGAATCCCCTCTATAATTAGCCCCGAATCACACACTACTGGTATTTCTTTGGCAATTCTGGCCATCATAACAACATGTTTTCAAATTCTTGATCTCATGGTGGCCTTATATAGGAGAAATCAAATCCTCCATCACTCTCTTGGTACATTGTGGATGGTGACCCAAGAGAGGGGGATGATTCCCTTATGTGCCACAAATATTCCATTGTGTGCTCCCTTGATGTCTATGGAGGCTTTGGTGGCTGTCCTTAGGCAACTTCAAGTGAGAAATCACTGTCTTGGAGTGTTCTTTTTGTGGTCCCAGAAAGTGACTTTCACCACTCCTAGGATTGTGCGCATTTCGGTCGAAAGGCGTGCAAAGGCACTCTTCATGAACGATTATGCGCACAAAAGTATTTATGACTTGATCAAATTTTATTTTTCCTTAGACCTTAGAGATTATTAAATACTTTCCAGATTCTGTAATTTCTTCCAACCTTGTAAATCCTTCTGCTTGAAATTAAATAATGTATTCTTCTGCTTGTATGATTTTCCAGTGTTAACACCCCTCAATGAAGATCATTTCATGGAATATCAGAGGGCTCAATAGCCCCAAAAAGCGCAAGATCATCAAAAAAAGAAATGCTAAGGAAAACACTGCAATTTTCTACATGCAAGAAACCAAATGTTCCAGCTCTACTCTGGAAACCATCTTTAAAAGGATATGGAAAGGCTACAAAACACTAGCGGTGGATGCCAATGGAGCTTCAGGAGGATTGGAAATCATATGGAACCCCCACATCATCGCCCTAGAGTATTTCCATGCCAATAAATGCTTCATTCAAGCCAAATTTCACTTCATTGGAACTACCATCCATATTGGACTCCTCACAAACATCTACTTCCCCCAGAATCTCCAGCAAAAAATAGAGCTTTTGGAAAACATTGTTGATCTCAATAACTTGTGAACTCTACCTCTATGGTTGCTTGGAGGAGATTTCAATATGATAACCAATATACAGGAAGAAAAATGTGGAAGGAAACTTCCGGATATGGACACCACTGGGTTCAAGAACTTCATCCAAGATAGTCAAATCATAGATCTACAAACCTCCAATGGCATCTTTAATAGGAAAAATAGAAGAGGAGACACCTAGCAGACTGCCTCCAGGTTGGATCATTTTCTCATCACGGAAGACTTTATACATCTAGGGGGAGATCTTGTAGCCACCATCATTCTAGCCACTGACTTTGACCACTAGCTGATACATCTACATTGGCTCAGACCAGGTACGCCCATGCCTAAACCCTTTTTATTTGAACACTATTGGCTTGGAAATCCAAGTTTCAAAGAACTCGTCTGAGATTGGTGGTCCTCCCTTACACCACCCCAAGTCAAAAAAATGTATCAGTTCTCGAAAAAGTTGAAGATGCTCAAAGGGAAACTGAAGGTGTGGAAAAATACCACCTTCGACAACATCTTCAAAGATCAAACAGAGTTGGAGTAGCAAATGAAGAAGCTCCAATAGACAATCATCTTAGAATGATGCTCCGCAAACTATGAGAACAAGGAGAAATTATTAACAACCCAGCTGAAAGAAACAAGAAGCCAGGAAGAGATCATATGGAAACAAAATATAGGATATGCTAGCTCAAAGATGGAGAAAGAAACACAAAATTTTTCCATCGCTCCACCATTCAGCACCAGATGCACAACAAAATTACAATTCTCAAAAATATGAATGGGGAGCGATTAGAAAAGCAAGAGGATATCACATAGGAGATTTGGAATCACTTCAAGGATATCCCCCAAGAACCCAACATCCAGAGGCATGAAGCTATATGAATAATCACTCAGCACATACCCCAACTGGTCACAGAAGAAAACAACAAGATGATGCTTAAAGTAACCACTCTAGCAGATGTTGAACAAGCAATATTCCAACTAAAGGAAGGGAAAGCTCTTGGTCTGAATGGATTCACTACCAAATTCTTCCATTTATTATGAGAAACCCTCAAAGAAGAAGTCTGGGATGTCGTAGAGGAATCGTTCACCACTCACTAGCTTCTACCGGCTCTCAACGCCACCTTCCTCACTCTCATACCAAAGGAAGACAATGTTGATACCACAAGTAAGTATAAACCCATAGGCCTTTGCAATGTCATTTAAAAAATAATTTCCAAAGTTATAGCTAACATAATGAAGTAGCTCCTACCCCTACTCATCTCCCCTAAGAAAATGGGTTATGTAGAAGGCAAGAAAATCCTTGATGGCATCATCTTAACCCATGAGGTCATCCATTCGCTCGAGGCCTCTAAAAAACCCGAAATTCTCCTCATAGTTGTTATGTCCAAGGCTTTTGACAAACTCAGTTCAAATTATATCAAGCTAGTCATCATAACCTTTGGCTTCAACCACACTTCAGTCCGATGGATAATGAGCTTGATAAAATCCCCCTTTCTTTCCATTTTGGTCAATGTCATACCTTCGACAACCTCCAATACTTCAAGAGGTATCAAATTAGGAGATCCTCTCTTGCGCTTCATTTTCATTTTCATGGCAGAAGGTCTGGGACACCAGTTAAAAAACTTTGTCCATTCAGGTACCCTTCAGGGCATTCCTCTCCACAATCCCCCCCCCATCTCCCATCAACAATTTGTGGACAAAAACATGATAATGGGACACCCATTGGTCCAGGAAGCCTGATCCTTGAAATCTCTGCTCGACTATTTCTCTGAAGCATCTAGAACAGAAGTAAACTATGAAAAATATCAAATATTCTTCTTCCACACTTCCCCTATCACCTAGCGCAACATCACCCACATCTTGGGCTTCTCCATAACTTCCTTTCCCTCCAAATACCTTGGATCCCCTCTAAAAAACCTAACCATCAATCACACTTCCTAGCGAGCGCTGTTGGATAGAATGGAAACCAAATTATCCAACTAGACTCATCGTTCCCTAAACATAGCCGGCTGCACGTTGCTCATCAAAGTGGTCCTTCTGTCTCTCCCCATTTACCTCTTCTCAGTTCTAGTAGCCCCAAAATGGGTTGCCAACACTATCTAAAACTTACAACAAAATTTTCTTTGGGGAGGAATTAAATATAAAAATAAATGGGCATTGTCAACTGGAAAGAGGTCTGCAAACCGAAAGGTCATGGAAAACTAGGGTTGCGAGATTCAGACCACAAAAACAATATCATTGGGGCCATTATATGGTGGAAATGGGTCTCCTACCCTCACACACCCTGAGCAAACCTATGGACAACCAAATATGTGAGGAATTGGCCCAATGAGGATCTCATTAGATTCAACATATATCCAAGAGAATCCAAAATATGGAATGCAACTAGAAACCAAAAATAGTTGATCCAAACCCACAGCTTCTGGGAATTGCGCAGTGGTACTCAAGCTAGATTCTGGGAGGATTCTTGGAAGAAAATGCCCAACCTCTCCTCATCTTTTCACAAACCCCTTTGGAGAAATTTTTTATAGGAAAGGCAGTGTAACTATGTCCAATATTTCTAGATCAATCACACAACTTAGGGCTACAAGACCTGGCTTCACACTGGCATATGGCAAGAAGACTGGAACAATTAAAATCATAGAGACATTTGGGAGGAACTGATAACTAAAATAAGAATCGGAGCCCAAAAAGGACCCAATATTCTTCGATGGGGCCATACTCCAAGTGGTAACTACTCCACCAAGGAAGCCTACAATCTCTTACAATAGCATAACCCATATCCATCCAATCAATATGGAAGAAGATATGGTCAGCCAAGCTCTGGCCCAAAGTCACCACCTTTCTATGATTTCTCAGTAAACAACACATCCTCACATTGGAGAATATTTTGCAATGAGGCTTTGTGGGACCCTCACGATGCCCTAGAATATGTTGAAACTATTGATCATTTGTTATATCTCTTCCCCATATCCAACGCCCTATTGGACAGGATTGAAATTATATCCAGATGCAACAATAGAGAAAGAGGTAACATCATTAACACCATCAACATGTGGACGAAAAAACCTCACTCCAGCAACATTTTGAATAGACTTTGGCAGTTTATTTCAGGCCTCCTTACCTAGAATATATCGAAGGAAAGGAACATCCAGATCTTTAAAGACAAGGCATTCAATCATGAACAAATCTAGGAAAGGCTACATGGAAATCTCATGGAAACTCTTGCCATAACTCCCTGGAGTAAGGAAGATCTCCTAACAACTAAGACGGAACACAAAATTTGGAGAAACTGACATATGAGTATAAACACCCCTTTGGATAACTCCCCAGGGAATACCGGAAGAACCATCACAACTGAACAATGGAATCCCCCACCAAATGGCTTCTTCAAATGTAACTTCGATGGAACCTACAAAGGCAACCCCGACAATGCTATATTCAGATGTATCTTCAGGAATTCCCAGGGTAAGCACCTTCTGGTCTTTTATAGAAACATGGGATGGGATAGAAGCAACTCCGCAGAGTTAGAGGGACTCATACACGACATATCCAGAGCCATCAAGTTCAAATATTTTCCCATGGAAATGGAGGGAGACTCGCAAATCATCACTCATGATTTCACTCAAATTCTCCATGGCTCTTCCTCCTCAAAGGTCCCCACCATCTGGAGTCTTGCTAACAGGCTCAAACTCCTGGAACAATTGATACAAGAGCATAGGGAAATAATGTTTCACCATGTGCGCAGAAAAGTGAACACTATTGTGGATTTCCTAGCCAACAAGGGTGTGGAAATACACAACATTGTGCATTACTTATGCAGAGAATGCCAAACTCTCATCCAAAAGAACTATCTCTCCCCGGATGCGAGTGACATTGGACGCACGTATGAAAATATTCCCTCCCACGTTCGATATGATGAAGATCTCCAACATAGGGCTACACTTGATGTGAATCCACCTCCCTTCATTAATTCACATGAGGTGATGGAGGCAAGGCATCAAGAAGATACAAAATGCCAAAAATCACCCTGGGTGGCACCTCTTAGATACAATCATTTAAATGAGCTCCCGGATGGATATGATGCTCTATCATAACTTGAAGTACAAGCTTCCACATAAAAATTATCACAGCACACACCTCTGAGCATGTCATAATAATGCACAACATCTGCACTTATGCCACAAGCCTATAAAAGGGGTGGCCCTTCTGCATAGTGTTACTCAAATTTTGCTCCTTCTGGCTCACATTTCTCTCTTAGCCTCTTTATTTCAGTTTCAACCCACCTGCGCACTCCACCACTGTGTAGCCTCCCCCCTGTGTCAGGTCACGAAGGACCCTCCCAGCTGCACACCTCCTTGACTGCGCGCCTCCCTTCGACTCCCCTTGCCTTGCTAGTTTCTCTTGCCTACGCGCTCTCATCCTCAAGCTCCCCCAACTACGCAATCCCCACCTGCATACCACCTTACCTAATAGCGCCATGCTGCGCACTCCTATATCCACTCTAGGTATCTTCTTTGTACCTCGCAACCCCCCATATTCCATTTGTTGCACTATCCATGGCTCCGAGACTGTGCCAAAGGACAATCAAATGCGACCAAAGAGGTGTGTTACTTGGACGCTAGTAGTGAGGGCCCGATAACTGTTTGGAGTCCTTTGTAGGCTCCTCTTCTGGAAATCATGCCAGGGATGCTACCCTAAGCTTTGTGGATGACCAGGAGGAGGAGGCCCCTACTCAAGAACTATAGAGAAATAGAAATGGACCTAGGAAATCCAGCATTACGCACCAGGTGCACCCGAGGCCCCGGAAAACCGAGCCTCTTCTGGTTCAGGAGGCAAAGGGGGAAGACACTGACGTATGGATAATGGACTTGGAGGGCACTTGGATGCATGTACTGAATTTTGAGTACCTGGTCGCTCCCATCTTCTGCACACCTGCTTCTAGGCCTCTACGCCAACCTACTGCTGAGGAGGAGGCCATAGCAAAGGATTATTCATACCGCATTGAGGAGGAGGAACTAGACACCGAGGATGATGCAAAATCACAATGACTACGTGGTCGCTCATCTTTTTTTTATTTTTTTGTTATTCTATCTCTTATCATAGAAATTTTACTTTCACTAGTGCCCTGGCACATTTTGTTATTTTCTGTTTGATGTTACTACAAGGTTGGTTTCCTCTGAGGAGGCAGCCCCATACCTACGCAACTATGAAAGCAACAAAGGTTGGGATTGGATAAGCGCAAATTTCCAACTCAACCTCTAGCATATGTAATTTCTTACTTCGAATAATTAAAGTTTAGCCTAAGTTACCAAAAAAACAAAATATATTAAACCAAATGGATTTATATTATAAACCTTAGGGAGTAATATTATATATCCAAGGGAACAACATTAAATCTAAGGGGAAATTATTATAGGTCCTTGCGATTAATATTATAAAACCATAGGATTATTGATATTGTAAACCCTAATATTATACACCCTAATATATTATTAAACATATCAAGGATTAATATTATAAGGGTAAAAATGTGAACATGGGTTACACTTTCATGAGAAATGCGGTCGAAAATTTCATTTTCCCAATAGTTCGGCTAAACTTTTATAAAAGTTCGGTCGAACTGTTAGAAAGTTAGGCCGAAGTTTTGAAATTAATCTGGCTGAAATAATTCTGTCTTTTTCATTGACAGTGTATTAACGGTGGTGGTAAACAGATTTTTGGCTAGAGATGGTAAAGTGGCAACGAAAGTTCAGCCAAACTAATAGTCTGGTTGAACTATTAGTTGCACCGAATTTTTTCTTATAAATATACCGCCCCCCACACTGCAACAAGTTTTTGTTTTGTTATAGTTCAGTTAGTTACCGTTTCTCTGTTGCTGCTTTGTTTTTTTCTGTCTCGCTCTGTTTGTGTTGATCTGTTGCAGGGGTGTTGTCTCAGTCTGTTTATCTTACGCTGTTGTAGGGGTGTTGTCTCGCTCTATTTGTGTCGAGTTATTACAGGGGTGTTTTCTTGCTCTGTTTGTGTTGGGTTGTTACAGGGGTGATGAGCGGAGAAAGTGAAGGTGAGAATGTAAGGTTTATGATTTATGCTCTCTCTTTTTTCCTGTTTTCGTAGGTTTTCCCTAATTTGTGTCCTCGGTGATATGCAAAATCATTATCTCACTTTCTACTCATTATTTGTGCTCTCATTTTCTGCTCATCGTGCATTCTCTCACTGTCCCGTTGTCTTCTAATTTCTAGGTAGAATAAAAAACCTACTATTTGCATCCTCATACGTTTCCTTTTATTCTTTCGAAAGACAATTGCACATGGAAATGAAACCAAAGATTGATTTTGATTAATATCACTGAATTTTCGGATAAAAATATGAAAATATTATAATCATACTGGAAAGGAATAAATTTAAGTCTTCATAACTTACAAAAATTTTCCAAATATCCAATTTCTTTTCATTTTGGTTTACTTTCAGGTCTTCAACGTATCAGATATTGTCAATGAAAAAGTCAAGTACTCTTAGTTGGAAATTTTTTTTGCTTGCACTTTTCCTTGACAGTTTTTGTTCAGTAGTGATTGAAATCTCTTACACATACATATATGGATCCATAACCAAAATAACAAACCAGGTTTTCTGGTACCCATTATTTTTGTTAGTGATCTAAATGGATCTAGATCCATGTGTTAGAGCAATGTTATTGCCTCTGAAAAATTTATCAAGCCTTTTCTTCTACCTATATGAAATCAAGCAGTAAATATGGCTAGAGTGTCATATCTTCATTCAGCATCCACATTAAAAACCATCCATGAAATATTGCTTCTACCCAATTCCTTATGATTTTTTTCCTTCCTGAAGGACATTGAGAATTCCCTGCAAATTTTTTTGTGGTTAAGATAGCTATATAGAATCACTACTATTTAGCTTAGTAAGCATATACCATATCATTATTATGAGCTTAATTATGTATATTACTATGAAAATGAGTATAATACATAGTTTTTTACATCACTTATGTGACTTATACCGATATAGGCTTATTTTGTACTCTCTCGATAAAGCTTGAACATGTTCTGTTTCATCTAACTAACCCATTGTACTATCATATTACTATGAATACATGGTGTTAATTAGGGATAGAAATTACCATAATTATAGTCTCTTTGTTATAGCTCTCTAATCATAAGTCTAGTGTAAGAGCTTAACCAACTTACTAACTTAAACTTAATACAGTTGTAGATAAGCTATAAGTAATAAGAAATCACATAATGAATCACACTTTCTATGAAATGTATAAGGTATGATTACAAGCATGATGATACAAGGAGTTACTGTACCATATCTAACAACCTGATAAGAGTAAAGTCAGACTGAGTACAAGGTTCACACTAATCACATATTGAACATTACCTATATAAGCTTACCTATACCTATTCATTACTCTGATTACGTGTTTACAACTACTCTGAGCATAGAAGATGTCATAATTGTTGTTACTTGTTCAACCTCTTTATATAATCTATAGATTCATTATAACCTCATATTCAATGTGCTTTCATTCCCTGTCTATTTCGCACTATGTAATGTTTATCTATATTAGATTATTTTGTTTACAACTAGTCTTGTGATAGAAACTGTCATAACTTTTGTTACTTGTTCAACCTCTTTATATAAGCTATAGAGTCATTGTAACCTCATATTCAATGGGATTTGATTCCCTATCTATTTTACACTAAGTGATGTTTACCTATATTATATTATTGGAATAATGTAACCTATGATACTTACCTATATCCAATTCTTCATTTGGAGGGAGTAGAAGGCATTGCGGGAGTTTTCGGCCCTCTAATCATCATTGAATTCCATAAACCATTACTCAACACTTCTCTAGGAGGCTTCCTTGAGTTTCTAGTGTTATTATCAATCTGATCTACAATTGTTGAAGTTGAGTTGCCATGACCACAACATTGAAGCAACACCAAAGCCAACACCCCAAACATGAGAAATACTGATCCTCTAAATCTCAACATCATCACCCTCATCTAATATTCGCAAGGTTCAAATTATTTTTTATCATAATAATTTGGTTAACAATTTAGACAAGGTATACCGTAATTATTTAATTTTTCTTAATAGAGTGAAATATTGTTTTAGAAATAGATTTAACATTTCGAAAATTTTCTGAAGTACTCAGATTATGTAAAATTATCTCGGGCCTTTTTCTTTTTAGCAGACTTAGATATGCATTGAGATTAATATTGATATGATATTTATTGAGATATAGATTTAAATTAATTACCTAATCTTGACTTGAACTTCACTCAGTCCCCGAAAAAAATGTTTGGGTAACAAACAGTCCATGTGAGCAGCAACTAGACCATCCCGAAACATATCAGCTTGTATGGCCGCCTAACCTGTGATCTTCCTGTGTTTTTGATGTGTAATGTGTGTCAGAAAAATCTCATATTCTCAACATTCAAACTTCCATGCATATAGTCCGAGATGGTCGTGAGGGTAAAGATCAATCATAGGATGATATGTTGTTGTTGGCTAAATTACTATGTCTCAATGTGAAGTTAAAAAATTCAATGTTAGATCTCAACTTATGAGATGTTGATAATTAATTTATGATTTATGATGAAAACCATTTAAATTTTAGCTACACATTAATTTCATGCCAAAATAATCAATTACATTTGAGCCACACATTAATTTCTTCTCCTAAGAACTTAATGTTGTCGCTTGTGGTTACGTACTTATGCACATGACAACTCCACCAGACATACATGCATAAATGCATATATTAAAAATTAGCCTACATCCATCTTGTAGAACCTATCATGAATAATACTAATGTGTAGGATAATTGTCTTCACACAAATTTCAAATGCACACAACAACTCCACCAGACATACATGTATATAGTAGTAAAAAATGATGAAATTAATGAAAAGGTGACTAAAAATGTTAGTCACCACAATTATTTCAAGTGAATTACTACTGAATTTGAGCAATTTTAAGTGACCGAACTAAAAATGACTAACTTAACTGACTAATTTAGTCTTGGAATAAAATATATGACTAGATAATAAGTGACTAAACTAAAAGCGACTAACTTAAACGACTAATTTAGTGTAGGGATAAAATATATGAATATATAATAAGTGACTAAAGTAAAAGTGACTAACTTAAATGACTAATTTAGTCTAGGATTAAAACATATGACCAGATAATAGGTGAAAAAATTAATAATGATTAATGTAAATGACTATTATAGTCCAAGAATTAAAAATGGACAAATAACAAGTACAACAAGTATATGAATTAGTCATTTATGTAAGTAATTTTTAATTGTGTCACTCCATATATGGAAAATTTCAATTTTTGTACCGAAGTGTTACATTTCACTATAGGTGTCTCTGAATCCATTTGCAGTGTTAAAATTTAGAGACAAAGGGGTCTCTAAATTTACAATGTTAGAATTATGAATACCCTTTTGTCTCTAAAGTTAACAATGCAGATGGATTCATATACAATTAACATGATTGCATGTATCATCTATCAAATTTACAATAATTCCTTCATTATAATCTTAGTAAAGGTAATATTAATTATATAGCCAAATTTATATTTATATTTGTATTTAATATTTGGCCATAGAGTTTAATTTTTAAACTTCATTGATTTATGTTAAAAGTGTGAGTTGTTTTAAATCTAAGGTTAAATCTTCATATTTACATTTAATGACTAGATAAATATAACATTTCTTATGTTAAACATGTGAGTTCATTTAAATCTAGTATTAAATCATCATATTTACATTTGATAAGTACTAAATAGATAAACCTACAATATATATTTATTACCTATTTAGTAAATAGGTATGAACATTTGTTAATTTAAGTGTGAAAATTAATTAATTTTTTAATGATGTATTAACCTTTGTTTTTTTGTAAGTAAATGTTATATTGATTTAGGAAAAAGGAATGCATGTAGCCAGTTACAAAGCAGGTGGTCTCACCTTGACTTGGTTTGTTGACAAAAAATTGCACCAGATGCAAAAAAAATTCAAAAGAGGGACTAGGGAAATTGTGCATAAACGGTTGGGCCAGAGGCACCACAACACTTATAAAACATAAAAAACACCAAATAAAATGCTATTTTTCCAACGTGATGGATGAATGGTTGTCCGGGGTTGTTCCTAGATGCGGTGGAGGAAAAAAGTCACACTGATCGTGCCCTTCAAAGTGCGCCAACCAAGTCTCCAGCTTTTCTACTTTCTCAATGAGTTGATTTTGACCTCGCTAAACAACTACTAGTCTCTCTCAGAATTGGCACTGTAAATAGTGAATTCATTCCAATGTTGCCATATTCTCTGCATGCTCCTCACGACAGAATCTCTCAATTGTTTCCACTCTTCCATAAGGCTATTGATAAGTGCATGACCATTCTCTAGGAAACAATGTTGGATAATATACCCCTCATTTACCTCAAATCAATCAAACCCACAATTCCCCTTGCCACCATGGCCTCCTCCGCTCCTATGACTCTACTTTTGAACCCTCAAACCCCCACCTCTGTTATCCCCCCGCTTACCTCCTCCATCATCCCCATGCACACCCACACTAACGAGTCGTGCATGCCTCATAGTATTTCCACCCTGGCATGGAGCTGCGATGATTATTTCTGAGTCTGCCACCCCAACAAGGCCATGCATGATAGGGGAGGGAGAACACCCATAGCACACCAAGGGATTCATAATTCGCCAAGGTTAAGGAACCTCGCCGTGTGCAGAGTCGAGAGACCAGACCCCCCACTATATAAAAAAACACCACCAGCGAAGGAGCCAAATGTCATCTCCTACCACCACAAGGAAGCACAAAGACACCTCCCACTACCAGATAAATATTTCTACCACCAGCAAAACCAAATACCATCATCCACCAAACCAACAGAGGAAATTGAACAAAAAACGAAGATAAAGTAGCCAATGCCTGAGTGTAACTTCCCCCAGGGTAGTGACCAGCCTCCAAATTGTCCACATAGAGACCACACACCAATCCAGCAAAAACCGTCACACCCACGCTGGAGGGAACAAAATTTGGAAAAGAAACTAGTTTTCTTCCACCACCCTCGAGGTTTCCTAGACTGAAAATTCTATCTTCCTCTCTTATCGCAAAAAAGAAACTCACTGAAAGCGAAGAAAAATGGAAACGAGTGATCTCACTTCCCTTCAACTTTCAATCCTCAACCCAGACGTAGCCAATGGCTAATAAAATGAGCAGCATGGACCGATTGAACATACCAAACCAACAAATTCCCACGACAAGCACAAAAAAGCCACTCTCTTCGAAATCCTTCCTGCGACGTTTACGCTTCCTCTTCAGAGGCCACCATCAAGACCAAATCCAAACCATATTTAGGATTCTAATGTTGGGCTCCCTCATCTTCCCTTACCTTATTCTTTCACCACCTTCAAACTCCAATGCACAATTATTTTTCACACAAATTTCCAACGTGAAACCAGTAACTCTCAAACCATAACCCATTAACCCCTCACCCCTAACCCATAAAATCCTTAACTGTTAAATCCCCTAACCCATAAGCCCCTAATCCCTAATCCCTTAACCATTAAATCATTATTCACCTAACCCCTAACTACCTAAATCCCCTAACCCATAAGTCCCCAATCCCTAATCCCATAACCACTAACTCATTATTCCCCTAACCCCTAAATGTGCCTAAATCCCCTAATCCCTAACCCCTAAATCCCTAACCCCTTAACCACTAACTTATTATTCCCCTAACCCCAATCCCTAATCCCTTAACCACTAACTCATTATTCCTCTAACCCATAAATGCACCTAAATACCCTAATCCCTAACCCCCCAATCCTTAACCCGTTAACCACTAACTCATTTTTCCCCTAACCCCTAACCCTAAGCCCTCATTCCCATAAACCCTAAGCACCTAATCCCTAATTCCTTAACCACTAACTCATTATTACCCTAACCATTATAAAAATCCTTAAAACTCGCTACAATTATCCATTCCAAAGGAGAGTAGGTCTAGTTGGGACCTAAGATCAGGTTAATTCCCCCTTGTTGGCAAGATTAAAATGGTTAATCTTATATATACAAAATTTAGATCAAATATTTCATTAAAAAGAGGGAACCATACTCTCTCTGTCAGGCTATGCCTATTGGTTTCTTGGCCTCTTCTTGCTCTCACATGAATGTAGTCTTGCTTGACTGGTATAGAATAAGGTTTCACATTATCAACTGTTTGTTTGGGACAACTCTCAATTGTTTCATCATAGTTACATTCTTCAAGCTTATCCTTTAAATCATCATAGTATTTTGTACTCTCTCCAACTTTGTAGTGCTTTACATTCCTCTCAGTCTCATCTGTTTCCTTGGTCTGTTAAAGGACAAGGTGAACACCATTAGGATGTTTTTGCAACAAACAAGGGTATTTCCAGGACACAATTAGGTGGAGAAAGAGTATAATCACCAAATTTCTCATGAATGTGGGACACTCAAACTTAATATTTTTTGTAGCAGTCATGAGGTGCAGTGTGGTTATAATTGAGACTTCATCAGATGTCGATTCTCCAGACTTAAATTCTGTTCCAACACTATCGTTGAGTTTGAAACTAGAGATTGAACATACATTTGGTTTAGTTTCAATATAAATTTCCATCAATTAATGTAAAGAAATGGCTAACAAATACTAGAAATTAATAAATAGAGAAGACATGGTAACAAGCAACAATGCCTAAAAAATTGTTACATTGAGACATAAAGAATAAAGAAATATTGTGCACAAACAGAGACCAATGAAAATATCATCTTAAGCCCTAAGCCCTTCAACACTAATTCCCAACCCCTAAACCCTAAACCTATAAACGCTTAACCCCTAACCCATTTAACCCCTAATCCCCTGAACCCCTAACCCATTTAACCCCCTAAACCCCTCACCCCTTAAACCATAATTCCCTACAGCTAACACATTTAACCCTCTAAAACTCTAACCCATTTAGCCCCTTAAACCTAACCCCATTAACCCCTAAACCCTAACCTATAAAATCCTTAACTGCTAAATCCCATAATCCCCTAAAAATCTAAACCCCTAAACCTTAAACCTCTAAACCCTTAACCCCTAATCCCTAAAACCTTAACCCCTAACCCATTAACCCCCCTAATGCAACAAGCAGATGCCAAGCCAAACTACATTACCTTTTTACTCACAATGATGTTATTCATTAACAAAAGTTATTCAAACCAAAAAAAATTCCATGGCGTAGGGTAGGGATTAACTTGAAATCGATGGCCTTTTAGGTGCTAATATGTTTTTTTCGATCATGTCGTGCTTGCCATGTGTTGATTTAGAGAGAAACCACTGCAAGTAATGAGATGGTCCCCAAAACACAGAAGGGCCCATGAATGTGACTCTGTGTCTACCATGAGAATGAAGGAAACCCTTTAAAATACACAATAACAAAACACGTGGAATTGAAATGTTAACTGAGGATAACATAAAAACGTGGTTGCAGAGAATTTGATGAAAGATGCAGAAAAAAATGCTACAGTGATGAGGCATCCTTGTCAGTCTTTTGGGAAAGAATACGTTTAAGAAGCTTGAAACAACTCTTGGAGTCATGTTCAATGAGTGGCCATAAACTTAGGGGTGTCAGAGTGGCTAATAATCATATTTTATGGTGGATGATATTCACCATACATAACATTTGTCATTTAGGTCATTTTTTTTGTGGTCAATGTTGGTGAATCACTATATTATATCATGGTACCATATAGTTATTTTTTAAAGGAAAAAATCTATTGAACATGAAATAAGTTGCATCTCATGTAAATGTTTAATGTCATGATGTTGTGAATGGTTTGCACATTATATGTATCATATATTTGTAATCACTTCTTTCAAATTTACATTAAGAAATAAAGGAAGAGGTGCAGGGCCTTACCATAAGAAGGACTTGCACTAACTCGTCTCCTCATATCATTCAAACATTAGCCCATAAATCAAACAGATGCGCTAATTTCTCTAGTATGGAAACCCTTGGATTAATATGATAATGAACTCCTCCCAACCGCTAGTTCTAACCCAAATATTGAATGTCTTTGGTTGGCATCTATAAATGCCAACTTTAATGGATCCATGGATATGTATGAAATCCAATTTTGCATTGAAATGATGCAAACACCCAAATTAACACGAGGTATAGAAATTTCAACCTAACAACTCTCTCATCCAATATTAAATACTTCACTAATTAGTAAAGGGGTAATCTACTTAACTGTATATTAAATATTAAAATCACTCATATTAGCACAATAATATAATAATAGTATTTAATATAAAGTTATAATATAGGTAGATGCTAAATTGGCATGTGAGACCCCCTTATTCGTGGGACAATGGATGCCCTTCATGCAATGATTTAACTATTTAATCCATGGAGGTATACATACCTTAATTTCTCTTGGATTCAGAACCGTGACATTTAAAGGGGAAACACTTTAACACAACTTTAACAAGTAAATAAAAAATTAATTTTTATATGTATCAAAGTTAGTCTAAGAGTTCCATGACATGCTTAATTTTGCACGAAATCAATAGAACTCGTGAAGGGTTGATCACAATAGGCATATATGGTCGATTCTGATTATCATAGGTATGTTAGTTTGGTTTTCCCAATCCACAAATTGCACACATTGTTACTATTGTTAAAGGTATGTGAGGTTGGTTTACTTGTTCAACATCATGCACATTTGGTTTTGTTCATTAAAGGCATTTTATTTCATTGACAAAACCAATAGTTTGTCAAGTTGGTCAACTTAGCGAGTTGTGTCATGTCAATCATCTTAATGAACAACATGTCATGTTGATTAATTTATTTATTGACATGAACATTCCATCATCATTGTTAGTGATGTGTTAGGTTGGTTATTAACATCTATTTTTTATTAACACTATCTTGGAGATTAACCCTATCATGCATGTTTAACTAAAATTGCGAGAGGTAAGTTAGGCTGGTCAACCCCATCAACAAAATTTATGTTCAATTACAAATGTTGAGGCATACCACATTGGTCACCCGATTACCAACATGTACCTTTTGGTTATCACTAGTAGAAGTGTGTTAGGTTGGTCAACTTGATCAACTACATGTATGGTTGGTTACAAGTAGTAAAGCCTTATTTGAATGTTCAATGAAATAAATAGTGTGCAAATATTGTTACCATTATTGAAGACATGTTTTGTTGGTTAATTTAGCTAACATCACATAGATTCAATATGATTTTTCGAGGCATCCAAGGACACTCAACCCATTTAAAGTAGTGCATAGCCTTTATGGGGGCCTTCCTATTGCTTGGTGGGTGAAAATAGTGTGTTATTATTCCCCCACAAGTGTTCAATATTTCCATGTGACATGTTCACCCCTCATTGGCCGAATTGCCTTCTTAAGCGGGTTCCTACTGTTGAGTTAAAGTGGTGCTTTCATAGCTTTTGAGATGCTTCTACCATATTGAAATGTCTAAAATCAATTAATTTCCACTTGCTTGTGTTCATTAAAAAAATTTCAATCCAAAAAACAAATGTATGTGAAAGCAAGTTAAATAGCCCAATGCTCATTGACCCACACCACAAATGTTACTAGATTGATATCCTTGCTTGTATTTGTTGGGGTTCAACCTCATCCCACCTAACATATGTCATTTAGTCCACCATTACGTACACATGCATACTTCTAGAAAACATGGCAAACTTGACCATTTTCATACCTTACAAAAGAATTTCAAAAACATTGTTACATTTGCACCATAACATATACATATGTGCAATTTGTATCAATATTTCCTAAAGTGCTATATAGTTATCTTAATTGCAATATTCTACCACCTTGACACCCCATAAACCCTATGAAGATATTTGTATTGATTTCATGACCCTCTCCATTTTTCAATTTCTTTAAATTAATCTTATAATTCCCTCCATTAAAATCATTACCTACACTTACATATATTCATTAACTCTATCACTCAACAAAAATTAAAACTACAACAATAATATAATTATAATACTATATAAATGAGATATCTTTACATCTAAAACTAATGATATATTAAGGCCAACATGTTTCAATGAGAACCTTTTCCCTTTTCCCTACTAGAGTGGACCAATAGGAACTCAAGAGGCTCTAGTGACCCTCATTGGGAGGAAATCCTGGCATAAAAAAGGCAAAAACTTCCAAACTTTGGGAATCCTTCTCACTCTCTCAAATTTCTGAAAGTAGAAACAAGTGCATTAGGAGGGAAAATTTTCCAATCCACCAATAGAAAGCTGAAAGCTGAAAATAAATTAATAAAATATGGTGGTGAACTTTTTTTACTCTTTTTATTGAAATCCTTGAAGGGAAAAACAAATGTTTGGAGGGAAAATTTCCCTAAAAAATAAAATAAATTAATCAAATATGGTGGTGAAATTTTGTTACTCTTTTTATTGAAATCTAAGAAGGGAAAAACAAATGCATTTGGATGGAAAATTTCCCAATCCACCGATAAAAGGCTGAAAAAATGAAAATAAATTAATAAAAAAAGGCGGTGATTTTTTTTACTTGTTTACTGAATCTGAGTAGCTAAAAAAAAATGCTTTTGGAGGGAAAATTTTTTCAATCTATGGATAGAAGGCTCACTGGAACGACAGCAAAATCTGGTCCAAGGGTTTCAAATTTGCGCTGACTGTTAATGGGGTGGTATGACCTTGGTTCGTTTCATTCTGTTAATTTTCAGTTCTGGTTGATGGGGCAGTATGACCTTGGTTCGTTTGGTTTTGTTAGTTTTCGGTTTTGGTTCCGATCCTGTTTTAGTGGGTTCTTGATCTCTAGTTTTGTGAAGTGTGGAAACTGGTAGATAGCATGGATTCAGATTTGTGACCTTCAACGATGTATAATCGACGAGGGATGTCATTCTTTGGTTCTGCTCATTTCCGGTTCTGGTTCTAGTCCGGTGTTAGTGGGTTCTTTCTCTCTCTAGTTTTGTCAAGTTTGGAAACTGGTAGATAGCGTGGATTCGGATTTGTGACCTTCAACGATGAGTAATCATGAGGGATGCCATTAATGCAATGAATGACATGATGCTTGAAGGGAGGAGTATCACCATTAACCCAGCCCAGTCCAAAGGAAACGAGGGCAGCTGTGGAGGCTGTGGTTTGCGTGGCTACTGTCAGAGCAGTGGCGATGGGGTTATAGTGGAATCTGCAAGTGGTCTTATGTTTTGGTTTTGTAATAATCTTGTTGGTGGTAGAGCTCTATGTTGGTAACTGTCTCTTGGCTTGGTGTTTAGATGTTCTATAAACTTTGTCTGGTTTTTGATCTAGATCTCTGTGGCTCTCGTTGAGCTGTATCGAAGCGGAAATATACAAACGTATGGTTCTAATATGTCTATAATTTCTTTACTACCTAAAAAAAGGGTTTCAAATTTGCGCTCAGGCTTTCCATACAGATTCTAGGATATATCCTCCGCAGTTGAGCCGAGTCATGGGCAAGAGAGGTAGGATTTCATCATATTACCTCGCTTCCTCCCAGGAAGAACGACCACAGAATGAACAATCGAGCCCCCGATGAGAAGAGGAGGACTAGGAATAACTAGAAGCAGTAACTTGGTGGATGATAGAAAATGATGAAGACAATCAGTCGACAGATGCATCCAGCCCAGACAATGATCAAGATGCTTCTGGTAGCAATGAGGCCGAATGCTTTTGGAAGTGACGAGGCCAAAACAGATTACAAGGTAATTTTGTCAAACTCTATTTCTTGATGAAGTCAACATCTTGCTTATTCTGTCTCACATTGTCATGCCACTTGTTCTACCAATGATCTTGGTGCATTTAAGTTTAAATATTCATCCTTTTGTGATTATATCTGCAGTTATTTAATTTATAGCATTCCCAAGTTCGTTGGGTTTTAAATGATACGTTTTATTTTGAATTTTTTGTTAGTTTTATTGTGTAAGCATGTGTTGTAACAAAATTTTTTTTTAGTTAATCTCTGTTTGAAGACTTTGTATTCTGCATTTTCAGTTAAAAGGAAACAAATTTCTCCCTCCTGTGTGATAACAAATATTGTAAAATTATAAAGTATCCAAAACTGCAGTACCTATCCCATAGATAACACACAATGTTATTCAATACATTTTTAAGGAATGAGCAACTCACCGCGGCTTGTAAATGTAGCTCATACCATTGAGCCTTCTGACTTGTTAATAGTTCTCGATTGAAGGATGATTTCCAATCAAGTTCCTTTTTATTTGGACCCCATCTTCAAATTTTTTAAAATTGTAGCTTCCATTACTGCAAATTATGGTTATATATTTTATTTGTCAAAAAAATTATTAATAGAATAGGATAAAATCCTTCTATTGCTGCAAGTGTTTCTCTTGCTACCTCAGTAGTTGAAATTGTTATTGAGGGATCTAAAGTATTTAACAATTGTGTTGGATAGATATACAGGAGGGTAGAATGAGGAAGGATTACGGTGGATCTCCCAAAATACACCAGCTGGAATCCAAGAAAAAATGCATGACTTGGATCCTGGGAGTCACTGGGCTCTGTATTTTCTGCTACCTTTGGGTGCATGGCAGAACAGTTGGTCTTTGGAAAATGACACAACGATACTGAGCAACCCCAAGATGGGTTATGCTTCTATTACTCGGACCGCTTCTTCTACGTGTATTTCCTTGGACTTTGAAGCCCATCATGCTCAATGGAGACAATTTCTTATCTTTTTTTGGGCCAAAATCCAAGAAAAAATGTGTGACTTGGATCATGGGAGTCACTGGGCTCTGTATTTTCTGCTACCTTTGGGTGCATGGTAGAATAGTTGGTCTTCACCAAATGACACAACGAGACTGAACAACCCCAAGATGGGTTGTGCTTCTATTACTCGGACTGCTTCTTCTATGTCTGTTTCCTTGGACTTTGAAGCCCATCATGCTCAATGGAGACAATTTATTATCCTTTTCGGGGCCAAAATATTTCATAATGGTAGTCAGGAATAATGCATCTTTACGTAGCTGTTTATGGCCCCAATAGGCACTTTAATTAAAAAAGAGTAGTCTTTCCCTAACAACAATTTGAAACCCAAAATATTCAATTCAAACTGGAAAATGGCCACCCAATTTCCTTTTTCTTGAACCCATTAGTAAACTGGCATAAGCTCAACCAAGTGGTGTTATTGGGGCTGTTTAGATTTTATTGCACCCATATGATACTAGCATGAGCACCATGAGTATTGTATGTATCATTTGTTTGGTAGGCCTTTAATTTTGTTTTCCTTATGACCTAGATTTCTTCACAACCGCAAATATTCTTGAATGAAGCTTACCATGAATTGACATACTTTGAAAGAAAAAAAAATTGTTAGAAAAATGATGTTCTTGTTGATTTTTGTGTAATGAGATCCATGTCGCTTTTTTTTTGAAGATATCTTGTTTATCTATCTCTGAATTACTCTAATTAAAATGGTATTTTTCTCTTGAAATCTTTGAAATGTGTATGAACAAGGTATTCTACCTTATTCTTATGTATGCTACTTGTGGGATATTTGCATTATTTTGATATATTTCTTCACTTGGAAAATTTTATCTTGACCTCAAGCTTGGGTTATTTGAGATGAAATCACTTTTTACTTAAAATGTTGGAGAGAAAAATCATTCACACTTAAATTTATTTGTAACTGCGCTTATAGTGACAAAATTTTCCAAGATTTACACAAGAAAGGATTTTTGTTGGCAATAGTTTTTGCTAACACATTCTTTCTGCAAAGATCCTTTGAATTCAAAAATTTCAGTATTGTTTATTATTCTCTTCTAAATAGATATGTAAAATAACGTTGAATATGGGGCATTCTTGAAAGAGTTGAATAGGGGTTAAAGTTATTTGAAGGAAGTGTTTTACCTGGTAGAAAAGGATAAAATATCTTATGAGAACATGTCTTTGATTGGAACTGTGTTAATGCATTTTACGGAAGTCTTGTTTTTATTTATTATATTCCATAGGATTTTTTTTAATTTTCTAGAAAATTCCTTGATTAAAATATTATTTTTTTATTTAGGCATTGAAACGCACTTAGACTCGAATTTACTTGAAGTACACTTCCATTTTTTGTTAAAAAACCAAAACTATGAAACTTTGTATCATAAAAGTTTTAGAAAAAGTACAAAATACTACTGCCCACAATATTCAAATGAAATAAGAAAGTCTCATATGTTGCAGTATTCAAACGAAATAAGCAAGTATCATATGTTGCAGTATTCAAACGAAATAAGAAAGTCTCATATGCTGCAAAGCAGAGCTTGCAAAGATTCAAAGTTGTACATCCCAAAATTCCTTGGGTATATAACTTAAAACCAAATAATCTTCTAATTACTTTACTAAACATAGATATTAGCGAAAAAAATTATGAATGTTGACTTCTTCCTGCCCATTATTGGAAGGAAAGGAGTTTGGCTTTTCAAAACCAATGTCTTTCATCATTTGGTGAACTGTTTCTTCCTCCTTAGAATCTGTTTGCACTAAATTTTTTGACATCCTATGGTTAGAAGTTGCAAAGTGAGAACCATTAATAAGACTGATAACCATATTTTTCAAGAATCAAGATATCACATGTTGCTTCAAAGGCATTGATTGTTTTTGTTTGTCGGTCCATAGTATTCATAATTATAATATTTTGTGTAGTTCATTGGTGCTCATTTTCATTCACTTTAGAAGTCAGTGGAAAAATAGAACATATGTTGCATTATATGGACTTTTCATGTCTTTGAAGAACCCTTTTAAACTCCCGGGCTTCAATATAATCCATTAGTGTGACACTCAATAAACAAACTTTGATACTAGCTACTGACAGTGGTTTTTGCAGCTGACGTTGTTGCACAAATTGTACAGATGTAACCTTGATTCAAACACATGAAACAGAGGTCCATGCTTTGCAAATCACATGATAGAACACTTAAGGTGTCAAGAGAACAAAGTTTTCTGAAGCCAAAATTGAGAATATCAGAGTGAGTAGTGCCCAATAAGAAGTGAAAAACCATACCTCCAGTGGAGAGAGTAGACGACACCAAGAGTTAACAACTAGTTAGAAGTAAAACCTAGAAAACCAAAATGGTATGTGTGAAATAAGAATCCATGAGTGGAAAGGTATTGAAAATAAATGAACAACCGGAACAGTGGAAACACACATTATGCACTCTTGGATTTTGGGGGCCGAAACAAAGGAATGGACATTGAACATGCCTTCTTATTAAGCCCAACAACAAATTATAGGATATTAGCTAGACAGCCATAGGGACTCTTACTAGGATAATTATTGGTTGAATAACCGTTCTCCATATGATGTTGATAGCTTCTCCCCTCAGTGACTCATTATCACACCTTGCCAATGAAGACCATTGTAGTGGAATTTAATATACAGACAAGGGTTAATTTCAAGCATGTGAGAGAGGGATGAGCTAGTCCTATCAAGTCAGAGCTCCTTGCTTGATAGTGGCTATGTGATAAATAGTGATTACTTGTCTTTATTTTACTACATGATTTTATACCCATAACCTAAGAGGATTAAGGTATTGCATGAAATTAGCATTCCCTATTTTTTCAAAGTGCACTTATTTTAACTGTGATGGCCTCATTGGCCAAAGAATCAACTTGATATTTGTGTTCTTATTAGACCTCGTGTAGGCTGCAAACCTCCTTTGGAATTTTGGCTACAAAGCAAGTTTGCTTTTCAGTGGGGTTGATTTCAAGACCATCAATTTGATAATTATGCTTGAGTCTCCTATGACCATCGATTATCACACCTTCCACCCCTAATTTACTTGAAGAACATTATTGTTACATGATTTTCACTTTGAAATGCAAGCTGACCTAGAATGTTAGCTTCATCTGAAACTTGAGCTGGATTAGCTGGGGTGATACACTTTACATCAAAGATATTATAAATAACAAATTATTAAGCCCTGACCATTTTTTTCACATTAGCCTTTTTATTTGGCATTTACCTTGCCTTTTGAGCTCTTTTTAAATTTTTATGATAAAACATGTTTTATTGTTATGTGAATTTGATATTACTTGATGTGAAATGGTAAACCTGGGTTAATTATTAAATTCATAAATATGTTTCCAAAAAGACAATTTCATATTTGAGAAGCAAGACCACTATTTAAAAAAATATATTTCCTTCTATATCTGATTTATACTCTCAGTCAGACCTGGTTCAGGTTTGGCTAGACCCAAAACCTTTCAGAGCAGCCAAACCAGTCAGAATGAACCTCTAAAATATTTTGGGAAAGCGCAAAGGAGAATTTTTTAGAATAAACATAAAAGTAAAAAATGTTTATCTCAGAGCTTTGCAAGTATTCCATACCATTCCTCATTTTATAAGCATGTTTTTATATTGATGTTGTTAAATTCTCACTTTTTCTTTGAAACTGGTATCTATACAATGGATAATGTTGTTAAGTTTTAGGGGTTTTTTTGTGTAATTTATTTATTTTTTGTTAAATTGCTATAAGTTTATCCTTTTGTTTTATCTTCTTCTATTTGTTATTCATTTTTCCTCATTTTATAAGCATGTTTAGATGTTGTTGTTAAATTCTCATTTTTTCTTTGAGATTGGTATCTATACAATGGATAATGTTGTTAAGTTTTAGGGTTTTTTTTGTGTAATTTATTTGTTTTTTGTTAAATTGCTATAAGTTTATCCTTTTGTTTTATATTCTTCTATTTGTTTTTCGTTTTTGTCTATGCTTTATTCCCACACACACACAAATATATATATATATATATATATATATATATATATATATATATATATATATATATATATATATATATATATATGAGATTTTGTCTCTTTATGAATGGAAAAAGTGGAAATAAGCTTGACCCACCATAACATATCTAAGTGGAGAATAAGGTTTCTTGGCACCTTGCCTAGGACCATATGATAATCCACATGAATAGGGGAGTAGCATTGCTTGTCAAGATCTGAATTTGGGTCATTGTCACATGCTCTCTCTCTCTCTCTCTCTCTCTCTACACACCCACACAGGTTGGGCTCTTTTTGTCTCTCTCTTTAGATAATTTTATTATGTCCAATAAGTGACCACAAAAATAGGTCAATGAGATCGAAGAATACAGTAGTAAGAGTACAATGTGCGAGTGTAAATGCATTTATAGAAAATGTGAAAAATAAAATAAATAAGGAAGCCTACATTAATGTGTGTGTGTTTTCCTTATTGAAATATCTTTATATTCTTTTGGGGGGATATATATTGTTTGGACTAATCAAACAAGGCTTGAAGCCATTACAATAATATACTCAACAAGAGCTGAACATGTTATTTATGGGAATTGAACCTTGGATGATACCAAATATGTTTGGATCTCTCTCTCTCTCTCTCTCTCTACACCTCATGCTCCAAATTTTAGGCAAAGGTAAGATTTCCTCAAGACGAAAGGTGTTAATTTTAGTTAACCATGCTATGTTCTATGCTTAGAGAAATTTACTTCAATATTTATTTTTAGCCCAATTCAATTTCCAATTATGCAATCACATTAACATTGACAGTAAATGCTGAGAGAACATAAATAAATCGACTTAAGACAAGCCAAGACAAGAGACAATAATTTGGTGGATGCCAAGGAAAGATCCCAATGCGAGGAAAACCCTTTGATCAAATTTTGTTATCATTATTCAAATTCAGCAGAGAGAAAGTACAATTTACAATAGTCAAAAACATGCCCTAGCCAAAAAATTCAATGTTGGTCAAGCCAAAAAAATACCTCCCAATGGAGCTCAGTTAAAGCCAGGTAAACTCGGCCTCTTCTCACAGTCAAAGTCAACCCAAAACAGTCTGAAATAATCTAGTCAAAGTTGGTCAAGGCAGTAGTCAAACTTCAACAATATGTGGAAGCATCCATGGAGGCACCCCATTTTTCCAAATCTTGTACCTTCAGAGTAGAAACATCATACATGTTCTGCCACTGGAGTGAATTCACCATCTTCCATTTTATATAAATGGATTGGCATAACCAAATAATCCTTGGGCATTGATGTAGGTACTCAATTGATGTTGTATGATATTACAATCATCTGTGACAAGCTTGTTTAATGCTTGCATTTGACCACTTTGAATCTATGGATCCATTTGAAGTTTTCTCTTCACCCTACAAATAGGCACTGATGCTTTCAACCATGATGTAGAATAGTATTTTGGTGTAACAATGTATGTTAAAGCACTAACTGGAGTATTTCTCTTTGTTGATTGTTTTTCGACTTCTATTCAAATACAGTCATAGAAGTTCACATCTCTAGGCTCAAAAATGTCCTTAATGTGTCCTAGTATGGTGTCCTTTTGCTCATGCAATTCCCAGTCATTGATTGATCTCAATCAACAAATCAAGTCATGCTATATTTGATGAATTGAAAAACATATTAATAGGATAAAAATTGATATTTTACACTACATAAGCACTATCTCTATTTTTTATATTGTATATCCTCAACTTCTCCCATAAATCACTCACCATCATATTAGCGAGCTTAAGTAATTGTAACTTAGAGTGAATCTGGTAAATGTAGTAGACAACAATATGCCTTGTGGTGAATTTGATGATGGAATTCCAGTCCTTTTACAACGCATTGATCCAGTCGTGCTCTATGTCCTTAAAAATATTATGTATTAAAAAATTCAACATGTGCATCAAACAATCGGAGTGAAAATGTGAGGGTGTACATGCTCAATAGTTTTCCTGATACTTTACAATTAGCTACATTATCTTTAATGACTTGTGTCATATTGGATGGCCCTATATCATTATTACCTTATATTAAGAGGTATGCAATGTGCCCAGAAGATGGTACAAATGATGAGGAATCTTGGGCTGCAAGGAAGATTGCATCACTAACAAACACACCAAGAACATTTATCAAATGTTGGTTTTTAACATTGTTGAGACGTCAAAGACAATGTAAACCCCAATTTTCGGCCACTCATCCGTAAAATTTCTTAGAGAGCTTTGGACATAAAAAAAAATCATGTCTAGCAATACAATTCTTGCTTTGTCATATCCAACGATTTTGTATCCATTAGGGGCAATTATTGATGGATTGAACCATATCATACTAGTAGGGGTAGTGAAAAAAATTGAATGGAATATGCATAAAGAAGCGTTATTCTATACTTCCTGGGTATAATGTATTTTCACATCTTATTGTGTTTAGACAAAATGACTCAGATATCTTATCATATGTGGTTTTATCAAACTTTACAAGGGTGTAATTAGTTATAAGAGTACAATGGTTTTAGGGAAAAAAAATTTATTTCAGAATTGGTTTTAATTTCGTTCATATATTAGCTTTCTTGCTATTTCTTGAATAACTTGCAAAGCATTATGTAGTGGTTAACAATAAAATAATCAGGTGAGTAGGTTGCGACCAATCTTTGGTTACCATCTTTTCACCTCTATCTTTGTTTGTTTCCATTTTTGACATTGATTTCTTTTAAAATGTCACGCATGATGTAAGCTTTTATTTCTCCCATATGGCCGTAAAGTCTCATGAAATGTTAAATAAAATATATCTATGTAATGGCTTGCTTCTTAAATCCTTTTAAGAGCTTAAACGTGAAAATGATGCTTCTTAGCTTTTTAATACACCTATTACTCTAGTTAGAATAATTTTCCTTTTCAGTGAATTTTGTTTGGATTCTATAATTTCATATTGAGATGCAATTGAGATAGAGAATAATGTGAATTATCTCGTCATATCAAACTATAACATCTTAGAAAAACAATTAATGTAAAAATGTCTATGGAAAATACTATCATTTGGACTATTTTTCAAGTTCATGTGCTTTATATTGCAAAGTTTACATTCATAATATCATATTACTTCACACATTTACTATTAGAATGTCGAGAGGTTTCTAAAGGAATATCCAATTGAATTTTATTTTTCTCATGTCACACCAAGCAGGGGAAAGGAGATTCCTTAATTCAAAGCTTTGGCATGCCTGCGCTGGACCGCTTGTGTCCTTACCTATTATTGGGAGAAAGGTTGCGTATTTTCCACAGGAGCATAGTGACCAGGTGAGGTGGTTGCCCATTAATTTTTAATTTGCAATCCTCTTTTGGATATAAATGACTGAAAAGAATGAATTCTTTTCTTCTGTTCATTATAAAATGCAACCCCATTATTTTGAAATTTTAATGTTACATAATGTAACTGATCATAATCAATGTGATTTCAAGTAGCTTCTTCAACAAATAAGGAGGTTGGTGCTAATATATTCAATTATCCGAATCTTCCAACTCAATTAATTTGCCAACTTCACACTATTACAATGCATGTGGGTTCTGTGCATTTCATCCTTGCATTGCATGTGAACACTTTTATTCATATCATTATTATACAGGATTTAAAATTTAATAAAAACCTTATTGAATGCCAGGAATATGTTGAAACAGATGACATATATGCTCAAATGACATTGCAACCTCTTAATGTTGTAAGACATTTTCAGTTTCATTATTTGTGCTTTTCCGTAATTACCAATTTTAGTGAGAAATGCTTTGGTACTTGTTCCATTTGTGCAGGGAACTAAAAATTGATGATACTGTGCAACAAGAGAAAAAATATTGTTATCTTGGTTCTAACCTCGATACTAAGGAAGCAACTGAATAAATACTTTTGTAAAATGTTCACTGCAACACTAGCATTGATGATAGGTTTTATGTGCCACGTTTTGTTGTAGAAAAAGTTTGTCCTCCACTTGCGAATTTCTTATTTTCCAATAGTTGTTGTTCTATTTGTGATTTAATAGATAATTTCTTAGACTTTTAGACTTTTTTTAAGAGAAGCCTACATTCTTTAAAGGGGAAAAAGCTAAGGGTATTTGTCATATTTTTCTCCTATTAAGTTTTATTTGCAGGATTTCACTTCGCAACCACCTTCCCAGGAATTGACAGCGAGGGGTATTCATGACAATGAATGGAAATTTCGACATATTTTTTGGGGTAAGTTATAATAGTTATTTTAATGTTGTTTTGGAATAAAAGTGGATAGTGAATATGTATATATGTGCAGTTTCTTTTCATACTCTTTTATCATTGCAATGCATTTTGAAATGTAGACATGTAGTGCATATATCAAACTTGTTTCCACATTTGAGGTCATATGTAGTAGATCTATTTTAAAATTATTATCAATGGTGTTAGTAGCTAATCGTACACTCTAAAAAGTATCTATGATATCTAGTCTTGAGTTACTTTACCTTTGAATGTGGAGCCAACATGTTTAGTTTTTCTCTGGATATAATTTCTTGGCTTTTGGGAATTAGATTATTTTTCCCCTGGAATAGTATGCTGAAAATTGAAGATTTTTATATTGAAGCTATATTCTCGGTTATTATCTTAATTTACAAAGTCTTGTTTTATTCTTTTTTAGTTTCTTGTTGTAATATTGTGTCATCAATACTTTGCTCCACCAATTAGATTTATACTAACAAGTTTTATTGTTGAAGTGTGGTTGCTTCTTAAAGGTAACTAGAGGAAGCGATACAACTACAAAAGTGGAGCATGAGGCATTCTTAGGAGAAATTGCTAGCTCTTCAATGTTTGATTATGTTGGATAAAATCAAAATTGCAATGTACCATAAGCATGGGAATTGAAAATATTGGGATATAAATGTGTGCTTTTATTTGCAATTATTACTTGAGTTGAAGATAATATTTCGTCGAAAAATGTTGTACACTGAGAACACAGTAGGTGCCAAATTTATTCTGTGGTGACATTTTATTTGCTTTGTTTATACATGTCATTTGGCCAGATAGTGGCAAATATTGCCCAATTGAAGAAAACTTGTTCAAGTTTCTTGCTTTTATGGGTAAAAACGACATTAACAATATTGCTTATGTTGAGGTATATATTGTATAAATCCTTTACGGTATACTTTAGTTTATATTCTAGTGTTCATCAACTTGCATGTCTTATACTGAACGAAGAAGAAGAAAAGGAACTCAATATTGATAGTGAAGCAGAATTTAAGAAAGAGAAACTTTAAATAACCTTTAGAAGACAAAATGAGAATTAAATAGAGAGAGAAAGACATTGTGCATCTGAGTACTTGTCGACAATATATTGCATAAGACACACACATAGAGATTGATGATTCAGTCTTCGAGGAGTTGGTCAGTGCACTTACGTCTTAGCAACACAATGATAATGTTTTGAAGCGACAAAACATATTTCATGGGTAATTGTACTCCAACCAATAAGTTGGAAACTCATATTGCAATACTTGACATTTTATATAATATAATTTTCGGTTAGAATTATTTATAGTTGCACTTGATATTACTTAATATTGTAATTAACATATGTAACTTTGCGTTTTCATATTAGATGAACATGTGCATTGTATGCCATTTTATTTTTTCAAAAAATTAGTTGAAAAATCATACTAATTAGTTTATGTTGATTAATAATAAACACATAAAATTAATCTAAAACTACTAGATATATAGTTTATGTTTATTAATGATGAACACAAAGAAAATGAATATACGACTAAATTAGTTTTTTATAACAATTGTTAATGTTGGAAATACTGAGAGGGGGGCGGGGCGGGTGAATCAGTATTTCTTTCAATTAGAGCATTAGTTAATCTTCAATTATTATCAGTGTTTGTAGAATGATAGCAGAAAACAAGAGGAACACAAATGCACACAGTTTTTAAGGTGGAAACCCACTCCGGGAAAAAAACCACCTAATGATTTTCTAATAATTCTTTTCAACTCCAATTGAAAATAAAGCTCCAGCTTCCTAGAATCTAGAAAAGCATTCTTCTCCAGCTCCCACTGCATGGATGCTCCAACACTCGAGATTCTTCGGTAGTCACTGAACGGATGCCCCAACACCCAATGAGCTACAACTCACCCTAGCACCACCCTACCACCCTATAGAAGAATAAAAGAAGAATGGACTCCCGTACCAGGGAAAATGGTCCACTTTACAATGATATAGAATGATGGAGAAGAAGAAGATATACTAGACCATAACCCCAACTTTGACACAACCACCTAATGATGATCCTAGACCTCCCAACACTGCCTCTTCAACCCTTGGCAGATAGATACTAGTACAATTTGTACAATAATGTATTTACAATGACTAAGTACAATGATACCTTTACAATGATTGTATGCAGTGCTGCCCACTTGAAGAATTCATATGATGAACTTCTTGCTACTCTTACCATGCTACCCTCTACTGCACCTTGCTTTGCTTTGCTGCCATAGAAATTCTGGTCATTTGCAACCCTTGACAACACATGATCTAGATTTTTCTTTCCTTCTAGGAGCTTGATATTGAATTTGGTGTATCTTTGTTATTTCAGATCCTCAATTTTAGATTTTTGGTCCTGTAGTACTCCTCTGAGTCGTCCTTCCAATGCCATAGGTTTAACCCTATTTGGATTCTTCAAGAGAGAGTTATACTCAATATCTCACAATTCCCTAATTATGGACTGTTTCAGCAGAGCGCACTTGTAGGGCATGCCACGTGTCATTGTTTCTTCATTTGGATCTGAAATTGATAGAGCCAAACGTATAGACTATTTACTATCTACCAGGTTTTATGAAATCCAAATCCGATACTCAGAGAGAGAGTTATGGCGATTTTACCAAGGTCACTTCTTTGAGATGAATTTGAGGAGCCTCCAAAAACCCTGACTTCCACAGATCATATCTCTACAAATATTGTGCACCTTGATCTAAAATTTTTACTGCAACTTCCTCTGGATTTCGGCTTCCGCTCATAAAAAATTTCATCTTTTGAAATTTCGTAGAAAAAAAATTAGAGTGAAAATGCCAAGATGACCTGTTTTAGATGCCGAAATCCCTTGCCTAAGGAGGAAATGAAGATCACAATTTATATAAATGCTTAAGTTGAGAGGGGCTTCAACAAGTGAACGTGGGAGAGATTATAGGAGCTTAAAAAATAATAATTATGACTTTTCAATTACCCATGCCCCAACCCCATGGGGTTTTATCCCACTAACTGGGGGTACAAACTTCAAACATGAATATCTCTCAAACCGTGAAGAATTACATGGCGTGCCATATATAAACGGAAACATATCGACAAGTAGAAACCATAAAAATAATTATTGAACCAGAATATATTAATTTTGTAGGTCAAAATTTCCATTCAATATTGGGTTAGCCCCTGGTGCTACTTGGGTTGACATCAATGACAACTGCTGATCAACAATCTCCCCCTTTGGCATTGATGGCAACACAAGTACTCCCCATGCAATCATGACACCTCTTCCTACAACATTCTATCTCCCTTTGACATCAATGGAAAAGGGTAACTCCCCCTGAAACACAACCATCCTGTGGACCTGTACACACTTCCACTCCCCTTGACACACAACCGTCCTGTAGACCTATAATCTACTTCCACTCCCCCTTTTTATTCTGAAAAAGGAAAATCTAATGAGAACTTGGGAGAATCCCAAGCTTCTAGTGAAGATATTCCAATGCTAGCAAATATTTAATATGTGATTATTTTGGTGCTGCTTGGAATCTTGCTACTTGTCCAACTGCTTGCATAACATCTGGTCGAGAGGCTGTTACATATAGAAGACTACTAATCATAGATTTGTACAACCTTTGATCCACATTCTTAGATGAGACGTCTATGCTCAATTTGCAACCTGTTACCATTGGAGTAAGGATGGGTTTTCAATCTTATATTTAAATTTTCTTGAGCATTTCCTTGATGTACTTGGCTTGAAATATAAATATTCCTTTCTCTTGCTGAGATATTTGAAGCCCTAAGAAGTATGTCAACTCACCAAGTAAAGACATCGCGAAATCACTTTGCATCTTTGTAGCAAACTTCTTACTTAGTTGATCATCATTGCTACCAATTATTGTATCATCCTCTTTAGATATTAGACATGGTTTAGTTGCTTCATCCAGAACATATATGTCGTTTTGAGCTCAACTTGCTATAGCCACAATTTCACCATACACGCCTTTCCTGATTTCACATTTCGTGGAGTTGAATAGTATTGTGTGTCCTTGATCACACATTTGTCCAACACTAAGTAGATTGTGATTCATGTTTTCAACCAATAGAACATTCTTGGCTAGAGCATCTTTTTTCCGAGAGTGATAGTACCTGATCCTATAACATTTGAAGATCCATCATTTCCAAAGGACACAGCTCCATCCTTCTTCTCTTTAAGAGATACAAATTTATTTCTATCTCCAGTCATATGCATTGAGCAACCGCTATCAACATACCACACATATTTATTCTTTTAAGCCTTGAAAGCAAGAGAACAATTATCATTCTTCTTCTTCTTCCATGTTCGTTCGTTCTATGGCTTCGAAGATTCTTATGGAGGATTTTCAAGTCTGCAGTCTTTGGTTATGTGTCCAAAGTTTCGACATTTGTAACATTCAATATTATTTCTTAAATTTTCAAATCTATTGATGTTTCGCTGAGCCCTGGGAGATTCATATTTGACATATCTCCTAGAATTGTATTTGTTCCAAGGGTATGTGCGACATTCTACAGCTTTATGACCAAATTTTCCACATGAATAACAGTATCCATAAAAAATATGTTGGTACCTGGATGGAAATTTTCGTCGAGGAATTGTCTTCCAAGGCTGTTCTTGCAAATATTTTCCAATGAAGTCTACATGCATGTCAGATATCATAGGTTCATTGTATTTTGTTGTAGAAGGTCCTGCTTCTTCTTTGTAACCGATTCCAATTTTTTCGTTGTAAGATCATTGGTTTTTGATGAGTTCTTTCAATGCCCGTGAGCTGTTGGCATATTTTTGGATAGTTTTTCCTTTCTTCACTTCCTCACGCAGCGAGACTACTTTGGCTTCTAATTCTTCCCTTTCTTGGTTTCATTCTTCCAACTTCTTTTGAGGTGACTCTTCAATGCATTTTTGTTCTTCAACTTCAATTTTGAGACCTTGAACTTTTTCTTCAAGAGTTTTGGAATGGATCTTCTCCGCCTTGAGATATTTTATAAGCTTGATTGCTTCCTCATAAAATTATTCTATGGCCCATCCTTCTTCTTCATTGTTTGATACCTCTTTTTTATTGTGCTTAGGTTTATTGTGCTTGGCCATAAACAATACTCCCACATTGGCTTCTTCTTCACTCTCATTGTCTTCATCGGATGATGAGCTATCTTCTTTAGAGAGAAAGTTCCTTTTGGATCCTTTCTTGTTGAATTTCTTAAAGCCTTTCTTTCCTTTTGAGTTACTATTACTTATGTTTGAACATTTTGTTGCAAAATGCCCAACCTCATTACAGCTGAAACATATCAATGGAAGTTTACCTTTGAATTGTCCCTTACCAATTTTCAGTTTTCTCATGAAGTAAGCATATTCTTCAGCTGAAAGACCTTCTTAATCATCTCCATTTTCTTCACACTTGCAGCTGCATGTCTTTTAAATTGAAGGTTGTTTATCCTTATTGTTTTTCTTATATGCAACGAATGTAGTTTATAGATGCAAAGTTCCCTCTTCTTCATCAAGTCTCATTTCATATGCTATGAGAATTCCATGTAATTCCTCTTTGCTGAGTTTGTCCAGATTTGCACTGTATTTTAAGACTGATACCTTTGGGTTGAATCTCCCTGGTAACATTCTAAGAATCTTCCATATAATAGTCTTCTCGTCAACTGGCTCTCCCAATCCTTATAGAGTATTGGTTATTTCATCAACGTATTGGAAGTATGCAGTAATGTTGCAATCTTCTTTCATTTTGAGTTGCTCAAATTTTTCTCTATAGATTTGAAGCTTTGCTTCTTTGACATTTGAGTCACCTGCATATATATTCTCAAGCTTGTCCCATACATTTTTGGCGGTTTTACAACCCAACACCTTATGATAAGTAGATTCAATAATTCCACTGATAATAATATTCTTTTCTTTTGCATCATTTACCAAATTATTCTTACCTTTTTCATTCACGGTTGATGTAAATCCATTTTGAATAGTGTCCCATACTTCGTAACCGTGTGCCAAGAGATAGACCTCCATTATTCCTTTCCAAAGTGCATAATTATTTTCATTGAATAGAGGTACACCATTCTTGGTATGCTCCATGACCTCCTTCCAGCTGTTAAACTGCTATTGAAGGAACCAAGCTCTGATACCAATTTTTGGAAATAATGAGAGGGGAGGGGGGGGATCAGTATTTATTTCAATTATAGCATTAGTTAATATTTAATTATTATCAGTATTTGTACATTGATAGCAGCAAACAAGAGGAACACAAATGCGCACATTTTTTAAGGTGGAAACCCACTCCGGGACAAAAACCACCTAATTCTTTTCTAATAATTCTTTAATATTCAACTCCAATTGAAAATAAAGCTCCAACTTCCTAGAATATAGAAAAGCATTCTTCCCTAGCTCCCACTAGATGGACGCTCCAATGCCTGAGATTCTTCAATATTCAACTAAACGGATGCTCCAACACCAAATGAGCTACAACTCACCCTAGCACCACCCTACCACCCTATAGAAGAATAAAAGAAGAATGGACTTCCGTACCAGGGAAAATGGTCCACTTTACAATGATATAGAATGATATAGAAGAAGAAGATATACTAGACCATAACCCAAAATTTGACACAACCACCTAATGATGATCCTAGACCTCCCAACATTGCCTCTTCAACCCTTGGCAGATAGATACTAGTACAATTTGTACAATAATGTATTTACAATGACTAAGTACAATGATACCTTTACAATGATTGTATGCAGTGCTGCCTACTTGATGAATTCATATGATGAACTTATTATTACTGTTATGCACCTTGGTTGCTGCTCTTGTCATGCTACTCTCTACTGCACCTTGCTTTTCTTTTCTGCCATAAGAATTCTGGTCCTTTGCAACCCTTGACAACACATGATCTAGATTTTTCTTGCCTTCTAGGAGCTCGATAGTAAATCTGGAGTATCTCTATTATTTCAGATCCTAAATATTAGATTTTCAGTCCTGTAGTATTCCTCTAAGTCGTCTTTCCAATGCCATAGGTCTAACCCCATTTGGATTCTTCAAGAGAGATTTATACCCAATCTCTCACAATGCCCTAATTATGGACTGTTTCAACAGAGCGCATTTGTATGGCGTGCGATGTGTCATTGTTTCTTCATTTGGATCTAAAATTGATAGAGAGAAATTTACAAACTATGCAATATCTACCACTTTTTATGGAATCCCAATCCGATACTCAGAGAGAGAGTTATGATGATTTTACCAAGGTCACTTCTTTGAGATGAATTTCAGGAGCCTGCAAAAACCCTGACTGCCACAGATCATATCTCTAAAAATATTGTGCACCTTGATCTGAAATTTTACTGCAGCTTCCTCCGGATTTCAAATTCGCCTCATAAACATTTCAACTTCTGAACCTTCGCAGAAAAAAAGTTAGAGAAAAAATTCCAAGATAACCTTTTTCAGATGGAAAATTCCCTTGCCTAAGGAGGAAATGAAGATCACAATTTATATAAATGCTTAAGTTGAGAGGGGCTTCAACAAGTGAACAAGGGAGGGATTATAGGAGCTTAAAAAATAATAATTATGACTTTTCAATGACCCATGCCCCAACCGCATGGTGTTTTAGCCCACTAACTAGGGGTACAAACTTCAAACATGAATATCTCTCAAACCGCGAAGAATTACATGGCATGCCATATATCAACGGAAACATCTCGACAAGTAGAAAACATCAAAAGTGTTATTGACCCAGAATATATTAATTTGGTAGGTAAAAATTCCCATTCAATATTGGGTTAGCCCCTGGTGCTGCTTGGGTTGACATCAATGACAACCGCTGATCAACAGTTAATGAAATGAATATAAACTACTAAAGTAGTCATTTATATAATGAATATGAAACTACCAAAAAAAGATAAATGACTACTACAAATGATAAATTTGTGATTACAAATGACGACTAAATTTTGCATATATACGACTATTAGTCGCTAATTTACAATATCTTATAACATGACTAAAATTTAGTCATATTTCTTTGGTCATTAATTGGTTTCAAACGATGACTAAAATTTGCATATATATGACTATTAGTAGTTAATTTACAGTATCTTATAACATGACCAACATTTTGGTCATATTTCTTTGGTCATTAATTGGTTTTCTCAGGTGATCATTTAGTAATATATTTTGTTGTATATTTAGTCATTAATTGTGACCATTAATAACTAAATAAATGAGTAAATTAATGACCAAATATACTACTAGACAACAAAATTGAGACAACTAATTATTGACTAAGCTAAAAATGACTAAAATTTGGTCATGTTATAAGATACTGTAAATTAGCTACTATTGGTCACTGACCGAAAAACAGTCATTTATATGCAAATTTTAGTCATTTTTTTAGTAACTAATTAGCCATTTTGTACTAGTAATACATGCATATATTAAACATTAGTCTACATCCATGTTGTAGAACCTATCATTATATTTTCATTTCTGTGTGCAGTATAATAGTCTTCACACAACTTTCACAAGCACACAATAGCTCCACCACACATACATGCATACATGCATATTGTGTTGGTGGATTTGGCGCACAAGTGTACCAAGACACACCTAGTCAAGAGGATTGGTTGTTTCCTCTTAAGTTCCTGGCCACAATTAGATAATAAAGGGAGTCAACAAGTCAATGAACATGCCAAAACATAAAACATACTTGACGAGAAAATAACATGCATGTATAGAAAGAAAATAAAAACTAAACTAAAACACATAACACAAAATCTCTCAATAGATTCAAACAACTTCAATAATCCAAATGGTGGCAGTTACATCCCCTCTTATTGAGTGATAGTAGGAATAAAGGATGAAACATTTACCCACTTTCCAAGGGGCCCTTATAACTAGGGAGTTCTAAGACCTGATGCAAGGATGTCTTTACATCTGAGCTACCTTGGCTCAAAGTCTCTCTCTCTCTATACTCCGAAGGATTGGAGTTGTTGGATAGCCAACAACTAAATCCCCTCTATATGTACTGTGGATCACACATTTTTGGATTTCTTTGGGAAATTTTGGCCATCATAAAAATGTGTTCTCCTTATATTCATCTCTTGGTGGCCTTTTATAGAAGAAGTCAAACTCTTCTTCCCTCTCTTGGTACATTGATGGATGGTGACCGAAGAGAGGAGGGTGATTCAATTGTGTGCCACATTATTACATTGTGTGCTCCTTTGAGGTCCTAAGGAGGCTTGGGTGGTTGTCCTTAGGCGGCCTCAAGTGTCCGACCAATTCCTTGGAGTGTGCCTTGTGGTCCCAGGAAGTGACTTCCACCACTCTTAGGTTTGCATGGATTTTTGAGGAAAGTCGCAGAAAGGCACACCTATCGATGAAAAATGCATGCGGTGGTGCATTTTTCTATGGTCTTGAGTGTGCAATTTGATTTTTCTTCTGGACCTTAGAGATTTTAAATTACTCAAATTATCTAATGTGCCTCAGCCCTGTAAATCCTTCTACCTGATATTTAATAACGTCATCTTTTCTTGTCCAATTTTCTAGTGATAACATATGCCCCCTAATGTGTGAGGTCTAGGAAGAACTGTGTAGCTGAAATACATTATAGTTTCTTTTCTGTGTATTGTGCAGAGAGAGATAGAGACCTTCATGTAACACAGCGTTGAAAACACCTTACACCGAGTCAAAGATATACCATGTCGTGTGGGAACCCATGCTCATGAGTCTTTGGCTAACTAAACAAATCTATTTGACAGATATAGATTATGTCTGTGTCAATAGAATGGTAGTGATCTGTTGGTTGATGATGACGATTTCTGACGCCCTCATGGGCGTTTTTTTTTTTAAATAGTTGGAATGTGGTAGCCACATGCGTAAGCTTGGTATGGCATATAAATGAAAATTTTACGCATGGGTGTATGGCTGACACCTTCCTGTGTAAGCATTGCTGAAAGAGATGCTTATAAAGGCACAAGTCTTCGACGAATTTGATCAAAGTGAAATAGTTGTAAGGTATGATACCAACTTGACATGAAATCTTGTGTCATATTCGAATGTTAGGGGATCAATGACATCTGTGGGAAATGATGTTTCCCACAGAGCCACCGAAGGATGTCCCTTTTGTGGTGAGGGGTGATCCAAGGTACTGCTTCCTTTTTGGAAAATAGGTTTTGATGTCGACAAAAAGGAAGCCTCAACCAGACAAGAGATTCAATGATGCAAGGGATCAAGATCCTGGATATGATAGGTTTAACATAGGCATGATGGCGATAGGTAACTGATGATGATAAATTAGTGGCCTGAGGTCGGAGTATAAAAAGAAGCTTGGTAGCAGTCATAACTATTTATGATGGGGACATTCCTGGAGTCAGTAGGAAGTATAGGGTGGTTATATATTAGTTATGAATGTCATGGTGGCTTATACATGAAGGGTGTGATACTCCGATGAAGGGTGACCAGGGACTGATGCCGTGGGAGAAAAAGTGGATGGATGAGTCGGGGACATAGTGCACTATTTGTGGTCTTTGTACACTTACCAAAAGAATGAAATAATGGAGTTTGGATTGTACAAAAAAAAAAGACCGGTGCCCTAAAACATAAAAGTGTTTACTCATTGATGATGTTAGGAAGGTGTTTTGTTGAGGGTGGGGGCCCCATTGGTTGGTCTCATGTGTGGGGTTGATTAAGCAAATGGAAAATTTTGCAAATGGGCTATGCTAATGGAGGTATGGTAGGCCAAATGAAAGCCATGACGGTGTGCTTTCGATCTACTTGAAAAACCTAGTAGTTCAGGAAAGGGGTTTTATTTTGATATGGTAAAACTTGACCTGATGCATGGTGGGTGAATTGGCACGAGATGTTTCCCAGAATAAAGTGGTATGGCCATGGAATCATGGATTTTTGTGATATATTGTCTACTTTGGGTGACGGGCGCCATGGAAGGGAGGCTCTAGCAACCAATGAGGATGTTTATCATGTGCATGGTGGGGTGATGATAAACACGGTCGGGTGCTTCGAACATATGGTTAATTTCTTGTGGAGAAATGCTATCAGGATATGCAGAGTTTTTATGGTACTCTATCATGCTAAGGGTAGAATTATACCTACTCCCGGACTTTCCATGGATGGAGTGATGGGTTATTTGCAAAATAACTGCAACAGAAATACCCCAAGTGAAAGCATATTATTTATCCAAATATTATTGAAAGACATGTGCTAAAAAAGAAGATGAGAGAGGGCATACCTGTCGGCATTGAAAAATATTTTTTTGGAGGTGCAAATGTGTGGCACATCCTTTGGGCATTATGAAGTGCTGATCACGCTGTTTCTTGTGGGTTTTGTGATCAAATAATTTAAGCTCCAATTTTCCCTTGGGATTTGTTACTTGGCTCCGAGTTTTGATTTCGGTTGGGGTTGCCCCTAGACCGAGATCACAGGGGGTGTTGCTAGTTACTGCCCCCTATCCAGGATCTCCCTTTTTTTTTTGTTCCTCAGCTTCTTTTTGCATCATTTGGACGATTTTGATATTTATCCTGGTTGTATGGTTGTTGATGAGCCTAGGAAAGTCACACTATATGGTATGTCTCATTATGCTATGGTGGTGGTCCACTCTGTGTGGGGAATGAAAGATATTGGTTCCCTTGTCCCTGGTTGGTATATGAGTGCTTGGGTGACTTTCATGATAACTAGGTTCTGATACGTTCTGAGTATAATCATATGAGTATACAGTGTACTGATTACTGTTGCCTAGGTGTCCTTAGGAAAAATAACCAATCAAACTGTTTACATTATCGACGCACATGGCACTACTCCTACCTAGGTGATTTTAGGAAAAAGACTTGATCAAACTGTGTGCAGTATTGACACACATGGTACTACTGCTGCCTAAGTGATCTTGGGAATAAGACCCAATAAAACCATGTGCAATATCGACATGCATGGTACTACTACTTCCTAGGTGATCTTGGGAAAGATACCCGATCAAACTGTCTACAGTATCGACACGCATCGTACTACTCCTGCCTTGGTGACCTTTGGAAAAAGACCCAATCAAACCATATACAGTATTCAACCTACCTTTTAACTTCTAGAGTATCATGGGTATTAATGTTGCCTAGGTGATCGTGGGCCAAAGACCAGATCAAACCGTCTGTAGTATCGGTGCACATGGTACTACTATTGCCTAGGTAATATTGGGCCAAAGACGAGATCAAACCGTTTGTAGTATTGACGCACATGGTACTACTACTGCCTAGGTGATCTTGGGCCAAAGACCATATCAAACCATATGCAGTATAAATGCACATCATATTATTGCTGCCTAGGTGATCTTGGGCCAAAGACCCGTATCAAACCATCTGTAGTATTCTATGCACCTGGAAACTGCCTGTGTGGAAAGTTCGATGACTAAAGAGAGCGAGGCAACCAGGTTCCCCTATCCCTAGTTTATGAATGACTGTTGGAGGGAGCTCTCCCGTCAATGTGTCTAGCTACGTACTGGGTCCCTTGAGCCAAAGGATAGGGACCTCCCTGCTGATGGTGGTACAATGATACCCTATTGGTCATGTTTTACAGAGGTGCATGATGACTCTAGTAGCGGGGTTGCAGTATGTTCTGGGTAGAATCATATGCATAAATGGGGTATGGAACATTGTTTATTAGGTGACTTTGTGTCAATGACCGAATCAAACCGTCTGTGGAGTTCGACACGCCTGGGAATTATTTGTAAATTTTTAGGTGCAGGGCGTTAGGAAGGATATTGTAAATATATCCTGACTATGTATAGATCATCTCGAGTTATTAGGCCTTGCTTATGGCATCCTCTTCAGATGTGGGATTTTTCATTGCCACATAGTTTGAAATCTACGAGGTGAGAGATTTCAGGAACAGGTCTAAAAAAATTGATCGTCGATTTTGGCTTTGCACAAACTACGACGTCGATGCCATTCATGGAGATGGTCCAAGATATAGATGACGGATGTCTGCCTAAAGTTGGCAAGTAATTCCATTCTAGAATTGTGGTGGATGGTTAACTGAATATAGGCCAAGAACATAATAGTGAGGGCATTAAAAGTTCCATGTGTAGTAGATGGTTGTTCCACATACCATTTCGCGGCTATTCCAGTTACGGTGTGTTGAAATAGTCTTAGTCGAATAGTATTATTAACGATGTTGTTTGAAGAACACCACAAGTGGAAAGTCATAAAATTATTTTCAAGGACTTCCACTTGTTTCCCTTCAAACTTTGGAATGTTCGAAGGGAGCTTCATGGGCATGAGTGGCCATGTAGGGTTGTGTGCAATGGGGTCATTTGTTAACTTGGTCAAATCCGATAAATTTAATGAAGATAAGAAAGGTGATTGTGATTTCATACCCATTGCACCCTATGAAAACATAGTGTTCTAGTTAGGTATATGGTTTGTTTGCGATGTACCCTTCTGTGAGTTCATCTGCCTTCCCGAATGGGTAGCACTCCTTTGTCCCCTAGGAGTTGTGGGAGGAGTGGTATGTGTTGACCCTGTGGGGGTGTTCACTGGTGTGGCATTGGGTGATCGACAAGGGTTCCCAACTAATGATTCCCCAATAAAGGATGAACCAATAAGGGTGGCAGTGTTCCGTCTTTTATGCCTAAATGGAAAAAGACCTGTAACCCCTCCCGTAGTGGGGTAAGGTTCAAAAGATGTCTAGATCGACGAGATCCCGATGGGTCCGTTATGGCATCGACTAGGTATGGTTTTGGAAATATTTGAGAGGATAGAGATTATAATCAAAGCAAAAATTTGATCACATACATAAAACAAAGCGAAAATGAAAGATAAATTTTCCCTTTAGATTAATCCTATGTGACCAGTCAATCAAAAAATATGGTTTTTGTTGTTTGCATATGATAATCAAATCCTAGAAGAACTAATCATCCTCACACACTCAATTGTAACTAGGCCATGAGAAGATATCTTGCGAATGCTGGCAGAATTTCCCAAAAGAACTTGCGATGCCCCCAACCAACCGAAGAAAATTGACCAAGGTAAGGGTAGAGGATCTAGTGTTGCCTGCACCATCACCTATAGGGAAGTATGGCCTAGTTTTGGCCACTAAGTACCATCATCCCATGTGATTGTTCAAGTCTTGAGTTTCTTGTAAATTCAACTACCAGTACAGAGTATTAAACGAGTCAAGTAGCCCTGAATAACATTGCATGTGCTGGGCCTAAGCTTAACCCCCTCAGAATCAGCTCTTTGTGGCACTCGAGTTTTCTTTGTCATGGGTGGATAGACAGATTTAAAAATCTCCTAAAAATTCAACTTCTATGTTTCAAGATGTAAACTGACCAAGGCGGCTTATTGGATGTCTATCGCCTTGGTCCTAACTCAAACTATAAATTCTCCTGTGGCCCCTGTGGGGAGAGTTTAATGAGTTTAGTTAAGTTATTTTTAGGTGGCTTTCATTCACTTAATATGTGATTTGTGTGAGAAGGAGGTGAACAAGCGCATGGTTTGAACATGTGGATATGCGGTGATACTTTTTAAAATACCCTATTTAAACTACGTTTGGTTATTCCTTTCTCAAAAGCAAAATATGTGCAGATATGAGCCATTTATAATGCTCCCTAGTTAATATAAATGATAAAATATAGGGATATGGTAAATTATCAGTAGAGGGTGTTCATATTATTGCCTAGGATCACCCAAGGGTGCAAAGGAAACATAGATTACTTTCTCTCTAAGGATAATTAAATCCTAGTACCAAAAATTGAACTAAAATAACTGACATTAAACTAGGAAAATGAAAAAGATATAGCTAAGCATGTGTGGACTAGGGCCACTTACTTTGGATAATTACCTATGTGTATTTTAGCATCTAAATTTTCAAAACAAAGCTTATTTGAGAATGCAAGTTAATTTCCCCTACTTAAACTATGTGTTTACTTTGCAAAAATAAACTTGAAATTTATAAAACTAACAACTAACCTACTAGAATGAAGTCAAGAGTGAGTTTTAACAAGTCATGGGACACCTCAAACAATGTTGGAAGATTTCTAATGGGTTTCCAGTCACTTTACAAATAGGAAATGAAGGGAAATAGCAGAAATTTTCTGCCTCTTCTTTCTGTCTGTGAAAAAGCCACACGATTTTCCTGTAAAAAGCATTTGGAGCTTTTGAGCTTCGGCCTCTCACTAAGGGTGAGTAGGAAGAGAAGAAGAGAAAAGGGGCAGTTCAATCCAAAATCCAGAGCAAGGAAAGCAGTCTCTTCAAAAGGCACAGCCACATTAAATAAGAAGTAAAAAACTAGTGGAGTTGCCAATCCCGTGTTGGTGGATTTGGCGCATGAGTGTACCAAACACACCTTCTTAAGAGGAGTGGATGTTTCCTCTTAATTTTATATTCATAGGTAGATAATCAAGGGAGTCAACAAGTTAGTGAACATGTCAAAATGTAAAACATACTAGATGATAAAATAACATGCATGTATAAAGAGAAAATAAAAACAAAACTAAAACTCATAACACAAAAGATCTAAATAGAGTCAAACAACTTCAATAATCTGAACGGTGGAGGTTACGTCCCCTCTTATTGAGTGGTAGTAGGAACAAAGGATGAAATGTTTACCCAATTTCCAAGTTGCCCTTAGAGCTAGGGAGTTCTAAGACCCGATGCAAGGACGTCTTTACCTCCAAGCTACCTTGGCGCAAAGTCTCTCTCTCTACTCTGAAGGATAGAGTTGTTGTATGGCCAGCAACTGGATCCCCTCTATCTCTACTCTGGATCACACATTTTTGGATTTCTTGGGGAAATTTTGGCCAGCATAACAATGTGTTCTCCTTTTGTTCATCTCTTGGTGGAATTTTATAGAATAATTCAAACTCTACTTCCCTCTCTTGGTACATTAATGGATGGTGACCTAGGAGAGGAGGGTGATTCCATTGTGTGCTACTTATTCCATTGTGTGCTACCATGAGGTCCTAAGGAGGCTTGGGCAGTTGTCCTTAGTCAACCTCAAGTGTGGGATCAATTTCCTAGAGTGTTCCTTGTGGTCCTGGAAAGTGACTTCCGCCACACTCAGGTCCACTTGGCTTTTTGAGGGAAAGTTGTGCAAAGGCGTGCCTATTGAAGAAAAATATGTGTGGAGGCGCATTTTGCTATGGTCTTGAGTGCGCAATTTGAATTTTATTTTAGACCATAGAGATTTTAAATTCCTCACATTCTCTAATGTGCCTCAGCCTTGTAAATCCTTCTTCTTGACATTTAATAATGTCATCTTTTCTCATCCAATTTTCCAATGATAACACATATATTAAACATTAGTCTACATCCATCTTGTAGAAACTATAGTTATATTTTCATTTCTAGCAACATATTTATTTCATTTAAGTTCATAAATAAACATGCCAATTTAGACTTATGCACATACTTGGTTTTCTTGGCTAATGTTCATTGTCAATATATATTTAAGGAAAATTCTAGTGTTTTTGGAAACCATGTACATTTCATTCCTCCCATAAATTTTAAGGCATTTGCTAGTGTTTTGGGAACCATGTACATGTAATTTCTCCCATTTCTCCCATATAATAAGGGAAAACATTAAGGATAACCATGTACATGTCATTTCTCCCATAAAATTTAAGGCATTTCTAGTGTTTTTGGAACCATGTAAATGTTATTTCTATGTCATTTCTCCCATGAACTTTAAGGATAGCCATGTACATGTCATTTCTCCCATCAAATCAAGGGAAACTTTAAGAGATACCATGTAGATGTCATTTTTATGTCATTTCTCCCATAAAATTTAAGGATAACCATGTACATGTCATTTCTACAATTTCTCCCATAAAATTAAGGTAAACTTTAAGGATAACCCTGTACATGTCATTTCTCCCATAAAATTTAAGGAATTTGATAGTGTTTTTGGAACCACGTACATGTCATTTCTATGTCATTTCTCCCATCAAATTTAAGGCAAACTTTAAGGATAACCATGTACATGTCATTTATCCCATAAACGCAAGGCAAACTTTAGGAGAAACCATGTACATGCCATTTATCCCATAAAATTTAAGGCATTTGATACTGTTTTGGGAACCATGTACATGTCATTTCTATGTCATTTCTCCCACAAAATTTAAGGAAAACTTTAGGGATAACCATGTACATGTCATTTTTCCCATTTCTCCCATAAACTCAAGGCAAACTTTAAGGATAATCAAGTACATGTCATTTCTCCCATAAAATTTAAGGAATTTGATAACGTTTTTGGAACCATGTACATGTCATTTATATCTCATTTCTCCCATAAAATTTAAGACAAACTTTACTTTAAGGCATTTGATAGTGTTTTTGAAACCACGTGCATGCCATTTCTATGTCATTTTTCCCATAAAATTTCAGGAAAACATTAACGATAATCATGTACATGTCATTCTCCCATAAACTCAAGGAAAAATTTAAGGATAACCATATACATGTCATTTCTCCAATAAAATTTAAGGCATTTGCTAGTGTTTTGGGAACCATGTACATTTCATTTCTATGTAATTTATCCCATAATATTTAAGGCAAAATTTAAGTAAAACCATGTACATGTGTCATTTCTCCCATAAACTCAAGGAAAACTTGATGCATGTCATTTCTATGTCATTTCTCCCATAAACTATAAAGAAAAATTTAAGGCAAACCATGTGCATGTCATTTCTCCCTTAAACTCTAGGCAGCGCAAACTTTAAGGCATGTCATTTCTAGATGTCATTTCTCCCATAAAATTTAACAAAAACTTTAAGGGATACCATGTACATGTCATTTATCCCATAAAATCAAGGCTTTATCCCATAATGTCAAGGCAAAATTTAAGGCAAATCATGTACATGTAATTTCTCCCATAAAATTTAAGGCATTGGCTAGTGTTTTTGGAACCATGTACATGTCATTTGTATGTAATTTCTCCATAAAATTTAAAATATTTTCTAGTGTTTTGGGAACTAGGTACATGTAATTTCTCCCATTAACTTTAAATTAAACTTTAAGGAAAACCATATATACGTATTTTCTCCCATAAACTTAAGGAAAACTATGTATATGTCATTTCTCCCATAAACTTTAAGGAAAACCATGTACATGTCATTCTGCCATAAACTTTAATTTAATATAGTTTTTAAACTTAATGAAAAATTTAAGGAAAACCATGTACATTTCATTTCTCCCATAAAATTTAAGGCAACCCATGTACATGTCATTCTACCATAAACTTTAATTTAATATAGTTTTAATTAAAATGCTAGTGTTTTAAGGCAAACTGTGTACATACCAGTTCTCCCATGCATTTGCAATAAAATTTAAGTCATTTTCAATTAATGTTCATTTAATATATTTTTAATGAAAATGCTAGTGTTTTTGGAAACCATGTACATGTTATTTCTCCCATAAATTTGGCATTTGCTAGTGTTTTTAGGAACCATGTACATGTCGCTTTTCTCCTGCATTTTCAATAAAATTTAAGGAATTTACAATAAAATTTAAGACATTTTCAATAAGGAAAATGCTAGTGTTTTTGGAAACCGTGTACATGCCATTTCTCCCATGCATTTTCAATAAAATTTAAGGCATTTGCAATAAGGAAAATGCTAATGTTTTGGGAAACCATTTACAAGCCATTTCTGCCATAAAATTTAAGTCATTTGCAAGAAATGTTCATTTAATATATTTTAAAGGAAAATGCCAGTTTTTTTGGAAACCATGTACATGTCATTTCTCCCAACCATGTACATGCCATTTCTCCTATAAAATTTAAAGCATTTGCAATAAGGAAGATGCTAGTGTTTGTGAAAACCATGTACATGCCATTTCTCCCATAAAATTCAAGGCATTTTTTAGTGTTTTTGGGAACCATGTACATGTAATTTCACCCATAAAATTTAGGGAAAACCATTTACATGTCATTTCTCCCATGCATTTGCAATAAATGTTATTTTAATATATTTTATTGGTTTTTTTCAAGGATAAAAAAACCCACTAAACATGGTTGAAAAATGGACATTGTGCATAGATGTTTCTTTCTATCCCAATCTAGGGAAATAAGTGATTACGTATGTGCTTTGCAATATTGCGACTAACAAGGTCCTCCAAATGAAAATGAATATACCAAGAAGAACAAAAAACAATGAGACATATTATATTTCATTGATAGAAGGCTTGGGAACAACTAGGGAGTATGGTTCAAATGGAATTGTAGTCTTCACCAATTCTGAACTTGTGTGCAACCAGATGAAAACCGTGTACCAAGTTAAGAAGGAGAGGCTAAAAAAAATGCATGGAAAATCAAAAAATATTGTTAGACGATTTCATTTTTTTAGTATAAGACATTGTGCCAATGCTAATAAAATGTATAGTGACATATTGTGTGGGGCAATGCCAATTCAAGATTCATATGTTAAATATGAATTAATAGATGAATTATTATTATACGGGGCAATGCCAATTCAAGATTCATCTCTCAAAGATGAATTAGTGTTGAGACGCTCTCCTTCAAAATTTATTGATGGAAATTGCAACATATCTTTAATATGTGTGTGTTTTTTACATAGAAATGTGTCATTTTTAATGACCATGTGTTTTTCTCAATTATATACCAAGTGTGCTCCCACCATGTAAGTGCAACTTGATGAAATTCACGTTTTATAAAATTAAAATGTGAGGACTTCAACAAATTTTTGTTTAAATTGAGTTTCACACATGAATTTGTGCTTTGAAAGTTGTGTTTTACATAATTTGTGTACTAAATTACATTAATGTTTTGAAATATTTTGAATTTATTTTAAATAGTAATTTAAAAATAATTTTAAATTTTCACTATAGATATATATATATCATGGAGGATGAAAGACAAAGATCAATCGAATCCCATGTCTGTACGACAGAAGGGAATCATGGATTGAGTGATGTTCAGGGTGTTTATATTAAATGTGCATGTTTTTAAATGATATTTGAATATATAATCTTATCTCCTTACATACATGTATACATGTAGAATTGATTTTTTAATTGAATATATATATATATATATATATATATATATATATATATATATATTATCTCCATGTACATACATGTATACATATCGAATTGATTTTTTATCAATTTTGTGAGTTAAAATAGCTTTTAATAATTTTTATTTTTATTTTTTAGGAGTTAGGAGGAAAAGAGTATCTACTCCATCAATGGAGCATGGCCATGGTTAAGAAAATCGTGGTATGGTTCACACAATTTAATCAATCATATATACATGTATCTATATGTGTGAATTTATTTTTGAATTTATTATAGATTCATATTTTTTATGAAGTTTCCCTCTCGTCCCATGAGGTTGGTGGTGGTACACATTCCCCTGGTGGGCCATCAATAGGTGGTGGCCAATTGCGTGAGTGTGGTGATATGAATCCCCCTGGAGGCCAATCAATGGGTGTTCGTGTTGGCTTTCAACCAATCGGTGGTCATTCTGGTTCTCAAAAGTCTAAGGGTGGGCATGATGCTGACCAACCATCTCGAGGTGGCCATCAATCTGAATATTATTTTCATTCAATTTGTACAAATTTGTTCACATGTTTTTTTATTTATACAAAAATTTATATATTGATGCAGACGGTGAAAATGTTGCTCCAAAAAGACATAGGCGAGAATGCATTATTCAAGAAGAAGGTTGTACACCAACCATGACTTATCTGTCTGACATTTCCAACATACCTTGGGAAAAAAACATCCAACAATGCATATTACAAACGTGTCAATATATTTATTCAAAATTTAAAAACATCTTGTGTCTTTGAAACTCCCTGCTAAGAGTCGAGAAAGCTTATAAATAGTTACCCACTCTTTAAGAAAACTTGTAGATGTGTACAAAATTCTCGGGCCAACCACTAATACTTTTGTAGAAGTGATGAGGAAAAGAAACAAAACATTGATGGGTCCCGATACATGGGAGGTTGTTAAACACAGAGTTACAATAGAAATGGCCAAGTCTATGCTTAATTTCAAAGAAGGGCCGAAAAGAAATATGGTAAAGGTGCAATATTTCAAGCACCCTTATATAGCTTGTCATGTATATGATAGCAACTTTGATGCCTATGGAAGACTACTATGGAATGACGAGGTTCCTCTTTATTTTCAAAATTATTTTATCCATAATTCTTTTTGGGAATAAAACCCATTTACAATAGCATTCCCTATAAATGTTTTGGTCTTGGGAATGGTTGATTATGTGACCGTAGGGCACTAAGCGTGATGCTGAGTTGTCTCACCCCAAGCCACCATTGGTAGGTGAACCTCGTCGTGTAGAAACTTTGCGGTCAGAAATGGATGCCACTTCTCAAATTAGTCGAGAAGAAAGGGATGTCATAATAGACAATGTTAAGAGTGGACTTGGTGGAATTAATGTTTATTTGAATTGGCGAAGAGCACGAGAGAATACACATGGTAATTTTGTGTATCATACAGATGATGAGATAGAAAACATGAGTATTGAAGATCTCGGAAAATATGCAAATAATTGTCACAATGGTTGGCAGGACCTAATTATTCATGAGGAAGAGGGAATGGGATCAATATTTGTTAATGGTTAGGGTGAATATTTGAACACATGTACAATTTGTAATAAATACATACACATACATTTATTTGTATATGTTAATCCAACAAAAATGTATCATGTATGTCAACACCATTTGCAGTTTTCATGCTTCATGAATGAAGATGTTAATATCTCGATTGAAGCTTTAGGTTCTCACAATCAAGATGGTGCTCAAAATCAAGAAGATATGTTAGCACATGTCAGTGTTCTTAAGGTGAACATGATATTGATGTAAAATTATTTTAATATATTATTATATATTGGAACATGACGAAATATTTTTAAAATAAATAATTTTGTACACATGTACATGTATATAATAAAATGCTAATAGATTCTGATCCTGTCTGATGTTTTTGTGATGGAGGTACCCTCTTCTTTCCTGTTAGGAGATGTGCCAAATCCACCGTCACAAGTATGAAATTTTTTTCACTTAAATATGTTTTAAAGTTATATATTGAAGTTAAAAAGCTCCTTAAAAAATGAGATCTAGATCTTGAGTTATTTTACAGTTATAATTTTTTTGAATTTTAGGTTTCTAGAGATGGTTTTCTTTCAGAGCCACCCTTAGGAGATGTGCCTAGTCCACCGTCACAAGTATTCAATTTTTCACTTAAAATTTTAAGTTATAAATTGAAGTTCAAAAGTTTTATTATAAAATGAGATGTAGATCTTGAGTTATTTTATAGTTTTAAAATTTTTGAATTTTAGGTTTTTGGAGATGATTTCCATTCTCCAAAGACTCTTGCGATGGAGTGTATGATGGAGATAGGAACATCCACACAATTTGAACAAGTTGTCTAAATTTTTTTTTAATATTATTGAAAAATAGTTTATATGCATTTTCATTTGAAATTTTTTCATATATATATATATATATATATATATATATATATATATATATATATATATATATATATATTACAGTTTACCGTGGAGAATATTTTAATGGACGAGCAACTAAAGAAAATGGAGAGGGAACGACATGAGGTATTGCATGATTTTTTTTTCATTTGTTTTTTTATGTTAAGTTCTACATTCTCATTCAATTTTAAAACATTAAATTTTAATGTTTGTACATGTTTTGTATAGGTTCCCCATTCTTTAGAGGATAGCACGTGGCTCAGGACGTTACTAGCAAAGACACTGGATCCATCTTTATTTGATTGATGATGCACATGTGTGCAACATTTTATTTGATAGATCTAGTCGTAAATTTAATTTTCTATATATAGTCTTATCTATGCAGTCATATTTACTTTTCTATATAACTTGGTACTTGTAACACTATACATTGAACTATATATATTTACTTGTATTGTTCATGTGATATAAATTTTGGACATATTTTACTGTTTGGATATAGTTTCAAACTGCATTTACTTTTATCAAGAATTATTTTAAATTTTGGATAGTTACATTTGGCATGTGATCACATGTTATGATATATAATATTTTGTTTTTAAAACTCAAGTTGTCATTTTATTTGTTAAATATAAAATGAATCTAGATGGAAATTTCGAATTACAAAACACATACATGTGCATATTTTGGATAGTTGAACTACATTTGGAATGTGATCACATGTTGTGATATAATGTTTTGTTTTTAAAACTCATGTTGTCATTTTATTTGTTAAATATAAAATGAATCTAGATGGAAATTTCAAATTACAAAACGCATGTGTATATTTTGGATAGTTCAACTACATTTGGCATGTGATCACATGTTGTGATATAATGTTTAGCTTTTAAAACTCAAATTTTCATTTTATTTGTTAAATATAAAATGAATCTCTAGATGGAAATTCCAAATTACATTTTCACAATGTGTATATTTGGTATAGTTGAACTACATTTGGCATGTGATCACATGTGATATAATGTTTTGTTTTTAAAGCTCAAGTTGTCATTTCATTTGTTAAAAATAAAATGAAACTCTACTTGGAAATTTCAAATTACATAACATGTATACATGTGTATATTTTGGATAGTTGAACTAAATTTGGCATGTGATCACATGTTGTGATATAATGTTTTTTTCTTTTCTTTTTTTAATTCAAGTTTTCATTTCATTTTGTTAAATATACAATTAATCTCTAGATAGAAATTTCAAATTAAATTTTCACAATGTGCATATTTTAGATATTTGAACTACATTTGGCATGTGATCACATGTGATATAATGTTTTGTTTTTGAAACTCAAGGTGTCATTTTATTTGTTAAAAATAAAATGAATCTCTAGATGCAATTTCAAATTACAAAAAATGCATACATATGTATATTTTGGATAGTTGAACTAAATTTGGCATGTGATCAAATGTTTTGATATAATGTTTTTTTTTTTTTAAATTCATGTTTTCATTTTATTTGTTAAACATAAAATGAATCTCTAAATGGAAATTTCAAATTACATTTTCACAATGTGTATATTTTGGATAGTTGAACTACATTTTGCATGTGATCACATGTTGTGATATAATGTTTTGTTTTTAAAAATCAAGTTTCCATTTTATAAATGTTAAATATAAAATGAATCTCTAGATGGAATTTTTAAATTACAAACCATGTATAGATGTGAATAATTTGGATAGTTGAACTACATTTGGCATGTGATCAAATGTTGTGATATAACGTTTTGTTTTTAAAATTCAAGTTGTAACTATATTTATTAAATATAAAATGAACGTATATGGAAATTCAAATTACAATTTACACATACATGTGTATATTTTGGATAGTTGAACTACATGTCAAATGTGCTCACATGTTGTGATATAATGTTTTTTTATTAGAACTCAAGTTTTAATTTTATTTGTTAAATATAAAATGAATCTAAATAGAAATTTCAAATTACATTTAACACATATATTGGTAGTTGTTATGCATTTGAGCATCCGCGTTAATTTTATATAATTTTAGGATGTACATCTATTATTTAGGTGATATTTAAGTACATTTTGAAGGATCATACATGTCATTTAAAACAATCATAGATGGTTTTACATATTTAAGTTCACATGAATATATGTAAATAAAAATGATTGAAGTATATGTTTTAATATATGTCAAAATTATTGAATTACAAAACATATCGATCTATATATCTAAAAAAATCATAAAATGTATAGGTCAAAAGCCATACCATGGCCCCGCGCTAGCGTAAGAAGCCCATCAGGGGTAGCTACAGGGGTGCTTTCTTAGGCCACTGTCACCGTGGCCATGAACAACGATTGGAATCCACTGAGGGCTCTGCATTTTATAGCCATGAGGTTTTGGCTCCTCAAGCATTTTATAACATTCATGGGAAGACTGTTTTTCCTCTGGAGAAGCCTAATAGTAGAAGAGGCTACGAAAAATCCACTATTCTACAATCTGTGGAGCCTTTACCCAGGAGAACCAACCTGCTTCCAGTTTATGAGCCCAATATGGATGAGATAAGAATTTGGGTTATAAAATCGGACGGTGTCTGGACCAGAGATTACGATGTGGAGTATCCAGTCTCTCCCATCATCCATGCAGCCCCTTCGAATCCTCCTCGAATGCCCACAACTGAGGAGGAAGCCATTGCTAGAGAATACAGGTGCTTGATAGAGGAAAAGGACCAGGAGACGAACGAAGATGAATGAAATCCATGATTGTTTGATAGCAAGGTTAGTTTCTATTTTTTTCCACCTCAGGATATACTTCAACTCTTTTGTTTTTATATGGGCCACTGAATATTTTGTATTACAAGATTGGATGACACTCTTAAGGGGTTGGTTTCCTCCTTTGAGGCAACCCTAAACTTGGTTTATTTTGAACACTACCAAGGCAGGGATAGGCTAAGCACTACTTTCCATCTCTTCCAATTGCCTCTGTACAATTTTTCATGCTTTTAATATAGTTTAGCACAAGTTACAAAAAAAAAGTTCACATGAATATACGTAAATAAAAATGATTGAAGTACATGTTTGAATATATGTAAAAATGATTGAAGTACAATATATATTGATGTATATATCTAAAAATAATCATAAAATTATAGGCATTCTTATATGTGTCAAACAATCATAAAATTTTAAAATTGCATTAAAACATATATTTAGTACACAATATTTTTCATTAATGTACATAGAAAAGATAGTTTCAGTTTATAGTAAACTAGAAATTAAAAAACATGTACCACAGATTTTACATTCAATAATTAATACTATAATTTACTTAGTAGACACATTTGAGCCAAAATCGTGCAAATTAAAATTTGCATTATATCAACTATTCTAGATAAACATATATGTACATTTTGCAATAATGACATTATGAAAAATTGTACCAGAGAATGTATGAAATCATTTAAGACCAAATAATCTACATGTGTATGTGTACATGTGTATAAATTACTCATGTGCATGTACCAAAAAAATGTACATGTGTAGACACTTGTACATATAACATAAAAAGGCAGTTCAATTTTTAGTTGAGTTCTAGAAGTTCTAAAAAATGAATCCAAAGAGAAGAAATTGTTGGGCAGTTTAATAAAAAAAATTCAATGGAATGCCATCTTCAATGATCCGTTCATGATTGGCTTTTGACATTTTCCATTTCTTAATTTTCAATTTTTTCTTTTATTGAACTTCTATCAACGTTAGGCGTGTTGCACACACCAAGTAACTATATTAGAAACTTATGACATTAGGTTCATAGTCTTGAAAGTTAACAAAATCCCCAATTTGATGGTTTTGTTGGAAAAAATAAACTTTCAGTATAATAGACCTTTTGTTATATGTAAACCCGTTATCATCATAGTTTTCCAATAATTTCATCTTTTTTTCAGTGCAACGCATCAAATAATACTTCACATTTTCATTGTTGATAGTAGGTGAAACTACAACAAAAACATCTCCTTCACAATAAAACAAACTTGTGTATTTAAATTTATATCATAGTTAACATGAAAAAATAACTTTAAAACTAACATATATACTTGATTTTATTATCTATTTATAGTTCTCTATCATTTTAAAGAAATTGAAATGTCACCTTATCTAACAAGATCAAAAACTTGATCACCTTCGGATGATATTGTAGTCTCCTCTGATTGCATTTCTTCAAAGTTTGCAACATACATTTTTCCCTTTGTATTTAGTTATTTATGTTTCCAATATTTTACATAGATTTTGTTTTCACAAACATCATTGTCCTCGGATTATGTGTTGTCTATGCAAACATGACAAAAACAAGAATATATTATTTTATCCAATGCAAACACATTTTTTGACAACTTTGGTTTAATTGAATGCAATTTTTGATTCCCTTTTGTTGTTTCAATGCCATCTCCAATCAATATATCTACATCTTGGACTCCAAATGCCAAAATACCTTTATGGAAAATTCAAAGAAGAATATAAATATGTTATTCAAAATACCATCAAAGATAATCATTGTGATAAATACTATTTAAAATTAGAAATCCAATAAAAATTAAATCATGTACCTTCGTACTTCCCTTGATTGGTTAGCCTCATGGCTTAGTGTAGCGATGCACCATTGAACAACTTGTTTATCTAAGTTAAGTCAGTTTGCAGAGTGGTCCATTTCATATCTTTGAAGTGCTCATTTTATACATGTTTCTACACCGTCATGTTCTCTTTTTCCATGACCAGTCTCAAAGAAATTCCAACAATGTTTAATGTGGGTTTTCATATGAAGACGAGACAACCAAAAGAATGATCGTGAATATTTGAATTGACCTGTGCATCCATCTGACCATATTCAATGTTCATTGGATTTTATTTCACGAGTTTTCAAGGAGTCATAAATATTTTCAAAGCAATGTTGTACAAAATATGTATCATATGTACGATCTTCACTGATATAAAAGTGATATTCTTCTATAACATGCCGATTTTCACTAGTGCTTTCTATATGATCAAAATTTTGTTCAGCATGTCTATATATAATATGGACAAGCATGGAGACTTGGTCAGAATGATAGTATTCACTCTATATCTCTTTTTGTGGAACAAATGTGTAGTTTTCTGCAAAATCAACTATTGACAAAATGGTCCCTGGTAGAAAAAATTCATGGGATATTTTGAATTTAAACTCCTACCATTAATATCTATGGGAATGCTTGGTGTATTTATAAATTTCTGCCTCAAACTTTCTCCAAAACTCTACCACAAACATTATTCTTCTTATAAATAAATTCTTTTAGCACTTGTAGTACTACTTGAACCAATCAATGCATGAATATATTAATATATCCTCCATTTCACTTTTATGTTGGAGAATGATTGATAATTTATACCAGTATGACATTTGTTTTGAAATTTAGTCAAATTTCCAAAATCATCACATTTTTTTACCACCAACACATTTCTTTTGGTAAAATAATTCATGGCTTTCTCTTTTAAATACAATTAGAGATATGAAATCATGGGTAGTGGAAGGAGGAGGTGAATATTTCCAAAATGTTTTACCAAAATTAAGGAATGTGTCATAATATAACTGAAATTCCACATGATAACGACAAAAAGTGTCATGTACAGTGATAGGTTAAACCTACCATGGTTTTTGTTGCACAAAATCACTGATTGAGACATCAATTTCACGATTCTCTTCTTTGAACTTTTTGAAAAACTCTATCTGAGTGGTGTCCAAGAAATGTTTTGCATGTTTTGCGTATTGATTTCATGCTATTCTTCTTGGCATCACATCCATTCCTTTTGGTGAAAGACGTGAATTTTTCATCCAATATTCATTTATTATTTTTTTAACATCTGCTTCAAGTCTATCTTTATATGGTTTCCTACAAACAGTTGTCCAACAAGCGAGTTCATCATTTACATTTATTTGCAATCGAAATTTTTGATGTTTGTGCAAATTTTTTCGTAAGGTTCGTAATTCTTGTGCCATAGATTTTACCAAGAATTTCTCTTTAGTACTTGATGAAACCACTGTCATTTTTATTTCTCTACGTGCATTTTATATCATATTTTCTTTCATATTTTTATCTTTTTTTGATTTTTGAATACACCATAAATTCGTAGCTTCTTTTAATTTCTTTGATGTTAAGAGAATTTTCAAGATTTGGGCTTGAACTATCACAGTTTCATCTTTGAAGAACGAATCAATAATGTGATTAACACGATATCATATAACATGGTCAAATTTTTTATCTTCATATGTATGAGTGTCAAAATTTTCTAACATCTCATCATTGATATTGATTTCATATGTACATACTAGAATTAAATGTACATAATAAGTTTACATATTCAATAAATAATTAAATTAATAAATATGTATAATATCAATAATACACATTCAACATATATATATACATACCTGGTGATTCAATTTCTTCACTTGAATTTATTTCAACATTTTCAACATCTTCAATCATTGGTTCAATGTCCCTTTCCCTTTCTCTTTCAAAATTTTCTATCTCATCATCAATTTTTGAGGAATATCTCTCTCTGTTTACAATGCAAACTATTTTTCAAATTAGTTCATCAAATAAAAATTAAGTTCCACAATACACTAGACAAATTTTAAATATCAAATTTATAATATTTACATTTATGGTATCTTCTTCAACTTCTAGTTTAGGTTGATTTTCCCTTTCAATATTTGAGCATTCTTCTCTATTTCTTTTTGTGATATTCTCTCCCATGTTCTCTACGTTCCTCAAGGTTTCTTGTTCGATCATATTTTATCTTGCAATTCTTTAGATTTCCCATGATAATTGAGTATGAAGTTCAAAAAATTTCCTTCTAAAATTTAGACAAAAACTCCATTAAAAAAATTATCACAAAAATTTTAATTTAAAAAAAACCATTCTAAAAATTTTGCACAAAAGATACACCTCAACCCAAAACACTTACTTTAAAAATCCACCAAAAAAAATATTTTTTAAAAATAAAATGAAGCTCAGAATATTTCCTTCTAACTCCTGTAAAAAAAAATCATTTAAAAAGTTAGACAAAACTCACTTTAAAAAATCATTATAAAATATTTATTTCAACCCAAAATAGTTACTCTAAAAAAAATGTCACTTAAAAAAATACCTCCAAAAAATGTTCATTGAAAATTAAGTCGAGCCTTTTAAAAGATGTCACTTTGAAAATTAAGCCCAAAAAACCTCTAAAAAAATGTCTCTTAAACAAAGTATCTCCAAAAACTGTCCTTGAAAATTAAGCTAAAAATTCCTCTAAACAAATATCACTTTAAAAAATACCTCCAAAAAATGTTCTTTGAATACTAAGCCTAAAAAGAGTCCTTGAAAATTTAGTGCAAAAAAAGTTTTTTGCAAAATCAACCCAAATGAAGAAATGTGTGAAATTATGCAAAAATAATGATTCTGTTTTCAACTATTTATATAGCCATGAAATTTTTTTTTGGAGGGGCTTCATCAAATTTTTTGGCCAGCGTAATTTCAATCAAAATTTTGGCCTCACTTCTACAAAAACTTGAGCCAAAATTTTGTGTCATTAGAATTAATGGGCCGACAGGGCAAAAATCAATTCTGCCAAACTTTTTGAAAAGTTGGACCGAACTAACGTGTCTACAACTACGTAGCAACTCGGCTCCGAACACATTTCTTCAACTTTAGAATGATTAAACTCCATCAAAATTTATGAATTAACTGTCGGAACCAAGACAAGCATTTTCATAATTCAATCTACTTTTAGGAAATATAACTTTTATGGAATTCCATAAATATTTACTAATTTTAATTAATTTTGTAATAAAATGGGTGAATTTTTTTTTTTAAGGTCATTATGATTCAGTGAAACAGAAATTTTGTATCTTCCAAAATACACTGTAAAAAAATTTAAAAAACTTATGTTGCATTACAATGGTCCGTCGTCTGTAATGGATAGTTTTTAGACTTTTAGTTTATAACTAATATGTTGAGAAATTTCATGTGAGCCGAAACATATTCAAAATATGGATTTTTTTCATATTGGATCAGTTCAAAAAATTCTAGTAATTATGATATGCATCAATTGGTTTCACAAGTATAACGAAACCGAAGTAGTCTCTGTGTAGATTATTGTAACACATTTTTTTTCTCAAAAAACCACAAAGTTTTCAAAGAATACACCAACGATTTTGAACATGACTTTTTATGAATCCTTTTATTGTTAAAGAACACCCACTCAAAGAAATGTTAAGTTGACATATCAAATGTGAACAAAAAATTTCCAAAAAATAAGTAATAGAAGGCTAATAAAATTTCTGACATGTTTTATTTGTATCATAAAATGAAATTCTAAACGGAAAAATTGTTTTGGCTTGTAGAAAGTTGAAGAAAAGAAAAAAATGATATTTATATGTCAAAAAATAACACAACTTCACATTTTCACCCATTATACCCAAGGGGTTATTAATAATATAAACACAGTGGATTAATAATATTATAAACTCCCATGGATTAAAAAATGCAAAGGACTATTCATATTATAAACTCCAGAGATTAATATTATAAACCGAAGGTTGGACCATGGTTGACCATGATTGATTTTATAATACATGGTTTACCATGATTGATATTATGAACCCAAGGGATTGTTAATATTATAAACACAATGGATTAATAATATTATAAGCTCCTTAAGAATTAAAAAATGCAAAGGAATATTAATATTATAAACCCGAGGGATAATATTATAAACAAAAGGTTGTACTATGGTTTACCATGATTGATATTATAAACCAAAGGGAATAATAAACCCATGGGATTAATGCTAAAAACCCAGGGTATTATAAACCCAAGGGAATAATATAAACCGAAGGTATATAAACCCGAAGATAAAAATTATAAACCCTTAAATAAACATGGTTTACCACTGTTAATTTTCATGATGAGACAATCTTTGCCACAATGCATCGTTGGACCATGCTCGACCATGTTTGAACTCTTAGATTAATAAAATAAAGGGGTTGATATTATAAACACAAGGGAATAACATTAATCCATAGGAATATGAAAATTAAATGAATAAACCTAAGGGATTGATATTCTAAACCCAAGGCAATGATAAACCCAAGTGATTAACACTAAAAGCCCAAAGGATTATGAACCTAATGGAATAATATTGAACCCAAGGGGTTAATATTATAAAATTTAAGAACCCAACAGAATAATATTAAACCTAAGGTATTAATATTATAAATCAAAGGTATATAAGCCCTAAGATATATATTATAAATACTAAAATAAACATGGTTGATCATAGTTGACAATGCTTGATTTTCATATTGAGACAATCCTTGTCACAATGAGATCTTGTACGATGGTTGATCATGCTAGACCATGTTTAATTTTCACATCGAGACAATATTTGTCACAACGCGATGTTGGACCATGGTTGACCATGGTTAATTTTATAAAACATGGTTGACCATGGTTGATCATGGATGACCATGATTCATATTATAAACCCAAGGGAATGACAAATCCAAGGGATTATAAACCCAAGGGAATAATATAAACCCAAGGTATATAAATCCTAAGCCAAATATTATAAAACCTTACACCCTAGGAATATGAACCCTTTGATTAATAAACTAAAGGGATTGATATTATAAATCTAAGGGAATAATAAACCCAAAGGATTAATGCTAAAACCCCAAGGGATTATGAGCCCAATGCAATAACATTAAAACCAAGGGATTAATATTATAAACCTAAGGTATACAAAACCTATGATAAATATTATAAACCCTAAAATAAACATGGTTTACCATGGTTGATTTTCATATTGAGATCATCCTTGTCACAATGTGACATTGGACCATGATTGACTATGCTAGACCATGATTGATTTTCATATCGAAAGAATTTTGTCAAAATGTAATGTTGAACCATGATTCTTCATGGTTGATTTCCATATTATGAAAAATATTTAAATAATTTATAATTTAAGTTTTTATAATTAAGTAATAATTATAATAACTTATACTAAAATATAATAATTTAATATAAATTGTTTAATACATCATTAAATAAATTTAATATTTATATAATTATTAAACTATTTAAATAATTTATTTAAATTTATATAATTATATAATTTATATAAATAATTTTTATCGAAAATTAAAATCAAAATTATGAAAACTTCTTCCTTTCTATTCAATTAAAGAAAATAAATAATAATTTATTTATTTATATGGTACATCTATAACAATGAGCTTTACAAAACTGCAATATTGATATTTGTTGAGATTTTCGGTTTTAATAAAATAGGCAAAAATCTCAGTAGATGACAACAATCAGAAAAATATTAAAAAAAAAATCATTTATTAAAAAGTTGCAATTGGAGAGTTTTTTTGTGACACAATATGGCAAAAACACAAAGTGCCCGGTTTGAGATCGAGAAGTTTAACGGCAAAAACAATTTCGAGATCTGGAAGGTAAAGATGCATGATCTCCTGGTACAGCAAGGCGTGGCTAAGGCGTTGTTGGGCAAATCCAAACAGCCATACAATATCACAGATAATGAGTGGGCCGAGATGGATGAAAAAGTAGTGAGTGCTATTCGGCTGTGTTTGGCGGATGATGTGTTGTTTAATATCCTGTCAGAAAAAACAGCTGCAGGCCTGTGGTCGAAGCTTGAGAAGCTCTACATGACGAAATCCTTGACAAATCGGATTCTCCTGAAGCGGCAGCTATACAGTTTGCGAATGAAGGAAGGTACTTCCATTACTGATCATTTGAATGTTTTTAATACTCTACTGGTGCAATTAGAAAGCATAGAAGTAAAATTTGAATCCGAGGATAAAGCCATAACATTATTGTGCTCGTTGCCCGAGTCATGGGATCATTTTGTTACTTCTATAAGTCTTAGTTCATCCGAAACCATTGAATTTGATGATGTCGTCGGAGCTTTGTTGTCCGAGGAGACCAGGAAGCGGTCGAATGTTGACACCTCTACATCAGAGGCAATGATGGCTAGAGGTCATTCTAGAGAAAGACGCTTTGGTAAGCACAGCGATTCGCGTTCAAAGTCGAAAGGGAATAAGAGTAAAGTAAAGTGCTGGTTTTGTGGAAAATCGGGGCATTTAAAGAAAGAATGCTGGAAGCAACAACAAACTTCTAAAGAAGCTTCTTCGACAGAGAAGAAGGAAGCAAACATGACAGATACAGGTTCGGCATCTGGTTCAGGTATGAGCGACGAAGTGTTATCAGTTAATTTGTCAAATCATGATCAACATTGGTTGCTAGATTCTGGTGCATCAAACCACATGTGTATTCATAGAGAATGGTTTAAGACGTATAGATCAGTTAATGATGGAGTCGTGTACATGGGTAATGATGTCACATCTAATATTGTGGGAATAGGGAGTATACAGCTACAAATGTTTGATGGGACAACTAAAATGTTAACTGATGTAAGACATGTACCAGATTTAAGGAAAAATCTAATTTCACTGGGAGCACTTGACACAAATGGATATAAAACTGTAATTCAAGGTGGAGTAATGAAAATTTACAAAGGCATTTTACTAGTAATGAAAGCTAAGAAAGTAGGAAATCTGTTTCAGTTAGAAGGAAGAACAGGGTCAGTTCATGTGTCTACGGTGTCTGAACATGACAGTAGTTCCATTCGCCTATGGCATCAAAGGTTGGGCCATATGAGCAAAAGAGGGTTAAAGATTTTGGCTGATCGCAAATTACTTCCTAATCTAAAGTCTGGAAAGTTAGATTTCTGTAAACATTGTCTGTTTGGCAAACAAAGTAAACAAAAGTTTAAAACAGGCAAACATACTAGTAAAGGAATACTTGATTATATCCATTCAGATGTTTGGGGTCCAGCACCTACAACCTCGTATGGTGGCTCGTCATATTTTGTATCGTTTATTGATGACTTTTCTAGGAAAGTGTGGGTCTACATGTTGAAAAGGAAGTCTGATGTTTTTACAGTTTTTAAGCAGTTTAGAGCATTGGTAGAAAACATCACTGGTAGAACTATAAAATGTTTAAGAACTGACAATGGTGGTGAGTTTACTTCCAAGGAGTTTGAAAACTATTGCAAGGATGCAGGGATCGAGAGACAAAAGACCACTGTTTATACTCCTCAGCAAAATGGAGTTGCTGAACGCATGAATATGACTCTTTTGGAGAGAGCAAGGAGTAGGCTTAGTAACACCGGTTTGCAAAAGGAATTGTGGACAGAAGCGGTGGCTACAGCTTGTTATGTGATAAATCGGTCACCATCGACAACAATAGGTTGCAAGATTCCGCAAGAGGTATGGAAAGGACACCCTTGTGACTATTCTAAACTCAGAGTGTTTGGTTGTGATGCATATGCTCTAGTGCCTAAACATCAGCGAACTAAGTTAGATCCAAAATCAAAAAGGTATATCTTTGTTGGGTATGGTGATGGAACAAAGGGATATAGATTGTGGGATCCTACTACCCGCAAAATCATCATCAACAGAGATGTAAAGTTTGATGAATCCTCTCTTGTACAGTTAGATGTAGATAGAAAATTGAAACAGGATGATGTATTTGATTTTCAGCACATTCAGTTTGACAGCACTTCTAATGATAGTCATGATGACCATAGTTCAGATACTAGTTATGAACATGTTTCAGAATCAGAACATGAACAGGGTTCAGGTTTAGATCATGAACATGTCTCAGATACTGATCGGCAAGAAGTTCCTATAGATGGTAGTCAACCAGAAACATCCTTAAGGAGGTCGACAAGATTCAAACGGCCGCCGAGAAGGTATGATGATTATGTTACTTCAGTTGCTTTGACCGCTAACGATGATGAACCTCTGTGCTATCAGGAAGCTATAGAAGGTTCAAAAAGTGATAAGTGGAAAGCAGCTATGAAGGAAGAAATGATGGCCTTAGGTAAGAATGGCACATGGGATCTGGTTGAACTTCCAAAAGACAGGAAAACTGTGGGATGTAAATGGGTTTTCAAGGTGAAATGGGGTGTGAATGATACGGAGGACAGATACAAAGCGAGGCTGGTTGCAAAAGGGTTTTCTCAGAAAGCAGGCATTGACTTTCATGAGATATTTTCACCAGTTGTTAAAATAGTTTCAATTAGAATTGTGTTAGCGTTAGTTACTTTTCTTGATTTAGAATTACAGCAACTAGATGTTAAGAATGCATTTTTACATGGAGATTTAGATGAGGAAATTTATATGGAACAACCGGAAGGGTTTGTTCAGCATCGCAATAAGAAATTTGTCTGCAGGCTCAAGAAGTCATTGTATGGTCTGAAGCAGTCGCCTTGACAGTGGTACAAGAAATTTGATTCTTTCATGTTGAGTCAAAAATATATAAGAAGTGAATATGATCATTGTGTATACTTTAAGCAGTTAAGTAATGGCATGTTCATTATCTTAGTGTTTTATGTTGACGATATGCTTTTAGCAAGCAAAAGCATTGAAGAAATCAACCGGTTAAAGACTCAGATAGCAAGGACATTTGATATGAAAGATCTAGGAGCAGCAAGACAGATTTTGGGCATGGAGATTTTCAAAGACAGGAGTAATCGTAAGCTGTGGCTATCACAACAGAAGTATGTTGAGAAAATACTTTTGAGGTTTGGTATGAACAATGTGAAGCCTGTGTCAGTCCCTTTAGCTTCCCATTTTAAGCTTTCTTCCAGTTTATGTCCTAATACAAATGAAGAAAAGGATTATATGTCTCGAATTCCATATGCTAATGTAGTAGGATGTTTGATGTATGCGATGGTTTGTACTCGACCAGATATTTCACATGCAGTTGGGGTTGTCAGCAGGTATATGGAAAATCCGGGTAAAGAACACTGGTCAGCAGTGAAATGGGTACTTCGGTATTTGAGAGGCACAAGTAGTTATTGTATCACTTACAATAAGAGTAGTGAATTTGTTTGCGGGTATGTTGATTCTGATTTTGCAGGTGATTTGGATAAGAGAAGGTCAACTTCAGGGTATGTCTTTACTCTTGCAGGTGGAGCTATTAGTTGGATGTCAAAGCTACAAAACATTGTTGCTTTATCCACTACTGAAGCAGAATACATTGCTGCTTCGCATGCTTGCAAAGAGGCGGTTTGGCTGAAAGGTTTGCTTGGTGAGTTTGGTAGGTTACAGGACAACATCAAGTTACTTTGTGATAGTCAAAGTGCAATACATTTGGCTAAGAATCCGGCCTATCATAGTAAATCAAAGCATATACCGATCAAGTACCATTTTGTAAGACATGTTATCACTGAAAGGGGAGTCTCTCTTGAAAAGGTGCATACAAAGGAGAATTGTGCAGACATGTTCACGAAACCAGTTTTGTTAGAGAAGCTGCGTTGGTGTTTGGCTTCTCTTGGCTTGCAGAAAAAATAAATAATAAAGAAACAGGGCATCAGGCTAATTGTTGTCAAGGTGGAGATTGTTGAGATTTTCGGTTTTAATAAAATAGGCAAAAATCTCAGTAGATGACAACAATCAGATTGTGTTGCTATATTAGCTCTATTTTGTTGGGAGAGAGTTAATGCATCCTATATTTGTTGTAAGAGGATTTATGAGGCAGTTAGATTCTCTTAGCTATGAAACAGTTGTCCATACGGATTGGGAAGTGTGTGAGAGTTTGTAATCTCCTGTTTGATAATAAAGATTGCCGATGCCTATGTTGTGTGGACGTAGCCCAGATTGGTTGGGTGAACCACGTTAAACCTCTGTGTCTTCTGTGTATGGTTTATTTGCTGTTGTTGTGTTTTTTAATTTGTTGCGCACTGATTGCTCTAACAATATTTACACTATAATTCACTTGTGTAATATATCATATTCTATCTCCATGTATAACATGGTAGAGAGTTAGAGCACGTTTTGAAAACTATAACACTTTATGGTAGTGACTTTGAGTAGTTTGTGGAGAATGACACCCTACTCCAATCTCTATGTATCTTCACATTCGAGTGCTCGGAGAATGATCTAATGTTCTAATCTCCATCGTTAATGAGATATTTCTTTAATATCCGCATATCTTTTATGTTAAATATAATTGGTATATACTACATCCCATATCGAAACAATATCATACTGTATAACTCAAAATGTTTTAATTATACATTTCCAAATATTTTCAAAATAAAAAATCATATTGATAAAAAAAAATGACCATCGAAACAAATATGCAACCATCAAAACAAATGTTCTATACTTTTGTTGCACATTTAATAATATCCAACCATTACAAACTACGCAAAAATATTTCAAAATGTTTTAATTATACATTTCCAAATATTTTCAAAATAAAAAATCATTCTGATGTAAAAAAATTGACCATCGAAACAAATATGCAACCATCAAAATAAATGTTCTATACTTTTGTTGCACATTTAATAATTTCCAACCTTTACAAACTATGCAAAATTCCAAATCCAATACACAGTCCCAAAATCTAACAGGACTAACTATACTTTGAAACACTTCTATATAGATATTGAAACATGGTATGAGTAATGACACTTCTATAGATATTGAAATTTTAATGTTTCACCATGATGTATTTCAGATTCCTGCATAACCAAATAATACATCTAAAAATATTTTCTTTATATTTTGGAAATTTAAATTCAAATTTACTTTTATTTGTGTGATTCAAGTGACAAAAAATATAGAAAATATGCCTTGACAACTTTCTTAAAAAATACAATGTATAAGTGGACAATGTAGCAATATTTTTTAACGAATCAATTATATTTAAAAATACACTATGATGAGCCCACTTTTCAAAATTCCAACTATTTAACCACAAATGTAGATCTTTTTGTTAGATAATTATAACTTGAATGTAGATCGACTTATTAGGTTGGTCACACAAAAATGTTTGTCATGCGCATCTTACCGTTAACTCCACTGCTCACATATTCAAAAGATTCGCTTATGCACCTAATGTCCTCATGTGTTTTTTATTGCTGCACATAATAAAAATGAATGAGAGAACGTCTCCCTGTAACATAACTACCATCCACGTATGAGTAAAGTCAACTATTGAGCTAATGACCTCGACATTTTGTATATCCTCGCATCATAAATTTGGTTCTATGCTATTAGCTACATAAGGGGCTTTTTTTGGAAAACATTTAGGCTATATCAATAAAGAAAACAATGTAGCAGAACATTAGATTATTTGCGTGATTATTTTGCAACAAAAAGGTGGAAATGGAACTTCGTATAAAAATATTTAACTTATGTTCATTAGGAAACACAATAATGAAACATATTAGTTCATCTCGGAGAGTATATCACCCAAAACAATCTGTAGACTGCTCAACCATTCCTTCTTTGTATTGGAATATTAAAGTTGATTTGCTAGTAGTTATGAGTGTTACATGGTCGAGTCAGTGGAAGAATCCAAACTTTCAGAGCATCAATATTATTTATCAGGTTCTCCAACTTCTTGGCATAATGACTTAATGGACAGATATACACACAGAGGGAGTTGGGCACCATTCAAAGTTTGGCTTTGAACACTGAAATCTGATGGCAAGAAATAGTAACAGACAATAGAGAGGGAAGTGAACTAAGCTAAATAGAGAGAATCAGAGAAGGATTACCAAAATGTTGAGAGTGTTTGGAGAGGGCATCTGACCTATCTCTGTGCAGACAATATTACTGGCATCATATTGTCATAGACCAGGATTTTACGATGGTGGCCCTCTTCATTCGCTGGCAGAATTTACTGCGCTCTCCACAGGGTCTGTATTAGATGCATTACTCACCGTGAGAAGATAATTGTTGCCATCAGAGACATCAGTGAGAAAGTGACAAGTTGGGCCTCTACATTTTTATGACCTCTTTGGCATCCTCAGTAATTGTTGCGCCCAAGAGACCCTGAGATTTGAATTTTCTTCTCCACATATTCCAAACTCTTCCTTAGAAAATCAACTGAATCGACAACTCTTCAAATGAAGCTGCCGCTCTTCTGGTACCGGCTCGATGGCGACGACATTTGATTTTCTTTCTTAAATACTTTAAATTTATTTTATAATGTTCGTGATGGTAAAATAACATCCCTCCATTACCCTCTCAGACTAAGCATATTGCTTTGAAATTTAATTGCGTTCATTGATTTTAACAAAATATTAAAAATCAACGAACCTCCGTCCACCGTGACTTGAGATAATATTTCCTATATGCAAAACCAACACAATCATGATTTAAAATAAAAAGATAAACTTAATTTTTATGATTAATTTTTTTATATAAATGAATTAAGTTTTCAGTATTAACCTAAGGTCATATTTAAAATGTAAAATATAAATTTAACCTTAAATATTTTACGAATTGCATATCTTAACTAGTTTGCAAATTTCTTAGCCTTTATATGGGGTTTTTCCATTGGGTGTTATCAATTGCAATATCCCTTTTAGTAAAATCATGATTTATGCATAAGCAAAAAAAATTTAGCCATTTGATTAAAACAAGTTATTTAATTGAATTTAGTTCGTAATGGAAATTTAATGTTTCCCAAAACACTAATTTTCCATGTCCCTATATGTTCACATATAGCGTAATTTGGAAAAGTAAGTGGCCCATTATCCATACATATTTTGTTTTCTCAAGGAACAATGATCACATAGTGTAATAAGGGAATTGTATTAAAGGATTGTGAACAAAATTTCCACATACTTGCAATTCAAACACTTTGTATGTGCACTATTCACCTTGCACACACCATCACTACTAACCAATTTGCTTCACTAACCATTACAATTAGAGTAATTTCTTATATATTACTTTGATTGTTTTTACACAAACATAGCTTAAAACAAGGAGCATTTATGTAAGTGGAACTAATCCACAAATTCTTTTTACTTGTCTTTCTCATTCAAATTTACACTGCATGTAGCTTAACTAGGAGGAAATTAAGTGGTCCTAAATACGCAAATATTTTTTACTTGTTTTTCTAACCGATTTTTTTAATTCATTCATTTATTTACAAGACGAAGACTTGGTGTTAGTAAAGAAATAAAGTAGGAACTGCCTCCCTTGCATCCTTGTGCCAAACATGTGGTGGTATATGTACCCTTTCTCAAAGTACTAACCATCTCCCTATATGCTCACATAATATAATTAGGAAAGAAGTAAGTGGCCTATCATTGACACACCATTTCTTTTATTGCAAGGAACAAACATAATATAATGTAATTAGACTAATTGTAAAGGATCAACACATGTCCACATTAAATCACAAATTTTATGCTCACAATTTCACTTGCGCACACATTCACCCCACACCCTAAGCTCACTTAAACTTTGTATAAAGGGTATCCTCTTTCTGGAATATTTGTACTTACTTTATTTGAGCTTATATTTTGTTTCACACCCTAAGTGAAGCAAATCCTTTGTAAAAACAACCTTAACCTTAACAAACTAAATTCCCCACAGGGGAAACAAGATACTTTATAATTCAAGCTAAGACCATGATGATAGGAAGCAGATAATGCATCGTGGTTGTTTTTCATATTGAAACATAGAAATTTGTCTTTAAGGGAGCTTAAAATACTATATTATATAGTAACAAATCCAATACATGAAACGAAACTTGTGAAGGGGGTAAGGCTTAGGAGGCAGATTATCATGAATCTTCATGTTGTCTCCCAACATATGGCAGGCGTTTTAGGTCTAAATTTGCAACCAGAAGTTGATATTCATTCATTCCGACAAGATGCAGGTAATTTAGTGGCCAAATATTATGGAATATTTCCCTATAGGTTGAGGTACGAGAGCACTTAGACCTGAGGTGATCTTGGTCAGGCTACTAGAAGCATCACCAACTCAATCAAGATACACCCATAATACACCAAGACATTATGATCATCTCCATACCTGTAACACTCGCTTCCCACATCTACCCAAGTAATCGATCGACCGGGGTAAACATGAGATGAGATGCTACTAATATGATATTCAACATCCCAGATGACTTTGGGTAAGTGGAACCAACAGAAACATGATAAAAAAACCTTACACTGCATCATTGACATCCAGATGAGGTAACCCAACCTTCCAAGGTCGTGTTCCTTGAAGGGGAACTAATTTTTGACCCATTTGAGGCTTATCCTTGGGAATGTAAGGGAAAGGGAGTAGTTATATACCCTTCGCCATGGGCTTGCCTTGTAAAGGCGACAGTCAGGGCCCAAAAACGTTAATATTGTGCCTGTAGTTCTATGATTCGTGTCACATTTTCAACCCCTGAGGCTAGGTCACTACCCAAAACTTCCTATAAATTTAGGATAGGATATAGGACATTAAAAAAACCGTATGGAAGTAGTCATATCATCAGGAACTCATCTGGAACACGCCCAAATATTACATGAATTCCTTCAAACATGTCATAAACATTGCATCAACACGTATAAAAAACAAATTTAAACATGGGAGTCTATTAAAAATATGAGAATAGCTAAGAATCATTTCTCCCCTACATAATAAGCTACAATACATTCTATTTGACCATAGGTACATTGGGTATTCATTTACAGGTAAAAACATAGATAGATCCATACATCACCACTGATCGAATACATGTTTGTAACCAACATAATAAAAACAAAAATAAAATGGATACAATAGCAAATAAATCCATACATAAACCAATAATTTTTCATATCGAATACTGGAGGAATGAGCTTTTCATTATTGAATGTAAAAACCATCCGAATACGGGACTTCCATGTTCCACCTGACCATGGATTTGATAAGACAAGTATCACTTCAGCTAATCAACCTCGTGCCATATTCCAAGCACAAATGTGGTACTCTCTCAAACATGTAAATTAACAACAACCTACGGCTCTAGAGGTCGAACTGTCTCAACCCCAAAACCAATGATTCCGCCTCACGATCGTACATAACTAACTATCACTAATTGGTATCCACCCAAGATGCTCTAGGGTTTGAGAGTGTTTGTTCCAACCAAGGATCAAAGACTAGTAACTCAACCCCAGCTGTTCTCAGGCTCCAGAGAATTTTTATAACCAAGGCTCAAAGACTAGTAACTCAACCTACCTAGGGCTCCAGGGAATTTTTCCAACCAAGGCTCTAGGACTAATAACTCAACCCAATATTTGTCTGTCGGGATCCAGGGTGTTTTTCCAGCCAAGGCTCCAAGAACTAATAACTCAACTCAACATATAATCATGAGAACCAACCACAAAGCAATCAATGGAAACAAACCCACAATACCATGGCTATCCAGGAAATGGAAAGGCTAGGGAAATCCACATGCATACCCATGCATGCCAAAACTAGTGAGGAAAACATACATGCAACTTGGTGCCTACAATAAAATATCGTTGTATTTCTTGATCCCGATGTCCACCTTTTCTTTCTTGATATTCCCCTTCCTTCTTGCTCCAAATCACCAATTATCCACACTCTCCAAGAGTGCTCCAAGACAACTCTAAGTATCCAAGAGTAAGAGAGAGAGAGAGAGAATAATGAGATAGCTCCAAAAATGCACCAAAAAAAGGTATCAATTTATCGTCATAAGAATTTTTATAGAATAGGCCTCTATTTTTTTCATTTTCCATTATTTTTGCTTCATTTTCCTCCTCACATGCAACTCGTGATCTTTTACCACCCTTTTCTCCTAATTTCCATTATTTTCATAAATAAATGTGCCATAAATAGTTTTTTCATCTCTCATGCCTTAGCCATAGCCTTTTCCAATTTCCTTTGCCATAATAAACCATGTGAACACCTACACTAGGATGTTTTACTCAACATTCAACTTGGAATATGTGTCCCATCAACTGTGGTTATTAGTTTAACTTTATTACATGGAATTTTCACCAGCGCTATTACAATAACTTGGTTATTTTTTTGGTTGTTGGAATCATCTCCAATGACAATTTCGATGTGGCCCCAGTACTCTATTATAAAATCTTCACAAATCCTAGTTACTACTTGAGCAGAAGGATGTTAGTTATTTTTATTTTTTTTTCTCTTATACAAAACCTCACAAAACATTTTTTGTTGAATTTTTCACACATTATAAGTAAAGGGATAATTAACCATTTATTTTTTACTTTCCCTTATGTATGTGTTTCATTTGGTTTTCCTAAATTAAATGCACGTGCTCACGTTTTATTACAGATCCAACAACCTCAAGTGTTGTTGACTTATTTCCTCTCTTGCAAACTGATTTATTTCTCATAAAATAATGGTTTTCATTGGTTACATGTTTCATATGGATTATATCATATTCAGTTTCCTCCTACATACAATTTACATCATCATGAAAATTTTGTTTTCCAATAGAAAAGTGAACCTCTTCTGAAGAAAAGGATTCATACCCACCATTCGACCCATCAAAAATTGAGGAAAGTTGATGTGTCCTAACCTATAAAGGAATATTTGACTGAGGATGAATGATTTTACCTTTCATAATATTATAAATCCTCATTTTTGTTAACACAATGACTAATAATTTTACTGGTGCATTCATCTTCGACCCGTGTTTCCCTGAGGTTGAAACCATTTTATTTTCATGTTTCAACTTAGAACCCTTGGCGCATGTCAAATTCTGGTAGCTAACTTTCAAGTCTTAGTTTTTTTTTCATTAAATTTTCTGTAGTGTTTGTGACTATAACCCTAGGGTTTCCAAATTTATTTTTAACTAGGATGTCATCCCATGTCGAAACACAAGGTTATTACATCATGGATAACACAAACAAGATATCATTTTTAGCTTACTTAAATATCCCATATTTGAAGAAACTTACAAATGATCAAATTGATCATAATCACCAACACCTCCTTCCCCCCACCCCCCATGCCAACCAAGTTAGCATTGGATATCCCTAGATTCAAAGGAAAATAGGGGGTTTTCACAGGAGATCATATCATTATCTTCCACCTATGGTGTAACAGCCCTCGTAAAATATTCATGTAAAAATATATAAGACCACAGTCGATGGGACACATATGAATGTTTGGAAAAGCATCCTAGTGGGTGTTCATTTCAGTTATTATGGCTAAAGGAAATTTTCAAAGGAAATAGAAAAGGATTTAGAAAGGAAAAGTGACATTTATTGGCATTTATTTATGAAAATGATGGAAATTAGGAGGAAAGGAAGGTGAAAGGTCATAGGTTTCATGTGAGGAGGAAAATGAAGTAAAAGAATGGAAAATGAAGAAACATAGCCCTCATTAATAAAAATTCTTCTCAGTATGAGTTGGTAAGATTTTGCTCAATCTTTTATCAATGCATTTTTGGAGCTCTCTCATTATTCCCTCTCTCTCTCATAGTCTTGGATACATAGAGTTTTCTTGGATCACTCTTGGAGAGTGTGGATATTTGGTCATTTGGAGCAAGAAGTAAAATGAAGAGTAGGAAAGCGCAAGAGGACATCGGGGTCAACATCTACAACAGGTTTAGAGTGTAGGCACCGAGTTCCATGTATGTTTTCCTCACTAGTTTTGGCATGCATGATGAATGTATGTGGACTTTCCTAGCCTTGCCATTTCTTAGACAACCATAGTATCGTGATTTATTTTGATATATTGTTTTCTGGTTGGTTCTCATGATTCCTTTAGCTATTGGGTTGAGTTATTATTCCCCATAACCTTGGTTGGAAAAACACTTTGGAGCCCGACGAACAACTCTTGGGTTGAGTTAATAGTTCTCGAGCTTTAGTTCGATAAAAGCTCTTGAGCCCTAAGTGGGTTGAGTTACTAGTCCTGAAGCCTTGGCTAGAAAAATGCTCTAGAGCCCGGGAAAAACTGGGGTTGAGTTACTAGTCCCAGAGCCTTGGTTGGAACAAAAAATCTAGAGCCTTGGAGCAGGTTGGGTGGAGACCAATCTGTGATGGTTAGTGATGTCTCACTGTGAGGTGGAATAACTTGTTTGGGATTGATATGGCTTGGTATTTGGAGCACTCGTTTGGTGTTTATTGATGTGTTTGATAAATTCCCACATTCATGCTTGGATTATGACATGGGGGTGATTAGCTAAAGTGAGTCTTCGCTCAACCAATCTATGGTCGGGTGGAATGTGGAAGTCCCATCTCCGGTTGGTTTTTACATTCAATAATGAATATCTCATTCCTCTGGTATTTGGTATGTAAATGTGTTAGTTTGTGTATGAATTTATTTTCTATTGTATCCATTGTATTTATGTTGTTATTATGCTATCTATAAGAATATATTCAATCCATGATGATGTATGGTTGTATTTATGTTTTTACCTGTAAATGAATACACAATTTATCTATAGTAAAATAGAATGTAACATAAATTATGATGTAGGGGAGCAATGCTTCTTAGCCATTCTCAAATAAGTAAGAGACCTCCATGTTTAAATATGTTGTTTATACCTCTAGATGTAATGTTTGTGACATGTTTAACGAAATTCTTGTCATATCTGAGAGGGGTCTAGATGATTCACGAGTGATTTTATTTCCTTCATAACTTTTTTATAATGTTCTTTATCATCTCCTAAAGTTTGATGATGTTCTAGGCAATGACCTGGGCTCTAGGGCTGAAAAGGTGGCAGAAAACTAACCTTTTGGGGCCCTGGCCATGACCTTGCGTTGGAATTCCCACAACTATAGGCATATAGATGGTCCACTACCCTTACATGCCCATGCCTAAGGATCAAAAGGGGTCAAAAATCAGTTCCCCCTCAGGGTTCAGGGGTATGGGAAGTTGAGTTACCTCCTGGCAGTGTTGTCAATGTTTTGCAAGGTATGTTTGTCAGGATTCCATCAGTTCCACTTCCTTAAGGTCATCTAGGAGGTTGAGTCTCATATTAATAGCCTCTCGTCGCATGTATACCCCCGATTGGCCAATTAATTGGGTTGATGTAGGAAGAGGGTGTTACAGAGTGGTATTAGAGCATGGTTCAACCCTTGGACTGGATGGGAGGTGTGTTGGTCAAGAATTCAAGCGAGTTAGATATGTGTTCCTTATGCATGTAGTCTATGTGATTGTTGCACATGTATTGTGTTGGCCATGATGGAAGTTTTTTTGCCGTGGAAGTGTTGATGGTGTTGTTGTCAACATGTTGTCATGACTGGTTATGCACTTTTCTTGCTTGTGTATTGTTGTGCACGCTTGCTTACATTTTTCTACATGTTATGTATGCATTTCTTGTTGATTCTAGGTCACATATTGGTCATGATTATGCGTTTTTTGTGTATTCTTTCTTGTGTGATGTTATATGTGGGACATGCATTGATCATTAATGATTGGTTATACATATCAAATGGGTGCATAAGGTCAAGTTTACATTGGTTTGATTGAGGTTTTTGTGCATAAGGTCATTGTATGTAATTAGGTCATCATGATGATATTACTATTTTATGACGGTACTGTGTTGGCTAGGATATAGAAGGAGATACAAAAAAATAGAGTGAATTCACAAAATTGAACCTTAAGGAAAGAGCATGTCGTCATACATGTTTGAACGTTAGGAATGTAGGTATGTATGTTAAGGATTGTTATATGCATTATGGTTATGTGTATTCCTTTCATTCTATTGATGTTATGGTTATATACATTATATATGCTAGTTGATTAGTGCAATTATATGTACATATGTCGGATAGTCATGAATGATAAAAACCTATGGTGGTATGCATTGATATTGTTGTTTTATATTAAATAACATATATGTTGTTAATGAGAATGTTATGGGTTACCCTATTGTTTTTATATTCTAGTAACTTTATGATTGGGGTAATAGCATTAATATCTTGATGTTATATGTATCATGCTAAATTGGATTGGCCTAGGAAGATGGTTAGGGTTATGAAATTTAGGTATGATTTGAATTATTTGTGCTATTATGTCATACTAATATAGGTTGACTATGTATATGTGATTGTTATGCATGAATGACATTTGTTTATGAGTGTATGATGTGAAAATGTTATCTAGTTACTATTATGGATATAATGAACTTATTTAGGTTGAGTTTATCTTTTTTGAAGTTATATTGTGCTAATATAGGTTGATTGTGAAGGCAAGATAGCCTCCCCTGATGTGAATTAAGGTATGAGTTTTCTTATGTCATATACTTTATGGTTGATCGTTTGATTATGTCGTCTATCTGGTGTTGAGTGTTTGGTGTACATTATGTTGTCTAATTTATTTATTTGACATTGTACATTTATATTTTATTTGAATGTTAAATAATCACATGATATGAGTATTTTTTTATAATATTGAATGAAGGAATGCTCTTGTTTTAATATGGTTTTACTACTGCATATATGGGATAGATGATATGTACTTGAATATAAGTAGGTGATATTTGTAGAATTATATATTATTACCAATGAATGTGAGTTGATTGTTGATTATAACATGGCTATTAGTCTTGGTAAAATTTTATTTCAAATTGATAGATATGTTGTCTTGATATTTGGAACATATGGCTGACATGTGTGTTCAGTTACCAGTGAGCATGTTTGACACAATAAGGTAAGGTAAATATCATGTTGTATATTTATTTATGCACTGATAGTTATGTGTTTATGTCAACATGATGGAGGGGATTCCATGGAAAGAGATTACTATGAAATATTGAAGAAGCCACGGGCTAAGTTTTCCTTTGGAATTATTGGGAACCATGGGGATTGAGTCAAGGTGTTTGTTTCTAGTGTGGTGCTTTTAGTATTTTTGATTTGTTTACACTTGATTTGCAATCTTGATTGCGTCTAGTGCATGATCATGCCACTAGATGCAATCAAGATCACTTCTTTTGTTTCTTGTGCTTTCCTTTTATGTTTTTAAAGTATTTGAAATTGGTTTGGAAAGAGTAAATTTAATGGAGCTCGGGGAGAGCTTTGTGGTACCCAATAGGTAATTTAAGGCCAAAACGAAGATTGATGAATGAGTGAGGACATGAGAAGTTAAGAATATAAGATTTGATTCGACTGGTTGGGTTCATTATGGTAAATGGATGATGTTAGCACAAAAATGAGAAAAGAAACACAAAAGTTAAAGTGTATGAGATGATATATGACTTCACTATGTTTGGAATTGTTGTTCTTAAAGTTGTGCATGTTGTGCATGGATAAAGGAATTTCTCTTGACCTAGACCTTATGCTATCTGGTTCTTATGATGTAATCATGATTATGTTGATGTTTATATATGTATACATGTATGTATGTATATATGTCGTGTCTGAAAATGTCATCATGGATCATGGTTTTTTTATGCTAATTGTTTATATGTATATATGTGTGCATGTATGCCATTGTTTGAGAGGATGGTTATTGTTTTATGCTAATGATTATATATATGTATGCATGTATGTATATATGTCACTGTATGATAGGATTTTCAAGGATCATTCTCATGGATAAATTATTTCTTATGCAGGGTAATTGCATGAAGAGGTTCTTGGTCTTATGAGGAATCAAGCGGGAAGAGTAACTCTGACAGATCTATGAGTTGAGTATCATGTGAATATTATTTAATGTTATATTCTTGTACTATGCCTATGTTTATGTTATGGACAAGTAATGCTAAGGGGTACATAACTAAAGTTAAAGTAATGTGATATGTGACATGTTAGGATAATCATGGATAATGGAAAGACACTAGAAGCAAGGTTGCTTGTGGGGTCAGTGTGTGGTCAATGGATGTGTAGTACTACTATTGTGTATATGTTGTGAAAGTTGTATATTTAGTGACTGTACATATGGTGATGTGTACATATAGCATATGTAGTATTGTGTACATATGATATTGTATGTCCATTTTATATGGTGTTGTGTGTGTATATTGCATATGCAAGGCTAGGTATAGATGGTTCTATGTAAATGTTGGGTATGCGGTGTTGTGTACATACTATACTATGTGCATGTTGCATATACAGTTTTGTGTGGATATGGTGTTCTGTGCACATTGGATATGCAGTACTATGTAGAAATGGTTCTATGTACATGTGCTATATGCAGTTCTATGTACATATGGTTTTCTGTGCGTGTTGTAAATATGGTGCTATGTACACATGGAGTTGTGTGCATGATTGTACAAGTGGTTTTTTGTGTATGTGGTTCTATGTGCAGGTGTTTTCGTGTATATTTCATGCATGTGGAGTTGTGTCAAAGTGGTGTCATGTACATGTCGTGCATGTGGTGTTGTGTACATGTGGTATTATGCACACATTATATAGGTGGTGCAGTGTACATTTGGAATTGTGTACACGTTGTGCAGATGGTGTCATGTACATGTGATTTTGTGTAGACATTTCACAGGTAGTGTTGTATACAAGTGGTATTGTGTACGTGTTGTGCATATGGTACTAGTATACATGTGGTATTTTGTGCATGTCGCACATTTTCTGTTGCGGGCATGCAGTACTATGCATGTGCATTGTGTAGTCATGGCATCATGACATGTGTATTTGTTGTGTTGTACTTCGTATATGTATATGTATTATTTCATATTTTACACTAGTTGTAGGTGTATTTTTTGTATGCCGGTGTAGGCGTATGTACTATGTTGTATTGTACACTGGCCGTAGGTGTATGTGTATGTGTTGTGTTGTGTTGTACACTTGATTTAGTTGTATATATTGTGTTCCCTTATACATTGGGTGTGGGTGTATGTGTCATATGTCATATGTGGGTGTGATGTTGTGATTCACACTATGTGTATGTGTACTAGATTGAGTAGAAGCAAAGGGACTGGGCATTTGTTTGGTGGAAACCGATCCGATGTGTGTACGAAATAACAAAAGAAGAAGTAAGGACAGATGAAGGATAAGTATCGGTATTTTATTTAGCTTCTATTATACATGTGATCTACGATTCCAACTTATGATGGTTACATGTGATTTATGATTGTGGTTTATGACGATTGCATGTGATTCATGATTTTGACCTATGATGGTTGTTTCTTGAGCTAATAGAATGTGATATGTTTATTCATGATGATTTGATCAAACAACTGGTTTGACTTGTTCTGATAGGAAGTAAACAAAAATGAAATTGTACCTTATTGATGAGCTACCAATGAGGTACAATGTGAATTTATTTCAATTTATTTTGAATCTAATGGAAATTATGCTATGGAAAATCCTCGTTTTGTGGTTGAAACTGATTCCAAGTAGTAGCAACAAGAAAAAAAAGGAATTGGAAAATGCAACAGTATGTTGGTTAAGCACTTTAGGAGTAGGGCCATTGTGGGAAGCTTGTACCCAATAGTTTCCATTGATTTCCATGAGCATGTTATGACCGGTATGATGGTTTTGAGGTAGGGATATGCCTTGGTTTTTGTACCTTTCGATGTGAGGAAACCTTGCCAAGGGATAGACTGCCCAAGATGGGGGTGCCAGCTAAACTTGGAAAGTGTGTCACTAAAGAAAAGGTGGTGACCAAATTTCTCGAGGGACTGTGTAGGAGAGAAGGGAAGGTCGGGTTGGATTTTTTTTAGTTATTAATATTTCCAGATGGAATCATATGCACATTGGGGGTGTACCCTGGAACAATGAGTCAATAACTGTTCACTGAGGGTATAGTAGCACAATATTGTAGTGCTGGACATCAGATGTGGATTTGACTTTGACAGTGGATTATGGACTTCCTAGAAAGGAGGTGAATCCTAGTATTACTTTGAGGGTGGAGGTGTGGGCCTCTGGACTCCCTTGTTGTTGATATAGGAATCATATCCTTCTATTTCCAGATTGAGAAAATGTTTATATGTCCATATTATTATAAATATTGTATTGATCTAGATATATAAAGCTCCATAGAAAAAATTATTATTTACTAGTTGAATAAAATGTGGTTTCTATTGTAAATACCAGAATGAGTTGTGTTATAAAGCTCTAGTAAACAGTATGTTTGTCATGTTTTCAATAGAATTCATTGTAAATATTTCACACTACAAGGAAAAGACCCTCTAGCGGAGGTTATAAAGGAGGTTTTTAGTGTTATAAAATTGGCCAAATTTTTCAAAAAAAAATTTGCTACAACATCCGTTTATGGTTATTGAGGTTTTGGAAAAGCTTTTAACATAAATTAAACAGAACTAAAAAAAATGGGTGATCGGAGGTTATTACCGATGTTTCTTTCATCGGTGCGCTACTCGGGATTTACGCACTTGTGCGTACCTGTAGCCGGTGCCCCGGGGCGGTCGAAGGAGAATGCACCGGGCCGTTAAGGTATAAAACAACACCAAGCATAGTTTTGGTGATACAACACATCAGTCCGTTCTAATTGGTCTTGGGATTTGTGCAGTGCCCATAGGTCGTATCAATGCACCAGTGCGTAGACTTATAGAAATGCATCGGTGCGCAGTATCACACAAATGCACCGATATTTATAATCTGTATTGGTGTTCGTGTGCTGCCCATAGGTCATAGAAATGCATCGGTGCATATAGTCACTTAAACGCCCCGGTGTGCAGTATCACACAAATGCACCGAGATTTATAGTTGGTATCGGTATTCGTGTGATGCCTATAGGTCGTACAAATGCACAGGTGCTTATAGACACATAAATTCCCCGATGCATAGTATCACACAAACACACCGAGATTTATAATTGGTATCGGTATTCGTGCGGTGCCCATAGGTCGTAAAACGACACCGGTGCGTATAGACACATAAACGCACCGGTGCACTGTACCACACAAATGCCTCGATATTTTTAATTAGTTTTGGTATTTTTGCGATGCCCATAGGTCGTAAAAATGAACCGGTGTGCTTAAGAATACAAATGCACCAGTGTACAGTAACTGACACGAACAGGTTTTCATATTGTATTTTTTAGAAACATCGACCTGTGACAGTGCAATTATTATGATTGTTTTAAATTCATTATTCATCAAAGTTGACACATCTTATAACAATATTCATATTAATTAAATTTTTATTAATGCATTTGAATGTGATATTTGGATTAATTTGTTATATCATATCATAATTATTGTGTTTTTTAAAATTCATTATTCATCAAAATTCGACACATATATATCTTATAACAATATTCATATGAATTAAATTTTTATTAGTGCATTTGAGAACGACAATGGAGAACACAATAGAATAAATTAAAACATATTTTATTATATGTATACAAATAAGACATTCTTTGTCATACAAAATGGGACAGTTATTGGTATCCCTTTGTCTTTCAATTGGGACACTATGTCCATTACATTAAAAAAAAAAGCCTGATTTCACAGACATATTTCAAAAAATACGTCTTGCTTTGATATCCAAACATAGTGATCATCATTCTTCGCTTGAACTATTGTCACTGCTAGAGCTACTTCCATGACTTGGGTTATTTTCAGGAATGTTTTGTTCATTGTGTTGATTATTTTCTTCTTCTTCACCTTCCATCTACAAACATAAAAATAAATTGTAATGAGTGTATATACATTGGTGAGAATAATGAAAATTGCAATATTAAATAATATACATCAATGTAAATCGAAAAGAAATGGCGTACCATTGCTAAAATTGACTCATAAACTATACACATTCTTTCAAAACCATGTAACATGCCATCTTTCAAGATTTCATCTGTTGGCGCAGTTCCATACTTTGTTTCCTGCAAGTTTTATACCCCATAACAAATCATATATTTAATATAAAAAAATTATTTTTTATATTAATTATAGACGGAGCTAAGTAAAACAAGATCGATAGATGCTTACAAATTCCACAATTAAGTTCTGATATGCCAACATATACTCACAACCCATATTTAATCCAATTTCAATCAATTTCTATGATGGTTCTTCTTTGTATGTTAGCACTTGTTTGAAGACATTTAATGATTATTTTTGTAAAAAGACTTAAAAAATACAAAAATGAAATCTAGTTAAGTTGTTATAAGGAACAATTACTCACAAACTTAGATATCAATCCTTTTATTCCTTTTCGTCTTGTTTTATGTGCTGAATGGGTTCCATTTTATTTTCTTTTCTGCAAGAAAATTCTTGAAAATTAATATTTAATGCTAAATTGTTTATTTATTGTACCTAATGATCAAAAAATTCAAACGATTATATATTACATTTGAAGCACATTTTTGTTGAGATCGCTCCTCCTACGATGCAATTTTGTCCATTTCTTTGACTATCTCTTTGTACACCTTTTTGGATATTCCTACTGGCATATTTCTGGTACCAGCTCGTTCATCTTTTGATATTTTCACAATCTTCCTAAAAATGTAACATGACAATAAACTATTTAATTTTTATATTAATATATGAAAAGTAAATATAACAAAAGTGATATTTATAAATAATTCTAGACAAACATTTAAACAAATATTACTTTTTCATTCCTTATTTTTTGTTGTACGTTTTTGCTATTAAAAGTCTGACATGTCTCATTGACCAATTCTCTGGAAACTCTTCCTGTAGATTAGATAAAATTTGGTTCTTGGAATCATTCAATTGGTTTTTGTATTGTAACTGGAAAGAACGTCTATACATTCATTCCACTAGATCCCTCAAAATTTTGTAAAATATTTTCCCCCTTTCGTTAACCTCCAACACCACTCCAGATGAGCTAAGGAGCAATTCATTTTCATTTGCATGTTCTATTTTTTTCATTTCTTAGAAAAACATTCATTTTCTGAGTTGTTGGTCCCTGTAGAACATTAAACAGATGTGAATTAATAGACTCTTTGACACATGTTATCTAATGCTTTTAATTATATTATTAGTGAAAACTAAAAAAAGAAACTCATATTGGATCAATATTATTTTTTCATTCACCTGATTCATCTTTTTGCAATTATTCCATCAAGCTTTTATGCTCTTCTGGTCCTAGATCAGAAATAATATTATCTAGCTTTGTCATTTTGTGGCTCTTCATGATACATAGTAAACAATACATATTATTTAAACTTACATATAGTTCAAAAACAATATTTTTTGTAAAGAATTTACAAATAACTTGCCTTTTTTGCTTTTCTTGATGTGTTATCAGTATTTTTTTTACTTTATCTCTTGTCAGCCATTTCTTTATCAATCTCAAACCTGTACCATATCATTCATTAAGATATTTATAAATAAATTGTGAACTTTTCAAGTAAAAAAAAAAAACGTGAACTAACCGGTGCGCCATTCATGGTTAACACACCGACGCCGGTGCGTGGGTGTCTTAGAAACGCACCACACAAATAGTATAATAGACCGTACGGTTCTCTATGTCAACAAGGAGCACCAGTGCATTACATGTCAATCACCGCACTCATTAAGAATGATAAAATAATAGAAATCGTCCAGTGTTATTTTTTGTAGCATAAACCAATGCCATATTTTACATATGGCGCACCAATAAAAAAATATTGTTTTTTAATTTTTTATCACATTACTTACGTGGTGTGCTTGTACAATATAGAGCACTGGTACGCTAGGTTACTTCGGGCACACCGATGAAAAAAAAATGTTTTTTTTTAATTTACGGAAGGGCCAACATAGATTGGGATCCGACTATGCAAATAGTCTCCTTGGTTGGATTTTTTAGGTCTATATTTAGCAATACAAACCCTATAAATCTAAATTGAAAGGCTCTAATTCTAAAATCACAGAAAGAAGGAGAAGAAAGGGCAAAAACAAAAAAAAATGTAAGGTTTGTATTTTTTGAAAATTTTTATTTATTTATTATCGAAACAGAACATTTGCAGTGCACCATAATGAAGAAGCGCATTGGCTACATATTTTAAAAATGGCGCACTGAGAAAAAATAAATTGTTTTATTTTATATTTTTTTTATCATAGAACTTGCGCGATGCGCTGGGATAATAGAGTGCACCGGTGCGCTTAGGTACACAGAGCGCATCGAATTTTTTTATTTTTATTTTTTTAATTTACACAAGGGCCGACATGGATTGGGATCCGACTATGCAAGTCATCCTGTGGGTTGGATGTCTTAGGCTTATATTTAGCAATACAAACCCTATAAATATAAATTGAAAAGCCCTAATTCTGAAATCAAAGAAAGAGGGAGAAGAAAGGTAAGAAACAAAAAGAATGTAGGGTTTGTTTCTAAAATGGATTTTTTTTTATGAAACAACACGTTCGTGGTGCGCCATAATAAAATAGTGCATCGGTGCCATATGTTACATATGGAAAACTGATAAAATAATATTTTATTTTTTATTTTCTTATCACTGTACTTTTGTGGTGTGTTGGTATAACAGAGTGCACCGGTGCGCTATGTTACACAGGGCGCACCTAGGAAAAAAATTCTTTTTTTTTTTAAGTTCACGTAAGGGCCGACATGGATTGGTATCTGACTATGCAATTCATCCCATGGGTTGGATGTCTTATAACGATACAAACCCTATAAATCTAGATTGAAAAGCCCTAATTCTGAAATTACAGAAAGAGGGAGAACAAAGGGCAGAAACAAAAAGAATCTGGGGTTTTTGTTTCTAAAAATGGAATTTTTTTTAATTTTGCTTCTGAAAACTGCATAAAAAGTAAAAAAAATTGCAGAAAAAGTTAAAAAAAAAAATAATATTTGATTTTTTTCTTTTACTGCATAAAAACAACTGCAGAAAAAGTAAAAAAAAAACAATTAAATTTTATTTTTTCTTTTACTACATTAAAAAAAACTAAAGAAAAAAGTTAAAAAAAAACAATAAAATTTACTCACATCGCTTGAAATTCTACGGTACAAGGTTTGAATCACCAAAGGTTTGGAATTCTGATTGTCTGAATACTTCTGTTCAAACGTATTTCCCTATTCCACATTGCTCTCGTGGTATATTTTCTCCAGGTATGTATCCTGCAAATCTCTAGCTGAATTTTTTTGCAAAAATTAATGAAAAGTGCTTAATATTTAAAGAAATGTTTTATGAAATTAGATTTTTGAAAATATTTTTCCACCCATTTTTCAATTTACCGATTTTTTTTTACCTAAAGAAAGTAGAGTTGCATTTTTTTTATTTGCAGTTATTTGTCACCAATGTTTACCTTAATAAAACCACACCGGTGTGTTAGGGTATAAAATGGCACTGGTGCGCATTACCAAAAATGCACCAATGTGGTTATCTGTACATTACGCACCGAAATTACATTTAGGTGTGTGCACCAAAATTTATTGTTGTTTTGCTCAAATGCAGGGAGAAAATATAATATATTATATGGAATGAGCAATTCTTCAAAATCCAGCTCGTTCAATAATATTTCTCAAAGTCCATCGCAGAGTTCTCCCTATCCATCTTGAGATGTAATATTTACTTCAGATTTGTTTTATATTTTCACTATCTAATTGAACTTATGTTTTTTATCCATGCAGTCAATCATGCACAACTTAATTAAATTTATAATGTATACAAATTTGGAGGTTCATGCAGATTCAACATCGAGTTCAGATGCACAAAATATTCAAACCAATCCAAAACGTCAGAAGTTATTATCAGGAGATGCATACCACAAGGCGCATTTGGTAGATGAAAATGGACAGCCGCTTCACCCTGCCAATTGTAACAATATTGCATCTTCTAGCCAAAATCTCGGGACAATGATGGTAATTATAATTATAATTGTTTGGTATATATATTGATTAATATGTAATTATTTCAACATCAAACCAATTTTTAATCATGCAATATTGTCAACATGGTTACTAATTTCTATCATATATTTTGTACTAATCATGTTCAAATATTTTTTTTTTAATTCTTAGGATTCTAGTGATGATGAAAGACCTACCTACCATCTTCTGTTGCACCCCACGGCAATGTAAAATCGAGAGAAGACTGAATTAAGAGAAAAAATTGGAGAGGAACGATACCGAGAATGTTTGAATCAACCACTGATTCAATTCCCGCTACATCCAGATTCACCAATTAGGAATGACTACAACAATAGTAGTTCTTCACAAGATGGCAATGGAGGCAATCAAATAGAGGTTAGTATGGATGATCACTTAAGGGATACGACTGCCATTGAGACAATGTTGTTAGATGCATTCCAAAACAATGATCAACTAGGGGATGATGCTCATATCGCTGACACCTTTTTCGAAAGCCTTAAATTTACTTCCACCACCTCTCTCTTTGGACCTAGCGGTCACTCAAAGTCTACCTAGTTGGGGAAAATGATGTTAATATACAACTTGAAAGAAAAGTTTGGCTTGTCAAATGCATGTTTCTCAGAAATTTTGAGGTAAGTTACCATAAAGTACTCCCTTATATAAATTTGAAATATAATCAGTACACTGCAATGAACATTACAAATGGTAAATTTTATAAACGTTAATAATTATATAAAAATTAATGTACATTTATTAATATATTTTTCCATGATCACCAACTACAGGTTATTCAAATATAAGGTTCTTCCGAGTGATAATGTCTTTCCCGGTAGCTGCAAAGAGGCAAAGAAATTGTTGAAAATGTTGGGTGTTGAGTACATATCATAGCATGCATGTCCAAATGATTGTATTCTATATAGAGGAGAATATGAAGACAAAGAGATGTGTCCATAATGTGGGCATGACAGGTATGATAAATAAATAAATAAGGGTAAATCATGTACTATTCTTCCTTTTAAAATATTGAGGAACATGCCTATAATCCGAAGGATTCAAAGGCTCTTTCATTGCAAAGAATTAGATATGTTGCAGGGATGGCATGCCTCACAAAGAAGTGTGTTGGTATTTATGTGAATCCCAACTGATTCAATAGCCATGAAGCATAGAGAGGATACATGGCCTGAAAAATTCAAGGATGAAGTACAAAGTCTACGACTCAGCATAGCCATGGATGGCATCAACCCATATTCCTTCCAAAATAGAAACTACTTTGTTTGGCCTATAGTAGTGATCAATAACAATATCCCCCCATGGCTGTTCGTGAAGAATGAACATCTTATGTTGGCTGTCATAGTACATGGTAGAAGACAAGTGAAGAATATGGATGTCTACTTACAACCACTGGTAGATGAATTGAAGGAATTATGGGATGGGATAAATGTATACGATGTATCAAGACCCATCGCAGTAGAGAGGATTTTTACGTCGTATGGCATATGTGCTTAAGAGACACGTGATTATCCATTATTAGGAGTTTTCTCTGGTAAATTACATGTTTTATTTATTGATTTGTTTATATGCGTAGCAATATTCTTTCACATATTAGTTATTTAATTCGTTGTAATATTTGTTCTGATCTTCATGATATTATTTAACATGCCATGCATATTAATTAATGTATATAAATATAATCTTGCAGGTCTTATAACAAAATGGTATTTTGGGTGTAAATATTGTGGACCTTCTCTGAAAGCTAGATGGTCCAAGGACCTATGAAAGCCAGTGTATGATTTCTCTAGTGTATTCCTACCAGAAGAACACCCTTACAGAAGAGAAACATCTGATTTAAATGGTAAACAAGAGAGAACCCAAAGGCCTCCAATAATGACACCAGTTGAATGGATTAGAGCATATGAGAGAGGGAAGGAGAAGGAGTTCATAGAAATGTTCGATTCAAATGGGGAGCCTATGTTCGATGATCCAGATTTCTTTGAAACCTATGTTGAGAAATTTCCCATAGGGATGAAAAGGAAATCTATCTTTTATGACGTCCCATGTTGGGAGTATCTTAATATTACCCACTTATTAGATCCCGGGCATATATTTAAAAATGTTTCATCTTCTTTATGGAGGCACATATCATCGAAACAAAGTGACACATTGGTTGTTAGGAAATATCTTATTACTTCAAAAACTAAAAAGAAACATTGGCCAAGAATACTAGAAAGTACGGGATCAGAGGCAGGCGTTGGTCCCTCTAATTCATGGTTTTTCAAAGAAGGTGATGTCCCATGGATTTAAAAAAAAGATGATATATCTTTGGAAAAGGAAGTTATAATGGATGTGAGGGTGCCAACTTCATACGGGTCTTCACTATGACGTTGCTTCACCATGGATGACCATTTGTCAGAGTTGAAATCGCATGACCATTTGAATCTTCTAAGAGTACGTATAATGTCAAAATCATGATTTTATTATTTGTTATATTAATAAATTTTATCCCATGCGGGGATCATAAAACATAACTAATTTTGTATATTATTGCACGTGTTTATAACTTTGCAGTGTCAATATCATTGGTTCGTGCATGGGTGTGTGAAACATGAATTCCCTCAAGACCTAGGATGTGCCATATCTAAATTATCTGCATTTGTACGTTGGATCACGTGAAAGGAGATTCATGTGGCTAGCATTCCACGGTGGCATCAAGAGATAGTTGAGATTATTTGTATGTTTGATAAGGAACTGCTGACGAGTTTCATGGACTTACAAGTTCATCTTCTAATCCACCTAGTAGATGAGGTTGAATTAGTTGGGGTGGTTTCTTGTCGTTGGATGTTCTTCTTAGAGAGGTACACGAATAAATTGAAAGGTTTTGTTCAAAAAAGGGAAAAAACTGAGGGGTCTATGGAAGAGGGGTACATATCATATGAGTCATTCTATTATGCTAGTGAGTACATCAAGCAGATTGACAATAGACCAGGTGCAGTGATTTGGGACGATGAAAGGATGAAGACAAAAGAGAAGGGGAGTTGCTCCAAACGAGTGGAAAAAAGCGCTTGATAAAGAGTAAGAGACTTATCAGTTTTCAAATTTACAAAAAGTAATTAATATTCATGTTGAACTTCTATATAATGTATTTTTTGATCTCTAATTACTATATAATGTTGGTTTGATTTCATCAAGGAATGCAGAAATTGAAGAAATCAATAAACTCGTTCTTTACAATTCTGAAGTGACACAACCGTGGGTCTCATTTTCCAAAAAAAAAGGATGAAATGGGATAGTGACAAGAAAGAATTCAGATGGTTGAATGGTAGAAGTGTGCCTTATCTCAATCATTTAAAAGAAAATATGCCAAAATTATTCCCCAATAGTTGGGTTGCTAACCAAGTCAGAGAGAAATAAGGTGCAACCGTTTGTTACCCACATGCTGAAGAGGATGCGCTAAACATAGGGATTGGGTGTAGAAACTCGGTAATAATATTTTTAATTTATATGTAAATTTGAAACTTATATTAAGACATCTACATTTCATATTTTAACTTTTGGGTTATTATAAGACACATGACACTATGATTTTTTTTAACATTTTTATAATATGTGCATCTGTTCTCATCTATGTGGGCATATGGACACCATTTTCGAGTTCGATCAATCTAGTCGATCTAGCCACCGTGATAAAAACCTACTATGAGGGACGTTAGGTTACATAGGAAAGATACAAGAGATCATTGTAGTGTATTTCTCTTCTTTCCAATGTGTTATTTTTAGGTGCAAGTCGTGGGACACCTTTGATCAAAATAATGTAAAGGAAGATCGCGATACTAGGATGATATGTATCAACTCTAGAAAGATGTGGGATTAAGCTAAGGAGCCCTATGTTTTCCCTAAAGACTGCAACCAGGTGTTTTTTTACCTAGAGGTGTTGGATAGCGATTGGTGGTTTGTATTGACACATGAGAACGATAGTGTTATCATGCCATGCAAGATGGAAGATAATGAGGGTGATCATGAGAACCGAGAGTGATATGGTACATGTGTTATTTCATCAATATTTATACTTTTTAAGATGGGTTTTTCGAAACATTATAATATGTATTTTGAATTAATTGGTAATTTGCATTGTGTTAATGTTAAAATCAATAATTCACTCGATAATTATTTGCAATTATGATGATCTCAAAAAAAATGGTATACTGTATAAATTAGTTCCTTTTTTTGTATCTAAGATCACAATAAAATAATGATAATTCTAAAGTAAATGAATTTATTTGCATTATTTTCTAAACTTTATTATGTTACAATAAATCATATTATTCTAGATTTATTATTTCACAATTATTTAAAATTTACAAATTTAAAAATTTAAAAATTTTAATAAATTCATTTCACATTAATACAATTAAAATTTTACAAATTTTTTACATACAATTACAATTAAAATTACAATTACAATTAGAATTTTACAATTTTACAATTACAATTAATTCACAGTAATAAAATTAAAATTTTACAAATATTTTATATACAGTTAGAATTATAATTACAATCAAAATTTTACAATTTCACGTACATTTACAATTACAACTACATTTTTAGAATTTTACATATATACAATTACAATTTTACAGATTAAAAAATTACAATTACAATTACAATTACAATTTTAAAAATTTACATATATACCATTACAATTACAATTTTAGAATTTTACATACAATTTGAATTACAAATATTACAATTTCACAATATCATGATCATTTAGTATTAAATTAATTAATAAACATCGCGTTCATGATAACCATCATACAAACATCATATTTGACTAAAAAACACATTCAAAATTGCTAACATCATCGTGACCATGATCATCTAACAAAACACAATTAACGTTATATATTAACATATTAATGACAAAAAAAACATCAAATATACATCTCATGTCAAATAACTCATGCTATCATCACATACACATTAAATGCACATATCTAACATGACCTAACAATATACACATCATGATGATCACCAACATGTAAATTAAGTACAATTGCAACATGAACATAAAATACATGGACCGTGTATATATATATATATATATATATATATATATATATATATATATATATATATATATATATATATATATATATATATATATATATATATATATATATATGTGTGTGTGTGTGTGTGTGTGAATAATGTTAAAAATATACAACGGTAATATAAATGTCATGGATTAGCTGGTGGTAGTAAAACATCAATATCAGTACCAGTGGAGGCCTGCTCAGTCAATAGTGCAGCCTCGACGGTTGATGGTCCAACCTGCTCATGATCATCAATACTGATGGGTGTTGTAGGATACTAACTGGACATGGCCGATGGTCCAGCCTCATCTCCATGATGACTACTATTGGATGCTAGTGGAGGCCCATGCTCATCTAATGCGGTGCGAGGCGAATGATCATGAGATGAAGAGTCGCTACTCATGGACTGTCCATCACCTACTACATCACAACCACACTTATAACGTTCAACAGTCCTCGTCAGTCACGTAAAATTTGTCGTAACTCCTACGACATGCCGCATCAGGTTGTACATGTCACGCGGCATGCCGCTCCACATTTATAATAGCCAATCATCAGCCTTTATGTCTATGTAATGATTGGGCCTGATGCCCGCCACAACAATAAATGCACTGAGTTGGTTTCCCAACTCCATCCGGTATCTAACATCATGTCGATTGCACCTAGCACCGGCCTCCTTATGATCCTCGGCATCTGGCATGCCCTGATCATCATCAGGATCCAAACCTGGATCATGTGGTACTAGTGCCGACATCTCCTCACCATCAAAAGAGCCAATGTCTGCAAAATATATACAAGTACACATCAATAATTAGAAAATTTCATTACACAGTTCAATAAAAACAAGTTAAAGAACATGCTAGAATAAATTTAAATATATAAAATAATAATATTACTTCTATCATCTAATGGCTCATCAGCTGTGAAGAGGATGTTGGCACACCCTCACCAATCAAAACCTACGTAAGGACAGTGGACCATAACGAAGGAATTCTCATCAACACTACCTAGAAACCCCAGTGCATCCTTCACTATCCTCGTAAAAAACGCAGTGTCACCCCTCTTGGGCATCACCTACCCCAACATGTGCATACATGCCTCAAACATTGTCCTACAATGTTACCGAACAAAAGTAGGCCTCGTTTGTTGAAACCTCTCAAAAAATAAACAAAAAATCTCTAAAGAAAAAGGGAAGTTCACCCTCCCTTGTGCATGAGCATGACATCTATCTAAGGCTGTACAAAACTACCACAAAAAAATGGCAGACCACCTGACAAGTCATGGCTCTTGTACTAAAGAGTCAACATAATATAGAAGCGGGAAATTAATGCATTTACCATCACTGGTGTTGTGCGAAATGGTCGAAATTATAAGTGAGATACACTGCACCTCATCCCTACCAGATGCACCAATACATAACTGACCACCAGCAACCCGAAACTCTGCAGGAGATAGTACATTTTCTCCAATGTATCTCTGCAAGTAAACTAACTGACTCCCTGCTACACAGCCAGCTAGAACCTCTTGGAACGAGGGAAAATACAACCCTCTCCTCTATAGCCCTGTAATGAAGTATATATCCTCCTTAGTGGGCATGTACTACTGGTTGATACCAACCTGGAAAGCCTATTGTTGGGCATTCCACCTTCGGATAAGATGTCTCAAAAAAAAAACTATGGCCCTTTAGGGAAGTATCCTCCTCATAGAACTTGAGGAGGCCTACCTGCCTTAAGAGCCCCTGCGTCACTGCTATAATAGGGTGAGGGTACGCATCTCTCTCCCTCTCTCATGCCTCCCACAGGAAAACCATGTTATATTTCTCTGCCTGTTGTTGTTTTTGTTCCCCCTCTTCTCTCCTTTCATGTCTCTGAATGATTGACATATTAAACACAATTTTTTTTATTAAATGAGACATGTCTTTAGAAATATACATATATAATTTTTTTTTGAAAACAAAATGAAAAAACAGTTGTTGCGCCGAAAACACAGTCACGCACCGGCCTCGATGCACCTAATAATATTAAGCACCCTGATGACGGTGTTCCAGAAGAATTTATAGTGCACCGTTGACTATGTATGGTGTCAGGAGGGCGGTGCACTGACGAAACTCTACGCCCCAGGGCGTATAGTTAAGTCAGTGGACCGACCTCCTGCCATCATGACATAGTGAATAGTACAACCTTTTACAAGGCCGCACTATTGACCCAGGTGAAATACGGAAAGTCATGCACTAAAAAAAAATGCTGCCTTGGGGCTGCTATTTTAGTCAATGCACTGCGTCACACCAATTCCACTAGGTCAATGGTGCGGCCAGATAACCGACTGCACCGCACTTCTAAAAAAATTTAAAATAAGATGGTGCGCCTTCGGTACCACCCCAGAACCGATGCAGATACCGTTAGCACTGGTTTACCAGGCCGCACCGTTGACAATGTGGAATAGCAGCAACATGGTGCCTTGATAAAATTACCAACCCCAAAGCAGGTAATTTAGTCAACGCAATGTGTTGCCACTATTCCAAATTGTCGACGGTGCGGCCTGGTAAATGACCATGCCGCACTTTATAAATTTTTTTAAAATAACATGGTGCGCCTATCAGTACTGCCTTGGAACTAGTGCAGATACCGTTAGCATCGGCTGTAGTGTGGCCTGTAAATTTACAGGCAGCACCGCAAACCGGTGCGAGCCGAATGGCTCGAGCGCATCGCGCGACAATTATTTTTTTTCCTTTTAAATGGTTAATTTTAAGGTTATTTGAAATTATAGTCCACTAGATGGCTTAGTTATGGAAAAATAAGAAAAATACCTGTACATTTGCTCGTTGAGGAGGCATATTGGTTTTAGAATTTGAAAAATAAAATTTGTCCACTGTTTTGCAAAATTCAAGCTGGAGATCGATGGGCAATGTACAGTAGCAGTTCATGCAATTAGTGCAATGGGAGCACCGATGTCATGGTGGCTCAGACAAGGATAAATTGCACTGGTGCTTGAGAGCTCTGTAGCACTGAAAAAAGTGAAAAATGTGGTTTTGTGGTCGTAATTTTTTATTTATTTAACACTGTTCCGATGTGCGGGATTTTATAGGCACACCGGTGCGTTTTCTTCATTCCACTCTAGGTTGTTTATTTTTTCGCGTGTTTTTTGTGAGGCACCGGTGTGGACGGTCTGTAAAGCACCGATGCACTACAGTAATACAACGCACCAGAAGGGTGTGTATGGAGCGTACAGTGTCCGGTGTGCCAATGTTTTGTGTGGTTTTTTGGCCCTAATTTTTTTTATTTAACCCCCATTGGGTGCACGGGGTTCTATGGACATACCGGTGCATTTTCATCATTCCCCATTGGGCGGTTTTTTTTTTCGCACGCTTTTTATGAGGCACTGATGTAGTTTCTCCGTAACACACCAGGGCGCTACAATAATTAAATGCACCGGGCGGGTGTGTACGGAGCACACGGTGTTCGGTGTGCCAATGTTTTGCGAGGGTTTTGGCCGTATTTTTTTATTTTTTATTTAATCTGATTTCAGTGCGCGGGGTTTATGGGTGCACTAGTGCGTTTTCTTCATTCCACGCGAGGCGGTTTCTATTTTCACGCACTTTTTATGAGGCATCGGTGTGGATTCTGTGTAAAGCACCGAGGTGCTACAGTAATAAAACACACTGGGTGTGTGTGTACGGAGTGCACGGTGTCCAATGTGCCAATGTTTTGTGTGGTTTTTTGGCCGTATTTTTTTTTAATTTAACCTTGTTCTGGTGTGCGGGTTTTATGGGAGCACTGGTGCATTTTCTTCATTTCGCACTGGGCGGTTTCTTTTTTTGCATGCTTCTTATGAGGCACTGGTGCAAATGTGTTGTAAAGGCCTGGTGCACTACATAAATGAAAAACATTGGGCGGGTGTGTATGGAGCACATGGTGTCCGTGTGTGCCAATGTTTTGTGCGCACTAGTGTTTTCTCATGTTGAACGCACCGGTGCTTTTTACGGTGATAAGTGCACTGTACAAAATACATCCGCAAACACCTCCTCCCGCCAACATCCTCTAGTTACCTCAACTAGAAATGGATGTCTGTGGTATTTTTATAAGGGGTTCCTCAAAAACATCCGCTAGAGGGTCTTTTCCTTGTAGTGGCAACAAGCTATGTTAGAAAGCTCCATGGGTAGTATGTTTTATTTTTAGCAGTTTGTTGGTTTATAGGTGTCGTTGAACATTGTGGATGGTGTTCATCCAAGGAAAAGGGTTTTGTAATAGCCCTAGTAAAATATTCATGTAAAATTATATAAGACTACGATCAATGGGACATGTATTCTTCGCTAAATGTTGGGGAAAACATCCTAGTGGGTGTTCATTTCGGTTATTATGGTTAAAGTAAATTGGAAAAGGAAATGAAAAAGGATTTATAAATGGAAAGTGGCATCTATTGGCATTTATTTATGAAAATAATGGAAATTAGGAGAAAAGGAAGGTGAAAGGTCACAGGTTGCATGTAAGGATGAAAATGAAGGAAAATAATAGAAAATGAAGAAAATAGAGGCCTCATTAATAAAAAGGCTTATGAGGATCAGCTAGTAAGTTTTTTCTCAAGCTTTTATCAGTGCATTTTTTGAGCTATCTCTTTACTCTCTTTCTCTCTCTCTCTCTCTAATACTCTTCGATACATAGAGTTTTCTTGGAGCACTCTAGGAGAGTGTTGATAAGATCCATCATTAAGTACATTTGGAGGGGCTAATTGTCACATTTTTTCCTTATTAAGTCTCTTTTTCTCACATTTAGTTATATTATGGTCTTATGTTGCTAGTGTAGATGGCGATTAAGGCTTGTCATACTTTGAATTCCGAACATGATATAAATGCGGGAAAATCACGAAGATATTGCATCTTTGATGAAGATTTTTCCATTAAATCTTGGAGTAAAATACAAGGAGGGATTCTAGGGTCATTTTCCCCCTCCTTAACTCCCAAAGGAAACCAATGGATCCTAGAGATTCCCTCCAACAACTCAAAATCAAAGGTAGCTAAGAAAGCTGAAGATCAAATTCACCAAATCTACACTTCACTTACAGTCAAGGTGGACACATCACCTACTTTTTAAGGAGGTGTTGGTAGCTACCCTCTAGGTTAAATAGGGGTGAGCAAGAGTTCATTAGGATTTGAACTTAGAAGGATGCTAATAGACTCTTAGCTCTTGTAATAGGTTTTTGAGACTTTCATGTTGATGTAAAGAGACTATTTTCTGCAATAAAATGAGTATTTATATTGTGCTTCATTGATCTAGTTTTGAGATGGCTAGGATTGTGGGTTAGGGTCCAATCCATTGGCCTTAGTCTCTGTTGTGTATTCATTGTTTACTTTTATGTCACTATAGCTATTTTTCTTATGAGTATTTAACTAGTTTGCTTAATTTTCAATTCATTGTTTTTAGTTTTCTTCCATTTGTCTTTGTTGTAGATTAAACTTTCTTACGTGTTTGTAGAATAGTTTATAAACTCGGAAAATTTGTGTGTCAATCCTCCCTCTCTCATCTCTTTCACTGGAGCTTGAGGAGGGTAGACCTTGTCCATAAGCCAAAATTGATTTTTAGTCTATGATTTCTTGGAATGAATAGTTAGGTTGTTGTAGTTCCATGAACATGTTTATAAAGCCAAGTTAGATTTATGTTTGTAGGCCAAAGTAGGTTTTATTTCCAAATTCAAATCATATTTTCCATTTCCTTCACCATAAATTATCAATATTTTTTGCATAAATACGTATTTTTCTTGCATATTAAAGTAACACAGCCAAGGAGGAATTCATCAACACCTTCATCTTCATTTATCACTCTTCATCAACCTTTGTTTCATCAAAATCACCATCAACCCTGTTTTCGTATTTTTCATCTCCACACCGTGAGAAAACCCTAGATGTGAAAGATAAGCTTATAAAGATTTTTTGAGGTTTTCCAAGGGGTTTAACACCTTTCACTCATCCAAAAATACCTTCACTACACATTCCCTACACTTTTCTCACCCATTTTTGGCCTCAAATTTCCTTCAGACTGTTTCCTATAGAAATTCAAGACTTTCCTATAGCACTACAAGACACATGTAGCAACACTTGTATAAGCGACATTGGGCCCCTCCTTAAGCCCATTAACCACCATCCACCTCATTTAGACCTGCCAAAACCATCCAGACACCTTCAACCTTGCACCCATGAGTTCAATCCATTCATAAGCCACCTTAGCGCTTTCTTCTCCTAGTTGCAAAACAATACATTTACAAGCATAGTTAGGTCATGATTAGCTGCATGATTAAAAGCATGGTAGATAGAACATATATTAGAAAGAGTGTTTTTAGCCATTTTTCCTAGAATAATGTGATTAGGTTAGTTCCCTTTATGCAATTTCAATTCAACAATTTACTTCATGCAAGATTCCTAGTTTGTTGCCATTTCTTAGCATAACTTAATGTGTAGATTTCTTTCATTTCAGAGTATTTAGAAGTAATTTCTTGCTATATGATATTTCTTTTATTACTGAGAGGGTAGTGTCTTTAAATAATTTGTAGCCCTAGATATAAATTCATAAGTGTAATAGATTTCATTCAGAAACCCTAGAAATAACACCCTTTCGTAGAGCTCAGAAGAGGATGACATGAGTATAATGCATCTGCTGTGTATATAGCACTGTCATCTCCAAGTTTGTATGAACCCCAGGTTGATAAAGTAAATTAGGGCCACTTGTGGGAGTTGCAGCATTATTGGTGCAATACCAGGGCTCACCACTTTTGGCGACATTGTTGGGGAGGTGTCTAGTAGATGCTCTAATTTTGTTTTGACATTATTTTCTACTTTACTTTTACATGTTGTTTAAAAAATATTTAAAAATAAAAAAATATGATTTTCATGCCTCGTAGGAGTAGGGATACTCAAGGAAATGTTTTCCCTAAAACCCCCACATCACCACATAGTAACCCTTCACTCTACTTCAGTGGCTGTGAGGTTGAGCACACAATAGGTGAGCCTTCTAAAAAATTTGAAGAAACTATTGGAGAAGAAGAAGATCATGTTTCACCACACGAATCGATTTCACCTATTCAAACCATGTCTGCAACTAAAACCAAAGGAGGATTTCCCATTAGAGAGGAACATGGGGAGGCTAAAATGAAGAATATTAGCTCCTCAGCCCTTCCACATTTCCATGGAATTACCTCTGAAGACCCTGACACATTCATGTTTAAATTTTTTGTTGTCTATAGGACCTATGACGATACCTCAGATGATCAGAAGCTGAAGCTATTCCCATCTACCCTTAACGATGCAACCTTGCGTTGGTTCATGGGTCTACCTAGGAACAATGATCACTTCCTAGGAATAGATGCAAGAGGCCTTCAACAACAAGTACAGGGACTACTGTAGGTCAAAGGAAACTAAAGATGAAATATTTGGGATGAATCTAGGTCCTGATGAATCCCTAGAGGAGTATGAAGAGAGGTTCCAATTAAACTATAAGAGAGCCAACTATACCCTTGATCCTGGATCGTTTGAACTAGTACTTCTCCATAGGATCATGCAGGAGGTCACATAAACCCTCAATATGTTATCATGAGGAGATATCTACAAGTTTCCTTATGAGACAATCAAAACTCTCTTTAGGAACCATTATAGGGAAACTAGGAAGAAAGACAGAGCTATCCAAAGTACAACCAATAACTCTTTCTCTTCCACCTGCATCAGGTATGAGATTGTAAGTATGTTGGAGGACTTCAAGAGTGAGATGATTGACACATTTTCCTTGGAAATGGACACAATGAAGATCAAGAGGAAGAAGGAGGAATCAGAAAGAGCCTTGGCTATATTTTTCCCTAGATGTACTAGAAAACACCCTAGAAATTAATGTACATTAAATCTCATAGAGGTTTTCTTAGTCTGTGAGGAGAATCATGACACAGACAAGTGTCCCTCCTTACCTGGACTCAAAGATGTATATCAAGGTGGGGAAGTTGGACAAGAGAAACTTTGTTTCATCAACTAGGGAAGGCCTTAAGGCCCTCAGTCATATCAACAGGGTATGCAAGGTGCACCTTATTCCTACTATCACAAAAATATGAATGCACCTATGCAACCTTGGTACACACCCACTCCTCCATCCTGGCCTACACCTCCTACTTGGCCTTAAAACCCTCCATATTATCCTTAGCATATGAACCAACCATTTCAACAGTATTTTCCTCAACAACCTCAATGGAACAACCCATACCATGGGTGGATTCCTCAACATAATCACCCACATACTGTAATGCCTCCACCCCAACCTCAACCTCAGCTTTCTCATGATGCTACATCCAAGCTGCCTCAGATGCCTGCACAGCCCAATCTGAACCTGAACAATAGATAGGAACACTAGGTTTATAGTGGAGAGACATCTTATCTAGCTTATGTTGTGGAGATATAGAAAATTAATCTGAAGTCGGTAATATTACTCCCAGAAAACCACCCCCCATATCCAACTGTAGAGGTTGAGGAGGAAAAGGACGGAAGTAACACTTACATCCAACAAACTCCTTTTCATGAGTGCTTGATCCATTCAAGTCAACACACCACAAAGGATACTAAAATTCTAGGAGAACTGAAAAATTTGTGTGTAAAAATACCCCTTCTCCAAAAAATTAAGGATGTCCCTATTTAAAATAGGCTCATCAAGGAAAAGTGCTTGAAGAAACCTAGGAGAAAGAAGAAAGATACCCCCACCATCAATGTAGTAGGACAACTATCCAAATTAATGTTGGGGAGGTGATCTTTCCAAAGTACCTAGACTATGGCAAACCAGTTGTAGATGTGAACATATATGGTGTCATAGTTCCCAATACTCCAATTGATCTCGATGTTGCCATCAATGTTATGACCAAGGAAACTATTCTTAAACTCAGCCTCCAAGGGACTTTGAGGAAAACCACAACAGTTCTGCAACTTGCATATCGGTCCACAGTAACTCCGGATGGAATTGTTGAGGAAGTTATGGTTTCAATTGACTCTTGGGAGTATCCTATATATTTCCTTTTTTTGTAGCCAAAACCAAGTTTAATGGATATCCTCTCATCTTAGGGATACCTTGCTTAGCCACTACCGATGCTTATATCAGCTGTCGGGTCAGAAACATGACTATTAAGAATGGGCCCTTGTCTAAACTACTGGTATTATATCCTCTAACCCAACCTTGCATTGATCATGATCTACCTATATGGTTGGAGGATGAAGAAGAAGATGAAGTATACAACACTACCCGTATTCATACCATAGATTTTGTTCTTAGAGGGGGAAAGCTTGATGAAAATGAACTAATCAACCATGTCATTCAAAATGAGGGCCCCACTATTTTCCCGCTTGAAAACCTAGTCAAAGAATCTGAAATCCACCCTTGGATGGAATTGCACCCAATTGATTCAACCTCTCAAACCACCAAGGCTATGGAATTTGGCTCATCCAAATCTCTGAAAATTAACTTAAACCTCCCAAATAAAGAATAAAAGTAGCTATGCAAAAGAAAACCTAGATGAATTTTCTTGGGATTACAAGGACATGAAAGGGGTGCATCCCTCAGTATGCAGACATCATATTTACATTGAGGAAGGATGCAAGCCTGTGCACCAACCCCAAGGGCAGATGAAACTAGCCCTAAAATACATAGTCAAGGAATAATTGCAGAAATTGTTGGATGTAGGTTTCATTTATCCTATATCAGACAGTGAGTGGGTATCTCCACTTGTCCTAGTCCCGAAGAAGAATGGAAAATCATGAATCTGTGTTGTTTATCGGGAACTCAATAAAGCCACTAAGAAGGACCATTTCTCTTTTCCCTTTATAGATCAAGCCTTCGATGGCCTTGTAGGAAAGAAGTTCTTTTACTTCTTAGATGGGTTGAGTGGGTATAACCAAATCCAAATCAGCCCTGAAGATCAAGACAAGAATAATTTCACGTGTCCTTGGGGTACCTTCGCTTACAGAGTCCTACCATTTGGGTTGTGCAATGCCACAACTACCTTCCAAAGGGATGCCTTGAGAATTTTCTTTGAGCTAGTTCATGAATCGATTGAAATATACATGGAATATTTCACACCCTATGGGGATGAATTCCAGGAAGCTCTCTCCAATTTGGGAAAAGTGCTGAGAAGATGCATTGAGATGCATCTCTCCCTTAGTCGAGAAAAGTTTGAATTCTTAAAAAGAGCAGGAGTTGTATTGGGGCACTCAATCTCCCAAGCAGTAATACAGATGGACCCGAACAAAGTCACCATCGTCAAAAGGGTAACTGCTCCTGAATATTAGAGAGATGTCAATATTTTATTGGGTTTAGCTGGCTATTATATAAGGTTCATCAAATATTTCAGCAATTTGGCTTCGCCACTATTTGGTTTGTTGGCCAAAGATTCTGAGTTTACATTGTCCAGTCTTTGGCAAGAATATTTTGAGATCATTAAGGGAAAGTTAACTACTACCCCCATCCTCTGAGGTCCAAATTCGACTCTACCTTTCCAAATCCACACATATGCATCCAATAGATTTGTTGGGGAAATATTCGGTCAGTTAGAAGACAAATTACCTTATGTGATCTATTTCATCGGTAAGAACTTGTCTAAGGCCGAACTCAATTCTATTGTCAGAGAAAAGGAAATCTTGGCCATTGTCCATGCTTTAAACAAACTTAGAAATTATATCACTGGTTATCAAACCTTTCTACACATAGACCATGTAGGAATCAAATATTTAATGAAGAAACTAGATGTTAATGCTAGAATAATTAGATGGTTTCTACTATTACAATAGTTTGACCTAACCATTGTTGATAAACCTGGAAAGGAGAATATTGTTGCAGATTTTTTGTCTAGGTTATCTCTATCTACAGATGAAGAAGGAATGGCGGATGACCAGCTGCCAAATTAACATCACTTCACTATCTCAACACTCTGACCATGGTTTGAAGACATATATAAATACTTGGTTGCTGAAACATTGGCTCCTAACCTCTCACCCAAGGAGAAGATAAATCTCATCAGAAAAAGTGCCCATTTCACATGGATTGGGGGAAATATCTTCAAGCTAGGCCTTGACCAAATTCTCAGAATATGTGTGAGGGAGGAAGAATTTTTTGATATCCTCTTTGCATGTCATGATAGCCCTTGTGGAGGCCACTTTGCTGCAAAAAATTACTACCTTCAAAGCTTTGCAGGCTGGTCTATTGGCCTACTCTTCACCAGGATGCCATAATATACACTAGAAGGTGTGACCAATGCAAAAGGATGGAGAAACCCACATAGAGGGATGAGATGCTTTTGCACCCTCATGTGTCTCTTGAGCCATTTTACAAGTGGGGCATGGACTTCATTGGACCTATTTATCCACCATATGGCCAGAAAAATTATATTATAGTTTTCACTGACTACCTGACAAAGTGGGTTGAAACAAAAGTTGTTAAGATGGAAACTAAGGAGAAGGTATCAAAAGTTTTGAGAGAGAATGTGTTCTATAAGTCTAGATACCCCAGAGAGTTAGTCACTGATCAAGGGGCAAAATTCACATATCATCTCACTAAAAAATATTCTGAGGAGGCACAAGATAAAGCATAAGACTTCCATTTCCTACCACCCTCAACGAAATGGCCAAGTGGAAGTTACCAACAAATCCTTGGAGAATATCCTCACCAAGGTTGTGAGAAACAATAGAAAATATTGGGTAGATAGGTTGGCAGAGGCTACTTGGGCCTACAACACTACTTTTAAAACAAAAACAGGGTCCACTCCTTATGACCTAGTCTATTGCAAGAAAGCTCTGCTTTCAATTGAATTTGAGTTCAACACCTTAAGGATGGCAGCTAAGTTAGAACTAGATATATCAAAGGCCCAAGAAGAGAGGTTTTTGTGATTAAATGGATTGGATGAGTTCACGATGCAAGCACTCCTACACATATAAGTTATTCATATGCAAAGGAAGGTATTGCATGACAAATACATTAAGGAAAATACCTTTCAATAATGAGATTGGGTAATGTTGTATCACTCAAGGTTTAAGGATTTCAAAGGTAAACTAATGACAAGATGGATGGCACCATACAAAGTGAAAAAATGTTATGATAATGACGCAGTTTAGATCATAACCATAGATGAGGAAGGTATTACCCTACTTATCAATGGTTACAGGCTTAAGGTTTACAAACATCCCCTGTCTAGGGTAGAATTTATAAATTCAATAAACATGGAGGTGTATGTAATGGGAGACTCCATAGTTTCCGGCACCTCCCCCTCCTAGAAAAAGAAAATAAAAAATAAAAATAAAGAGGAATGGGTGAAAACCTCTCTAAGGTTCCCACGGCCAACTTTAGGGTTGAAAACCTCCATGAGGAAATCCTAGAGAAAAAATAAAATTAAAAGAGAAAAAGAAGAAAATAGAAAATAAAAGATACTTGGGTGAAAACATCTCTGAGGCGCCCAAGGCAGACCTATGGGTTGAAAAAATTTACGGAGGCAACACACTTTCCTTCTAAAAAAAAAAGAAAAAAGAAAGAAACAAAAAAAAAGGAAAAAGAAAGAAAAATACCTATGCACTTATTTGTTTTTATGTTTTGCAGGTTATTGATCAAATATGGTTTTTGGTATCTACAGGAGTATTTTTTCTTCATTTATCCTTATCCTTTACTTGCACACACCATGAACCACTCCAGGATACACCTATTCATCCATTTGACCCCTTATATAGGAAAAATTTTCATTTTTTTCTCCTTACTGTAATTGCTACAAGTAAATCCAATAACTACATGATTTCTATAAATGCTACAGGAAACTCATTCAAGAAGGAAGGAGCTCTCTCAATGATTCTAAACTTCAAGGAGAGCATGATAATTTATTTTTTGTCTTTACCAACCACTCCTAACCCCTTATTTCACTCGATGCACAAGCATTCACTCTCTAAACTGTATGTTGTGGCATTAGCAACTAGATCATATGAAACTTGGCATGAGACCTCTTCACTCACCTATCCACCAATCCATTCATTCCATGAATCCATTCCTAGCCTCCATAAACCATTTCCCTCCATTTATGAGAAAATGAAGCAAGAAGAAGACTGCTACAAGAATTGGAAATTTTCCTGTAGAAAATCTGTGTGTGGCACAACAAGGCCAAAAGTTGAATACAAATTGATGGACATGACTTAAAAATACCTTCAATAGACTCCAAGAGAGTAAGGAAACTAGCCAAATCACCTGAACATCTCCATGAAAAACTAGAAAGAAGAAAAAAAAAAAAAAAATATTAAGTAGCTCACTCAGAAAAACAAGCAACTCAATCAGAAAAAGAGACCCACTCACAAAAAAAAAAGAAAATAAAAATTACAGCAAAGGAAATATCATGACTGAAACCACCAGCTCTAGCTCCTTGCACCATCTCATTCTGCACTACTCAAGCACTAGGTAGGCTCAGTTATGGCCCTTCACCTCTCCCTATGCATTCATAGTGACCAAAATGGTTTAATGTTTAGTTTTAGAAATTTAAAAGGAAAAAAGGTGGCCAGTTAACTTGGCCACCTTCGTAAAGTTAAACTGGAGGAAAATTAAGAGTACATGCCACTTGGGCAAGTCAAATAAATTCAAGAGGAAATGAATGGGTATGAATAAGGTGATTATGAGGCTAAGAAATCATTAACTGGAGTGGGACCAACGGTCTTAAAGAGGAAAAATCGTGTTAAGTACAAGTCAGCACAATGCTCCATATTTAGTTAAAAATTCCATAAATGTGAGTTATGTCTCATTTTCACTACTTCGTTGAGAATTTCAAAGAGAAGAAAGAGCAAGACAACATTGGGAGCCATTAGAGAGAGCATAATTGAGATCAGAGTTGCATGCACCATCGTGGTACAGGAAACATATATTTTCTACAGGAAACTACAGAGGCAGATGGACAAGGATACAGAGGGAAACATAGAGCCACTTGTGGGTGAAATTTCTTCCTAAGGCAACCATCTACAAAAAAAAACACCAGAGGATAGAGGTAAGTGATTTCCATCCTCCAACACTGATATTTATCCATGAAATTTTCTCACAACAATTTAACATTGGCAATTAACGGGTAAAAAAAAATTCATTTGTTTAAGACTACCACCTCCAAGACATCTTCACACAACTCTTGAACATGTCACCGCATTCCTATCACATCCATTAAAATGGGAGGGGGATTCAAAAGTAGGGAGCCCACTGACACTGAGAGAATTAGGAAGTATCCTCAAATCATGGAAACTTTCATAAATCACCAATGGCTAGGGTTCTTCGAGACTCTTGAAAGGTTTTGATGAGGAAATAGCTCGATAGTTTGCAATGGCTCTACAATCACACTCAAAAGAGAGAGCCACCACTATGGTTAGGGGTCTAGCCATCACACTATCACCTAAACTCATATGTAGAGTCACTATTTTTCCCTTAGGAGTTAAATGGGTTAAAGAGAGGATGCCAAGCACTGCAACCAAGAAAAGCTTCTTTCTATCAGGAGAAGAATATATTGAAGAGAAGAATGGAGTTAGGAGAGAAATCATTCCATACCCCTGGGATGAAGTAGCCTTCCATATTGTGAAAATCATTTCTTATGGACGTTGACTTGGTGTAGTCTATGGATATCATTTTAGATTGTTGAATGAGCTTAGGTTTTAAGGAAAACTCCCTCTAGAGTAGAGATTAAGCATCCCACATTTCCTCTTGAACTCAATAACTGAAATGAGAAATAAGGTGATGAAACGAAAATACCAACACGTGGCTCATCATGGCCTCATAAAACTGATACTGACGGATGCTTTGAGAAGATTAAAACTCCCTGTATCTTAGTCCTCTTTTATAGAAATGGATAGGGAAGCCTTCATAGCCACCCAGACAGGACAAACCTCTACATGTAGTCTTAGAGAGATGGAGGTAGAAGAAAAAGAAGAGGAGGTTGAAGAGGATATAGAAGAATAAGAAGAGGAGGATTAATATGAGGAAGAAAAATAGGAAATGGATATTGAAGAAGAAAACACAGAGACAATAGAGACAGAGAAAGAAAAAGCTGAGGGGAAGAAGGAAGAAAATACAGAGGAAAATAAATGATTTTCCCCTATCCTAGGAAGTGAAACCCCCCCTCAATAAATCAGCATGTCACCAGACATTACATTTCAGGAAGTGGCTGCTACCCTAGCCACTTTGAGCACACCTTTGAAAACAAAAAGGAAGAGGCAAACACCTATGTATTTCAGGACTAGGAAGAGTCAAAGGGTGAGGCAAGGAGAACCACAAAATCCCACCAAGATCCATATTTCTATTAAGGAATCACTAAAGAAAGGTTATGAAATAATTTTGGAAGAAGGAAGGCTGCAAGAGGTAACCTCACCTCTGAGGACCCCTGTGAACTACATCAGAAGACACTCAGCAAGGTTAGCATCCCATACACCTCATGCAACCCCCACAGACCCTAAAAACACTAAGAAGAGAGAAAAACAATAAAAATATATTCTTCAGCAAGAAAAACATATTTTTCTACAAGAAATATATTTTTTCTAGAGGAAACTCCAACATGCCCAGAATTAGAGAAAAATGCCTCAGTTGAGGAAGAAAAGAGAGCCATATATGGGCAAGAGGTCAAATAAGTTGAGGATAAGGCACACGATGGAGGAAAAGATGAAAAATACAGAGAAAAATATGACAAGGAGGAGCCCACCTCACCAAAACCACTCCTCAAAGATGTAGCAGTAGTTCCAACCCCTAGCCCTCAACCCAATGTCAACTCCTACTACACATACATTGAAGGGGGCAGATTGATTCCTTAGAAGTTCATAGTGCATTTATTCTATCAGTTGAAAGAGGAGAGGGCACACACTCATCATTGTATGAATATTTCCACATATAAAGGTGTGCGTGACATAGGGTTCATGGAGGAAAAAGTGGTTGAGTTGGGGAAGGATTTGTTTGATGTTAGGCTCAAAGAATCCATGTTGAAAGAGCAGCTTCATAAATCCCAAGGATAGAATGTAGCGTTGTAGGAGCAACTTCAATAAAAGAAAAAAAAAATGGCCACCATGGCATATTTGTGCATGGATGCCATTCAACATAGATATCCATCAGATTCTTATGCATTCTACATCAAGGAGCAATGGCTCCTATTTAAAATCAAAGCACTAGCCTCTCATGGATTCTTACCTCTTCAGAACCGCAATTATTTCATTTACTTTTGCAACCAATCAAGTATGGCAGAAAAGGAAAAAATGGGAGAATTCTACATGCACAACCTTGTGTTGACATAATTGAACATTTGGGACCCTAATCCTAGGATGAGAGACATGCAATTGGTATCATGGATGGTTAATGAAGAGACCCAAGCACAAGAAGTAAGGAGGGTTTTGAGGAGAGAAAACATATAACCCTTACACATTAGGGAAGAACTATTCAGCCCTAGCAGAGTCATCAAAAACCATGTTAAGATAGAAAAAGGATCTCAAACTTCCAGAACACACAACCTGAAGCCATGGCTCACTTTGATGATGTTTCTAGGTTGTTGGGAGATGAGTGCATAATGGTTAGTCAAAGGAGATGGAATAGACTCCCTCACATCCTTAGAAACATGGAGTACCATGCACCAGAAATATTGAGAGGTGCCTTAGAAAGAACACCACTATAAAAGAGGGTCATGTAGGCCAGAAAGACTGAGGGGCTTGGTTTGAAGCTCTGTCCACCCTTGTTGTTGGAGTTGAGTGATGGAAAAGACTGACATTAGAAGAACAGAGAGTGGGAAGAAGAAGAAAATAATTATGGCTTTTACCCTCCTGAAGGGATTCCCACACTTCCTCCTTGGGAAGTTGTAGGGTCCATCAAAGCTTTGAAATAAATGCAGAAGGATGACTAAGTTTCTCGTAGGATGAGCATCCATTTGGAAGGGGGGTGATGATGAGCTCCATCATTAGGTACATTTGGAGGGGTAAATTGTCACCTTTTTTCCTTAATAAGTCTATTTTTCTCTCATTTAATAATATTATGTTCTTATGTTGCTAGTATAGATGGTGGTTAAGGCTTTCCATACTTCGAATGCCTAACATGAGTTAAATTCAGGGAAATCAAAAAGATATTTCATCTTTGATGAAGATTTTTCCATTAAAACTTGGAGTAGACAGCAAGGAGAGATTCTATGGGGATTGTTCACCTCCTTAAATCCAAAAGGCAGTGAAGGTATCCTCGAGATTCCCTCCAACGACTCAAAATAAAAGGTAGCAACGCAAACTATAGATCAATTGCACCAAAGCTACACTTCACTTGCAGTCAAAGTGGACACATCACCTAATTTTTAGGGAGCTGTTGGTAAGTACCCTATAGGTTAAATAGGGCTGAGCTCAATAGGATTCGAACTTTGAAGGAAGATAATAGACTCTTAGCTATTTTAATAGGTTTTTGAGACTTTCATGTTGATGTAACGGGACTATTTTCTGCAATAAAATGATTATTCAGATTGTGCTTCACTGATCTAGTTTTAGAGGGCTATGCTTGTGGGTTAGGGTCCAATCCATTGTCCCTAGTCTCTCTTGTGTATTCATTATTTAATTTTATGTCATTGTATCTAGTTTTCTTATGAATATTTAGCTAGTTTGCTTATTTTCAATTCAATGTTTTTAGTTTTCTTCCATTTGTCTTTTTTGTAAATTAAAATTGCTTACATGTTCATAGAATAGTTTATAAACTCAGAAAATTTGTGTGTCAAGCCTCCCTGTCTCATTTCTTTCATTGGATATTGACGAGGGTAGGCCTTCTCCACAGGCCAAAATTTCTTTTTAGTTTATGATTTCTTTGAATGAATATTTATGTTGTTGTAGTTGCACGAACATGTTTAGAAAGCTGAGTTAGATTTCTGTTTGTAGGCTAAGCTAGGTTTCATTTCCAAATTCAAATCATATTTTCCATTTCCTTCATCATAAATTTGTCAATAATTGTTGCATAAAGAGTTATTTTTCTTGCAGATTCAAGTAGCACAGCCAAGGAGGACTTCATCGACACCTTCAACTTCATTTCTCACCCTTCATCAACCTTATTTTTATCAAAATTGCCATCAGGCCAGTTTTCATATTTTTCATCTCCACACCGTGAGAAAACCCTAGATATGCAAGAAATTATTATCAAGAGGTTTTGAGCTTGTCCAAGGGGTTTGACACCTTCCAGTCATCCAAACAAACCTTCACATCACATTTCCTACAATTTTCTCACCCATTTTTGGCGTTAGATTTCCCTCAGACTGTTTCTTATAGAATTCAAGACTTTCCTGTAGCACTACATGAAAGTTATAGAAAAACTTGTAGTATCACTAGTGTTGATACAGGTGGATATTGTGGCCACCCACCTATTCCATTTGGACCCGGACCATCGGTTCTTTCCGTTTTTTAGTTTCAACACAACTTATTATTTTTAGCAGGTTTTCTGGTCTGGAAGTGTCAGAACCGTTTGGAGATCCTAATGACCTAGGTGGATATTGGTTGCTAGCCACCTATTACATTTGAACCCCCGCCATCGGTTCTAGTTTTTCAGTTTCAGCTGAATTTGCTAATTTTAGCAGTTTTTTGGGTCGTGAACTTCCGGAGTTTCTTTGAGGCCCTAAATGACATTTTTTTGGAAAACTGGAAGCAACATGGGTCCATGGATAGAATACGCTCACATTAAGAGTTGTACTCAAATATATCTTTCTAACAAGGCATGGTACGGGTCAAACGAAGATCGTATGCCAAAGTTACGTTCCCGGGAAGTTTAAACACCACTTTACCCAAACGAGGATCATAGTTTTGGCACTTCATCTCCTATGATTAGGTTTTTGGATTTTTATGGTTTTCTATTGTTTCTCAACAATAAATAGGCCTTTGAGCCTCATTGTAACACAGTTCAAAGGCATGTGGCCGCCACATATCTTCTGAGAGATAAGCTACCATCGCCCTAGCTTTTTTATTTCAATTCCGTCTGTAAACATATTTCAGTTATTTGATATTAATGAAATGAAGCATTATTTCCATTGCATCTCTTTGTTTATGTCTATTTATATATTTTATTACGTTCGTGAATAAATCCGGATTAGTGGTATTAGATCGGGTCTGTTATTTCTCTATTTTTCTTTGCATGTCCCCAACTTGGTCAGGGTATAAGGAGCTAGGGCTCAATCTTTTTGAAACTTTGTAATATCACCTTGCCAAACCCTAACAACCTCCCATGGTAGAAGAAAATAAATACGAGGGAGTAGGAGATCCTATCAAAATATTGCTCGAGGAGGCCCTCGAGAAACAAAGGAACATGATGATGGATAACTTTTCTCAGATCCTTCAACGACTACCCACCTATCATGCATCTACATTCAAAAACCACTCTGGAGGTGCCACTCCCTTCAAGGTACAGGCAAAATTTGACATTCCTGTATTTGAAGGCCAGATAGATGCAGACACCGTAGAAAGATGGTTGAATTTTCTAGAAGGGTATTTCGCGGTCCATGATTTCTCTGACCAAGAAAAGATTATTTTTTCACTCCTCGGAGCCGCCCCCCATGTCAAAGACTGGTAGGAAACCTACTGTCAGAAAAAGGACAGCACCAAACCCTCTCTATTCTCCCCCACACCCACTTGGAATTCGTTACGAGACAGCATCAAGGACAAATATTACCCCGTGGGGAGCTATGAAGACAAGTACATCCAAAGGACCATGCTGCGGCAGCAAATGGATTAATATGTGCACGAACTGACGAATTTGTTTCATACCCTATGCACAAAATTGGGGATTAAAGATTTAGAGAGACATTTGGTGCTCAAGTACTGCAGATTTTTGCACAAACACATTCAGGAGGAAATTGAGTTCATTGACATTAACTTGCTTGGCACTCCATATCACTATGCCACCAAGATCAAGTAGAAATTTAAGCAGAGGAAGCGAGACTTTGGATCCGAAAATTCGAAGTGAGGGAAAGGCGCCCCTGAACCATAGAACAGGGGCAGAGACAAAGCGAGGTGACTCAGAACACCACCAAAAATCCAAATAAGGACATGGGGAAGTGGTTTGAATTTCATTCCACTCACATCACAAACGAGCATTGAGCCAAACTTTTGTTGGTGGCTGAACTAAAGGCACCCGAATCAAATGCATATTCTGATCCTAAGACAGAACTAGACAAGGGAGATGAAAAACGGAAGCAAATCATTGATGTGGACCTTAGTGCCATTGTTTCCACCACAAAGCTCCAAAGGGAGGATCCTGAGGATCCAGAGGAGGGAGAGCGCCTCTTCCATTCACAGATGTGGGTGAAGGGTTCTCCACTACAATTTCTTGTCGATAGTGGAAGCCAAAAGAACCTTGTTTCAGCAGAGGTCGTGAATCAGCTCGGCTTACCAACCATAGAACACCTGTAGCCATATACAATCAAGTGGCTTCATCCAGGGGGATATCTCCACGTCCGTGAGCAGTGTCGCATTCCGTACAACATCAAGCCATTCACAGATGAGTTATTGTGTGATATTCCTCTTCTTAATGTAGTTTATGTATTATTGGGCCAACCATACTTGTGGAGGCAACATGATATGTATGATTCTAGGCCTCGTTCTATTTTTATTACTTTGGGAAATAAATTATAAAGGATACCCGAGGGAGTACCACCTCCTGCCATCTCCTTGACTATTGCAAAACAACACAATAAGATTGTTTCCCAAGCGAGGAAATTTATTTTCCTTGCAACTCGCTCACAGGGAAAGAAGAATATTGTGGCCACAACCTCAAAACAGGGCCCCCCTGCACGGCTACAACAGATGGAAAAATTCATGGAGGAATACGAGGACATTTTCGCCTCACCCACAATGGTTCCTCCACATTTTCAGGACAAGCACTCCATCGATATGAGTCTCAGTGCAACACCGACTGATGTTGTCTTACCTCATGCGATTACATAGATGAAATCCACACATGTACTTTCTAAGGCAACCAAAGTTAATGAATGCATCTAGCACGTCCGCCAACAGGTCCACGACATCCTGGAAAAATCCAATACCAAGTTCAGCAGAATTGGCCTCTCATGGAGGAACTTAATGCAATGGGGACCATTGCTTCCTAAGGAGGGAGGAATGATCCAGGTGGTTATTGGTGGCCACCCACCTATTTCGTTTGGACCTGGGCCATCAGTTCTTTCATTTTTTCAGTTTCAGCACAACTTACTATTTTTAGCAAGTTTTCTGGTCCTGAAATATTGGAGTTGTTTGGAGACCCTAATGACCTAGGTGGATGTTGGTGGCCATCAACCTATTACATTTGAACCCCCACCATTTTTTCTTCTAGTTTTTGAGTTTCAGCAAAACTTACTATTTATAGCAGTTTTTCGGGACTTGAAATTTTGGAGTCGTTTTAAGGCCCTAAACGACGCTTTTTGGGAAAACCAAGAGAAACATGGATCCATGGACGAATGTTTCTCACACAAAAATTTTTACTCCTCAAATAGATCTTTCTAACGAAGCATGGTGCATGTCAAACGAAGATCGTATGCCAAACTTACGTCCCCGAGAAGTTGAAACACTAATTTACCCAAACGGGGCCCATAGTTTTGGCGCTTCATCTCCTACGGTTAGGTTTTTGGATGTTTAAGATTTTCTATTATTTCTAAAAAATTAATAGGCCTTTGAGCCTCATTGTAACACGGTTCAAAGGGATGTGGCCGACACATTGCTTCTCAGAGATAAGCTAACATCGCCCTAGCTATTTTATTTCCATTATGTTGTAAACATATTTTAGTTATTTGATGTTAATGAAATGAAGTATTATTTTTGTTTCATCTATGTGTTTATGTTTATTTTTTAGTTTATTGGGTTCATGCATAAATATGGATCAAGTGGGCCCCTCCTTAAGCCCAGAAACCACCATCCACCTCATCCATACATGCCAAAACCACCGAAGCACCTTCAACCTTGCACCCTTGAGTTCAAGCCCTTCATAATCCACCTTAGCGCTTTCTTCTCCTAGCTACAAAGCAATAAATTTACAAGAATATTTAGGTCATTATTAGTTGAAAGATTAAAATCATCGTAGATAAAAAAAATATAGTAGAAAGTGTGTGTTTAGCCATTTGGCTAAGCAAAGCGTGATTAGGTTCGTTTCCGTTATGCAATTTCAATTCAATAATTTACTTCATGCAAGATGCCTATTTTTCTTCCATTTATTATCATATCCTAATCTGTAGATTTATTTCATTACAGAGTAGTTATATGTACTTTCTTGTTGTAGAATATTTCTTCTCTTTCTGATGGAGTAGTGGCTTTGAATCATTTGTAGCCCTAGGTCTAAATTCAGAAGTGTGACAGACTTCATTCAAAAACCCAAGAAATAGCACCCTTTCGTAGAGCTCAGAAGAGGATGACATGAGTAGAATGCATCTTTTGTGTATATAGCATTGTCACCTCCAAGTTTGTGCAAAACCTGGGTTGAGAAAGTAAATTAGGGTAGCCTATAGGAGTTGTAGTATTTTTGGTGCAATACCATGGCTCACCAAGTGCGGATTCTTGGTGATTTGGAGCGAGAAGGAAAAGGAAGAGAAGTAAAGCGCAAGAGGACATCAAGATCAACATCTACAACAAGTTATGAGTGAAAGCACTGAGTTTCATGTATATTTTCCTCACTAGTTTTTGCGTGCATGGTGTATGCATGTGGATTTTCCTAGCTTTGCAATTTCCTAGAAAACCATGGTATTGTGGGTTTATTTGCATTGATTTTTTTCTAGTTTCTCATGATACATTTAGCTGTTGGGTTGAGTTATTAGTTATTGGAGCCTTGGTTGGAGAAATTCTATGGATCCCGGCAGAAATTTGTTGGGTTGAGTTACTAGTCCTGTAGCCTTGGTTGGAAAAATGCTCTACAACCATAGGTGGGTTCAGTTACAAGTCCTAGAGCCTTGGCTGGACAAAATTTCTGGAGCCCTAGGTGGGTTTATTTACTAGTCCTTGATCCTTGTTTAGACAAACACTTTGTATCTCAGGAACAACTAGGTTCGAGTTACTAGTCCTGGAGCCTTGGTTGGAACAAACACTCTTGAGCCCTGAAGCATGTTGGGTGGAGACCAATCTGTGATGGCTAGTGATGTCTGACTGTGATGTGGAATCACTAGTTTTTGGTTTATATTGTTTGGTCTCAGAAGTCCTGGTTTGGTGTTGATTGATGTGTTTGATAATGCCCCATATTTATGCTTGGAATATGGCATGTGGGTGATTAGTTGAAGTGATACTTGGCTCAGCTAATCTATGGTCAGGTGGAATGTGGAAGTCCCATCTCCAGTTGGTTTTTACATTCATTAATGAATATCTCATTCCTTTGGTATTCGATATGAAAATGTATTGGTTTATGTATGGATTTATTTTTTATTCTATCCATTGTATTTCTGTTGTTATTATGTTGGCTATAAGCATGTATTCTATTAGTGATGATGTATGGCTCTCTCTATGTTTTTACCAGTAAATTAATACATAATGAATCTATGGTCAAATAGACTATATTGTATTTTATGATATAGGGGTGCAATTCTTCTTAGCTATTCCCAGATAAGTAAGAGACCTCGATGTTTAAATCTATTGTTTGTACCTATAGATGCAATTTTTTTGACATGTTTAATGAAATTATCGTCATGGCCTCGAGGGGTCTAGATGATTTATCGATGATGTTACTACTTTCGTGCCTTTTTTATAATGTTATTTATCAGCTCCTAAAGTTTCATGAAGTTCTAGACAATGACCTAGGCTCTGGGGCTAAAAAGGTAGCACAAATCCCAGAGTTCTAGGCACAAAACTAAAATTTTGGGGCCCTGGCCATGACCTTGCCCTAGAATTCCCACGAATATACGCTTCTAGCTACTCCTTTGCCCTTACATTCTCACAGCTAAGGCTAAAAATGGTAAAAAATCAGTTCCCCCTCAGGGTTCAGGGGTTTGGGAGGTTGGGTTACCTCCTAGAGGTGTTGTTGATGTTCTGTAAGGTATGTTTGTTAGGTTTCCATCTCTTACACTTCCTTAAGGTAATATAGGAGGTTTAACCTCATATTAGTAGTCTCTCATTGCATTTTTACCCTGGTTTCCCATTTACTTGGGTAGATGTGGGAAGAGGGTGTTACATATGGTGATTTCTTAAATAAACATGTGTAGATATACTATTCACTAGTATTATGATGGTGATTAACTTGAATTACAAGTATATTTTATATTCCACTATGCAGGGATGGAAATTGATCAGCCACATGAGGAATAAGTTGTGTCCTATCAATATGATCAAAAATATGATGATCAAGATGTTCTCTATCGAGCTTATCAAGCACTAGATAAATAACATGTTCCCTATCAAGTTGTTCAAATATCACTAGTGGAACAATATGCGCCCTATCAAACTAATCAACCACTAGAAAAAGAATATTTTCCCTATGAAGATGATCGAGTACCAGAAAAACCCATTTTTTCTTCTCAAGTTGATAGGATAATAGGGAGTTGCAAAGGTTTGGAAGGGGTGGTAGGTTCGCAGAAAATTTGGACGCAAGCACAATAGAGCACCTTGGGGAGCCTTTCCCTCCTCACATTGTTAGAGCATGCCAATAACATAATTCAAAAATATTTTTAGAAAAATTTAGTTGTTGCACATGCTCAAACACTACATGGGTTGATCAAACCTAAGAAACTAAAACATTCCATAAATATTTTGGGTTTAGATGCTAAAAATTAGGAATACACGTATGAATGTCATTGAGAAATATATTAAAAGAATTCATTATTCAGTATGTTTGAAAAATTATTAAAACCCAATGTTTGAGCTATGCATAGGGAAATTACAGCTGCTATGATTGCAAAAAGTACATAAAGATAACACAAGTTGGAAACAATGTCAAAATTGCTTCACGTCTTGAGAAAAAAAATTGCACAAGCATACCAAATTCACGGTTTGAGTAAATTAAAATGATGAATATGCTTTTTGGGCTCTTATCATGAGGAAAAATTATCAATATAGGCTTACAACCGAAATCAAATCACTTGCGGTAGAGTTTTGGGAGACCCATTCCTTTGTTATTCCAGATAGAAAAAATGACATAAGACATCACATAGCTAAATATGAGTATGTAGATCACGCTAAGCACATTATAGAAATGAAATAGGTTTCATTTTTTGAATAATTTTAGGAAATAAATCACCATGAGAATATATGCATAAATATTTTTCAGAAATTGAAGCCATGCTTTATTAGGAATAATACAATCCATGACACGTGTTGTTTCCAATATCATGTTTAATCTCATCTTCAATATGACACTTTCCTAGAATTTTACAAGAAGAACTGTAACGATTACCCTCCTCCTCCTGCAATGAACTATTTTTTTTCATAAACATTATGTAGAAGGGAGACAAAAGAGGTGTTTTATAAGAAAAGATGTATAGGTGGGAGAAGAGGCACTGAATGTGGTGATTTGGAATTGTTCCATAAGAACTTTCTTGTTTATCCCAACCAATCTTGGATGGCAGATGTCACTATGACATGGAATCAATATTAGTATTTAGTTGGAAATCAACCATCTTCTTCAATTATGGCACCTAGGAGGATCAACTATGTTGAGGATGATATTCCCATTTCACAATACATGGGGGTGTTTCAAAACTAGATCTATAAATATATCAAACACTAACATAGGTCTAGGTGGAAAGCTTCTTAATTTAACCATTCTCACGAAGTATTACAGCGAGGAACAATCTTATCTGTGGTAGAATTTGTTGAGAATTACACATTTTCTCCTCAGACACAGATCTAGAGTGAGTACTATCACTCAGACTTAGTGTCCATATTTGTACATGTTCTGTAGAGACATGAAAAATTGATTGTTGATGGTAGGGATAGCACTGATGAGTCATGTGATGTGATTAAACAATATCACTTTTACATCAATGATGATCATGAGCATGACACATTATTCATGCAAAACTGCTTTGACTTGATTTATGAATCATTGAAAAAAAAGACATATCATTCAGAAAGCATTGGATATGGTCAGATGGTTGTGAAGGGAAGTTTAGGTCGGAAAAAAATATTTATTGGTTGAGTTGACTAAAGAAGAAGTAAAAAATTCAACATACTTGGAGCTATTTTGAAATAGGACATGGAAAGGGTGAGGATGATGGTGTGGGTGCTTGTGTGAAGTGAGCACTTAGGATGTACCAAATGAGTCATGATGCATATAGATAGGTTATTTTTATGAATAACGTTGTATAAATTTCATGTTAAAGTGTGAATAAATGATATGTGGAATGGTTGTGTGACAAGTCTTGGCTTACTTGTGTTCATATGCCAAATTATTTGTTACAATCCATATGAGGATGAAAATGATGTGAATGAATGTTTTCAAGAGGTTAATGTACATCCAATAATATCCTATTGTAGGGACTTTTTAATTATAATTGTATTGAAGTTTCATTAGTTAAAATTATTGTACAAGAATATTTTGAAATCTTGTTTATTAAATGTTGCATGGATGACCAAGTCTAGCATAGTTGTTGTTGTGATTATTTGTCTTTCATGACTAAAGGGAAAGAGGCTTGTTGCCATCCTACGTAATTAAATGTGTCATATGTATGTGTATACACACACACACACATATATGTGCATGAGTGGTAGGCGTTTTTCATCTGTTACCCAACTGATAGGGTTTATTAAAAGATATAGAGAGAGTGTTTCTTGTTATGTTAATGAGTTGTTATAGCTCTCTAACTATTTGGAAAAAAATTCACTTAAAAGTGATCTTGTTTTTTAATCATCCCATTGAGAAAATGTTCACCACATTTCTCACAAAAATTTCCTTGAATCCATTGTCAAATGATTGTTGGACTAGCACTTGAAAAGCTTAAAAAAAACCTAGAAAAATAATGGAAACTCCTAGTCTATATAATGTTGTTAAAATGTTGTAAAATAGTTAATTTCAAATATTTTAACCCACAAGTAGGAAGTTGGGAGGCTGGACAATGGCTTAGACCTTCACGAGTCTCCACCCAAACCAGATAGTGTGGTAGTGGAGGTTGACTGGATCAAGGACTTGGGGAGGTCAAACAGGTCAGCATCAGGTTTTCCCCAACAAAAAAAAATTGTATTACTCGAGAAAGGTCAGACCAACCCCTAGGTCGCAAGTTGGGGTTTTGCATGGAACACATTTGCGAGTTGTAGAATAGGGATGATGTCCTAATATTTCAGTTAGCCCTCTCACCACGTGGCCCTATCCATAATGGCATAGCTTCCAAGTCACATACCACGTGGACCACTGTGTGGCTTCCACGTGGAGGTCAAGATGTTGTGGCAAGGTAAAAAGGTATTATCTTTAAGAGGACATGAGTTTCAATCCGTAAGTTAAATTAAGGAAAATTTTATATCATTGGAATAATCTGGACAAGACGAATGAAATGATGTCATCTATTGGAATTTTTAAGGAAGTCGGAAAAATTCAAAAAATCTAGGTCTTGTTCCCATAACTAGACTTTGGGAGTTGGATATGCATAGTGACTACATCCTTCTATGCCTAGTTGGGTTTTGCGGTTCAGAGGGGGTGTTACATGGGGGTTGAATAATCTTCCTTTTTTAAAATTCTTTAGCCATAAATCAGGGTGGAGACTTATATTTTTTATAAGACTATGGTCAATGATTTTCTACCATAAATATATTCATTCACTTGCCATTGAGGATTAGGCTAGGTTCCCAAAAAAAATTCACATAATTATTAAATTATGTGGAACATAAATCTCTCATCTTTCTCCATAATTGATAATGGATTGGTATGGAAGATTAGCTATGGTCAATGCCTCTCGATTAGTATTTATCTATGGTTTGGTTTCAGTGAAATTTTCAGATTACCCATGGACCTTGTATATCAATGTCAAGAAAGGATTATATACTCACTGAATCATATTATAAGGCAGGGATGGAATTTTCTGAGTTCATAGATGTGGCTCTCATCTCATCAACTCAGCCTTCCACATATTTTTAAAGACCCCTATTTCATTTCAACCAAGGCACTGGATGAGAGTTGCATCCACCTAAATGAGGTTGAGGACAAGTTGGAATGGTTCCATTCGATGAATGGTAATTATACACATAAATTAGTTTATTATAACCTTATTACAGATCATATTCTATGGGACTAGGTAGGAGGGTGGAAAGATAAATGGATATTAAAATGCTCAGCTAAAACCAAGCTTTTCATATGCTGCTTATTGGAAAACAAGGTCCCTACTTGGGACTTCCTATACAAAAGGTAAAATGCAAGTTTGAGATGGTTTTCTTTATGAAAATCACATGAGGATACAATCCATCACTTGTTCCTATCTTTCTCCTATACACAGGCTACTTTGGCGATATTTATTGTAAGTCTTGGGTCAACGTGTTGAGGGATTGGGGATACGCTCTCAAAATTATGGGAATAATGGAACAAAAGCTTAACAATGAAATATTTCAAAGCTATTCCTTTATTATGATGCTAGGGTATATGGTTGGATAGAAATAGATCCACATTTTGTGACATGTACACTCCTCCCATGATCACTACTAGTCAGATATTGGCTATTGTTAAACTTATCCCCAAGTCTTAGAATGCACAATATTACAAATTCATTATAGGGGTTTGAATTGATAAATCAGTACCTTAGGATTTTTTCAGCAAATCCTTGCAAGGGGATACCTGTGCATGTGGTGGAACGGCTCTTCTAAATCTTAGTGAGACACATCTATATAGATAAAAAATGGTTATTGATGCAGGCATTGACAATTACAGATAGTTTATGGCCCTCGATCTAATTCTTATATTTTCATTTGAGTAATATGTCTCTATTCTACATGTCTTTGGAGACTCTTTATTGATGATAAAATGGATCAATACTACAAATCAATGTCACAATCTCCATCTTATGCCTATTGTGACTGAGATAATTAGACTCAAATATATTTTTTATATATTCTCCATAACTTATATTTATAGGAACTAAATGTTGGTGTTAGTGCTTTATCTAAAGATGGAATTCCAAAGGAAATATCGTCTTGGAACATTGTGTCGAAGAAGAACAATATATTCAATGCTTACTATGATTGACCATTTATTGATGGGTATTTGGCTACTTAATAATTCACTGGCCTCTCATATTTCAATATGTATACTTCTTTCATGAACACCATGGAATACAAATGTGTAACTCTATATTTTCTTGAGCTGCACATTTGTTTCTATTGGACAACTTCTTTTTGTAAATAATGAACAACACTTATTATGTATGTTGCATCTCAAGTTTAGCTTTTGTTTTTTGAAAAAGTTGATTATATACATATCTAATGGGAAATCATAAGTATATTTTTGTAAATGCTTTGCCTATCTAAGTAAGATCCACCTGTACTAGAACTTTTCTGAATACATGCAAGCCATGTATTAACAACATGAAATTTTGTATATTTCCAATAATAAAATTACAAATTTTATTTCGGGGAAAACACGTTATTTTTTTACTATTAATTTTAAGTTTTTCATAATATTTTTTTAATATTAAATTATATTATTAATAATATTAACAATGCTATAATATTAATATTAATAATATTGTTCAAAATATAATATTAACATCAATATTAGTAAAAATTTGTTATATCAATAAAATAAATACATTATTAATATTTTTAATAGTATTAATGACATTAATAATATTAATGTAATAATGATGTTATTATATTATATTAAATTTATTTTATTATTAATATAATTGAACAAATTATATTAACATATATTAATATTATTAATAACATATAAATAATGTCATTAATGTAATTATTATTATTATTTGTATATGACATGCCTAACCATGGATAATGCATCAACAATGATTAAACAATGTGAAAAGTTGGCATTCATAATCTCTAACACCAATAATAGTTAACATGGGTGTCATGGTGAACCGTAATTACATACGCATTATGATCAACCACAATCATCTATAGATAACAACATTAATATTATTGTTATTAATATCATTAGATAATAATATTATTATATTTGACAATTCATATTATTATAATATTATAATATTATTACTTTAACAATAATATTAATATAATATTAGCAGTAAAATTTAATTAATAACATTAATATTAATAGCATACCAATATTAATATACTTATTATTATTAATGTTAATGTTAATATCAATAATATGAATGACAATACTATTTTTTTTCACGAGGGGAAAGCTCACGGGAAACCCGGGCGTACTTCCCCAGAATTTCTGGATGGTACGTGCGGTAAACCGTTCGGCGGACTTTCGGCGCCTAACCCCAAAGGACTCAAGGATCGAACCTGTGACCTCCCTCAACGGAGAGGACCACGTATTGGCTCACTACCACTTGAGCTAACCCTTGGGGCTGAATGACAATATTATTAATAAGATCATTGATAACAATATTATATTGTTGACCATAAGATATTAATTATAACATAAATAAATTGATTTTTTTTTGTCTATCAAAACAACTTTCAGTATGTTTTCAAAATTTTACAAAAATATTTCTAGAGGTCATTTCTCTTACGACCTCACTCCCACCAGATTTGTTGGCTAGAAGAGTGTTGAGGAGGTAAATCCCCTCTACGGACAGAGGTGATCCCTACTAGCCCATATTGGGTCTAGCAACAAACAAACACGCTACAGTGCAGGTTCCTAATTGTAAATAAACCGACTTGCGAGGAAGGCTTACCTGGAATCCAACGCTGTCATTTGTAGAATAGGTGGTGCTCCTGTTCCTTCGCCCTGTCAGATCACAGCCCTCACGATCTCCGTGATCGGACAACTGCACATGCAAGAAACAACACAAACGCAAACATAAAATCCAATGCATACAACTATATATCAGTCAAAGAGGATATAACTCATGAACATGATCAAGAACAAGAGTGGAACCATAATCGATAGTCGCTTATCATTAAAGAGTCAAAAAAAAGAATACAACCAAAGCTTCGACGACCTATTCTCCTTTGGCGGGTCGTCAGCTGAACATGTCTCGATAAATCCTATCAGGGATGGGACAAGCCTCTCTCTCCAGATACTTGGCAATAGTCTCCTTGCTTGGATTTGGCCTTAGGGAATCAAGAAGGCTTTTGCAGCATGAAATCTCTTGGGAACTTAGAAATTCTGCCACTCTTTGGAACTAGCTTGCAATGGAAATGGGCAAGCTTTTATAGAAGGAGGAAGGGGAGTTGGGATCCCTATAATTATGGGATTGACCCTATCATCAAGGAAGCTTCCATGAGAGGTGGCAAACCACTTCCTCTCCATGGAAATCCGTAGCCAAACCTCCCAACTCAAGATAGAAATCAGCCCAGTAATTTGTTAGGATGAAACTTCCGCCTTTTATTTTTTTAAAACACCTCTTAATATGGTTGGCGCGGGTACGGCTCTATGACAGAGCGCCAATTGGCGCGCCCTCTTTGGAGGATTTCCCTCTTGGCGCGAGGGCTGAACCATGGAACCGCGCCAATGGAAAAAGAGCTATTTTTAGGGTTTTTGCAGGGAGATGTCTTTAGGGCAATTAAATCTCATCTTCAGAGGGATGTAATGAAAGCATTTTCAAGCCTTAACTTTTCCCACAGGTCACGGAATGAGCCCTCCAATGTGCGGGATGGGGATTGTAGGGACGGTGACAAATTTATGTGTAACGGATGCCCCCTAAAGCATGAGGCCCGAAAGAGAGAGAGAGGGGTGAAATGCTTTACGAGAATATGCCGACCGAAAACACTGCCATCGGAAAACCTGCAAAGCGAAGTACAACTGATGTCTCAGATACATGATATATATGCGTGGTATGGGCACAACCATCCATAACAGAGTGCACAATAATCTAGATCCAAGGCATGGACACAGCCATCCAATGAAGATCGATAAATAGACCCAAGTATGGTCGCATCCATCCAATCAGTGAGTCATGTAAATAATAATCCACAATATCGCAGCCTGGATTACAACAAACACAATCCAGGGTCTTGCACTCCATCTTGACCCGAACACAGTACAAGTTCAAGCATGCGAATATGTGAGCTGAAGTCGAACATGCAAGAACATCGTCTGATTACCAGCCAATGATGAAAGCTATTAACAGACGCGAGAGGTACCACCATTAATTCCAATGGTCCTCAAGGTAATAGAGGTACAATCTACGGCATGTGAACAGTGATCTGACGTCGAACACCTGCAGAATCACTCGATCGGATGCCAATGATGAAAACCTCATGTCGAATGTGAAGAACCTGCCATTGAGGCATGCAGGTTCCAAGGTACCAGGAGGGAGTCTCTAGATCAGCTTCCCGGATAATGAGTTGAAGTCGACAGGAAGTGGCCTTGATCGAAGGTGGGCCATAACGTTTCCCACATCATCGACACGAGACGGAGGAACATAATGTTTTTATGAATCAGGATCAGAAGAGAATCAGAGGAAGGTTGGTACTTGCAGAGGTCAACTTCTCTTGAACATATTGGTGGCACGATAGTGGATTTGGCAGTATTTGACATCAAAATATCAAAGGTCATAGTGACGAGGCAAAGAGCAGATGAGAGGTCAAAAGGGATTACCCAAACCCATGGAGGCAAGTGAAAAATGAGATGAGATGTCCCCAACCCGACACGAATGCGGACAAGTGCCATGTTCAAGAGCGACATACTGCCGACACGACAATGATGCTCGTTCCATTTTCCCCACCATCTTGGTGAGTACCTCTTTATTTTTACACAAGCTTGAAGAGGATACCATATGCTTGTCATATAAATCTGTCCTTCGGACGAATCCATCCTAGTGCATTTAACGAGTCCTAGGAAGGAGAAACTCGGAGAACTTCATTTCGACTGAATCCAATGTCATCAGGGTTTAACGAGTTTGAAAAAGGAAGAACTCAACGTCTTTTCATATTTAGAGAGTTTTAAAAGACAGCAGAAAAGTAAACTCCAACGGTCCCTTTTCGTAGATAGTTCCTCGGACCCGAAAAGGTAGAAAACAATATCTGAGAAAACCTCCTGGTCGCGATAGGCTAGGGTATTCCTTTTTCATAAATAATCCGTCCCAGCCTGAAAAATGGGTAAACGTATACTGGGTAGATGTCGTTTCGTGGCCACTTTAACGAGATCGAAACGACAAGGGCCTCGGCAATCTTTTCATGTTTAGAGAGTCAGAGAAGAGCTAAAAGATGACTCCTCCTGGAGGAACGAGTGGTATAAAGGGTAGCAACTGGTTGCGGTAATGGTGGAACTGCTCAAAACAAGATAAATTTCAATAGGTTGGCTAACAAAACCACTCATCGCAGCGGTTCCTCAGGAACAGGTAAAACAACCAAGTGAAGGCATATGGTCGGCCAAGCAGATAGTGACGATGGAGTGAGAAAACCAAGGCTCATATGGCAAACAGGCTGATAGAATGGAAATCACAAGGGGTAAAATGGGAAAGGTTTCATTTTTACACAAGCTTGAAATCAGGAAACTCTGCTTAGTTGGTTTCATTTTTACACAAGCTTTAAACAAAGATAAACTATGCTTGAAACCGGTTTCATTTTTACACAAGCTTGAAACAGAAACAAACTATGCTTAAAAAAGTAAGCATGCCCCCAGCATGGTGACTCAATTCGAGGTACATGCCCCCCAAGCTTCAGTCCATATGAAAGGCAGATGGAGTGAAGGTTCAAATTACGAGATCAAGAGAAAGACTCGACTGGGATTTTACGAGATCTGATCAAAGACTCAAATTGAACGGGAACGTGTTTCATTGTTTTAACGAGGTTGACACATTAAAAGAACTATCCTCAGGACACCTTGGTTCATGGTTTAAGGAGCTTGACACAAGCAGACGAACTATGCTCCAAACATCCTTGTTTCATTTTTTAAGGACCTTGATACAAGACAAGGAACTCTGCTCCGACGACCTTGTTTCATTTTTTAAGGAGCTTGACACAAGACAAGGAACTCTGCTCCAACAACCTTGTTTCTTTTTTATAAGGAGCTTGACATAGGAAAAGAACCATGCTCCGAACGACCTCATCATAATGAACAAGAAGTCATCGCTTCCAATATTTCCACTCCCGATGGAAGGAAAACATCCTGAAAATCAGAGCCCAATGCCCCCAGCACAGTATGCACGACGGCATCATCGCTGAGCACAGTCACGGGGTAGGTAGCCACATAGTTGACCTGCGATGGGGCAGATACAACGGGTGGATAAAAACCAGGAAGGGATGATGGCGGGCCAGCTGCCACATCGGAACCAAAGAATGAAAGTTGATCGATGGTGACGATCCGACCTTCATGTGGAAAACAGACCACGCAAAAAAGGGAGGAGACAAGTGCTCCCATGGCATAGGTGTAATCGCGCCCCAAGAGCAGATTGAAATCCAAGGGGCCTGGAACAACCATCACGTCCATATAGACGGTTTTACCTCCCAAAGTAACAGGTAACCTTGGAAGGATCCATAAAGGTTGACTAGTTCTTCTGTTAAATGCCAACAGATTCTGCGTAATAGGCGCAAGCGGCGGCGAGCCAAAAACTTGCCAAGTAGTCGAGGATAGAATACTAACAGACGTGCCTTCATCTATAATGGTGCTGGGTACAACCAGACCAAAAGCCTGTACTGTAATCTCAAAAGGCACATAAGACGGAAGGCGATATCCTGCAAATCGATTCCAATCAAAGGAAGAGACCAAACTACTCAGAGGGGCTACCATCGAACCGAGATGGCCTTCCCCTGGTGTTACGATCGAAGAAGGAGTATCCTCTAACACCTCCATCACAGGAGGGAGAGGAGCGACTTCTTGAGGTATGGGGATAGGAGAATCTTTCTCCAAATCCGAAGAATCTGAAGAAACAAGAAGAACCTGAGGGGTATGAGATCCACTCTCAACGGAAAAGACCTGGTGCACCGTAGAAGGGGCCAGCTCAACCGATCCCACGGCCAATGGTTGGTCGGGAACGGATTCTTGAATTTGAATTTCCAAGGGAGCGGGATTGACCAAGGATGACCCTTGACCAATGGTAGGATCAGCTGGTAGAGGACTCAAAGAAAGCTGTTTGTAACCAGCCGGAAGGCACGACGCAGAAACAGTCGAGTTGTCCAAAACTCGCTTGGCTTCATCCATATAAGGACAAAGGTGAATGGCATGGTGCCCTTCACACAACTTACAGGGATTGGTAATCTTACCCTGCTTCTTAGGAGCCTTACTAACACCAGTTGAAGACGTGCCCCCAAGCTGACTACCAGAAGCCAAAGGCAACGGCGGGCGACCGTTGGACCATGCTTCAAGCACCTTGGGAATGCCAGGGTAATCTCGAAGAAGATGGTCTCCCGTGCACAACATGCAAGGGAATTTGACTTTCCGTGGAAGGTTGGAGGGTTTATCAAGAGGAGACTTCTTAGGCGCAATAGCCTCAGAGCTAGCCTCTCCTTTATCAGACTTCTTCTTCTTTGTCTTCTTCTTCTTCTTCTTAGCCACCTGGTTACTCGAATCCAGAATTTCACCAGGCAAAGTAGAAGAGGAGGACGCAGAAACAGGCGAAGAAGGGGAGAGGTCCACCTTGGAATCAACATGATGTTGTTCAGGCGGAGGAACTGATTGAACAGTAGCCGAGACATTCGGGACCACAGAGGTTGAAAACAACCAAACGGGCAACCCAACAGTTAACCCAGGAAGGGACAATGTTGCCATATAAGGAGCACCAACATTCCCAAAAGGAGGGAAAAGACCCAGATTCCCATCGGAGGGGATTCGTTGGTTGGTGAACTCGGAAAAGTTGCCATCGGAAATGATCTTCGAGAACAACACCACTAGGAAACTAGCTTTAACAGGGATGTTTGGTGACAGATTAGTTTTAAAACATTGAAACAAAACTCTACCGTTTCATCTTTTAAGAGTCGAGAAACAGGAAAAAGGTGACTCTATCACTTTCAGATTGGAAACAAGCGTGAAAGGACAAGCGCTTGATGACCTTTTCAAATTTAAAGAGTCAGAAAAGATTGAAATGACTGCCTAGGGATACTAGGCAAAAGGGTGTACCAAATAACCGTGAACTGCAATATACACCTTGGTTTCAATAATGAAAGAGAAATCAACCAAGGACTTTCCGTACGTGCAGGAAATCTCCCCAAATGCTGTGTTCGGTGTATCACGGGTATAGGGCGGCAGACTCAGCTTCCTACGGATAAAGGATTGAAACCTAGAGGGGTCTCCCTTTATATACGCGACGGTACGAGGAGCTCAAGTCCGTACTAGCGCTGTCTAAAGCTAAGAGGCGAATTACAGATACTAGGTTTAACGACGTCGGAACACGTCTCTAGCCTAGACCTCTAAATATGTTTCGTTAGATTTCAGTGCTTCCTTAGGTAAATTGAGCAGATTTTAAAGTTGATCTTCAATTACGTTTCGGTTTCAAGGCCCTACCGTATGTCATCTGACAATCTCCTATATGCAGCTATATGAGAAAAGAAATCGTTCAATTCGATGAATGCTATCTAGTTAAAGGAAGAGTTTCAAACAATGATGCAACAAACAACAACACTGCAAATGAAATCTTTCCAAACTAGATGACTTTCACTATCCAAAGGTACTTTCAAACATTCAACGATGCGAATAATGCAATGTAATCTATGCAAAATCCTCTTTTTCGAAAACTATGCAATTGTAATCTATGCACAATTTCCATTTCCTTTTCAAATGATAAGAATGCACTCAATGCATTTTTCGATGAAATGAGAATCTACTTAATGCATGCTTTTAATGAAAGAGAATGCACTCATAGCGATTTTTAGATTTCAATCATTAAACAATGTGATCTAAGTTCAATGATAACTCTCAAAAATACTTTTCAATGCAATGTGATCTAATGCATTTTAACAAAAAGAACACTTTGAGACGAAAACTAAATAAACGCAAATCTTCTTAATGAAGGATGAATGCAAAAGAGATGTAAACAAACACTAACAATGCAATCGTTGTTTCAAACACTTTGTCACGAAATCCCTCAAAAGGCGACAAGACATATGAGGTCAAACACAAAGAGGACTTCCAAAGAATGAGATCAAAACAAGGCATTCATTCCCTTTTACATCAAGAAATCATAGCAAGAAGACATCCCAAACAATGAGCAATGTAATATATGCTCATACGAGGAAAAGACCGGAAGGGAAAGACACACTGGTGAAGGATTTAGGGAAAAAATCTCAATTTTCATACACCCTGAAATTGGCTCGACTTGTACATTGACAACTAGCGCCAACTGAAGTGACTTGCACACTGACAACTAGCACCAATGGCTAATTGGCGTGGGTTGCTAACTGAAAACAAGCGCCAACACCTGAAAATGAAAAAAAAAAAGAATTTCTCCCAACCAAGACCAGACTCACCACTTCAAGCAGAATCTCCAACACTCAAATGAACCATGTAATCTAGGCTCAAAGCGAGATACACACAGATCAAGCTCAGAAAGCTCAGAACAGAGTAAACCCTAGTACCTTACAGGATTGGCGCGACTGTAAGGCTGAAACTAGCGCCAGAATAGAATTGGCGCGGGTAATACACTAGCAACCTGCGCCAATGGGCGCGACTGTCAAGCTGAAAAGCGCGCCAGTCGAGTTTACCAGTCAAAAATAAAAAAGAGCAATCCAACAAGTAGACCAGTGATGATCAAGCTATCCAAAAGCAAAATTCACAGAAAAAGCCAGCCCAAAGAGCTGATCAAGCAAGGAGGGTCAAGAAATTGACCGAAAAGAGAAGACAATACTCCAAGTGTTCAGTCTGTAAACTAAACCGGAGATTGACTGAAGCAGCATTGATCTACTCCACTAATGCAGAGCAAAAGCGTTTCGAAGGCTATCTGTCTGTACTTCAGGCTCCGTCTATAGCTTACAAATCAAACAACAAGCTGAGTCCCCAACGGAGTCGCCAAATTGTTGAGGAGGTAAATCCCCTCTACGGACAGAGGCGATCCCTACTAGCCCAGATCGGGTCTAGCAACAATCAAACACGCTACAGTGCAAGTTCCTAATTGTAAATAAACCGACTTGCGAGGAAGGCTTACCTAGAATCCAACGCTGTCGTTTGTAGAAGAGGTGGTGCTCCCGTTCCTTCACCCTGGCAGATCACAGCCCTCACGATCTCCATGATCGGACACCTGCACATGCAAGAAACAACACAAACGCAAGCATAAAATCTAGTGCATACAACTATATATCAGTCGAAGAGGATATAACTCATGAACATGATCAAGAACAAGAGTGGAACCATAACCGATAGTTGCTTATCATTAAAGAGTCAAAAAGAAGAATACAACCAAAGCTTTGACGACCTATTCTCCTTTGGCGGGTCGTCAACAGAACATGTCTCGATAAATCCTGTCAAGGATGGGACAAGCCTCTCTCTCCAGATACTTGGCAATAGTCTCCTTGCTTGGATTTGGCCTTAGGGAATCAAGAAGGCTTTTGCAGCATGAAAGCTCTTGGGAACTTAGAAATTCTGCCACTCTTTGGAACTAACTTGCAAATGGAAATGGGCAAGCTTTTATAGAAGGAGGAAGGGGAGTTGGGATCCCTATAATTATGGGATTGGCCCTATCATCAAGGAAGCCTCCATGAGAGGTGGCAAACCACTTCCTCTCCATGGAAATCCATAGCCAAACCTCCCAACTCAAGATAGAAATCAGCCCAGTAATTTGTTAGGATGAAACTTCCGCCTTTTATTTTTAAAAACACCTCTTAATATGGTTGGCGCAGGTACGGCTCTATGACAGAGCACCAATTGGCACGCCCTCTTTGGAGGATTTCCCTCTTGGCGCAAGGGCTGAACTATGGAACCGCGCCAATGGAAAAAGAGCTATTTTTAGGGTTTTTGTAGGGAGATGTCTTTAGGGCAATTAAAGCTCATCTTCAGAGGGATGCAATGAAAGTATTTTCAAGCCTTAACTCTGCCCACAGGTCACGGAATGAGCCCTCCAATGTGCGGGATGGGGATTGTAGGGACGGTGACAAATTTCTGTGTAACAAAGAGAAAGATGGAACCAACCATATACTAGAAACCGTAAACTTTCACAAAAACACAACCGTTTAGACTCTAAAAAATAGAAAAAAAATTAACATAACCGACAAGCATTAGAAATTATAAGAGTGACCCTAAAATGTCCATGTTAAGGAATACTAGAGGGAGGAGGCTGCCCATGCACGTGGAACTCAAGGTGCTCAATTATAGCCTCAATCATATCAAGCCGAGTGTGAAGTCGACATTGATTCAACCGCAGGGAGGAAATAATTTCCTCCATTAGGCTCAAGGACTCAGCCTATTGCTCTTACATTTTCCTTCCCATATCCACGATTATGTTCGTAATTTGATTGACCTAGAAGCATATAAATTTTAGGCAAGGGGTTGCCACCGTAGATGAAGGAGATGGTGGCATTTGCTGAGAAATTTCCATTTCCTACATTCCATCATCATTTTCCTCCTCAACTACTCCCCGAGGATGACCACCCCACACTGCCAAACCTTCTTGGAGCGCCCAAACCTGTTCCACACACTGACACTGAATAATCCCCCAACAATCTGCGAAACTATACCAGCTAGGATACATGAGACACATTCTCTAACAATGCACCCAAGGTGCCTTCCCAACTACACAAAAAATCTTCCCAAAGAACCACCACCACACTAGATCGACGCCCACTTACTCTGTTGGCTCCATGACCCCTCACATACCAGCCATAGGGGAAAATACCAATCTCCCACCTCAGTCTTACAACCCAGAGGTGATGCATTGAACCCATTAACCCTATATACCCACAAAGTCCCAAGCTTCCACCCATTGCATCCTTACCAGTCCACATAGGGAAAGTTTATCTTCACCCACAAGGCTATAAAGGCACCACTTACACCCACAAAAAAAGACACCTGGCTACCAAAATGAAAAAAAAAATCAAAGAATAACAATAGAACTCTTCTCGTGCCTGTCCAAGTGCCTTGAAAATAACTGAACGACGAGGTATACGAGCTCACCTCAAGGGCACATGAGAAATTTTCCCTTGCCGTCGATGTGATATAGACTCCACACATGCCAAAATATTTAGACAACCAACTATTGCAAAGAACTATAGGTAGAAAAACAAAGACCATAATGCTTCTGCAACCAAACCCAAGGCCAAAATGAGAGAAAAATGATGAGGGAAATGAACTTACCACCCACAATAGATGAAATATCCACACTAATTGAGGAAAATTGCATAAAATTCTTCACTATTGCTAGTCCAGGGTCCTAGATATACACTTGTAGAGAGTACCTAAGGAGCCTAGAGACATGTTTGCATAAGATAAATTCAAGTTCAAAAAAAATCTTGCTTCTACTCTAGAGCATCCTGGAGACTAGCCTTATCCCACTAAGTTGCCCACTGTAGTTTGGATGCGCCTGCCATCAGTTGATTGAAGCAAACCCACACTACTCACACATGAAAAAAATGTCTAATTCCTTTCTCTTTCTAGATATGCTCATGTGCCAACAGCAAAAGTCATCCATTCTAATTGATAACACTCACCTTTTAAGGTTGGGGATCGATACCCAATCCTCATCCTATCATTTGTATTGAGCTTTTTCATACCTGTTGGGGAGCACTTTTCCTACTCTAGAATAAGAGCTAGTCGATCTATCCATTCAGAGGGAGATGCGAGTGGCCATTCTTGACATATGAAGAGGTTGGGATCCATAGTAGCCTAGTTTTCTAGCATATTGGACGCTTTGTTTGCAGTCCTTAAGGAATGAGAAGTAATAATATAAGGGAATGAAAGTAAACCTTCTAGAATGTGGTGGGCCACTAGATCCAGTCACCAAATCTTTATTACTTGCGGCATAGGGGATCCATATAGAAGCTTCTTCATCACATTGATCTCCAGTAACGAGTCTCTATTTATTTGGATTATGTGAAATCACTTATCCTTAGTGCAAGTTAAAACTATTTCCAATGCCAAAAATTCATCCATGTTGTTACTGGTATAGCCACATTAGCCTACATAAAATATAAGAACTTGGCCTTTGTCATCCCGGAAAATGCCTCCAAAACTTGTGTGTTGAGGGTTTCCTTTGGAGGAACCATCAAAGTTTAATTTCATAAAAGTAGGAGGGGGAAGGGAGAATTTTGAGGGGGAAGCTGATCAGCCCATAGTAGATACATAGGCAGATCGATTCCCCATCTACTGTTAAAGCTTCAAGTACCTCGATATTTTACCCTCTTCCCCTTCCATCTTCCAGTCATCCTCCGACTAGTTTTCCGACAGAATAGATGCTTTAATTTTTTTTGTTTATGTCGCTAAATTATTCCCATGTAGCTTTTATATCCTTAAAAATTACTTTAATATTGGCCTTCCCAATGTTCCATGATAAAATCCCTTGATTTAGTATCCAAACTCTATTCATTATCAGACATTTGAACATTGATCATCACCATGTCTCGATTGTTTCCACCACATTATTTGGATTATAGTCAGAGTACCCAAACATCGTTTGGAGCAAGGTCAATGACTTAACAAAGAAAAAACACAAATTGAAAAGGTGTTCCATAGTATATTATTTATTATAACACATAGGGCATTAGGATGGCCCTTTAAATCCCCTTTCATTGCTAGAGTTTCCATGTGAGAAGGAAATGGCATCTTAATAACTATAGGAATCTAGCTACTTTAGACCACAATTTACTCCCCTAGATTTTCTTCCATAATATGTCATTTTGGATCTCATTATGATTGGCCATTAGGCTATAAGCGTCCATTTTGGTGAACAATCCTAGTGGTGTGTGATCCCATCTCAGGATATCCATATCACTAGCCACAAATATTTTTCTTTCCTATAAGGTAGCGTCCATATCCTTCCATCCCTGTGATAACTTTAAATGGGTCCAGTATTCCAGGATTTTCTAATTTCACCAACTGCCTTGGGTCTCCCATAGTTTCTAGAAGTCATTAAAAATGACCGATACATCCCCAAGTGAGTAGGTTGTAAAGGTTATCCAATCTTCTATGGAGTCCATAGTTGGGAACTGTTGTAAAGATTCATCCTAGGATCTAGCTTGGGTTCCATTCCAGACTTCCCAAAACATATGCTTCCTCACGAATGATCTTTATTCATTTTCTTTGTTCCAGATGCAATAATTGTCCAAAGATTGACTTAGACGCGTGATATCACTTGTCTCTAGGTCTATATATTACTTCTATCTCCATATCAACTTGCACATCTCATTCCCCCCATGGATCAGTCTCCATCTTATTTTTGAACCCATCATTTTGTGCTCTCTAATTCTCAAACCACCTCCCCTTTTTGGTAAGAAAACTTTATCCCATGCCATGAGCATCAATTTCCCTGTCGAAAGGGACCCCTACAAAAAACACTTTCTGAAGAGGAAGCAATGTCATTGTAAAAAAATTTCAGGGTTGGAAGGACCGAGCGCTAATACATAGGAATGGATTGTACGATATGTTTGAGCACAATGATAGGTAGATTCAAGAGTTGATTAGCCTATATACCCTTATGTTTCTCAAGATTATCTTTTACTTCATTCCATAGAAAGATTCATATTGAATTTACCATAAGTGGCATTCCTAGATATTTTACAAGTAGATGACCAATTTTAAATCCCAAATCTCGAGCAAGATGTCGTTGAAAATTGGTGTGGAAGAAGAAAATTTTAGATTTATGCCCATCGATTAAGGTACTTGAAACTTCTTGGAATTCGTAGAATTTTTTTCTCAAGGCCTTGCACTCCCGAATGGAAGGGTCTACAATCAACATGATGTCATCGAAAAATTATTGGTCGGATATTGAAAGGTCCCTACCCCATAGTTTAATACCATTCACATGACCCTCTTAAACTTCAACATTGATATAACGACCTAGACCCTCAACAACCAAGATGAAAATGAAGGGGGAAATAAGGTTTCCTTGACGTAGTCCAACTGAAGATCTAAATGTCTTGGATGAGGAACCATTAATTAGCATGGAGAAGAAGGGGGAAGAGATTATGGAGTATACCCAATGGATCCAATAATTTTAGAAACAAAAACCTTCAAGGACCCAAATCAAATATTTCCAGCTCAAGTGAAAATAGGCTTTAGATAGGTCAATCTTCTTAATTTTTCTTAGAGAATGGACTACCTCCTGGGTTTTGATAACACTATCCAAGATCTATCACCCTTTTACAAAACTAGTTTTCTCAAGTTAAATGAGATACATGAGTAAGGGCTTTAGCCATTTAGTAATCACAGACGAGATGATTTTATAAATTACATTACACAAAGAAATAGGTCATAAATTGCATGTAGTATCTGAATGTTGAACCTTCGGAATCAGGGTTAAGAAAGTAGCGTTCAAGCCTGACGACACATGTTTTTTTCTACGAGATTCCTCCACCACTTGAAATTCCTCTTTGCCAATGAATAACCAACATGCCTTGAAAAAAATTGTAGAGAATGCATCTATAACTATATACTTATTTCTTAGCATGTCCATTACTGCTTCTTCTATTTATGAGATGTAAATATATGTCATTAGAGATTCATTCTGATCTTTATTAACCAATTTAGGAATATGGTTGGTGATACAAAAAATAACATATTATTTGTTAGGGAATTCCTCTTGCATCATATCTTGGTAAAACGATACCAACTCTTGTTCAATGTCCTCGTGCTATACCAACTGATTACCATCTGATGGTTGGAGAGAAAATATCTGATTGGAATGTCAATGCTTGACTAATTCCTTATGGAAGTATCTTGTATTTTGTTATCCCTCTTGTAGCCATGAAACCCTTGATTTTTGTCTCCAATATATTTCTTCCTTTTTTTTAATGCTCTTCCAAGTCATGGAGCAACTTGCCTTCCCCTACAACCAAAGCTTTTTATCGACCGTCTTGGATAATTTTGGTTTGAATAGCTTCCATATTTTCCTCCAAATTCCACTTTTCAATGAAGATATTACTAAATTCCTTCCTGTTACTTTTGTTAATTGATATTTTTAGTTCCTTGATATTTGACTACATCTCATACATTTTAGTTTCCCCTTGAATGTCTAAATGTTTCCACCGCCCTTCTACGTCTGACAAGAATTTAGGATCCTGAAACCAAAAATCTTTCAAATCGAAAGGGTAGGATTAGAAGTATTTTTTTTCCGATAAACCTCCAAGAGAAGAGGCAAGTGATTTGAACTGATTTAGGAAAAGATTGCAACCTCCTAAAACAGATTTTGCACCATCAAATATTCTGAAAAGAAAAACCTATCCAATTTACATGTTATCTGGTGCCTACTGCCCCACCAATTATTCCATGTATAGGTCCCATTTACTACTTCCATCTCAACTAGGTGTAATTCTTCGATTAGTTCTTCAAAAAGGCTAGACACCGACTCCAATCGGCAGATGCCTCCTTTTTTTTTCCTAGAGGCTCTTAAGATCCAATTTTCCTTACTAACCTAGCTGTGCATACTATGTAGTTCTTACATGCATTAGGGGAATTTTGAGGTCTAAATGGGCCTCCTAAGAAAAATTTACAACCAAAATATACTTTATAAGAACCAGTAGGATTCAAGATGATGATGTCAGCCATGGGGGATGATTCACCAATTTTTAAGTAAAAAAGTAAAAATATTAAAAAATAATAAAATAAAATTTTCAACTCTTATTTTCAACTTGTCTCCCAAATGTTTTAGACAAATTTAGAGCAGGAGTACTCATTGGATGAAAATTTTGATTCCTCATGTATTTCTCTTTTTTCATGTAGCAAGTTCTATCGAAAGGATGCAACATGGGTACTCCTTAGATGAGGAATTAAATTTTGCATCCAACGAGTACTCATGCTCTAAATTTGAGAAAAAAAATTGGGAGATAAGTTAAAAATACGAGTTGAAAAATTAGTTTTTTCTTTTTTCCCTCTAATATTTGATGATGTAATCAAATCTTATTTTATTATTTCCACTATTAATTTATAATTTACTTAGGAGGCCCAATTTAGACCTCAAAATTCTCCTAATGAAACCTTCCTTAGATCTCGTCATTCTAGGTCTGTACAATACCAATAAATGTTGGCTGTGTGTTATATTATTTTGACAACTAGCACTACACGTTGTACATTGGGTTGAGCAAAGTTGGGGGGTAACAAGTGGGGTGGTATCCCCCCTATTAGGGGATTTTCATGGGGGCGATATCCCCCCCTACATGGGCTCCAAGACAACACCCTAAGAATTTATTGTTTATTCAGACCCAATAATAGTTTGGCAGACCCAAAGATGGTGGGACGACCTACCCATGGTTTTGTGCATGGGTTTTTCACATGGTTTTGGGCATGATGGTTTTCCTCCCATGGTATTTTGTAGATCTGGTCAATGAAACTGCAGTTATGATCTAATCCAGGGTTAGTGGATTGGGGTTTATGAATTCTTCGACATGTATATATATGTATTGTAAGATTGAAAGGAATATAATGAAAAATCAATCTAGTAGTCCCAATTTTGGGATCTAGGGGAAAATATCTCACCATTGTTTATTTTTTTGTTTTAAGAATTTGTTTGTAGGTAATTTATGTACAGGTTAAAAACCTACATTTGGTATCATAGTTTTTTCGGCTTCACGGGGACTCCTTTTTTGTTGAGTTTTTTTTCTCAGGGCTATGGTATACCTTGTTCTATGGGAGATCTGCAGTATTGATCCTTGCAGTGAAAGAAGATGGTGAATAGTGGAAAGATAGAGATAGAGAAATTTAATGGTCTGATTTTTTAGTTGTGGAAGTTAAATATAGAGGATTTGTTGGTGGATAAATATCAGTAGATTGTTGTAGAACCATGAACAACACAAACATGAATGTTGTCAGAATAGTGGGAGAAGTTAGATTGAAAGGAGAAGAGCACAATATAATTATCTCTCTCAGATTTAGTATTATTGAATGTATCAGGGGAAGCTACAAAGAAGGATTTTTGGGACAATTTATGGACTTTGTATCAATCTAAGTCTCTGGTGAACAAAATGTTCCTGCAGAAAAATTTGTATAACCTGATGATGAAGGATGGAGACTCGGTGAAAGAGCATATGAATTCCCTTAATACTATGGTAAGATAATTTTCTTCTATTGATATTAAATTTTTATAATAACATACATGCTTAAGTATATTGTGTTCTTTACTAGACTCATGGGATAGTTTGGTTGTTGCTATAGGTAGCAATACAACTACCTTGAACTTTTATGAAATAGTATCATCCTTGTTGTTGAAGGAAATGAGATAGAAAGATATGCAGAGATAGAATGGAGATGCCTTGTCTATGAGAGGACAATCCCATAACAGAAACAAAATAATTCCTCTAATGAGAGATCTAAATCTCCAGGAAAATTTTTAAAGGTGTGCTGGAAATGTGGAAAGGAAGGGCACTAAAAAAGGGAATCTAGATCTAAATATCCTATAAGGGAAAGAGATTCTCCTTCTATAGATGATAAAACCACCTCAGATTAATGTGAGGATGTGTACTTTTATTCTTCTTCAAGTACACATGTAGATCATGAGGCTATTTCATTGGCTTGGGTGCATCCTTTCACTTCACTCCTCAGAGGGAGTGGTTCTGTGACTATGAGAAATATGATGGTGGTGATGTCTTCTTAGGGGATGCCAGGAAGGATAGAATAATCAGACATGGAAAATTCAAGATGAAGTTGCAAGGTGGAAGGATTAGAAGACTTCTTGGTGTTCTGCATATTTCTACATTGGCCGGAAATATTATTTTTGTAAGTAAGATGAATGATGTAGGTGTAAAAACAATGTCAGAGGAACATACATACAAGATGGTTTGAGGAGCACTGGTATTGATGCAAACAGTTCAGATTGGAACGTTGTACAACTTCTAGGTAGCACTATTATTGATGGTTTAAATAGTTTTGTGGTTCCTGAAAGTGGAGCAGAAAACCTAATAGTATCTAAAGAAAAGACAATGCAATGGCATCAAAGGCTTGGACATATTGGAGAGAAGGAACTTACAATACTGCATGGTAATGGTATGGTAGAAGATATGTCTAATTTCTCTCTGGATTTCAATTTCTATGAGAATTTTGTATATGGGAAGAAAAATTGGGGGAGTTTCCCCTCGAGTACTAAAAGGGCAAAAGGGATATTATAGCTTGTACATAATTTTTTGTTTGGACCTATGTCAGTTCCATCACTAGGCAAGTCTATGTACTATGTCTCATTTATAGATGACTTGACAAGGAATACATGGATATATCTCCTTAGGAATAAATCTGAAGTCTTTGATAGGTTTAAGAATTTAAGGCTCTGGTTGAAAATCTGACAGAGAAGAAGATTAAGGTGTTGAGGACAAATAATGGTGGAGAGTTATGCATGAAGGTATTTGAATATTTCTGTAAGAATTTTGGTATGGAATGACAAAATAATACTCCATACACACCTCAACAAAAAGGACTTGCAGAAAGAATGAAGAGGAAATTGATGGAATATGCAAGAATCATGCTCAATGGAACTAGATTAGGGCAAGAATTATGGGAAAAGGAACTGGATATTGCATGTTAAATGGTTAACAGATCACCTTCATTGGCAGAGGATAAGAATCCACAAGAGGTATGCAATGGTAAGAAACCTTCTCTTTTACATATCAAGGTGTTTGGAAATTATGGATATGTACATTTCCAAAGGAAAAAAGAACCAAGTTGGATAGTAAATTTGAAAGGTGCATAATTCATTAGGTATAAGGATGGCTTAAAATGTTGTAAGATTTGGAACTCGAAAACTAGGAAATTTGTGTACAACCTATTATCACTCCAGTAAATTCTTAAGTTGTGGGATTTTGGTTTTTAGTCAAATAATACTAGAGGTAACCACAAACCTACTTAAAAATATAGGATCTAACCTTCCTAGTGTTCAAAGAGGGCTCTCTCTTTAAAGTTTAACTTTTTTTTAGTTTTGAATATTAGGCTAGTTATTAAAGTACAATTTGGCTTGGTTTTGTTGGATTTGGTGGGAAAATTTCACTTGGAGGGTAGATAGAGGGAAATCTACTTGTTCATTGGGCTATGGAGTCTAAGTAAAGCTAAGAGAACTGGGATCAAAGCCTAAAAGGTCAAATATCTGCAGGGCAAGGTAGATAATCCTTGCAGATCTTGGGAAAAATGGTTTTTGAGATGGTATGATCGGGATAAACGACACTTAAGGATCCTTTGATCTGGAAAAGGGAAGTAGAAGATAGAGGTCAAATGGGAGAGGGAGAAATTAATAATTCCCTACATCGAAAATAAGAAGAAAACAAAGAAATGATAACTAGTTAAAAACAGGGTGCTATCAACATGTCTTGTAGTAATACTCCTAGTTATACATTCAGATTTAGAATTAAAACACATATGTATGCATGAAATAAAAGAAGATAACAATGAAACTTTTAAGATAGTACTTCACTCCAGATAGCTTATCACATGGATCCTGAAGTATGATGCCAAATAGTTTATCTAGTCTGCTACTCAAAATCGAAATCCAAAGCCTTCAAGTCAACAAAATATCTATTGTAATCTCCAGCAATTTTATTCCACACAAAATACTTCCAAGAGTGAAGTATTTATATAAAATGTTTTGAAAAATATCCTAGATGAATTATAAGAATAAACTTAGGAAAATTAAATATTTTACAACAATAATAGTGACAACTTGCACAACAAACTAGCAAGTTGTCCTATTTGATTCAAAATCAATAGAAACGATTATAAGATAAGAAGCAGTTGGCTGCTTATGTGTCCTCTCTTATGGTTTTTTTATATATTTTTTAGAATCTAGTTGCCTTCACTGATACTCTTTAATGTTGATACTCTTTCTCACTAATACTCTTTAACCTTTGGATACTCTTTACCTTCATTAAAACTGCCTTCTTGATGTAAAAATATGTTTTTACTGTAAAATCAACAAACAAAATTTTCCTTCTTCATGTGTTTGCCTTTATTTCTTCATAGAAAATCAGTCAATGCATGCCACTCCTAATTTTTAGGAATTCTAATATTCCTGAGTTTCTTAAAATTCTCATCAGCCTCAATGTACCTGGAAAATGTAGGTTTGATGATAAACAAATGTTTGATTTCATACTGCAAATAAAATAGATCTTCAAAACTTTTTATCAATACTTTCCCTGTCGGAATACCTTGGCCTGTTGAAGAGTTCACCTGCTCTTTGGCATGTTCTCTGATCTTTTTGTCATAATCATTCTGAGGCATTAGCTTGTCATTAATCACCATGATATTAGGAAGTCCCTTTTGCCTCAAATTGGTGAATTTAACCATGAATATAGTGACAGCAATGTTCATTCCTTCACATTTCTCTTCAAGCTCCCTCATTAGATTTCTTTTGGTAGTTACTTTCCTAATTTCTAGGATTGTAGTTGTCCTGTCATTTAATTTCAATTCTTCAAGTTTCTACCTATTCTTGATGTTTAGGAAATTGATCAATCTAACAGCCTATTATGGTTTATCTGCCAATTCTTCTTGTGTCTTTTGGATATCTACCTGAGCTGTCAATAGTAACTCTCTCTGCTCAAAAATGACTTCAATTGATGGTCAAACATCATGAATGGCTTCAATTACATTATTCCATAATTAATTTTTAATATATGATATTTGGTCCTTGAGAGTTAACTCTTTTTGGAGCTTTTTTACCTCTTCACTCAATCTGTGAGAATTTTTCTCATGTATTTTAGACTCTATCTGAGCTGCTTTGCTTGTTCTCTCTAGATTTTCAATTGTCTTGGTCAATCTATTGATTTCATTAGTCTTCAAGGACATTTCCTCCATTTCTTTTATTAGTTGACTGCTCTCATCTATAGGTGGCAACACTGTTGTAGAAGATTCAGTCACTGAAGTAGTTGAAGAAGTCACTGGCACTACAATGGCCAATGGCTCTTTTGGTGCCAATTTATCTCCTAAAGTAGATGGTACTGCTGCTGTGATGACTGGAATAACTGTGGGAAAGACTGGTTCCTTAACTATCTCTTTTTCTTGGACAACTTGGTCCATTTGCACTTCCATTTCTTTAATTTGAGCTGTGAGTTGAAGTATCAAGCTCATCATTTCATCTTTATCCTTTTGATCTTGTAAAACTTCCTTTGTTTGAGGATTTTCTCCTTGAGGAAGCTTGATTTGTTTCCTCAAGGTAACTATGTCCTCATTTTTCTTTTTAACCAATGCTTCAGCTGCTTTGATGTTTTTAGGATCATATCCTACCTGTAATACTAACTCTTCTAAGGCCTTTATCCTTAGATCCTTTTCATCTAGTGAAGCTTTATCCACCTTCATTTGGTCCTACATATTAGAAATGGTATTTTGAAGCCTATGACCACTCATAGATTTTATGGTTACTGTGAAATAGAGCATGTCTGATATTTGCTTGTGAAATTCAATCTGATCAAACTCATGGATATTATCTCTGGCTACTTCCATATCAACCTTTTTATAATCAGCCATTGTATTTGGAAATGGTATAGTGGGTTGTAAAACTGACATAATCAATTTTTTAGTTGAATAATCAAAGGCTGATAAGAATCTATTTTGATTACCTGGCTTCTGCTTTAAAAACTAAGAATATATTTCAGTTTTAATTTCTTCATTCTTCAATTTCATTTTCTTGTATTTTTCCTTAATATCTATGTCATTCTCCTCAGCTGAATGTGAGGAGGAAGCCTCCATACTTTGTTTCCTCTCCATTATCTGTGCGTCTTCATTATTCTACTATTCTTGATTCTGATTTGGCTCGCTGATGATTATAGTGGCTACATTGGTCTCTGTCTATGCAGTGTTGGTATTCAAAGGGTGTGTATCTTCAACATCTATTGTTACCTTGTATTTAGCTACTGTATCCTGTCTTTGCCTCTTGTGGTAGATGATTTTAAACTTTGTCACTGTGTTAGTCTCTACAGTATAAGCTCGTTATTCTCTGATTCTTTTAGTGGATGTCTCTGGCCGTTTGGAAACTTCCAAAGGGTGACTAGTATTCCTTTGGTTTGCTACCTCTATTAAAGTATTCTCAATCCACTCAATTTGATTAGAAAATTTCTCTATATATGGCTTTGAATCATGGAAAAAGGGTGTCAATTTAAATTTTACCCTTAGTTTACTTAAGATCCCTTCTGGATCATAATTCCATGGGAAGCTTTGTTCTAATTTATATTCCTGTAATTGAATTGTTGCTTCCTATTTTGCTTCTCTTTGATTACATATGAAAGGCCCAATTTGATTTTTGAGTTTAAATTGGGTCTTTTTCTTGGCTTCCATAAAATTAATTGAATATGAATTCAGGATCTGCCTAATTTACTCTAAGGAAAAGATCCTCATAGATGGATGCTTAGATAACATGTAGGGCAACAAGTTAGAACCAAAAACTCTAATTTTAGTGAATTCCTTATATAGATACCAATCTCCTACTTTGCTTTGATATGATAGTTGCAAGATTCTTTTCATTATTCATTGATTCTAGGTTGCTCTGTTTTTATCAAGATGGTGGTCAATTGATGTACAAACAACTATGAAAAATCTGAATAAGTAAAATTTTGTCCCTTTGTTTCTGAGTATAGATGTTCATAAGACAACTGATAGAGGTTTTCCTTCTATATCCAATTTCTGGAGTGAAATTGGAAAGCTCTCTGATTGGAAAAATATAAATAAGTGGAAAAGATAGGAGGTATATTTGAATACCCCTTCCAGCTAGAAATTAGAAAATTGATAGTGAATGCTATCAGATATAAAACAAGTGTAGTCAAATATAAATGAGGGTGACTGTTTTGGAGAAAATGTAGACAAAAATCCCAATATTGACTCATCAGTATGTTCATTGGTGAAATACCTAGGTATGAAGGAAAGCATGGAGATAACATGCCTTGAACCTTCAAGGAACTTGGCAGTTGAATATGGAGGGTTCAATTTTGGAATTTCAACATGCAGAGGCATGAAAGTTTGGAAAATCATAAAACTTTTAGGAAATTATATGTTAATGTATAACTTAGTGAGGGCTTCAATAGATAATGGGACTGCTTGAGTGTCTGATTGAAGCTGCAACATTTGGTTTATAGACTCTGTTGTAATGGTAGATAGGACCTCTTTATTTGCATTGACAATAGCTCTTTGTTCTGGAATGTAATACTGATGACATAGTCTAATAATTTCTTGACAGGGGTGAGTCAGAGGGACTACATATTTGGGCAAATTGGATTCCAAAATGTGAACATCTTCTTGATCATCTAGGGATTTTTCAAAACACCAGTTGTGTATATCTAACAAATTTAACTCAACTATAGGATCAACTATTTTGTATTTAATGTTTATTAAAGGAATATGCTCAACATCAACAACTGGGGGCTGCAATGGGTTGACTACAATGGCAGTATTTGGAGTCATGGTAGGAGTAGCTTTGGGAGTCTTGGAACCTTCAGATTTGTTTCCACTCTATTTTTTAGGAATTTTTGTAGGATTATGCAAGTTTAAACTGTTTCCAGAGGAAATTTTACTATAATAGAGGATGGATTAGGAAAATTCAGCAAGATTGAATTCTTCTTTGGATTTTTATGCTCAATTAGGTCACTAAAATGAAGTTCTGATGCTAAAACTGGTCAAACATAGAAAACAAGGGTTTTCTGAGTCTCTTGGTTGCAAATTGGGCTAGACCTCTGATAAAAAAAGGTTTTTTAGAAGATATAGGGCACCTGCAGAGGATTTATGGATTTTAGAGCTTGAAATTGACCCTAAAACTGTTGAAAAATGATAATTTTCTTTGAAAATGGTGCGCAACGGATTCTAGGATTCCTGGAAAAAATTTTCCATGGTTTTACCTGTTTCTGGAGCTTTAGGGCAATTGAATTTAATCAATGTCTTAATCTTAGGACAAATCCTTTTCTTTTAAAAGGTTTTTTTAATTTCTTGTAGGCTAAATTATGAGAAAAATACCTGTTTTTATGTAGGTATAGGTTTTAACAGGGTATACTTCAGTCTTCTGGTCGATTTGATTGCTTATGAAGTTGAACTGGAGCAAGTGCGGCTCCTCAACAATTTTTATAGGTTCTTGGGCAATTTCAGAGGTTCTGGGTGTAAAAATAGCAGGAAATGGCTATGAGGGGGCTCTTTTGCAGGTTTATACAACCGGGAGTGAAAATAATGGTTTAAACACAAAGATATTGAAATAATGTGTTTACAAAGGTTTTATTAAACAATATGCATCTACATTAAATGAGAGGTAGGAAGAGGTTTTCGAATTTCAAAGGAGAATAAAACCGGAGGTTTATCGTGTGACTTTTAAGTGGTAAATAGTTTTAGTGAAAACCCACGCAATCCTACCATGAGAAGCCACGTGGAGGGGAGGGTTCATCACGAAAATGCCCATTTCGCGTGGATTTTACAATGGAGCGGTCGGGCATGTTACCTGTGTGATATCGCTTCTAAACCATCAGATTAAAAGCTTTGAAGCGAAGGGCTGAGATTGCTTTGAGAGCTGCATCGGAGGAGAAAGGTGGGACCGAGTTGGATTAACTGTAGAGAAAGGGTGTAATATATGTTTAAACTTTTATAATAAATTGAGGAGTATAGGTTTAAACGTATATATATGGGTTTAGTTATGTATAGTGGCAGGATAAATGTTTATTAAATCATATGATAATGTTTTAATAAAAATACAAGGTGCAAGCTTTAGACATGGTATATATATATATATATATATATATATATATATATATATATATATATATATGGCGTGGTTAATATTTTTATTAAAACATTTGTTTTAAATGCTTTTAATAAAACATAAGAGGGCGGGGTTTATACATTTTATTTATACAATTTTCAACCATTTTTTATAGTTTTAAAAACTAGAGGGCGGGATATTTGAATATGGATAATCTTTTAGACCAAATGGATTTTTATTTTGGGTTTTTCATTTATGCACATGGGATAATATACTTTGGTCAAAAGTTTATAATAGTGGGTTTTTTGGGTTTATTAGATATAAATGGAATTAATAATATAGGAAAGAGTATTTTTTAGGGATTTAATCAAATATGTTAAAAGTTAATATGAAAGGGGAGTGAAATGTAAAACAAAGTACACATAATCGCCAAATATAAGATAATCAAGTATTTGCTCATCTTTATATTTCTTTGAATAATACTTAGGATAAATGTGACTTTGTGGGTTTTTATGAATGTTTATGAAGGGATGGAGTTAATTATTCCAGGGTTACAATTTGACTATGTAAGAGTGTGTTTTTACTAAGGAAAAAGGGGTTTTAGTACATAAATGAAGGTAAATGATGATAAATGAGGATTTAACATAAGAATTCAATATTTTCAACTAACCAGTCATAGAGCCTTGGGTCTGGTCCCAACAAAAGTCAGAGAAATTCTTTGAGTCTATTTGACTGATAGCTTAGAATACTGAACACTCATGGGGGAGGGGAAATTAGTGATTTTTCCCAATGATGTATTATTTACATGATTTCTCCACTACTTTCTACCTACCCAATCTTGTATTTCTAACATTTTTTCTTCATTTTGCAGGGGCATTTAGGCTTGCAACCTTAAAAAATTTTCTTTCAAAGCATAAAACTATCTAAATCTACCTTATTTCATCCGAGGACTCAGATTAAACTGTTGAGCTCCTATTTATTCTCTACCTATCTATTGATTTGTCAAGTTTAAATTGTTTCACAAATCTTTATTCACTATCTAAAACATGAAATTGAAACATGAACAGTTAAGATTAAGCTATTTAACTGATCATGGATTATGGAATTTATTGACACTCTGCACATAATCATTATTTTTTCATTTTTAAAAATTAAAAGTAGTGGCATTTGGACTTGCTCACTTTCAGGTTTTATTTCTTTTCTTTTGGGGTATATATTTTTCTAAGTCCTTTGATCTTTCTTTTAGGACTTCTTACCCTCTTTTTGTTTTTTTATTATTTTTCATCTTTTCAAAATATGGGAAAACAACTTGCAGAATGCAAGGTATGTACATATTTACAAGACTTATCAAAGTCAATTCAAATTTTTATCAACCCTATTATTATAGGACCCTATCAGTGGCTACACATGGGGATGACATTTTGCTGGTGAAATATCAAGAACTCTAAGACTTAGTAGCCTTTCAAATTTGACTGTGATGATCCTGTAAATGTCTTATGATATCTACAACTTATTCATATTTATGATATTTAATTTTGAAAGCTTAGGGCCTTCTCTTCGGGCTTCAAATTTTCTAAGGAAACATCCAATCCAATCTAAGCTTTGCAATGTATATGTATAATGATGAAAGTGAATAAAAACTAACTATTGGTTAACTCAGGTGAGTAGTAGTGCTTTAGCATTCTGCCATTAACTGGTCCTTCTTGCAGATCTGTTCCATCCAATTCTTTGAGAAAATAAAATTACATAAGGCCCTTTCCATAGAAAATCAAATTCTCCATGTTTTCCTATGTCTTCTTTTCTGGAATCCCATTTTAACACTTTATCTCCTATGTAAAAATCATCCTCTTTAGTCTTTTTATCATATATTTTTTTGATCTTATCCTAAATGACTTGAGATTTAACATAAACTTCGTCCCTTGTTTGTTACAAGTGACCCAGTTTGATTTATATTTCTTTGGATGTCATTAGTTTCAACCTATAATTCTTGGATAATTTTCATCACTAATACACCTAGGAAGGAAGGAAAAACAACATCCATTCCATAAAATAGTTGGTAAGCTGAAGTACCAATGGATTTCTTAGTGTTAAGTCTATCTGACCATAAGGCATTGACTAAATTCTTATGCCAAGTCTTTTTATTGTGTTCAACTAATTTTTTGATGATATTTACTAGACTTTTGTTTGAGGATTCTGCTAGGCCATTACCTTGGGGGTAATATGCAGTAGAGTGGCCTAGGGTAATAGGATATTTGTGGAAAAATTCCATCATTTTCTTAGATTTGAATGCTGATGCATTGTCAGAAATTATCTTTTGAGGGCACCCAAATCTTGAAAGGATGTTATTTTCTAGGAAGGAAATAATGATAGTATCAGTGGATTGTCTGGAGGGTATGGCTTCAATCCACTTGGTAAAATAATCAGTGGCTGTCAAAATCCGCTTGTGTTGGCCTGAAGAGGGAGGGTGAATTTCACCAATGAAGTATAAACCCCATTGTTGAAATGGCACTTCAGCTGAAATAGGATTTGAAGGGAGGGGTAATAATTTCTTCTTACCCTCAAAAATTTGGCATTTATGACATGAAGTAACATATTTTTTGACATCAGCAAACAAGGTAGGCTAGTAAAAACCAGCTCTTAGGATCTTGTCAGCAGTAGATTTCTAGTATAAATGTCCTCCACAGTCACTTGCATGAAATTATTCAAGTATATTTTCAGCTTCTTCCTTTAGTAAACAATTTAGTAAAATCCCACTATGATCTCTCCAAAAAAGTACATTATCTAAGATACAAAATCTTACTTCTTTAAGTTTTAAAAATCTAGCTTTGGTTCTTGACAATCCAGGAGGAGCTTGTAAGCTTTGGAGTACAAATATGATATCTGTATACCAAGGTGAGTGTGAAAAGGCTTCACTGATCAATGGAGTTGCAATCTCTTCATGTTCATCTACTTGAGCAATGAAATTTATATCTAGGGCATTACAATTTGATTCAACCATAATTCTGGCTAATCATTGACCTTTAATGAGCTTGGTGCGTTTTATCTCTATGTAATATTCCAAGATAGTGGCAATCCACTTACCTCTTCTTCCATCAGGACCATCCTGAGTAAGAATGTCTTTAACTATATAGTTTGGAACATAGGCAATAATGTGTGAGTAGAGAATATAAACTCTGAAATATTTAATGGCTTTAACCAAGGCAAGGGCTTGTTTTTCCATAATGTTGTACTTCAAAGGGGCATCTCTAAGAGCTTTACTGAAAAAATCTATGGGTTGTTCAAATCCTTTATCATTTTTCTGCGGTAAAACTGTAGCAATGGTGTGTTCTGAATCAAATGAAAAAATAATGAAATCTTTCTTAAAATGAGGACTTATTAGGACTGAAGTTTTAGTTAAAGCTTGTTTGATAGAGTCAAATGATTGTTTAGCCTCAACAATCCATCTAAGAACTGAATCTTTCTTGTGCATGTTATTTAATTCTCTAATTATCTCAACTAAATTAGATATGAATCTTCTTAAAAAATTTATCTTACCTAAAAAAGCTTGTAATTATTTGATGTTTCTTGGTGGGTTGATGTTCAAAATTGCTTCTATCCTAGCAGGATCTATCCTAATTTCTTCTTTTGAGATTATATTTCCAAGTAACTTACCTTCCTCTAGTCCAAATAGAGTTTTCTTAGGATTTAAGGAGATGCCATATTTCCCACACTTAATAAAAACTTGTCTCAAATGATCCAAGTTTTCATTATCTGTTTTAGAAAACACAGTAATGTCATTTAAGTAAATAACTAAGAACTCATGTATTTCCTTTGCAAGGGCTATGTCCATAGCCCTTTGAAAGTTTACTCTTGCATTCATTAGGCCAAGGGGCATTTTTACATACATAAAAGTGCCCCAGGGAGTGGTAAATGTTGTTTTAGCTTGGTCTTCTTCTTGAACTAGGATCTAATTGTATCCTAAAAAACCATCTAACAATGAAATCCTTGAAGAACCTACTACCCTTTGTAATATGTGGTCCATTTTGGCTAAAGGGTAATTATCCTTTAAAGATACTTTGTTAAGATTTCTAAAGTCCACACACAATCTAATTTCTCTTATTTTCTTTCTTGTAGGAACTAGGTTTGAAACCCAATCAGAATATCTGATTGGTGCAATGATTTGGGCATCATACATTCTCTTAACTTTTTTTTCAATCAAAGGTAATAACACGGGGTTAATCCTTCTCAAATTTTGTTTGAATGGATTTTGATCTTCTTTCATTGGAATTTTGTGTTGGATTATGTTTGTATCATAAGATTTTAAATCTTTATAACTCCAAGCAAACACATCTTGATATTCCTTTAAAAGTTCAATATATTTATCCTTTTCTTGTTGAGGTAAAATTTTGGATAGTTTGATTATCTTTGGTTTTGACTCTATACCAACGTTACATTCTTCTATGTCAGATCTTATTGGCTCCATTTTTGGTTTTCTAGCTACATCATTAGAGTAAAAAAGATCCTCTAAGGGAGTTAAACCTTTAGGTAAAAAATTATCGTTAAGATTCACTATATCTGATTCATCTTCAACAATTTCTTCAATCTCTACTTTCTCTAAGCTATCTCTGTCAGCTTGAATAAATTTAGTGGGTTTATCAAACTTTATTTTATTTACATCTAAGTCATTTAAATATATTTCACAATCCAAATCATGATTTAATGTACAATCTGTATCTATAATACAATTCTGAAATTCTTCTTCATTGTTCATAAATTTGTAAATTTGTTCATCCTGAGAAAAAAATCTGCCAATACTTAATATTATCTGGGATTATTGGCCTATGTTTGACTTCAACAGTATATTTGTGATTAGGTTGGAATGGTAAATTACATGTACTAGCAAAATTTGCAAGACAATGAGCTTGTATATTTTGTTTCCTAGGTTTAACAACAAACTTACATTCCAATAAATCATCAGTTAAATCTATGACAGTGTCTCTATATCTGCTTAGTCTAGGATTGTAAACAAAATAAACTCCATTTACTTGTTTAATGATCAAATCTGAATCTCCCATGATTAAAATTATTTCCCCCCCTGAGTTTCTAATGATTTGGAATCCTAGGATAAGGGCTTCATACTCGGCCATATTGTTTGTACATTTGAAATTTAGCCTAAAAGAATGACCTTCAGAATGATTGGTCTCCATGTTTGTTATCTAGACTCCTGCTCCTGCTCGTAACTTATTCACTGAACCATCAAATTCTAAATGCCATTGAGATTCATGAAAAATGTTATCATTGTTTTTTTCTCTCTTTTTATCTACTAGTTCAGTTTGGATTTCATTTGTTACAGAGTTATAAAGGATGAAAGAATCAAGGTCAGTTGGTGTAGAGTAAATGGGATAATTTATAGATCTTTTAGCATTACTGGCCATGTTTTTCATTAATGTTTCCCTATATAACTTTTAGGCTTGCCAAACACCAAGATAGTAGCATAAGACATGTCCAATTGTAGAGATCCCTGCAACTTTGCTCCCCATGAGTAATAAAGAAGCATACATATTTTGGTGGGATATCAGCTACTACAATGTCCATTAATATATTCTTACCAGGGCATTGAACTAGTGTTACACATAAATCCTTAATTAAACCTAATCATTTAACCTTACTGGAATCAAAAGAAAAAAAAATCTTTGTATGGCCTTGTAATTTCTCGATTCAAAGTTTCCATGAAGGATTTTGGCATTAAGTTCTGGGAAGCTCTTGAATCTAGCATTGTGTTATGTAGAATTTGATCATGAATGGTTAAACTGATACAGAATGGAGGAACTGCAACATCTACATGTTTTCCATTTATATCTGGGCCAAAAATCAACTCTGGCTGATCATCATTTAGATTTAAGGAGTCTTCTCCATCATTCATATTTAATGTTTCAGTCATGGTTGATTTGTACAAGTCATTTTTTACCAATTCATTCAAAGGAATTGGTATTTTCAGTTTTGCAATTTCTGATTGTATGTTGAATGCAGGTTGAGCTTTACTGATCTGAATCAGTTCTTCTTTGATAACTGTAGTTTGTGTTGGTTTATCTTTCTTTTCTACAGTTGTTTTTCATTTTCAATTGTTTTAGGATTCTCTGTTTGTGTTTCCTGTGTTTTACTACTTCTAACTTTATTTTAAGGGATTTTTTGTGAAGCAGTAGATGTTCTTTCTGTCTTAGAATTTTCAACAAAGGCTTTTGAAGCAATAGTTTGAGGTTTTACTGTTTTAGGATCAGCAAAAAGATTTTTGGGATCTAAATTTGTTGTTTTTATAGAGTTAGAAGCTTTAATAGCAGCAGATTTTTGAGAATATTTTGCAACTTGAGAAAATTCATCAGTAATGTCAACAATTTTAGGACCCTATGCTTTCTTTGGACTAGAAATGTTTTGGGAGGAATTTGAGTTTTGCTTATTTTCCCTTGGGAGAATTTGCAGAACTTTTGTTTTAGGGGCTTCTACTATTATTTTATTTTGATTTTGGGAAGGTTTCTTAGTAGAAGATTCATTATTTTTCTTGATTCTAAGGTTATACTGGCTCTGTATTTCATTTATTGCATATTCATAACCTTGCTTGTAATCAAAGGATTCACTAGAATTTAATTCAAGCTGTTGAAGTTCAAACAATTCCTAATCTTCCTGAGTTAGGAAAATAGTATTGTTGTCATCTATTCCCATTAGATTAATAGTATCCTCCTCATAATCATTATTATTCTGAGAACTTTCAACATAGTTCTCTTGGAATGGTGGCCTAGTGGTTTGGTCTCGGGATGTTTCTTTTCCTTTTCCATAATTTATATTTTTTCTAAAGTTGGGATTTCTGATTCGTTGTTGGTTATCCCACTGAGGTCTTCTCTCCATATTATCTAGTCTATCAATCACTCTTTCTAAATTTTTAGCCATAACATCCATTTTTGTTTCTGAATTTTCATTTTCTTCTTTGATAGTAACACTTATTTCATTTCTAAGTCTAGCTTTTCTAGCTAGGATGTTCACTTCTACACTTATTTCATCAGTTTGAATTTTTTATAATGTATCTGCATGTCTTTCCCTTAATTGGTAAGCCATATCTGTGTCAAATCCATTAGGGAATTTGAGCAGAATGGAATAAGGAGTAGGTTTCAGATTTGCAGGGATAGAATTATAGACACTATTATACCTGGTGCAGTAATCTTGAATTGACTCATTTGGAGCTATTTTTAAATCATCAAATTCATAAAAAAATTGGACGGGGTTCTTTTTATTTTCTCATTTATTTAAAAACAAAGTAAAAAAGACAGCCAAATTAGTTACACTACCAGCAGCTAAATCTTTAAACCACTTCTTAACTACTCCTATTAAAGTTTGAGCAAACAATCTCATTTGAACATCTGAATCATCAATTTCATAAATTTCAAAGAAGTCTGACATCTTAGTAATGTGTTGTTGAGCATAATACTGAGTAGTGACATCAAACAATGGTATTTTGTTTTTATAGTCTTGTGGCATATCATGAAGTTGTTGTGGTAGGACAAGGGGGGCATATCTAGCAGCCATAGCTTGAAGCTTAGCTTGACTAGGAGGTAAGGATGAAATTCTTGGAGCTGTGCTGGAAATGATAGTAGATGAACTATAGATAGTATTTGAAGTGCTAGGAAATGAGGATGATGATATAGTGGATGAAGTGATTGGTGGAAATAATATTATGGGTGGTAAGGTAGTTTAGGGATAAATGGATCTATAGATGAGCTGGTAGTAGGATTTATGAATGATGTGACAGCATAAAGAGATGAACCTCTAGCTGGAATTATTGTGGTATGTAATTGGGAAACTGAAGTTCTGTGTGCATGAGTCAATAAATGAGATAATTCAATAGCTACATCAATATCCTTTAGAATAGTAACATTAATTTCCTCAACTTTGGTCTGTTATTTAGATTTCTTAGATCTAGAATTTACTGCAATAGATTTTTGTTTTGCATTCAAAAAAGAAAGAAAAGCAGGGTCTAAAACAAAAAATTTTAAATCATTTTTAGATTTACTTTTAAATAATGAATGCTCAAGTTTTAGATCAAAATCAATATCTTGTAGAATTTCTAATTCACTGGGTAATGAAATGACTCTTATCAATGAGATTTTAGCCTCTAAATTTTTTGTTTGTTTTTTCTTTTTACCAATTCGGTCTCGGTTATCTACTATGACAATAGGCTTAGGATCTGGGTTAGACCTGGTATAGTAGGTTTTCCTAGAAGCCATAATTATTATTTTTCAATACCCACAACCTATAAAAATAATCTTAAAGTAAAAGGATGTTTTAAATGATTCCTTTAAGACTAATTTTATGACTAAGGACTGGTTATTTCCCCAATATGGTCGCCAGTAATGTTATCACTCCAATAAATTTTTAAGTTGCAGGATTTTTGTTTTTAGTCAAATAATACTAGAGGTAACCGAAAACCTACTTCAAACTCTAGGATCTAGCCTTCCTAGTGTTCTGAGAGGGCTCTCTCTTTAAAGTTTAACTTTGTTTTAGTTTTGAATATTAGGCTAGTTATTAAAGTACAATTTGGTTTGGTTTTGTTGGATTTGGTGGGAAAATTTCACTTGGAGGGTAGATAGAGGGAAATCTACTTGTCCATTGGCATATGGAGTCTAAGTCAAGCTAACAAAACTCAGATCAAAGCCTAAAAGGTCAAATATCTACAGGGAAAGGTAGATAGATCTTGGGAAAAATGGTTTATGAGATGGTATGATCAGGATAAAGGTAACTTAAGGATTCTTTGATCCGGAAAAGCGAAGTAGAAGATAAGGTCAAATGAGAGAGGAAGAAATTAAGAATTCCCTACACCAGAAATTAGAAGAAAAAAAAATGATAACAAGTTAAAAACAGGGTGCTATCAACATGTCCTGTAGTAATACTCCTAGTTATACATTTAGATTTAGAATTAAAGCACAGATGTATGCATGAAACAAAAGAAGATAAAAATGACAAGTTTAAGAGAGTACTCCACTCTAAATAGCTTATCACAGGGATCCTAAAGTATGATGCCAAATAGTTGATCCAGTCTGCTACTAAAAGTCGAAATCCAAAGCCTTCAAGTCAACAAAATATCTATAGTAATCTCCAGCAATTTTATTCCACACAAAATACTTCCAAGAGTGAAGTATTTATATAAAATGTTTTACAAAATATCCTAGATGACTTCTAGGAATAAACTTAGGAAAATTAAATATTTTACAACAATAATAGTGACAGCTTTCTCAACAAACTAGCAAGTTGTCCTATTTTATTCAAAATAAATAGAAACAGTTTTAAGATAAGAAGCAGTTGGCTGCTTATGTGTCCTCTCTGCTGGCCTTTTAGATATTTTCAAAATCTAGTTGCCTTCACTAATAGTCTTTAATGCCGATACTCTTTCTCACTAATACTCTTTAACCTTCAGTAAACTTCCTTATTCTTGTAAAAATCTATTTTGACAGTAAAAATTAGCAAAAATGTTTTCTTCTTCATGTGTTTTCCTTTCTTTCTTCATAAAAAATCAGCCAATGCTTGCCACTCCTCATTTTTATGAATTTTAATATTCTTGAGTTCCCTAAAATTCTCATTAGCCTCAGCGTACCTTGAAAATGTCGGTTTGATGACAAACAAATGTTTGATTTCATATTGCAAATAAAATAGATCTTCAAAAAAATTTAGCAATACTTTCCCTGTGGGAATACCTTGGCCTGTTGGCTTGTTCACCTGCTCTTTGGCATGTTCTTTGATCATTTTTTCATAATCATTTTGAGGCATTAGCTTTTCATTTATCACCATGATATCAGGAAGACCCTTTTTCCTCAAATTGGTGAATTTAACCATGAATCTAGTGACAACAATGTTCATTCCTTCAAATTTCTTCTCAAGCTTCCTCATTAGATTTATTTTGGTAGTTACTTTCCTAATTTCTAGGATTGTGGCTATCCTGTCATTTATTTTCAATTCTTCAATTTGCTGCTTGTTCTTGCTGTTTAGGAAATTAATCAATCTAACAGTCTGTTCTGGTTTATTTGCCAATTCTTCTTGTGTCTTTTCGATCTCTACCTAAGCTATCAATAGTAACTCTCTCTGCTAAAAAATTACTTCAATTGAAGGCCAAGCATCATGAATGGCTTCAATTACATTATTCCATAATTAATTTGTAATATATGATATTTGGTTCTTGAGAGTTAACTCTTTTTGAGCTTTTTACCTCTTCACTCAATCTGTGAGCATTCTGTTCATGTATTTTGGCATCTATCTGAGCTGCTTTGCTTGTTTTCTCTAGATTTCCAATTTTCTTTGTCAATCTATTGATTCCATTGGTCTTCAAGGACATTTCCTCCATTTCGTTTATTAGTTGACTTCTCTCATCTGTAGGTGGCAACATTGTTGTAGAAGATTCAGTCCCTGAAGTAGGTGAAGTCATTGGCACTGCAGTGGCCAGTGGCTCTTTTGGTGCCAATTTCTCTCCTAAAGTAGATGGTACTGCTACTGTGATGACTGGGATAATAGTGGGAGTGACTGGTTCCTTAATTGTCTCTTTTTCTTGGACAAATTGGTCCATTTGTACTTCCATTTCCTTGATTCGAGCTATTAGTTGAAGTATCAAGCTCATCATTTCATCTTTCTCCTTTTGATCCTGTAAAACTTCCTTTATTTGAGGATTTTCTCCTTGAGGAAGCTTGAGGTGCTTCCTCATGGCAACTATGTCCTCATTTTTCTTTTTAACCAATGCTTCAGCTGCTTTGATGTTTGTAGGATCATATCCTACCTACAATTCTAATTCTTCTAAGGCCTTTAAACTTAGATCCTTTGCATATAGTGAATTATCCATCTTCATTTGGTCATGCATATTAGAAATTGTATTTTGAAGTCTATGAACACTCATAGCTTTTATTGTCACTGTGCAATAGAGCATCTCTGATGTTTTCCTATGAAATTCAATCTGATCCAACTCATGGATTTTATTTGTGGCTACTTCCATATCAAACATTTTATAATCAGCCACTTTCTTTGGCACTGGTACAGTGGGCTATGAAACTAACAATCAATTTTTGAGTTGAATAATCAAAGGCTGATAAGAATCTATTTTAATTACGTGGCTTCTCCTTTAAAAAATTAGAATATGTTTCAGTTTTAATTTCCTCATTCTTCAATTTGATTTGCTTGTATTTTCCTTAATATCTAAGTCCTTCTCCTGAGCTGAATGTGAGGAGGAAGCCTCCATACTTTGTTGCCTCTCTATTATCTATTCATATTCATTATTCAACTGTTCTTGATTGTGATTTGACTCACTAATGATAACAATGGCTAAATTGGTATCTGTCTGTGGAGTGTTGGTATTCAAAGGTTGTGTATCTTCAATGTCTATTGTTACCTTGCCTTTAGCTGCTATATTCCAGTTTTGGCCTCTTGTTGTAGATGATTTTAAACTTTTTCTCTGGGGTAATTTCTATAGTATAAGCTCCTTCTTCCCTGATTCTTTTAGTGGATGTCTCTCGCTATTTGGCAACTTCCAAAGGGTGACTAATATTCCTTTGGTTTACTACCTTTGTTAAAGTATTCTCAATCCACTCAATTTTATTAGAAAATTTCTCTATATCTGGCTTTGACTCATGGATAAAGGGTGTAAATTTACATTTTACCGTTAGTTTACTTAAGATCCCTTGTGGATCATAATTCCATGGGAAGCTTTGTTCTAACTTGTATTCCTGTCATTGACTTGTTGCTTCCTTTTCTGCTTCTCTTTGATTACATATGAAAGGCCCAATTTGATTTTTGAGTTTAAATTGGGTCTTTTTCTTGGCTTCCATAAAATTAATTGAATCTGAATTCAGGATCTGCGTAATGTACTCTAAGGCAAAGATCCTCATATATGGATGCTTAGGTAACTTGTAGGGCAACACGTTAGAACCAAAAACTCTAATTTAAGTGAATTCCTTATATAAATACCAATCTCCTACTTTTCTTTGCTCTGATAGCTACAAGATTCTTTTCATTTCCTCACTGATTCTAGGTTGCTCTATTTTTGTAAAGATGTTGGTCAATGGATGTACAAACAACTCTGAAAACTCTGAATAATTGAATTTTTTGCTTTCTCTTCTAAGTATAGATGTCCAGAAGACAACTGATATAGGTTTTCCTTCTATATCCAATTTCTGAAGTGAAATTGGAAAGCTCTCTGATTGGAAAAATAGAAACAAGTGGAAAAGATAGGAGGTATATCTAAATACCCCTTCCAGCTGCAAATTAGACAATTGATAGTGAATGTTATCAGCTATAAAACAAGCATAGTCAAATATAACTGAGGGTGACTATCCTGGAGAAAATGTAGACAAGAATCCCAATATTGACTCATCAGTATGTTCATCAGTGAAATACCCAAGTATGAAGGAAAGCATGGAGATAACATGCCTTGAACCTTCAAGGAACTTGGCAGTTGAATATGGAGGGTTTAATTTTGGAATTTCAACATTCAGAGGCATGAAAGTCTGGAAAATCATAAACCTTTTAGGAAATTCCAAGTTAATGTATAACTTAGTAAGTGCTTCAATAGATAATGGGACTGCTTAAGGGTCTAGTTGAAGCTGCAACATTTGGGTTATAGACTCTGTTGTAATGGTAAATAGGACCTCTTTGTTTTCATTGTGTGCTTTTGTTCGGAATGTCATACGTGTATATTCGATAATATTCCGATAGGGGTGAGGACTACATATTTTGGCAAATTGGATTCCCATATGTGAAAATCTTCTCGATCATCTAGGGATTTTTCAAAACACCAGTTGTGTATATCTAACAAATTAAACTCAACTATAGGATCAACTATTTTGTAGTCAATGTCTTCTAGAGGAATATGCTCAATATAAACAACTAGGGGCTGCAATGGTTTGACTACAATGGCAATATTTGGAGTTATGGCAGGAGTATCTTTAGGAGTTTTTGAACCTTCAAATTTGTTTCCACTCTATTTTTTAGGCATTTTTATTGGCTTCTGCAAGTTTAAACTGTTTGCGGAGGAAATTTTACTATAACAGAGGATTGGTTATGCAAATTCAACAAAATAGAATGTCTCTTTGGATTTGATGCTCAATTAGGTCTCTAAATGAAGTTTTGAGGCTAAAACTAGTCAAACACAAAAAACAAGGGTTTGTTGAGTCTCTTGACTGCAAATTGGTCTAAAATTCTGATGAAAAAGGCTTTTCAGAAGATAAAGGGCACCTGCATAGGATTTCTGGCCTTTAGAGCTTTGAATTTGACCCTAAAACTGTGGAAAAATGATAATTTTCTTTGAAAATGGTGTGCAACGGATTCCTGGAAAAATTTTGCCATGGTTTTGCCTTTTTCTGGGGCTTTAGGGAAATTGAATTTAATAAATTTTTTAATATTAGGACAAATTCTTTTCTTTTTAAAAGGTTTTTTCAATTGACTGTAGGTTAAATTCTGAGAAAAGTATCTGTTTTGACGTAGGTATAGGTTTTAATAGGGTATACTTCAGTCTTCTTGTTAAGTCCCTATATTAATAGTTTAGTCCCTTATTATGTTAGTGTATCCCCCCTTATTGTTATAGTTGTACCCCTGTAACCCCCATATTGTTATTATTGTGCCTTTAAATTTTTATTCTTAGGTCGGCTAGGATTACATTATGGCCCCATAGACTCCTATATATAGAAACGAGGTTTTGTCATTTGTATCATCCAAGAATTGTTCATTCATGTAATGTATTGGAGGTTTCCCCCTCGAAGTGGCTTATTTCTAAGGCGTTGATATCTCTTTTCTTCTATTTTTGGAGCTAGTTTCACAACATTTGGTATCGGAGCTTTGGATTCTAGGGTTTTCGTTGCTCCAAACCGGTCATCGTGGAATTTTAGCTATACCATTTTTTCTACTAAGGTTCAGAAGCTGAAATTTTTAGAGTGCGAAGCCGAAATATGGAGGAACATTGTCACAAAATTTCAGAGCTTGGTTCGCAATAGTTTTGGAGATATGATCTATGGAAGTTAGGGATTTTTGCATGCTCTTGAATTTAACCTAAACAAGTCATCGCGGTATTTGCACTATAACCTTTTTTCTACGAAGTTTCAGAAGCTGAAATTTGTAGAGAGAGAAGTCAAAATCCTGAGGGACATCGTCGCAAAATTGCAGAGCTTGGTTCGCAATATTTTCGGAGATAGGATATGTGGAAGTTAGGTATTTTTCAGGCTCTCGAATTTCATCTCAAAGAGGTTATTGTGAGAAAATATTCATAACTCTCTCTCTGAGCATCGGATTGGAATTCTGTAAAAAGTGACGGGAATTACACGGACTGTAGTTTCCTGTCTATAAATTTCAGAGCCAAAGGAGAAAAAAGGGACACGTGACAAGTCGTACAAGTTCGCTCTACTGAACCAGTCCATAATTAGGTCATTGTGGGAGATTGGACATAACGTTGTCTTGAAGAATCCAAATTAGGTTAGACCTGTGGAATTTGAAAGAAGCTTCATAGGGCTACTACAGGGCCTAATTTAAGATATTTAGGATCCGCAATTATAGAGATAATTCAGTTTCAATATTGAGCTTCTCAAAAGCAAGAAAAAGGTGTGTATTTGGTTTTGAAAATTGCATAACGTTTGTTTGAAAAAAGCAGTTTGAGGTGATTCCAAGGGCATATTTTAGAATTTTTATCAGTATTGGGTTCTATAATGCCTCCAAAAAATAATTCCATACCCATTAAGCCTTTAAAAAACTATCCTATGACACATGAAGAGGAAGAATTATAGTATGAGATATCAAAATTACGGTACCAAGTGCAACAAATTTCGATCTTACGAAGAGCAATCGAAGATGACATAGATGGTTTAAAATCAGAAATGGAGGCTAAGTTGGATGGTTTGAAGGATCAAATAATAGCTAATATGGATGATAAATTAGTGGAAAATGACATCGAGCATCAACAAAAAATTCTCCAACTCTCAAAGGATAACCTAACTTTGGTGCAGAATCTAATGAAACAACTAGAAGATCAACATCACATTGAAAGAAGTTACGAAGAAGTCACAAAAACAAGAACTCGAAAAGTACGATCAATTTTAGAGTATCTCAGCAAGTGGAAGAACTTTCCTGTAGAATATTCCACATGGGAGGATGAGAATTTTATACAGGAGCATCAAGAAATAATCAAACGTTGAGGACAACACTTGTTTGAAGGAGAGGGGCATGTTAAGTCCCTATATTAATAGTGTAGTCCCTTATTATGTTAGTGTATCCCCCCTTATTGTTATTGTTGTACCCCTGTAACCCCCATATTGTTATTATTGTGCCTTTACATTATTATTGTTAGGTCGGCTAGGATTACATTGTGGCCCCATGGACTCCTATATATAGAAATGAGGTTTTTTCATTTGTATCATCCAAGAATTGTTCATTCATGTAATGTATTGGAGGTTTCCCCCTCGAAGTGGCTTATTTCTAAGGCATTGATATCTCTTTTCTTCTATTTTTGGAGCTGGTTACACAACACTTCTAGTCGATTTGATTTCTTCTGAGGTTGAACTGGAGCAAGTGCGTCTCCTCAGCAATGTTTACAGGTTTTTGGGAAATTTCAGAGGTTTTGGGTGTAAAAATAGCAGGAAATGGCTATTAGTGGGCTTTTTTATAGGTTTATACAGTCGGGAGGCAAAAAAATGGTTTAAACTCAAAGATATTGAAATAACGTGTTTACAAAGGTTTTATTTAACAATATGTATCTGCATTATATGTGAGGCAGGAAGCAGTTTTCAAATTTCAAAGGAGAAGAAAACCGGAGGTTTATCGCATGAATTTTAAGTGGTAAATGGTTTTAGTGAAAATCACGCGATCCAACCATAAAGGGCCATGTGGAGGAGAGGGGTTAGCGCGAAACAACCTATTTCACGTGGATTTTGCAATGGAGCGGTCGGGCACTTTTTCTATGCGATATCGCTTGTCGACCGTCGGATTTGAGAAATGAATGCGAAGGGATGAGATTGCTTTGAGAGTTGCTTTGGAGTGGAATGGTGGGGCCGGGTTCTTACATGGGCGTGAATGGTTTAAGTTTTATAAAGTAAATGATTTAACACATTTAAACCATAGTCTATATAGCGGCGGGGGCTTCTGATTTAAACGTTATAATAATGTTTAATACAATATACAAAGTGTGGGCTTTAGACATGGTATATATATATGGTGGGGTTAATGTTTTTATTAAAACATTTGTTTAAATGCTTTTAATAAAACATAAGTGGGCGGGTTAGGTGACGCAGGAACAACCTGCAATACCCAGAATCTTATCTATCATGCAAATTCACATGCATCTCAACATCAAAATTTCAATACCATGCAATTTCACCCACTGCCCTTATCATGCGGAAGCTATCTTCAAACATATGTTTCAAATCCATAAACCCAATAATCAAACTCTTCATTCCTTTAAACACATACTTCAATTGGCACAATGCGCCCTATCATCTCAGCTTTACAATAAAACAAAATGCGCCCTCCATAAGATCGACTCTTCAAGCTGAGGTTCTAACACTTATTCGAATCGAACTTTCGATTCAATCCTTTCTTTTTAAAAGATCGATACATATACAGACTTAACAAATTTACATTAACTGATGTCGATTGCAAAAACTCTGTTGCTAATTAGAACTTACCAAATTGATCACCAGAATTACGTTTTTTCTCCTATTTGTGGACAGCGTCTTTTTTATAACCATTTTATATACATATAATATCACAATCTTAGTTCTGAATGAACCGATGATTCATTCAATTCGCCTTACCCTGTTTTCAACATACCACCACTTATATGGTTTAGCAATAACCTCGATGCGAATTCATTACATCAACCCCGCTGCGATCTCAATACATTCATCACACTCCAATTATGCTCCACTCTTCAACCGAATTTAACTCGCAATCTTTAAAATTGGATAGTCCACATGATTCCGATGCTTAACCCACTTCGATGCTTTAACTATCAGAGATTTTCAATTGGCAGAATCTTCCAACTGTCACCATAATCGCCCTTTTACAACTACTGATGAAATAATTACCAGATATTACTCGTGGTGGAGATTTGTTTCAACATTGTTGCAGATTCCACGATGCTGAGGCAAAAATTATGGACCCGATTACTTCAAGCACTGGAAAGCAGTATAGTCCCATCCACAGATTCCAATAAGAAATTTCTCTACAATTTCTAATTCGCCTTCAATCAACCACGGCAATTATCGAATAACAGATGTTCCGATGCAACATATCTGCACTTATTGCAATCGGCGGTTACTAGATTCCAATGCAATTAAATCACAACTGGCAATTTCAACAATTGAATTCCGGCATAACATTTCGCAGATCCGTTCAGATTACTCAGAAAACAGAGATCGGTAATTACAAGTGACTTTCCCTTTCCTCGGCTCCAAAGTTCGGATCCGATCCAAATTGGAATCAGGAATTACCAAATTTGAATTGTACTTGAGTTTCGCCGGTTTGAACAACGCCTCTACCATTCAACAGGTCTGTTTCATTCACGTTCCACCTGCAAATTTTACTCAATACAAAACCTTCAACACTAATAAAATCCATCACCATACAATAAAACATGGAATCGTCCACAATTCAACCTGGCAGATTTCATCCAGCAGACTTATACGATTTTACAACTACCCAATCAATTTCTATTCAATTGCATACTCCTCAATCCTGAAAGCTGCGTTTTATTAACTTGGTTTAAAAATCGATACATAAAAAATTGAATGTTTAAAGAGTCTGCGCCAACACACATCGATAAAGATCGATTCTTCCCACAGGTATGCCATTAAATCACAGATTGACATGAAACAATCGATTCACATAGTTCTGAAAAAACACAGTCTTCAACATAAATAATAAAAAAAATCTTACACAACAAAAAGCTACTGTTTTCACAAAAACCAATCCTCTCTGCCAATTCGAGCTTTCGCTCCACACAAGAACACTCCAACACTGCAAAGATCTCTTCGCTTATTACAATTTCCTCTCATTAATCCTTCCACTAATTCTGCTAACATAATCTTCTATTTTTAAAACTCTAACATAATTCCCTATTTACTAGCTCTCGTGCACACTTGTTTAACAAATCTTATCTCTAATTTAAAACAAGGCAATCTCATACTTATTTCAATAACAAACTGTTTGAGAAATTTTATCCTTCTCAGTAATCCTGAATTCGACCAAACAATTAATGAATTTTACTGTGATTAGCCACAACATGTGGACAATCTTCCACATTGCTGGCTAATGCCGATGCTCCTGCATCAGACTCCCGAAGTTTAAACTAACCATCATCTCCTGATCATGCAATTCTGTTCTATGTCCTCCTGGATCCCATACTTGGGTTGATAGTCTGCCCTTGGTTACTGCTGTTGTTGTTTGTCCCTCAAGCCTCACTACCTGCTGTTGTCCTTTTCACACATTTCGCTGCTGCTTTGCTCACTCTAATTTGCAATTTTCCATTCCCTTTGCCTGTACCATTTCTTCCAGCTAATCTTCCTTTCTTCTTTTGTCCTGCATTTGTTTTACTAGAATGCTGTAGTATGAGTTTCCACAACTCATCCAATTCATTGTCCATTTCACTTCTCGTGTGCTGAATACTTTTATGCTGCAACTGATTGTGTTCTTGAATTAGAACATCATAATCTTTGTGCCAATAATCTTCCATATACATTTCTGAAATGTACAAATGCCTTTTCCCAGGTTCTTCTTCTAGTTTCTTATTCATGACTTCATCATTCTTCACTTCAAATTCCAGCATACCTGTATCTCCACAAATTTCTTGAAAACTCATCTTTATTTCAGCAGTTTCATACCATAAATTCACCACCATTTCCTCATTCTGAGGCTTTCTGCTCTCACTTTCCATTAATCCGATCTGTTTTTCCGAATTGACTTTACATTGCCTTTTTCCTGCATGTAAATCTTCATCAAAATTAATTAGCTTAATAGACTCAAATGCTTTACCTGGTTTCATCATCAAAAGATTCGACTTATACCACAAATCTGCAATCTCATATGGAATTTCTCTCAAAAGTTCTGCACCATCTTTACTAACTGCTTTGTCCGCAAAATCTGTCTTTAATCCTCTTTCACTCTGGCTTTCTTCAAGACCAATGATCCTCAATGACTCAGTGTATCCTTTGAATTCAAAAATTCTTTTGCCATCCTCCTTATTCTGCATATGACTATGAGTAGTCATTTCTTCAACAGTCTTCAATAACTGTTTGTCTTTCTTCAAGTCGATATGGCCTGCAAACACACAACAACCTTCAGTTTTCAAAATACAATACCTTCCATTTTCTTTTGATGCTTCAAGCACCAATCCTCCATCATAGATCTTTTGGATTTCAGCGGATCCTTGTTGCGGTGACTCCATTTCTCCGAGTCTTTATTTCTCAATCAGTTTGCTATTCCACCTCTGTTGCAATAGCTTCCACTTCACCCTTTTCTTCAGTCTCCATCTGTATCTTCGGTCTTCACTTGCCTTTATTTGTACTGCCAGACCAATTTCTGGTTCTTCATTCTGCTGCCAGCTTCTATACCTCTGCAATTTGTTGCCTTCCTCAAATTCATTCTCATGTAGCTGATCATTCTTTCCAAATTTCTGGTTATCTCCATATTCATCTTGCTGAATTAATATTTCTGTCTCCTTCATGCCTCTGAGAACATAACTTCCTTGTTGCTCCTGATCTTGCATTTCACCTTCAAATAATCGCTGCTCAATTTCTCTAATTTTAGCATCATATTTACTAATGCTGTCTTCCACACCTTTTCCTCCATCAGGTTCTGTAAGCTTCATTTCTCCTTTAGGTTCCTTGAGTAATTTTTCCAAGAATTCTATCTCCTTGTGAAATCTCTCCAGCAGATCATCACAATTCCCATTCTCAGCTTCCTTATTTTCTTGACAATTCTCATGAGTTGACCTGTTTTCCACATTATCATATTGCAAGCATCTTTCATCAATTCCATTAAAAAAATTCATTGGTTTACCTTCTTGTAGTCCCACTATGGAAGTATCATTAGACTCCTCATCTGACTGTTTCACACCAGACAAGATTTCATCTATGAACTCCTTCTGTTGCAATAGATCAATGCCTTCTTCCTCTAAAAGGGATTCACCATCATACTTTACCTCAAGTGCTTCATTTCTGGTTGTGACAATTTCATCAAGCTATCCATCATCCTCTGCATATCCTACAAACATACACAAACTATAAGAATCAAAATCACAAGGCTTCATTGCCTCATCTGCTTCCTTTGTCAACATATCTTCGAATTGTTCTGAACTCTGCCAATAGTCCATGAGATCTTCAGTTGACCTCTCATTATCCTCTTCCCCCAACATTTCACCTTGTTCTGGTCTGCAAATGGAGACTTCCAATTCTACCTCTACTTCTCTGAGTTTCTCTGATTCCTCTTGAGCACTCAATATCTGCTCAATATTTCTCTATTATTCTACTATCTCTAACTTCACTTGCTGATTTCTCCTTTCTCGTAGCCTTTTCCATTTTACTCTTTTCCTCATGGTCCAACCACTTTTCTGCAGCATCTTCATCAATATTCCAATCTGGAAATCTATCTCAGCTTTCTCTCGGTCAAACTCTTCTTGACTCATCCTCGTGCCATTTGCTTTTGCATCTTCCCTTCTGTTATGGCTTCTTTGTGAACTTCTGCTATGACTGTCTGTAGTCATTTTCTGCTCCTCTCTTTCCATAAGCTCCTCGCACCCCTGCAACAAGCCTCTGCAACAGTAAGTCCTCCTTACTGCAACCTTACCTCACTAAGCTCTCCTCACTCAGTCTTTTGGTAAGCACGATCCCCTATCTGGAATCTTCTCTTGAGCAACACCTTTGCTCCCTCTAGGCTTCTGCAATCTCTCACTCTCTCTTTCGAAGACACTTCAATTGTCCTCTGTCCAATCTCTTGTTGGATTCTTCAGGTTCACTGCCACTTCTAAGGACTTTCCTTATTCTGCTTTTTAAGAACGCATCTGGTTCTTCTCTCACAGCTTCTCTTGATTTATATTGCTGCAGTCTTCAATTTAACAGAGCCAAACTCTGATACCAAAATTGACGCAGGAACAACCTGCAATACCCAAAATCTTATCTATCATGCAAATTCACATGCATCTCAGCATCAAAATTTCAATACCATGCAATTTCACCCACTGCCATTATCATGCGGAAGCTATCTTCAAACATATGTTTCAAATCCATAAACCCAATAATCAAACTCTTCATTCCTTTAAACACATACTTCAATTGGCACAATGCGCCCTATCATCTCAGCTTTACAATAAAACAAAATGCGCCCTCCATAAGATTGACTCTTCAAGCTGAGGTTCTAACACTTATTCGAATCGAACTTTCGATTCAATCCTCTCTTTTTAAAAGATCGATACATATACAGACTTAACAAATTTACATTAACTGATGTCGATTGCAAAAACTCTGTTGCTAATTAGAACTTACCAAATCGATCACCAGAATTACGTTTTTTCTCCTATTTGTGGACAGCGTCTTTTTATAACCATTTTATATACATATAATATCACAATCTTAGTTCTGAATGAACCGATGATTCATTCAACTCGCCTTACCCTGTTTTCAACATACCACCACTTATATGGTTTAGCAATAACCCCGATGCGAATTCATTACATCAACCCCATTGCGATCTCAATACATTCATCACACTCCAATTACGCTCCACTCTTCAACCGAATTTAACTCGCAATCTTTAAAATTGGATAGTCCACACGATTCCGATGCTTAACCCGCTCCGATGCTTTAACTATCAGAGATTTTCAATTGGCAGAATCTTCCAACTGTCACCATAATCGCCCTTTTACAACTACTGATGAAATAATTACCGGATATTACTCGTGGTGGAGATTTGTTTCAACATTGTTGCGGATTCCACGATGCTGAGGCGAAAATTATGGACCCGATTACTTCAAGCACTGGAAAGCAATATAGTCCCATCCATAGATTCCAATAAGAAATTTCTCTACAATTTCTAATTCGCCTTCAATCAACCACGGCAATTATCGAATAACAGATGTTCCGATGCAACATATCTGCACTTATTGCAATCGGCGGTTACTAGATTCCAATGCAATTAAATCACAACTGGCAATTTCAACAATTGAATGCCGGCATAACATTTCGCAGATCCGTTCAGATTACTCAGAAAACAGAGATCGGTAATTACAAGTGACTTTCCCTTTCCTCGGCTCCAAAGTTCGGATCCGATCCAAATCGGAATCAGGAATTACCAAATTTGAATTGTACTTGAGTTTCGCCGGTTTGAACAACGCCTCTGCCATTCAACAGGTCTGTTTCATTCACGTTCCACCTGCAAATTTTACTCAATACAAAACCTTCAACACTAATAAAATCCATCACCATACAATAAAACATGGAATCGTCCACAATTTGACCTGGCAGATTTCATCCAGCAGACTTATACGATTTTAGAACTACCCAATCAATTTCTATTCAATTGCATACTCCTCAATCCTGAAAGCTGCGTTTTATTAACTTGGTTTAAAAATAGATACATAACAAATTGAATGTTTAAAGAGTCTGCGCCAACACACATCGATAAAGATCAATTCTTCCCACAGGTATGCCATTAAATCACAGATTGACATGAAACCATCGATTCACATAGTTCTGAAAAACACAGTCTTCAACATAAATAATAAAAAAAATCTTACACCACAAAAAGCTACTGTTTTCACAAAAACCAATCCTCTTTGCCAATTCGAGCTTTCGCTCCACACAAGAACACTCCAACACTGCAAAGATCTCTTCGCTTATTACAATTTCCTCTCATTAGTCCTTCCACTAATTCTGCTAACATAATCTTCTATTTTTAAAACTCTAACAAAATTCCCTATTTACTAGCTCTCGTGCACACTTGTTTAACAAAGCTTATCTCTAATTTAAAACAAGGCAATCTCATACTTATTTCAATAACAAACTGTTTGAGAAATTTTATCCTTCTCAGTAATCCCGAATTCGACCAAACAGTTAATGAATTTTACTGTGATTAGCCACAACATGTGGACAATCTTCCACATTGCTGGCTAATGCCGATGCTCCTGCATCATTAGGAATGCACATTTTATTAAAAATGTTTTGAAAATGTGCATAATGGTACGTTATATTATATAGTTTTTTAACTTTTTTGAATAGTTTAAAAACTAAAGGGCGGGATATTTGAATATGGATAATCTTTTAGACCAAAGGGTTTTTTATTTTGGTATTTTCATTTAAGCACATGGGATAATATACCTTGGTCAAAAGTTTATAATAGTGGGTTTTTTGGGGTTTATTAGATATAATGGAATTAATAATATAGGAAAGGGTATTTTTTAGGGATTTAATAAGATATTTAAAAGTTAATAAGAGAGGGGAGTGAAAAACAAAATACACATTATCTCTAGTATAAAATAATCAAGCTTTTGCTCATCTTTATATTTCTTTCAATAATACTTAGGATAAATGTGATTTTGTGGGTTTTTATGAATGTTTATGAAGGGATGGAGTTAATTATTCTAGGGTTACAATTTTACTAAGTAAGAGTGTGTTTTTACTTAGGAAAAAGGGGTTTTAGTACCTGAATGAAGGGTAAATGATGAAAAATGAGGATTTAACATACGAACTCAATATTTTCAACTAACCAGTCATAGAGCCTTGGGTCCGGTCCCAACAAAAGTCATAGAAATGCTCTGAGCCTGTTTGAATGATAGCTTAGAATACTGAACACTCACGGGGAAGGGGAAATTAGTGATTTTTCCTGATGATGTATTATTTACATGATTGCTCCACTGATTTCTACCTACCCAACTTCCATTTCTAACATTTTTTCTTCATTTTGCAGGCGCATTAGGCTTGCAACCTTAAAACATTTTCTTTCAAAGCATAAAACTAATCTAAATCTACCTTATTTCATCTAAGGGCTCAGATTAAACTGTTGAGCTCCTCATTATTCTCTACCTATCTACTGATTTGTCAAGTTTAAACAGTTTGACAAATCTTCATTCTCTATCTAAAACATGAAATTGAAACATGAAAAGTTAAGATTAAACTATTTAACTGGTCATGGATTATGGTATTTATTGACACTCTGCACATAATCATTATTTTTGCAGTAAAAGTAAAAGTAGTGGCATTTGGACTTGCTCACTTTCAGGTTTTATTTCTTTTATTTTGGGGTATATATATTTTTAAGTCCTTTGATATTTATTTTAGGACTTTTTACCCTCTTTTTGATTTTTTATTATTTTTCATTTTTTTCAAATATGAGAAAACAACTTGTAGAAAGCAAGGTATGTATATATTTATAAGACTTTATCAAAGTCAATTAAAATTTTTATGAACCCTATTATTATAGGACCCTAACACCTTTCACGGATCTAACTTAGCAAGTGTTCCCATTGGAAGTCCAGTAGAAATTTGCTACATGAATTTCAAGGCTCCATGATGAAGATGGCCCAATCGCCTGTGCCATAATTTACCCTCATCCTGGCTCACCACTTTTTCTGCCTTTCCCATCATGGTAGTGCAACCATATATCTCAAGCTTGTAGAGATTCTTAACTCGAATCCCTATCTTCTTGGCCTGACTCGTTGTTTTATGTTGTAGGAAAGCTTTTCCATCACTAAAAATAACGTCACAGCCTCTATTTTCCAACACTGCGACTAAGACCAAATTTTTCTTCAGACCTGGTAAATGCATTAAATATTTTAATTGAAATGGTTTACCTGAAGCCCTCTGAAAGGTAATGATAACAATACCGGTAGCACTGTACCGTCCTTCATTACCCATCTCAATATGCATATGGAGATCTTTCTCCTCCAAGTCACTGAAAAGTTCCTTATCTCTCGTCATGTGAAAGGAAGCGCCACTATCCAAATACCACACAGATCCCAATGCACTTGAAACCATGCATGTGATCAATGATAATTCAAGCTCAAATTATGAGGCAAGGGCCTCACCAGCTTTAGATCCAACAACCTTATTTTTATTATTCTTTTGTGGACAGTTAGTAGCAAAATGCCTGTGTTCGTGACCGTGAAAACACTTCACCTTGGACATGTCCTGCTTCTTGCCTTTGGACTTGGATTTAGAATGGAATTTCTTCCACTTCCCCTTCTTTGCCTTGGAAGCCAAAGCACATTCCTCTTCATCATCATTCTTAGATGAAGATCCATCTCTAGTGTTCCGTCTGAAATCCTCCTCCACCAATTCCGACCACAGTCGTTCCTAATCTGGAAATTTTTCCCATCCATTGACAGAGTCTTCATAACTATGCAAAATATTAGGAAGTCTTAGGAGAGCCAAGCTAACCAAATCATCATCAACGACTCTTATTCCCACACTCCCCAGTTCATCCCGACATTGGACAAACTTCGTGAGATATTTTGGAATGGTGTCTCCCTTTTCCATCTTGATCTTCCTGAGTTTATCTTTGAGCGCCAATTTCCTATGGTTGCTGTTGCTTTGGAATAGATCCATCAAAGCCTTCCACATTGCATATGGTGTGGCTTTCCCATGGAGGCCTGAGACAATGTGGTCTCGTACTCCCTCCAATAGGATCCTCCTCACCTTTGCCACTTTCCTTTTCCATCCATCAATATTTGCAACATCGGGCTTAGGACCATATTTTTCAATGAATTCCTTCAACCCATTATCTTCGAGTACTGCCTCCATCCTGTCCTTCTAAGAAATGTAGTTCAAGCTTCCCTCTAGTGCATACTCTAACCTCAAGCCATTGAAATCCATTTCGATCTTGAATCAGCTATAGTGCCAAGAATGTCTTTCTGCAAATTTGAATTCTATCCAGTCACAAAATCAGTTGCTGCTTCACTTCTACAATTTCTTGTGCTCTGATACCACGTAGAAATTTATACAACAAGAATGTATATCTTGGATTCACCTGATATAATAATGTACTAAAGTTAAATACTAAATCGCTACTACAAATATTTTGTGGAATTAAAAACACAATCGCTAATCACATGAACATGAAGAAAGATCAATCAAACACAACACAGATAATTTCTTGGGGAAATATTACAACTAAAAAACCCACTATCTTCTATTGTATATTAAGCATGGATCATGAAACAAATACAATGACTTTCTCTTCTCACAAGATCCTCCAACATTCAGCTATCTGTCTCACACTATCCTCACATAAAACTGATCAATACTTAGTCAGTTTCCAGCCTCCTGACAGCTTGCCTACCTTGCGTAATCCCCGATGTTCAAGATCCCTAAAAGATAGGAATTAATGCCTGTCTTGATTGTGCAAGTATCATGGGCACTCCAATGGGTGGTTGGCTGCATGTGTGCAAGCCAATAATGTCACAACTGATAGTCAACTGCCCTTTCACCTAGAACTCAACTGGGTCTCGACTGGATCTGACATGCATGCAAATAATAATAGTAAATCTTCAGTTGCATGTGAGATCACTGCATGTGAATTAATTAATATTTAATTCAATTGATCTCTTACTGCTTGTATCTTCAGTTACAACCAGCACAACTAAGTTTAACTCACTTAACTGAGTTAAACTATTTACAACTTGCATTAACTAATGCACCACTTCACTTCGAACTCTGTTACAACTAGAATTACTCTACATGTCCCACCAACCAACCTCTAACTCGAAATCCACTAGCTAACTAAATTTTCCACTTTTAGTTAACTCATTCAAGTCCACATTGAGAATATATTACAGTTTAATTTCCATCTAAATTAAGGGATAATAAAAATAGACATGCACCCAAAAATAGCACTGTGGGACCCACCCTGGTTTGGGTGCTTAATGCACTAGGCGTGGGTGTTGAATATTCTTGTTGAATCTCAACATAGCAACCTTAATTCACTATTCATAAATTCCATGGTGAAATCTTATGGTAGTAGCCACAAGATTTCCTTTATTCAACATGATATTATACGAGACTGGGCTATGTATTTGATTAGGAAGGGGCCTATAAATAAACTCAAAAGGATTTTTATGCCTCATAAAAAAAATTAAGTGGAAAATTTCCAGTCTTCCTCTGATATCCATTTTCCCTAACATTGCCAAATTTCTATCAATTATAGCTCAATTTCATTTTCCCTCCCAAATTATTCTTGACCCATCAAATGATTCTAAGTTAATTTGGTGACAATCATATTATATGCAATTTTTTTGGGAGCATAATTTCTAAATTAGGTGTTAGGGACTAAGCTACCCTATAGCACTTGTTTATAGTTGTGAAGACCAAATAAGGTTTCCATCCTTTATTAATCATTTCTCAATGCTAGAGCTCCATTGAATCTTGTGATAAAGGTCAACCCTAAGATATATGTATGAATTAACTTCCTCTACGTTGATAATCTCATACATGAAGTTAGTGTAAATGGTCTTTTACAATCTAATTATCACAACTTTTATCTCGTCAATGTTTATTGGTATACATGTACAAGAATATAAATCTTGGAGAATTCTTAGTTACTTCATGAGATAAGAGAGACACTACATCAACCCTTGATGTTATGATATTATCCTTAAGATTAATTGTATTTGTATAGCAACCCCTCCCCCCAACTCTAATCAACTAGGAATTAGAACTCAAAAAATTCATTTCTAGCTTGTGTATGTCAATAAAATCTAACAAAAAAAAGGCTATATAAGAGAAATTGAAGCTCCTCTTTCACACTCTCAATGCTCTAGTCATCTTATATGGATGCTAAGTGTAGGGCTGTAGCATCTCTAGAGAATTATAGAGGAATTGAAAAAATGAGAAGTGTTTATAACTTATAGTCCTATCAAAAGAAGTATGCCATATCTCATCCCCTTCATAGAAGTTGGTATTTCCTCCATTGAGAGTATAGTTATGACTATGAACCTTATATAAAATAAAAATACAATTAAATGAAAAATTATAGGTTTCTTAAGGTTACTTCAAAATTTAGTTAATACCAAGGTTAACACAATTTTTCTAAACCATTGTGAATAAATGAGGTATACATTTCACATAATATTGGTGCCATTAACGATACTCATCAAAAGTAAAAAGATTCAGGAAAACTTCTCTCCAATATTTATGAGCATAGAAACAAATTTCTAAAACAAAAGAAATAATTTGTTATCATTTCCCATTATATTAGATAAACCAAAGTTAGTCTTTGTAGATGGTGGCAATCATTATCATCAACACCAACCACTTTTTCTATTCTTAGAATAAGAGTTACCTTCACCACTTGTTCACCATCAACTAGCCCAACCACATAATATATACACACATCTATCACCTTATATCAACCACCTCTCATTGATTTCATGAATAACTCAAACAATAATTAGGAAAGTACTATAATAAAAGTGAAATCTTATAATGGAGCGTCAATTATTTAGAAAACAACGGTGACAACTTTTCTCTTCACAAGGAAATGATTGACATGGAAAAATATAAGAGGAAAAAAAGCCACCCAAGGTTTTATCACCTAGAAAATATGAAATATTTTTTTAAACTTCAATATGGAAACATTGATACAAAAGAATTTTTTGAAGAATAATTTAATCTCACATAAAGCTAAAAACATAGTACAATAAAAGTGAAGGATAAAGAGGATGTTGTAGTATGAATTTGCATATATACATTGAAATTAAAATACAAACGGTCAAAGTGAAGGAAGAAGTTGAAAAAGAGAAAGAATGGGTTTGGAAATTTACATTTAAGTCTTTCTAAAAACAAAGTCCATTTTGTTATATATATATATATATAGATAATTTAAATCAAATAATTTGGCATCTTATTTAAAATTATTATAAAAAATATTTTGGAATTGGAAAGGGAAATATATTCCATACAAATAAAAAGAGAAATAAAAATATCATTTATTCTAATTAATACGGGGATAAGTTTTTTTAATGAATAAGGCAATTTTTTCTTTTTATAAAAATTCCAAAATGTTGTAAATTTTTCTTACTAGTTTTGACTCTCCAATATAATTTTTAAATTTTTCTTAAGTTTCGACTCTCTAATATAAGTTCTCAACTAATATAATTTTTTCTTAGAAGTTCCGAGTGTCCAATAGTTTTCTTAGTATACTAAGTTTGGAGCTCTACACTTTGGAAAAATGTAATATTTGTGTTACACTATATTTAGTGAGCTTCTTGATTTTTCAATTTCTCTATTTTAAATCTATTAAATATATACAAATTTAAATTTGACAAATTGAATAAAAAATTAGAAATAATTAATTCCTACTTGTCTATGGTTGTAATTCTCCATTTGAGTTTGTTCCTACATAATAGGATATAGCTAGAATATAGTTTCTCCTAGTTTAGTGTGTGGTTGAGAGAATCTCTCAACCACATTACTATACGTCCAAGATAGAATTCCTATCTTGAGACTATTGCTTGTATAAATATGTGTGTAATTTCCTTGATTCATATATAGAATTTGATTAGTGTTTGAAGTGTGATATTTTATCTTGGTATCAGAGCTTCAGAGCCCGTAAGGGCCTCTGGCCCTTCCTGGGCATTGGAAAATAAATGAGTGGATTTGTATAATTTTATTATTTGTTTGTCCATCGAAAGTTGCATGGATAATGAGAAATCTGCCAGAGCGAGCGTGGTGCTGATCTTGATTCTATAGCCGGTGGATAGATTGAAGTGAGACATGGCGGTCGCATTGAACATGCTGCCGTTGGGTCTTCTATATTTTTTCTGCTGCGATTGATTTTTCTGCTTATTGAGGAGTTAACTGAGGAATGCACGGGATCGAATCCCAAGAACAAATGAAAGAGCAAGAGCAGGGGGAGGAGGACTAGGATTGCAGGCCTTTGGCAGGGCAGCAATTTTTTTTTAAATCGGGAACTTACAAATACCGCCATCAATGATCTCGAAATTGTTATTGAAGCAATTTTGCCGTGTGTTTATAGTCTGTACCCAGCAATGGCTGATAGCTCAGGCAACAATAAAAGGCGAGCTTCTTGAGCTCTGTCACAGAGATCGAGATTTGTGTGACGCCTAGGTTTGCGTTAATTTACCAACCATAAGCATTTATATTTTCTATCAGAACACTCACGCCAATCGTCGAGCCCACTGCTGCTAGAGGCTACTGCTCCGATCTGTTGGAATAACTGGACCGATAGAGGGAAGCCTCGGTTGTCTTTGTGTCACTCGGCATTGAAGTTTTTTTTTTGTCGGAAGACCAAATTCACGAGTTGGCACTCCGTTCGGATGCGAGCGCGAGCGGCACCAGATACGTATCTTATTGTTCCCGTGAGCGCTCAAAATTTGATCGCCCGCAACAAGCAGAGCCTTGACGTTGCCGGACCCTGAGTTGAGATAAGTATGTTGTGGGAAATCGGGGTGTCTCCATACCCTTATGGTTTTGCTGTTGGAGCCCGTGTACAGAAGGTCGTCTTCTGCACCCGCTAAGCGTCCAGGGAGAGATAAGCGTGTAAGCGTTTGGAGAAGCGGTGCTAAAGCGCCGCGGAGAGAGCCTGCGTTCGGATGGAGAGGGGCAAAACATTGTGTTGATGAGATCGGCATTTATCATTTCCCAATCTTCACGGCTTTTTTTTTCTTCCCACGTATGAGCGAGCTTCTGTTCCTCTGGCATCTTTGTTTTCCGCAGTATTCAGAAGCAAAGGGGAGAGACGCGGCCAAGAGCGATAGATGCGACTCAAATTAGGGGCAACGACAGTAGGAGGAGGAAGAGCTACCAAGCATCGCCTGCTAGTGGTGGCCAACAGGCTGCCCGTCTCTACCACACGAACGGGCATCCATTCATGGTTCCTCAAGCTCAATGCGGGAGGCCTCTTCAGCGCCCTCTTGGGCATAAAGAAAATCGAGACCCGATGGATAGGATGGGCTGGTGTCGATGTGTCTGATGAAAATGGCCAAATCGCACTTGCTAAAACTTTGGCAGATAGTTCGTAGAAGAAATGACAGACAACAAAGGGCAGAAGCAATGATGCAGTGGCAGATTCATGCACCAGGGGAGGAGATCGATTCGATTACCTCTTCGAGACAAGTGTCGTGAGAGTATTGTTGTTTGTTTTGTCGAGAGTCTCTGTTAACTCTGGAGATGGGGGAATATCGCATATTAATCCAACTCCCAAGGATGTTCATTGAATTCCGAAACGAGGCCGGATGTGGCAAGGACTGAAAGCCATTTAGAGATATTTTTAGCAATTCAGCAGTGGCACGAAGCCCGTGTCTGATGAAGTTGGATCATACACTAGATTTGGAGTTTGTAAGGATTTGATGCTACTTGTGTGTTGAGCTAGAGGAGAAGGTGTCTTCGTACAACATGGACAAGATCTCCAATGCTGCTATGCTGAGGTGCTAAGCATAGTGTTGTGTAAAGTGTCATAGTACTTTGCATTATTATTTGCCATTGTCTAATATTTATTAGTGGTCATGTGAGTAATGTAAATCTAGTTGAAAGAATTAATTTACTTATTGTGACATTTAGTTTGGGCAACTATTGTCACAAGTGTTAGTCTTTGTTGGAATTACCCATTCCAACAATAGACAAATTTATTTGCAGGAATGTTCTACTCCCAGATACGATGAAGACATGACAATGAAAATGGCATCAAAAGGATTGTGGTTGGAGCTGCATGATGATCGTGTTTGCTCGGTGTGACCAGGGGAGTAGATTGTCATGGAAAGTAGCAAGCATGAGGCGGCATGCTTGAAAACAATGACTAGCCTTGATACTGTGAATAGGGGAAGTGGCATTACGTTGCGATGCCGGGAGAATTGGATACTGAAATGCGACGGAGGATTGGACCGTGGAGTCCTGGATTAATTTTCATGAAGGGAAAATTGTGTTCTCTTCATGTGGCTGTGAGTGGCTATGTTCCGTTTCCTTATCAGTAGACCCCTCACAGGTATCGTTGGTGAAAAATGGCTGCTGGTATGTTTGGAAAATAATCATCTATGGGAAGAGATAGAGAAATTAATGTGAAGAGTTTATTTTGTATTTTCTTGGAATCATGTTTAAATATTATTGAGCCTTATTGAGCCTAGCTAACTCAATGTAGGTAGAGTTATTTTGTTAGAATTCATGACTCTAACAAATGACAGGATAAGCATGGAGTTCCAAGAATTTATTTGACAAAGATGCCCAAGATGTGAACTATGAAAAGATGAGGTAAAGGAGCAGCAACAAAGTTTATGGTGGACAACAAAATAGATGTCTGTTTGAGTTAGTGTGGTTTGTGGAATAGACTCCCTAGCATGTTATAAGCAAGTCCAGTTGTTGTAATGGTCATTGTATGTACCTAGAAACTCCAAAATGTTGAATGAAATGTAAGCCTTTTAAAGGCATTTGAAAGTTCGTGGTGATCTTAAAATCACTTTGTAATGGTTGGTGGTGAGCCAGAAACCACACATATAGAGCCTTTGTGGCTAGTTGGTGGTGAGCTAGAAACCATCCATAGAGCCTTTGTGGCTGGATTGCCTTTGTGGCCGCATGTACACGAGTGGCCGCGTGTACATGAGAGCTGTGTGCTCGATTGAGCAGGTGGACTGCAGTAACACCTGGCTCACAGTCTCAGATGATTCATTAATCTCTGAGCAGAAGGGGGTTGGCGCGCTTTCTTAGTTGACAGTCGTGCTGAGAAGCGCAATTGGCGCAACTGTTCAGTACATACTCGTGCCAACGTGCCAAATCACGGGAATGGCGTGGAAGCGCACGATAAACTCGCACCAGGATTTTTATTCTGGGCGCGGATTTCTTTGTTCGAGAAGACGCCACCTCACCTTCAGTGGAAGATCCGCGGGAAGCCTCAACTTCGCTGGACGATTTGCGAGAGGTGCAGATCGAAGAAGTTGTGGATCTGTCCGAGAGAGGTAGATTGTGTTTTGGAGATTCTGCACATGCAATTCACCTGATGGTGGTGGATTTGTAGGTACATATATGTAGTGATAATGGTCGACAGAATCATGTATGCGAAGGAAATCCTAGAGGACTAGCGGTTGCAACGGTTGATACCCATGCATTCCGGTGGATGGTTGCTCTTTTATATGGATGTCGACATATTCTTTGTTATGTTTGACCACAACCAGACTTTGTGAATCACTATCATGACAAGTAGTCATTAAGGGGGGGAGTTAGAAATAATTAATTCCTACTTGTCTATGGTTGTAATTCTCCATTTGAGGAGTTTGTTCCTACATAATAGGATATAGCTAGAATATAGTTTCTCCTAGTTTAGTGTGTGGTTGAGAGAATCTCTCAACCACATTACTATACGTCCAAGATAGAATTCCTATCTTGAGACTATTTCTTGTATAAATATGTGTGTAATTTCCTTGATTCATTTATAGAATTTGATTAGTGTTTGCAGTGTGATATTTTATCTTAAAATTGCTTGGATATTAATTTAACTAAAAGAAAAAAATAAAATTTATATATTTGAAATCTTATTTCCAAATTAAGTAAAACATGTCAAAATGAAAAAATATACAAACTCATATAAAGTATTATAAAAAAGTGTAGTAATTTGATTAATTTCTATTTTTTTTAATTATCATTTATAAAACATATATATAAAAGAAATTTTCTTTCATTTCAAAAATGATATTTGGGCTTTGACCATGGTTGTAGTAATATGCATGTCTTGTGCTCATGGGTTGTCTATCTATATTCCCCTATGTATGATTAAGTAGTTAACACAATTCACCTAGTAGCTTATCCCGCTGCATATCCAATTGATCCAGATATCGAAACATCATAAATGGGAATAGTAAGGGATGTAGGAACACGAGTTAATGCTTAAATCATGCTTTTTGGAACACTAGTATTTGGAGTAGCACTCTCATAACCCTGAATCTTACAGTCATTTTTTTTTTTAAAGATTTGAGCCTAAAAATGTGAAGAGATTCCAAAACATTTTATAAGAATACTATTTTTTTTCTAATTATTAAATTTAAATAAAAATTAGAATATACTCACTAATATAATACTATTATCAAGGTTGTAATTTATTAATAAATATTATAACCAATCCACACTCTTTTATTTTTAAAAATCAAATAATTAACCACAATTTTTTTAATAATTTTTTTGATTTACAATTAAAATAACCAGAAAACGTAAGTATCAAATAGTCTTTTATATATATATATATATATATATATATATATATATATATATATATATATTTAATAATTTATCTTTTATTTACGATGAAAATAACAAATAAATCTAAGGAAAATAAAGATGAAGAAACCAAATATTGTTTAGCTTTATAATAAACTTATTAAAATAGAAACATTTAAATATTTAATATTTTTTTAATATTATTTAATTATTATTTACTTAGTTTTTAAATATGATAGATTTATAAAATCACACCATAATTATTAAAAAAATTTCTAGTGAATTGATCAATTTCTAGTTATTTTTTTCTGTAAATTTTTTTATATGGAACATATATTTTAGGGAATTTTTTTTCATTACAAAAATGATATTTGGGCTAAAATGCTTGATTCTGACTTTTTATTCGTCTTTCTCATCATTCAACCTCTTTCATTAACCCACTAATCCTCTTATACCCAATTCATTATTTATTTTCCAAAATAATTTAATAAACCTTGTCACTAAAGACCCCTTAGTGCTCAAAATCTATTTTTTAAACTTAAAAATATATCATATCACACCAAATAATGCTAAAAAGTCATAAACAGAGAAAGGCCCAATTAAGGAATTAACATTTTTTTTTCTAGTTATTATTTTTTATATGGAACATACATTTAAGAGAAATTTTCTTCATTTCAAAAAGGATATTTGGGCTAAACTGCTTTACCCTATAATCTTTTATTTGTCTTTCTCATCATTCAACCTCTATCATTAACTCACTAATCCACTTATACCCAATTCATTATTTATTTTCCATAATAACTTAATAAACCTTGTAACCCAAAACCCCTTATTGCTCAAAATCTATTTTTTAAACTTAAAAATACATAAAATCACACCAAATAAAAACAAAGTCAAAATATATTTCATTGTTGTCGTGAGGTAGCCCTGGTGCCGAGAAAAATCATCCTTCTTAGAGCCATGTCAATGCCAATGCAACAATGCTCCTTCCCTGCAATGATTTTGATGAACCAAACTCGAACTGCTGTTGAAATGGTGATGAACTCTCGCACCTTATAACCAAAAATGTCATACCACGACCAATTCATCAATTCTCTCGCCATTTTTAATACAACTAACTGCCCTGTACATTCTCAAAATCGGGGAAAATTTTAAGGAAGGAAACATTTCTTGAAGTTAAAAAAAATGGTGAATCTCACTAGTCCCTAATATGCAAACTATAAAACATTTATTGATATATTTGTAAAATTATTCAATTTTATAATGGTTTTATATATAGCCTCTATATATTGTTGGCAATTTTTAAGATAAAATAATTTTATGTTGTAAAATTTGGGTGAATCATTTTTATTAAAATTGGAAATTGGCGAATCTTTTTTTAAAAAAAACATAAAAAATTAACCCACCTGCGAATATTAGCCTCTAAACTTTTCCATACTCAAAATTAGACATTCAATTTCTATTTTAAATTTGTTGCAAATTCCTTCAACAACACCCCTGCACATCCTCTCACATTTATTGAAGTCTTCAGTAAACCTCCATAAAGAAAGTCTGCCATTATCATGAGGAAAGAGTTTGTAAATTCGAAATACATGGTTGTGATCGAATATGAGGCCATCGGATCGCCACCCAAATAATACCCCCTCTATTACTACTTAAAAAATTCAAAGCACTTAAACTATGATTTATGATTGGAATTTTCGTGGTAAATGTTTATCCACGCCACTTATATCATCTTGAGCAAAGATCCTTTGATCGAAGGGAACTCTTTTATTGGTTTATGTATTCACTTTTGAGTTGAAGTAGCTCTTGACATGATAGAACTCAATAGTTCTAAATTTTGTTATTTGTAAGTTAGTTGTACGGTTGAGGTACAATCATTAAGTCTCCAAAACATGGTTAATTGTTAAATTTTCATTGAAATATATAATTTTAACCTCTATCAGGAAGCTAGAAATTCAATTTGATGATTAGTAATATTTTTCAAATTCATGCATATTCAATTTTGATGATTAGTAATATTTTCCAAATTCATGCATATTGTATCTTTATTTCTTTAAGGCGATACCTAACCTTTCTTGCTCCTGTCTCTTTCCATTTTTATTATTATCATTATGAATATGCGTTGAGTTTAAATCATAATAATAGTAGTGATTAAGTGTAACATTTTTGTGGAACCATGTTATTAACCTCCAACCATATTTAGTAACATTATCTTGAAATTTTCATTTTGTAATGGTTCAGTGAATTTGTATTGGATGAATGAGTTGCATTCCAAAATTAAAATATAAATTTCTTAGATTATGTAATTTCATTTATTCATCTAAATCATAATAATAGTAGTGATTAAGTGCACTATCTGACATTTTTGTGAAACTATGTTATTAGTCACCAACCATATTTAGATGTATTATTTTGAAATTTTCATTTTGTAATGGTTCAATGAATTTGTATTGGATCAAGGAATTGCATTCTAAAATGAATATATAAAATGTTTAGATTATGTAATTTCATTGATTATTCTAAATAGAATGTTATGACAATTTTGGTTAAAAAATTGAGGTTTTTTATTTGAAATTATAATAATATATAAAATTAGAGTAGCCATATAAATTAAATGGTAGTAAACGTGGATAAGAAATCAATTAATAATAAACATAAAAAAACTTACTTTATTATACATCATCAAATCTAACTAAATTGTAACTTTATTATTATTATTATTATTATTATTAATTAAAATATATATATATAACTTAAACATGTATAGATTTAAAATAATTTTGTTAAAATACCATAGGCCAATGCCCAAAAAATCATAACTCACATCATATGTCACTTGTTTATATGACATTTTTTAATAATCAAAGGAAAAAATGGTATAGCTACTTTGGAAATAAATATCAACCTTTGATTTGTGTATATTATTATGGATATTCTAAAATGTTTTGATCCATCTAATAATTATTGTAGAAATTGTACAACATGCATGTATATCTTGGATTCACCCGATCTAACAATGTACTAAAGTTAAATATTGAATCGCTTCTACAAATATTTTATGAAATTAAAAACACTATCGCTAATCACATGAAGTAAAGAAGAATCAAATCAAACACAACATAGATAATTTCCTGGAGAAAGCTTGATGCTCAAAACCCCACTATCTTCTATGGTATATTCAGCATGGATCATGAAACAATTATGTACAAAAATCTTCTCACAAGAGCTCTCCAGTACTCAGCTAATTGTCTCAGACTGTCATACAAAAAATGACCAATACTTAGCCAATTTATTGCCTCCCGACAGCCTTCCTTGCTTGCGCAATCCCTAAAATATAGGAATTACGACCTTCCTTGAATGCATAAGTATCATGGGCACTCCAATGGGTGTTTGGTTGCATGTTTCCAACCCAATAATCCTACAACTGATAGTCAACTTCCCTTTCACCTAGATCTCAACTGGGTCTCCACTGGATCTAACATGCATGCAACTAATAATAGTAAATCCTCAGCTACATGTGAGATCAATGATTGTGAATTAATTAATATTTAATTCACGGGTAAACCCACGAAGTTGGGTTACAGTTTTGTGAGAATCGAGGGCAGAATTTTTTTTTTCTCAATAATTCGGCCGAACTTTTATAAAATTTCGGCCGAACTATTAGAGAGTTTGGCCGAACTCATTCTTCTATTTACATTGACGTCATACTGATAGCATGGGGAAACATATTTTTGGCTAGAGATTGGAAAACTGGCCGAAATTTAGTTTATAAATACACTAGCCTGGAGCTGTTAACGAGTTTTGGGTTTATTACTGTTTGCGTCTGCGTGTTTCTGCATCTGCTATGTTTCGGGCCTGCGTCTGCGTCTGCTTCTACATCTTGCTGTTTAGCCTCAGCTCTTGTTGTTCGGATATGCAGGTTGGCTCCGAATTTCGAATATTCGGGCTTGCGTCTGCGTCTGCATCTACGTCTTGCTGTTTGGCCTCGGCTCTTGCTGTTCAGATTTGCAGGTTGGCTCCAAATTTGTAATTTAATTTTGTTTGAGGTATAAAATCAAAACGTAACAACGTAATTGAGTTTGTAAGCTTTTATAAGTTAATATGTTATCTGCAATTTAATATGTTAATATGTTTGGATTTGCAGGTTGGCTTTGAATTGTGAATTTAATTTTGTTTGAGGTATAAAATCAAAATGTAACAATGTAATTGATTTTGTAAGCTTTCATAAGTAAATACATTATCTTTAATTTAATATGTTAATATGTTATCTGCAATTTCCCAAGCCAATTTTGAAAAATCAACTCCTTTTTCCAAATTTGCATTGTTCCTTACTAAAAAAACTCTAGTTCTAGAGGTTGTTGAATGAAACATTTTTTAGGAAATGGAATCATAGGAAATGGATACCCCTACATATAAATTGGTGTTAATATTCTAATGCAATTGATGCTTCACCAATGTGACTCCCAATTAGAGTTTTATGGTGTGTTGCAACTCACTTCCTCAAGCGATCTAGGGACACATTTTGAATTTGTTACAAGAACGTGAAATATAAATAGAGTAGCATAATTAAGTCTCATAACTCATAAGTGTAATTAGGTTGAACCTATCTCTATAATTTTAGTACAAAATTCTATGTTGGTAATGTGGAAACCTGACATACATATTATTTTTCCACAGTAAATGAGCCGACATGACTTAGTGAATGAGATAATGAAATGTAGTCAATAGAAGAAACAATAGCTATAAGGAAAAAATTTAGTTCAACTCTAGCTTATTTTTCATCCAGTAAACATACATCAGCAACAATTCAAAGATCTTGTACAAACAATACACATAAATGTTAACTTATTTTTCATCCAGTAAACATATATTAGCAGCAATTCAAAGATCTTGTACAAACAATAGACATAAATGTTAACCAACACTGAATGCTAGTATGCATAAATACTACGAATCCAAATATTAGTCCACTTAAAAGTTGTAGTTAGTGACTCAGTGAATGAGATAATGAAATGTAGTCAATAAAAGAAACAATAGCTATAAGGAAAAAAATTAGTTCAACTCCAGCTTATTTTTCATCCAGTAAACATGCATCATCAACAATTCAAAGATCTTGTACAAACAGTAGACATAAATGTTAACTTATTTTTCATCCAGTAAACATACATCAGTAGCAATTCAAATATCTTGTACAAACAACAGACATAAATATTAACCAACAGTGAATGCTAGTATGCATAAATACTATGAATCCAAATATTAGTCCACTTAAAAGTTGTAGTTAGTGACTCAGTGAATGAGATAATGAAATGTAGTCAATATAAGAAACAATAGCTATAAGGAAAATATTTAGTTCAACTCCAGCTTATTTTTCATCCAGTAAACACACGTCAGCAACAATTCAAAGATCTTGTACAAACAATAGACATAAATGTTAACCAACACTTAATGCTAGTATGCGTAAATACTACGAATCGAAATATTAGTCCACTTAAAAGTTGTAGTGCATTGGAAGAGACATACTATACAACCTTCCTAAATTGAAGGTATCACTCTTTCATAATTAGGATAACCATTTGTTGCTTGTCTAGCCTTTTATTGTTTCCTAACAAATTTTTTTGTTTTGATAATAGTTATAGATTTTTGTTAGGAAACAATAATTATAAATTCTTTTTGACAAATATATTAATAATGAAGGCTGAACCTAGCTACACTCTTCAACATCTAAGAGACACAATTGTATTGTGATATTTTCCCTTCTTTCCAACTTAGTCCATCCTTCTAGAAAAATCCCTTTTAATGAAGCAGATATATACATAGTGATCCACTGATATTTGTTCACCAAAAAATATTCCATTTTGGACTTATATATCTCAAAACTATGCTCATTGAATTTATGCATCTATATCTTTAAACTACTCAACTATTTTATTTCACCATAGGAATCAATTCGATATATCTCCCATTTTAATGGGTCTATCACATTTCGAGAAAAACACATTAGCCATAAAAGTTTCCCATTGAAACCAAAAGTAATTTGATACAAAACATAGGTTTTAACCTTATATAGTTAATTGTTTCAAATAGATTCTTAATAAAATGAAAAATATTTAATGTAAAACACATGCATTAACATATAATTGTGATATTTTCCCTTCTTTCCAACTTAGTCCATCCTTCTAGAAAAATCCCTTTTAATGAAGCAGATATATCCATAGTGATCCACTGATATTTTTTCACCAACAACTATTCCATTTTGGACTTATATATCTCAAAACTATGCTCATTGAATTTATGCATCTATATCTTTAAACTACTCAACTATTTTATTCCACCATAGGAATCATTTTGATATATCTCCCATTTTAATGGGGTCTATCACATTTCAATAAAACACATTAGCCATAAAAGTTTCCCATTGAAACCAAAAGTGATTTGATACAAAACATAGGTTTTAACCTTATATAGTTAATTGTTTCAAATAGATTCTTAATAAAATGAAAAATATTCAATGTAAAACACAAACATTAACATATAATTGTGATATTTTCCCTTCTTTCCAACTTAGTACATCCATCTAGAAAAATCCCTTTTAATGAAGCAGATATATCCATAGTGATCCACTGATATTTTTTCACCAACAACTATTCCATTTTGGACTTATATATCTCAAAGCTATGCTCATTGAATTTATGCATCTATATCTTTAAACTCCTCAACTATTTTATTTCACCATAGTAATCAATTCGATATATCTCCCATTTTAATGGGGTCTATCGCATTTCGAGAAAAACACATTAGCCATAAAAGTTTCCCATTGAAACCAAAAGTGATTTGATACAAAACATAGGTTTTAACCTTATATAGTTAATTGTTTCAAATATATTCTTAATAAATGAAAAATATTCAATGTAAAACACAAGAATTAACATATAATTGTGATATTTTCCCTTCTTTCCAACTTAGTCCATCCTTCTAGAAAATTCCCTTTTAATGAAGCAGATATATCCATAGTGATCCACTGATATTTTTTCACCAACAACTATTCCATTTTGGACTTATATATCTCAAAACTATGCTCATTGAATTTATGCATCTATATCTTTAAACTCCTCAACTATTTTATTTCACCATAGGAATCAATTCGATATATCTCCCATTTTAATGGGGTCTATCGCATTTCGAGAAAAACACATTAGCCATAAAAGTTTCCCATTGAAACCAAAAGTAATTTGATACAAACATAGGTTTTAACCTTATATAGTTAATTTTTTCAAATAGATTCTTAATAAAATGAAAAATATTCAATGTAAAACACATGCATTAACATAAAATTATGATATTTTCCCTTTTTTCCAACTTAGTCCATCCTTCTAGAAAAATCCCTTTTAATGAGGCATATATATCCATAGTGATCCGCTGATATTTGTTCACCAATAACTATTCCATTTTGGACTTATATATCTCAAAACTATGCTCATTGAATTTATGCATCTATATCCTTAAACTACTCAACTATTTTATTTCACCATAGGAATCAATTCGATATATCTCCCATTTTAATTGGGTCTATCACATTTCGAGAAAAACACATTAGCCATAAAAGTTTCCCATTGAAACCAAACGTAATTTGATAGAAAACATAAGTTTTAACCTTATACAGTTAATTGTTTCAAATAGATTCTTAATAAAATGAAAAATATTCAATGTAAAACACATGCATTAACATATAATTTACTCGAGAAACCCAAAATGAGAAGATCATTTTTTTTATTATTATATTAATTTTTAGACCATCAGACACACACACACACATATGTATGTATGTATATATGTATATATCCCACAACAATTATAAACTACCAATCTATTACCTTGGATCAGATAAAACATTAGTTCTTTAACTGAAATTGTAGAACCATGGGGTAAACTACCATGCACTAGAAAAATGCTAAAAGAAAAAACCATGTGATGAAAACCATCATAAAGGGATAATTCTTTTTCCCAAAAATGTTTTTTTGGGGCACTACCCCTGAACACCTGTGTGTGGGGGATTTTTCATCTCTATGAAACCTTAAAGTGGGGGTCCTTTCCTCCCATTTTATTCCCACCACTATGCTCAGAAAAATATATAGTGCATGGGGGTATTCACATAAAGAATATAACACATACCAAACATCCAATAATTCTCCTTAATGTGACCGTCAATGTTGCAATGGTTAGAATTATTTCTACTACCCTTGCATGGATGTGTAGTGGCTATTTTATTCTTATCCTTCCCCCATTTCCAGTTCTTATTCCCCTCCTTCAAAGCTTCTTGGTGCTATTTTTTCTTCAAACCACTTAAGTACCCTTTATTTTGGCCTATGGTTTCTAGATGATGTGCGTATACACATGGCTCATACATTATCCTTAGCTTGGAAAGAATCACTTGTTTTTGTAGATGGTTATATAGACCCCACATATACTTAAGGAGTATGTTTTGGCTCTTGGGAAAGATATCCCATAATATGACCATATTTTTGAACTTAGTACACTCTTATACACCCTTATGTCTACGTAAAGTAGTGTGAGTGATTCCACGGGTCCTCTACACACTTCATAGGGTATAATTGGGACAAGTAGTGTTAACTTCTACAAGTTCTATGGGCAGAGTCTGTAAAGGGCCAGGTAGCCTCTGGATCTCATCTTTTATGAAAGATGACATTTCCAGTAAATTCCCCTATAGTCAATCTCTGGAATAGATCTAAATAGAAGTTCTTCATTTTAATATCCATAAACCACAATCACTTTAAGGAAAATCGTGTACATGTCTCATTTCTCCCATACATGTGTCATTTCTCCCATAAACTCTTAAGAAAAAATTTAAAGCATGTGTCATTGGCTTTCTCCCATTAACTTTAAAGCATGTGTCATTTCTCAAGGCTTTCTCCCATTAATTCAAGGCAAAGTTTGAGGCTTAAAAACTGAAAGTGGCTTAACTTCCATAGGATAGTATTCCCCAAATGCAAATGGAGTAAAATGTAAAATGTTAAAAGTGGAGTGTTTTATGATGTAATGGATCTTAATAATCTAGATTGACATGGTTGTATTGAACTTCCATAGGATAGTATCCTCCAAACTCAAGGTGATTAAATTGTAAAATGTTAAAAGTGGAGTATTTTATGATGTAATGGATCTTAATAATCTAAATTGACATGGCTGTATTTGATTAATGTACCTAAATTTACACCTTCCATGTTGCTTTATTATTTTAAAATGTTAAAAGAGGAGTGTTTTAGGATGTAATGGACATAAATAATCTAGATTGTGTTAAATATGATGTAATGGATCCTAATAATCTAGATTGACATGGCTATCTTTTATTAATGTACCTAAATTTACACCCTCCATGTTGCTTTATTCTAGTAAAATGTTTAAAGTGGAGTTTATTAATGTACCTAAATTAACACCTTCCATGTTGATTTATTCTTTTAAAATGTTAAAAGTGGAGTGTTTTATGATGTAATGGATATAAATAATGTAGATTGACATGGCTACAGTGATATGAAGATAGTGTAGGTTGATGTTGAAGTTGTAAAATTCTTGTACATATCAAGGATGAATGATAGTACAAGCCAAAAATGACATTATTATAAATTATTAAACAATTTGATAAGTGCTAAATCATACTTCTTATTAAGGTCATAACTAATTTTTCATAATAGAACTCTTATATATAAGCACAATCTTCAATTCCATTGTTTTGTAGGTAAAGTACTATCTTCACATTAAAGCATTTTATAAGATTACTCTAAAACTAAAGGCTTTCTCCCATTAAGTAAAGGAAAATTTTAAAGCCTAAAAACTGAACCTAAAGTGGCTAAACTTCCATAGGATTTTAGTCTTTCTGTTGAGTGTTAACTTCTACAAGGTTCTATAAGAAGAGTCTATGTAGGGCCAGGTAGTGTTAACTTCTATAAGTTCTAAAGGCAGAGTCTGTAAAGGGCCAGGTAGCCTCTGAATCTCATCTTTTCTGAAAGGTGATATATCCAGTAAATGCCCCTATAATCAATTTCTGGAATAGACCTAAATAGAAGTTATTCATTTTAATATCCATAAACCACAACCACTTTAAGGCAAATTGTGTACATGTGTCATTTCTCCTATACATGTTTCATTTCTCCCATAAATTCTTAGGCAAAGTTTTTAAAGCATGTGTCATGTTGGCTTTCTCCCATTAACTTTAAAGCATGTTTTTAGTAACTGCATAAAATAATTTTGCAAACCACGTAAATGTAATTTCTCCCACAAACTAAAGGATTTTATACCAAGTGTGCTCCCACCATGTAAAGCGCAATTTGGTGAACTTAACATTTTTATAAATTTTTTTTCTTAAATTGAGTTTCACACATCAATTAGTGCTTTGAAAGTTGTGTTTTACATAATTTGTGTACACTAAATTACATTAATTTTTCTGAAATTTCTTTTGAATTTATTTTAAATAGTAATTTTAAAAAATAATTGTAAATTTCTATTGTACATATTTATATCATGGAGGATGAACAACGAAGATCAACAGAATCCCATATCTCTACGAGAGAGGGGGATCAGGGATCGAGGGATGTTCATGATATTTAAATATAATCTTAAAACTCCATACATATACATACATGTGTGTACATATGGAATTGATCTTTTATCAATTTTGTGAGTTAAATTAGTTGTTAATAAGTTTCATTTTTTATTTTTTAGGAGCTAAGAGGAGAAGGGTGTCTACTCCATCAATGGAGCATTCCCATGATTCATGCAATCATGGTATGGTTCACACGATTTAATCAATGAATATGTACATGTATTTATATGTATGAATGTATTTTTGAATTGATTATAAATTCATATTTGTTTAAGAAGTTTCTCTCTGATCTCTTTAGGTTGGTGGTGGTTCAGATTCCCTTAGAGGGCCATCAATAAGTGCTGGTGGATTGCGTGAAGGTGTTGATATATATTCCCATAGAGGCCAATCAATGGATGGTCGTGTTGGTTCTTAAGCAATCAATGGTCGTGTTGGTTCTCAGTAGGGTCGTTCTGGTTCTCAATAGTCTCAGGGTGGGCAAGATGCTAGCCAACCTCGGGGTTCTCAACGGTCTCAGGGTGGGTAAGATGCTAGCCAACCACATAGAGGTGACCATCAATTTGAATATTTTTTTCATTCAATTTGTACAAATTTGTTTACATGTGTCTTTTTAATATACAAAATTTTATATATTGATGCAGAGGCTGAAAATGCTGCTCCAAATGTTGCTAAAAAAAGACGTAGGACATAACGCATCATTCAAGAAGAAGGTTATCCACCAACCATGAATTATCCGGCTGACATTTCCGATATACATTGGGAAACAAACATGCGGCAATGCACCTTAGAAAGGTGTCAACATCTTCATGCAAAATTGAAGAGAGATCTCGTGGCTTTAACTCTACCTGCTGAGAGTCGACAAAACTTGGAAATAGTTACACACTCTTTAGGCAAATTAGTATATGTGTACCAAAAGCTTGGGCCAACCACTGATATTTTTGTAGAAGTCATGAGAAAAAGAAAGGAAACAATGATGAGTCCTGATAAATGGGAGGTTGTTAAACAAAGAGTTACAACAGAAATGGACAAGTATATGTTTAATTTCACAGAAGGGCCGAAAAGAAAGATGCTGAAGGTGAAATATTTCAAGCACCCTCATATAGCTCACTATTTGTATGATAGACACCTTGCGGCCTATGGAAGACTCCCATGGAATGACAAGGTTCTGCTTTATTTTGAAAAATTATTTTATGCAGAATTATTTTTGCAAATGAAACCTAATTACAATGACCTCCGCTCTGAATTTTTTGGTCCTGAGAAAATTCGATTGTGTGACCGTAGGGGCGCTAGGCGTGATGATGCAAGAGCATCAAGACCTTTTTCTCCATTTGTAAATATGGGGTGTGATAATATTAATTTGTAAATATGGGGTGTGATGATTTTTAATATTTTATTAATTAATTTGAATTAAATAGGAGAAGGTGAGGATTTATGTAAATATATTTTTATTAATAAAAGGATATGAGGAAATTTAATAAATTGAAGGATTTTAGGGATAAAAACCTATCCTTTAGGGATGTTGAGAGATTTAGGGGTTTGTTGAGGATTTTAAGGGATTGAGCATTTAATTAAATGATTTTTAAAAATTGTATAAATAGGAGGGCTTTTTGTGAGAAAAGACATTGAGAATAGTGAGAGGAGTAGAGAGCTGGTTGGGAACAACCAAGGCTGTGAGCCTTTGGTAAATTGTAAGGGCCATCAATCTGGAATATCAGGCCAAACAAAGTCTGTAAGTAATCTTGTTTTGATTTCAGATTATAAATATACATTTGGAGATTGGTTGTGAAAGTTATAGTATTTTCTGGTTAAATGTATATATATGGTTGAGGAATTGATTATTGGAAAGATCGACTAAAGGAAACCTGCAATCAAAGAAATAGTGGGATCGATTTATGTGACCAAGTTAAAAGGATTGATCCTAATATAGAAATTGTTATCTATGCATGAGCTTATGAATGGTTTTGTTATATCAATCTGAATTCGATTAATAGAAAATGAAAAGAGGAGAGCACCAGTCTTTTAATACCTTCTAAGTCTGCAGTGTCAAGTTTGTGTAATCCTGAGGGGTCGATAGCAGAAATTGCTATTCATTGATGCGTTGAGAGTGCTGTTGCATTGAATAGTATATATGTATTGAAAAGTGAATGGGTTCAAAAGTCCGTTAGATGCGTAATCTGATTGCAGAAATAGTCTTTGGCAAATGCCTGAAGCAACAAGATATAGCCTTATTCATAACTGAATTCAATGTTTGAGTTTGTAAGTTTAACTACAGGAAGAAGGAATGATGGAGTGCGCCTATAGCATAAATGCATTAATGTTGACTGTTAAAATGCTAATGCGTTGAATTTACAATGGGTTGCAAAAGACTGAATGTGAGTTAATAATGGACAACCTTGAGTTTATAATGCAGTGCAGAAAGTGTTTCTGTGTATGGACAGCGTTAATGTTGAATGCGCCCCTGAGATTCTCACATCGATTCACATTTCTGTTATAAAATGTTGAAGAAGCAGATTGCTGGAGCGTTTGTAAAGATAATCCAAGTGAAATGGTGTAGCACTGTTTGAAGATTTTTTTTGTATCGATCTGACACTGTAAGCGTTGAAGACAACACCATTGAACTGTCAGGGTGTTGTAAGGCGTTTTAATTCGAATTGGTAATTCGATACCAGGAAATCGGTTCATTGCACGTTCGTGGAGGTGTGAAAGAACGGTGGGAGGTATGTTATTGTTAACAATCAGCTTGTGAAATTAAATTTAAACTGCAGAGTTAAAATTTGAGCGTAGAAGCTTATTGAAGGAAATTGTGATGGCGGTCTATCCAATTCAGACAAAGTCAACTAATAAAACATGAGAGCACAGAACAATTGGCACGCTGAAAAGGTAAAAGGGTGCGACTTGGTAATTATCCAGACCTGTCACTTTAAAAGTCTGCAAAGGTAAGTCATAATTGAGTTGAGTTGCGTTATGAATCTGAAACATAATTCATTAAAACCGCATTGTATAACCCAGAAATTGAAGGCGTTAATGGAATGAAAGGATCGATTGTGGAGGTGCATTGTGAAGGTCAGTTTGATGCAGTGTTATGAGATTTATACCAGTTTTCAGTTTGTATTATACGCTGGAAGCATTCCTAACTTATGAGTCAAATGATACTTGAATGATTTCATTGTTATGCAAGAAACTGGCGTATTAATAAATGAGTGAAGAATTTCATATGTAAAGAATTTTTCCAGCTCGTTTATAATGAAAATGGCGCACATATAGATATAGTGGAATGGAGTTTGGCTGAATTTATGGCTAGTTAACTAAGTTCTCTTATAAGGTTGTTGAAAAGGTATTAATACATTTTAAATGAAGCATAGTTAATAGCCATAAATGGAATTCGATAGATACAATCTTATGAGCTTCAGAAATTAGAAGAGTTGAGATTTTGATTTGAGTTGATTGGGGTAATAGTTGAGATGCATTCTCATAAGCACAGTGTTAAAATGATCTTGGGTATTGCAGGCCTAGCTCTAAGCTTGCGTCACGTGATGTTGAGTTGCCTCTCCCTGAGCCACCATTGGTGAGTCGACCTTTTTGTGTCGAAACTTTGTGATCAGATAGAAGCCACTTCTCGAATTAGTCGAGAAGCAAGGGATGCCATCATTGAAAATGTTCACAGTGGATTGGGTAGAGTCGATGTTTGTCTGAATCGACAAAGAGCATGTGAAACTACACGCGCTAATTTTTTGTATTATACAGATGAAGAGATTGACAACATGAGTGCTGAGGATCTCAAAACATATGCAAAAAATTGTCGCAATGGTTGGCAGGACCTAATTGTTCATGAGGAAGAGGGCATGGGAATGGTATGTTTAATGGTTAGGGTTCAATTATTTTAAAAAATGTACAATTTGTAATAAATACATATATACATACATTTATTTGTATAGATTAATCTAACAAAAATGTATCATTATATGTTAACACCATTTGCAGTTGTCACACTTGATGAATGAAGAAAATGTTAATATCACGGTCGGAGCCTCCGGTTCAAACAATCAAGATGGGTCTCACCATCAATCATACAATCAAGATGATTCTCACTTCAAGATATGTTGGCAAATTTTAGTGTTTTTTAAGTGAACATGATGATGTACAATTATTTTTTATCTGTTAATATATATATCGAAACATGATGAGATATTTTTAAAATAAAAAATTGTGCACACATGTACATGTACATATCTATAATAAAATGTTTTAACATATTCCGATTCCATCCGATGTTTTTGGGATGTCGATACCTTCTTCTTCCTTGGGAGATGTACCTTCTTCTTCCTTAGGAGATGTGCCAAATCCACAATCACAAGTATGGACAAATTTTCACTCTTAAAATTTATGTTTTTAAGTTATATATTCCACCTCAAAAAGTTCCATTAAAAAATGAGATATATCTAGATCTTGAGTTATTTTAATTTTTTTTGAATTTTAGGTTTTTGGAGATATTCTTTCTGAGCCACGCTTAGGAGATGTGCCAAATCCACCAGCACAAGTATTCAAGTTTTCACTTAAATATATATATATGTTTTTAAGTTATAAGTTATAAATTGAAGTTTAAAAATTTTATTATAAATTGAGATCTAGAGATTTTGATTTATTTTAATATATTTTTTTTCTCTAAATAAGTCTAAATTCTATTAGTGTAAAAAAATAGTACAAGGAGGCTTAGGCCTCTATAGTGCTAGCCCAAGTTCATGGCATAATTCAGCGAAAAAACAAGAAATTGACTGCCCATAAGAGGGAAACTAGTCTAGTCAGAAGTATAGTTGCTGCCCTCACAGGGGAAACCAACATATCATAACAGAAAGATATTGCTTTAGAAATAAATCCAAAACTGATAGTTTTTCTTAAAAACTTAGAAGTAGACCCATAAGACTGGGATTTGGGAAACAGAAACCTGATAGAACTTGATGGTCTAGATGTCACTTGGGGAAGATGGTTGTTCTTCAACAATCAGACATCTGTAAGCTTCGAGATCATCTTTCGCTACCTGATTTTCACCGCTGTCGTCCCCTGCTTTCTTGCAGGTGTTGAAGTGGCTGATTTTTCTGTGTTCCTATTCTTCACTACTTTCGTTGTCCTGGATTGTGCTTCGTTTTCGGACAGGACTACCTTTCTTGAGTGATAAGGGCGCACCCTGACCAGTTGCTGTCTTCTCCATGGTGAAGCCTTCAGAGCTTGGGTGCTCCTCCTTAAACGAAACAATAATGGTTGCAGTGATGCATGGTCGGTCTAGGGTACACCTATAATGAAAATGAACAAAATGACTGGGCTGCTGGGAGCTGGCAGAGTGGGTAGGTTGTGAGGGGACAACAGCATCCAGATGATGCGTCGTCAGGTGACTTGCCGAGGGATGAGATTGCATAGGATGAGAGCTAGCATTTCGAGCCCGACCCCGATCACTGCGCATAGCTGGGTAGCATGCAGAAAAATGGTCCGACAAGGGGGAAGAGGAGTCAGAGAAAGACGAGGGTGATGAATGAACTATTTTTCCTCGGCTGCTGCCTCTACAGAAGCGCATTCTCTAGTGCAAACAAGGCATGCTCACAATGGAGAGATTGGACTGACTATGAGGTGCAGGCGTGAAGAATATGTGCGCACTGGGGGTGGATAAATCAGTGGCCAAGGGCTCAGAGGAAAAGTGCAGGTTACAGAGCAGACTCTACGAGAAATGGATGCCAGACACCAGTTCGATACAACAAAGAATATGACAACGTCTCCTTGTGGTCGTACGAGAGCTCGGCTCCGTGACTGCAAGGGGATAGTTGAAATTCAGAGGCATTGGAGTGGACAAAGAACCTCCGGAGGAAGCCATTTTGAAGAGCCGAGGGAGGGCGGTGGAGTATCGGCGAAGAGCTGCATTAAATCGGAGTAAAGAGTGGCGGTCGATCGATTAAATGTGAGTTGTGTGAGATTATGGGCGGCCATGCGGCTATGCCACTTTCCAGCCCATAAATCCACCAACTTACCTGTAATGTTAAACACCCGCATCCGGGAGTTCTGTATTTTTGTGCACTAGATCAATGCATTCCTGTAGATGAGAGCAATCATTTAGAATGTTGAGGGATCCTAATTTTAAGACTTGATCACTATCCACCCCCGTATTTTCCAAGAGATCAGCCACTTTTTTGCCTTCTTTTTTGACCTGATTGAAGGTGATAGCTCTGTTGGTCTTTAGCCATTGATCAATGAGCTCTAAACGAGCCACCAATCTCCATATTTTGGCCACTTTGTAAGTAGGGGTCCCCAAAAGAATTTGGTTTGCCACGTTGATGATAATTTGAGAGTCCCCTTCGATCACAATAGGGTGGTAGCTGTGATGTTGTGCCAAACAGAGACCCTACCAAAGACCTTCCAGTTCAGTGGAATTGTTCATATCCCAACCTATTGATCCAAAGAAGATTAGAAGTGGATTGCCCCTTTCCCTAAATATGCCTCCAAATCCTGCTTTTCCTGGGTTGCCTTTAGAGGCCCCATCGAAATTTAACTTGATCATGCCCTTTGGAGGGGGATTCCATTGATTGGAGGGGCTTGAAGTGTTGGGAGAAGTGCTAGGGTCATCATATACAGGAGGAATCAGGAGATGCTAATTCTCCCAAATGTTCTGTTCCTGGGCTTGAGTTGGAAAGCCATCTTCCTGCCATCTATGGAGAGCCAAGGTTTCTTGAATATTGTGGCATAAGTTGCTCTAGATGGTGTCCAAAGGATTACATTGATTCTTGAAGATGCGCTTATTCCTTTCCTTCCAAATTGTCCAGAGTAGTAGACCCGGGAGGATTTTCCAGAGAGAGTTTAACAACCTGCTTTTGTAAGGATCTGAGGCCCAGTTGCGTATGGTGCTAGTAATATCCCCTAAAATTCTACATACTCTTTGACACCTGAAGCTAATTTTTTCCCATAATTATTTGGCCAGGTTGCACGAATCCATGAGATTCTGAATGGTCGAAGCCTTTTTTGATGAGATTGTCCCATGTGAGGATTCTTTTTTGACATAGCAACCATAAAAAATTAGATACTTTGGGCAATAGTCCAGGAGACCAAATGCTATCCCAAATTGGGTCTTTGGGTTCCTAAGTAATGAGCATCAGGCCATATGCCTCCTTAGTAGAGAAAATCCCACAATGGGTGTATCCCCATATGAGAATGTCCTTCTTATCAGAATATCTGATTTTCCGGTTAGTGAGTTTTGTATCAATTTCTTTGTGTAGGTCCTCCTTTCCTTGGATGATGATATATACTGCCTGTTTCCATTGCCTATATCCCTGGTTGATAGAAGGAGACCAATGCTAGTTGAATTTTTCATCCTGATGAATACCCCACTTCTCTGGACTCTGGGATTTGAAAATGTCTATTAATTTGGGTCTTTGTTGCCATGAGTCTCCCCAAAATATTGCAGTGCTTCCATCTCTAATCTCCCAAAAGATGTGTTGTTGTATCATGGCCCTGTGCTGTTTGGCTGCATTCCAAATTAAGGAGCCCGCTTCATTGTTTGTGAGTCTGATAAGATCTTCTGGCGGTCGGTTATTTGCATATTTAGATGTCCAAAGTTTGGGCCAAGGTGTGTGCAGAGCTGACAGCCATTGCCACCATATCCGTGCCCCCATTACTGCATTACTGTGTTGAGGATCTCGGAGTCCTAGGCCCTTGTTCTTTTTTGGAATGAAAACTGTTGTCCATCTCACTAAAGCCCATTTATGATTTTTCCTAGAGGATCCCCAGAGAAAATTGCGTTGTAGATCTTTAATCTTATTGAGCACCCATTTCGGTGCCGCAAGAACAGAGAATAGATACAAAGGCATGGATTGTAAGACCACTTTGACAAGAACAAGCTGTCTAGCCATATTGAGGGCTCTATAGGTCCATGAGGAAAGGCGGGCTTCAAGTTTTTCAAGGAGAAATTTCCAGGAGGCATGTTTAAGTGCAGAATCAATCAATGGGGTGCCCAAATACTTGGATGGGAGAGAAGCTACAGAGAACCCAATAATTATGAAAATATTAGTTTGGGTCATGGTTGGAGTGTGAAAAAAGAAGATTTGGGATTTAGCAGTATTAATGGTGGTACCAGAAGCTTCAGAGAACACATATAGCAAGGATTTGAGCATATGAGCTTCTTGGACCGAAGGGTGCCCAAACAACATGTTATCATGCATGAATTGTTGGTGTGTGATGGCAAGGGAGCCATGGACAAAGATGCCTCAGAGATTATGAGAGTGAAGAGCATGCTTAATGAGACGACCTAAACCTTATTCCATGAGGACAAAAATAAAGGGAGAGAGGGGATCTCCTTGACGAATGCCTCTAGAGGGTGAGAATTGATGGGAGGGAATGCCATTAACCAGGATGGAAAAAAAGGTAGAAGAAACAAGATTCATAACCCATCTGACCCAGGTGGGGCAGAAACCAAAGGCTGTAAGAATTTGTTTAATGTAAGTCCAGCTTAACTTATCAAAAGCTTTAGAAAGATCAATTTTGAGAAGCATACCTGCCTTTTTGTTGTGCTTCAAGGAATGCATGATCTCATGCGTGAGAATTATGCCATCAAGGATTTGATGTCCTTCCACATATCTCAAATGTTCTAGCGAAATGAGCAAGGAGAGCAATGGTTTGAGTCTGGTGGTAATGACTTTGGAGATGAATTTGTAAATGACATTGCAGAGCGCTATTGGCCTGAATTTATCCGGAGTATTTGGATGATCTTCTTTTGGTATGAGGGAAATGAAGGCCACATTTAGAGACGGAAGAAGTTAGTGTAGTATCCTAAATTCTTCCACCACTTTCCAGACCTCCATTTTGATATGATCCCAGAAGTGATGAAAAAAGTTGGAGGTAAAACCATCAGGACCAGGTGCTTTCCCATCCTTGAATTGAGCCATTGCTGATTCGACTTCCTGTAGAGTAACTGGACAAAGGAGCATTTGATTGTGCTCTTTCGTTATGATTTTAGGAACATGTTAGAGGATTTTATTTATGGCTGGTTGTTTGCTGATCTGAGGTTCATGATGAACATGTTTAAAATGATTGAGGAGCTCTCTCTCAATGTCATCATGTTCTTCCAGCCTCTCTCCTTACTAATTCTGGAGTTGAGAAATGTTGTTTTGCATTCTTCTATGAATGGTTGTTCGGTGAAAGAATTTAGTATTCCTTTCCCCCTATTTTAGCCATCTTATTCTAGATTTTTGCTTCCAGAGAATCTCCTCTTGCTTTCTTCTTTCTTCGAGTTGAATGAGAAGTTCTTGTTCCTGATTCGCTAGAGCTTTGGTTCTCCCTTCATTAATGATTTTCTGCTGGAGCTCTACCATGTTTTGTTCTAGAGATTTTTGAGCCTGGAAGATGTTTCCAAAGGTTGAGTGATTCCACTGCTTGATTTGCCTTTTGAGATTCTTAAGCTGTTGTTGGAATTGATACATTTTTGAGCCTTCAGGAGGAGTGAAGTTTTCCCAAGTAGTGATGACCATATTTTTGAATTCTGGATGAGAGAGCCAGAATGCTTCAAGTCGAAAATGTCTTATTGTGGAGTCTCCAGGTCTTTGCGATTGAAGAGAAATGGGCTAGTGGTCCGAGCCTGATAAAGGTAGGATTGAGGCTGTTATATATCCTCCTAAGTGAATGGCATTGTCTGATATGAGAAAACGATCCAGCTGAGAGGCGATTTGTTGGGATCCTGATCTTTTGTTATTATATGTATATATTCCATTATTTAATGGTAGATCAATGAGCCAATTGCTTTGAATTAAATCCTTGAAGTGGCTACTTTCAATATCCAGTTTCACTCGGCCTCCTTTTTTTTCCTTAAGTCTTGTAATCATATTAAAGTCCCCACCTATAATCCAAAGAGGATTGGCTCTGGCGGAATTGAGAGCTTCCATTGTATTCAGCAGCGCCATCTTGTTTGTAGAGTCCTGAGGGAAATAAACATTGGAGAGATGACCGTGAATATTGGTTCCTATGAGATGAAATGTGGCTTGAATTAGATGATGCGAGGCATGAATGTCAGTGAGTGCGATAGCCTGTGTATCCCATGCAATGGCTAGCCCGCCCGAGGCTCCCGAGGCATCAACTGTGACTGAGTGGAATCCTAGCCAAGCTCTAGAGAGAATGGAGCCAAGTGTATTACTGTTACATTTTGTTTCTTGCATGAAGAAAATTTGAGGTCTCTTATGCTGTATCATGTTTTTGATCATTATGTACTTTAGAGGGCTGTTTAACCCTCTTAAATTCCATGATGTGAGCTTCATGGATTACTAGTGGGTAGTGACCTGTAGTACTTTGTTAACTTGGAATATCTTCCAGACTCCACCAAAATTTCCCCAATGATGATGGTTCTTTGAAAATTTGTCTTTATTCCCCTTTTCTTGGTGTATTTGAGAAGTTTTTTCCCATCCCAGTGACTGCCTGGTTGTATACCTAAAGTTCTCTGCTGATGTGTTCGAGAAAGGATCACCTCCAAAATTTCTAGCTATCTCGTCGATATTTTGTCGTACTCTTTCTTCTTGCAGGCTTGTTCAAGACCAAAGAAATCCAAGTACCCAATGTAAATTCTCTCTGGTTCCTCTTCCATATGACTGGGTTGACTGCTTTCGGGCATTGAGTCATTTGGATGGAGAGGTTCGTGTAATAAGCTGTCTATATCCATTCTATTTGGCTGCCATAAGACCAGATCAGTTTCATTGTTGAGAGTGGAGATAGAGATTGCCACTTCATGATTTTTCCTTCTAAGCATGCAGGGTGTCTGGGGAGGGGGTAGAAGTGGATGGCAAGGTAGAAATATCAACTTGTTTAGGAGGGTCAGAATCAACGATGGATTGCTGTGCCAGAATATCAAAGCTATTACTAGTAGAATGCATGGAGGATTTGGGAGGAGGATTTTTGGGGGAAGATGGGGGTTTCTTGTTGTGCCTTTTGCGATTTGGGACTTTAGTAAATCCATCGAAATCAGATTTATCCGAAGTTGCATTAGATTTTGGGGGAACATTTAAAGGACAATCTCGAAAGAGATGGCCATGAGCATGGAATTTTTTGCATCTGAAGGGCACATGTTCATAATCTATAGGCTGTATCCATTCAAAATCATCATGATATATACTTACCGAGTCCGTGAGGGCTTTGTCTAAATGCATATAGACACAGATTCGAGCATATGAGGTGTACCTTTGAGCTTCGTTCCTCTGCAATATTTATGAATTCGCCCAATCCATTGCCTATGTCCTTAAGCAATTCTTCATCCTAGTATTACAGCGGCAAAGAGTACATTCGGATCCATACTGGCGCCCAGTTGAAGTCCTCTTTGTCTGGATTGAATCTTTCGATCCAGTCTCTTAGATATAAACCTGCTGAATTGAAGAAATAAGGGTCGTCGTATAAGATTCTATTTCTGTATTCTATGCAGTTGAATATGGCATTGAAGAAACCTTTTGGCCCTAGCTGTAGGGTTACATGTCATTTTGGTTTCCATTTAGAATCAATCCATCCATGCAGGGCCTTCTCCATTGGCCAGAAGCTAATAAATTTCCCTATGAGTGCATGGTCCTTCATATACTGGATTTGGGCGTTAATACGATGGCTTGGTAGATCTATTTTGGGTCGCTCTGCTGCAATGGGTCTGCAAGTGGCAGAGGTCACTGTTGGGGGCTCTATATTTTTCATGGAGTCTTACTACTCGCCATGATGCGATGCTTTAGCTTCCTGTTTGTCCTGATGCAATTCTTGTGCTGCTTTGTCATGTTGTTGTTCTGTTGTGTCATGCGAAGCCTTTGCAGTATCCTTTGTGGTTGTTGTAGGCGATTGGGTCTCGCTGTTGCCAGTGGGGGGAGGCCCCGTGGCCCCCCACACGTTGGGATATTCATTACGAAAAACCTATCTACAATGTGGTACCAGTGCCAGAGGGGATGGGATGTTTCAGAATGAATCTTCTGTCTTGAACTCTCACCGTTGCAGGGTTTGTCAGAAACCCTAGACGACCATGGATCACGAGCTCTGCGAATTTTTCTAAATAAGTCTAAATTCTATTAGTGTAACAAAATAGTACAAGGAGGCTCAGGCCTCTATAGTGCTAGCCCAAGTTCATGGCATAATTCAGCAAAAAAAACAAGAAATTGAATGCCCATAAGAGGGAACCCATTCCAGTCAAAAGTATAGTTTTTGCCCTCACAGGGGAAACCAGTATATCATAACAGAAAGATATTGCTTTAGAAATAACTCCAAAACTGATAGTTTTTCTTAAAAACTTAGAAGTAGACCCATAAGACTGGGAGCCGGGAAACAGAAACCTGATAAAACTTGATGGTCTAGATGTCATTTGGGGAAGATGGTTGTTATTCAACAATCATACATCAGTAAGCTTCGAGATCATCCTCCGCTACCTGCTTTTCACCGGTTTCGTCCTCCGCTTTCTTGGAGGCGCTGAAGTGGTTGATTTTGCTACGTTCCTATTCTTCACTACTTTCGTTGTCCTGAATTTTTCTTGGTTTTGGGATAGGACTACCTTTCTTGAGTGTTGAGGGCGCGCCCTGAGCAGTTGTTGTCTTCTCCATGGTGAAGCCTTCGGAGCTTGTGTGCTCCTCCTTAAACAAAATAGTAATGGTTGCAGTGATGCGTGGTCAGTCTAGGGTACACCTATAATGAAAATGAGTTGAATTACTGGGATGCTAGGAGTTGGCAGAGTGGGTAGGCTGCGAGGGGACATCAACATCCAGATGATGCGTCGTCGGGAGGCTTGCCGAGGGATGAGATTGCATAGGATGAGAGCTACCATTTTGAGCCCGACCCCGATCATTGTGCGTAGCTGGGTAGCATGGAGAAAAATGGTCCGACGAGGGGGAAGAGGAGTCAGAGAAAGACAAGGGCGATGACTAAACTATTTTTCCTCGGCTGCTGCCTCCACAGCAGCACATTCTCTGGCACAAACGAGGCATGCTCACATTGGAGAGATTGGACTGACTATGAGGTGCAAGCGCAAAGAAGATGTGTGCAATCGGGGTGGGAATTCAAAGTGAAAAGGGCTCGCAGGAAAAGTGGTTTTTGAAGGATGCAGCGTACTCGTGTGAAACATGTGCAAAAAACTAGTTCAATACAAAGAAAGAATACATAACGTTTCCCCGTGCGCCGTACGAGAGCTCGACCATGACCGCAAGGGGATAAATTGCAATTTAGAGGCAATCGGAGTGTTTGGTCTCAATCTAGTCTCCTAAATTGAGCTCATTTAATTGTCAACCAGGGTTGGTAAACTGCTGAAGTGAAGTGTACCGTATGTACCTAGGTGTTTGTTTCTTAATGCGTTGTGTTTAGTGTTTTCTGATGTTTTTGGTCTTTTGTAATGATTTATGATGTTTTTGGTCTTTTGGTGGTTTTATATTCACAAGAAAGATGACTATAAAGCTAATGGAAAGGAGCTGGTGATTAAAAACAGAGTGAAGCCTAATTGGTGGATGACAAATGACAAATGCAAATGCAATACTGAAACATAATCAAATCTAAACTATGACTAAGCAGAAACAAAGCTTGATAATGACTTTTAAACAAATGATTCAAAACATAAATTCAACTTGTCAAATGCTTTCATCAAAGGTGTTTTGAGAGAGAGCTTGAGACATTGTCAATTAAGTATGCAAATCCTCCTATCTAAACAGTTAAACAACTAACTTATAATGATGCAACATTTTTTCCTTGATTAGAGATTTGTTGAAGAATAATTGGAGTAAAATATTGATACCATCATAAGGTCTTTTACTCTAAGGCTAGTTCCTAACTCTATTCTGCCACTTAGTCTGATAACACTACACTTCACTCAAAGGTTAGAGGTTTTTTTTTAAATAGTCTCTTGAGGAAATGTTTGTTTGTAAGATGATCAGGAAGTTGCAGAAGTACTTCAGGCCTTAAAATGATATTGTCTTCTGTTCATATGGTTATGAATCAATTATGGATTTTAGAACAAGAAGAGGTTTGTGAATAATGAAGGCTGTTTTGTTAAGTTTAACAACTGAAGTAATCTAATATGCAGTGAATGACAACTGAATGTGGAGTGCCAATGCAATGAGTGAAGATAAAACTGTACTTAAGATGTCACTAATCTAAAACAGTGTTGAACTACAAGTCATTATCAAACTTAAAACAAAATAATTGAGCATGAATTAAGTGCAATTAAACTCTGGAGTATCCTAACCATGCTATGCAAACGTAAAGACTGAAAGCAATGAAAAACTAAGATATCATAGCCATTTCCCACTCATCATTATGATATTTTGGACAAGCGTTTAAGAGCAAGAACAACTATGGTACTTAGTGAAAACACACAACTAAAACATTCAAGATCACAATCATGCTTAAGACAGTATAAAGATTTCTTGGAAGAGTTTCTTCTTTTGGAAGAGTTTTTAGCATAAGTATAACTGTGATGGTGAATAAAAGAGATTACAATCAAATTCTACAATACTGTAGCCAATTCCCATTCATCATTATAATCTTTTGGAAGAGCTTCTTCTTTTGGAAGAGTTTTTAGAATGAGTATAACTACAGTAGCTAATGAAAGCAACTACGAACTCAACTTCAAAAACATAAAGGCAGCTAGAATACTTATCTAAATTACGCAAATAAATCCGTGCAAGAGGCAGGGGCCCTCTACCACCTGACGAAATCTAACTCCAAATCAAATCAATGCTTTCAAAACAACACTGTCTGCTTCATTAAAAGTGAAATAACTTGAACAGAGCACTCTGCGTCTTCAGAAATGTAGCACAGAATCTAAGCAAAATCTAGAACAAAATCTACCTAGCTCTCGGTTTCCCAAGTGTTTATATAACAAATGTAAATAACAAGACTTGCAACAATTTCAGGAACATTGTCTTTCCTTATCGGAATCACATTAGGACTCTTGAAGTGGTTGCGTAACAAGGAAATGGACATCTGGACTAAGACAGTCCTATTAGAAGTCTGTCTTCTTAAATGTGTTCCCACGTACCAAAACCATACACAGAATTCGTTTCTTCCTTCATGGTGAGCAACGAACCATGTAGACATGACGTGGAATATGCCCATATGTCGTTTTTCTTGAGAGGCCACCTGGAACATACCCAAACGTGAAGACAGCTGCAGAATCGCCGGTTAGCTACGGAATGTCTGCATTCTGCAGCTAGTTCCGGTCAAAATGCTTTACAATGGAAAAAATCACAAAACTTAGCAAGTTAGTCATGTAAATCATTCTAAAAGTAATTTTAAAGAAATTCATTGATCAATTGGGTCTAGGATAGCAATGGACAAAGGAAAATGAGGTAAAGTGGAATGAAAGAAAGCACAATTTTGAGGCTCAACATACCCCCACTGCTGTCTCCTTGCATGTCCTCATGCAAATTATCCTATGAACTCAGAGGCTTCTGCAAGAACATCTAATCCTCTCCTTCTCCTTTGTCTGGAAGCTAAAGATCTTCTGGGTTTTCCGATAACAAGTTTGAACCTTAGGTTGGTAAGTGCCCTGATTAGCTTCTTGTTCCTTTGCTTCAACTTTTCATTGGTCCTTTCCACTTTGTCTATATGTAGGGATAAGGTTGAGTTCATATCAGTTTTGAGCTTGACTTGATCTTTGAGAATTTCATTCTCATTTTTGATGTGTCTATTAAGTATTTCCAACTCATACCTATCCCTTCTTAATACATCTATTTCAGATAGTGGAGGACTAGGGGTTCTCTCCTTACTTTTTGAAGCTCTCCTTTCCAAAGTTTCCACATAGTCATAAATTTCTTGTTGAGCAGGGTCAATTTCAGGGGTTCCTTCATTAAAATCCTCTTCAACATCTTCTTCAATGGATGTTTCCTCATCTTCTATATTAATTACCCCTGTTTGTTTGATTTGAGTTTTCCTTAGTTTCCCCTTTAGTCTGTGGCTTCTTCTAGACTAAGAAGATCCCTCTCCTTTTTCCATGGCAGATTTCCTGATTACCTTTTCTTCCTTAAGTTGTCTCTTGATTTGAGTCAACTTCTCTGAAATGATTTCCTCACTACTTTCTTGGACTGTTTTATCAGTTTCAACTTTTGAAGTCCTCCATTTCCTGCTTCTCTTTGTAGGCTGTGGTTCAGGTGAGGGTTCTTTTGGCTCTTCAAAATGATTTCTTATCAAGAAATTGTCCCATGTATCATTTGTTTTGGTTAAATGATGTTCAATCAAAATTTTAACCAAACCATGATGATATAAAGTTGTCTCTAAAAATTGAACCCTTCTTTGAACACAGGAAGCCATATTTTTCAAGCTTTGAAGCAAGAAATAGGGTAGGTTTATGTCTTCCCCCAAAAAATGCATTATCAGTCTAATGTGGTAGACATAAAATGTACCATATCTACCCTCACATGTAATAAATTTTTGCAGAAGAAGTAGTATGTTTCTCCATTTATTTTTCAATGCAGAACTTGGAATTCCTTTCTTAAATACAGTGACATCCATACCTGGTGATTTTAGAATTTTCTTCCAGGATTCATTGTGCAATTCTCTGTTTTTGAACCATCTCTCTCCATTTCTAAGAAACCCTGTAGCTTCTACAATGAAAACTTCAGTGACAGTAAATTTGACATCCCCCACTTCAACTTCAGCTCCTTGAAATGATCTTGCAAATGTTTTAGTGACTTCTTTGTGGAAGCCATTAAATTTCTCCAAAAATTGAAGCCATCCTATCTATTGCAACATTTCTTTGCATTGAGGGTAGCCTTCTAAGTATTTTGAACCCACTGGTTCAGTTCTTACAATGAAACCCATAATTGCTTCTTCAATGTTCATATTAACACTCTTCTACCCACAGAAACAATAACTTTCACCTTTGAATTGAAATGGCTTCAAGTTCTTAATGACAATGGCTTCAAACTTCGGAATGACATACCTCTGATTGACAGTGACAATAGCTTCAAATTTCCCACACTACTATATCTCTGTCTTTCGGTGGCAAATAGCTTCAAATTTTTCAATGCTATACCTCTGCGTTTACAGTGATAATACTCAATCTCTGCCCACGCTGATTCAAACTGATATACCCTTTTTGCTCTGCTCACAATGATAAGAATATCTCTGTTTGCGGAATGAAATGCCGGCTACAGAATGGAGTGATGGAAGTAGTCACGGAATGGGGTAATGGAGTGAGGTGGAGGAAACGAATTAATGATTGAAAAGACGGCGGAGATTTTTACAACGGCAAAGAGAATCATCATTGAATGATTTGGTTAAGAGACGTGAAGAATTCAAATACTTCGGCCATTTTAACCGCTTAAATGATGTCGGATATGGAATTTGAAATGAGAGATTTTAATCCAAAGTCTATGGAGGGTTTATTGGTCTTGATCAATAAAAATAATTAAAACAACCTTTTCGAACAATTCATAACTAAAACTATGCTAAACTTTTATGAAATGCCATTATAATTTAAACTTGTTACCTCTGCCTTTCATTTGATTTTTGTAGTCTTTGTCTTCTTTGTTCTCCTTTGGAAGAGTCTTCATAATCCTTTTTGATGCTTTTTATTCATGGATACACTGGATCATTTTGTTGCAATTCTAATGTCTGCTGACTAATGCCTTCAGGATTTGTAGCTGCGGAATGTCTGGCTAGCTGCGGAAAGGCTGAACAGCTGCAGAATGTCTGTTAAGCTGCAGAATGTACCTGTAGAGCATTTTGATCATGGAATGGAGTGGTTTGGGAATATAGGTGAAATGTTATATGGTATGAATGAAGATGGATAATGAGACATGATATGTATGAAGTGGATGATGAAATGGAATGGATTCAGTTTATGAAATGGAGTGAAAGAACATAAGAACTGCCCTGCAATCCATGACATGTTTTATTTATTTACAACAAGACATCAGACTTTAAATCTTGACATGAAAATGAGATGGATGGAGTATGGAATGAGATGAATGAAACATGGAATGAAGTAGAATATGAATGAATGAATGAAATGGAGTATGGATGGATAGGTGAGTGAAGTGAAATGAAATGAGATGGATCATAAGCACTATGGATCTGAACTTATGATTTTGTAACAGCTGCTTGCAAGTTGTTGTTGATTCCATAAAACCATTAGTCTTCATCAAAGCCAACATTCATGGTACAATTCTTACCATGCGAATAAATGTGTCGAAGTCGAGCATGGGAAGAAATCATTTGATTACCGATCAATAATGAAAATCGTTAACCAATTCGAGACAACTCACCGATAATGTAAATGAGTGTCAAGGTACCTCAGTGCATCTTGACAGGGATGAATGAATGTGTCGAAGTCGAGTCGCCTGCAAGATTTGACAATCAAGAGACATTGTTGTATTCCCATTGTTATCAACGAGGAGGCTTGCCATTGATGAATGCAAGCTCCAAGGCACTTCAAATAATCTCTAATCTTGATCCCAGATAAAGTGTCGAGGTCGATGGGACAAGATCTGTTGGAAGGTGGACCTTAAGGAATTCCACATCATCCAACTCGAGCATAGAACCAAGAATGATTTGAAGAACCATGAAATATTGAAACCATCATGAAATTGCAGAACTTATTGTGAACTTTGCCCGCCAGTTGCCTGGTTTTCAAACAAAGCTCATGTCCAATTGCGCCAGCAAGCTGGTTTTCACAATAGGACTTATTTTTCTCTTTACTTTTTTTTTCTTTTTTTTTTCCTTTTTTTTCTCTCTTTTTTTTTTATGTCCTACTCTACTTGAAAAAGAAAATCTTGTTCAAGTATATGAGTACTTCCAATGGAACCATGTTTGTAACAAGATGATAGATAAACTCATATGCAGGTTTGAAAGATACTCTTTGATATGTACCAGTATATGAGATGCCAACTGTCTTGATTTAGATGATGTCAGAAGATATTGAATAATTGAGAATTGGAATCCGATGACTGAATTGAACCAAGATTCAATGTAATCTTGTCTTCCTTGTCTTTCCTCTATCATGAAATGCAAGTCTTCGGAGATGTGATCTTCATTCATAGAATCTGGTGATAGGCATGCATGAGACTTTTCAATCTCTGGTTCCAATATCTTCTCTTTATCAATAGACATCCATGATTCTTGGACCTCATCTGAGTCTTCTTCTGCTGGTTGTTGTTCTTCAATGACAACTGGTGAATCATTTTGCAATACCTCAGATTTGTAAGTTGATTGAGGTGTTTTATTGTTGAGGATATGAAATGGTTGTGGAGGTAGTGGAGTGGGGAATCTTTGGGGTGCTTGTGTGGATGATAATGGGAAAGGTTGAATTGAGGTAAAATAAGGGTGATATTGATGTTGTAGTGGAGGTAAATGGTATGGATAACATTGATGATGGTATTGGGGATAGAGAGGGAAAGATTGAGGATATGGTGGATTTCCTTTATAGGGCCTTTGCCAACTTTGTTGCCAAGATTGGTTTTGAGGTTGGGATTGAGATGGCCAAGGTTTCCAAGGTTGGTTTTGAGGTTGGGATTGAGATACCCAAGGTTGCCAAGGCAAGGATGTTTTCCAATTACCTTGAGATTGTTGTGCATAACCTTGAAACTGTGCATAAGGATATTGCATCATATTGGGTTGATGAGGATGCCATAGTCCTCTTGGAGCTACATAACAAAGTTTCTTTTGTGCTTGATTTGCTCCATTATTCTTCTGGTAAATTTCCTTCAACCCTGGTAATGATGGGCAATCTTTAGTAGTATGTGATCCTGCACAAATTTTACACATTTTAATGTTATCAAGTGGACATTCATGCAAAGCATGTTTCTTTCTACATCTAGGGAAAAATATAAATGAAGAAGCTTTTTGCTTGTTTTGCATTCTTAGCATGTCAGTTTGTTCATTTAAATTACCAAGAATGTTTAGCAAATTGTTAGGTTCAGTTTGACTTACCAATCTTGATGTTGACTTACTTACTCTTGCCATAAATGGATCTTGAGGGGATCTTACACACTTTGCTTTTCCTCTTGATATGTTCTTGCATAGTTCACAAATTTCTTGAAATGACAATCGATAGACATCTCCTTTTCCCACAATATTAAGAAGATCAATCCATTCATCCTTTATAGCATTTAGTAGGAGAGTTTTTAATGCATCAGATCCTAAATTATGCAATTTAGATCTTTTGATATTATAAGTAAATCTCTCTACTAAATCTTCTAGGCTTTCATCCTCTTTTTGGTTCATGTTAAAGACTTCATTTCTAAGGTCATGGTGCATGCAATAACCTTTATATTTTTCCAAAAATACTCTTTTCATATCATCCCATGTCCTTATAGAATTTGTTCCTAAATTCATGAACCATCTAAGAGCTCTATCCTTCAATGTTGCCGGAAACAAATTCAATTTTTGCATGTGCAATGAGTAGTCATAAGATCTACAAATTATTTCAAATTCAAAAAGAAAGGTTTCCGGGTCTTCTGATCTCATACCTTTGAAGTTAGGAAGTACAGATGGATGGATGTTCTTCATTTGAATGTTGATATCAGTTTCTTGAATGGGAAATCCAAAAGGATCTTCCTCATTGTCATCATCTCCATCCATTTCTTCAACCTCCTTTGTCACCTCTTCTTCTACCTGAAAAAATATGAATTCATGATGTGGATGTGTGGCTCTTACTGCACCACATGATATAGTGGGTGTGGTAGGTGATTGAAGTTTTTGTTTTTGTTTTTGTGGATGTAGGAAATCAGGATACCTAGTTACACTTCCCCGGAAACGGCGCCAAAATGTTTGGTCTCAACCTAGTCTCCTAAATTGAGTTCATTAATTATAAACCAGGGTCAGTAAATTGCTGAAGTGTGGTGCACTATATGTGCCTAGGTATCTATTTCCCACTACGTTGTTTTTAGTGTTTTCTGATGTTTTTGGTCTTTTGTAATGATTTATGATGTTTTTGGTCTTTTGGTGGTTTTATGTTCACAAGAAATATGACTAGAAAGCTAATGGAAAGGAGGTGGTGATTAAAAACAGAGTGAAGCCTAATTGGTGGATGACAAATGACAAATGCAAATGCAATACTGAAACAGAATCAAATCTAAACTATGACTAAGCAGAAACAAAGCTTGATAATGACTTTTAAACAAATGATTCAAAACATAAATTCAACTTGTCAAATGCTTTCATCAAAGGTGTTTTGAGAGAGAGCTTGAGACATGGTCAATTAAGTATGCAAATCCTCCTATCTAAACAGTTAAACAACTAAATTATAGTGATGCAACATTTTATCCTTGATTAGAGATTTGTTGAAGCATAATTGGAGTAAAACATTGATACCATCATAAGGTCTTTTACTCTAAGGCTAGTTCCTAACTCTATTCTGCCACTTAGTTTGATAACACTACACTTCACTCAAAGGTTAGAGATTTTTAAAATAGTCTTTTGAGGAAATTTTTGTTTGTAAGATGATCAGGAAGTTGCAGAAGTACTTCAGGCCTTAAAATGATATTGTCTTCTGTTCATATGGTTATGAATCAATTATGGATTTTAGAACAAGAAGAGGTTTGTGAATAATGAAGGCTGTTTTGTTAAGTTTAAAAAATGAAGTAATCTAATATGCAGTGAATGAAAACTGAATGTGGAGTGCCAATGCAATGAGTGAAGCTAAAACTGTACTTAAGATGTCACTAGTCTAAAACAGTGTTAAACTACAAGTCATTATCAAACTTAAAACAACTGAACATGAGTTAAGTGCAATTAAACTCCGGAGTATCCTAACTATGCTATGCAAACGTAAAGACTGAAAGCAATGAAAAACTAAGATATCATAGCCATCTCCCACTCATCATTATGATATTTTGGACAAGCGTTTAAGAGCAAGAAAAACTATGGTACTTAGTGAAAACACACAACTAAAACATTCAAGATCACAATCATGCTTAAGACAGTATAAAGATTTCTTGGAAGAGTTTCTTCTTGTGGAAGAGTGCTTAGCATAAGTATAACTGTGATGGTGAATAAAAGAGATTACAATCAAATCCTACAATACTGTAGCCAATTCCCATTCATCATTATAATCTTTTGGAAGAGCTTCTTCTTTTGGAAGAGTTTTTAGAATGAGTATAACTACAGTAGCTAATGAAAGCAACTACGAACTCAACTTCAAAAATGTAAAGGCAGCTAGAATACTTATCTAAATTACACAAATAAATCCGTGCAAGAGGCAGGGGCCCTCTACCACCTGACGGAATCTAACTCCAAATCAAATCAACGCTTTCAAAACAACACTGTCTGCTTCATTAAAAGTGAAATAACTTGAACAGAGCACTCTGCGTCTTCAGAAATGTAGCACAGGATCTAAGCAGAATCTAGAACGAAATCTAGCCTATCTCTTGGTTTCCCAAGTGTTTATATAACAAATCTAAATAAGAAGACTTGCAACAATTTCAGGAACATTGTCTTTCCTTATCGGAATCACATTAGGACTCTTGAAGTGGCTGCGTAACAAGGAAATGGACATCTGGACTAAGACAGTCCTATTAGAAGTCTGTCTTCTTAAATGTGTTCCCACGTACCAAAACCATACACAGAATTCATTTCTTCCTTCATGGTGAGCAACGAACCATGTAGACATGACGTGGAATATGCCCATATGCGGTTTTTCTTGAGAGGCCACCTGGAACATACCCAAACGTGAAGACAGCTGCAGAATCGCCGGTTAGCTACGGAATGTCTGCATTCTGCAGCTAGTTCCGGTCAAAATGATTTACAATGGCAAAAATCACAAAACTTAGCAAGTCAGTCATGTAAATCATTCTAGAAGTAATTTTAACTATATTCATTGATCAATTGGGTCTAGGATAGCAATAGACAAAGGAAAATGAGGTAAAATGGAATGAAAGAAAGCACAATTTTGAGGCTCAACATGGAGCAAACAAAGAACCTCCGTGAGGAAGCTATTCCGAAGAGCCGAGGAGTGCTGTGATATCGAGAGCAGAAGAGCTACATTAAATCGGAGTAAAGAGTGGCGATCGATCGATTAAATGCAAGTTGTGTGAGATTATGGGCGGCAATGTGGCTATGCCACTTGCCAGCCCATAAATCCACCAACTTACCTATACTGTTAAAAACCCACATCTGTGAGTTCCGCATCTTTGTGCACCAGATCAGTGCATTCCTGTAGATGAGAGCAATCATTTAGAATGTTGAGGGATCCTGATTTTAAGACTTGATCACTGCCCACCCCCGTATTTTCCAAGAGATCAGCCACTTTGTTGCATTCCCTTTTGACATGATTGAAGGTGATAGCTCTGTTGGTCTTTAGCCATTGATTAATGAGCTCTAAACGAGCTGCCAATCTCCAGCTGTTAGCCACTTTGTAAGCAAGGGTCCCCAAAAGAATTTGGTTTGCCATGTTGATGAGAATTTGAGAGTCCCCTTCGATCACAATAGGGTGGTAGTTGTGATGTTGTGCCAAACAGAGACCTTGCCAAAGACCTTCCAGTTCAGCGGAATTTTTCGTATCCCAACCTATTGATCCAAAGAAGATTAGAAGTGGATTGCCCCTGTGATCCCTGAATATGCCTCCAAATCTTGCTTTTCCTGGGTTGCCTTTAGAGGCCCCATCGAAATTTAACCTGATCATGCCCTTGGGAGGGGGATTCCATTGATTGGAGGGGCTTGAAGTGTTGGTAGAAGTGCTAGGATCATCATATATAGGAGGAATCAGGAGATGTGAATTCTCCCAAATGTTCTGTTCCTAGGCTTGAGTTGGAAAGTCATCTTCCTGCCATCTCTGGAGAGCCAAGGTTTCTTGAATATTGTGGCATAAGTTGCTCCAGACGGTGTCCAGAGGAGTGCATTGATTCTTGAAGATGCACTTATTCCTTTCCTTCCAAATTTTCCAGAGTAGTAGACCCTCGAGGATTTTCCAGAGAGAGTTTAGCAACCTACTTTTGTAAGGATCTAAGGCCCAATTGTGTATGGTGCTACTAATATCCCCTGAAATTCTACATACTCTTTGACACCTGAAGCTGATTTTTTCCCATAATTTGTTGGCCAGGTTGCACGAATCCATGAGATGCTGAATGGTTTCGTCATGCTGATTACAATTGGGGCGTCTCGAAGGCCCATGGAAGCCTTTTTTGATGAGATTGTCCCATGTGAGGATTATTTGTTGACTTAGCAACCATAACAAAGTAGATACTTTGGGCCATAGTCTAGGAGACCAAATGCTATCCAAAATTGGGTCTTTAGGTTCCTCAGTAGTGAGCATTAGGCCATACGCCTCCTTAGTAGAGAAAATCCCACGAGGGGTGTATCCCCATCTGAGAATGTCCTTCTTATCAGAATATCTGATTTTCCAGTTAGTGAGTTCTGTATCAATTTCTTTATGTAGGTCCTCTGTTCCTTGGATGATGATCCGTATTGCCTGTTTCCATTGCCTATATCCCTGGTTGATAGAAGGAGACCAATGCTGGTTGAATTTTTCATACTGATGAATACCCCATTCTCTAGACTCTGGGATCTGAAAATTTCTGTTAATTTGGGTCTTTGTTGCCATGAGTCACCCCAAAATCTTACAGTGCTTCCATATCTAATCTCCCAAAAGTTGTGTTGTTCTATCATGGCCCTATGTTGTTTGGTTGCATTCCAAATTAAGGAGCCCGCTTCATTTTTTGTGAGTCTGATAAGATCTTCTGGCAGTCGGTTATTTGCATATTTAGCTGTCCAAATTTGGCCCAAGGTGTGTGCGGAGCTGACAGCCATTGCCACCATATACATGCCCCCATTACTGCATTACTGTGTTGAGGATCTCAGAGTCCTAGGCCCTCGTTATTTTTTGGAATGCAAACTGTCGTCCATCTCACTAAAGCCCATTTACAATTTTTCCCAGAGAATCCCCAAAGAGAATTGCGTTGCAGATATTTAATCTTCTTGAGCACCCATTTCAGTGCCGCAAGAACAGAGAATAGATACAGAGGCATGGATTGTAAGATGGCTTTGACAAGAACGTGTCGGCTAGCCATATTGAGGGCTCTATAGGTCCATGAGGAAAGGCGGGCTTCAATTTTTTCAAGGAGCAATTTCCAAGAGGCATGTTTAAGTGCAGAATCAATCAACGGGGTGCCCAAATACTTCGATGGGAGAGAAGCTACAGAGAACCCAAGAATTCTGGCAATATTAGTTTGGGTCATGGTTGGAGTGTGAAAAAAGAAGATTTGGGATTTAGCAGTATTAATGGTGGTACCAAAAGCTTCAGAGAACACATCTAGCAAGGATTTGAGCGTATGAGCTTCTTGGACTGAAGGGTGCCCAAGCAACATGTTATCATCCATGAATTTTTGGTGCGTGATGGCAGGGGAGCCATGGACAGAGATGCCTCGGAGATTCTGAGAATGAAGAGCATGCTTAATGAGACGACCTAAACCTTCTGCCATGAGGACAAAAAGAAAGGGAGAGAGGGGATCTCCTTGACGAATGCCTCTAGAGGGTGAGAATGGATGGGGGGGAATGCCATTGACCAGGATGGAAAAAAAGGTAGAAGAAAAAAGATTCATAACCCATCTGACCCAGGTGGGGCAGAAACCAAAGGCTGTAAGCATTTGTTTAATGTAAGTCCAGCTTAACTTATCAAAAGCTTTAGAAAGATCAATTTTGAGAGGCATACCTGCCTTTTTTTTGTGCTTCAGTGAATGTATGATCTCATGCGTGAGAATGATGCCATCAAGGATTTGACATCCTGCCACATATCCTGATTGTTCTAGCAAAAGGAGCCATAGGAGCAGTGGTTTGAGTCTGGTGGAAATGACTTTGTAAATGACATTGCAGAGCGCTATTGGCCTGAATTTATCCAGAGTATTTGGATGATCTTCTTTTGGTATGAGGGAAATGAAGGTCGCATTTAGAGATGGAAGAAGCCAGTGTAGGGTCCTAGATTCTTCCACCACTTTCCATACCTCCATTTTGATATGATCCCAGAAGTGATGAAAAAGTTGGAGGTAAAACCATAAGTACTAGGTGCTTTCCCATCCTTGAATTGAGCCATTGCTAATTCGACTTCTTGTAGAGTAACCGGACGAAGGAGCATCTGATTGTGCTATTCTGTTATGATTTTAGGAACATGCTGGAGGATTTTATTTATGGCTGGTTGTCTGCTGATCTGAGGTTCATGATGAACATGTTTAAAATGATTGAGGAGCTCTCTCTCAATGTTATCATGTTCTTCCAACCTCTCTCCTTGTTGATTCTGGAGTTGAGCAATGTTGTTAGGCATTCTTCTTTGAATGGTTGTTCGGTGAAAGAATTTAGTATTCCTTTCCCCCTCTTTTAGCCATCTTATTCTGGATTTTTTCTTCTAGAGAATCTCCTCTTGCTTTCTTCTTTCTTCGAGTTGAATGAGAAGTTCTTGCTCCTGATTCGCTAGAGCTTCGGTTCTCCCTTCATTAATGATTTTCTGTTGGAGCTCTACCATGTTTTGTTCTAGAGCTTTTTGAGCCTGGAAGATGTTTCCAAAGGTTGAGTGATTCCACTACTTAATTTTCATTTTGAGATGCTTAAGCCGTTGTTGGAATTGATACATTTTTTAGCCTTTAGGAGGAGTGAAGTTTTCCCAAGAATTGATGACCATATTTTTGAATTCTGGATGAGAGAGCAGAATGCTTCAAATCAAAAAGGTCTTCTTGTGGAGTCTCCAGGTCTTTTCCATTGAAGAGAAATGGGCCAGTGGTCCGAGCCTGATAAAGGAAGGATTGAGGTTGTTATATCTCCTCCTAAGTGAATGGCATTGTCTAATATGAGAAAATGATCCAGCCGAGAGGTGATTTGCTGGGATCCCGATCCTTTTTTATTCCATGTATATATTATTGAATGGTAGATCAATGAGCCAATTAATTTGAATGAAATCCTTGAAATGGCTACTTTCAATATCCAGTTTCACTCGGCCTCCTTTTTTTTCCTCAAGTCTTGTAATCATATTAAAGTCCCCACCTATAATCCAAAGAGGATTGGCTCTGGTGGAATTGAGAGCTTCCATCGTATTCAACAGTGCCATCTTGTTTGTAGAGTCCTGAGGGAATAAACATTGGAGAGATGACCGTGATTATTGGTTCCTATGAGATGAAATGTGGCTTGAATGAGATGATGTGAGGCATGAATGTTAGTGAGCGTGATAGCATGTTTATTCCATGCAATGGCTAGCCCGCCCGAGGCTCCCGAGGCATCAACTGCGACTGACTGGCATGCTGGCCAAGCTCTAGAGAGAATGGAGCCAAGTGTATTATTGTTACATTTTGTTTCTTGCATGAAGAAAATTTGAGGTCTCTCATGTTGTATCATGTTTTTGATCATTCTGTACTTCACAAGAATGTTTAACGTTCTTAAATTCCATGATGTGAGCTTCATGGATTACTAGTGGGTAGCAACCTATAGTACTTCGTTAACTTGGAATATCTTCCAGACTCCACCAACATTTCCCCAATGATGATGGTTCTTTGCAGATCTGTCTTTCTTCCCCTTTTCTTGGTGTCTTTGAGAATTTTTTTCCCATCCCATTGACTGTCTGGTTGTATACCTAAAGTTCTATGTTGATGTGCTCAAGAAAGGATCACCTCCAAACTTTCTAGCTGTCTGGCTGATATTCTGTCATACTCTTTCTTCTTGCAGGCTTGTTCAAGACCAAAGATATCCAAGTCCCCAATGCCAATGCTCTTTGGTTCCTCTTCCATATGACTGGGCTGACTGCTTTCGAGCATTGAGTCATTTGGATGGAAAGGTTCGTGTAATAAGTTGTCTATATCCATTCTATTCGGCTTCCATAAGACCAGATCAGTTTCCTTGTTGAGAGTGGAGATAGAGATTGCCACTTCATGATTTTCCTTCGAAGCATGAAAGGTGTCTGGGGAGGGGGTAGAAGTGGATAGCATGGTAGAATTATAAGCGTGTTTAGGAGGGTCAAAATCAGTCATGGATTGTTGTGCCAGAATATCAAAGCTATTACTAATAGAGGGCACGGAGGATTTGGGAGGAGGATTTTTTGGGGCAAATGGGGGTTTCTTGTTGTGCCTTTTGCGATTTGGGACTTTAGTAAATCCATCGGAATTAGATTTATCCGAAGCTGCATTAGATTTTGGGGGAACATTTAAAGGAAAATCTCAAAAGAGATGGCCATGAGCATGGCATTTTTTGTATCTGAAGGGCACATGTTCATAATCTATATGCTGTATCCATTCAAAATCAACATGATGTAGACTTACCGAGTCTATGAGGGCTTTGTCTAAATGCATATAGACACAGATTCGAGCATATGAGGTGTACCTTCTAAGCTTCGTTTCCTCTGCAATCTTTATGAATTCGCCCAAGCCATTGCCTATGTCTTTAAGCGATTTTTCATCTCAGTATTCCAACGGCAGAGAGTACATTCAGATCCATACCGGCGCCTAGCTGAAGTCCTTTTTGTCTGGATTGAATCTTTTGATCCAGTCTCTTAGATATAAACCTGCTGAATTGAAGAAAGAAGGGTCGTCGTCTAAGATTATATTTATGTCTTCTATGCAGTTGAATATGGAATTGAAGAAACCTTTTGGCCCTAGCTATAGGGTTACATGTCCTTTTGGTTTCTATTTAGAAGCAATCCATCCCTGCAGGGCCTTCTCCGTTGGCCAAAAGCCAATAAATTTCCCTATGAGTGCATGGTCCTTCATAAACTATATTTGGGTATTAATACGATGGCTTGGTAGATCTATTTTGGGTCAATCTGCTGCAATGGGTCTGCAAGTGGCAGGGGTCACCTTTGGGGGCTCCGTATTTTCCATGGAGTTTTGTTGCCCGCCTTGATGCGACGCTTCAGCTTCCTATTTGTCCTGATGCAATTATTGTGTTGCTTTGTCATGATGTTGTTCTGCTGTGTTAGGTGAAGCCTTTGCAGTATCCTTTGTGGTCACTATAGGCGATTGGGTCTCGTTATTGCCAGTGGGGGGAGGCCCCATGGACCCCCCCCCCCCCCCCCGTTGGGATATTCATTACGAAAAAACTGTCTACAATGTGGTACTCCGCCGTAGGGGATGGGATGTTTCGTAATGAATCTTCTCGCCTAACTCTCTCGCGTGTGGTTTGTCGTAAACCCTAGACGATCATGGATCATGAGCTCGAAAAGCACACTTCTCATAGCAAATATACAATCCGAAATATTGAGTGCACATTAAGTTTAAAATTGTTTTTCCTTTAAAGCGTTGAATTATTAAGTTGGTATCAAATATGTGACAATGCAAATGAGAAATTCAAGCTTAAATCAGATTTTCTAACGTGATGGAAACATTCTTTTAAATTATTGATGAATTCCCTTCAACAGTCAAGGTTGCTGCAAATAAATTTATGCCACACAATTTCTCCATTCAACCATTAAAAGTAAAAAAATTTAACAAAGTCTAAAAAATATATGTATACATATATAGTTTTCAATATAAATCATAAATTTAATTGTATATTTCAAACTAATATTTTGATATAGATTTCAAATGATTTTTTTTAAATATTATACAGGGTATATTTCAAACTAACATTTTAATATAGATTTCAATTAAGTTTTCTAAATATTATACATTTCAAATATTATTTTATATACATTATATATAAGTTTTGAATAATGTAATATATAAAAATATAAAATTTAAGTTTATATATATATAAACTTTAAAATCCATGTTATTATTTGTTGAATGATTAGAGGAGAGATAAAGCGATTGGCAATGGAGTCCCAGCAGAATCTCGACCATTAAAGGGTTTCATTCGAATTTGACTGATCATCGACTGGAGAGGTGATAGGCACTTAACTTCTATTTGACGAGTCGATTTCCGATGTCATTCATAGCCAGTTGTTAGCACATCTTAGATTAATCTTCAAACAAACGTACGTTACCTTTTAGTGTTGTATATGAAGTAGGATGGGTGAGGTAGGTGTTTAGGTTTTGTGTTTTGTTTATTTTTTATATATTGTATTTTTTTTTTGGGTTAGTTTAGTTATGTTAGGTTTTATGTATTTTAATTAATAACCTATCATTTTAATTACAATTAATTATTAATTATTTGTTTAATTTTATTCTTAATTTTTAATTAAAATGGAAATATTTCTTATTTTATTTTTTTATCAAAGTTGGTTTGTCCCCAACTGAATGTACGACGACGTTTAGATATTTGGTATATAAGAAGAAGCCTTATATCATGGAATCTAAGAGGCTTTCAAAGGTTGCTTCTAACTTTTGTCAAACCCCCACTTGTGCCTCAAGTGCGGGTGGCATAAGGATGTCCAGTCCTTGCTCAATCTTTGGGGTGATTAAGGAGGAGATCATTATGGGAAGCAAGGATAGTATCAAGGATACTATTACCTCCAATTTTAAGGACAAGATGTGGGATGAGAAGGAGCTAGAGGGTAAAATGAAGCTAAGATACTATAAGGAGGTGATCAACCCCATCCTTGATAGCCAAAATTATCTCTCTTTTTTTACCAACATTAAGAATAAAATGAACATCACTAAGATAAGAACTAATTCTCATGAACTTTGAAGTGAGACCAAACCGTGGTCTACTCTAAAGACCCCCTGAGACGATATAATATGTCAAAATTATGATACTAAGAAGGTGGAAGATGAAAAACACTTCCTTTTAGACTGCTCGGCTCTTGCCCACATCAGCTCTCAATTCCCTATGATCAGCCACACCTCCCATATTCTTAACTCATTAAGCCAACCCAACTATAACGATCTTGGAACGCTTCTTTCCCTTCTCCTTGATCACAGAAACAAGGTTTTGCAGAATGACAATTAGACTCTTTTTAATTTATTTTCTTGAGGTCTGATAGACCACATTGGTCTTAGTGGACGTTAATCATCATCATTATCATCGTCATTTAATTCAGAATTAATATTTTAGTTTTTAATTTAATATAATAACGACTTTTTTACAAGTTACAATGATTATTATAAAACAAACCTTATGTAAGGTAGATATGGAGATTTGAATGAGGGATTTTGGTCATAGGAACATGAGAGGAAGTCATATGACGAGGAAGTATATGGAAAACACAATAGAAAGAGTCAGGCTCTAATTAGGGTCAAATTTTACAACAACGTTAGGCTCTAACTGGGGATGATGCCTCCCCACTAGACGTCACAAATTGCAGACCAAGTGCCTTCACATTGGACATAGAGTTGATTAATGAGGAAAAATAAAACTCAAAAGATAGAAGACATAAATAAATAGAAGGAAAATATTTACATCTTAAAGTTTTAGTTGATCGATATCAAGAATGGAACAAAAATAAATTGTATGAGGCCCTAGTACATAAAGAGTGATGAGTTCAATAATTATTCACATATATATGACATTTGTTTGTATATTCAATGTATCCGGGTAACTATGATAATGTTTAGGGCACATTGATCACAAATTAACACGTCTCGTTTTTCATAAGAACATTTCGACACTGTATATAAGGCATACATGTTCACATTTAATGATAAAGAAATTACATTAAGTTTAATTAAGATTCATAAGAATGATTTGCTTTTTGAAGGTTTTATTGAAACTATAGAGGTTAGTTATCTTAGATTCATTTCCCTTTTGGTTATATAACATGAGTTTCCAAATTCGGATGTTGCTCTACTTCTAGTGAGCCTATTCAATACCCTAACAGAGTTAACCACTATCTCCTAAGAAACCCAATAGGGATATCCTATTAAATATGATCTAGTCATGTGGCCTACCAAATACTAAGTACTAAGGGTATCTTTAAGTTAAGTTTATATCTTTGGTCAAATTCCAGGCTAAACTCATTGGAACAAATCTCTTTAATTAAATTGCATCTAAATAGATCTCAGCCATAGTTCATAGGAAAACAAATATTTTCATAAATAAAAATCTAAATATATAAAAAACAAAAACAAAAACAAAAAACAAAAACAAAAACCAATAAATGACAACTCTAGAGGTAAATTTGGAAAGCTAACCTAAATTAAATTTTAATAATATATAAATGAGAGTATTAAAGCCTCACAACTGTGCAGTAACAAAATAAGCATACTTATCCCCAAAACCTAGGACCTCCTTAAAAACACATTTTAATATTGAACGACATTCGAAACCAAAAAACAAACTATAAAGCACGATACAACTTAAAGTGTGGGCTTTGGCCAGATGAAAAACATCCATTGATATAGCTCTGATGTAGTTAGACCGAAAATCCATTATTTGAATTATTATAATGTTATATCAAGATAATATCATTTATACTAATTAAAAAAACGAAAAAATAGTGAATGGTTTCCTCGCTTAAATCTAATGTTATTTTATATTTACATTATCCTACTTAAAATTGAAAACGAGTTCTTTTTAATATTTATCAATTTAAATTGATTACTATTTTATTAAATAAAATTCTATTTCAAAATTGAAAACGATTTCTTTTTAATATTAATCAATTTTAATTTACTAAAATTTTATTAAAATAAAATTCTAATTGATGTAATTTAAAAAATTTTAAAATGTATTATTTAAATAAAAATTATTAAAAATATAAGTAAAATTATAATTTAAATAATTTAAAATATATTTGTTTGGTTTGGTAAATAAATTATATTATATTAAAAAAAATGGAATACATATAGTACAAGCAAAAAATTGTGAAGATTCATTGTTTGTAGGAAGTTACAAAAGGATGCAAACTCAAGATTAGTCTAATATTACACATTTTTTTAATATTACTTTACTTTTATCTATGTTTCACAATATATATATTTTTTGGTATATTGTACTAATCTATTAATTCGGAAACATATAAGCACATAGTTTACAGGTAGGGTTGGTAAGTTGCGCTTAACCAATCTCTACCTTTGTTATACTGATTCTGGGCTGTCGCAGGGGAGGGGGCTGGCCCAGACAAAACTTGTGAGCGAAAAAGATTGTGTGCGCAGTATCATTGATACATTTAGGAGCATGAGAGGAGGACAAGACAGTGCGGCCCTGTGGGCACACATGATAAAAAACAAAAAGGAACTGAACAACAACACAAACATTACGAGTCCTCATCATCACTGCGGTGAGGAGCTTCCTCGAGGATGGCACAGGCAGGGGCCTACGCGATGGCCGCTTCCTTGGCAGCTTCCACTTCAACAACAGTGCGAATGGGGAGATTTGACGGTGCGTAGAGGATGGGAGAGTCTGGATCTACTCCTTCCGGAACCTTCGTCCAGACGGTGTTGGTATCAATGATCCAAATGTCTGACTCTTCATCTGCCCACACAGGGTTGTTCAGAGGTGCAGGGATGCTTTGCGGAGAGGGAGCCCTAGAGGTGAAAGTGGACCTCCTCGCACCAGATCTTCCTCTTGTCGTCGGGCTCCTAGAGGAGTCTGCGTGCTGCTGGCTAGCAGGGGAATTTGTCGAGGAACCCTTAAGCCATTCAAGCCAATTGTCCTCGCCGCAATGGTAGCGGCCCAGGAGAGCCCCTCGTTGACCACCACGGATAGTGCATTAGCGCAACCTGGGAGCCATTGCACACTTGGGAGGGGTGACAAGGGGAGTAGAAGGGCCAAAAAAACTACAGAGGCTCGGGGGCAAGTGCGCAGGATGCAACACACTTGGCAAAGGGGATCTGCGCAGCATCACTCTAGGACTTGGATTGCGCAGCTGATTGGTTTCAGCGAGCTTCCAACTCAGGGGAGAAAAATGCAGCAGAGAGCAGATGATGGATGGAAGGGGCCAAGAGCAGGACGATTTAAAGGAATTTGGATGAGGTATGTCAGAGAGGCTATGAGTGATCTATGTGTGAGGTTCAAGCTGATGGCCAGACGCAGAGGGGTAAGCGAGGTTGCAATACTGTTTATGCAACATATCATTAATGGAGGTAAGGGTGAGGTGATGGTCCGGGTCAGGTGACACCGGGCCTATCCATTCCGTGTGATTGATGTTTCTGCGAGGATTGTGCGAGGTGATAACTGTGATTAGATCCGTAGCCGTTGGGGGATTGCCTGGAGGATTTCACGGTCCGAGTGAGTTGGGCTTTGCTATCCACCCATGTCAAGTGTGTCACTCGCATCTGGGACTATGTTTCACAATATTCATTAGTAAGTGATTTAATAAAAAAATTAATATATTACTTTTATTTTTTTTACTTTTAACGAAATGTCTTATATGACACTTTTATTGATGTAATTGTCTCATATACGACACTTTTACTTTGGCCCAAAATATTATTATTTTTGGCTGGAATCCGATAATTTGTCCTTTGAATACATATTTTAACTATTTAACTATTTAATATTTAACTACATATTTTATATTTTTGGTGACAACAAAATCATTTTTCCACGTGTTTTAACTATTTTATATTTAATTTTATATTTATTTTTTTAGTCAGAATTGATAATTTGTCCTTTTTGTATTTTTAACTATTTAACTATTTAACTATTTCATATTTAACTATTTTATATTTAATTCTAAATTTATATACATTTTTTATATTTAATTATTTTTTTGGCATGTTTTTTAGACATAGTTATTAATGTCAAACAAGCCCACATTTTTAATTTATACTTTTCACTAATACCAAGATTTACATTGGATTAATAACTTTTTTGATATTCCAATTCATATGAGCAAAGTAGGTAAGTAATATTAATAAAATATTTCATGAATTAAAATTATTAAGATGTGCAACTCTTTTTAAATTTAAATGATTTTGATTGGTTTAGATATTATGACATGGAAATTACGTGAAAATTTGATTGGCACTTTTAGGGAGATCATCTACCCAAGGAAGGGAGAACCAGATAGTATGCCCAAGAAGTGGAAATCCAATGCCATTTTTACAATTAAAAGAGGAAAAAACCCAAATTAAGAGAGTTGGGCAGAGAACTTGATCGAGAGCCTACCACTGCCACTGAACTAAGATTAGATTGTGAGAAAAAATGGCGATAAAACATACCAACGAAAAAACTGACGAAAAAATGGATATGTTCAAGATAATCTAGAATTGTGTAAGATGAAGTGAGAAATGATGTGTTGATGTTATGCATGTTCATCGTCGGTTGGACCAACAACCTTTGTGTTTCTAGGGTCAGAAGGGTCAGCTTCAGGGGATTCTCCCATGGTGAAGCAATCGTATGGACTAGGGAGACAGGGAGAGAATCTGTTGCCAATTAGTTACACATTCCACGATCCACGAGCCGAATAATTACAACTAGCAGCGTAAATGGTGGATGATGAGGAGGAATCAAGAGGGTATGAAATAGAGGCAGAAGGACCATGAGAGGATGAGGTGGAAGATTTTGGAGGGAATGTTATGCCAAGGTCATGTGAGAGATGATAGAGGGAAGAGTAGAGATGGTTAGAGTGGGAATTGACTTTGGAAATCCTTCTAGCAGTGTTGGAGCAATCTCGTTCTTGTGTGAGTATGTGCCGGGAAAGGAGATTGCATAGAGCCCAAAGAGAATTCCCCGCTCTACGAACTTCCTCAACTTCTAGACTTACATGTCGAAGAATGTGGACAGGGATGTCATTATCAAAAAGAGACATTTATTCTTCCATTTTTGGGGTTGTGGGTTGTTGGCCTTGGCCCCATCCATGACCACTATGTCAAGCCCAATCATGTCCTCATATAAATAACTCAAAATTTTCAGTTGCTAATGAAATCACACTGAAATAAATAGACACAATTTTTTTCTAATTAATTTGCAGAAGGGAAAACATACAATAGAAACAAATACAATCATTCAATCACAAGGAACACATTTTTTAACTGGGGAAAAAAATGTGAAAAAAACCATCCTTTGTTTGTATTATATCAGATGAGTACAATGATCTATTACAATGAAAACTTCAATCCTTGAAGCTCAACCTGCACTGCAATATGGATCTCCTCCTGAGTCTACTCTAGAAAATACTGAGCATGCACTCGCTTTGTCTCCACTCATGTTGCCTACACTTTCTCTCCCTGAACTCGCTTTGCCTATACTTGTGGTGCCTGCACTCATGTTACCTACATTCGCTCTTATTTCCTTGCACAATTTTGTGGAAATTAGCTCATTTGCTATATGAAAACACTGTACACTTACTAGTATTTAATAATGTTTACATTCATGCCTTTTTCCTCCACTCAACTAGGAAATTTGAATTGCATGCATGAATAGGCATATTTTTAGTAAATTGAATAGTTAATTGAAAGATCAGTGAGTTAACAATAGTTACAACTACTCAATTGAACTCGTATTGACTCTATTCACGACTATATCTCAGAGAACTAAGTTTCACTAACTATAAATCCACTAGATTTATATATCTTAGCAATCAACTCATGCACAACTCTACTTCTTTCCCACAAACTTGAACTTACTAACTTAATTGAGTGACTTGGCCATATCACTTATGCGAGCTACAACTCAAGTCATCTTGCTGAAGTGGAAATTTGAATTCTAACGCTTCAAGAGCCTGAAACTCCAAATGAAGCATTTTCTAGCTACAATTTAACAAAATCATGGGAATGAATTGGAAGGCAATGAATTCTGTTGGAGGGACAGGAGTAGTGGGGGCCAAGGGAGCAGAGTAGGTGGGGATGCAAGAAAAAGCATGGTAATTCAATAAATAGTGAGACAAGTTGTTGGGAAATTCCTAAAACACCATGGGTGGAAAGGATCTGACATCTCTGTGAGAATATGAAAATTGAGGATGAAAATCACTTCCTCGTAGATTGCCCTGCGAACACCCACATTAGATCTTAGTTTCATAATATTTGTTGCAATACCGACCTTCCTAGCCTTTTAACATGTCAAAATTATAGTGAGCTCGGGATGCTTCTCTCTATGTTGTTTGAGCATAGGAGTACAATTTAAAAAAAAACTAAATATTTCATTTCTTTAGGTCCGATAGACCAAAGTTTGGTCTCAATGGACTTTAACCATCATCATCATAAAATTCAAACATCTATAAAATATTTTTATTTTTCTAATTAAAATACATTATAAAATGTTTTATTTAAGAAGAATAAAATTTCCAATTAAATTTATACACAATGAAAATGTGATATAAAATTCAAAAATATTAAAGTTAATATTATTGTAACACCCCCTCGTAAAATTGTAAATATTTATTTACAACAATTAAAAAAAATTGTTTTGTTGTGGGCCATGTGAAGGTCAAATAATTATTATAAGGAAATTTTTGTTTAAATTTATTAATGCATAAATGTTTTATACATTTAGCCATAAAATCACATTGGGAATTAATTCTTGAAATTTCACATTCCAGGTAGTTGGAAACAATTATGGGAAAATTGGTTACTTGCCAATATTCCTCCTTGGGAATTAAAATTCTCAATGGGAAGACAGAGCCAAGAGGGTAAGAGAGGACCTAAGGAAACATGGAGGAGAGAGAGACTGCAAATTGGAAAACCCCTGACAGTGCATGAGGAATTCTTGAGTTGGTTAATCAACGAAATTCCAGTTGAATCATGTGTGCTCAGTTTGAGAACCCTAGACTAAGTCTAGTTGAGATTATATAGTCTTTGGGATTGAATTTGTTCAGGTCATTGTTCTTAACTATATTGGATGTGAAGTTATCTTGGGGAGAATTCTGTGAGGTGGTGCGGTCTCATGGGTTGGGTGGAGCAGCCTTCCCCTATGAATTTGTGGCTAGCTTCAATAAGCAAAGAAAGGAAAACAAATAAGTAAATTATAAAAGTTTACTTTTTTTTGGTCAATAATTTAAGAACCGTGAATAACTGTGTTTAAATTGTGAAACTTTTTAGGAAACTGTGTGAACTATGTTTGTGTTGTGACAATGTTTCAGAATTGAAACCTATTGTATGGACTAGGGGAAATACTCATGAATTAAGTCTTTTTACAGTACCATGTAATATTTACTGAATTTGAATTGTTTTCTATTTTCTCTAGAGTCCTCAACAGAAGAGAAAAAAAGGAAAAAAATAATGATAGAGGAATTATGGAAGACCCCTGTGAGGTTCAAGTTAGTTCTTTTTCCAAGCCAATGGATTTAGCAGACCAAAATTAGTCCTTATCTCACCCGACTATTATGGGAAGTCTCGTATAAAGAAGATTTTTTTTTACTGATAACATGAGACGAGAGTAAGCATATATTGTGATTATAAAACACTTCAAAGTCGAATGTTATCAATTTTTCAAGTGCATGAAATATATATAGAATACATGATAAACTCAAAAGAATAATATTGTTGCAACGAAATAATAACTTTCCAAAATAAATTTCATAATACAAAAAATATGTATAATGTTAACCTTATAGTCGTACACAAAAATAGTGTCGAACAATTAGGAGAATTCTATCGAAATTCTATCTAATGTTCTGTAATAACCATAAATAATAGTCATCATATGATTTTAACGTATATAGAAATCTAGACCTAAAAAAAATATCAGAGACCAGTTATCTGGAAATATTATGTGCGTGAAGATTGCATTATACGTATGAATAAACACTGGAATTCAATAGAAAAAATTTATATAGATAATATCATAAATTATCAAATACCGCACCCAAAAGTATAGTATTTGTTATGGTTGGACCAATTGAAACCGTACTAGGAAAATAAAATTTATAAAAAGGAAACAAAGTTTTTTTCCTTAGAAATTTCAGACCAATAATATATGTGTATATCGATACTTTTTCATAACTATAAAAACACATGAAATATATATATCTATATATATATATATATATATATATATATATTTATATATATATATATATATATATATATATATATATATATATATATATATATCGAAAGAAAAAAACGCTGTATATATTAATAGAAATATATGACAGTACATGATCATCAATACATTCTCAAACTGTTATATAAAAACAGCGAGAAAACTCCATATACCCAAAAACATCCAGAATACACTTCTGAAGAGAAGTTATTCGATGTTCATGGCCAACAATTACAGGTAGTATAAAAACAGACCCACGAGATCATCCCTGTATACATTGAAAAAGCATACAAAGAAAATACAGCAGCATCATATTCATGACAATGTGGAAATAAAAGATAACTGAATAGAAAGAAGGCTAACAAAAAAGTGTGTTCCATAGTGTCTTCCATGACTGATAAGAGGCAGTCTCGCTTGTGCAAACACCAATTCAGGCTCGCTTGAAAACATTGGGCGACTTCGATATCCATCATGCAGTGCGCAACCCTTGTATTTTAGAACTGGCTCGCTTGGAAATCACCATGCACGCTTGGCAGATGGAATTCCAGCTCGCTTGAAGAATTTTGACAGGCTCGCATGATGAAGAAAACCAGCCCTGGACAAAACCAATAACCCTGTACTCCAAAAAAAGTTAAAACAGGCTCGCTTGATGAAAAAAAAGACTGTCCTGTAAACAAAAAGGCGCCCGAAAACGATGAATTTCTGATCCCCTTGATTGGGAGAGATCCGGCTCCCCAGCTCGATCCAGAGATCCGACACCTTTCTATGTCCTATCATGACCGGCAAGCCCATCAGATCCAGGATCGAATGGATATGAGAAATCTAATCGAATAATGAACTCTTCGGCGATCTGGTCCTTGCTTATACCCGAAGCATCAAAAATAGTGTAATCAGAGAACAGTTTAATTCTGAGGTCCATCGCAGATACAAGGAACATCGGTCGAAGGTCCAGAGCACTGACACAGGATGTCAGACAGGTGCAGAAGATTAATAAAATGGAACGGGTAGGTTCAAATGACAGTTGGATGCGATGTAAGGTAATGACTAGACCCTCCTGTAGAACCTCTCAAAGCTCAAATAACGACAATCCAAACACCCAATGCAAGTACAGATCCAGGAAATCTCGCACGAATCCCGAATATTGATATGGAAGATCTCCGGATGAAGAGCGTCTAACGGATACCTGCACGAATCATTAATAGGGCAGCTATAAACGATGCCACCAATAAATGTGTCCACCTACCGGAAATGGCGATTGAATCTATACCGCTGCCAAAGACAGACTGTATTGAGCCGGAAAACAATTCAAAAATAACCGGAGAAAATCGAAAGGCCAATCGGAAAAACCAGAAAGCCTTCAAAATTTGCAGCAGCAACAGCTATGGCTTCCTGAGAATGACCACCATCTCCAAAAGTCTGCAAGCACCCCGAAACCTCATGATGGTCGGGTGTCCGCCCAAGCAAAACATAACCAGAAGACCATCATACCAAATCATCCACTCCAATGATAGAGGGGAACCCCATGCCCCACCCCTCCTGGCAATGAAACCCCTTGCCTCCACATCTCATGGCATCAGTTCGAAATAACGGATGACCATCTGCAACTTTGCAAGATGCTCGTGAATATTGGTACTGTTATGGGCTTCCAAACAGCCACCACCCCAAACCCCGTGGCACCCGCACTCAACGCCGCTCAACTTACGCACCACACATCACCACCGCCTACACCCAGCTCCCCCCAACGCAGCACCTCCCTGCACCGCCATCACACCACACCATGTATGCTAACGATAGAAATAGCAGCACTCATGAAACGACATTAGCCACCAAGAGCCACAACAATTGTCCACATTGGGTTCCAGCATTATGAATCAACAAAAGCGACCAAAAGCCACAATAACTTGTCCACATTGGGTTCCAGCATTATGAATCAACAATAGCCACCAGAAGCAGCAAACAACTGACCTCGATGGGTTCCAGCTATAAGATTCAACAATAGCCACCAAAAGCCACAAAAATTGTCCAAAATGGGTTCCAGCTTTATGATTCACCAATAGCCTGCGGCAACAATAATTGTCCTCGAAAGGGTTCCGACCATATGATTCTGAGCGCCACTCGGATGGGAGTGAACCTAAAAATCAAAGGTTGAGCCGCACATCCCGAGAGTCCTCTCCATGGACCGCTCCATAGGCCGGTTGTCTTTATGATGCAGCGTGGAAGATCAATTCCTTACCTAACCCCGGAATGGTCTTGAAGGGCATCCTACAATGTATTCCTGAGCTAAGCTAAGCTCACCCTGAGAAAAACCCTTATGGCTAGACCACTAGCCTGTCTGCCACAAGCATTCATCTCTCCAAATCAAGAAACTATGTTACCGTTACCTTCCTCAGCGAACACGTGGGCTTCTCATTGCGGGTTTTAAGAATCTATTGTCTTTTTTCCATACGAAATACAAGAATATATCGTTTTATCTATATATATATATACACACATGAGTATGAAAAATAATTTTTAGTTTAACACATGATAGGAGTAACGACCACGGGCCAATCTAATTGAGAATATCAAAAAAATTGTATAAATAGAGACTAAAATGATAATAACCCTGAAATTTCTGGGTATCATAATCCTAGCTCGATATTGAGCTTCATTAAGAAAGTATTTTCGAATCAAGTAACTGGATAAACCCTAATATGAAACCCTAGCAGGGAAAGTTCTAGACTACACCTTGAGAGGATCATATGTCAATATGTCAGAAAAGGACCTAGGAAAACAAGCCACCGAATCCTCCAAAAAAAGTTTGCTAAAGACTACAACGAGAAGGAATATCTATTAATAAATCAAGGTAATGTTAGGGAAAACCCATCCAACTATTAAACTAAATGAAATTAATAGAGAAAAAAGTAACTAGGAGACTAGTTTACCTAGAACGATACCCTCTCTCCTTGATCACTCCCATTTTCATTCCTAGAACAAACCCTCACTTAAAATGACAAAGGAAATTACAAATAAAGCCAAGAGAACAAGTAATATAAACCTAGTTGTGTAATTACATGTAGATAGGTGAATTCATGGTAATGCATCAACGAAATTGAGACTTGAATAAAAGCATAGAGTCATGACAGAGGTACAAGTAACTCTCAGAATTCCTGGTATTGAACCCCAAATACCATTGTGAAACCCCAACAGATAAAATAACAACTGGCAACAACAGGGCGAGGATAAAACTGAGAAACATGTAAACCCTACATCTAATAGGAATATATATATATATATATATATATTTGGAACAATATACTTATCAATTTACCTGACTGAACAATGATTTAGCACTAGAATGAAAGATCTAAGGATAACAGAAATAAGAGTTTCTCTAGAGGGTTTGCAGAGATAATCTTAGCACATGAGGGTGAATGAGTGAAGCACTTGCAGTGCAAGGTCTAGAGTGTGGTTACCCTCTAACCACCTCCTCTGATTAGGATCATTGATAAAAACCCTAGCGAGTAAGAACCGTGGATTTAGAATCTTGTGATTACCAAAGTTACCCACTCCAATTGGCATACATCTAGAGAGTTACAAGATAGGTTGTGATGTCTCTTGTCACAAGAACTTTAACGTATGTTGAAATACAATTCCATAATAATAAAATTGGATGTTATACATGGGCACTTAACCTTATATATATATATATATATATATATATATATATAGAAGATAAAACCTAAAGAGAAAAATTATAATATTAACCCAAATCAAACTATTTACAAAATATACATATATATTTAACAAGAAAATACATTAATGAGTGGGAAATTTTATCAAAAGTGAAATATTTCATAGGTTAAAAAAAAAATTGTATGTGTATGTTATAGGTAGTCTCAAAGCCATGATAATTGCATTATGGCATATATAGGGTAACTACATTGGTAACAAAATTGTGTTTCTTGTTTCATAGAAATGAGAAGAGGTAGAGGAAAGATGACTACACCACCTACCAGAATACCAAATGAGCCCGAGGCAATACCATTGGAAGGACCTAACCTAGAGATGTGCGTCCAGTTAGGGGATGAATCCCAGACCACTACTACAATGTTGAGGGAAATAGTGCAACATCTAAGAGCATAAATGGCTAAACTAAGAACTACTAATGGAAAATTTTAATGTGATATCAATAAATGATAGTTAAAATTTTAACAGATAGGTAGAACCAAAGAAATTCATCCCCAACTATTGATAATGGTAATATGGAAGAATCACATAGGCGAAGATAAAATAGTCTTTCTGAGAAAATCCTTAAACAAGAATCAGAGGGTGGAAGGGAAACATAGGAGGAAGAATATGAGAATTCTTCTCGAGAAAGAGTACAGAAGGGAGCAAAAATACAAAAGTTGGAACTATAAGGGGAGTTTAGGAAAATCAAACCTCTAAGATTTGATGGTGATTCTAGGGAGGTTGGTGAGGCTTGGTTAGTAAATATTAACAAATATTTTCAAATCTATGAATATGATGACAATTTGAAGGCTTGAATGATAATTTACCAACTTCAAGGAAAACCCACATTATGGTGGGAAGAGGTTAAAATAGTCCAGCAAGTTAAAGAACAAGGAATTACCTGGGAGAAGTTTCAACAATACGTTATGAAAAATTATTTGACTAAATGGTTCTACAACGACAAGGAAAGACAATTTCATTATCTTTGATTTGGTCGGTTATCTATGGATGAATACAGAGAAAAAATTACTTATCTACTGAGATATTTTCGTTACATATGTGAGGAGAAGGCTAAATTGTAGAGAGTTATAAGTGCTCTGCTTACATTTATGAAAGAGCGACTAGAGTTTGATAATCCTAAAACTATGGATGGGGTGATACACAAAGCACGAATATGTTATTGAGAGATGGAGAAAAAAGGGGATAATAATGAAAAGTGGTTAGAAAAAGGGGCAGAAACATTTTTAGAATATTAAAGGTGCAAAATTTTCAAATTCAAAGAGCTCATATAAAAATGAGAAGAGTAAAATTTTAGGAAGAAATCAACATAAACCCAGCCTGCAAAATGAATTTAAAATAGTGGAAAGGTCAAATAAACATGAATTTGATCAATCATCGGGACCCCCAGTGCAATTTTAGGGATATGGGGAACCCCACTATGTTAAAAATTGCCTATACTGTAAAATGATAGAGAAAGTGGAAAATATCCAAGAAGCATCCACAGTAGGGGAATTAACAATGACTTTACCCAAGATTGATGTTGCATTATAAGACCATTAAGTAGAATATCAACCAACAATGGTGGAGCTCAAAGGTAAAAAATTTAACTACCTTGTGTCTATTTTAAAGGTAAAAAAATTAACTACCTTGTGTCTATTATGTCTATTTTAAGTCCAAAGATAGTGGAGTTATGTCATTTACAAGTAATAAAATTTAAACATACGTGGCTGGTGCAGTTATCGATTGGGCCAAAAAAGAGAGTAACAACCAATGTGGAGAAATTCTCTATTGAGCTGGAAGATTAGCCAATAAAATAAAACTTAAATGTTTTACCTGTAGGGTCTTATGACATGTTAATTGACATGGATTTGCTTGAAAGACACTAGTCTCTTATAAAATGTAAGGATAAAACTATTAGCATCATTAATGAAGAAGGGGTTAGGCAAGGAACACAAGGAATCATAAGACCCTTGAAATTGAGGCCAATTATAATCTCAAAGTTAGGAAAGTGAAATGGAAAGGGATGCGAAATATATGTTGTTCAAGTGGGGTATACAAATTCCAAATTAAACACTACAAGCTTAGAAAATCTACCAATTGTACAAGACTTTATTGATGTGTTTCCAGAAGAGAACCCTAGGTTTCCTCCTAAGAAAGACATATATTTTACTATTGAATTGATTCTGGGAGCTTATCTAGTATCTAGAGCACCCTATCATATGAGCCTACCAAAACTACTAAGCTATAAATGCAATTGCAGGAGCTGCTGGACAAGAAGTATATCTTCCCAAGTGTGTCACATTTGGGATATCTTGTAATTTTTGTTAGGAAGAAGGATGATATTTATGGATATGTATTAATTACTAACAACTAAAAAAATCAACCGTTAAAAAAGAGTACCCTCTACCCATGATTGATGATCTATTCGATCAAGTAAATGGCGCTACTATGTTTTCTAAGATATATTTGCGCCCCAGGTACTACCAAATATGAATCAAGAAAGAGGATATATGTAAAACTTCTTTTAGAACTAGCCTATAGACATTATGATTTTGTAGTTTTACCTTTTGGCGTTACTAATGCCCCAATGACATTTATGTGCCTCATGAATAACACATTTCATCAATACCTTTATAAATTCATGCTAATATTTATTTATGGAATCCTTATCTATTCAAAGAATATGGGATAACACAAGATACATTTACAAATAGTACTGCAGACATTTCGGGAAGACCAACAATACTCTAAGTATAGTAAATGTGATTTTTACAAGGACCAGATCCAATATTTATGACACATCATCACTCATGAGGAGATAGTTGTAGACCCTAAAAAGATTGAAACTATCATGGAGTAGTATGATCCTATAATGTAGAATACATTAGATATTTTATTGGGTTACCCATGTATTACCATCATTTTATAGAAGGATTTTCAGGGTAGCCTACCCCATTACTTCCCTACAAAAGAAAGGGAAATATTTCTGTGAACAACTGAGTGTCAAAATAGTTAAATGATAAAGTAAAAAATTTGTTAACTACAAGCCCCATTTGGAGGATTTCAAATCCAGGAAATAAGTTTGTTGTTTCCAAAGATTCTTGTAAAGAAGGGGTAGGAGGTGTGTTAATGCAAGAGGGTCGAGTAGTAGCTTATGAGCATCGAAAGTTAAAAGAAAATGAACAGATGTATTCAACCTATGATTTAGAATTGACAGAAGTAGTCCATACCTTAGAAGTATGGCGACATTATCTGCTTGGAAAAAAATATATTTTTTGATGACTGGTCATAGTATTCTAACTAGTTTTTTTAAACACACCACTTTAAATGCACGACATGCACGATGGACTACCTTTCTGAGTGAATTTGATTTTGATATAAAACATATGAAAGGTAAAGAGAACCGGGTGGCATACGCTTTGAGAAAAAAAAAATTATCTCTGTGAAATTTCATTTAGTCAAATTAAAACTGATTTAATAGAATAGATTAAAGATGTTGTTCAAAGAGATCCATACTATCAATTTCTTTGCAAACAAGTAAAACAGAAGGGAAAGAATGGAAAAAATCTAGAAGAAATATGTTGATTTATAGGAAAATAAATTATGTTCCTCACCAGCAAAGAATTAAACAATTGATTTCAGATGAGTACCATAAAAGTCCTTATGTTTCCCACCCTGTTTATCACAAATTAATTACTACTTTAAGAAAAGACTATTTTTGGCCCAATATGAAAAGAGGAGCAGAATACCTGAAAAAATGCTTGGAATATCAACAGGTGAAGGATAAACATCAACATCCAGTAGGTTTACTTCACCCATTTTCCATCCCTGAATGGAAATGGGAAATTATTACACTTGATTTTATTACTGGTTTACCTAAGTCCAAGAGGGAAAATGATTCTATTATTGTTGTAGTGGATAAGTTAAGTAAATTTACACACTCTGTGAAAGTGAAATCCACTTATAAAATAGTTCCGATTGTTGACATTTTTATGAAGGAAATTTTTAGATTGCTTGTCGGTGTACCTAAAGTAGTAATTTTTGATAGAGGTGAAATTCACGTCTACATTTTTGGAAGGCTCTTTTTACAGGATTGGGTACTCGAATACAATTCAGTACTGCATATAATCCTCAAACGAAATAACAAACTAAAAAGGTAGAACAAGTACTCGAGGATATGTTAAGAATGTACGTGATGCAATATCCAAGAAAATGGGAAGACTACCTTCATTTGTTAGAATTTTACTATAATAATAACTAACATGGCTCTTTAAGGATGATCCCGTTCAAAGTTTTATATGGGCGGAGATGTTAAACACCTATTAATTGGAGTATTCCTAAGGAAAAACAAATGTTGGGACCTGACATACTAAATAATGTGAAGAAGGTGTTAATTAACTTAAATCCTACTCAATATCGATAAAAGACTTATGCAGGAAACAAGCTTAGTTACCAGGAATTTTAGGTGAGGGATCATGTGTGTATGAGAGTAAACCCTAAAAGAGTACATTGTGGTGGGGAGGTTGTGTAAAATTATCTCCTCGGTTTGCGGGCCTTTTAAAATTTTTGCCTGAATTGGACATGTTTCTTATCAACTAGCCTTACCTAGTAACATATGTGTACATTACATATTCCATGTTGCTTTACTGAAAATGTATATTTATGATCCTAAAGACATTATTAATTATAATTTATATATAGGTAAACAATGAATGGATTAAAGATAAATGTATATTTCTTAAATTGTCGGTTAATGAAAACTAATGACGGCCTTAATTATTGTGAATGTAGGTTGAACCAGACAATGAATTTCTGGTCAAACCCCTATGTATTCTTGATCGGAGAGAAATAATGCTACGAAAGTGAGCTATCACCCAATTTAATGTGCAGTGGAGGCACTTTAGCCCTGAATAGGCTACTTGGGGAGATGGAAATTTTATAAGAGAAGTGTAGCCTAGCTTGTTTTGAGAGCTATGAAACACCAAGGATGGTGTTTTGGTCAAGGGGAGGGGGGTGGGGATGGTGATGTAATACCCCCTAGTAAACTTGTAAATATTTATTTAGTGTAGTTAGAAAATAGATTATGTTGTATTGTGGGCAATGTGAAGGTTGAATAACTATTAGAAGGAAATTTTTGTTTAAACTGATTAATGCATAAATTCTTTATGCAGTTATCCATAAAAGCACATTAGGAAGTAATGTTGAGAAATTTCACATTCTATGTAGTTGTAAATATTTATGGGTGAGGTGGTTACCTTCCCAAACTCCTTCTTGGGAATAAAACATCTCAAAGAGGGAACCAAGAGGGTAAGAGAGGAACCTGAGGAAACATTGAGGAGATAGAGACTACGAATTGTGAAACTTATGACTAGACACTATCAACATGAGGAATTTTTGACCTGGTTGGCCAGTGGAATTCCAACTGAAGCCCGTGTGCTCTTTTTGAGAACCCTAGACTAAGTCTTGTTTGGATTAGATAGTCTTTGGAATTGAATTTGTGCAAGTCATTGTTCTAAACTATCCTGGATGTGAAGCTAGCTTAGGGGAGTTACAATGGTGTTATTGGTCTCATAGGTTAGGTAGAATGTCCTTCCCCCTGTGACTTTGTGGATAGCTTGAATAAGTAGAGAAAGGAAAACATATAAGTATTATAAAAGTTTACTTTTATGTTGGTCAATAATTTAAGAATTGTGAATAATTGTGTTTAAACTGTGAATGTTTTAGGAAACTGTGTGAACTGTGTTTGTGTTGTAATAATGTTTCAGAATTGAAACCTATTGTATGGACATGGGGAAATACTCATGACTCAAGTTATTTTACAACATAATGTAATATTTACTAAATCTGAACTATTTTTTAATTTTTTCTAGAGTCCTTAAATAAAATAAAAGAGGAAAAATTAATAATAGAGGAATTATGGAAAAACCCTATGAGATTAGGGTTAGTTCATGGGCCAAGCCACAAAGTCAACATCCCAAGATCAATCCCTATCCCACCAGATTATTATTAGAAGTCTCGTATAAAGAATAATAATAATAAAATATTGATAACAAGAAACGAGAGTAAACATATTCTTTGATTAGAAAAGACTACAAAGCCAAACATTATCAGTTTTTTTTAACATTATATAGGAGAAAGAAATATATATAGAATTCCCAATAAAATCAAAAGAATAATATTGTTGCAAGGGAGTAATAACTTCCTAAAATAAATTTCATAATACAAACACATTATGTATAATGTTAACCTTACATTCGTACACGCAACTGGTGTCAGAAAATAAGGATAATTCTATCGAAATATTTGTAATAACCAAAAATAATTGTCATCATATGCATTTAATGAATATACAGAGCCAGAACTAAAAAAATAAAATAAAAAAAATCAAAGACCAATTATCTGGAAATACTATGTGCATGGAGAATGCATCATACATATGTATAAACATTGGAATTCAACTGAAAAACCCTATACAGAGAATATCATAATATCATTACTTATCAAATTCCACACTCAAAACTATAGTCTTCATTATGGTTGAACCAATAAAAAATGTACCGAGAAAATAAGATTTATAAAAAAGAAAAAAAAATCCTTAAAAGATTTAGACAAGTAATATATGTATATAATAACAGTATATGCAAAATAATGTTGTGTTTAACCCTCAATATGAGTAATGGCTGCAGGCCAATCTAATTGAGAATATCAATTAATTTGTATAAATACACACTAAAATGATAATAACCCTGAAGGATCCAACTATCATAACCCTAGCTCAATATTGATCTTCATTAAGAAAACATTTTGGAATTAGGAAACCAAATAAACCCTAGTATGAATGCCTAGCTAGGAAATTTCTCGACCGCAACTGCAGAGGATTAAAGGGCAAGATGTCAAAAAATGAACTTGGGAAAACAAGCCACCGAACTATCCCAAATAATTTGGTGAAGACTGTGTTAGTGTGAATTATAATCGCAAGTGTATGAAAAAAACCCACTTTAGTTGTGCATAACAAACAACCCTAAAATCAAAGATGGCTGCCAATTTCCTTAGATCTGTAGTTAGTTGACCAAGATGAATGCTACAAAATCTAGATCTATGCAGTAAAAGACATTAAATAAAAGATAAAAGCAAGAGTTGCTCCATGCATCCAATAGACAAGACAATAATATTTTTAAAGAATTTTTGCATTTATGACACCTCGAAAGGGAACATAGAAAGATGTTACTAGTCCCCTTCAATGGAATGGGTTCTTGTATGTCCTCATCGCTTCAGATCTAAGATCCTTCTCTCTTTATGATGTAGAAAACCCAGACAAAAATGGAACTCAAGGGGAGTTCACAAGAAAAATGGTAGCAAAATATGACAATGATGGAGGATCAAAGTTAGACCAAAAGTATAGATCCAGAGTGATCTTTAGGAAACAAAAGGTAGTGAGTGAATGGAAAAACCCTTCTATTTATAACAAAATATTGAGTTAGTCTAGACATTGGTGCATAATTAAAATATTATTAACTAATTCTAGATCCAACTTTTATGGAATATTTTATTATATTTTTTGGAGGGAAATTTTTTTTGAATTTGGTCAAATCCCTTTATTTGTAAATAATAAATAAATAAATGATTTATTTGTTATTTTAAGGATGTGGTTGATTAATAATTAAATAACTAGCAATTTATTCAATTATTTATAAATAATTTAGTCAAATTTAACAAGTAATATTATTTAAATAAGGTTTAAATAATTATTCCTAGAAAATAATACGATAAATAATGATTTATCTAATGAATTTTCCTATTTTGGGTTAAATATGACCAGGAATATTAATTAAACTATTGTTTAACTAATTATTCCTTGAGGTAAATCAAACAAATGTGGATTTATTCAATATTTCATCATGGTGTTTCCTGTTTAGACCATAAACAACTTAATAAATTAAGGTTTACCAAGTTATTTTTCATAGTGAAAGAAAATTTACTTAGGGTAAAATTTGTCTTACATGGTGTACTTTGGTCCATCTAATAGTAACAGGTTAGATGACCAAAAATTGGTGTAAGATATTTCCCCCCAGCGTGCGAGCATTAGGAGCTAATCGTATGACTGAAGTAAGTTGTAAGAACTCAGTCAATAGACACCGAATGGGAAGTTGGAGAGAGAGAAATATAAGGTAGACCAAAGTGCTAGAGGACAAGACCCTAAGGAGGCGAGACTTATAGGTGCGACAAGTCTCTTTTATGAGTGAGTACCTGTGCTACAAGTGGCGGGGGAGGCATACCTATGCCCACCGAGACAAAGTACAAAGAATAATGTGTCTAATAAACAAGGGACTGAACTATATAGTACATGCTGGAAAAACATGGGCCAGATAAAAACATGATAATGGATCCCACATACAATTGTGCCTGGGATAACAGCTAGGCCTTATACAATAATATCTGAGTACATAAGATATAAGTACAACTAGAGAGGCCATGTAAAACAGGAGAGGGCTCTGAAAATCTGAATGATACATGCAAACTAATAGGCGCTGCAAGTGGCTGAGGCTAGAACCATAAAATCTATGGAGCTACATCAAAGGCTATAGTAGAGAGGTCATCCGTGCATGTGGAGGGATACTTGAAGGGCCACCCCCTCATGAGGTCTGAAAAATCTCACACACACCCGATAATCACCGGTACAATCTGCTGCATCATTGAACCATCGAGTATATGGATCTAGATCATGCCATAAGGAGATGGAGCTGAGAAACAATCAAGTCAAAGGGAAATAAGGGGTCCATTTACTTGATCTGAGGCACCGAAAAAGAGTGGAAGATGGAACCAAGGTACACTGCCCTCTAGACCTATCTTCTGGAATGAATGAGTTGATGTCGATCGAAGGAGGTCCGCCATAGGTGAGGCAATAATGGATTCTCAACTAAGGCACAAGAGAAAATAGTAGAGCGACTGATAGACTGACACCAAGGATAATGATGGAATGCGGGGTAATGAGTAGCGGGCTGATGACTTCCCTTGTTAGAGCATGAAGGGCATGGATGAACTGGTAGCAACTGACACAATATAAAAGGGGACAGGGGAGAGTAGGACTGAAGGCCATAATGTGCGACATGAGAGAGGAACCAAGCAATGAAGGATGGAGGACTATAGCGGGATACAAAGGGACTTGGGATAGACTCCATGGATGCGATGATGACTCAACTTGGATGCTATAAACAAGGGTGACTCGATGATGCTGCCACATAGAAAAGGTCCAGTGGGGACCATGAAAACCTCATTACGAAAGTCGACATTAGCATGGACAAGTATAGAGGCAAAGTGGTGCCCCAAGTACAAGTGTTGCAAGTGAAGAAATTCAATTTTGAGGAGTGGTGAAGTGACCCTTCTTGGAAAAAATATGTCTTGGTGAAGTATCAAATCACAAAAAACTAACAAATACTCGTTTTAGAGCTCGTTTAGAGCTTTCCAACGGTATGGATGGTTTTTCAATCTGAGCTACGGTTTGGCTGCAACGGGGAAAATAAAAATCTGGGGTTTCTATTTTAATAAGGCATTTTCCCTCCAAATTCACTCATTTGCAAGTGTAGTTGTGGTGAATGTAGAGAGGAAGAAAGGCCCTAAATCTTGCAGCGATCATAGTGAACAAACTGACCATTGGAATCAAGATCCGTCAGTTGTAGGTAAGAGGCCTAACACTACTCTTTCATTTCATTGGTTCGAAAGTTCAATTTAGGCACCCAGAGCTCATGAACAGGACAGGTCACACTTTTGGGGTCTGTTCTGTGACCTGGATAGCAGGTACTGGGCAGAAAACTGCGACCTGTCTGAGGAAATGACCTGAAAAGTGTGACCTGTCAGAGAAAGGGGGTTTCAGTGTTGTTTTTGGTTGATATCTAGGATTTTTATGGTTGAGGGACATAGGTGCCCCCAAGCATGATGTGTTCATGCCAAAATATATTTAGAAAAATGGGAATCTAAACACATTTTTATGATGTGGTGCGCACGAGAAAGGGAATGGAGGATTACCAATATCTTTTGGTACTACATATATGAAGCAAATGGACTAAGTTTCTGGGTTGACATACATGATCTCACTATCCCAAAGGGTGGATTTGTAGATAATGAACTGGTGCTCTCCAGGAAAACCCACAGGTTGGTCAACAACAATGTCAAAGGGACTGGGTTGTTGATGTAAGATGAAGGAATGATGAGGGGTATCATCCCTAGAGCGACCTGAAGTGATATGGGACTCTATAGGTTCTTCCAAATGGGGAAGAATAAAAGTACTAGAGTCGATACAACTAGATACACTAGGAGAGCTGTGGAGAATTGCTTCTCCTGGTCTCTCAAATATCGGTGCCCCCTTACCCAAAAATTGGGTGTCAATGTAATGGCCACAAGGTGTCTGTGGTTCAGGGGTGGTGACTACTTCCATAATGTTGTCATCGTGATAGAAGATGGGGTGATTGGTGGAAGAAAGACCACCTGACGTGACGAAGCTACCTGACTCATCATCATGAGAAGAGAGATTCACATGTGCATCGTCACAAGGGGTGACAGAAAAATAAGTAGATGAAGGATCCACCGATGTTGAACCCAAGGTGATCACTGAAGGGAGGTTAGGAAAAATAGAAGGGGAAGGCCCAGGGGGGTCTTCCATCAAGGATCTCATAGATGATGATAGGTAGTGGACAGTGGCTGAAGACTCTGTCATTTCGACATCCAGAGGGGTAATGCCAATAGGAGTGGATGTGTCCTATGGTTCTACTGAAGCAAAACACACAAAATAGGGAGTGGTGGACTCGTTGTGCTTTGCCTAGAATTGGAAAAATACTGATAGAGAGGTGGGGACAGAGGTGAGTATAGTGGCCATGGAAATCACAAAAAGCACAAGGGTGGTTGGTGTGAATAATCTTGGGGTTCTTGGTTACATTCGAGGCCGAAAAAATGGTTTCTGGGACCGTAGACTCAGGGAAGACGACGTTAATCATGGGCTTGATGCAAGGAAATTAAGGAAAATTATGTGGCATGACCGACAACATCACACAAAGCACAAGATTGGGTACTATTTGGAGGCTGAGAAGGAGCAAGGTCAGTCGGGGCAGCCTTGTCTTTAGGTGCCTTCTTGCGATCTTTGCCCCCTTCACCCGAAGTTGTCTCAATAGGAGTAGGTTCCTGTTGAGGTGGCTCAGGCACGGTAGCAGAGGGAGGGGTCATGGGGACTAGTTGAACCAGGGTCAAAGAAAGATAAGGTTTGGGCTGACCAGGTGGGATAGTGGCTGGAGGATCAATGTACCAGACTAGGATCCCCAGGGTCAAATTAGGAAGGGATAAGGTAGCCATAAAAGATACTGAAATCACTCCAAGAGGAGGAGCTAAGAATGGTATCTGACTGGAGGGGTAATGGCCAGGCAAGATAGCTTCGAGATGGTTAAGGCTAGGAGGAAGCATGCCAAGAGGGTAGATAGGCTCATGGATACCAGCTGTATATGAGGGACCGTGAGGAGGGGGTCTTGAAGGCTGGGTCGAAGTGATAGGAGGTTGCGGAGGGCGGGGCTACTGACTAGTTGAAGCGGGCTGCTTGAGGGAAACTTGAGACGATTGCAACATGCAAATGTTCGACGAGCTGGGATCAGAGATAGGAGGAGGAAGACCATGGAATGAACCAAGCAAAGAGGAGTCTTTGTAGACTCCGAGTGAGACACTGGTCAAAGGTTTGATGGTTTTCTTATTGGCCACCGAAGAGATGATAGACTCAGGGGAGGTCTGAGACTTCGGTTCGTAATATGCCAACTGGTCAATGGTGACTATATTTCTGTTATGAGGAAAGGACATATTGCGGTGAACCACAGATGGGACAACAGACATCACATAGGTGTTGCTACGAACCAATAGAATGTTGTAATCTAAGTGGGAATCAATGACTTCTACGTCAACACAAGCAGTCTTCCTCGCAAGAGTAATAGGAAAATTGCAGAACAGGCCAATAGGCTGGGAAGAGTGGCCATTCCATGCTTAGAGGGTGATAGTTGAAGGGGCCAACTCAGGCAATCCAAGTTGTTGCCAAACCGAAGTGGACATCACATAAATGGATGCCCCCTCATAATTGATACAATAGAAGACGTTGGCATTCCGGCTCTTGACGGGAATTTGGAAGGCGACGGAAGCAGGAAGGGGAGGATGTTTTGACCAGTCAACATCGAAGATGATCAAACGATAATCTGAAGGATTTACAATGCCCATAGAAGTTATTATAGGTTTTCATTGTGAAGGGCACGACTAGAGGAGTTCCAGCATTGAGATGGAAACAAGAGATTGCACCAAATCATATACTATATTATATGAATGGGTAGCTTTTACAGAAGCAGTGTTTCGGCGTAATTTTCCCTTAGGGATCTTGGTATGAACTTTTTCCTTAGGCTGAGGGATCGTTAAAGGACCATTGGTTGTCGAAACAGGCTCTTTAGAACCTAAAGAAGGGGGCTCGGGGACAGACGTAGTGGGAGTCTTGTTGTACTGACGGGACCGAGTCTGAAGGTTGAGATCAACGGTAATGGGTTGGTCAGAGTTCATCATGAGAATCTGGTAATTGGAGGTACTAGATGGAGGAGCTTGAGTGGTTTCCTGACCTTTAGGTGGTTGGGTTGTTGGAAATATGATGCAGAATGTTTTCCTTGATGGCAACCCACTTGATAGAGTGTTGTCCTTGAATGGCAACCCACTTGATGAAGATAATGGAAACCTACTTGATGAACTTGTTAAATGATGTAAATACTGATGTATCTACAATGATTACAGAAGGTAATGATGGAAGGAATGACAGTATGTGCCAGAATATGATGAAAAGAGTATGTATCAAGGAATACGCGGATTTGTCTAGGGGAAGTCGCGTATGCACGCGGGAAATAACGTGCCAAGTCGCGTATGGGAAAAAAGCGCTCATAAATTGCAAAACCAGGGGTAACCACCATGGTATTGACCCATTTTTTTGAGTAATGATTCGTCTATGTGACCCCGTCCAGGAATACCATCGGATGTAATGTGATTTTGGCTCATGGTATTGAAAAAGGGTAAACCTATATAAGGAGAAGAAATTCATTGTGCAAAGGATGAGTGTGGTGCAAGTTGTCTGAGCTTGAAGGAATACTTCTCTCTGAAGTATATCTGAATGGAAAGGGTTACTGTTGAATGATAGATCTGAATGCATGAAGCACCTATGAAGAAAATGATGAAGAAGGGAATCTAGATCTGAAATGTATTTGTATTTGCTACATCTGTTTATGGAATGATTAGATCTGAGATGAGGCGAACATCTGTCTGACGTAAAGGGTAAAATCTGTGTGAAGTGTTTGTTCTGAAGAATTGCAATGACCTAAATGCCTGAAGAACCATACGCTAGTTTGCCGCAGAAGAAGCGCGTATATACATGACTTTGCTGAAGAGAAAGCGTGTATGCGAAGTGAAATTAGCTCTGTAATATGTGCAGAAGTATACGCGGGTTTGTATGGTAGAAGGCGCGTATATACGCGGGATAAGTGAAAGGAAAGTGCGTATGCAAACTAGGGTTTGCTGAAGCATGGGGTATGAAATTTCTAATCTGTTATGCTGTGTTACTTCTATCTGTATTCTACAGTTCTGAGTTGTCTGTATCAGTTTGGTTGTATGATTGAGCATAAATGTGTGGAGTGGGTCCAGTCTGAAAATATGATGAAACGAGGCCTGCAAGTTGTGCTCTATTGAAGTTGTTTGGATCCAGTGTGAAAATTGATGAAACGTGGTCCTTAGAGGTGCTGAGGGTTGTAGCCTTCAGTCAGGGGGTTGTAGCTCCCTTCCAGGTGAGGCTGGTAAACGAGATCAGGGGGTCGTAGCTCCCTTCCAGGAGAGGCTGGTAAACGAGTCAGGGGGTTGGAGCTCCCTTCCAGGAGAGACTGGTAAACGAGCGCAGGTGGGTGCCTGCGTGCTGGTCAAGTCTGCGCCAGCACATATGTTGTAAGATGTTTTCTATATAATAAAATATTGAAGGCTGAGCAACTGCAGCGGTGGTTTTCTCCCGACTTGGGTTTCCACCTAAAATCCTAGTGTTCATGTGTGATGCTTATGTGTGATGGTTTATTCTGTTCTTACTGCACATGTTTACTATTTATTGAACATCTAATGAATGAATGAAGGAATGATATAAGTGAAGAATTAATGGCATAATTAGATCTCTGTGTATACGCGAGTTTTATGAAGGATATCCGTGTGTATACGCTAGTTTGGTTCAGAAAAGTAGCATATGGGTTTTAGAGAGTGAAAAAGTAAAAATATTTGATAAAGTCCTAAATACTTATTCACCCCCCCCGCCTCTCAGTATTTTTCCCAACAATTGGTATCAGAGCCAGGTCCTTCTGCAGAAGCTTGATCGCTTGAAGGAGATCTGTCGCAATGGGAAGTCAAGAAGGAGTAATGTCTATAAAGCCACCTCTATTCAATGGAAGCAATCTGATATTCTCGACAGCGGATAAAGAAAACTTCTTGCATATAATGCTCTAGAAAAGGAAAAGAAAGTTACATTTGGAAATGATACTCCTGCTGTAATTAAAGGAAAAGGGTCTGTGTTTCTAAAAGAAAAGGTGAAGGCTAATGATGTCATGTATGTGGATGTATTAAGGCATAACCTGTTAAGTGTAAGTCAAATGTGTGATCAAGGAACAGAAGTGGTCTTTAGTTCAAAAGAATGTGTGGTTCGTGATCTTGATACAGGTAAAATTATTATAAAAGGGAAAAGAAATCCAAGAAACCTGTATGTACTGAACTGCAAAGATCAATGTTACTTAAGCAAGTCTTTAGAAAATTGGCTATGGCATAGAAGGCTAGGGCATCTAAGCTTCTCTCAAATCAACAAAGCAAGCAGACTTCAAGCAGTTCGTGGTATTCCCAATATTAATCTACCAGAAAGTATCATATGCAAATCTTGTCAATTCGGTAAGCAGACCAGAGTACGATTTAATGCCAAAGAAGGATCATCAAGTAAGCCTCTTGAACTCATTCATACTGACATATGTGGACCTATGAGGAAAAATTCACCACATGGGGAAGAATACTATATCTTATTTATTGATGATTACTCTAGAATGTGTTGGATCGGGTTCATTAAACACAAAGATGAAGCATTTGAAAAATTTCAGATCTTCAAAGCATTGGTAGAAAATGAATTAGATCTAAAAATCAAGTGTCTTAGATCTGATCGAGGAGGAGAATATACGTCAAATGAATTCTTTGAATTTTGTGAACAACATGGCGTAAACTACTGATGCGGCTGAAAGGAAGAAGTATGAAATCAATGCCAAAGCAGTGAATGTCTTATTAGGAAGCATGTCTGAACCAGAATTTGCTAAGGTGATGCAGCTAAATTCAACAAAAGAAATATGGGACAAAATCATTCTGAGCTATGAAGGAGATACAAAGGTAAAAAGTGCAAAACTTCAAACTCTCAGAATTGAATATGAAAATTTAAGGATGCATAGTGATGAAAGTATTGCCAGTTTCTTTTTACGTCTAGATGATATTGTAAATCGAATGAGAAATTTGGGTGAAACCATAGCCGATACTACTCTAGTGGAAAAAGTCTTAATATCTTTGACTTCAAAATTTGACTCTAAAGTTTCAGCTATTGAAGAAAGGCAAGATCTGCAAACTCTTACTGTTGTTCAATTACATGGTATCCCGACTGCTTTTGAAATGAGACAAGGAGGTCCTTCTCAAACCAAAGAAGATGTTTTTAAGGCGTCTGCAAAAGGAAAAGAAAAGGAAGTTGTCAAGGAATCCAGTTATATATCTGAAGAAGAAGAAGAAGCAAATTTTGTGAGAAGACTCCAACTAGGAACCGGAAGATTCAAAGGTAAGCTTCCTTTCAAATGTTTTGATTGTGGAAGAGTTGGTCATTATGTTGCAAAGTGTCCTTATAAAGAAACATCTGCTAAAGGAAAAGAAGTAGCAAGAAGGAATAAGAATCGATCTAGCACAAGAAAAAGTTACTATATTAATGAAGACAGTGATGGGTTATCTGATAGTGAGGAAGAATGTGAACAAGATATTAAACTGCTCATGGAAAAAGAATCTAGAGAAGAAAAGGATACTTTTGTGGATGCTCTGGAAGACAATGATTTTCTTGAAGAAAACAATCAACTCAAAGTAAACCTAGAAGAAAAGAACATAATCATAGAGACTCTTGAAAATCAGCTTGAAGCAAAGGAAAAACGCATTGAGGAATTGGAGTGTGAAGTAGTAAGTCTAAGGAAAGATAATGAGAAAGTGAAAACTCTCAATCTTAGATTTGCTAAAGGTTCAGAAACCTTAGATGAGATTATCAAGATACAACGATCTCCTCTTATAAAAACAGGTCTTGGATATACCGGGGAATCTTCCCAGACTTCAGCACCAAATTATCTGAAAGCAGCCACAGCTGGTTCACTACATTCAGCCACTCAGCAAGGGAACAAAGGATCCTTACAGGTAAAGCATGATCATCTCAATTCAAGGAACACTAACAGGGAGATCTTTCAAAGAAGCTACAACCAACAGGTAAATTCAAATAGAATATTTCATGATCGCAGAAATTTCCACTTCAATGGACAATGTTTCTCATGTCACAATTTTGGTCATAAAGCTGTTCAATGTGTTGCATATAAAACCATCATGACAAGAGAAGCATGAAAGAAAAGGATGAATATTGAACCAAAGAAGAACACCTATAACAACTTTTCTCCTCTTCAAAACGAATTTGAATGTACTTATTGCAATAACTTTGGTCATGAAGAATCTGAATGCAGGAGCAAGGTCCAGCCAAAAGAACATGTTTCCTCAAGCTCTAAAGTGTGGAAAAAGAAAGAAATACCGGTTGAAAATTGTGGGATAGCATTATTTGCAGAAGGTGAAGAAAATCAATGGTACATTGATAGTGGGTGCTCAAGACACATGACAAGTGACAAAAGAAAACTCCTTACATATAATGCTCTAGAAAAGGAAAAGAAAGTTACATTTGGAAATGATACTCCTGCTGTAATTAAAGGAAAAGGGTCAATATTTCTAAAAGAAAAGGTGAAGGCTAATGATGTCATGTATGTGGATGGATTAAGGCATAACCTGTTAAGTGTAAGTCAAATGTGTGATCAAGGAATAGAAGTTGTCTTTAGTTCAAAAGAATGTGTGGTTCGTGATCTTGATACAGGTAAAACTATTATAAAAGGAAAAAGAACTCCAAGCAACCTGTATGTATTGAAGAACTACAAAGATCAATGTTACTTGAGAAAATATTCAGAAAATTGGCTATGGCATAGAAGGCTGGGGCATCTGAGCTTCTCTCAAATCAACAAAGCAAGCAGACTTCAAGCTGTTCGTGGTCTTCCCAATATTAATCTACCAAAAAGTATCATATGCAAATCTTGTCAATTCGGTAAGCAGACCAGAGTACGATTTAATGCCAAAGAAGGATCATCAAGTGAGCCTCTTGAACTCATTCATACTGACATATGTGGACCTATGAGGAAAAATTCACCACGTGGGGAAGAATACTATATCTTATTCATTGATGATTACTCTAGAATGTGCTGGATCGGGCTCATTAAACACAAAGATGAAGCATTTGAAAATTTTCAGATCTTCAAAGCATTAGTTGAAAATGAATTAGATCTAAAAATCAAGTGTCTTAGATCTGATCGAGGAGGAGAATATACATCAAATGAATTCTTTGAATTTTGTGAACAATATGGCATAAAAAGACAGTTCTCTGTAGCAGGCACTCCACAACAAAATGGCGTAGCAGAAAGAATAAATAGAACAATTGTTCAAATGGCTAGAGCTATGCTTGATGATTCTGGAACTCCTGACATGTTCTGGAGTGAAGCAGCACATACAGCAGCTAACATTCTCAACAAGGCTCATGTTCGGGTAAATAGTGACAAAACTCCTTATGAACTCTGGTATGGTAATTCTCCCTCTGTGAAGCATTTTAGAGTTTTTGGAAGTAAATGCTTTATCAAAAATAATGATGAAAAGCTTGGCAAGTTTGAACCTAGATCGGATGAAGGGATATTTCTTGGTTACTCATCTTCAAGCAAAGCATTCACATGTTACAATAAAAGGCTTCGAAAGATTGTTGAATGTATTGATGTTGTTATTGATGAGTCTCCTGCAGCTCCTAAAGAAGAAAAACAAACAACAGAAGAAGATGATGGTGACTTTTGTCCTTCTACATCAAATAGAAATGATATAGACAATGGATCCAATGAAGAACCTGAAGATGATTTATCTGGAAAGGCTCCATCCAGATATGTTCAAAAGAATCATCCTGAATCTCAAATTTTGGGAGACAAGGAATCAGGTGTACAAACAAGGAGGACTCTTGTGGGATCTCCTAGCTATTTGGCATTTCTATCCACGATTGAAACACACAATGTCAATAAAGCTAGCAAAGATGAATGTTGGATTCAGGCCATGAATGAAGAACTTGATCAAATTGAAAAGAACCACACTTGGGAATTGGTA